>JAPVLO010000046.1:12491250-13745625 GCA_027257055.1 Cephalopachus bancanus | reverse complement strand
TTGGTCTAGACAAATAAACTTCTTGGTTTAGTGAGCATATCCCAGCTGTGGTCTCCCAGTCTCTTTGTGGCTCCAAGGTTTTGGGCTAACATGGCACTTGCATCAATACTCTCTTTGGCCCTGGCATTACACATGTGTGTTTTTGTGTATGGTCTGCAGTAATTACAGTATATGGCACAAGTTCCATCCCAGAAGCATGCTGGGTTGCATGAGAACATGTTTGCATGTGTGGGATACTTTTCAAAATTAGCATTTATTTTAATAATTTTTTCCTCCTTCTCTGAGAGTCAGTTGGCACATCGGTGGAGACTGCACTCCTTGTTTCCTGGTGCTGGAGATAGTCAAGAACACCTGGTTCTTTCCTGCTCAGCAGAGAGAGAGGCATGAGGGTCTGTGGGCTTAGCATCACAATCTCAGTGTGTGCTGGGAAGACATATGTTTGGGGTTATTTTTCCAGAATTGGGAACAGAGCCAGGGTTCTTCAATTCATTCATTTCTTTGTTCAATGTGATTTAGGTTGCTAATGTGTGTCTTTCCTTGTTTTGAGAGCTATTGGGGGTAGGGAAGACAGAATTTTATAACATGTCTTTGCCCTCATGTCTGGGGAGACACACACACAAACATACACAC
Organism: Cephalopachus bancanus; assembly: GCA_027257055.1. NCBI lineage: Eukaryota > Metazoa > Chordata > Mammalia > Primates > Tarsiidae > Cephalopachus > Cephalopachus bancanus. Next base: position 13,744,995 of record JAPVLO010000046.1, on the reverse strand, counting down.
ACACACACACACACGTGTGTATGCACACACATAACAAGTGAGAAGAAAGTAGCACCGGATGCGTGTGAGGCTGGATGAGGGAGTTGTCAGTCTGGAGAGCTGACCCCCTGGATATTGTCGAGATTGAGTCTTTGGCCTTATATTCATTCATAGGCTAAGCCTAACTGGCCTAGCTGTGAGCAGAGATCAGCACAAAGAAGGAAAAGGAATATTTGTGTTTGTGTTGAATACCAGGATCCAGGAACAGAGAAAACAGGAATCCATCTGTTTGCATCAGTGTTGTAAGACTCAGGCATATCTTTATTGAAAGCCTTTTGAATGCATTCTATAGTTTCTGGGGCTCTGGCCCAGAAAAAAGATGCATATGCTGCAAATAAACATTCTTTTCTGAAATTAAAGCAATTGATTCATTTACCCAATGCTGTGTGACTCCAGCCCTTAGAGGTCTCTGGAAGAAGCCTCAGCTCCACCCCCAAATTGTGCCTAGCAGGGATACTAATAGGCAGAGAGATCTGAGGAAGGAGGAGTTCACTTAGTGGATTGAGATTTAGATCAATTATTGATTCATGGAACATTTCTATTTGGTGTGAGGGGCAGAGGTCTTCATTAAACCACAGCTGAGATTGAACTAGACTTGGGTATCACGCAAAAAAGACAAGTTAACAGCCTTGTCTATTGGTCTTTACTCTCCCCCAGAGGGTAGAAATTTACTGGGGAAATTGGGCTGTGTTTTTGATGGATCCAAGTGTTCTGGAAAAACAAAAAAGAGAGAGAAAGAGAGAGGAGTCTCCCCCCTCCCCCAACTGGGAATTGGATCTCTCAGGGGGTATCCAGTTTGTGATCTTTTATTCATGCATGCATATAATCTGTTTGGCTCTATCTTTGGGAAATTACTTCTATTTAGTGCACTTAATTGCTGTGGTTTTGCTGCATTTAAAAAATTCAGTAAAAGACATGGAAAGATTGACAGCAAAATGTTCATCAGGTAAAAGTAATCTTCACAGACTTATGGACCCAGATTCATCTTGTAAATACTGAATTTGGAGACTCAGGAAATAATTGAGAGGCTGCTGATTTTTTTTATTAGTCCATGAGCAGAAAACAACAGAAATAATAGCAATCATAGGTATAAATTTTTGAATGCTTCTCATATGGTAAGCACTCAGAATTTTATATCAAATTGAACAAAGATGGCAAAATATGTGATCCTGCTCCTAGGAACTCTGTGGCTTCAAGGCCTTGATCCTGTATGGCTACCTGTGATGATGCCCACTGCCCATCTACCAAGTCAGGGTGAGTTCCAGAAAGATCTCCTCACCCCTTCACCCTATCTTTAGGAGAATCCTGTAGGAATTTGAAGTTGTCATTCATAGTCACACTTGAGGAGGACGTCAAACTAGAGAGATTTGGGCACCTCTTGCTCAGTGAGCCAGCAGAGCTGTCACTGACCCTCAAACCTGAGAAAACTAGAACTGCCAAATAGCAGAGAAATGACCACAGCAGCTGCAACAAGGAGGCCTTTGAAACCTCCTTCTTGTTCCTAGCTACGATGCCTGATGGTTTCTAACCATGCATCTAAGGGCATGTTTTCTTTATTTACACTTTCTATTACTTGAACTTGCTGACCTTTTTCTAGATGACATCTGTATTGTTTGTTACTACAAATTAAAAGAGTGACCTGTTCATTTAGTTATAGATATTCATCAATTGCCTGTGGTGGGCACTCATTATAGATGGCTTAAAGCAAGTGCTTTGAGCTGCAATGTCCAGCCTTCTTCAGGATTGATGTCTGCTGGGACAGGGATGGAACACTCTGCCGGGGGTCCCTATTATTCTGTTTTCCATCTAACTAGTTGTTTGTGGAGCTCTCTTGATACCTGGAGAATTTCCAACTCTATGGGGGTAGTTGGAAAGGTGTGAAGGGCCTTTGGTAAGCACAGTGATGTGGACAGAAAGAATAGGGATGGATCCTGCATGTGAAGAACTGTTCCTCATTTTATGGGAATCTCAAATGTTTCAGTGGACATCAGTGTAGATGAAAACCCTTTAGATAATTAGCTAAGCCTAGATCCTAATTGCTCTCTATATAACATAAAGTGTTTTGTGCACAATTTCAGTCTGCACTGACTGAAATTGCAACACCTCTCATGGTGTAAGAGTTGCTTTGAAACATACTCATAAGAATTCGCATTCATGGCTGTCTCACTCCTGATGAGTCTATGTAAAGACACAAAATATCTGGTCACTTCATGATGTCTTCTCTGTCAGTAATCCTCTTGAGCATTTACAGATTGAAAAAAAAAGTGTTCTTTTATTCTTTTCCCTGTATTTCTCCACTACATTAAGTTTAGGGCATTATATTGATGTTTGTTTTTGCATGTTTTTGGTGTTTTTTAATCTAAGGATGCAATTATATTGTTAAACGAGGTAAAGGTGTACTTTGCTATGCTCTGAACTTTACCAAGAATTGTTCACCATTTTGAAAAATCCGCTCCTTGATAGACAGTGCTCATGATAATTTTAGTCATAAATACAAGACACGGATCTGCCTGCATTGTTAGGTATCTCATTCATGGTTATTCTTCCAAATGTGTGTGTGAACATATGATGATTTTATTGTCTTCTAGTGTAGTCATACTCATTTACATATTGAGATATGTATTTTATTCCAAATAGTTTTATGCAATCTCTCCTTTAACATATAGTTAGGACATTATATTTCTATTTTTTAAAATTGTGTGGGTAGAACATATTACCTGTGACTTGTGTATGAGCACAGCAAAGGGACATGACTAAAGCCTTGATGTAAAAGGGAAACATGGGCTCCAGTAGGGCTCTGGTGAGGTGCCGTGAGGGAAAACTCTGTGTAGCCAGCACCTGGCATGAAGAAAGCACACGGCCATCTGCCACAAATCCTTTGTGGGACAACATGGGCATCCAGCTTTCTATATTGGGTTCTTTCCCCAGACAGCCACGTAACTTGGCTCAAGGTCAGTTTGCCAAATACAGGTTGGCGATTTGTCAGTTGATAAACTTGTCAGCTGAATGAAAGTCTCAACTTCCTTCTAAGTGTTTTCTTTTCCATTCGGGTGTCCTATATCCTTTTTGCATTTTTCCTCCCAAAGCATATGACCACATTTGCCTTACCATTCTCTGTTTCTTTCTCTCTCCTTCTATATATATATAGAAGTAATATAAATATGTAAATATGTAATACAGAAGTATAATCTATAATATATAAATGTATCTATATCTATATATAGAAATGTCTCTTTCTATATATGTGTGTATATATGCATATACACATGAACATGCAGTAAATACACATTTCCTTTTTTTCTAAAACATTTGAGATTAAGTGCACAATAATACATCATTGTCCTAATGTACTCTAATGCGTATTTCCTAAAAACAAGGACACTTCCCTGAAAAGCCACAGTACACCTCTCACAATCAGTAAATTAACATTAACATGTGACACTAGTGCCACATACATACTACCGCAGATCCTGTCCGTAGACCTTGCTTGTACCAGTGATGCTCTTTACAGGTGCAGGAACTAATTGAGGGGTCACTCATTACATTTAGATATCATGTCTTTTTAGTTTCCTTCAACCTGTAGCAGTTCCTCAGTTTTCCTTGTCTTTTATGACCTTAATGATTTTTGAGTACAGGCCTATTGAAGAATCGTCCCATAGTTGGGGATTTTTCTAATGCTTCCCCATCAATAGGCTCAGGTTATGCATTTTTTGGTAGGAATGTCACAGAAGTGATGCTGTGTTTTTCTTAGTGCATCACTTCAGAAGGCACATAATGTTGGTTTTCCCATTACTAGTAAAGATAAAAAGCTGACTTTAATCACTTAGTTTAGATGGTAACTGCCATACTTCTCTACTGTGAAGTTAATTAGTAAGAATCTTCAAGAGGAGATACGTTGAGACTTAGTACAAAAACTCTTCTTATCAAGCCTTCACCCTGTAGAATTAGCATGGGTTCATGATATTTGCTGGAATCAGTTACTACTATGATGACTGTCAAATGACAATTTTCTAATTCCATCTGTCCATCCAGATTTATAAGTTGGCATTTTGCTGTAAGGCAGAACTCCTATATATGTGTGTATGTTTGTATTTCAATATGGACTCGTGGCTTTCTGTTTTATTCAATGGGCTATATCTCTTGACATGATCACTTATTTTGAAGCTCAAGTTACTCTCAGTTTGGCTACTGGGACCCTTGTCAAGCTGGATCTTGGGTGTTTTGGGCATGCTCCTGTCTTTCAGGCACAAGATGATCTGGGCTTGCGTGTTCTCTGCCCCAGCCCTGTAGTCAGCCTTTTCTTTGGGAATTCCTGACTCCATTTAGAAGTGAAGATCTGGTGCTGGATGTATTCATTGCTACTGGTTTGTCTTGTTTCTGGGCTTTCTCAGCAGACAGAGCTGGACTATCTATATCTGTAGATCACTACATATCTATATGTACATCTTTGTACATATATATTTCTCTATTAAAAATCACAAGTGTGCATCAACATTCGTAAACACAATCTAACATTATACGGTTTATTCTAGTCTTTCTTTTTTCATTCTGATACCTCCATTCTCAGTGGTGAGGAACCTGGCTCACATATGCTCAGTTTCCTTATTTTCCCAATCATCTTGCATGTAAATAGCCTCCTGACCTGACCTCAGGAATCCTCTCCTTGGCCAAGTATCGACAGCTCATGCTGCTTCTTTCCTGCTGAGAAATTCTTCCCTCTTCCAATCCTAAGAGTTTGCCCTTTATTGATGTTTTTAAAATTAAGTGTAAAAGAGATATCATATTATCTATAAACTTCATTTCAGGATATTGGGGGCAGAATTTTAATAATTATTTATGTGTAAAATGTGGGTTTTTAAAAAAATTCAGGGTCTCACTCTGTCACCCAGACTGTAGTGCAGTGGCATGATCATGGCTCACTGCAGCCTCGAACTCCCGGGCTAAAGGGATCCACTCTCCTCAGGCTCCCATGTAGCTGAGACCTCAGGCCCAGCATGACCACATCTGGCTAGTTTTTTGACTTTTTTTTAAGAGACAAGTTTTTGCTATGTTGCCCAGGCTAGTCTCACACTTCTGAACTCAAGTAATCCTCCTGACTTGGCCTCCCAAAGTGCTGGGATTACAGGTGTGAGCCATTACACCTGGTCTAAAATACATACTTGTAATGATATGCCTTATACTTTTTTCTGTGTCTATCTCATAGCTGTTTTTTATATATAATTTAAAAACTCTTTATCTATTTATTTTGAGTTGGAGTCTCATTCCGTTGCCCAGTCTGGAGTGCAGTGGCATGCTCACTGCTCACCACAGCCTCAACTTCCTGGGTTCAGGTGATCTTCTGCCTCAGTATTCTGAGTAGCTAGGATGACAGGCACATAACACCAAGTCTGACTATTTTTCCAATTTTTTGTATAGTTAAAGTCTTGTTATGTTGCCCAGGCGGGTCTTTGACCTCCTGAGCTCAAGCAATCCTCCGACCTTGGCCTCTTAAAGTGCTAGGATTGTAGGCATGAGCCACCATGCCTGGCTTGTTTCTTAAATATCTGAAAAGTGACTTTATTTTGACTTTTCTCTAGAATAATAGTTTTGCTGGACATAAACGCTGCAAAGTATTTTTTCCTTCAGCATTTTGACTATGTTACCTAGGCTAGTTAGTAAAGCTAGTTAGTGATATTTTCTGGTATGTAATGTTGACTATGGAAAGTTTGCTTTTGATATTTGAAATTTGAAATTTGATGGCGTTCTTTTTAAAGATAGATTTTAAGATTTTTTTCTTATTACCTTTAAGGTTATGTAGTTTCACTATGATATGTCTAGGTGTAGACTTATTTTTATTTTCCCCATTTGATGAGTGGAATTCTGGAAAAATTTTCTAATTCTGAAAACATTATTTTTCAAATATTGTTTTTGTGCGATTTCCTCCATTCTGTTCTTCTGAAACTTTTATTCAACCTATGTTGTGCCTCCCAGTTTTTCCTCTTTCGTAGTGAATTTTTCCTATTTGTCTTTTTCTCTCTGTGCAGCCTCTAAGTGAACTTCTCAATACTATCTTCTGCTTCACTAACTTGCTTCCACCTCTGTTTTAAGGCTAGAGTTTATCTTATCATTGATTTTTAAAAATCATTTATATCCATTACTGTAATTTCCATTTCTAAGATTTCTCACTGGTTCATTTTCATATCATTTTTTTTGGGAGGGTTTATTTTTGCCTCTTCAACATAGATTTTTGCTTATTTAAAGGATGTTTTTCTTTCTTTAAACCACCTAAACATACTTACTTCCACACTTCTATAAAGGAATCTGGATTGATTTTGTGTTTCAATTGCTCATTTTGTTTGTTTTCATTCTTACTGTCATATTTCTTTACATGGTTTGGAATTTTGATTATGGCTTCATTTTCAGGGGAGAGTTTATTTGTTTTTACTATTCTCTTTCTCTTTTCTCATGTGAATGTTTTTTCCTTTTTGGGTGCTTAAGTGGTTGACATAACATCATCCTAATCTGTCATCATGAACAGATCCCGTAATAGTGGTTTCGGTTTCCTGCCCAATAGTATAACCAGAAAAATTATTGACTCTGTCCTTGAGCTAGCTTAGGAATTGAATGTCTTGGTCTGGGTCTGGAGCCCAAAAGTCTATGATTTCAGAACAGTTTATGTTTTAGAATTGTTGTTCTGTTTCTGCTCCATGGAGACATTTACTTGTTTCTGAGCCTGACTGTATTTTTGTTTTGTTTTGTTTTGAATATATTATTGCCATATGTTTGGAGCCAGGGTGTTAATGTCAAAGTATAAACTTACAGAGCTATTTTAATTGAAAGTTTCTATTAAGCAGAGGTAATATTGCAGTAGGTAAGGATATACTTTTTCACTTAAAGAGGACAACTGGCACATATTCCTAGGTTAGCTCCTTGGGGGTATGTGTCTCCACCCACCACTGGTAACAGAATCCCAGGATGCACCATCACGTTGGACCTTGCTTATCTCTCAGTCCAGGACAGTTTTCATGGCAAGGTGATGCATACAGATGCCTCTCAGTGTAGCTCATATGTGTAAAATCCTTCTCTAGTATATTTTCCTCTCTTCAGAAAGAAACTCAGAGATGTATAAATCCAGCATCTCTTCCACAAGAGCACCACATTAGTGATTGTTGGGAAGGCAACTGGGTTTTTCAAAACCTATAGATTGGTAGCCCAAAGCAATCATTTTAGATCCTAAAGGACAATGTGACTCTTACTGACATCCGCACAGAGTTAGGAAACTTTTTTTTCCCTATTAAGTTGAAATTTACTTCCTTGTACCTGCACCATAATGAGACAAATGACACTCTGACATGAGAGCTGTTCAGACACGGGAAGATGTTCAGTTTTACTCTTGAATTTTCTCTTCTTTGGGCTAAATCCTTCAATTTCCTTCAGCAGTATACCCTCTCACCCAGATGATCTGTGTTTAGCCATTTGTTTGATGTAGACTGTGTATGAAAGAAATGAACAGTTATATAGATTTGAAAAGATAAGTGAGGAGGGTCTAGTTTGGAATCTTTCTCTCAGCCCTCCTCAGTTGTGAAAAGGATTTAGATGGTGCCATGACCAGCTTCATGATCTAATTGGATGGAGTGATGACATTTGCTTACAGCATGGGTCAGGCAGCTCATGCTTCCCCAAGCAGGTGTCTAGAACCCTACATTTCTACTTTGGACTGGTGAATAATTCAGTACAGCTCTCCAAACCTTCCTTTATTCTTTGTTGCAGCATGGAAAGGGTTATTTGCAAACCACTTCTGTAGACAGGGTAATGGGGTATTGATTGCTGAACAGGTGGTAGGGGTACAGTTTGACTTTTAGATATAATTCTGTTTTCTACCTTTTGGCTTGTTGCTGAAAGATGTTTTATGCTATAATTTCATTATGGGATAATTTTGGTCTCAGTGCTTTTCAGTAGTTTTGACTCTTATTGTGTTGTTTTTTTTTTTTTTGGTACAGATTGATACAATGCACTGAAGCTTTGTGAGGGTTAGGCAAAGAAAAACTGTGATGTGATTTGCTAAACTGAGGCTATGGAAAGCAAATTTCTCATTCTAGGAACCTAAGCAAGCCTGCATGTGTGTGTTTGTGCTGAATATTTCAGGGAAATGTTTCCCAAACCATGTTTCATGGAATGCTGTAAACTTCTGAGGTACTCTGTGAATAAAGGGCTCTGTGACCATAGAATTTAGAAGTGACATTTAATATGCTTCCCTCTTAGAAAGAGTTTTTTATCTGATCAAATGGAAGTCTGTGAGGGTTTTAGCAATAAGGAATTCTTTTTAAAAAAATGTCTTCTTTAACATTTGCCACGCTTATTTGGTCATAGGATTTCTTGAAAAGAAGACTACAATACCCAGTAGCATCCTGGAAAATTATTATTCTATTTGATACACTATGGGAGATGCTTTGCTAAGTTGTGTGGCATACCTATGACTGCTTATGCTTCATGCATTCACTCACAATCATGCCAAATGCCTGTTGTGTGCCTCTGGAGTCTAGGAGACATTTGCTTGGGGAATTAATGTGAGAATTCATCCTACAGGGTACATCACCAACCCCATAGCAGTGTGGTCCTCAAGAGAGATTGCAACAAGCAATTTGTGTTAGGAAATAAGAAATGGCAGAGGGGAAATTTGTCATCAAAATGAGGTGGAGTTGATCATAAGGCTATCTAGTGAAGCTTTCAAGGAAAAATTTGTAACAATGTAATGAAAATGGCTGATGTGGTGATTTTCTAGGGAAAGAGCATGTGAGTTGGAGTCAGGCAATTCAGCAAGTGCAAGGAGGAAGCAATAACGGGTGGGAGATGGGTGGAGAGTGAGTATGTTCCAGGTTTTGGTGGGTGCACAGGGGAAGTGTGTTGAGAATGAAGAAAGAAGACTGCTGCAGAGGGAGGGATTTAGAGGACAGATGGGGGAGGGACATTCAGTCTTCACTGCAGATTGTAAAATAGTCATGAATGGTGTTAGAAACCCTTCTAAAGATCGCCAAAGAGGACATGATAAGATGCAGTCTCCATGAACCAGGACCTCTTGTCAGACATATTTGATCTACTGTCAGACATGTTTGAGGTGATTCCTGGCCTGAGTGGAGGCTGCAGGAATGGAGGATGGGGCCAAGTGGGGAGAAGAACTTGGAGATTACAAGGTGCAGAGAGAAGAATCCAGCTCTATTTAACTGCTAGGATCATCGTGACTGGGATCCAGGTGTTTCTGAAGGGTAAACTTCCCACCAGACGTCACAAAAATTAACCTCCTCTCCCTCCTAGATGCAATGCTGCCGTTGTCAATGAAATTCTTAGCTGGAGGCTACTCAATCATCATCCGGTCATTAGGAGATAAAAACTACTGATCATTATTTGTCTGATGCTCATTGGAAACAGCAGGCCTCTTGCTAATATCTTTATCTACTTCTAAGGCTGTCAGCCTATTGACTTTTCTTTTTTTAACCAGTTGATCGGAGTGTGAGGTACAGAAGAAATTTATTTTAACCAAATGATGGGAATTTGATCATGACACATCTGTAAAAGAACACGGAAAACTGGTGATGACTGTTTTCTGTCTAGTTGAAGGGGCAGGAATAGAGGGTTGTCTTTCTGTGTATCATATGATCTCTTCTCTTGATGAAGTCCAAACACAAAGAAAGTAAGGACTCAGAAAGCAAGGCTTAGTGAGTGACCTACAACAGGCCACATGACCTTCCTGGCCAGAGGGGGCTCACTCATCTGGGTGAGGAGATAGTTGCCTCCAGAGGTCCTATGTTCTGAGACTGTGGTAACATCGTGGAACTTCTGGGTTTCCCTGCAAAGGCTGCTGAAACCCTGGGGTATAGGGAGTACAGAGGAGACTGAAGCAGCCCTTGCTCTCTGGTTTTCTGTAGTGAGCTCTGCACTGAAGCCAGCTGTGGGGAGTTCTCACCTGAGCAAGCACGCGGGACCTTTCCTGAGACATTGTTCTGATTGGAAATACAAAGGCAAAGGCCAAAAGTATGTACTATGCTCTTCTTATTTATATATATTCATATATATATAAATATTTAAATTAATACTGTGTTAGCAAAGAGTGAAAAGTAGACTCATGAGGGAAATATTTCAGTGGAAGATTCATCAACAAAATATTCTACAGCTGCTAATTGAGGTTTCTTGGGTCCAGGCCTATTCAGGTAGAGAAGGGATCCACTTCTATTTGGGTGATGAAGACACTCTCACATAGAACTGTTGTTGACTGTATCTACAGACAGAGTGGTGGTGAGAGAGTTCATGAAAGGTTTTCTGCAGGAGGTAGGACTTGTTCTGATATTTGAAGGACAAATAGGGCTTGAAGAAGCAGAAGGAAAGAGGAGGACATTCAAGATATCTTGGATAGTGAAGACACAGGTCTGGCTAGGGCAGAAGAGATCACTTGGGAACAATGGTAATTTCCCTTGATAGATACTGGCCACACTGTGTGTTGAGGCAGCCATATTGGAGTATAATTGACATACAATAAACTTCACATATTTAGACTGTACAATATGGTCAGGTTTGATTTGTGTATGCACCCATGATGCCATAATTCACCTACAAAGAATACTGGGAGCCCATTTGTTTAACTTCCTCCTCCCATCACTCCCTGCTCCTTATATCCACAGATTATCCAGTGATCTGCTGTCATGATAGATTAGTTTGCATCTTTGAGTATTTCATATAAATGGAATCTAATTTTCACTGACCTTTTTACACAGGTGTAGTTATTATTTCATCCATGTTTTGTGTGTATTAATAGTTCATCTCTTTTGTTGATGAACAGTATTCCATTGTATGGATATATCAACACAGGCTTATCTGTTCATAAGTTGAGGGACATCTGGGTTATTTTCTGTTTTTGCTCTAATTAATAAAGCTGCTATGAACATTTGTGAATAAGTCTTTACTGTGCCTGTAATAGTGTTGTTCTAGTATTCTATTCCCGATTCTCTTTGTACCTGTTCTTTCAGTTTCTGGGAAATGAATGTTGACATCTCTGACCGTAATTCTGAATTTGTCTGTTCTTGAAGTTCTACGAGTTATTGCTTCATGTATTTTGAAGCTCTGTTGTAAATTACATAAACATTTAGGATTGTCATGTGATTCTGGTGAATTGACCCCTTTGTCATTATGACATGACCTCCTTTATCCCTGATAATATTCCTTGCTCTAAAATCTACTTTTTAAAATATTATTATCATCTAAGTTCTATTTTGATTAATATTAACATAGTATGTGTGTATTTGTATCCTTAATCCAAAAATTCAAGATCCAAAATGCTCCCGTGAGCATTTTCTTTGAGGATCATGTCAGTGCTCAGAAAGTTTCAGTGTTCAGAAAGTTTCAGCTTTTGAGTTCTTAAATTAGTAATACTTAACCTGTGTGTGAGTGTTTCCATTCTTCTACTTTAAATCTATATCTTTGTATTTAAAATATGTTAAAATATATTTAAAATATAGGCAGCCAAAATTTGGTCTTTTTAAAAATTCTATCTGAAAATATCTGCCTTAAGAAAACTTTTATTTTGAGATAATTGGAGAGTCACATGTAGTCGTAAGAATTAATAGAGACATCCTGTGTTTCCTTTGTCCAATTTCCCTCAATAACATTTTGCAAACTACATTGCAATATCAAAACCATGATATTGACATTAACATAATCCATCAAATTTGTTCAAACCTCTCAAATTTTACTTGTACTTTGTGTGGACGTGTGTGTGTGTGTGTGTGTGTGTGTGTGTGTGTGTGTGTGTGTGTGTGTTAGTTCAATCCAATTTTGTCGCATGTGTATTTTCAAGTATTTACCATCACAGTCAAAATGTAGAATAGTTCCATCAGCACAAAGATTCTGTGTGTTGCCCCTCCCCTCCACTCGACCCTTGCCCTTTATATCTGGCAACCACTAATCTGTTTTCCTTTTCTAATATCCAGTCTTTCACCATTAAGTGCAATGTTAACTGTTGGTTTGTTGTGGATGCTCTTGATCACACTGAATTCTCCTCAGTTCCTAACCTGCTGAGAGTGTTGTCATGAATGGGTTTTGAATTTTGTCAAATGCTTTTTCTGCATTATGTGATATTATCATATGGTTTTTCTTCTTTAGCTTGTGATATTATGGGTTATATTAATTGAGTTTTGAATGCTGAGTCAGTCTTGTATACCTGGAAAAAATTCCACTTGGCCTTGGGACATAATTACTTTTATACATCATTGGATTCAGTTCTCTAACATTTTGTTGAGGATCTTTGTTTCTAAGTGTATGAGAGGTATTGGTTTGTAGTATTATTTATTTCTTTTTAATTTTAAGGATGTGGGGTACAATTCAGGGTTAAGTATACAAATGTTTATTATGCAGGTGCCCTTGTTGATGCGTTTTTTTTTTTTTTACTGTCTTTGTCTGGTTTTGGTAACTCTTACCTTTTAATTGGAATGTTTAGATCCCTTGTATTATTGATTGATTGTGGTCATTGAGATGGTTAAGTTTAAATCTGTCTTACTATTTGTTTTCTATTTTTAGGTCTCCTTTTCCTCTTTTTCTACCTTATTTTGGATTGTTGGGTATTTTAAAACTATTCTATTTTATCTCATTTTTTGACTTATAGCTATAATTCTTTGTTTGGTTATTTTAGGAGTTTCTTTAAGGTTTATAGAACACATCTTAAGTTATCACAGTCTATCTTCAAGTGATACTATACCACTTCAAGTATGATAAAAATCCTTATAATAGGAAAGTCTAGGTCTCCCCGGACTTTGCCTTCACCTCTTTCCCTATGGCATGTGCTGGGCTCTGCATAGGTTCCCCATCCCAGGGTCACGGCCTAGAAACTCTCAAGACTCTTGCTAGGGCAATCACAAGGCCCTTCTTATTTCTTCCTTCTCTTCAGAGATTACGATCCTTTCTTGCCTGATCTACTATGTCTTGAAAGTCATTTCTTCACCTATGCTGCTTGTGTGTTTTCTTTTGTTTTAGGTAAGAGGATAAAGTTTCCTCTTAGTTCATCTTGAGCAGAAGCAGAAATCCTGCACTGCTGTTTTGATGTGGATTCTGAAGACTTCATGTCAGAGTCAAAGTGCCAGCCCTTTCAAGAGAGTCTCTGTTGTGATATTGAGAGAATAAAAGCATCAAGGCTATATGTGATGTGTTAGGGCTTTTCCTTTAGAAAGATCCAGTCCATGTGCCTCATGACATGGCAGATGTTTGTGTATGTGGGTAGAGTCCATGCTCCAGAAATAGGTGATTTGCACAAAGAAATTTTGTTGTATGTGTATTTAGCCTCCATTTCACTTATATCTCTTTGTGAATGAGACTAAATCCAGGACCATGAAATCTCACATTTTACATTTATCAAACAAATAACTCTACATCAAAGCAAAGAGAATTGGAGAAAAGAAAGGGTATCAAATGCTTAAAGAATTTCATAGTCTTAGATTCTGAAGCGTCCTCAAGAATAGCCTTCTGCCTTTAGGAAAGTTAGATACTATTGTCTTCATTTTACATATTCTGGCAACTCTTGAGTGTTAAGGGCTTATATAGGGTCCCTTAAGTGTGTGATGGAAACAGAATCCCACTCCAAGGATATCAGACAGCTGCTTTTGCAATGATTGTCTGTCATATTCTTCCTCTTGCTCTTTGTAGTGTCTCTGGGGCAATTTCCCACTCCCCAAGCTCTATCTGTCCCTTGACTAGCTGGTGGTATACCTCCCACAGGCTTTTGGTGTATTCTGCCTGTCTAAGTGAGGGAAAAACATACTTCCCTCTGAAGTTTCTCTGGGAGGATTTTAGAGCTACACAATTAACAGTTTTCCTGTTCATTTTCCATTGCCTTGTGGTCTTGGCATCTGACAGCGGATAGATGACTGTATCATAACATTCCCTCCACATCATTTGTCTTATCCTGGCATGGTGACAATAGCCTCTCTGTTTCTAGGAGGCCAGAAGCTAGAATGTCAGGCAGGGAAACTAAATAACTTTTGCCCTTAGTACATCATTCTTTCTTCAGAGAGCTGCAGGCCACTGAAGGCTGGTGTGAGACTGTTGAGCTTTGGGAGCACAGAGCCTAGAATGTGACTGAGAAGGCTTTGTTATGTTTGGTCTTGGAAAAACGATTTAAAAAAATAAACTGAAAGCTTAGTAGGCAGTGGGTTCTATCCTCTTCTGTCTGTTCATTGGTTCTGTCCAATGAACTAGGAAGTGCTGGTATCTTTCAGTAAGGTGCTGTCTGCTAACAGAATTGCCACAGTCAAGAGCAACTATAATTAACACGACAAAGGGTTTTGTATGTCAGATGATAATGCCAGTAGACACTTGTATAGGGATTGCCACAAGCTACTGCTAAATCCTGTTGCATATTATCTTATTGAATCCTTGCAACAATCTTAGAGGTGGGTACTGTTACTACCCCTTATGTTACAAATAAGAGAGGGTAAGTGACATACTCTGGGTCACTTAGCTAACAAGTGGTGGAACTGCAATTCAGATCCTGGCATTCTGACTCCAGAGTCTGTGGTCTTAAATTTAATGCCATCATGTCCATGATTAAGAACATACAATTCTTCTTTATCAAATCACAACATGGGGAAGAGTGAGGCTTTAGGCAGGAAAAGGGTGAATTTCAGTACGAAAGAGAAACAACGTGTTTGCCCACATAATGAGTGCTTAGTAAATGGTACAGACTTGGTCCTTGGGATTTCTGTGGACTTTTCTATTTTCCCAGCTTCTCTTGATTTAGGTTCACCACGTGACTATTTTTGGCCAATGAAATATGAGCCAAAGTGGGAAAATAATCACGTGATTTCTCATGTTTCCTTTTCAACCCATCTGCTGTATCATTGACAACCTTGAAGGGTAACCTCAAAGCCATAATAAGGTAGGACCATAAAAGAAGAGCAGCCTGGGTTCCTGAATCACTGCTGATAAGAGAGCTTTCCAGGAGACCTATTAACCCACATATTAATAGAACCTGGAGTGTGCTATGAACTGAACTGTATCTTCTAAATTCATACATTGAAGACCTAACTCCCAACATGATTGTATTTGGAGACAGGGTCTAAATAGAGACAGGGTCTAAATGGAGGTAATTAAGTTTAAATGAAGTTATAGGGATAGGGCCCTGATTAGATGGAATTAATGTCCGTATAAAAAGAGGCACCAAGAGCGCACACACTTGCGTGTGTTCTCTCTCTCTCTTTCTTCCCCTCTCTTTGAGTGCACACACTGAGGAAAGGTAGTATAAGGACATAGTGAGCCTGGCTCGGTGGCTCAGCCTCTAATCCTGTGCCTTGGGAGGCCGAGGTGAGTGAATTGCCTGAGCCCGCAGGTTCAAGACCCGCCTGGGCAACTTGACGAGACCTCATCTCTACAATAAATCAAAAAAATTAGCTGGGTGTGGTAGCGTGTGCCTGTAGTTCCAGCTATTTGGAAGGCTGAGACGGAAGGATCACCAGAGCCCAGCAGGTTGA
Source organism: Cephalopachus bancanus (assembly GCA_027257055.1). NCBI lineage: Eukaryota > Metazoa > Chordata > Mammalia > Primates > Tarsiidae > Cephalopachus > Cephalopachus bancanus. The sequence continues at coordinate 13,729,471 of JAPVLO010000046.1, read as the reverse complement.
GGCTGCGGTGGCCGGGAGCGGCCACTGCACTGCAGTCTGGGTGACAGAGTGAGACTCCAACTCAAAAAAATAAAAATAAAAAAAATAAAAGGACATAGTGAGAAGGTGGCCATCTGCAAGCCAGAAAGAGAGCCCTCACCAGAATCTGACCCTACTGGGCCTTGAACTGGAGCTTCTATCATTGAAAATGGAAAAAAATATAGCTTTCTGTTATTTAAGCCACCCAGTCTGTGATATTTTGTTATTGTAATGAAAACAGAATAAGGCAGAGTAAATAAAAAATAAATGTATATTATCTTAATCCATTGATATTTCAGGATTTATTTGTTACCACAGCTAAACCAAATATACTCTAATTAATACATAGACTTTAATCTCTCAACTGCCTTGTGGCCCTTTCTGTTCACAGTCCCCTTCTTTTGGAAGAGGGAGGACTATTCAGGTCTTACAAGGAGAGGCATTGCCTGAGCAGCTAGGGAGAAGCCATTTTCAGTCTTTTCCAGCCTTTCCAGACTTCACAGGGGATATAAGAGAAATACAAGGTGAAGTGGGGGTGGGGGAAGGTCTTAGTTTTCTAATATATAAAATGAGGAAGTAGCATGTCTGATCTCAAGGGCTCTCAAACCTTTATAAGCCAGTGATTTGTAGGCATGTTCTGGGATATTAAATAAGACTTTTTTGATTGCTGAGAAAAATATATGCCAAGTGCTCTCACATTTGAAAGGGACATGCTAGCCCATCTACAAAATGCCATAAAAGGGGGTGAGCTATTCTGTCAGCATTGGCTCATCACCCCACCTCCAGTGTGTAAAGAAAAAAAAAAGGTGGAAAAGAGGAGGTCACTATTAAAAATCCCTTTGGAGAAAGTTGTCAACATCTGGTGAGCTACTTTCCCCATTCCCCATGTGGGAAAAGTGGTAGAAGCTGTCCCCTCTCATCAAGAAGGGTGCTCAGGAAGTTCCACATGTATTTGCTGGCTTTTGGCAGACACAGGGTCTGAACTCTGTTGGTCAGCTTGGGTGGAGGGAGCAGACAAGCCAAGCAAGTGGCCTGTTCTCCCAGGGTGTAACCAGGCCCAGGATGTACATTTCTAGACGAACCAAGCAAGTTCTGAGGAAGACATCTGCCCAAGAAGTTCACTGCCCAAGAGGTCTCACTGGAGAGGTGAGGGGATGAGGGGACCAAAGAGAGGACTGGCCACAAGATGACAGTGAATGAGGGAGCACAGTCGTTTGCGGGAAGCGTTGCTCTCACAAGGGAATGCAGTGTTGGGGTTCTTATCAAACGCCACACAGAGGAAAGTGTGAACTTCGGACATCTCCGTAATCTAAGAGTATCATTGCTGGATTATATCGGTGTCATTCCAGGAGGACCTTGCCTGTCCCTTTCTTTCCTTCCCCCCCCCATTCTGGCTCATGGGGCCACCAGTCAGAGCTGCAGAGCTGGGGGTGGGGGAACAAAAGGAAACAGTGACAATGCTGGCTTCTCCCCTCAGGCTTCCAAGACAACGCCAGTGGTGGGCCTGGCTAGTGCAGTTGTACATGGAAGGACATGTTATGATTTTTTAATTATTATTTTAGATTCAGGGTAACGTGTGTCGTTACACGGACATATGGGGTAGTGGTGGGGATTGGGTCTCAGGTGGCTTATCTTCAGAGAGTGAACATTGTGTGCTGTGGGTAGTTTCTGAACCCTAATCTCCCTCCTCTCTCTCCCCAGTGTCTATTTTTTCCATCTTTGTGACTGTTTTGCTTCCACATATGAGTGAGAACATGAGGTGTTTGGTTTTCTCTTTCTGAGTCAGTTCACTTAAGATTACGATCTCCAGGTCCATCCATGTTGCTGCAAAGGACATGGTTTCATTCTTTTTTAATGACTGTGTAGAATTCCATAGTGCATATACACCATATTTTAATTATCCACTGATTGGTTGATAGGTATTTAGGTTGATTCCACATCTTGGCCATTTTGGGTTGTGCTGCGATGAACATATGGGTGCAAGTAACTTTTTAAATTTAATGACCTCTATTCCTTAGTATAGAGACCTAGTACTGGGATTGCTGGATTCAATGGTAGATCTACTTTTAGTTCATTGAGTAATTCCCATATCGCTTTCCATAGAGGTTGTACTAATATGACATAGAACTGGACTTTGTAATGCTCTCTCTCTAAAGGGGTTATTTGCCTTCTATCTGAGATTTAACAAAAATGTTATCAGACATGTTGGATATTTATTTAGGAGCAGGAAAAAATTGTTCCATAGAATAGGTTGAAAGAGGCTTCTTGACAAAGAATTCAGTTTTTTGTTTGTACTCTATTGAGTTTGGCTTATTCAATTAATCAGTTGCATGCATTTATTATATCATTTTTCAAAATTTATTCATATGTATGTTCTATTTGATGGCTACTAGCACCTGGCTGGACACACGTGATCTGTGTATAACCTATTTGGGACCAGATCATTGCTGTGTTATGTCCCTTGCTGGGGCTCAAATAGGGTCACTGCCACCTGGGACTAACTCTGCAGAGCTGTTGGTTCCTACTGCTGCCACTCTGCTATGCAGATAATCCAGCCTATCAGCAGATACAGGAGACATCTGCAGACATTTCCTAGTGCTCTGACAGTTCCCCCCATGGTGTAACCTTCCTGGACATCTAGAGAAAAGAGTACTGTGCACTCAGACAGTCACAATTATTCAGGGTCTCTTTGAGACACTTCTGTACCAACAGGACTCTCCCTAGTGCTCATCACCACTGTTCCCCACTCATAACCCTGCTTTCTGTATGCAGCAAAGCCAGCTTCCCCAAGATTCCCTGGATATATCCTGCATTTACCCACTTCCGAGACTTTTCTTGCTTATTTCTGTGCCTTAAATGCCCTTCTCCCACGTCCCCTGTCTAAGTCCTGACTTTCTCCCAAGCTCCATCAAATTCCTGTTCTCTCCCCCAACCCAGAAGTCTTTCCCAATGATCACATGAGAGTTGATTCTGTCCTTAATCTTGCTGTACATTGTTTATATCTCTGTGTGATCACCATGGTCAGAGTCTGCCTGGACTATCATGTGTGATGGTTTTTGTCTGCCTTACTAGACTACGAGTTCTTAAAATTCAGAGACGTGGCTTCACCTATTTCTGTCATTCCTGTGGGTACACACTGAATATCCATTAAATGGAATTAAGCTGCCAACTATCATTTGAGCACTTGTGGGTAAATTGTAAAGGATGTGTGATCTAGCAAATTGAACTATATCTATATATACATATTTATATCTATTTAGCTAGCCATATATATATATATATATGCATATATATTCTACCTATCTATCTATCCATCTATCTATCTATCTAATATATATAGGAGAGGTTTGACCAGCCCTTGTATATGTTAAACTCTACTGGAGTATTTCACAACTTGTGTGGATCCATAGAAAATCCAGATGTGCAATCCTTTTAATTCTTTACTAAGCCCTATGAATCATAGTCCTGTGTAAACCTAGAGGGACAGATATGTGCATCCTGACTAAAAATAGAGTTAAGGAGTTAGGGATCTGGTTAATATCACTATTTTTCCCAAGTAAAGAAAAACTAATCAGGGAAAGAGAGCCAGGCTGGGGAGGGTAGGCCCAATAGAGGCCAGGCTGGAGAGGTGTTTATAATTCCGGATCAGCAAGGGCCCTTGATATCACAGAGGTGAGAGTCACGTATTCCACCAAGGCCTGGAGCTGGTGATAAATGGTCCTCAGCAGATCAGGTGGGGATTTGGGGAGTTTAACTCAAATGCACAATATGACAACTTAGGAATGAGTCGGGGGATGGTTTTGAGCAATGTGGTATTTAGGATGACCTGTATGTCAAGGATGATACTTTCCCTTTTTACTAGGATGGAGGGGGGACGTGCTAGGTAGATTTCTCATCCGAATACATAAAAGGTCATAGATGTGGAGATAACAGTGTCTGTAGTTGTTTTTGCATCCAGTTGTGCTTGGCACTCTGCTTAGAGAGAGGTGAGACCCTGAAGACAGAGTGGCTGGCAATCTGCCAGAATGCGTGACTTCAGCTTTAACAGAGTTAGGCTCTGCTGTTTTGCTTGTTTGCTTCTCCTGATCATTTTTCTCTTCTGCCTTTTATTTTTCCCCCAGACCTTTTGGTACCCAATGATTTTTGATTAATTTATTTACCTTGTTGGGTGATTGATGCTGTTTGGTGCTGGTACTTTGTAACTTTCCAATTCTTCTAGTTGTCAAGGTGACAGCCCCTTGATGATGAATTAAACCCTGTCCCTTGCTCTTTTCATTCTCCCTGTGTGCCAAGGCTCTTGATTTTCAGCAAATATAAATATTTCTGAATGCAGATTTAATGATTGAGAGCACCCAACAAAATCCAGAAAAATCTATGATACTTTCACACTCCTTTACTTTTACACTGAAATGTAATACATTGTGTTTTTCTCTGTCTTTAGGTTTTGGGAATCAGTTTCTCTTTCCGGAATCTCCCAGCTTATTTTCCTGCTCTTCTGGTATCTCCTTTATGCATGGCTCTCCTTGGGCTAGGTGAAATCCTGTTCCACTTTATGATGCACATGTTTGGGGTGGTGGTGAGAAAAGGCACTTGTATTTGTTAAGTTATTACTATTTGTGTCACACAAAGAAAGACACTTTTTTACTAATTTCATAAAATATTTATTGAGAGGCTATTATGTATCAGAAAAAACCCAAGAACCTTTGTTCAATTTTTATTATTTTTATCTTTATTTTGTAGACAAGTAAGTTGAGGCTTTAGGGGGTTTTCAATATGTTTTAATTCATGCAGATAGAAACTGGCCCAGTAGGGATTTGAGCCCAGTCTTTCTGAATTTATCAGTTTGTATTGTTTCCCATGACACTCTTCTGAAGGTAGCCAAGGATGGATGAAGGAACTTTTAGAGCCTCAGAATTTGATAGGAACTATCAACTTTCTCTACCCAGGTGGTTCTCAAACTTAGGTAATTAGATGCATGTTTAATCAGTCACATAAAAATCATGAGGAATACTTATTAGAATGCAGATTCCTGAACCTTCTCATAATGGTTAAATCTGTATTGCATGAGAAATTTGCATCTTTAAACACTGCCTATATTATTCTGGTTCTTAGCCAGGTTAATGACCTGGTGCCATAAGCCAACTATTGTCTAGAGCAGGACGTTTCTTGACATCTTCATTGAGAGATGGCCATCCTCCCTCTGGGGCCAACAACACTGCCCATGTAGTAGCTTTCATTAGTGGGCAGCCCTTAATAATTTTGGAAAATTCTTTCTCACATTGACCTATCATCATCAGTTCCTCTATAACCACAGTCTGGTGATGCTAGTAATGTAAATAATAGGTGCTACTTATTGCTCCCTAACTGTGTGAAGATGTGCTAAATGATTTAGATCTGTTATGCCACTCAAAGGTCACAGCAACTCTCTGCGGTTGGTATTATTATCATTTCCACTTTGCAGATGAGATCATTTCATTCTGAAGATGCAAACAGTATGTTTCTATATCAGCTCTTCAGATGTTTTCAGATACCATCCTTCCCAGTCCCCCTAAGTTTTCATAATTCATTATGAACAAAAGCTCATCAGACACTTTTTCCAAAGCATGATGCTAACTTTGCAAAGGGAAGACGTCTTTTCTTAAGGGCCTACAGTCCAGTAAGGAAGACCCATGTGAATTTCAACTTGGGATTTTTGTGTGAGCCTTGACTCTTTAACTGGTCTATGTGTCCTTGAGGGCAGAGCCTACACATTCTTCTCGTTTGTTCCCTACAGTGGGAATGGTTGACAATATGACGAGGACTCAGTAGAGAAAGACACATTGTCTTGGGTTGATTTTTGAACATGTTGTCAAGCAGACTCCTGTTTTGCTCTTCATATTTCCTAGATGAGTCTCGTGATTAGAAGAGAGGAGGCCATGAGGCCTTTCCTAGATTCCTGAAGCATATGCTTTTGATATAGCTCATAAATTTCCTTGGAGTCCTTATATCCATGATGTGGGGAATGTGTTCTGGGAGATAATAGCTGCTCACAGTGTCCTAAGCAGGAGGCAATATAACACAGTAAATAAAAATGCAGGATTTTAAAGCAAGAACATGTGGGCATCCCATTTACATTATGGACTTTCTCCACAATCTAAGGTTCTATGCCTTTACTTTTCCCACCTGCCAAATGGGAACAACAATTCCTTGTGAGATCCTAAGAATATGTAGAAGGAAGTATTGACCATTATTAATGTACTTCAAACTCCTAGGTAACACTAACTGCATATATAGATCTTTCTTGCTTTAAACAAGAGATGCTAAACAAAACCAAGGGTTATTAAATTATGAATTTACAGAAGAGATAAATTATGGAGGTAGTTATTATTTAAATTGCAGAAATATTTCTCATTTTCAGCCCAGGGTTCCTTTACAAAGCAATCTGTCTTGTGCTTTTAAAAAAGTAATTCAATTTACAAAAATTTGATTTGCATGCAACTTTTTAGAAGCATTTATCACGTAAAGTGAGACATCATCTGACTAAATTAGAGAATTTACCAATATGTTTTGGCCTAAGATAAATATCACTTCCTCCAAGGATGTGAATATTGGCAAACTGAAATCTTCTCTCCTCAACCTGAAACTAGCCCATGTCCAGTTTTGAAGTAGCAGGTCTGATAATTAGTAGTTGTGGTGGAAATACTTGGATTCATGCTGTAGATCTGTCAGTAAATCACTCATGACCTTGGGAAAGCCAATTTCATGAGGCCTCAGTTTTCTCATCTGGAAAATGTGATTGCTGGAGTGGATGGTTCCCTTCTGCTTTAGGGCTTATTAATTGTGCTCATTGCTAAAAGAAGTGATCTGAAATCACAAAGGGCAAGGATTGACATCCTATGATAAAACAATACCGTGGTGGATGAATAAAGTTATGATTTTCATTTCTTTCCAAATAATTCTCAAAATTCCAAAGCACTACTCTAAGTTTATGACAAAGAAAACAAAATCAATCCAGAAAATCCTCTTTCTTATTCTTCACTGACTTGTTTTTTCTTTTTTGAGTTGGAGTCTCACTCTGTTGCCCAGACTGGAGTGCAGTGGCACACTCATGGCCACCCCAGCTTCGACCTGCTGGGCTCCGGCGATCCTTCTGCCTCAGCTATCCTTGTAGCCAGAACTACAGGCATGTGCTATCACACCCAGTTAATTTTTGATTTATTGTAGAGACAAGGTCTCACCAAGTTGCCCTGGCTGGTCTCAAACCCACGGGCTCAGGCAATCCACTCTCCTTGGCCTCCCCTAGTGCTGGGATTACAGGCTGAGCCACCGAGCCCGGCTGCTGACTTGACCTCTTTTTGCCATTTCTTATGTCTTCATGTCTGATGAGAAGAAGATTGGTTCTATGAAAGTACTGGTATCACTCTATCATCAAGGAAGGAGTCCCTCACACTGAAATGCTGAGTTCATCCCATGCAATTGCAAGTGTGCTGCTTGCACTTCCATTTATGCAACCACAGATGATAACTGCAAGTAGCAAAGAGCCACAGAGACATGGTGGCAGCTTGCTCTCCTCTCCCTCTTGCCCAATGCCCTGTACAGGCCAGCGCCTGCCTTTGCCTTTGTTGCTGCTGGCCAGCGTTTCAGCCTCCTGTCAGCCTCAGATGTCTATGCCGCCCTCCCAAACCATGAATCATCAGAGGTGCTGGTGGCTTCTCTAGCTCCGTGTTCCTGGCAGAGGTGCTGTTTCTTCCTAAAAGTGGAGGGGAGGGAGTTGCTAAGGAACACCATTAACATGCTGACAGCACAACAATCTTGGAGAGTTTTGGCCTCAGCGGTTTGACTCTAATCAGGAAATCATTTTTAGAAAGATTTGTCAGTGTAGGAAAACAAGCTCCTGAACTGGATTATTTTCCCTCCTCTTCCAATCTGCAGTGCAAGGCAGATGGGTGAGCCATCACGGTTTTGTATGTGGTGGATTTGTTTCGGTCTCATGTTTTAATCCAGAACCCCTGAAGGTGTCTGTGTTTGTAAGGACTGCGTTTTGGGAGCTGCACCCTCAGAGGTTTGGTGCTCCTCTCTCCTTCCCTCAAACTGGTTGGCTTTCTTGGCAAGGCCAAGCTTCAGGACCCTTTAATCTGATTTTCTTCCTCTTTTATGTTTTTTCTCCCCCATAATAAATTCACTGCGTGTCTCTGGGAAATTAAGGCAATCCATTATACTGTTGTCTCCCTATCTTTGCAGCAGGGATAATAGTATTTAACCCACCTTTGCAGTATACTGAGTGGCCTGTCAGGGTCTCTTCTTTAGAAGGACAGCTTGAAAACATTTTAATAAATGCTCCTTAACTGTATGCTTTAAAAATACATGGGGTCAAATGGCAAACGGCTCAGGAATAACTAGTTCAGCAAACCAGACTAGCCATTTATCACTCTCTGCTACCTCTGTGTTCTCTTTTTCCTTTCTCCGTGCTTTTCTATTTCTCCAGGGACATGTTATTTCCATCTAGGGTTATAGCCTTTAGGGAACAGACCAGTCTCTGCTGCTCATGTCAATCCAACCATCTCTTAAACTGGAGGAACAGGTGACTTTCCGACCTGGAGTGTCTCCAACAGACAACACTTAAGGACAGAGACATGAGACACGAGGGGCCAGCTCAGTGGCGTCACACAGATGACTTTTGCAATTGGACCCATGCCCCCACCTTATATGCCTATGGTTTCATTTCCAGTACAGTGGGTGACACTTAGGACTATCCACCTGTTTGTCAGGGTGATTCACTCACAATCACCCTTAATCTCATGCCCCACAGGTCTGAGATTGGCATGCCATTCCTGGATAACAGGGTAAAACATGCTTTCCAAATTTATCTTCTTGTCTCCTCTTTGATGAAGATAAAGGAAGTCACAGACATTCCATGGTGTAGATAAGGTACTCCCTGGGATGCAGTGTGATCCCATCCTAGAGATCAGAAAACGAAGTCAAGGCTAAGCCCTTGTGTGCCTGCAGGGCTGGCTGCTTAAGGGGTCATGGCAGCCAGTTAGTTGTACACAGAGGCTTTGGATATTCCTTTTACCTGCACTTGGAGATTGCAATATTTAGCCATTATAATTTCTTTCCTTTGGGTTTTGGAGTCTGGGAATTTTCAGCAACATCACCATTCCAGCTCTGGGTCATGCTTTGTGTTGCTCCTGCCTACTCCTCTCATTGGAGGGTTCTGTGCTGATAAATGTTTCTCCAACCCACTTCAGAAAGAGACTCCTTGAACAAAAAAACCATTTAAAAGAGAACTCATGACCCAAATGAAAATCAAGGCAAACGTGAATTTTCTTATTTCTCCAACTCAAAAAAGACATAAATTAGATGAGTCAGGAAGTGATGAGTTTAGTTGAGTTCTGGGTGGAAAAATGCATGATGCAGGAATTGCTGTTGCTTGACCTCAAAACAATCACATGTATGGGATCACCCCACAAGTCAAGCCTGACCCTCCCAGGAAACACAACACTTGATGTGTTAGGCACTGGACTCTAAGGATACGTACTCCAGAGAATGCATGAACAACTGAGCTCTCTAACCAAGTTATTAAGCTGTTGAATGAGGGCTTCTCTCATCTCCACCACAAGATTAGGGGACTAGGCCTCAGAATTAGCCAGTTCAGTGGATTTGTGTGTGTGTGTGTGCATATGTGTATATCATATTTAAGCAAGAGAAATCTTTCCCCAACCAAATAGTATCTTATGTGGAATCCTAAAATATTAAGCAGATGGAAGTGGGGCAATCTTATTAAAGTGGGAGAGCATAGAGGACTAGAATCTTGCCATGTATCCTACTCCCTTGTCTGTCCATCCCCTACATGGTCCTCTCTTCTGAGGCAATTCTGTGGAGTATAAACCCATTTATGATGCTTAACCCTTGCATTTTACAGAGAAGGTCACTGAGGCTCAAAGAGCTGTTTTAACCTTGCATTGCATCATGCACATAGGAAATGTTCAACAAATAAACCAAACACAACCTTTTTTTTTTTTTAACTCTAAGGTGGAAGTTGCACTAAAAGAACCAGAAATGAAATAATTTGCTAGAACACAGGTTTTTGCCTTCAGTGGAAAGGGAAGGGGGTTTTGGTCTCTCAATTTTCCCTGCTTCTTTCTGGGCTGTCACTGCTATTTGCGTGATGTAGCTGGAACTGGGCTGAGCCCACAGGAAGGGACTTTCCTTCGGTGCTAATGCAGGAAGGAACATGGCATTGATCTATCTTCAATTATAACCTCAATGTGTTTCCCTTGAATTTTTAGACAAACCAAAGGTACTTTGCAAGTGCAATAGAGCTTCCAATTAGGCATTTAAGTTCCCTGTTTCTATTTCCCTAATGACTTGACTTGCTTTCTTGCTTTATGAAATGAAAATGGCTTTTTGGGGGCACGAGAATGCAGCTGATTGCATGCTTAATATGCTTTTGCAATGAGTTCCTGTCTGTTTCTAGTATTTGCAATGGACAGAATAATACATTTCCATGCTTTTGTTCCCTACATATTCATGGCCATTTGCTCCCGCCCCACATCTATGCCAAGGGTGGTACAGTCTTGATAGGAATGTCCAGAGGGCTGGTATTTTAAGTCTCCAGAAGGAAAACTATCCTAGAAAGGAGGGCACTGATCCTAAGGTCCTGTTTATGGGGAAGGGCACAGGATTGGGGATTTGTCAAGAGTGGAATGGTGGGAAACGGTGATGGAGCTGGGGCAGAAGAGGTGAAACAGAGACACGGAGGACAAGGAGAAGGCACCAAAGAAAGTCAGCTGTGTTTTAAGAAATCAACAGCAGGAATGAAGAGCCTCTCTAGATCAAGCTCTGGGAAGATATAGGAATGGGGCTAAGTAGTTCTTTCTTCACTGGAGAAATCAACTTGAAAGTAAAAGACATGCCCATTTCCAACTTTATCTGTAGCTTTGAACACAGCATAGCGTCGACCCCAGTTTTCAGGAGGCCAACGGTCATCCCTTCTTTTAACTTTCTGGTTTATGGAAAACCTCGAATAAACTGGGGCCCTTAGAATATTTCACATCCTGTGCAGCACTTTAGATAACCACTTCAGAAGGTCTCCAGTCTTCTCCCCTCTGCCCAAATCACCCCTTTTCTTTGAGCCCTGTGCAATCCCAGAAGGCTTTTGAGGGTGATGCAGCCAGGTCTCTGTGTGCCTGTTAAAGCTATCAGTCTGTGCCATAGCTCCAGGCTCCCATGCTGTCTGGTTGTGTCATGCCTAAGTTTATGTGCTTTTCTTCTCTGTTCCCCAAGGGTGACCAGCTGAGTGTAGGCTAGTGTCCCAGAAGGCCTGTCATTTGACTGACAGGAAATGGAAGTGTAATAACAGGAAAGGTGGAGCCAGCATAGTACTTTTTGTCATCTTGGTGGGCAGCAGCAGGTTGGAAATGCCTTCAGGTTTCTTGTTGGTACAACCTGGATGGGTCAGTGAGTTTTTCATGTGGTCCATTAAATGCAGAACTCTCCGTGGAGGGGACCACAGCCACGCCCCTGTTGTCTGGGGTGTTTTGCGGAGTAGGGAGTAATCTATCTTGGCTGTAGTCTGTAGCTACTCTTGGCTTTGTTGTCTAAGGTGCCCTTGATTAGACTTGAGATTATAAAGGACCTTGGTCATTGCAGATGTGACTGAAAAACAGAAAAAGGAAAGGAAATCTCACATGGTTCGGCTTCTTATTTCCAGGAATGCTCTGGGCCTTCCTTAAAGTGCATCCCTGTGCTGGCTGGCCTGCTGATGGGAAGGCCTGCTTTACAAGTCTGAAGGAGACCCTGAGGTCATTGTGTCCATTCCCCTGCCTTCAGGCAGGATTAGAGATAAGCTGCCTCTGCCAGAGGATAATCTCTTCTACTTGTAAAAGCTTCCAGAGCAGACCCGAATCTCTCTCGAGACCATTCATTGCAACTTTTAACAACTTTCACCATCAGGAAATTCTCCCCCATAGCTATCCTAAATCCCTTATGCTGGGGATTAAGCTCCTTTTCTTATTCTATCCTCAGTAGCCACTGCCAAGACTTAGCTTGCACTGCCTAAGAACTTTTCTGATACCTGAAGATTGCATGAAATCCTGCCTGCCTGTCTTTCCTGATGAATAATCCCAGCTTCTTTTTCTCCCAGGCCCTGCAGCCCAGTCTCCTCGTCACCTTTGAGGCTGCCCTTAGACTTCCTCTAAGTGCTAGACTCCCTGGTGGGAAGCCCAGACCAGGCACAGGAGTCTAGTAAGTTTCTAGCCCATTTTAGGTCTCGTGAGACTCTTTCTGGAGCTCGTGGTATGGACAGTACCTTTCTGTTCACGCCTCTGGGTGGGGTTTGTGTGTTAGTGACAGTTCAGCTCATGGGCTGTGATCACCTTTTACCCAGTCAAGGTAACAGACTATTTTTTTCTTTATTCCCCTTGACTGTTCAGGGCAAATTGTGTCATGCCACTCCCTACTGATATTGCTGTATCCTTGTATCTACAGCAATACTGATACTGCCATACCAGAAATTAGGGGAAAAAGGGGAGCTCTGAGTGCCTGTGGCTCTTTTGGAAGGTTTTGACAAGAGCAAGTAACTTGCATTTACAGAGAGTCTGTGTGGTTGGATGTGGGTGCCATGTCTCTCTAATGGGGACCAGCTTCAGGTAGAATCACCCTCTCAGTCTGGTTACTTTTCCTTCCTCTCATCTTCTATGCCTCTTCTGAACTTCTGGCCTTCCTGTCCCCTTTGCATGGGTACCAGGGCCCTATACTATGCTCCTGCTGCCTGTACAGGATTGATAGTCCCTCTACCCATCCTCCCCTGGCACAGTCTGCCCAGGCTTACCCCATTCCAGGCTAACTCCCATTCCCTGCTTGCGGCTGATCTGAATTCCGCACCACCAAACCAGTCCTGAGTGATCTGCATAGCCAGAATGCACTCACTCTGCACTAGGTGAGGACAAACACTGGCTAGACAGCTAGCTTCCTCAAGCAGAGTGTAGTCGAGAGAGGGACTGAGGAACCAGGCATGGCGAATTCTAAACAGCAGATGCAATTTGACCTACTGTGACATAATAGAAAACAGATGTCCAAGGGCGAAATGGGTTAAGGAGGCATTCAGTGAAGAGGACTATGGGCTGGGGCTTCCTGGAGGAGACTAGGTAGGTGTGACCTGGGCAATGGGCAAAGGGAGGTGTGGAATGGGCCTTGAGTGGAGGAAACAGGAGTCTTTTCTTTGGCTCATGGCTCTTGTGTGCTCCCTCAACATCCCAATTCTTCTAGTTCTCTTTGTCTCTAGTTTCCAGAAGGAGTTCCCTTCCTTTTAATTTCATCAATAAATAAGTGGAAATATTGGATGAGCATCTTCTATGCGATAGAAGGATTCCAGTCCAGAGGTTTCCAGTAATGTGCTCTAGCACAGTAGTAGACCATGATTGGATTCAATTATGCGGGGCTTTGGTTCTCTCAGTTCCGGGGCTGGATGAGCAGGACCTGCCTGAGCTCCTGGGGCCTGGTCCTCTCCAATTGCTGAACAATCCCACCAGTTTACCACACTGTGGTGTGCAATAGTGTCATTTTCTGCATGTACTGTGTGTGGTTGGTGGCACTATTCTGGGCTTTGGGGCATGAACCTAACAAGGCAGGTGAAGTTATACTCCAGTGGGGTATGGTGGGCAGAATTCTAAGGTAGCCTTCAAGATTCCTAGCCCTGGTGTGTATGCCCTGCGTAACACTCTTCCCTTGGGTATGGACATGAACTGTGAATTTGATGAGGCAGTCACTTTCATGATGAGGTTATATTATCTAGCATGGTTGACTTTAAAAGGTGATCCTTCTGGGTGTGCCTGATATAATCAGGTGATCCCTTCAAAGGAAGTGAGTGTTTTCTGGTGAAAGATGTTCAAAGTGTGAGAGGGATTTGATGTGAGGAAGATTCTTCTGTTTCTGGTCTTCAAGGGGTCATGAAACAGGGGAATGTGGGCAGCCCCCAGAAGCTCAGGGCAGCCCCTGGCTGGCAGTCAGCAAAAAATGGGAACCTTCATCCTACAACCACCAGGAACTGAATTTTGCTACAACCACATGAGCTTGGGGGAGGACCCCAAGTTCTAGATGAGAATACAGCCATGTGATGATCCAGTTTCAGGCTTGTGAAACCCCGAGCAGAGAATCAGTGACTCTGCCCATACTTCTGACCTACAGAACTGCGAGGTGATAAATGGGTATTGTCCTAAGCCTCTGAGTGGTCATCTGTCTTGCAGCAATAGAAAGGTAATACATGAGGAATATAGAAAAAATGTAGACATGAAAGATTCAAATAGAGGTAAGGGTTGTGCAGAAGATTTAAACCCAGAAATGTAAGGGACAGTAGACACTGTGGCTACTTTAGAAGGAGTACTCAAGGAAAGTCTTAGAGCTGTTCCAAGAAGGACCCAGCCTGGGGAATACCAGGGGGAAGGACAGTCTAGGCAGAAGGAACAGCCAGGGCAAAGGGCCTGAGGCTGCCACAAGAAACCACATAAAGCAGGTCTGGGTGATTGGAGCAGTCTACAGAGGCAGGTAGGGCTTTTTGAGATTGAAAGTGAAATGTAGATTTTATTTTCAATGTGGGGGAAGCCAACAGGGATGTTAAGCAGGGTTGTGATACACCTGCACAACCTGATTTACATTTTAAAAGATCACTCCAGATCCTGGTTGGAGTTTGGATTGCAGCGGGCGAGAGCAGGAGCAGGAATCTGGTGGGAAAGCCACTGCATTGCTTGAGTGAGTCCTGCTGGGCTCTGGGACCACTGCAAACTGGGATGGTTTTCCTCTTTCCCCATTTCTTTTCCTTCTCTTATTTCTTTTTGAACATACTTCTGTTCTCCCTGTTTTTCCTCCTTATACATTTGCACACCTTTCTCATGTTTTCTTTCAAGGATACAGGAAAGCCTTGTCTGACTGGAGTGGAAAACTTCTCCCACCTGCTCAAGGCTGAGCAGATGGAATGGGTGTGTGGGGTCTGGTTAAATCTAGGACAGAGGAGTAAGAACTTTTCTCTGTGCCCAGCTCCCTTGGGCTGGGGCGATTCCCACCCAAGGTTTGTAGCTCTGTTGGGCTAGCCCCTGGGCATGGAAAGATCTGGTCACACACTGCTGGGAGCTTCCCATCTGCATCTCAGTGTTATCTCTCCCTGGAGGGACTTAAGTGTAGAAACTACATCTATATTTGTGTACCTGATCTCATCCCATTGCACCTGTGCTTTCAGTATGGGGAGGGGTAGTTCATAAATGCTTGGCAATAGATGATGGCAAAATTTATTCTCAAACTAATGTTGACAGAAGTGACTCTGGCCAGAAACTACCATGTACCAATTTGTTCCTTCATGTATTCCATACATTGGTCTTGGGTGTCTACTGTGGGCCCTTCCTTGCACTAGAACCTGTGGATATCCTGCCCTATGAACTGAATATCTATGTCTCCCCCACCTACATTCATATGTTGAAACCCTAACCCCCCAATGTGATGGTATAAGGAAATGGAACCTTAAGAAGGTAATTAGGTCATGAGGGTGGATCTCTCATGTGTGGGGTTACTGCCCTTGTAAGAAGAAACAAGAGAGAGCCTGCTTCCTCTCTCTGTTCTCTGCCATGTGAAGACACAATGAGAAGATGGTCACCTGCAAATCAGGAAGCTGGCCAGATCTGCTGGCACCCTGATCTTGGACTTCTCAGCTCTAGAATGATGACAAATACATTTCCATTATTTAAGCCACCCAGTCTATGGTTCTTGTATAAGCAGCCCCAGCTGGCCAAGACACCATGTCAAACAGACAGTGAACGCTTTTATGGAGGAACCTACATTCTTAAGAGGGTGGGGACAGATATTTTAAAATGTACAGAAACAATGAGCCAAAGAAAACAATAACAAATGGAGGTAAATGATATGAAGGAAATAAACTAGGAAACTAAGTGCTTCTGTCGAGAGACTCCCAGAAGGACTAACTCCAAGTTTTGAAGGTATAATTTAATGAACAAACAAATGTACAAATCAATAATCCCCCTGACCCTGGATTTGCAGTATTCTGCTCAATTTCCCTTCTCTGAGTCTATTTCCCCGGGAGGAGGACTGTGAGGGTGGGCAGATATTCGGGGAAGGGATTTAAGGAGAGGGTAGCAAGCTTCGGTTTGCATTTTGGAGCCATCTGGCTGCAGTGGGTGGGGGTGGGGAGGAGGGTGTCACATGTTAGGACTATTCCAATGTTAGGTGAGGTGATGGAAGCCTCAAGTAAGGAATAGGGAACAACAGATCGATTTGAGGGGCAGCTAGGAGACACAGGACATGAAGGTCTACTGATTAAGGAAAAAGGAAGTTAAAGGTCAGGGATGTTTTCGAGGTCTCTGGTTTTGGCAGCTGGCTGTCTGGAAAAGCTAGTTTGCTATGAGACATTAAGTGTCAAGATCAGAGGGGTGGAAGAACATGGTGAAATTTTTAGATATGAATTGGTTTTGCTGGGGGCTCATGTCCACTAGGAAGTTTGTTACACCTGTGACATATTAAGGACCAAGATAAACTCTGGGCTGGAGACACTGGTGTGGAGGTTATTGCTCACAGGTGGGGAGAGCCAGGGATGTGAATGAGCTAAAAGGAGAGTGGAGGACCTGACGCCGGAGAACCACATTTCAAGATGGGACAGAGAGGAGCTGGTAGAGGGAAATGTTGACTATTCGGGAGAGGACCTAGTCAGGGAAAAGTGAATTGCCCCAGGAGGTAGGAAACGGATCGAGAGTGCAGGTGATGCATTCAGGTGATGCAGAAGGTAGCAGCTTCCACCAGAGGGGCTCAGGTAGGCTTATTGCCATGCGAGGAGGAAGATAAGGAATGCCCATCTGATGCTTTCTATTTTCACTGCAGGTAGGAGGTGAGGTAATCTGTTGATTATGACTTCTCATTTTCTTTTTAAGAAGTCGAACTCCAGTACAATAAAGTGCTCCCAGGAAGGAGCCTGCTGTGCTCAAGCAGTTGCAGATGTGGGAGAGGAAGGGAGTGGGCTGTGTGAGGAGGAGGGCCGCCTCTCTGTCTTTTCGGAGAAGAGCATGGGTAGAGATGTGGGTGGAGCACCTGTGTGTGTTGTGTTTTGTGCGTGTTGTGCATATGTGTTGTGTATGTGTGTTGTGTGTACATTGCATGTGTTGTCTATATGTGTTGTGTGTGTTTATGCGTGTGTTTGTGCATAATTGAGGGACTTAGGAGTTCATATTTGCTGCCTTCGACATTTATGTGAAGTTGGGAATGAGGAAGGTGGTAGAAAAGAGAGATGGGTGAGAGGAGAATGCCTGAAGTGGCCCTTGTGGAGAAGGAAGGAACGAGCTGACCAGGGGTCTCTGCACATGAACCTTGGGGCTGAAGGTGTAATTCCAGACCACAGTCCTCCGGCATCGAGAACCCAGCAGGATGAGAAAGTCAGAGCTTTTTCCTCCAGAGCATCGTCTTCCTTCGGGGCCTCCTGGAGGAGGTGGGGTGGGGAAGACAGCGGCCCAGAGCAGCCTGCGAGTAGGAAGAAGATCACCCCAGGAGCTTGTAAAATAATCGCGTGTGAATCTTTCTTTCTGTCCCATCTCGGTGTTGCTTGTCTTACCACCTGCCTCATCCTCCTCCCCAAATCTGTTCCATAAAAAATTAATGACTGCAACAGCGGGTTCTGTTCGTGTAATTGAAGACACCTTTTGGCAGCTTTGGGATTCTCATGTCGTTCTTGGCTTCCCAAGCCAAGCTGCTCCTCTCATGTCTACAGCTGTGGCTCCAAACCATTTGCTTCTGAGCATCTTTGCATTAGGACAGACAAGTGATCATGGCTTCCATTAATGCTGTGGCCGCTACACCTGAGTAGTCTGCAGAGAGGGAAGTCTGATGATGTGGAGTCTGGGGCAAAAGATGCATGGTAGGGTGGGAGGAATTTAAAAGGATGATAAGGGCCAGATTCAATACAAAACACTACATTGCACATTGTAAAAGTCTGTTGTCTTGGATTGGGCTCCCCAGAAGCAGGGCTTAAAGAGGAGATTCTTGAGACTGTGACTCAATTGAAGGAGTGCTCTCAGGAAGTGAGGGAAGGAGGATAGGGTAGGGGTAGACAACTAAGGAAGGATCTGGTCTCAGCTGCACACCAGCGCACCCTGGTCCCACGGTGAGCCTTGGGTGTGAATTGTACCCCAGTGCTGGACTCTACTTGTCTGGCTTTTCTTAGAGGAGGCAATGGTGGACTTTCCCCTGACATCCCCACTTAGACCAGGGTAAGTCTCCTGAGAGAGAACCAACAGCTTTTATTATGATGTGACCTTACTTTATTTCATTCATTTGTTCATTTTTTTTTTCAACAATACATGTTGTGATTGGGTCTACCCCTTTCTTTTCATTTATGACTATTTTAGGACACATTTTTTGTAAATAGTCACTGAGCACCAAAGATGCTTTCAGAAGTGCCAAGAAACCTCTCTTTTGTTTCTGAATGTTTGCTGGTCGTAGTTCATTGTACATCTTGGCATTTGCACCCCGTCTAAATAAGCTTGAGTCTCAGTGGGGGTGGAAAATGGAGAGAAAAGGGAGCACTGAATGCCCTAGGAAGAAGGAGAAGAAAGGAAGGGTGAGAACGTGAGAGGCCAAAAGTCCCAGGCAGCTTCCCGAACCTTCCAGCTGCTGTGCATGCATCATGCTCAGGATGAGAAAAGATAGAGAAGACAAACTTGGTGGATGAATCCTCTCAGTCTCGCGTGGGTTATAGTGAATTCAAGGTCTGAATTGGCCCATCAAAGTCCAAAGTGCTCATTACTATGAAAGCCCCCACTCAATGCAGATAGGCTGCTTCCAGGATTTGAAAATCATCTATTTGGTGTGAGCGAGGCATCTGAACTCATCCCTGTACATTGTGTGATGTCAGAGAGAGATCGCCACATTGTCACTTACTACCCCATCTATAAAATGGAGGTATCTGGTCACTTGATCTTTGAACCTCTTTCCAGGACTGAGAGTCTCTATCTCAATGACTCCTGACTCAAATGATTTTGAACAATTAATTTAGGCCTGAGGGGACATATCTCCTGACCTGTCAGGAGACTTTTTTCTGCATAGTCAACATTTGTCAACGTCTTAGATGGAAGGGTGATAGCTTGTTGCCATAGTTTGGGGGAGATAGACATAAAGATGAGAGGAGACACAACTGTGTTGGAATCAAGATTTACTAACCTTGAGAGCCTGAAAACCCAAAACATAAAATACTGCATTTTTAGTTAAAAACTCACACTTACACAAATATAGAACAGGTAAACCCAGCCTAAGAGCAACTAAAATGAAAAGACTTAGGAGTTTCAGCTTAGGATATATTTACTTATAGGTTCAATAAATATTTGTGGAGCCCCTGGAACTGACCCAGAAGCTAGGGACACAGCAGTGAATAGCATGACATCACACTGCTTGTATCCTAGTATCGTAATGTGACCCACAGTCCACAATCTGCAATACAAGTAAGTAGGTTATATGGCATGAGCTGGCAGTAAGTGGTAAGAGAAAAAGTTAAATCAGGACATTAGGAAAGGAGTGACAGGGTGCTGTATAGGATGGGGGAGTCAAGAAAGACTTCCAGGAGGAGGTGTTTGGTTCATTAGCTGTTTGACATGGCTGCCAAAAAGCACTAAAGCCATGGGTTCTATGATTAATTAGTCCACTAATTAGAGTGACCTGCTCGGATATCTCTACCTACCTGACATCCTCTAGCTGCAGACTCAGCCCTGCAATCCAGGTCGGGCCTTTCTGAAATGACCAAGCTTGCCTGTCTGACCTTGGCCTTATGTCAGTAAATTTGTGTCTTTTTGTCTCCTGTGAGTCATTGCCAATTTTGGGACCCCCTATCACTGATCACATCTAATGCAGGCAACCACCTGCCATCTGTGGTAATTCTCCAGATGCCTGGGTCTGGCTAAATTTCTTCCAGCTCCCATGAGAGGCCCACCCACAGTGCCCTCTTGGCAACACTGACTTGCCTGGCCTGACCCCATCCCACTCCCTTCTTTGTTTCAAAGTCCTCTGCTGGCATTGGCTGCAAATGAGATTCAAAGGGAACGTTTTCTGCTGTCTTGATGTTCATTTGCCTAACTTTGCACAGTGTGTGGCATAAATGTGAATTCTTCTAGGTGGGAAAATTTTTTTCTCCCAAACTTCTTGCAATTTTATTAATAATGTAGCAAATGAGACAACATATTCCGAGGGCTCAGTCAATCCCAGAGAGGTAGCTTGGGCCTCTGAGCACCTGCTTTCTTCTTCCTGCTGACTCTGGCTCTCTCTCTTAGGCGGGTAGCTGTGGCACTGAAGAGCAGAGGGCAGGGGGAATTATGCATGAGCAGAGAGAGGAGACACTGACCTTCTGTGTTTAAAGGTTAAAATGATTTCTTGGGAAATGGAACAAACTCACTAATCAGAGGCTGTTCTGAATTTTTCTGCAAAAATTAGACCCTGTGACTCTCTTCACATGCTCTGTTTGTGAGCATATATGTTCATATATTCGGCAACAAACCCAAGTTCAATTTCGATTTATTGAACACCTACTATGCTCCCAGTCTTGAGATGAGTTGGGCTGAAAGGAACACAAGCAACCCAAAACTCCTGGCCACTGATAACTCCAATAACCAGGAAACACAATAAACCAGCTTTCAGTTTCACACTACTTAAAAGCAGTAAGATAGTTCTTCTTCTTACAAGGATTTAATAAAAGGCAGGCAAAATCAGGGTGCATCATGGAATCTCCCCCCTTTCCATAGCTATGGTGCTGGCGGTGAAGTCAAACCCAGGGTGAAGGCCATGGGCACTGTGAGATCTTAGCCATTAGTCTGAATTGAAGAGGAGGAGGAGAATGGCTTAGATAGAAAAGTCATCATTCTTTCAGTAAACATGTGTGAAGTACATTTTGTGTTCAGAATTCTAGTGCGTACTTGGAGATAAACAAATTAGATATAGCTCCTGCCTCCTAAAATGGAAGCCCAATAAAGATAGAGACCTTTTCTGTTTTGTTCTCTGTTATATTCCCAGGTCCTCGGGCAGTGTCTGGCATTTAGTAGGAATATAATGATGTTTGATGAATGAATGAAGGAATTCATAGTAGAGGAGGAGGCAGACATGAATACAAATGTCATACATGTGTTGCAGTTCTTAAATTGAGAGAGAGAGAGAGAGAGAGCGAGAGAGCTAGTGAGTGCACGCAAACAGGAGGGCATGGACGAGGGAGAGGTTAGTCTTCCCTGCCTGGTAAGAGTGGAATGTAAGACATATTCTGTTGTTTGAAACTAAGAATGCTGCCTGATATACCTCACATGCGTATCAGGCATCATTCTTAGTTTCAGACAACAGAAATTAACTTTGCCAGATTAAGCAGAAACATGAATTTATGAAAGAACAGGGAGGTCATAGAATGTCTAGGAGTGAAGAAACACTAGGCTTGATGCTAGGAACCATTTTCAAAATCACACAACGGAGCTTTGTAGTCTTAGAGGAGATAGCATGGCCCCTTTGCCAGACACAGCAACAATGGTTTTCAATATTGACACCACAGTGCTAGGCGGTAGGAGGTAATGCCACTAGAATGGAACATCACTGCCATGATGCACACTAGAATGGGTTCTCGGCTGGGCGTCCTCCTTCATGCTGCTGGCCTTGCATTCAGAATCTGACTTGGGTTTCTCTGACTGGGAAATCATAGGTCACCTCAGGCAACCTGCATCCTCAAAGGAGTCTGGGAGAGTGAGCATCTGGTTTGCATTTTCTTCCCCAAAAACTCATGAAGTGAGGGATTTGTGAAACATGGACAGGCATCCAAAGCTGTTAGGCAGTTGAGAAGAAAGAGAAATAATTTTCACCACAGGATAGATGGTTCTAGCTGGCAGGGGATAAAGTTGAAGATATAGTGGGAGCTGATTATGGATAACTTAGTGAGCTTTGTTTAAAAGTTTAGATTCTTGTCCATAAACCATGATGGGTTTTAGGTCGAGGAGTGACATGGTCAGATATGCATTTTAGAGTGCTGACCCTGAAGGTGGAATGGGGAGACTGGATGGGAAGGCCTAGGGCTGGGGATAGGACAGCCAGTTGTTCCAGAAAGGGGGATTATAGGAAGAGAAGGTTCTGGTATGAGCTGATGAGGGCCTGAAACAGCCTGGGGCAATGGACATGGAGAGAGTAAGGCAGTCCATCAAAAGAAGCCTAGATTAAAAAATGTGGTACATATACACAATGGAATATTACGCAGCCATAAAAAAGAACAAAATCATGAATTTAGCAGCAATCTGGATGGAATTGGAGTTTATAATACTGAGTGATCTCTCACAGAAACAAAGATCTGAGTATCACATGTTCTCACTCATAAGTGGACCTTGAACAACTATCGTAATACTATAAGAAAAGGATTGACAGTGGCAGGAAACTATGGGGGGGCAGGGAGGGGAAGGGAGGTGGGATTAATGGTAGTCAATATCTGTCTGGGGATGGGATGGAGGGGCACACCTCATCAACAAGGATACCTGCACAATGCATATTTGTATACCTAACCCTTAACTGTATCCCATAATTTTAAAATAAAAAATATGGGGATGTCATGAAAAGGAATTGACAGGACTTGTGAGGGGGAAGGGGAACTTGTCAGGAGCGACCCCTAGGTTTCTGGCCTAGGTGGACGGAGAGGGTGACAATAATTCTCATTGAGAGAAGCAGTGAGGAAAAGAGTTCAGGAAAGAGTGTGAGACTGAAAATGCAGGAGAGAGAGTGTTCTTAGAAGAGAGGGAATCTTGAGCAGAGAGGAGGGTTTGCCCTTTCCTCAGAGACTAGAGGAAAGAAGATGGAGCTAGGTGTATGTGAAGATGCATTTTTGGACATGGGTTCTTGGGGAGTTCATCCAGAGGGACTCAGGCTTTCCAAGTTCCTCCCACCCCAGACAGACCTCCCTGTATCTTCTGTATGGATTGCCTCTCTGCCCTCTTCTTCTAACTCAAGGGTCAGCAAACTTTTTCTTACACAGCCAAATAGTAAATATTTCTGACTTTGTGAGCTGTAAGGTCTCTGTCCTGAACACTCAACTCTGCTGTTGTAGAGTGAAAGTGGTCACAGATAACCTGCAAATGAAAGGGCAAGACTGTTTTCCAATAGTCTTTATTTGTTGAAAGTAGCTGGGTCATAGTTTGCCAATTCTTTTGTCTAACTAGTTCTTGTTCATCTTGACCCTCGAGGACAGGCTCTTATTGCACTTTGTACTTTTTTCTTCAGAGCACTCATCTCAACTCTAACTTTTTGTCTAATTATGTGTTTAGCATCGACTCCAGTGTTTGTGGCAAGGCAGGGGCCACGTGTGCCTTGTGGAGGATTTCCAGAGCTAGCACGCATGAGGACTAGCACACATCTTGTGCTCACTGTGTGTCAGACACTGTTCTAAGTGCGTTCTCTTGATCAGTTCATTCAAACTGCCCAGTAATTCTGATCAGTAGACTCTGCTATTATTCCCATTTTACAGATAAGGAAGCAGGCTGAGAAATGCTAAATAACTTGCTAAAATCATACAACGAGAAAATATAGAGACTGGAATTTGGATAGTCTGGTTCTCCTGAGTGACCCTTCACAATCTGCCTCTTGATAAGTTACTGGTGAAAAGTGAGCCTGAAGAAGTCCACATTGTGTTCCTCACCTGGTAGGAGAGGGGCAGGCTGGGGTAGGGTGCTTGAGGAGGATAATGAAAACATGGTGTTGTCACTGTGCAGAGGGGCATAGAAGCTGACTGCAGCGAGTGTGGTGGCCTTATCGTGTGTTCACGTGTGGGTAGAGACCTTGCCTGGGCGCCACTCCACAGCTGTGGGCTCTCTTCTGGACATGTGCAACAGCCTGTGGCAGGGCAGAGGCTGAGGTCTAGGTTGATGCAGGCTCAGGGTTTGCCCAGAAGTTCTCTGGGGTCAGAGAGGCATCCTGCCTGGCAGTTGGAACTGGGATCAGACAACCCAAGCATCAGGTTCTGGTTTTGCACTCACTGACCTTATGACATGGACATATGCCTTATCTTGTCCTTGATTTTCTTATATACGAAATGAGGACAAGGCCTATGCTTCAGTGTTTTGGTGGCAATAAGAGCAAATTCATCTGAAAAACTATCCTGTAGTAGGAGTGCAACAAATTGGCCCTGCTCTCTCTTCTGAGGACTTTTTGTCCATGGGGCTCCATGAGAACAATATCCAGCCCAGGAAGTTTGAACCTTGAGTTGCAGAGCTGTACCTCTTCTTGGTTCACTGTGTGCCTCTGTCCCACGCTTCCTGGTCCCAGCAAGTATTCTCAGCTCTTACCAGGCAGTACTTGGCAGAGATTATTCCCTGCTGGCTTTGCATTTTGGGCTTATTTTAATGTTGTACTAAGGTGTGTGTGTGTGTGGGTGTTAGGAGAAGAGTGCACACTGTGTCCTTTTATGTGGAAGCAGGCACATGCCCATGTGTGTCTGCTGATGAATTTATATGTGTATATGTGTGCCTTTGTATATATACACATATCACTCAAATGACAACTTTCAGTTCCAGTGGTTGAGACAAGTTTTTTTCATGTTATTGATAACCAAAATAAATAAAAAAATAAATAAATACAAATAAAAAGGGCTCCTGTGGAACAAAGTTAATCAGTTCTTTGGGTCATAGGGATCATAATATATTAAAAAAATCAGTGAGCAAACATGTTATAAAGAACTAAAAGAACAGGTCATATCTGAGAAGATAAATTAAAAAAAAATTTCTTTTTCATTTTAAAGATGTGGGGTACAAGTCAGGATTGGGTACATAAGGGGTCCATGTATAGATGAAGTTTGGGCTTCCCACTGGAATTCACTTTGCCTGGATTGGGATCATGTACCCTTATTGATGTTGTGTTTCCCCCCTCCCCCCCACAGTGTCCCGCTACTACCAATCCCTTTCTTGTAGTATTATGATAGGTGTTCAGGGTCCACTTGTGAGTGAGAATATGGGGCACTCAGCTCTTTGTTTCTGTGATAGATCACTGAGTATGATAGATATATTTTAGCAAAAGTAAAAGCAATGTATTAGACTCATTAAACAATTGTGCAATTCCATAGTAGGAGGTGAAGAAGTTGAAGAAGAAGAGGCTGAATAGCCATTAAGATGAAGACATCTAGAAGTTTGGTTGACTGCAAGCTCAACCTGGGTGAAAGACTGTAAGGTTGTGCTGAGCATCTGTCCCCTTCCCTTCCTCCTGGGTCCCTTCTACCCAAGCCAATACAGGGATGCTGAAGTCATGACATCCTTGACGTAGTGCTTTTTTTTTCTCAGAACATTTTCCTTTAACAAGAAAATGGTTTTCAGTTCCCAGATCCAAAGTAATATGTAACTAATGAAAAATTTCCAGTCCCTGTGAAAGTTATGGATTCTCCAAATCAACAATGTGATCTTTGACTGTGTCAGTAAAGGCATTTGTTCAGACATTGGAAGGGTGACAGTCCTATGGCACTCTGCACTGGTCAAGCCCATCCAGAAAGTGGCACTCAGCTTTGGTGCCACAGAAGTGTACTGTCCAACTTGGGTGTGTGGGAAAGCGTCAAGGTATTCAAGAGGATACATAGTTGGAGACAATTCTCCGTGAGTCTCCTGCAATTTGCCCAGCATCTGAACAAGAGGCTTTGTTAATTAATAGCTTTTCTGTGTACCAACTTTTCAAGGGTGTGTATAGCTGCAACAGCATTGGAAAATGAAGATAGAGTATCTGTCACTCTATGGGAAAGGATGAATTTTTTTTCCTTATCAGGGTAGTAAAGATGGTGTTGACGGCCAGGGAAAATACTGGACAAGATTTCTAGCAGCTCCTTTACAATATTTGGGGAGTCTCCTGAGCTCAGGTTTTTTTCAGCTATGACATTAACTCACTGTGTGCACATAATTCACTTTGGCCCAGCTGTACCTTCTCCCTTTTTGGACTTGGAGATCAAGGGGAACTGAGGCAAACATGAAGCTCATGCTTTCTTCTGTACCATGAGTAATAAAGTCCTCTGTTTCTGACCCAGGAGTCTTGTGTCTTTGGATAGCATCTATGTAGCTGTGGCAGGCTGGTGTGTTAGCTTGATAGCAGAGTAAATTTTCAGACTTTTCATAATTCTTGGCAATGAGAAGATTCAGAATGAATGATGAAGATGTGACGAAAAGGAAGTTTAGTTAAGAAGAGAAAAGAATCATAGAGCAGCCAAGAGTTGTTTTCAGACGAGTGCAGTGGCTCATGCCTGTAATCCCAACACTTTGGGAAACCAAAAAAGGAGGAACACTTGAGTCTCAGAGTTCAAGACCAGCTTGGGCAACATAGCACGATCTTGTCTCTACAAAAAATTTTTAAAAATTTAAAAAAGTTAGCCAGGTGAGGTGGCATGCACCTGTAGTCCTAGCTACTCAGTAGGCTGAGGTGGAAGGAGTGCCTGAGCCCAGGAGACTGAGGATGCAGTGATCTATTATCATGCCACTGGACTTCAGCCTGGGTGACAGAATGAGACTTTGACTCACACACACACAGAAAAAGAGTTGTTTTTAAATATCTGAATAAATCATGTGAAGAAGTGCTTAGACTTCTGTGTAATGCCTGAAAACAACACTAGGACTAGCAGATAGAAATTTCATGGTGAATGATTTAGGAATACTTTCTTTCTTTCTTTTTTTTAAAATCATAAACATTTTTTATTTTAAAATTGTGGGGTACAGTTAAGGGTTAGGTATACAAATATGCATCGTTCAGGATCCATTATTGATAAGGGGTGTCCCCCCATCCCCAGATAGATATTGACTACCATTAATCCCACCACCCTTGCCCTCCCTCCCCCCTGCATAGATTCCCACCACTGTCAATCCCTTTCTTACAGTATTACGATAGATGTTCAAGGTCCACTTATGAGTGAGAACATGTGATACTCAGATCTTTGTTGCTGTGAAAGATCACTCAGTATTATAAACTCTAGTTCCATCCAGGTTGCTGTGAAATTCATAATTTTGTTCTTTTTTATAGCTGCGTAGTATTCCATCATGTATATGTACCACATTTTAAAAATGGAGATGTACAGTAGAATTTTGATGTTTTGTGGGTAGTAAAGCATTCATCAGTACTTGCTAGAGATGCTTTAGAAGGAAAGTTTTGACTGTGTCTTAGAGTGAAATAAACAAACCCTGAGACCTTCACAGTTTTGTGTTTTTAAAAATTTGTGATGTTTCTGGTGTTTAGAAATTCATCAGCTGAGAGGTATCCTTTTGGATCTTTAGACCCAGGTGAAAAGGCTCTTGGAAGCCTGGTACTGTCATAAATTTCATGACGTTGCATCAGCCCATCACTGGCTTGGACTGAAGGGAAGTGCAGAGAAGGAGTGAGGATGGTAGAGGCAGATAATATCAGTGACTCTTCCATGAACAGGACCCAGATCTTTGTCTCCTCAGGCTCTTCACTCAGAGTGGTTTGCCTTCTTATTTTATCATCATCAGCAAACAGTAATTGGTGTGTTGTTTGTGATATTTGCAGACAGAATTAATGAAGTCACAAAATTTAATCTTTGCCTTTTATTTGTATACATTTTAACTTTTTCATTTCACACACTGTTATTGAAACATTGCACTAAAATATGAAGGTTAATAAAAAGTTTTTGCCTTGGTTATCCCAATATCCCCCATGTGATAAAGGAAGAAAGCAAGCTTCATGGGATGAGCTTCATCATCCCTAACTTCTGGCTTCTCCAAATATGGGTGAGGAAGAGAAGCTTTTTAGGAAAGAGTTGACAAGCATGCTACTGGAGTATCTTCAGAATGGTGAGGAAATTGACCAAAGAGAGTTTTTGTAAACTATGCATTTGGAGACCTTTTAATGACCTTTTCTTACAATATGTTGTCTGCAGAGAATCAGAGTCAGCCCAGGGCATGCAGTGACAATATGCCCTTCTGATCTTCCTTGGAAGTGTTATCCCTTCTGACTAAAGATTCCTTCTGCAACTCCCTCTTTGAATTTCTCTAGCTGCATCCCTGGCTATAAGAATCCTTGCACCCTTTCATTGGTAGGAAGTTTAAGTCTTGCATCTAGGTCTATTTCCTAAGTGACAAAGACAGAATTGCAGAGTCACATAAATGAATAAAATATTTAAGATGAACCTGGGAAGTTAGTTTAATCACATATATCTCTTTCCTCTTGTGTATTAATTAATCCGAATAAATCCCCCTAACTCTTTTTTCCCCCCGCCACATCAATATTGCTCAGAAGAGGCATATATGTGGAAGACGAGATAAGGGGCTGTTTCAGGATCATCTTAAATGAATCAGTTCTCAATATTTCAGCTGGAGCCATGAGTATAGCAGGTTCATCATCAGAGAATACAATTATGATGATTTCCTGATGAACATTCATTTTTATGCACTTGAAACTGCCCTTAACTTACTCTGTTTAGACGCCGAGACCATTTCTGTTATTACAGAAATCTATCAGGATGAGTCAGGTTTGAATCCATTAGAATGAAACCCTAAGCTCTACCATTAGCACCTACAAGTCATTACTAAATTGTGTGACTTTTTATACTAGAAGATGAGGAGACAGTAGGGAGACGTATTGGGAATTACGACCCCCTTCCATAGCTCTGGCAACCACTATACGTATTTTTCAATAGTTAGACAATGGATTTTACCCTGAAGATGAGGAAAACCAGCAAAACCTATCCTCTACTGAGATAAGCTACTGCAGATGAATCTTAAATATCTGAACCTCTGTATTTTCTTCTTGTTTAGATTCATCAAATTTCCCATGATTTTCAAGTATTTTTATTGCTATAGTTCCCTTTTGAAGAGGTGGCATTTTACTCTGATGATCTAACTCTTATTCAGAATGAAACAAAATTTGGGGCATCCATGTCCAAGGAAAAAAATAATCTGAAACAGGAGGCAAATAAGAATAGTGGTGGGAGATAGTAACATCATCCCTAACTTCTAGCTTCTCCAAATATGGTGAAAGAGGTGTAGGGTGTGGAAGATCAAGGTGTGCACCTATCACAGTGCAGCTAGAGACGTGCAGGCAGAGTGGGTGATGGCAGAAGTGACAGAAGAGAGTAGCAGGGGCCAGCACACAGAGGGCTTTTGATGCCAGGAGTTCTCAAGTCAGGTGTCTCATGCAAACCTCTTGGGGAGATTAAAAAAAAATCATTGCCAATCCTACTTCAGACGGATTTATTTTTAAATAATTTATGCCTTTGAGTGAATTAATTCAATTAGATTGCTTTCCTTCTCAACTCTAGTTGAGACCATGGAATAAATGGAAGTTTTGTTTGGGGAAGTTAATTAACCTTGGACATGGACTAATTAATTAATTAATTAATTAAGCAACCACTTCTGTTTTATTTTTCTAGGCATTGTGCTAGAATGAGAAGATAAGGAAGTTCTTGCCCTATATTCTGAAGAGCTCACCCACCACTGAGTAGGGTGAGGGGTAGGGGAGGAGGGAATATGCATGTACTGCCCTGGCATCAAAAAAAGTTCTCTAGTCAGGAGAAAACCTCGGTTGCTTCCAGCATATTGCCTTTTACATTCATACCATTGGCTCTTATGATGACCCTTGGACCCTAACTGTCACCCTTGGGTCTTGCAGGGCTATGATTCAAGCCATGGCATGCTTGGATGAAACAAGGGTATGGAGGGTCTTTTTCCATGTGGAACACTCAGGCAGATACAGGAAGTTGTGTTCTGAAGAGGTGATTTGGCCAATTCAAGGAACTTGCTAGATGTGGCAGCCAAGATAGGCATCAAAGAGTACTAGGGAACCAGTGAAGGGGACAACTGGCACTGGCTACAGGGAGCCTGCAGATGCTCTGGAAGGGTTGCCTTTTACGGTTTCTCCTAACAGTTGATATGGACTTGTCAGGTGCATTTAAAGGGCTGAAATAGGCCATTGCTTTGTTAAACTCTGGTGGGTCCACATGGCTCTTTGAGCCATGGCTGCCATGTTTCTTAGCTTTGGCCCCTCCCTACCTTGGGGAAGTGAACCTCATCTCTCTCTGTAATTTACTTTCTAAATAAACTATATTTTCCAATCTAAAAAAAAAGGACTGAAATAAAACACATACTACTTGCCACATGTATAACATTCTTTGGGAAATGTGTTTTGTTTTAAGGAAGAAAGCAAAGTGAAAACCAAAGACATTTGGAGTCATATACAAATGGTCGCTTTATTGATAATTTTCTTTTGCTCCATCAAGTAAATGGAATGATGAGATACCTACTTGATATGGTTACTTGGTTTTTCTGCTTATAGGCTAGTAAAGGATAATTCTTATTATTTCAATTATCAATGAAAATAGTTCAAGAAATGTTAGTCCACTTTTCTGCCCTGGTAATGGAGTATAGTGGCTATAATGGTATATTTATTTCCTTAAACCTCAGTGGCCTCACATTTTGATGTTTTAATCATGTGTCCTTGTGTTATTTACAAATTACATTAGGCCTGAAACTTATCTCCCTAAGGAGTCTATGAATTCCTAGGGAAGCAGAATGTATTTCCTACAACATGATCTCCCCTACAAAGGTTAGCCCATTGACTTAGACATTATCAGTGACCCATAAAGAACTGTGAATCAGATCTGAGTGACCAAGGAACACCAATTTTTGTGCTGTTTTCTAATCAGTGTGGTGCCATGGATGCTTGCCTCATAAGGGCTGGTGATCAACGAAAGAGGTTGGAGCTAATGTATTAAGAATAGAAACTGCAACACATTAAAAATGCAAATTCCTTGTCAAGGAATAAGAAGAGCCTCTAAAAGTAAGTTTATTAGCCGATTAAATGTGTGCTTTTCTCCCAACTGGATGCCAGTCTCTGAAGTCTGAAGAGAAAGAACCACTCAAGTGCTCCTTTGTTTAATTGTTGCATATTGGTGATTTTTGGAGACTGGTCATCATGCATTTATGACCTATCCAGGTGGCCCACTTGCTGTTTGGGCAAAGGTTCAGCTGTTTTAACTCCCTCACTGCCTGGTGAGCACCCATGCTGGCAAAGGCTGGATTTGGCAGCTCAGTGTAGACTTGGGAATCTGCAAGGGGGAAGGGATTAGGTGAGGGAAAGGTTTCCTGTGTAGGATACATATTAAAAATGTAAACTCAGTATTTTGGCTAAGTATTCTTTTTCTGCTGAAGGGAGATGGGCCTAGTATAGCCGAGATCCACAAGTGTAATGATTTTATTATAGCTAATTCATATTACAGAACATATTGTACAGGGCCTTTAAAGGGCAAATCATGTGTGGGTTCATGCACACACTCACACCCTCACACACAACACATGCACGTTTTCTCTTTAGAGTGAGCCTAAATGACTTATCCTTGGGGCATAGGCAAAAATCATACTGTGGTCAGGCCTTCACTAATCTGTTTGCCTTTCCTAGAAAGAAGGTTTTAGCTGTTCAATTTCGTTTTGTTTACTTGAAATGTTGCATTTGAACTTTGCCTGCATGCCTAGAGGGTGGAAAGCTATGGAAAATTTGTGCATTCTAACTAAATACAAAAGCAAATCTCATCAACTAAGCCCCAGACAGCTAGAGACCACCTTTTTCTCCAAGAAGCAAGTCAGAGTAGAAAAGAAAGCTCTTTGCACCCTTGAAAAGATGAAAAAAAAAGTTTAGAAGTGAAAACTTGTAAGGCAAAAGTCTTGTATCCAAAAATGTGACAAAAAATTCAGCATGATATTATAAACAGATTTACTTTTACATTAGTTTCATTTCAAATTATTGTATATCTCTTACAGTATTATCTCCTACTTTTAGTTATTGTTAAATCAAGACTATGGTGTATCCTCATATTAGTTAAGTGCTATAAATTAGGGTTTTCAGTCACATTAAATGAAAATTTATTGTGGTAAAAAGAAAGGGACCATCAAGAGAATGAGTTTGTTAGGAACATTCAAAAGGGTTAGCTCTGCTTTCCCAGTAGGAGTGCTTACAGAATAATCTTCCAGATTAATAATAAAAAATGATTAGCTCTTTCCTAAAATATTTCAAATAGTTAATAGTTTGTGAGAGTACAGATTACTTCACAAAGAGATCATCTAATGATTGCAGTTCACAGAAAAAAAATACTAAACTAAAATATGAAAATAATAGGGTTGGAGTTTCCGTAATGTTTAAAGTACAGGAACGATTAAGTCCAGTTTTTGAGAGGATACAAATATTAGCATACAAGGGAGTGATTAAAAAAAATCTTATGTTTTATGAGTTTGATATAATGCCCAGCAAATAAAATGTGCTTAATATATTTTGAATGGTATTAACACTATTTCTTTGCTATTGACAGAGAGTTAATGTTACCACTCTGGGAAACCTTGTTAACCCTTAAACTATGGTTATTTCATTGAGTGAAATGGGGAACGGGCTCATTGGACAACAGAAGTGTGGGGAAATAATGTTTCTTTCCACAATAAATAGATGTCTCGCCTCTCATTGGGATAATCGATTCTAATATTATTAAGCGCAGCCCCAATAAATCTATTCTTGTATTTTTCTGATATCAATACAATATACCTACCACTGCTCAATATCTTTCATATGTGAAGTAATAAAACTGATTCAATACGAAATCTTGTACTTTACATGTAAATTGGATTGCGATGGGCCATTAGACTCCTTACATAAACAATATATTTTGTTTAAAAGAAAAAAACTGCTTTCAGTTTGACATTCTGAAAGTTCATAATGTGAAAATCACATTTGCAGAGTGAAGTGGTGTTGGGAAGGAACTCTGTTGGCATGGTCAACAGAGGCATAAAGGAGAAGGGAGCCTTAAGTTCCAGCAAAACCACTTTGCTCCCATGGGTGGTTTTAATAAGATGACTGCCAACAGGTGAAAGCTCACTGATGTCAGGTGTAATTAAAAACCTTAATTCCAGAATCCTTCTCTAAAGCATTCATGGTGTACCATGCCCAGGGGCTGAAGCTGAGAAGCATGACCAAGGCAGCAAATTATTTGCCTCTCCATGAAGACAGCGATTGCTACACAGAAAGGTGATGACATATTGAGGCCAAGCCTGGCAATGCAAGATGATGTCACAGGATCCACTTTTGATATCAGATAATAGCCTTCATTCTGGTAGGTCAGTATCTCATTCTTTGGATTATTTATCTCCATTATGTACCACACTCTGCAAACCAGAATTCAGTAGACAAACCTCACCCAAATGGACTGCACTATTTGCATCTTGGCCTCCTTTGTAACACTGATTCTTGTGCTCTGCCACAGCTGTCAGAGTAATGGCTTTTTTCCCCCCTTTTTATCTAGGTTGGCTTTATTCCCAGATTCCAAATGAAAGAGATAGCATTTTACTTGACCACCCCATTCCAACCGTTAAACACTGTGCCTTCAGGCTCCGATGCTCTAATGGTCGATTAAAGTTGATAACAGTCTGTCCAATTTCCATTTTTTAACATTCAGCCTGCTGAAATTGTAATATTGCTAAAATCTGAAGTCTTCAGGACCTGCCTGAGAATCTGTCTGGATGTCAACACATAATAATAAACAAGGAGAAAAAAAGTATTGCCAGCAGGCGTTCACATTTGCAGAGTGTGGGTTAGCTATGTGACCTAGCCAAGTTTGCGTAGGGTCGAAGTAGACGATAGATCAACTGGTCTATCACACAGGATAAACCACTCACAGTGTGGTTTACGTGTCTGTAGAAGGAAAATATTCTCAAAACTCTGTAAACAACTGAATAGCATATTCTTCCTTACCTGCCTTGCCAAGCGATCCATCCTTCTTGCTCTTATTAAAAGCCTCCCTTCGGAAGGCTGAGGCGGGAGGATCGCCGGAGCCCAGCAGGTCAAGGCTGCGGTGGCCGCGAGCGGCCACTGCACTCCAGTCTGGGTGACAGAGTGAGACTTCAACTAAAAAAAAAAAAAAAAACAGACAAAAAAACAAAAACCAAAAAAAGCCTCCCTTAACTTGTTTGCTAGACACGTAACTTGTAACTTCTAGATTTGGTTGTTAGAACTGAAGGGTCACAGAGATACAAATTTAATTAAAATATTTTTAGAAACCTGACTTCTTGGTGGACGGAATAAAACAACTTGATAGAATCTCTTTCACTCTCTCTCTCTTTTTCCAAACCAGCAGTGGTCTTTCTTGAACCTTAGAAAAATAGAACTAAAACCAGGGATTCTGAAATGGATTTGTGGACCAGTAGAATTCTGAGATAAGCAGTTTGATCTCAGTCTTCTAAGTAATGGAGAAAAAAAATTTCAGTGCGAGCCATACTCTCTGTATTTGTAGTGTGCAGGCTACTCCCTTTCATTGTACCAGTCAACTTGCCTTTCTTAGCCACGCTTGGATTCTTTCTCTGAACGTGGATGATCTCCCAGAGTCCTCATCTTTGGTAGTCTAGTCTCATCTTTTTCAATCAATTACTCAGTTCTAGGATGCTTTTTTCATGTTGGGAAGCAATTGCCCATTTTCTGAGTCTTTGCTGCTAAAGTAAGTGCAGATGAGTCCTTCAGACTCTGCCAAATTTATCACTACCGATAAATATGACATTTCTGGGAGTGTGGCTTCAGTCTTCTTTTCTAGCCAGGCTGAAATGAAGACTGAGGAATTTGAAGGGCCAAATATTTAGTCTTCCATGTTATTATCACATCACAGAGGCTGTGCTTACTTTTTAAATTTTAGACAAACAATCTTTATATCTACTTCTTTTAGACAAAAAATCTTTACATCTAAAACAGATATTATTGCTTAAAGAACACTCTACCATTGTTCACTCTACCACTGTTCAACAACTTGAACTCTTAACTCCCATCCACTTCATCTATGTCCCGGGGCCTTCTTTTCATGGGGGAGGCATCCATATGTTTTCATTGCAATGGGATAAAGAGCATATAGAAATTCAACATCAAAAATTCAAAATAAAAAAAAATGGTATGACTCCAGAATTTCCTTTCCCCTTGTTATGTACTACAATGGTAGTACAAAGTCTGTCTCACAGTTCATAAGTACTGATGATGTTTATATTTATTGTTCTTTTTATTCATGTTATTAAAGACACTAGTACTTGATGTTTATTGCTGGAATGTTTTTAAATTCCTGGAAGCCCATACTTCAGACAAAGTGTGTAAATTAAAGGAAAGAGAAATACTTCATCTTCCGGGACTGTCTTCATTTCCTAGAATTAGCATTCGATATTTGCCCGGTAGAAGCTTTAGGTCACAAACTTTCTGCCTCAAAAATCTGTTTCTATTACATGTCTGCCCTAGTCCCATTGATTTTCTTCTCTCTGTCTAGAAACCCATGAAAAATCCTGGCACTTTAGATAATAATAATAACAACAGCAGCGGTTAATACTTTTATGGTACTTTATCATGTCCCTGATGCTATTCTAAGCATATTATAATGATTAACTCATTTAATCTTTATGATAACTCTATGAGGTATGTACTCTTAGTCTCCCCAATACACACATGAGGCAACTGAGGCACAGATTGGTTACATACTGTGTCCAAGGTCAAATAGCTAGTAAGTGGTGGAGGTGCGATCTGCCTAGTAAGTGGTGGAAGCAAGATCTGCCTAGATTATCCTATGGTGAATTTCTGAAGACCACTGGTTTCCTGGCCTTTGGTCATTTTGCCTTGCTTTTCCCTTAAGTGTCTCTTTTTCACTCCCTATGTGGTATTTTATTCTGATTGTTTGCCCCGACTCCCTGCCCACAGAGGCCCATACCTAGAATCTTAGTTGCACCTGAAATGCTGTCTAGGCCTGATCCTCAATTATGAGCCCATTTCCATTAGCCAGGATGTCTGAGATGAGGAACTGCCTGGAGTCTGATTTTGGAATTACCTGAGGATATTTGTGTCTACTATATGCCTTTGAATTGTAATGTTTCTCCAGTTTCTGTTGGGTGTGCTCACTTGTGAAGTTTTCTGATTATCTCTCCACATCTTTTGTAAGATGTAAGCCCTGGCTTCAGCTAAGTTTTGTGTTCTGTTACTTCGGAGAAATTAAAATAAAAGCCCTGATCTAGATCCATCTCTGAAGTGCCATCTATAGTTCTTGAAGGTAATGCTTGATACTACAAAATGAGTGGGAAAGAGAAAAATTATAATAGGAGTCTTGGAGAAAATGAAAAATAATTAGAATAATAATTAGAAGAAGAAGAAGAGAAAAAGAGAATCTGTTACACAATGTCTTCTGAATTGGATAATTTATAGGAAAGGGCTTGAAAAGCCTACAATGCTCTCCAGTGGGAGGTGGCATTATTATGATAATTGCTGCATTTGTTTTCTTAGTCTCACCTTAGGATTCTTGTTTCTCCAAAGTCAAACACAGAAATAAATCAGTAGATGGATTGGAATTCCTGGAGACTGGGGTGCTGTTGAACAACCTGCGAGCAGGGTATCTGCCTTCTTGGGGCTCCCGCCTATCCAATGAGCATCCTAAAGATTAAGTCCTGAAGGAGTCATCAGAAGCTGAAGGAAAAGACCCATCTGTGCTATAAATGGAGGAGGGAAAAGGCCAATTCCCAAATCCAGGCCATGTACGATCAGTTTAAACCCTAGGGAAAAGTTATAGGCCTTCAAAACACAAAACAATTCCAACCTGACAAAGGAGTTAGAGAGAATCAGAAACACTCTTGCAAATATAGCAAAGAAAGAGGCAAGACTGAAGGAAAAAATAGGCCAAGTAATAAGTGCGAAAGGGGATTGAAGCTAGTAATGACTCAAAAACGGCTGAGCTGCTGAACCTATTTAAAAATCCTCTTAAAAACAGAAGCAGAGAAGAAAAGAATCATGGATGGAAGTGGCACAGGGATGACCTTGAAGAATAATTAAACCAGAATCAAGTGAAGGGCTATTTTGCAGCTCAGAACATAGAGAAATCAGTGTTGGATGGCAGGATTCTGAAGGCATTAAGGGAGCTTGTGCTCTCTAAGCTAATTAGTTCACACATTTACAGTTATTTTGGGGAAAAGTAATAGGGATCTAAGGATGCTAAGAAGAGAAGAGAATATAAAAGGTGGTTTCAATCTTGAACCAAGACAGAAGCCTTATGGAAATGCAGTACAGTATAGCTGATGTCAACATGCAATGGGGAATGTGAAGGGACCCCAACATCCAGAGGGTAATGGGATCATTGGCGAGAAACATGATTGATTTTTTTCAAGGGCAAAGGAGTCCAAGAATTGATTTTTCCCCCCTTGGGCACAGGAATTGGCTAAATTTTAAAAGATAGCATAAATCTTTGAACTTTACTCATACATTTGGCACCAGGGTTCACATTATTTATTTTAAAGCTAGGATAGCGTGGATATATGGATTCTTGCCACATGGATCTAGAGTGTCTGGAAAACCATGGCAAAGGGTGAAGCAGGTGGCAGTTTATCCATCTCATGGTTGGATGAGGATTAAATCATCCAGGCAATGAAACTTTCAGAGACTTTCAAAGATTCTCAGAGAATGTGAAATCCTGCATGATGAGATTAGGAAATTATAAGATGAGCTTTGACGGAGTCTAAACCCAGATACCATTTTAGTAACGTTGCTGGGCTTGAAGAGAGTCTTGCCTTGGATGGATAACTTGGCTGCATGAGTTCTTAGGTTCCTTATATGTTTGAGATTTTATAATTCTAGGAATAGGGGTTGTCATAATTTTGGAATAGTGGGAAGAAGGTAGGTTATTCAGAGGTTGAGTTGGAATCCCAAGAAAGAGGTGTTATCCAAGGGTACTGAGGACTACAGATCCTCTGATGCTTCTTTTTTATTCATCTCATGCTATGCTTCAGTTCTAAGACTGAATATGCTGTTTCTATTGCTCCTGCCATTTTGGAGTCTTGTACATTTAATGCCATAACCTGTTGTACATCTGATTGCCTGCATACTCCCCTATTATTCCCAACTTGAGCCTGACTCCATTTTAGGTAGCATCTTCCCTGCAGGACTGCAAAGTATGTAAAGTATTAAGTATATAGAGACAAAAAAGAATATGCAACCTAGTACTTTTGTGACTTAATTCAGAAATCTTCATGGACAAAACTATGTAAGTCTGTAAGATTCT
The DNA here is from genome assembly GCA_027257055.1 of Cephalopachus bancanus. Classification (NCBI taxonomy): domain Eukaryota; kingdom Metazoa; phylum Chordata; class Mammalia; order Primates; family Tarsiidae; genus Cephalopachus; species Cephalopachus bancanus. The sequence continues at coordinate 13,691,418 of JAPVLO010000046.1, read as the reverse complement.
GAATGGGCAGAATGAAAAAGTGATCACCTCTGATTAAATGAATGATAGAATAGTAGGACACATAGAATGCCTTGGTTCATGATCCTCCTGAAAGCCTTCTCTCTGTATGATGTTATTGCCGTTGAAGGTCCTGGGGCAGAGTTATTTTCCATTTTGCAGATGAGAATATTAAAACACAAGTCAAGGGGTTTCTAGTTTTAGCTCTGACATGCAAAAAGCTTGTAAATCATCATTTACATTATTACAAGAAAAAAAGTGAATAAACTGAAAATCAGTGACTTTTCTTGACCTGTCAGAGAAAGGCCTGACTTTTCTTGGCTTGTTCGCAGAACAAACCACCACTTTGAAATCTAAAGGAACATGTGAATGTAAAAAAAAAAAAAATCACAGTTGAAATTTGCTTACCTGGAGGAGAGGTCAACTAAATGGCAATTTTGAGAATGAACTAGTAGCTGAGAGTGGACTAGTATCAAAGTAAAAAACTACTGGGGTCCACAGTTTTGAGGGGTATCCTATGTTTTTCTGGGTTTTACCTCTATGAACACTACCAGGTTCTCACAGTGAAGAGCCAAGAAAGATCTCTTTATGACTCTGGCAGACAGAGATAAAAAGTCACCATTATGAAACAAGTCCATAGCATCTCCATAAAAAACCCTACACTCCAGGGATAATGATTTTTGCAGAGCCCGTCTGGAGAGAGGGCATTTACTTGACTTCAGTCCCCTGTAGACTTTTCATCTCACTTAAGCGGGGGAGGGGGCAGCTGAAAACACTTGTGAATGTCACAACCCAGGGACACAAAATCACTAAAAGACTAGGATTTAATCAAAAGATTATGGAATGAATCTCTTCTCTTATATCTCATTATTATACCATCAGGACTCCAGTATAATAACAGTGGATTACAGTTGAAAAAAAAAAAAAACTTCATCTAAGTTAGAGGTATTAGGGAAGATGAAGACAACAGAGAGACAAAAACAAAGACATTGGGAAAATTTGAAGTCTCTGGTATCTAAAACTACTGCAAATATTAAACACAGCCCAACACCTAGCCAGACTAACATAAAACCTTCACATTAAAGACCAATTTGTTTGCCTCAGTTCCTATTACCTAATACTTCATGTTTGGTTTTCATGTAAACATTACAAGGCATTCTAAAAATCAAGAAAAAAGAGTCTGAAGAGACAAAGTAAACATCAGAATCAGATTCAGATATGAAACAGATGTTGGAATTAGCAGACAGAGAATAAAAAATAACTATAATTAAAATATCAATGATCCTAATATAAAAAGTAGAGGACATAGCAAGAACAAATTGGTAATTTAAACAGAGAGATGGAAGCTCTAAGAAAGAATCAAAAAAAGTACTATAAATTGAAAATACTGTAACAAAGATGAATGTCTATTTTAAAAAATTTGAATAAATTTATGGAGTACAAGTGTACTTTTATTACATGTACTGATTGAGTGGTGGTGAAGTCAGGGAGTTTAGGGTAGCCTATTCTGGATGTTTAAATCTCTTGCTAGACTTGGGAAGTCTTCATCAATTATTTTCTTAAACAAGTTTTCTAAACTTATTAATTTTCTTTCCCCTCAGAAATACCTATAATTCATAAATCCAGTCACTCTATGTAGTCCCAAATGCCTCAAAGGCCTTGTTTATTCTTTTCTTTTCTTTCTTTCTTTTTCTGCTTGACTGGATTATTTCAAAAAACCTGTCTCCAAGTTTTGAGATTTTTTTCTTCTCCTTGGTCTAGTCTATTGTTGAAGTTTTCAAATGTATTTTGCAATTTTTCAACTAATTTTTAAATTCTAATTTAAAAAAAAAAATCTATCTTTTTGGTAATTTTCTCATTTATATCCTGAATTGATTTTCTGATTTCTTTGTATTGGTTTTCAGATTTCTCTTTTACCTCGTTGAACTTAAAAAAAAAATCAGTTTTTTGAACTATTTATCTGGCATTTTGAGGATATCTTTTTTGGCTAGGATTTATTGCTGGAGAATTGTATTCTTTTGAGGATGTTACAATACTTTGCCTTTTCATGTTTCCTGTGTCTTTATATTGATTTCTGTGCATCTATAGCAACAGTCACTGCTACTTGTTTTTTAAATTACTTTTGTTGGGAGGAGGGAGTACTTTTTCTTGAAGTGTGACTATAATCTTGGTTTGGTAGGTAAATAGATAATATAAATAACCCTGTAGCTATCAAATAATTAATAGTCTTTCAAAAAAAAAAAAGAAAACAACATTCCCAGATGAGTTCACTGATGGATTCTACCAACTATTTAAGGAAGAAGCGATACTAACTTTACACAATGTCGTCCAGAAAAGCAGAAGCAGAGGGAACTCTTCCTGAGTAAATCTATTAGGCATTACCATAATAAGAAAACCAAATAAGGACACTGTAAAAAAGGAAAGCTATAGGTCATTATCTCACATCAATATAGAACAAAAATACGCAGCAAAATATTTGTCAATTGAATTAAACATTGTATAAAAATAATTCTATAGCACAACCAAGTAGGATTTATTCCAAGTATACAAGGTTGGTTTGACATTAGAAAATCAATCAACATAATTAACTACATTATCAGATAATGTAATGAAGAAAAATTGTCTGATAATATAAATTGGTATATAAAAATCATTTGACAAAATCCAACAAACCTTAATGATAAAAACTCTCAGCAAACTAGGTTTAGAGGGAAACATCTTCAATTTGATACAGAACACCTAAAAAACTCTATAGCTGACATATAAGTGGCACAAAACTGGATGCTTATCCCCTAAAATTGGGAACAAATCAAGGATATCTTCTCTTATCACTCCTATTCAACTTTGTACTAAAGTCCTAACTCATACAATAAGAGATGTAAATAAGATAACATTTTACAGATTGGGCAGGAGAAAAATAATAACATCTTTGTTTATATAGAAATTCTTAAAACATTGAAAACAAAACAAAAACTTCTTGGAAGTAATACATGAGCATAGCAAGGTCATAGAACACAATGCTGTATACAAGAGTCAAATGCTTCTTTATGTACTGGCAATTAAAAATTGGAATTAGGCTGGGTTTGGTGGCTCAGCCTGTAATCCCAGCACTTTGGGAGGCAGAGGTGAGTGGATTCCCTGAGTTGGTGGGTTCGAGACCAGCCCAGGCAACTTGATGAGACCTCGTATTTGCAATAAATAAATTAAAAAAAAAATTAGCCAGGTGTGGTAGTGTATGCCTGTAGTTCCAGTTACTTGGTCAGCTGAGACAGAAGGATCGTTGGAGCCTAGCTGGTCAACTCTGGGGTAGCTGTGAGTGTGCCATCACATTCCAGCCTGGGTGATGAAGTGAGACTCTAACTAAAAAAAAAAAAAAAATGAGATTGGAAAAAAACTAACACGTTTGCAATAACACCCCCAAGCTAAATGCTTACCTATAAATATAACAGAATATATACAAGATCTATATGTAGAAAACTATAACATTGATGAATGAAATCAGAGAAAATCAATACATTGAAAGATAGTCTGTGTTTAGGAATTGAAAACACAAGTCAGGAACAAATTAAGTAGAGGTTTAGGACTAAATCATCTGTTTTCAGATTCTTAAACCAAAAAAATAACTTTAATTTGAAGGACTGGGTTTTAATGCTTTATTGATAAAAACAACTTTTAAAAATTAGTCAATTGATAATTGTCTAATTTATCTTTGCTTTTGCAATGCAATGCATTGCTCAGAGTGAAAATCTTAAATTGTATAGTTGATTAAAAGTAAATTTTTCCCTGTTCCAAGAAGCAACTAAAGTTATCAGTATCTTGTCTATTTTTTTCCAGAAATGTTCTAAGTATGCATAGTCTTTCAAACCACAATCAAAGCGTGTGGCAAAATAAGTTAGGAAGAATGTTTTCTGCTCCATCTGGGAAATATGCATACACCATATATGTGGAATTTTACTTTTTACTTCATATTGTTTAATTTTTAAATAATGAGTATTTACTAATTTCATAGTTAATCAATTCATAGTTAGCTAGTAGAACTAATTTTATAGTTGACATGTAAAATCTTTGGTTTCTATTGCCCTCGATTCCTTTTGAGCAAATAATCCAAGAGTTAGAACAGTGTTGGTGGGACTTGACCTGTTCTTTGTGAGTATGCATTGAGTGTGAGTGTGTATGTGGAGTTTAAAAAGGAAAAACAAATGTCTAGGAAAGAGAAAGCAGGGGAGAAGAAAAGTCTGTTTCCCTTCTTGTCTGTCTCTTGGACTTCCAAGTCGGCTTAGAGGTATGCAAAGCGGTGTTCCCTGACCATCAGCTCTTCTGTGTGAACATCACTATTATATGTAGCAGCAGTTGGCCTCTTAGGTTGCAACAGACCTTTAAAACCTAGGGCTGTGGTTTGCGGCATAAGCCTGTGTAATTTTTAAGGGTCTGATTTTGGATGGGGAAGTTCTGCATCTTAAAAAAAAATCCCTCTGTCTCTCTATTTGGAGTCTTTTAGTCTTCTTCATGCAACAATGTCAGTGTGAAATGAGAAGGGAAATATGCAGAGAGCACTAACATACTTATCCTCATTATTTTTACCACCTATACCTGGTCCTGATGAAAGCGAATTTTGTCTTCCTAGTTTCCACGTTTCACATTTTTTGCAAACCATCGCAGACATTGCACACTTTAGTAAGCAAATTGCAGGCCACACTAATGAATGTAACAAATCAGTTTAATAAACAGGAGCTTGATATGCAAGAATGATCACTGTGACAACACTGGTGCATGACAATTTCCTTGACCAGTGTCGTAAATGAGGACTTTCTCCTGGAGGTTCTGTGTGCTCTGAGACTGAAGCAAGTATGAAGTTGTTATTTTTGTCACACCACCAGCATTAGTGAGGGACCCTTGGGTGAAGTCCTCTGTGCTGAGGCTGGGGCTGAAGCTATGCCTGGGGCTGGGATTTGAATAGGGAGAGAAAATGAAGAATGCCTGCCTGCTGCCCTTGAAGACTTAAAATTTAGGAAGGGTTATAGAACATTTGAACAATCTTATAAGCATTATCTTAGCAAAAATCAAATAATGCATCAATAGCAGAGAGTACTCTGAACGATGCAGGAGTCTGTGTGGGAGTAGAGAGAAGCATTGGGGATGTGATAGGAAGATATCGCACAATGCACAGGGGTCTCCAGGGCAACTTTTTAGCTGTGACTGGCAGGCTGTCCTCAATCCACTATCTCAAGGATCCGTGTAGCAAGGTCATGTTCCCAAATGCGCTGCTTTTGGAGTCCCGCCAGATGTGGCTACTAGCTTTGCTCGGAATTTGCTCAGAACCAGATGCCCTGTCTGAGATTTTTTGGCTAAGTGACATTTCCCATAATGTGGCACTCCAGGTCTATACAGTCATGTGCAACCCACTGACAGGAACTCCGGGGGGAGTCTGGCGGTTCTGGTTTTAGCCTAATAGGCTTGAAAAACATCATGTCTCTCTTCCTGGCATATCTTCTCTTTACTGGTTTTCATCTTCCCAGTGCTCTTGTCTTGGAGAAAATATAATTGCTATTTTTGGTTCTCATCATTTCTCAGTGGAGTAATTGTTGTGTTTTCAGTCTTATAAAGAATACCTTGGATTGTTCTGAAATATCATGATCTGAGGCCAGTTACACATCAAATCTGTGGATGTGTACAAGGGCAGGCTGGGTGAGTCAGATGCTTCCCTTTACCAAATGAATCACCTGGAAACCTTATTAGGAACTGTCCAGTGACAGGCTCAAATCTATTTACTTGAGTTACTTGGTCCTTCTAACTTTAGCTTGCTTATCTCAGAAAGAAGGAGGGTGGTGCTGGGTGCTGCTGGCTGTCTTTTTTTGTCTGCTCTGGGAAGCGCATGGCCCTGGAAGCATTAATCTGTTACGGCACATTTTCATGGAGCATAGTTCAGAGAGGTGCTGGAACTTGGTGGTGACTAAACTATTCTGCAGTCTCCAAGTCAGAAGCAGCTCCTTTCCACCCCTTCAAAAAAAAAAAAAAAAAGTTAGATGAGGTCCTACTACATATAGTCCATGCCTGCTCTGTGCCAGAGATGGTACTTTACTTCTAACTCTTAACATTTAACTCTCACATTAAATGAGAACCCATCTTATAGGTAAGAAAACTGAGGTAAAGCTTAAAATATGCTTACTTAGTTAACTTAGACAGTGTCCTATCACTGGACCCTGTCAAAAGAGTAAAATAACACCTATTCTCAGTCTCCACATAAGATGTAGACCTCACTTTGTTATTTTTTAGAAGCCCTCATGTAGACCCATTTCAAAGAGCTCGGCTCAGGTTTGTAACTTTAGGGAGGATGTGAGGTGTGGACTGCTTAAATCACTACTAAAGATTGTTCTAGGAATAAGGGAGACGTTTTGATTTACTATTAATCTCTGTCTCCTTCTTTGAAGAACACACAGATTTCACTAAATTCATCCACCATCCGCAGTCCCTCCAAAACATTGTTTATATCCAGTTTCCATTTTTATCTGCTGGCATAACTCATGGGCAGGCCCATATTCAGCCATTCTTTTCTGTGTTTTTCAAACTGTATACCTGCTTTCTGCCTCCAAACTGGCTTTCTTGTGTGGTTTAGCTGTTTCTGTGTGTTATAAAGTTATACTGGGAATTTATCTTTTCCTTCTTCATGACATCATCAAAGCTAAATTATATTCAGTACCATATACAAAGAGAAGAGAGTTTCACCCTTGCTGTAATATAATTTCATTAAGGCAAGTGTAGCTCCATACCAGCCTTTCCCCCATGTTTCTCTGGGCCCTAGTTTTGATGTCTATGAGGTAGAGATAGTTTTGAAGCAGATGGGTCCAGCCACCCCAAGGCTGTTATGAGGACTAAATAAGTGGATATATGTGATGTGCTCTCAGATACTTTCCACGATCATGGTGTTGGCAGGGTTGGTTTCTTCTGAGGTTTCACTCCTTGGTTTGCAGATGGCCATCTTTTGTCTCTGTCTTTACATGGTCTTTCCTTTGTGTGTGTCTGTGTCATCATTTTCTCTTTTATAAAGACAATCATATTGGATTACAGCCCATCCTAATCACCTCATTTTAACTTAATTATCTTTTTATAGATCCTATGTCCAAATAATACATATTCTGAGTTCTATTCTTAGAACTTCTAAGCTCAATAAGCCAGCAGCTGGGGTAACTGTAAACCACATAGTTGCTCTACCAAGAAACTTACACACTGTTGGATTTGGGGGTGATAAAATTCGGCCCATGATATCCCATTACTTTTTTCTCACTTCACATCCTTCTAAGATGTCCTTCCTCTGTGTTTTCATGGCCCCTTTTATCTTTCCTTACCATGGCACTTTCCATTACTATTATTTATTTTATTTAATTATTTATATTCCATACTAGAGTCTAATAAATCTGAGCAGATCTCTGCTATGCTCTCTCTGCCCCCCCCATTGCTGGAGCAAATACATTCTCAGTTAATTCTTGAATATTTGGCAAATGATTGAGTTTTTTTTTACCACCTATGACTTTGTGAAATAAAACCAAGTATTTATTTCATGTTTATGATGTCTGAGACAAGATATGTCTTGTTTCATGTAAAAATCACAAGAGCCTCATGAGGCAGATACTATTGTTAACAACCCTGTTTTATAGTTGGGGAATTTGAGAAAAAAAGGTTAGGAAATTTACCTAAGGGCAAACAGCAAGTGATACTGAGGAAGGTTGGATTTGAATCCAGAAAGTGTGACTTTAGCATCCTCATCTTAAAATACAACATGGAGACATTTCTTGGTAGAGCAACTGTGTGGTTTATAGTTACCCCAGCTGCTGGCTTATCTGAGCTTAGACCAAGCCTCCAATTTTCTAAACCAGAGAAATGATTTTGTTTGTTTTAGTGGGAAAAATGGAGGTAGAGCAAGGGGAAGGGAGAGATACAGGGTGGGCCTGTGTATGGAGCCAGGTCTTACGGGAGAGAAACAGCTTAAGAACTAGTGGAGAATGCAGTGTAGGTGAGAGAGGATTCCATCCACTCATGTTATTTCAAAAATGACCAGTTTTCCAGTCTTTTCGGTATTCAAAGCACTCTTTCTTATGTCATTACCTGTGATTTCCAAACTGGTCAACCGATGTAAGTTGAGAAGGTATTATTATCCGTATATTATTGGTGAGATAGCGATCTGAAAGTAGTAAAATACATTGCCTCACACTGCCAGACTAGTCGCCGGGGGGTCCCTGAAATTGAAATTGATTTTGAGCCTTCAGACTGGGTGTGGTGGCTCAAACCTGTAATCCCAGCATTTTTGGAGGTCAGGGAAGGAGGATCACTTGCGGACAGGAGTTCAGGATATGCCTGGGTCAACATAGTGAGACCCAGTCTGTACAAAAAAAATTTTAAATTTAAATTTAAAAGAATTGTAAGCCTTCTGCCTTTCTGTTCCTGAGATTGAGTTTAATATGAGAAGGGAGTGAAAGGACAGCTACATTTCAGGGGAACACTTGCAGTCAGGAAGAAAGAGCAAAAAAAAAAAAAAAAAAAAGCGGCCTGCAGAGAAGACTGAAACAGACAGTCAGAAATGTTGAAGGAGAACTACAAGGGGCTGGTGACAGAAGTCAAGGCATAAAGGCGTCTCAGAGCTGAAGTCATCAATTGTGACAACTTGTATGACTGCTTCATGCACTTAAATGCTTCAGGGGTTGGCAATTGGGAGACCACTGAGCATGTTCCAGAACATGTTGTCAGTGGTGTGCTGTGGCCAGGTCTTCTTAGTCTATGTACAGATGTGCTCTTATCTGAGTTAAGTTTGTATTTTTTTCTCTAGAATTTTTGTTAGTTGGATAACATCAAATTGCTAGAGATGTTTTTATTTGCTTTTGTTTATTTTAGTTCTATCTGCCTGAAGACATACTACTCTTTGGTCTTTCCTCAGGATGGGTCCTCTGTAGTAGACGTGTTTGCAACACCAAAGTACTTGTTTACTTCTGCCTCACCCTCCAAACATCCAAGGTCCTTTTGTTGTAATGCAAACAAGACTATTATTTTAAAACCACTAGCTCTGAGATGTGTCACCGTAATTTTCATCTTGAATTTCTTCCCTGCAGTCCTTCCATGAACTAGAATTAGAAATTAGATATGTTTTAGAAATATGTCTGGAATTAGAAATAAGATGTTTTCTTTCTTTCTTTTTTTTACTCGAAGGGCTCCTCAGTCCTCTTTCCTCCCTCTCATCAGTTTTCTGACTTTGTAAATTTTATACTGTAGTGGTTGCTCTGTGAGGTAGTTTAACTTGTAATGAGGAGTTAGAATGTGTCATTGGAATGGCAAGTCGGCAATGAGGTCACTGAATCCAGGACAGATAAACAGCATGTCATTTGTCTAACTTATAAGAATCCTTATAGAGTCTCCATTTTTCTTGTCCAGAATTGATCCTAATGACCAGATTTTAAAAAATTTACCTGGAGAAGACCAGGTTCACTTGAGGAAGGAGTGCTATCCTGGTTACATTTACAGATAAATTTTGGGGAGAGTCACTGGGTGAAACATATGAATGTTTCTCTCCACCTTAACAGTTTGTCCTACTATGTCCAGAAATCTGCAAATTTATTTTTGAGACAAGAAGTCATTCAATTTTTTGACAAAGTGATTCAGCCTAGTACTGATGTATAGAACCTCGAGCATTTCCTGCTATCCCAAATCTCTCTCTGTATATGGAGAGTGTGGGGACTGTCTACTTGTATCTTGGTTCTGGGCCATGAATTTGGCTTTGGATAGGCAATATCGCCCCCACCCAAACATAATTTAATTAGCCCACTCTTGCGTGTACAGTTTTGCTAATTGCATTGTCGTCCTGAATTGCTCACCCCATATTTGTTTTTCTGACTGCGAATTCTACCTGTTATTTAAGTTCAATTAAGGTATTATCTGCTCTTAGAAGCCTTAGTTGACAATTAAAGTCAACAGTCTTTGATAGCTTTTGTTGTCTCTGGCCATGAGCTGGCATCTATTGTTAATTGTTTTTTCCACGCTTAATCTTTCCCAATAGATTGTAAGCTCTTCAAGGCCAATGGCTCTGCCCTTTTCAATCTTTATATGTCCAGAGACTTTCTAGAGCAGAGATTTGTTTATAGTAGGTGTGAAATAAATGTGTGATATTGGTTGATTTATGAGCATGCCCTCTAATACAAGACATATGGAGTTCATTGGCTTGGTACTTGAGTGTCATCACCCCCTACACCCCCCACCTTTTTCTCCAAGTTATCCTCTTGGCCTGGCCCAGCTGAAGCTATGGAAAGTAGATAAATCATCCAGCTCCTAGGTCAGACAGCTCAAAGACAAATGAACACAGCAGGTCATTGCCACTATAATGATGCAGTGGCTGTGCTGTTTGCCAGTTTCTGGACAACAATAGATTGCCTTCCTTCTCTTAACTTTAATTCCATTTCTCATAAGCCTGAAATTGTACTCGCTGTTTTCCAACTTCTTCTCCTCTGCCCCGCTCTAGTCCATGTCAGTGTTTCCTTAACTAAGATTTTTATGGCTTGAAAATCAATTCTGCACCAGATATAAAGACATACTCTGTCTCCAGCCTTTGTTCTCAGCACCAGTCTCAGCACCCTCCATTGGCCCAGTGCCATAGCTTTGGACCTGCTTAAGGGTTTCTAGTCTCTGATGCCTTTTTGTTTGAACTTTGTTTATATCTGCGTTGATGTTTATGAAATAGACTTTCTCCTGTTCCCTTTTCATTGATTTCTTTTCAGAAAACAGAGTTTTTAGAATTGTGAAATTGAAAAGATATTGATTAGAATAATCTTTATTGTATGTAAATCTCATTTATTTTTCTCTGTTCCACTTGAAGATTTTGGAAGAGAGGAAAGATTCTGGGCTTAAAGCAGGAGGTTTGGAGAATAGTCCACTGATTCTTAATGGTCAGATTCAAAGTAGCATTTAAGATCCTGTACCAGCGAGATTCCTTTACTTTGTTAGTTTTTCCTTTGTGCCAGATTTACTGGTCTTTAAATTCAGTACCATGGACAGAAGATGTTAAAGCAAGGAGTGCTTGGAGCAAAATCCCGCCTGGGGAAGTTTAGGAGCACACAAAGGATCACTTTCTTTCCCAGGAATGGTCTCATGCATTGAGAAACTATAAAGGACTCTCTTGCTGCCATGAACTGAAGTAAGTTTCAGTAAAAAGCATGCACTTTGAAATGAAAATATTAAGATTTCTATATTAGCCTTTGTATTTTCTTGGGGCATGACTTTGGGCTTGGTACCCTTTCTTCTGTATAGATAGATCTGGGAGACTACTGTCCTTAGAAGATGTAGTGTGTACTTCTAAGGATTGGGTTTGAGTTCTGGCTCTACTCCTTACTTTGGGATCTTGGGCAAGTTACTTAAATTCTCTATGGGTTTCTCAACCCTTAAATGGGGGAAAAGGTACTTTATTCATAATGTTGATGGAAGCATTGAGTTATTATATGCAATTCTTTTTTTTTTTTTTTTTAGTTGGAGTCTCACTCTGTCGCCCAGACTGGAGTGCAGTGGCCGCTCCCGGCCACCGCAGCCTCGACCTGCTGGGCTCCGGTGATCCTTCTGCCTCAGCCTTCCGAGTAGCCGGAATTACAGGCGCCTGTGCGCTACCACACTCGGCTAATATTTTGATTTTATTGTAGAGAGGAGGTCTTGCTTGCCCAGGCGGGTCTTGAACCCGCGGGCTCAGGCAATCCACTCACCTCAGCCTACCAAAGGCGCGGGATTACAGACTGAGCAACCGAGCCTGGCTATATGCAATTCTTGAAGTATATCTGGCATTATAGTAAGTGATACATTATTGTTATTAATAGAATTACTTAATTTGATTGTTGTAAAATTACATGAGATAATATATGTAGAATATTAGACAAGTACTAGGCATGCAATAATTCTGCTTATACTTTCCTCACTCCTCATTTGTTTGAAATCACTCCTTTGGGTTCTTTGCACTAAGTATTGCCTTGTAACCCTTCAATGCACCGTTGAAAAGGGGTATATGCTCATATACAGCCATGTATGCTTGCATTAGTTCAATACTTACTGTGAGACAAGGGAACATAAAGGTTCTGTATTCTAGAGCTAGGGAGAATGGGCCAGGAAAAGAAGGGTAGAAGCTGTTTTTCTGGTTTGTGGAAGAGGTGAGTGTAATTTAGAGAACTAAATGATAAGAGTCCTCTTCCTGATTCTATGTGAAAGACTCCAATAATATGAATAGAAATCCAGAAGCTCAGCCCAATGGTTCTACAGGAATTTTACCTATAAACAGGTTGTTTTGCATCATTCACTCATTAATACATTAATTCATTTATTCATACATTGATGCACTGATATATTAATTCATGTATATTCAGTAAGCATTTATTGATCATTTACTGTATGTAGAAATAATACTGTATTTAGCAATAATGTATCTAGCAATAATAATAATTACAGGAGAGAAAGAAGACTTAGACTGAAAGTTGTCATCAGGGATTAGGGGAGACAAACATATATAAAAATCCTTAATTAAATAAATCAGTTAATATCAAGTACTTACGATTGTGTCTGGCAAATAACTGAGATTTAGTTTTTGTTAGTTGATTTTATTGTAAGTTGTTATTGTTATTATTCATGCACAGAGTTTGGTAAGTAACTATCTACATATGGGGTTTATAGGAGAAGTAATAGGCTACTCTTTTTAGGGCTGATGGGGGACATCTTCAGAAAGGCAGTAACATTTGAGATAGTCATTTGAGGCATGAGCATTTGAGGCATGAGCATAACTTGGTCATGGACAAAAGATGGAAAGTGGGTCTCCAGCTGAAGGGTATGGCATGAACCATAAATCAGTAGGAAATCACAGAAGATTGATTATAAGAGAATATCCATACTTTGAAGTAGCAGGAACATTCTGTACAAGTATTACTTTGTGGCTTTGAGTGCCAAGCTGTGGCCTTTGGGCCTTGTGGTGTGAGTGAAGGGACATCATTCAACGTGTCATTTATTTTTGTTTTCCCTTCATTCAGCACATGGTGAGTGACCATGTGTTGATCTGTCTTTATGATTTAAAAAAAAAATAATTGACCACAGTCATCAGTAGCACCATAGTTGATTGCCCTGCAAGAGTTCCAAGTATACAAAATGCACCTACCTTGTCAGCCCACTTTTGGATAATGATCTCTCTTGATTTGTGATTTTCCATTTTGAGATTCAACCATATTTCACTAAGACTCAGGAATCAAACCTGGAACAAAGCCCTCAGGTCTTCAGTAGTAGGAGTGCATCTATCTGGTGGTAGTTTCTGTGTTGCGTTTGTGCCCAGACACTCCTGATCTTGCGGGTGAATTAATATTTCACTTATGTTTTGTGCTTTTATCTGGAAGCTGCTATCACTGAATACACAAAGAAATTGAGCTTGTCTCTGTCTGATTTCAATCTTTACCTTTTGATGCTGATGAAATGGGACTCTATGCAGGGCTGAGGGGCAATGATGTTAAGGAAAATGATGTGGGAGTTGAGGAGATTAATTATTTCCCATTTCCTGTTTCCTCTCTCTTCTCTCCTCCCTTCTCTCCCCTTCTTTTCTCCCCTCCCCTCTCTCCCCTTCCCCTCCCCTCTCCTCCCTCATTCTCTCAACACATGTACACAATGCATGCACATGATACACATGCATGCACAGAATGGGGAGTTTTAGGCAAGTTTATATGAAAGTCAACTCAACCCACAGTTGGGCGTTTGGTTTCATCTTTAACCCCAGTTCTTACAACTGACATAATTGCCTCTCATGGCCTTTCAAACACATAAAAACTAGCTTTCCTGTTGGTTTAGGATGAGTGGTGCTAGAGATTGTAATGTAGGTTATGATGGCTCAGCGGTCTCATCTGCCTGGGCATGTTCAGAGTATGTAAAAGTGATTGGGACAAATAGGTGTAAAGCCCCACCAGAAAGTGGCCGCATTTGGGAAAGATCTGTGACAAGGAATTGGACCAACTCCAAGTACCTCTAAGAGGCTGACTTTATTGAAGACAAATGTGAATTGTCCTTTGTGTGAAATGTGGCAGCCTAAAAGTCATCTCTTTTTGTGAGAGAACCTCTTTGTTTATTCACCCAATCACTATTTGGGCCTCTATTCTGTGCCAGGACTATGCTAGGCCTTAGGAAGACAGCAGCAAACAAAGCAGAAAAAAATCCCTGTACTTGTGGGACTCACTTTGTGTACCACATTGAAAGTTATCTCTGCGGCTCGGTCTCCAGAGGTGTTCCTTGCTTATCCTTCTCAATATATTTTAATGTAACACTTTGGCCCAGAGATGGGAGTGGGTCAAATCTTGTTCTGTGAGGGATTCAGAGTGCCAGATTATAGTCTGCTGACCAGATTCAAGCAGAAGAATGGGGTTGGAAGCCTCTACTGTGGGAGTTGATTTCTGGGGGAACAGTCTCTGAAGTTGTTTCTTTGCCCATTTGAGTGCAAATTTTTTGGAGTGCAGTGGGAGCCAAGAAGTCAGAGAAGACTAAATGCCAAAGAGATTCAGGAAAGGCTTCTCAGGAGCAGTGATTTAACGGACTTTGAAACAGAATACGTTTTCTTTCAAGTATGGGATTAGTGGGTAGGCCACTATGGGATAAACTAAAAAGTGGATTGATTTTTGAGACAACACAGAGATGCTCTAGAAAACCACATAGAATGACATAGATTGAGAAAATTTGCCTAGGCTTGAGGGTCTGTGGCCTGTGCCTTTCTCTAGTACTTAATTTGTTCTTTTCTGGTCCTGTGTTGGCATTGCTATTGGTGTGGTCCTTGGTATCTTTCTATGAACCTTCCACTGGCCTGTCTCCTACCAAATGCTGCCAGATCATACTACAGCCATATGTCACTTAACAATGGGATACTTTCTGAGAAATGCAATGTTAAGTGAGTTCGTCACTGTGTGACCATCATGGAGTGTATGCACACAAACCCAGATGGCATAGCCTACTATACATCTAAGCTACATGGTGTAGCCTATTGCTCCTAGGCTACAAACCTATACAGCATGTTACTGCACTTTAAACTGTAGGCAATTATAATGCAAGGGTAGGAATTTGTGTATCTAAGTATATCTAAACATGGATACAATAAAAACAAGATATTAGAATCTCATGGGACCACTGTCATATATATATAGTCAGTTATTAACCGATATGTTCTTATATGGTGCATATGATTGTATAACCCAAGATTCATACCTGGCACAAACCTGACACAGTCCAGCCTTGTCACACCAGATGCAACACAGATAATTCTGTTTCTACCAGAGATCATGTGGCAGCCGGCAGCTCAGAGGCCTCTGTGGGCATGCTATGTGGAGCTGGGCCTGCTGGCGCTTTTGTTTGCATACACCAAATTTGAGATGGGCTATCATTAACCAAATGGAGAGCAGCTGTGCTTACTGAGAAAGTGTGCCTCCTCAGATCTGAGGACATGTCAGAATTTTTTTTATTTTTATTTTTTTTATTTTTAGCCAGAATGTCTGACTCGAGAGGGGTCAAGAACATGTGACACAGGCTTAGTGAATGTTCTAGAAGATTCCCCTTCTGTCTGGTTTAATATATCCTGGACTAACCTAGTGACAAAGCCTTAAGTTCCTCAATTAGAGGATCATGCCTTCAGGATGAATAGGGTTTTCCCTGTTAAAAAGCAAATTCCTCTAGCAAGACTTCATATTAAGCAGTTCCCAGTCAGTGACACCTTTTTTAGTGTAAATCAGGGCTGGCAACTTCCTCTAGAGATTAAACAAAGAGCTGAAAAAACAACAGTTGAGACAGACATAAGTCCAGTGTAAGAGTACCCTGACCTGGAGGATACCAGGAATAAGAGGTTCACAGATGAAGGCAGAGCTTCCGAAGACTAAGTTTGCACACCTCAAAATTGTGTCCGATGTTGCCCCTGGATGAAACCAGATTAATTTTTATTTGTTTTTGCACTATTATCAAAATTATGATGAGCTAGACTTTTTCACTTTTCTTTCTCCCCTCTTCTCCCTGCCCCCATCCTTTATTATTTACCTCTCTTTCCTCTTGTCTTGTCCCTGTCCTCAATGGCCCAGGATTCAAGTTGTAGCCAGTTGCCCACTGGGTCTGTCAGTCATGCAGACAGGCCTAAGAATGACTGGTGGAGAAATGCTTTTCAGAATGGGAGTGTGAGGTGCTCCATAGACTCTGTCTTCAGAAGAACAATCATAGTTGGTACACATTTTATATGGTAGAAGAAAAAATTAAGTTTCTGAACATTATCTTTAGGGCATGCAGCTGATGAAGAAATATTTATTCAAGAAAGCTACTGCACCTCAGTAAGGATAGAAGTCTGTGGCATTTGAGCCACAGTTTTCTCCCTTTTTTCCTACTTTCCCGGTTCATGTGAGGAAAGTTCCACACTGTGAAGGTGCAACCAGGAATAAAGGACTCCCTCTCCACTCAGTTCCCAGTGGAGGGTTATGGTGTAGGGAAAAGGGTCTGTGCTAGGAGAGGCAAGTGACAAAGACTGGAACCTGGCACCTCATCCCAGAGTGACACTGATGAAGCTCACTAAGCAGATGTGTGACCCAGAGAGAAGCAGGTCTCTTTCCCTGATTCCCAACTCTGGAGCAGTGTTATTGATTTGTTGCCCAAGGGGAAAGGCAGACCACAAGAACAGAGAGTTCAGAAACTCTATCCAGACTAAAGGACTTTATTTTTACCATAGTGTGAGAAGTACAAGCCTAAAAGTGCTCTTAGAAACAATGGAGATTTTGGCAATATGCAATTAAGAGGAGATTAGTTGCTCTATGAAAGATACAAGCTTAACCTTAGACCATCTAGAAGTTTACCAGAGAAAATTATGGAAAGAGACAGTTAAGAAGAGCTCTCTTGGGGCTGACACAAACCTCAAAGACTGGCCTCAAAGATTACCCCTGCATTGGGACCTAAATTTAATTGCATCAGACTCTGGAGCAATTTATGCCTCAGGGCACTGTAAAACATAATAGAACAATTAGCCAGAAATTGGTTGGGGCTAATAGCTGAGCAAGACATCAATGGAAGCATACAACTTAACAGAGATATCAAAGAAAGAGACAGTAAAAAAAAGCACTTAATAAAAGTATTGCTATCCCAGGGTGACGGTGTGCATGCCCAAGGCTGCACCTTCTGAGCAGTGACATCCAAGGCTACGTTCTTAAGGGGGAAATTGACCGGCAAAATAATCCAGTCAAGTCACTCAACAAATAAACAATATCAACAACAAGAAACTCCAGAGCAGAAGATCAGTATACAGAGTTGCTGCAATATATTATCTAAAATGTCCAGTTTCCAATAAAAAAATCACAAGACATGCAAAGAAATAGAAGACTGTGACTGATAGATTGCAAAAAGGGAAGCTGTAGAAACTGTGAAGGAACCAGATGTGAGACTTAGCAGAAAAAAACCTCAAAACAACTATGATAAATGTATTCAAAGAACTATAGAAAGCCATGGTTAAAGAGGTAAAGGAAGGAAGGTATAATGATGTTATTTCATAAAATAGAGAACAATGATAAAGAGATGTAGGATTGATGAAGATAGAATTTATGAAAGCAAAAAGTATAATGACTGGAATTTAAATTTTACTAAAGGGGGCTAACAGTGGATTTGAGCTGACAGTAGAAAGAATCAGTAGATGTAAAGATAGAGCAATAGTGATTATGCAGTCTGAGGAACCAAGAAAAAAAAATGAAGAAAAATAAACAGAGCCTCAGGAAAATATAGGACATGTATATGTATTTGGAGTACCAGAAGGACAAAGAAAAAAGAGAGCAGAAATAATACTTGAAAAAATAATGGCTGAAACCTTCTGAAATTTGATGAAAGTCATTAATCTAGACAACTAAGAACCTCAACAAATTCAAAAAATAATAAATACAAAGAAATCCACACATAAACACACTATAGTAAAAATACTAAAAGACAAACACAAACAGTGAATCTTGAAAGCGGCAAGAGAAAAGTATTCATCACATACAAGGGGACCTCAATAAGATTGTCAATTAACTTTTCATCAGAAACAATGAATGGGGTGACATATTTAAAGTGCTGGAAACACAAACAAACCTGTCAACTGATAATCTTATAGCCAACACAACAATCTTTTGAAAATAAAGATAAAAGAAAAACATTCCCAGCAAACAAAATCTGAGAGAATTTGTTGCTAGCAGTCCTGCCTTACAAGAAATACTAAAGGAAGTTCTACAGGCTGAAAGAAAGCAACCCCAGACAATTATTTAAATTCACATTTTAAAAAGAGTAAAGATAATTATATAACTATAAAAGAAAACATAGAAGCATATTTCTTTCCCTCATAACAAATTTAGAAAGCAATTGTATTAAACAATATGTATATAATTGTATTGTTGGACCTAAATGTAATAAATTTGACAATACAAGTACAAAAGAGATATGCTGGAATGAAGCTGTACTGGCATAAGAAAATGACACTAGATGGTAACTTGAATTCACAGGAACAAAGAATCAGAAATGGCAAATAAGAACATTAATATAACAAACCCTATAGATAAATATGTGCTATCCTTTGTGTTTTTCTTTAAAAGACATAACATTATATGGAGAAATAATTATAACTATGTATTTTCGGTTTTGTAGCTTATCCAGATGTAATATGTATACCAATAATAGCACAAACAGAGGGAAGAGTGAATAGGGCTATACAGGAGTAATATTACTATGTCTCATTGGAACAAAATTAGTACAAATCTAAAGTAGATTCTAATAAGTTAATATATATGAGGGGTACCCCCTAAAACCCTGGAATTTATTTATAAAAAATTGTGTATTTATTCTTACATGTTTAAATTTCAGTCACCTTCCATGACTAAAATACTCTTTGATGCAATACACCTATCAAGATACTTTTTCCACTGCTCAAAACAGTGAAATTAAAGAAAAAAAATTACAGAGTTGTGGGGTACAAGTGAGGATTAACTACAAAAGTAGACTGAATGCTTTCAACAGGCCCTCACTTTTGAACTCCTCAATTTTGCGGCATTGTAGTGCTTCTGCTGTTTTTTGTTTCACCTCTTCCACATCAGCATTGGCCAAACGTTTCCCTTCAAGGACTTTTTTCATTCAGAGAAATGAAAATATGTCACTTGGGGAAAAATCATGTGAATAGGGAGTGTGGGGCACAGGGGTCATGACTTTATGTTCAACAACTGCTGAAAACTCAGCATGGTGTGGGCAGGTGAGCTTGTAAATCACCCGTTATGAAATGGGCAAAAGCGTTGGAATAATCTCCATAAAAAATTCACTGAAGCTGAATGCAGCCTCATTATTATATTAATTATATTAATTATTATATTAATGCTAGCCTCTCACAAAAATGCTAGCTGGTACACTAATGTTAATGGGTTGCTAGAATACTTACCTGGTGAAAGGAAGCCTATACTACAAGGGACTTGCCCACCAAAAGATAATTCTGGTTTTTGTTTTTTGGTCCCTTCCTGGTATGATAAGCTCTAGAGCAGCCACTAAGAACATAACTCCAAAATCATGGTAAAATATAATTAAAGAAATTAATATGTTACATTGGAGAATATTTGCTTCATACAAAAGAAAGCAGTAAAGAACGAATAGAGGAACAAAAAAGTAATGAGACATACAAAAAACAAAAGGTAAAATGGCAACCACAATTCTAACTATAACAATAATAGTATTATATTAATGCTAACTGATTAAACAATCCAATCAAAACATAGAGATTGGCAAACACCTCAGATCTGAGCGGGAGATTTGACAGGCAGCAAGTCAGGGGCAAACCTATACCCCCATGGCATGGACAGATTGTAAGGCAGTGGGAAGTGGATTCCAGGGGGCCCACACACCTATCAGTGGATACTGGGATCTGCAGATAGATTCTGAATCACAGCTCCCTCCTCAAATCTCAAAATTGCAAAAAGTATAGCCCCCAACCCACAGTCCAGCTTCAGAAGTGAACAAAGCCAGAGGATTCACATAAGGAAGAATAGGAGACTGAGCAGACAGAAGTAAAAGTTACCCCCATCCCTGAACAACAGAATTAAAGAAGAGGTTAAAAAAAGTGGGGGTGGCGGGGGTGGGGGAGGGAAATCTGCACAAATGAAGAAAAAACAAAAGAAGAATATGGGTCTCACACAGACCCCTGGGAGGTTAGACACTGAGAATACAGACTTTGGAACGCAATCAATGAAGAGCCCCCAGAATGATTGGTGTCAAACCACAAAGCCAGATATCAAGACATTAATAGAGAGAGTAAATAGAATTGAGGAGAGACAAGATAAAAGAATGAAGGAGTTAATAACTGAGATAACAGCAATAAAGAATACAGTGAATGAAATAAATAACAAACTGATAAACATGGAAAACAGAATTAGCCAAGCAGAAGAAAGAATCTCAGAGCTTGAGGACTAAAATATGGAACTAATTCAAACTGCCAAAAACATAGAAAAGAAGCTGTAAAAGATTGAACAAAATCTTCAAGAGATGAGCAATTTATTTCAAAAGGCCAAACCTGAGTCATTGGACTTCCTGAAGCAGAAAAAGAGACAGAGACCACCCTGGAACAAACATTCCATGAAATTATCCAAGAAAACTTCCCTCATCTCATCAGTGATGTGACCATTCAAACACAAGAGAATCAGAGAACCCCTGTGAGACAACAAATGAGAAGACCAACTCCTAGACTCATAGTAATTCACCTACACAAAGTAGGTGTAAAAGAAAAAATCCTGAAGGCAGCAAGAGAAAAGGTCAGACTACTGACTGGGGGAGACCAATTAGAATAGCGGCAGATTTATCTACAGAAACACTTCAGGCTAGGAGAGTTTGGAGCCCAATCTTTAAAGTTCTCAAAGATAAACAATTGCAACTGAGAATTACCTACCCAGCTAAGCTAAGCTTCATCAGTGATGGAGAATTAAAATATTTCCCAGACATTCAATCCCTAAGAACTTACATTGCCTCCAGATCATCTGAACAAGAAACACTTAAGAAAGTACTAAACACAGAAGAAAGGAAAAAAAGAATAACAATGCCCTTCACAAGAATGCAGTAAAGATTAAAAACACGCATGAATCAACCCCAAAATCAAAAGAAAGGCAATAATCTAACAGCAACAACAACAAACTGTATAAGAACCTCACAATAAGCCGGGCTCGGTGGCTCAGCCTATAATCCCACGCCTTTGGGAGGTTGAGGTGAGTGGATTGCCTGAGCCCACAGGTTCGAGACCCGCCTGGGCAGCGAGACCTCATCTCTACAATAAATCAAAAAATCAGCCGGGCGTGGTAGCGCATGACTGTAATTCCAGCTACTTGGAAGGCTGAGGCGGAAGGATCACTGGAGCCCAGCAGGTCGAGGCTGCGGTGGTCGGGAGCAGCCACTGCACTCCAGTCTGGGCGACAGAGTGAGACTCCAACTCAAAAAAAAAAAAAAAAAAGGAACCTCACAACAGGGATAAAATCTCACATTTCAAAAATTAGCCTGAATGTGAATGGACTAAATGCACCACTGAAATGAATGCCAAAATGGATAAAACATCATGAGGCAGCAATATATTGTCTCCAAGAGACTCATCTCACCAGAAAGGACACACACAGGCTCAAAGAAAGAGGATGGGAAATAAAATTTCGGGTGAATGGAACACAAAAGAAAACAGGAGTTGTGATCTTAATATTAGACAAAATACCTTTTAAGCTATCAAAAATTTAAAAAGATACAGAAGGTCACTGCATAATGATAAAAGGTTCAATTCATCAACAAGAAATATTCATCCTAAACATATATGCACCCAACATAGAAACACCAACATCCATAAAGCAGATTCTAGGCAAACATAAAAAAGATTTTGACTCTAACACTATCATAGCTGGGTACTTAAATACCCCACTCACAACCTTAGACAGATCATCAAGACAAAAAATTAACATGGAGATCTGGAACCTCAGTGTGACACTTGACCAAATGGACTTAATTGATACCTACAGAACACTCTACCCAATGACCACAGAATATATATTCTACTCATCACCACATGGAATGTACTCTAAGATCGACCACATCCTCAGGCATAAATCAAGCATAAACAAGTTTCATAAGATTGAAATTCTGCCATGCATCTTCTCAGACCACAGTGAAATAAAAATAAATATTGACACCAACATAGTTCCCCCAAACCCGCAAAGACATGGACACTAAACAGCATGATGCTAAGCAACTCCTGGGCCAACATGGAAATCAAAACAGATATTAAAAGATACCTGGAAACAAATGAAAATTAAGAAACATCTTGCCAAAACCTCTGGAATGCCGTGAAATCGGTACTAAAAGAGTAATTCATATCTCTATGAACACACATGAAGAAAATGGAAATATCACAAGTTAACAGCCTAACAAATCACCTAAGAGAGTAGGAAAAGCAAGACCACCCTAACTTCAGCAGAAAAATCCAGATGACCAAAATAAAAGCCCAAAATTGGGACATAGAAGACAAAAATATAATACAAAAAAATCAATGAAATAAAAAGCTGGTTCTTTGAAAGGATAAACAAGATTGATGTTCCCCTAGCTAGACTGACCAAGAAAAAGAGATAAAAGGTCCAAATAAACACAATCAGAAACGTAAATGATAAAGTCACAACTGACTCTGAAGTAATCGAAAAAATATCAGAGACTACTATGTATGCTTGTATGGAAACAAACTTGAAAGCCTAAAGGAAATGGAGGACTTTCTGACATCACACAACCTCCCCAGGTTGAAACAAGAAGAAATCGAGACCCTAAATAGGCCAGTAACAATCCAGGAAATTGACTATTTCATAAGAAAATTACCTATAAAAAAACAAAACAAAACCCTGGACTAGATGACTTTCCAGCAGAATTCTACAAAACATACAAGGAGGAACTGATACCAATCTTATTGAAAGTATTCCGCAATTGAGATATATAGAACTCTCTCCAAATCATTTTATGAAGCTAACATCACATTGATACCCCAAACCAGGTAAAGATACAACAAAGAAAGAGAACTACAGGCCAATATCCTTGATGAACATAGATGCTAAAATTCTCAACAAGATCCTAGCAAAACAGATTCAACAACTACATCTTAAAAATCATCCACCACAACCAAGCAGGCTTCATCCCCAGGATGCAGGGCTGGTTCAACATTCGTAAGACCATAAACATAATTAAATACATCAACAATGTAAAAGCAAAAACCACATGATTGTATATATCATTAGATGCAGAAAAAGTTTTTGACAAAATCCAGCACCCTTTCTTGATAAAAACCTTCAAACATCTAGGCATAGATGGAACATACCTCAAAATAGTAAGAGCCATCTATGAGAAATCCTTAGTCAGCATACTGCTAAACAGAGAGAAATTGGAATCATTTCCCCTGAAAACTGGAACAAGACAAGGATGCCCACGCTCACCCCTTCTGTTCAACATAGTTTTGGAAGTCCTAGTTAGAGCAATCAGACAAGAGAAGGAGATCAGGGGTATCCAAATAGGAAAAGAGAAGGTCAAGTTATCCCTCTTTGCAGACATGATTCTATGCCTCGAAACCCAAAGAATCTGTCAAAAAACCTCCTTACACTGATAAAGGACTTTGGCAAAGTCTCAGGGTATAAAATAAATGTGTGAAAGAAAGTTGCATTTCTATACACCAACAATAAACACACAAACCCAAATAAAAAGCACAATCCCATTCACAATAGCCACACACAAAAATGAAATACCTTGGCATCTTCCTAACCAGAGACATGAAAGACCTTTAAAATGAAAACTAAAAAACACTAAAAAACTCAAAGAAATCAAAGATGACACAAACAAATGTCAAAATATTTCATGCTCATGGATTGGGAGAATCAAAATTGTTAAGATGTCCATCCTACCCGAGGCAATCTACAGATTTAACACGATACACGTTAAATTACCAGCAGCATTCTTCTCAGACCTGGAAATGACAATACAGGAATTCATATGGAAACATTAATGACCATGAATTGCCAAAACAATCCTCAGCAAAAAACAAAACAAACAAACACAAAACAAACAAACAACAGCAACAACAACAACAAAAAGCAGGAGGTATCACACTCCCAGACTTTAAACTCTGTTATAAAGTTATAATAATCAAAACAGCCTGGTATTGGTACAAGAACAGGCATATAGACCGATGGAACAAATCACTCTATAAAAAAGATACCTGTACATGTATGTTTATTGCAGCATTGTTCACAGTAGCAAGAACATGGAACCAACCATGCTCCCCATCAAAAGAGGACTGGATAAAAAAATGTGGTACATATACATAATGGAATATTACGCAGCCATAAAGATGGACAGAATTATGAAGTTCACAGCAAGTCAGATAGTCTTAGAGTCTATAATACCGAATGATGTATCTCAGAAACAAAGATCTGGGTATCACATGTTCTCACTCATAAGCGAACCTTGAACAATTATCAGAAACAAACAAATAGAGATTGTCAGACTGGGTTTTTAAAAATAGCCATGATCTAACTATATGCTGCCAATAGAAGAAATCTAACTATATGCTGTCAATAGAAGAAATATTTTAAATTCAAAGACAAAAATAGTCTGAAAATAAAAAGGATTGAAAAGGATATATCATATGAATATCAACCATAATAAACCAGGAGTAGCTATACTAATATCAAATAAAATAGACAAAGAGCAGGAAAACATTTATAGAGTAAAAGAGGGATATTTTGTAATGATAAAAGCATCAATTATGATATTATAATAATGACCATATATACAATTAACAACAGAACCTCCAACTACATAAAGCAAAAATGGCCAGAATTGAAAGAATAGGCAATGTGAGAATAATACTTAGAGACTTTAATACTCCACTTTCCATAATGACTAGCACAAGTAAGCATAAGTTTAAGAAGAAATTGAAGACTTAAACAATACCATAAATCAAGGATAACTATTACATCTATAAAACATTCTACCCAACAAGAGCCAAGTACAAATTAATGTCAAGTATACATAGGATGTTCTCCAGGATAAACCACATGGTAGGCCATAAACAAACCTTGATAAATTAAAAAAAATAGAGTTATAAAAAGTATGCTTTCTGATCACAATAGAATGAAATCTCAAATCAATAGCAAAAAATGGTGATTAACAAATATGAGGAAATTTAACACCCACTTCTAAATAAACTATGAGTCAAATCAAAAGGGAAATTAGAGAATACTTTGAGAAGAATGAAAATGAAGGCACACATACAAAAACTTAAAGCAGCATTTAAAGAATAACGTGTAACTTTACTTATATTTTAAAAAGAAGAAAGATCTCATATGGATAGTCTAACTTAATTTTTCATTTTAAGACACCGAAAGAATAAGAAGCAAACAAAAGAAGGAAAATAATAGAAATGAAAACAGAAATGAATAAAATAGAGAATGAAAAAATAATGGAGAGAATATAAACAAAAACAAAAGTTGTTTCTTTGAAAATATCAAGAAAATTAACAAATCTTTAAGGAGAACAGGAAGGCTCAAATTGTTAACATCAGGGGTGAAAGAAAGAACATCTCTCCTGACCTTATATAATTGAAAAGGATTATAAGAGAACACTATGAGCAATTGCATGACAACTCAGATAAAATAATTTAGAGAAAATGGATAAATTTTTAGAGAGACAAATATCAAAACTGACTCAACAAGAAATAGAAAGTGCAAGCACATCTATAACAGGTAAAAAGATCGAAGTAATACTTTTACAACTACCCACAAAGAAAAGTCCTGGTTCACATTGCTTCACTGGTGAATTCTTCCAAACAATTAAGGGAGAATTAATATCAATATTTTAAAAAAATTTCCAAGAAATAAAAGGGAAGGAACCATTTCCCAAATCATTCTATAAGGCCAGTATTATTTTGATATCAAAATCAGACAAAAACATCACAAAAAATAAAAGTACCAACAAACATACCTTATGAATATAAAGGCAAGATCTCCACCAATATACTAAAAGATAAAATCCAGTACACATAGAAAATATTATATACCATGACCAGTGGGATTTATTCAAAGAATGCAAGGGGCTTAATATATAAAAATCAATTAGTGTTACATACCATATCAATAGAAAAATAGATAAACCACATAATTATCTCAATAAGTTCAGGAAAAGCATTTGACAAAATTAACATCATTTCATGATACAAAATGCTCAATAACTTAGGATTAGAAGGAACTTCAACCTAACAGAGGATTTATGAAAAATCCACAGGAAATATAATTAATCGTGAAAAACCTTACCCCTAAAATTAAGAACAAGACATGGATGTCTACTCTCATCACTTTTATTCAACATTGTTGAAGTCTAGGCAGGGCAATTAGGCAAGAAAGTGAAAAGATATCCATATTGAAAAGGAATAAGTAAAGTTATATTTATTAGCAGCTGGCATAATCTTGTATATATAAAATTCTAAAAAATTCACTAAAAAAACCCTAGAACAAATAAATGAGTTTGGCAAGTTTGCAGACTATAAGATAAATATGCAAAAATCAATTGTATCTTACTACACTAGTGATAAACCATCTAAAAATAAAATTAAATAAAAATTTATGTAATTAAAAAGGATAGAATCAAAAAGGATAAAATCTTAGGTATAAATTTGACAAACAATGCAAAACTTATACTTAGAAAATTATAAAATATATTTTAAAGAAATTTAAAAAAGACCTAAATGAATGTTTTGTTTAGAAAGTTTTATTTGTTCCAAGATTATTTAAATATTTTTTAAAAATTTTATTTTAAAGATGTGGGGTACAGTTCAGGGTTAGGTGTACAAATGATCATTATATGGGTAAAGTTGGGCTCTTACTTTGGTCCCCACTTCACCCAAGATCTTTAAAACATTATGCTGTTTTTTCCTAAGAGCATTATTGCTTTATCATTCATATCTAAATCTATAACTCATATGGAGTTCATTCTTTGCATATAGTATGAGGTAAGAGTTGAAATTAACTTTTTTTTCCCATTTGGATGTATAACTGATGTAGTACAATTTATTGAAAAAGCCAATATTTTTTCTCCTGCACTGCAGTAGCATTTTTGTCCTCAGCCAAGTGGCTGTGTACATGTGGGCCTGCTTCTGGATATTCTCGTCTGTTCTATTGGTCTTTCTACTCTTGTGGTGATACTACATTGTCTTAATTACAGTAGCCTTATGATAGGTGTTGATATCTGATACAGGGCATGTCAGTCTTCTCTTGGTTAGTATTTTCCTGGTTTATCTTTTTCAGTCCATTTTCTTTCAACCTTTCTTCAATTTTTATCCATTCAGCCCCATGAGATTGCCAAAACCTGTTTCCCACCCCCCCCACTCCTTATCAGGGGTTCTCTGCCAGGTGTGTATATCAAGAATTGACTATTTCTCCTGGTGGAAACATGGTCAGCTCACCTCTGCTTCCTTTGCTCAGAGATTTTTTGCCTTTCAAGTTCTAAATTGACTTTTTTTTTGGTATTGGTATATTTTTCCTGACTTTTATAGCCCTTCAGCAGAAGTATTAGTAGCTCACAAACTATTCCAACCTAGTATCCTAGCTGGAAGCAGGTGTCCTAGGACATTGATATTTAACTTGTAAATTTAAAAGTAGGCACACTTATAAATCAGAAAATCTATAATGTCATTTACCATATTGCTTTAAAAATATTATTTTAATAAACACAGGGAAGAAGCATCTGATAAAATCCAACACTTGTTTATGATGACAACCCTTTTGGAAAACTAGGAATAAAAAGACATTTTCTCAATTTGATAAAAGCCTTACACTAAAAACCTACAGCAAACATCCAATATTTGTCTCCCTTTATACTCAACTCCCTTTAAGATAGGAAATAAGACAAGGATGCCTACTATCAACATTACAGTTTACACAGTTAGGAAGATCCTGCCTGATGAATTAACACATACACTCAAAGATACACACACACACATACACACACACACACACGCGCGCGCGCGCGCGCGCGCGTGCGATGATTAACAGGAAAGATACAAAACTGCTACCATTTTCTTAGAAAAACTATCAGAACCAGCAAACTATTAGAATCAGTTATATTTCCAGTTATAGTCCAGAAAAGAGTTCAGTTATATTTCCAGAAACAAGAAAGACATAAAATAAATATTTCTCTATATCGGAAGTAATATACTTGAGGATATAATAGAATATAAAGTACCATTTGCAATATTGACAAACATTAAAATGTGTAAAAATTAATCCGATGAAGAATGCATAAAACACAAATGAAAAAATTATATTAAAGGGCACATAAAAGACTTAAAGGAGACAATACATACTGTACATTAGAATGAGGCACTCATTATGAACATAATTCTCCCCAAACAGATCTGTGAATGCATTGAGTAGGCATGCTCCCCAGACAGCACAGGCGGTGGGCTGCAGGGAAGGGCTAACACCTGCTGACCTGGCCTCATTGATGGAAGCTCGACATCATTTGGGAGGACAATGCAAAGAGCAAAGTGGGGAAAGAGGCCAAGGCAGGCTTTCTGATCTCTCAGTTTATAGGGGGCCCAGAAAAGTGAATCATTAGCAGTGAGTGACAATGATCTCACTAGTGGGCAGTGGAGGCTACACTGGGATTTGAAACCATCTCTTCCAGTGACTCATCTATGATCACAGGTGACTTGCTGAATGATGCTGACTGATGCAGGATTGCTACATACACAGTGAGGGTATGAACCCCCATCCCACCCTCTTCACAAGGTGGTTATGAGGATCCCATAGCATCATGGGAGTATTCCTTGTAAATTGTAAGAACACCATGTAACACTGAGGTGACATTTCAGCTCCCTTGCTAAGACACCCAATGTGAAGAGTGATACATGTTCTGAATATCAGAAACCCTCAGATTTCCCATCTCTTTGAGTTACTCCTTAGTACCTGAGTGGAAAGTCTTGGTAGGGCTGGAGTTAGACTGGAATCAGTGACAAATTTAATAAAAATTGCAGCAACTTGGGGACTTGCTCTTAATCTTCAATTTAGTAATACACCTATGAGGCACTGCCTCTGACTGAATGCAGTAGAGATGGCAGGTGCTGGCAGTCTGTTCTCTATTAAGCCCACTTCCATTAGGTGGGAGAAACATGCAGCACATTTTCCTTTGCAGTTGTCTGGGTGCTTATCTAGAAGAAAGTGAACCTCAAAGGACTCATCCCCACTGGGAACTCAGGACCCTATTTTTTTTTTTTTTGAGTCGGAATCTCACTATGTCACCCAGGCTGGAGTGCACAATCATGACTTACTACAACCGCAACTTCCTGGGCTCAGGTGATCCTCTTCCCTCAACCTCCTGAGCAGCTTGGACTACAGATGCATGCTACCATGCTCGGCTAATTTTATTTGTTTTTATTTTTGTAGAGACGAGAGCTCACTTTGTTGCCCAGGCTGGTCTTGAACTCCTGGCCTCAAGTGATCCTCCCATTCCATCCTCCCAAAATGCTGGGATTACAGGTGTGAGCCGTCAAGTTCGGTCCAGGATCCTAATTTTAAGGAGGATCTGTGCCAGGATCTAGAGAGGAGTAGACTCCAGATAGCAGGGCTGAGAATGGGAATGTCTTTTCTGGGATATAATCCAGATATTCCTCAGACAGTTTTCAGAAACAAGTAAGATCTCTTTGGGGATCAGATAAAGTCATCAAGATAAAAGAATTTCACAGCATCATATTTAGAGGTCTGAACTCTTTGAGAAGAGGAGATGCAAAAAAGAGGGTGAGATCTGATATATATTTCTGATCGTCTTATTTTCAATTGCTAATTAATTAAATATTTATCGAATGACCATTATGTTTCAAGTCATCTGCTGATATCTATTGTTAAAACTTTAATTTCCTTTTTTGAATCTCAGTTGCCACATCTTTAAAATACATAGAGAAAAAAAGTCCAGCATCCTCCACCAGGCCAAACTCTCTTAGCAGGAGGGAATTGGTATCTTAAGTTACGTTTCAGATACACTAGTTGGCTCTTTCTTGTAGGACTGTCGCTTTCATCTGCTCTAAGAATTGCCCGCCATATTGCTTGTATGTCCCTGTCCCCACAGATTAGCAGACTGTAGTGGCTTCAATTGTTCGGAGGGGAGTGAGAACTGCAAATGAGGTTGGTTTGGTACAAAAGTGAAAAAGCTGTGGTGTTCTGTTTGTCTGTTGCAGCTTAGCTGGGGAAAAAGTAGCAGTAGCCTGACTCTTTGGGTGAGGATGAAGGGCTTGGAGGTTGCTGAAGCATATTAAAGTGTTATCAGTCACATATGCTCACTTCTTGGGTAGAAACTTAGAGTTACTAGAAGTCTGGTTATCCCCTGCTCACTGGCATCCAGGCTTGTGTCCTAAAGTTGTGGCTGGTGGGAATCCAAGACAAGGGCTCTTCCTAAGTTATAATGGGCAAATCTTGGGGACTGAGGGAGAGGATCAGTGGAGCAGTGGTCCACCATGTTTCTTTTTGTTTATCTGAACTTATTGTTGTGCCTGATGGATATAGAATGTTGTATAGAAAATATGCTTGGAAGAAATCAGGAAGCTGTTTCCTGTTCAGAAAATCAGAGTGTGGGAATGCTTTATGACGTGGTCACTTTTTTTTTTTTTTTTTTTTGAGTTGGAGTCTCACTCTGTCGCCCAGACTGGAGTGCAGTGGCCGCTTCCGGCCACCGCAGCCTCGACCTGCTGGGCTCCGGTGATCCTTCCGCCTCAGCCTTCCAAGTAGCCGGAATTACAGGCATGCGCTACCACGCCCGGCTGATTTTTTGATTTATTGTAGAGATGAGGTCTCGCCTGCCCAGGCGGGTCTCGAACCCGCGGGCTCAGGCAATTCACTCACCTCAGCCTCCCAAAGGCGCGGGATTACAGGCTGAGCCACCGAGCCCGGCTGGCGTGGTCATATTGAACATGATTTACTTGGGTGCTGTGGTAAACAGGAGGTTTGATTTTCCTGGATGACATGTGATAAAGGCCAGAGGCACCCCACGTTTCCAACAGTTATTTCGCATCTGGTTTCAGATTCCATTCTGACTGCTTCATTTGATACTTTGATCAATTAACCAGGGGGTAGGCAACATGCAAGGGAGAAGAAGAAGAGATCTACAGGGGGAACACTTTATCCTTGAAGGGGTACAGTCCCTTTATCTTGCTTTCTCTGTTTCAAAAATATCCCTTCTCCACCTTTGTTCCGCTCTGGGATTGGAGTACACTGGGCACTAGGCTGATGGTATCCCCCACTGAAAACTTCCAAGGGTCATTTCTCATCTTCAAGGACACATAAAGAAACAAGGCAAAGACTTAAAGCCTGTTTTTACCATCACTGCTTCTGATTATGCCTGACTCGTGGTGCTCAGCATGGCATCAGGCATGGGGCATCCGTGACTGAACTGAGGGATCATTGGTGCTGATCTTGAGTGGTAAGTGGGCAGAAACTAGGCAGATTCTTCCAAGGCAACGTGGTTTGTATGCATATACATGCATGCATTTTTCTGGCTAGAATTTCAATTAACTTGTATATAAATAGATTTTAGAAAGGTTATTCTTGTTGGAAAGGTGTGGACTACATAAAAGGTGACACTTTCATGGTTGTAAAGGGCTAGAATGAGAATGGGAATATCAAGACTGTAGCCGTGGGTAGAGATTGGATGGGATTGGGCAGTTAGTGAGGTTTAGAGAGAAAAACCCTGATAGAGGTGGTGAGGCTTTTTCTGTGATTTAACAGAATCAGGTTTGTAGTAATAAGCTTGTGTAATAAACTCCTTCCTCTAAGATGCAGGCCCATAATTTGGGTATATTGTGGGTTGGTAAACAGAAGTACCAGAGATAAGGCACCAGGGTCCAAACAGCAGTTTATATATGGGTGTGGGTCAGTGGAGAAGGGATTCTCATGTTTTGCCAGTCAATTAGAACATTTTTCAGAGGAGATTAAAGTCACAAGCATGACTGTGATCACTGTCTTTCTCTTTTTCTGCTTTTTCCTGAACAGGGAGGTGCAGTGAACATGGCAAAAGTGAACCAGAGAAAATAGTGGGGTCACTTGTAATCTAAATTGGCCTTTAAGAAAATGATCTGCTCCTGGCAAAGGTAGACAAAGGCGGTGGATTAGCTGCCAGAAAGGCTTTAGATGTCAATCTGGCTTGCGATTTGGGAGCTGTGCTGGAGGGACTGTTTTTGAAATAAAGATTTAGATAAATTAGAAAGAAGTCCTCTGATTAAGACTGAAAGTAAAAACCAGGTTAAACACTGATATTAAAACAGTCCAAACTGGAGAAAGAGGCACCAAACACATCTTGAAGTTTTATTTAATTAAAGATGTGCTTTTTAAGGACTATTTCCTCTAGCCTTTCAGATATAAACCTTGCTATTTAAAAAGTGGCATTTTATTATGGAACATTTGAAGTACATTCAAAGGTAGACAGAATCTTTCACTGAACACATTGATTTCCATCATCCAATCTCGATGGTGATTTAACCAAGACAAACCTGCCCCATATGCACCCCCACACCCTATCACACTTCCTTCCTCCCAAATTGTTTTGAAGCAAATCCCATAAATCACATCATTTCATCTATAAATATTTTAGTGTGTTTCTCTAAAAGATAAAGCATGGCTCCCTTAATAAACAAGATAAACCTTTTGCTCATCCATCGCAGCCTGTATGGAGAAGGACCATTTGACAAGTGAGGTCACACTTAAGGTGATCCTAGCTCCCCTTGGGGATCCAGACCCACAGCCTCTTGGGTTCCTGGTCTAGAAATGTACACTACAAACAGAATAAAAAATGATACCATGTGTAATAGCCCCTGTGTTGTGAGGGCTATTCCTAAGTGAGCACAGGACAGTCAGCTATCTAGGCTGTATTAACTGGGTCATTTAGCTCCAAGCAGACTTAAGTTCCTAACTGCAGAGGAGGAAAAGAGAAATGAGGAGGTTTAGTGTAGTCAGGGGAAAAGAGATGGGCTTTCATTTAAGACAGACTTTCATTGTCTGTAATAGGTCAGGATGGGCCTAATTAGTAGTGGAACAACACAGTGTAATCAGCACAAACAGGCGGGTGTGCTTCTTGCTTTAGGAACCATGCACAGGTTGGGCAGAGTGAGGATGGAGTTTTACTCTGAGGCTGGAAAGCATCCTCTTGGACCTCTTGTATACTCTGCCCTGCGGTTCAAGGTCAGCTGTAAGGAGGAAAGAAACAGGGGAGTGACAATCTTTGGACTTGTCTTCCCCAGACAGTGTGGGCTGCATTGACGAGTGCTTGTTCTTGCTCTTTTTTCCTAGCATGTGCTCACAGCAAGCCTGTGCTGTTAGTCTTTCTTCCCCACTTTACAGTGAGCATGCTGGTGCAGCTGCAGGATAGGACAGTAGAGGGTCATAGGGTTAGAGATTCGATCTAGGGACAACCTATTGACATTGCCCCTTGGAAGTTTAATACTTTCAGAAGTGAGGTTCCCTCTCTGATTCTTGAGTTTGTTTGTTTGTTTCTTTTGATTAGAAAGTATAGTTTAATTAGAACGTAAATTTGAGAGAGAGAAAGAGGAGATCACCTCCCCAAGGTAGGTGAGGGGGCCAAAGTCAGGAAACATGGCTGATTCTTGAGTTTCAAGTATGACCCACCCTTTTTAGGGACCGTCGGGCAGCCCCATTCCAGATGAACTCCCTCTGTGGCTTCAAGTAGGGCCAGCTCCACCCTGAACCTATGCTTGGAGAAGGTGAATGTGTCAGGCTGCTAATCACGGGACTCAAGTTTCAGGTGGATAGATGAGGCCCAGGTATCTCTATGGCTCTGGTTTTCTTTGTGACCTGGGGCCTCAGAATAAGAATGGCCAGAATAAGAATGACCACCAGGGGATTTTCCAACAGAACATTCTCCAAGCCACACAGAGGAGTTAAAAGCACAGGATGGAAGTCTGAAGGCATGCGTCTGAGTCCCAGATCTAACAATGGATAATGTTTGGGGCCATAACTTGTCACCTGTAGAAAAGGGCACTAATAGTGATACTTGCAAGGTTGTGTGTAAGTCAATTTAGATAATATCATCTTTAAGATCTTTCCATATTTTTTGTTTGTTATTGTCATTATTATTTTAAAAATCATTAATTTATACATCAAATATGACAGTGGTCTGTCTCTCTCTATAGCATTGTATTGCTATATCCCGAAGCTAAAAGAGAAATACTTCAGTTCTACTGTTTGCTAGCTGGTGTAACTTTAATGAAGACTGCCATTCCTTCCTTCCTCCTTCTCACAGAAAAAAGTAAAAATATCTATTGGTAATTGGTTATAACAACACCAATGTTAAATTCATTCTCATTTTATTTCCTTGCACCAACTCAATTCTTCATGAGTACACTGGCTGCAGGTTTTTTTTTCCTTGTCTTTTTTTACTCTGAGGATGAAGAATGTTCACAAGGTACAACATTTTCCTTTAAGAAAATTTTTCCTAAAATCCAAGTGTTATTAATGGATTCTCAGCCTCTCCTGGAAGACACTGACCCAAATAACAGATACAATTTAAAAACCATGCAGTCATGTAATGGCCTTCAAGTTTGTACCTGCTTGTCCCTATTGCTCTTTCTGATGTCCTTGGGTATGTAGAATGTATTCAGAAAGTTACATAATAACATGAGCAGCATGTGACACTGTAATGTTTAGTATTTTCTTGTCAACTTGATGATGGATTAGAAGAAATTAAAACTCATTTGTGAAATCTTCAACTATTTCATAGTAGTTTTAAAAAAATAAAAATAGAGTTCTTTTATTCATTTAATGACAACTTATTGCGAGTTTACTACATGCCACGCACTTTGATAGGCATCATGGAAAATACACAAGTGAAACATTTAGATTCCTAGCCTCAAGTACCATAGATCTAGGGAGCATATGGGGAAATGAGAAGAGGGATAAAAATTGTGTGAGAGACAAAGGGAGTCGTGGATTTTGTTGAAAAGTTGGAGATGGTGTCCTAGTGTGGCTTACTTCCTACCTCTCCGCATCCTGCATGGGAACCTTCTTCGTGCCCTGGCCTGCCCACTCCTGCAGGTTTCACTTCGGAGTCTACTGCCCAAGATGCATCTCAGCTGGAGGTGGGTGTGGCCACCTCCTGCCTTTTGACTTCATATCTTTCATTTGCACAGAAATTGTGTCTTTTTCCCTTTTGGGTGTCCGTTCTAAAGTATTTCCAGCAATGTCTCTGGGAGGGAAGGGAGAGGGTTGCTGGATCTAATCCATT
Source organism: Cephalopachus bancanus (assembly GCA_027257055.1). Classification (NCBI taxonomy): domain Eukaryota; kingdom Metazoa; phylum Chordata; class Mammalia; order Primates; family Tarsiidae; genus Cephalopachus; species Cephalopachus bancanus. Next base: position 13,656,096 of record JAPVLO010000046.1, on the reverse strand, counting down.
TCACCTACCCCTCCTCTCTCTCTCCTCTCTCCAGTTGGCAAGGCTGCATGAGCCAGGGACTAAGAGTCCTGCTGATGCTGGAGGGATAGTTGAGAACTTTCTGAATCTCAGGACTGTCTTCAACTTGACATAGCAAGTGTGTGAGGTCATGAATTCAATGGGTCTTCACTGAGCACCTAATGTGTGCCTATCTTTGTGTTGGCCAAGCTGAGCACACTGGAGATAGGGCAGTGTGGAAATGGAGGCTCCTAGAACACTATTCCTGGGGAACCGGAAATTACCAGAGCAAAATGCTAAGGCTCAACTTTGTGCTGGGCCTTGCTAGAGTCTATGAGTGGGGGTGGGGATGGGCTGTGATTTTCCAGGAACCCAAGTTGCATAGGCTTAGAGTATAGGAGTACATGGCTGAACAGGACATGTTAACAATCCTGATGCAAGGTGTGGGTCAGAGGTAGGCAGAATTAAAGGTGATCAGGGGAGTAGAGACTCTGTAGTCTGCAATGTCCAGAGACGGTTTTGGAAAGAGGGTGGGACAGAGGGATGTAGCTAGGACTCAAATCTTCTGAGAGATTTTGATGAGGCTGAGAGGGGCTTGTGTGATGTCACTTTTGCGTCTCTGGTTTTCTCCAGCTTTTGAGGTAATATTGATTGATCAATGCATCCATTTTGGGTGAAGTCCAAGACTGGCAAGAATCCCAAAGGTCTCTTTGGTTCATTCCACTGCTTTCCTTTCTCATTGTATCTTTTTCCTTGCCCTAAATAGAGACATTAGACTCTCCCTGTGTTTAATTAGGTTTTATTTTTTTAAATTCTATCGGAAATCATTTTTAATGCCTCTCTGTAGCAAGAAGTTTATTTAGCTAAGTGTTAGGAATAGTGTATTCTGAACAAATGCTTGACATGACTACACTGTATGTATGAATGGTTCTCCACCTATAACGCAAGCCATATGTTTTGCTGACCTCCAGACTGGTACATCTAATTGTTTTCTGGACATTTCATCTGGATAGCCCATTGGACTTCAAAATTATCATTTCCAAAACTTTTCTTCATATCTGTCACCACACTTCCTCCAACACATATCACCCTAACCCTCTTTTCTCAAAACCACAATAGCCAAAACACTAGGGCATCTCTGGCTTTTTCTTCTGCCTTCCTTACCCTCTACCTAGAGTTGGGGTCTATTTTACATTTCTAGTTATAAAATTGCTTAATCTCACCCCTTTTCCTCCCCCATTGCTGCAACTTTAGCCAAGATTCCTCAAAATATTGCTTAGACTATTCATCAGAGCATGATTTGGTATGCTGGCCCTGAGATAAAAGTCTGACTAATCGATATCTTGCTTAACACCCATCTATGGATTTGTCTATAGACTGAAAACCAACCTTCTTGTCATGGCTTACAAAGTTCTCACCTTCTTGTTCCCGTTCGCCTTTCCAACCTCACTTCTTCTTTTCCCGAGCAAATTCTGGATGATCTTGAACATGCTCACCTATGTATCATACTGTCTTTGCATGTGCCCCAAAATAGACTTGCTGTCTTACCCTTTCCTCATTTCTACAGCTGAAAAAAATCAGCCTCTAGTATCTAACATTATCTCTTTACTGAAGTCTTCTCTGACTGCTCCAGCCAGGGTCACCCCCTCACCTGGGCTTCTGTTCCACCTTGGATTACCACATTTTATCATAATTATATTTAAATATGTATTATGATGATCTGTCAGACTGAGAGGAAAGGGATTATTGTTTTATCCATCACGGACACTTCAGTGCCTAGCTGAATGCTCTGTAAGTATTTGTTAATGGTTAAAATAGAAAGAAGCTTAGACCTTTTTTTAAAAAAATGTCTCCTGGTTTAATTCTTCTTACATTCATTTATTTACTCATGCATTCATTCACTCCTTGTACAAACATTTACTTAGTACCTACTATGTGGGAACTCTCTCTCTCTAGGCAACAAAGCCTTGATTAAACAGACATGAAAGAGAAACAGCTGCCAATCCTTCCTCTAGCAAGCTTTGCTCTACGGGCTTTCATTTAGGAATCCTGGCGCTTCAGTTTCCTTTCGTCAGCTTTTTCCTTAATGGCCAAACTCATGGTGGCAGTGACAATGGATTCTGCATTAGAATTAAAAATTTATTCAATAAATAATGGATTAGAACCTCTGTTTAATAATTATTAATGCACTGCAATTTCAGTTGCCCAAATCTCAAGATGTTTTAAACATAACTAATTGAAAACACAATTAACAGAAACTTGCTGAAATAAATCTGAAAGGCAGAACACCCTTGAAAACCTTAGACTATAAAAGAAAAAGTTCAAAAGCGCCTTCCCTCCCCTGCCCAGACTGCCCCAAGATGAGGAGTAGATGCTCGGCTCCAGCAGGGAAGGATGGCGGTAACTGGCAGGGTTTGGGACATGAAAATTGGTTTAATAGCAGCTTCTCTGCAAATACTGGGACTTCAGGTGACCACTTCATCATGCCTGGGGACAGAGGGCTTTGTCTGAGCAGCGCTCAGACACTATGTCAAATGGGCTTTTACAGAGAGGTTGATGCAGTGACCTCATTATATGTAAACTCAGCAAAGTGAAGACCAGACCCTGGGTTCCAGTGGTACACTGGGACTGGGCGTGGTCTCGAGTCTGGTGAGATCTGTGGCTAGGAGACCTGGGCTTTCACATCCAACTCTGTGCTCCCTCATGGGCCCTGGTGCTTCCTGTGTTTTTTCTGTGACAGGCTCTGCATATATTGACTCCGCAAAAATGGTGTAGCTGGGTCTTTGGATTAAGGGCTTAAGAGAAGGGCCTTTTCGACTTTCCTGTTTCAACAACAATCAGCAAAGAGAGAAAATGCATTGAGGCATTCATAGGATGGACCCTGGGCTGGTTGTCTGACTTTAGGATTTTGGAGGGCCATTGAAGGAGAGCATTAGGCTCTGGGTTGGGCTTAGCATGGGCAAACATTGGTTCCAACCCTTTTCCCATTTTTGTCTTTTTAAAAAATAAACCTGTTTCTACTCTACTTTCTGTCCCAGGAAGTTTCTCTCCTTCACATTTGCTTTTAGACTTGGATACGCTGACTTCCTCGCTTCCATTAGTTCTTCACAGGATTTGCTTTTTCCCCCCAAATGTCCAATGAGCTGTTGCATTGCAGGGAAGTTACCCTACAACAGTATTGCCTGGTGGTGGCACTCAGCACATGGCATCCCGCCTTCTACTTTCAGTCTTGTCTATTGTCCCTGAATGGTTAACCCATTCCCAGAACCTCAACCCTGCTGGAGTTGGGCTTTTCAACAGGAAAAAATGGTTATTGGACACATGGATGCTATTCTTGGAGAACAGTTGGTAGCTAAGGAGGAAGCTGTCCCATTCAGGGATCAGTTTGGAGAGCAACTTGATGGGGTTTGAGTTATAGCTAAGAGGGTAGTAGGGGATGTGACCAAAGTTGTAGCATGAAGATATATTGAAAAGTTCATGGAGAGCCAGGTTTGCAAGTTTGACCTTCATCTTGAGGTGGGCAATGAAGAATTTTAACAGTATGGAGATTTCTCAAAGAACTAAAAATTGAATTACTATTTAACTCAGCAATCTCATTTCTAGGAATCAACCCAAAGGAAAAGAAACCAACAAGTAAAAAAGATACCCATGCTCATATCTTCATTGCAGTACTATTCACAATAGCAAAATCACAGAACCAACCTAAGTGCCCACCAACAATTGACTGGATAAAGAAAATGTGATATGTATATATACTCCATGTAATACTACACAGGCATAAGAAAAGAATAAAATCATATCCTTTTCAGCAACATGGATAAAGCTGGAGATCATCATCCTGAGGGAACTGACTCAGAAACAGAAAAGCAAACACCGCATACTCTCACTCATATATGGGAGCTAAACAGTCATAAAGATAGAAAAAACAGACATTAGGGGCACAAATAAGGGAAGGGGGGGCTTAGGGTTGAGACATTATCTATGGGGTACAATGTTCACTATCTGAAAAATAGGTCACTTGAGACCGAATCCCCACCACTACATAATGTATCCATGTAACCAACAAGCACGTGTATCCCCTGAATCTAAAATAAAGATTAAAAAAAAAGAAAGCTTCAATTTTAGCTTAATTTGTGTCCTATAGAAAAATGGTTCTTAAACGATAGTGAGCATCAGAATCACCTGGGAGGCAGGCTAGCTCTTGACTATAGAACCCCACCTCTAGAGTTTCTGATTCAGTAGTCTGGGATGGGTCTGAGAATGTGCATTGCTATCATGTGTTTAAGTAATGTGGCTGCTTCTGGTTCAGGGACTAAGCTTTGCAGCTGATGGCGGGCAGGCCTGGAGGCACAGAACTATTTAGGATATTGGCACAATAATTCAACTGTGAGATGATGCCAGTTTGACTTAAAGCAGGAAGCCGTGGCTCTAGAAAGAAGGGGAGATACCACAGAAGACAGCAAGATGTGATGATCAAACTGGATGAGTGCGAAATATTGGAGACTCTTCTATGGTTTTTCTTGCTCAGAACCTGAAAGAATGATGGTGCTTCTCATAGGAAGAGGGTGGAGCAAAGGCTCCCCAATCAGGATGGAGGAAAGTTATTTCTTGCCAGCTCCAAGCGATCCAGGTGTGGGAGCAGCACGAAACTTAGGATGGGCAACCACACTCCAGCTGTGACCTTTCAGTGTGGTAGTGGCCTACAAAAGGACTATTTCTGGGAGGGTACTGCAAGGGAGGATGTCTAGTGTGTAAAGCTTAGGGTGGTGCTCATTCTCATGGTCATGCAAACTTTACCTGACCCTGGGTATGAGTGTCTCATTAAATTTTGCTCCCTGGGTGCCTCACTTGACTCACCCTAGCCCCAAGGTTTTGTGATGTTGTTGCTATTGCTTCAGGCCTGGAAGCAGCCTAGTAAGGTCAGCATGGTGAAAGAGAGCTGAGGAGCCCAGCTAAGTATTGAATCCTGTCCCTGGCATTTCAGTCCTTATGGAACTTATCTAGAGAGCCCCCTGTGGTAATGTGCATACACTTTCCTAAGGCATTATCCTTGTCCGGTATTTCCATACTGGCTGAGCCATTGGGCAGCGCCAGCTTCTCTTAAGAAGAGCAAAGATTGAATCTTGCAGCTTCCTTCTTGAACATACTTCTAAACACATTTTTTTGGTTGTTTGTTTTTGTTTCTGTTTTTGTTTTAAGGACTTAATCTGTGGAACTCCATCATGCAACCAAAGCAATCCAAGTTTAATCTTGGAGCATTCATCTCCCAAGTTCAGATTTTTCTTCCCTCTTCTCAGCTGGAGCACTCCCCAACTTCTGAATGTCTAAAAATACCCAGCATGGTTTCCTCTACAAAACACCAGCACCCTGCCAGCTGTTAAATAAATAAACTTGAAAAAAAAATTGCTGTGGTTGTGAAATAAGATATATTTAATTAAATAAAAAAGGAAAAGCAAGTGCTATTACAAGAACATAAAACTGTAAGGCATAAGATAAAAACTAAATTACTACAAGGCAACTCGATCCAATCTAATCCTTGAAGATAAAGATGAAACCAGAAAATTGCATGTATTGAGAAATCAACATAAGCCCTGAGCAAATATTAACTAGAGATCCATAAGGTGGTTGATAATAAACAGTGCTATGAATATTAGGATTAGGGAGGGAAGTGGAAGTTGAACCACGTTGGGGTAAGGGGGACTTGAGTTCGTCTCTCCATCCTGCTTGGAGCAAGGTTTTATGTGATGACGTGTTAGAGTGACTTTTCCATTAGTTAATTTCAGTAAACCTGAGAGGAAAAACTGAATGGTGTAGCGGTACCTGGGCAAATTTCAATCTATCATTTTTTGTAAGACTTAGAGATTGATGTGATCTCATCTTACCAGGCTATAAAATAGAGCCTGCAGATAAAACTTTTACCATGGGTTTCTAAGTTAGCTATTGACATGATTTTAACAGTGTATTTAAGCATGAAGAATGGTCCAATTACATGTTAAGTAGCGCTTTTTTATAATTCTAATAAAGGTCCATGTAGATGTTTATACTGACAACTCAGTTCTTTAAAAGAGCATTTTTCAAGTTGCCTACCAAAAGAGGACATTTCACACCAAAAAAAAAAAAAAAAAAAAGGGCCTGCTATTGTCTGGAGAATGTTGTTCCAGCTTTTAGAGCCATGGTTTGGATACAGGCCGGGCCTTTTGATGGAGAAGTCAGCAGTGGCAGCTAGAAAAATCAAGCTAATTCACAGGTGAAGATGTCCTTTTTGTCACAGTTTCAGGCTTTGGATAAAGCTGCTCTGTTGAGAGCATTCATGGGTGTCACACCCCACACAGGGAGCTTCTGAATACAGGCTGAATGGGAAGCTGGCCTAGAAAGCAAGAGGGGAGGCTCCAGAGAGTCGGGAAGGCAGTCCTCCACACATCAAGGTCCAGGGACAGCTAGGGCCTCTGAGGGAACCGGAAGGCCCTTTGGGGACAGAGTTAGCGTTCTTAGACCCCTGGGGATGTAAGTGACCTGGGAGCTCTTAGAAACTTGGTTCATTCTTTTTTGCCTCCAGTAAGACTCCAACTAAAGAAAACACTTTATTTCAAAGCTTCTGCAACTTTTTTGACAGAAAGAGATATTTGTGTGCTCTTAGTTTTGGGAAAAAGACTCCACAACCTCCTGGTGTCAAAATCTAGGTTTGAGTCTTGTCATTCACTCGTTGCGAGTCTTTTGGGGTGTTAAACCCTTACTGCCAGCTACTTGAAAATAGGCACTTGTAGTTGTTTGCTAGGGCTTCCATAACAAACTACCACAGACTGGATAACTTAAACAACAGAAATGTATTTTCTCACAGTTCTTGAGACCAGACGTCTAAGATAAAGGCATCTCAATGTTGGTTTCTTTTTTTTTGAGTTGGAGTCTCACTCGTCGCCCAGACTGGAGTGCAGTGGCTGCCCCGCCACCGCAGCCTCGCCTGCTGAGCTCCGGCGATCCTTCTGCCTCAGCCTTCTGAGTAGCTGGAATTACAGGCATGCGCTACCACGCCCGGCTGATTTTTTAACTTATTGTAGAGATGAGGTCTCACTGCCCAGGCGGGTCTCGAACCCGCGAGCTCAGGCAATCCACTCACCTCAGCCTCCCAAAGGCGCGGGATTACAGGCTGAGCCACCGAGCCCGGCTATGTTGGTTTCTTATAAGGTCTCTCTCCCTGGATAGTAGGCAGCCATCATCTCCCTGGATGATAGGTAGACCAGGTGAGACATGGTCCTCACTTTGTGTGTATCTCAATCTTCTCTTCATTTAAGGACATACAATTCTTATAAGAATTAGAGGCTACATGAATGATCTTATTTAACCTTGGTCATGTCTTTTAAAGGTCCAGTTTCCAAATAAAATCACACTCTTTGGTTTTGGGAGTTAAAACTTCAATATATAAATTTTGGGGTGACAAAAATCAGCCCATAACAGGGCTGTCTCTTAAACTTCTTTGTATAACTGGGAATACAAATACATCGACTTACTCTGCCTCCAGAGATTTGCTCAACAGAGAGGGGTCAAAAACTTAAGCTCCTATGTTTCCTTATTCTGTTTTGGGCGAGTGGGAGGGAAGGTACCCTGTCTATGGATTTCTGTTGCAAGGTAAGAAGACAGTTTACTTTCAAAGCTTCTGCAAATGTGACTCCCAGAAATGCCTGGGCACCATCTCCAGGGATTCTCAACTAACTGATCTGGCTTATGGTCTAGACTTGGGCAATTTTTCAAAGCTCTCTAAGTAATTGTAATATGCAGCCAGGGTTGATAAACCAAGGTTCTCAGGGACTTTGGGTGCAAAAAGGCGACCCTTAAGGGCAGGTGTTCTGTTTGGCAAGTTATTTCTAATGCATTGGTAGACCCCTGGACATTGTCTAGACATATGAGAGAAGACTTGTAGATATTTTCTGTATTAATGAATGAGGGATGTTCATGGTGTTCAGAGAAAAGTATTTGTAGACATTTTCTAAACCTTTCCTGGGTCTCAGTGAAGAACATTAAAGTGAAGTGATCATTAAGACCCCTGGACTGATCTGTTCAAAGCACCAGTAAGGTTATTCCAGACTGAACAAGTCAGATTATGAAAAGAGTAGAGTCTCAAAGATTTCTCTGTTTAGCAGAAGGGTTGGGTGAAATGCTGAGACCAATCTCCAGAGGTAACGTGTGTGGTGAATTGAAAACTGAAGGACTGGAGAGGGATTCACTTTCAGAAGAAAGGGTTAGCTGACCTCAGCACTGGGAAGCAACCTAGGATCTGGGGTGTGCCTGTGAGAGAATCCTCTGTGAAGAGCTTATTAGTTCTCTTGAATCTTTGTACCATAATATTGTGAGTCATTTAAATTTCACCACCTCACAATTAGCATTCCTTGGAGTTGCACACAAACCTTGTGTAGAGTCTGTCCATACTCTCAGCCTTTAGAACAAAGGACAGAACTCTAGAAATAGGAGTTACTACTCTGACTGTGGCAGGAGGGGAGGTGCAATGGTTCTTTTCTCTGGATGTATATTAGAAACAAGGGGGACTTTACAAATATATTACTGTCTGGACATACACGTGGCCAACAGACACTTGAAAAACTGTTCAACATCACTAATCATCAGAGAAATGCAAATCAAAACCAAATGAAATACCATCTCACACCAGTCAGGATGATTTTTATTAAAAAGTCAAAAACAGCAGATGTTGCCGAAAAAAGGGAGCATTTGCACACTGTTGGTAGAACTGTAAGCTAGTTCAACACCCATGAAAAGCAATTTGGAGATTTCTTAAATAAATACAAATAGATTTACCATTTGACCAATCTGTCTACTGGGTATACACTCAAAGGAGCACAAATCACTTTTCCATAAAGACACCTGTACATGCATGTTTATTGCAACACTAACCACAATATTGAAAACATGGAACCAACAGTGGACTGGTTAAAGAAAGTATGGTATATATATACTGCCATAAAAAAGAACAAAATCATATCTTTTGCAGTAATGCAGATAATAGCTAGAGACCATCAACCTGAGCAAAAAGAAACAGAAAACTGAATACCACATGCTTTTTCTAATAAGCAAGAGCTAGACATTGTATATGCATGGGCACAAGGATAGGAAAAACAGATACCAGGGCACTCTTAAAGTGGGGGGGAGGGGGGAACAAGGGTTGAAAAACCACTCAGTGAGTACCATGTCTACCACCTGGGTGATGGGCTCAGTAGAAGCCCAAGACTCACCATCACATAGTACACCTACGTAGTATACTCACATATGTATCCCTTGAATAAAAAAAAATGTGCATCTGTCTGGGCCTAACCTGGACCAGTTACATTCATCTCTGGGGCCCAAGCAGTCAGGGCTGACAACCTGTGCTATAGAGATGGATGATGGTTCTGTAGACACTACACAATAGAGTAAGATATTTCTGAGGCACTAGGTGTGAATGTGGGTGAGTGGTGGGTGAGTGCAGGATTGGGAAGGACAAAAACTCAGGGCAACTTCAAGAGAAGCAGGTGAGACCAGCCTGTTTTACTGCTTTACAGGTTTACCAGATGAAGGTGGACTATCACATGTTGGTAGAAGTGAACGCTGGATCACTGTTGTACCCCTAGCACCTGGTATAGAGGCAAACATGGTTTCTACGGTACTCATCTGTCTGCTTGTGATACATATTTCTCAGGAATATTGAAGTGTCTGCCAACATGCTGGAGAAGTATGATTAAGCAGAAGTAGCACAAGTAGTAACACATCAGAATTGTTCTTTCTTATGTTTCATCCACATGCTTCTTATTTCAATTCCCCCTATTCTACTCTCAAATTCTGTAGGGACTGATTGACCACAATCCTTCATGTAAGTAAAGACTCATTGGATATTAATCATATGCTCAGTCCATCAACTTCCAGGAAGCCTACACTTGAGTTGCGAAGATAAAGTATGTTCACATGAAAATATAAATTTTCACACAAGTCCAAGTGCTTTGTGAACAGTCTGTTGCGTACCGGTGCTGGCACTTACAGGAAGGATTGCTCCCTGAGGACTGGAAGGCGGCTGGATCTGTGGAGAGGCGGAGGAAAGAGCTAGATTTCTCGGAATGAAGCTGTTATGTGTCTGGGGATGGGAAAGGGTCTCATGGATATAGGTGATCACGTAGGGAACAGACATGGTGGTGTGTTATGGGGACTTGGGATAAAGTAGTGATACCTATAACCTGACTGCACTAGGGACAATGTAGGAGATACTACACAATGGAGAAGGATGCTTATGAGGTATTAGGCATGAATGTGGGTGAGTGGTGGGTGGGTGGAGGATTGTTACTTGCTTCTCTGGTCATGTTCCACTGAATTCTCCACCTAACCATCTCCACAGTGTTATGACAATTAAGACAGGGAACCACTGGGAAGCTGTCAGAGATATGCATCTCTGAGTTGATGAACACTAAATTGACGTAGGGAGGGATTGCACCATTGAGTAGAAACCAAGAGGAAAGAGGCTGTTGGGGAAGAAGCAGTTGTTTTGTTTTAATAATGAAAGAGTAAAAAAGATTAGACATGGGTGTTTTCATTCCAGACTCAAAGGCCCCTTAAAGTATTCTCATTTCTTCAACAGTCTCCTGTTATATGACCACATTCCTAACCTACCTTAAAGAGTCCTATTTTCCAAGTCATTAATTGTTTTCTTGTATTCGCGGAGATTTTCAAGTTTCTCTTAATCCCTCCTAAATCCTGTGCATTTCAGAGGTAACCTGGAGAGGTTCCGAGTGCCCTAGAGATGTTGATAAATCTCCAAATACTTCACTTGTTGAGGAGATTTCTCATCATCCACCCCTGCATTTAATTCATTTAATTCTTGCATGTGTGAGTGGTGATATCTCAAGTGTAGGGGCCAGGTACTGACTGAACACAAAGCAAATCGAACTCCAGCCCTCATTTCATGGAAGAAAAATTCCTGCACAGGAATTTCTATTAAGGATAGTATAAAATCAGATATGTATTTGTAGGAGAAAAAAAGTAACTCTGGTTTATATAGGATGCAATCATATTTAACTGACAAGCATTTAAAGCTTTGTGGGAAAAATAACAGTGCCCAAAGTGCACAAAGTTACATCAATGAGGCTATGCTGCTTGCAATAAAGCACAGAATTTAAACAAAAAGGAGAAACTGTAGAATTGAATGTCTAGGTCAAAAGCATGATGTGTGGAAGGGGCTCTTCTAGAAGTTCTTCAGCCTGATGGTTTCCCTTGATGACTCTGCATCAAGGGATTTCTTTTTTTTTTTTAAATCAATATTTTTTATTATGATATTGTGGGGTACAGTTAAGGGTTAGGTATAAAAATATGCCTTGTTCAGTCCCCCTTGTTGATAAGAGGTGTCTCCCCATCCCCAGACAGATGTTTACTACCATTAGTCGCATCCTCCTTCCCCTCCTCCCCCATAGTTTCCCACCACTGTCAGTCATTTTCCTATGGTAGTACGTTGGATGATCAAGGTCCACTATATGAGTGAGAACATGTGATACTCAGATCTTTGTTTCTGTGAGAGGTCACTCAGTATTATAGACTCTAGTTCCATCCAGGTTGCTGCGAAATTCATGATTTTGTTCTTTTTTATGGCTGCATAGTATTCCATCATGTATATGTACCACTTTTTTAAAATCCAGTCCTCTTATGATGGACAGCATGGTTGGTTCCAGGTTCTTGCTATTGTGAACAATGCTGCGATAAACATACGTGTACAGGTGTCTTTTTGATAGAGTGATTTGAGTTCTTCAGGGTATATTCCCAGTAGGGGGATTGCAGGGTCATATGGGAGGTTGATATTTAGAGCTTTTAGGAATCGCCACACTGCTTTCCACAGAGGTTGTACTAGTTTACACTCCCACCAACAGTGTAGAAGTGTTCCCTTTTCGCCACACCCTCTCCAACAACTGTTATTTTTTGAGTTATTGATAATTGCCATTCTGACTGGAGTTAGGTGGTATCTCAGTGTGGTTTTGATTTGCATCTCCCTGATGATTAGTGAGGTTGAACATTTCTTCATGTGTCTGTTGGCTGCTCAGATGTCTTCCTTTGTGAAGTGTCTGTTCATATCTTTTGCCCATTTTATAATGGGATTGTTTTTTACTTTTCAGCACGTTTGAGTTCCTATAGATCCAAGATGTTAAGCCTTTGTCAGACCTGGAGTTGGCAAATACCCACAGGCCATAAGGGATAAGATAGACAAGTGGGACCTCATTAAACTGACAAGCTTCTGCAAAGCCAAAGAAACCATCAAGAGAGCAGGAGACAGCCTACAGACTGGGAAAAAGTATTTGCCAACTCAAGGGATTTCTTTTTTCCTCATTGTTTGAATCTGCTGGTCTCCTCCCCATCGCTCAAGCCTTGACGACCTGCAGAGGGCATCAGAGGAACCGGGGCAGAGGGGTAGAGAGGGCCCGGGGCAGAGGGGTAGAGAGGGCCCGGGGCAGAGGGGCTGAGTTAGCAAATAAGGACTGTTGGGTTACAAGCTTGTACCTGTGCAGACTGCTCCTTTCCTGTTCTGACTTCTTCTTTGTCTAATTAACTGATTGCCTTGGCTTCATTTGGAGTTGTCAAGATATCACAGGTTATCTGCTTTTCTTGGCAAAGACACATGACCTGGAAGAGAGGGCAACAGAAGGACAGGCTGGCACTGCCACCCAACCTTTAAGTTTGAGTGTAAAGACCAAAGTTGTGATGAAAAGGAACAGTGAAGTCCATAATTTTGTCCTTCTTTATGGCTGCATAATATTCCATCATGTATATGTACCACATTTTTTTTTAGCCTGTGGTCTTCACAGCAACTTGGATGAATTTAGAGTCTATCATACTCAGTGATCTATCACAGAAACAAAGACATGAATATCACATGTTCTCACTCATAAATGGACCTTGAACATTTATCATAACACTATACAAAAGGGATTGACAGTAGCAGGACACTGCTAGGATAGGGAAGGAGGCATGTATAATATCACCAAGAATGGGGGACACATATAACATCACCAAGGATGCTTGATCCTTTTTTTCCTTTTAATTATTATTATTATTATTATTATTATTAATTGTGGAGACAAGGTGGTACCAAATTGTTCAGGCTGGTCTTGAAGCTCTGGGCTCAGGCAATCCTCTCTCCTCTGCCTCTCAAAGTGCTGAGATTATAGATGTGAGCCACCACACCCTGCTCCACAGACCTGATTTTTTTTTTTTATTTAAAGATGTGTCATTGAAACCGAATTGGAATAAATGTGGTACATACCTACGATGGAATATTACTCAGTTATAAAGAAGGACAAACATATGGACTTCACAGCAACTTGGGTGGACTTAGAATCTATAATACTCGGTGTTGTATTACAGAAAGAAAGAACTGAGTACCATGTGTTCTCACTCATAAGCAGACACCCTAAACATTTACCATAATACTATAAGAAAGGGATTGGCAGTAGTGGGATACTGCCAGGCGTGGGGAGTGGGGAACAGTGAAGTAAATGGCGGTAAAAGTACCTGATATTAAACCAGGCAAAGAGGGGGCCAATGGGAGGCCCAAACTTTACTTGTGTGATGACCACTTGTAAGGTACAATTCAGGATTAGGTATACAAGTGGTCATTGTACAGGTCAAGTTTGGCCTCTCTTTGGTCCCCACTTTGCCTAGTTTCAGATTAGGTACCCTTATTGATGTTGTGTGCCCGCTGCTCCCTCCCCTGGCAGTATCCCGCTACTGCCAATCCCTTTGGGTACCTGATACTACACCAGGCGAAGTGAGGACCAATAGGAGGCCCAAACTTCACCTATACATAGACTACTTATGTACCTAGTCCTGACTTGTACCCTGCATCTTAAAGATACTATAAACATATTATATATGTGTATATATTTTATATATGTGTGTGTATATTTAATATATATATATGTGTGTATATACACACACACATCCTCCCCTGGCACAGGGCCAGGGACCAGTGGGAGTAAAGGGCTGGGGCCAATCTTGGCACATTGGCTAAAAGATGGAAATTCAGGGGAAGTTGACCTCGGTACTTGAAAGCTCCTCCTGCCAACGTCTGCACCTTTCCTCTGTCTCTGGGGTCAGCAGTTCCAGGACAGCCCAGCCAGTCTCCTGGGCTGGCTCACACCTGTCTGTTCCATACCCCACATGTCATCTCAGGATGCCCTTTCTTGTCTTATACCTACCTCACCCACATGCTAAGTTGCTCTAGGTTGCTCTAGGCACCCTCTTTACCCCCAGTCAGGAGCCTTTATTGTGAGTGCTTGCTGTTAGGTGACCCTAGAAAGCACAGACTTTCTTGTTTCTTTGTTCCTTAGAGGGTCCCACAGAACATTCTCTGAACATTCATCAGGAATATGAAAAGGACACATGCTACGCTTTTCAGAAACTATCCCACCTTTGCCGATTGCCACACAAGGGAGGCAAGCTGGAGAGGTGCTCTAGATATTTCTCTGACGCTGCCCTGGGCTAGAGGCCTTGAGGCAGGCCTGCCGCCTCAGAATAAGTAGTGAGGACCAAAAGGTTGAAGTGGGCATAAGGGATGGATTACTTTGCTAGTGCTGCTGTAACAAAATGTCACACACTGGGCGACTGCACAACAAACCAACATACATTTAGTGCCTTAGTTTTGGAGACCAGAAGTCTGAGATCAAGGTGCTGGTAGCACACAGAGTTGCTTCCTTCTGAGGCTAGGAGGGAGACTGTCTCAGGCCTCTCCCCTGGCTTCTGGTGGTCTTCCATCAGTCTTTGGTGATCCTTGGCTTGTAGATGCTTCCTTCCTCCATCTCCGGCTTAATCTTCACATGGCGTTCTCCTTGGTGTGTGTTGGCCTCTATGTCCAAATTTCCCCTTTATATAAGGATACTGTTATATTGGATTAGGGGCTCACCTTGATGACCTCATCTTAATTTGGTTATCTGGAAAGACCCTTTATTTCTGAATTAGGTCACATTTACAGGTACTGGAGGTTAGAACTTCAACATCTTTTGGGGGGGGCACAATTCAACCCACAACGGGGGACAATGATGTCCCTGGGTCATAGGTGTTTGGGGAAGAATATGAGTATTAAGAAAAGACTGGGATGCAGCCCTGCAACATGGTTTCAGAATTTCAGGGTGAGTACTGCTTCAGAGTTAGTATGAGGGTGATAATGTATCTATAGATCCGTGATTTTTGAAGAAGATGAACTTACTAGGTGTCTGGCAATAACGTGGCATCCACATGTTCTCTCACAGAAGAAAGCAGTTTTAGTCTTGGTTCCTTTGCTTTCTCAACCATGAAATGGGTTGAATAAATAGTATATTAATTGGGCATGTAATCTTACAGTGTGGCAGTTATAGAAAAGGGTAGCTATGTGTCTGCTGGCAGCAGGGTGTGTCTGGGTCTGGGGGAACAGGGAGTTAAGGTCAATAAGGAATAGAAGAGCCAGGGAATTTAGTTAGGCATGAGGAGAAAGGAGGTGAAACTGACCAGACATTCTCAAGCTGGGAGAAAAGCAGCTGATACTATGTGGGCAGCATTGAGAAATTAGATGCTCTGAGTCCTTGGGTCACCTTGACTGTGACATCTGAGGTCCCTCCCTCTTACAACTGGGAGACTGTGACTACCAGGACCTCAGCTGCTCCGCAGTGAAGAGCTATTTGTGTTAAGTGTGTGAACCGATGCTGGATTCCTCTCTTTGGTAGCACTATTGTTCATACATACATACTCACTTTTAGTCTTCTAACCTAAATAAAGGGAGCCATTCATTGGAGGCAACATTAGGTGACCAGTCCCTCCCCCTGACCTTGATGGTGGTGTGTTTTGGTCAGTGTCACTCTGCCTCACAGAGCCACCAGTTGTGGGTCAGGGTTTGTATTTGTGAACACATATGTCGCCTTTGGGGTTTCTCCCATGACCCCCCATCCTATTCCTGGTCATTGCCATCCTCCTCATTGTCCTGAGACTAACTTCTTACTTCAAGGCTGTAAACTCACACCTTTCACTGCAGCCTAGGGGGGTGGGGGTGGGGGGTGGATGGCAGGTCAGTAGAGGAAGCGATGGCTGGTGATTTTTCTTTTTCTTCTTGCTTGGTTCTGAAGCTGAAAAACATTGCAGCATACTTCAAACTTCAGCAGTGGCTGTGAATGTATTCACTCTTAAATTCATCTGTGAGGTTATTATATGCAGCTTTGATGTTACAGCAAGACTACCTGGGTCGTTTTGTTCCAATTACTCAGTACAGAGGAGGAGGACTTCCATGCCGTGCAAAGGCACCCAACTTTGATGTTTTGTCGAGGCTGCCCTTCTTGGGGCTGATGCATCAGCAGCAACTCAGGGCAGGTAGGGCGCGACCCAGTGGTGGAGCTCTAACCTGGGTGCTCTGCACACACACAACACTCTGGCTACTTGGGCCCTGAGTCGCTGTGGCGGGGGAGAAACTGTAAGTAAGGTCCTATCAAGCACATTTCCTATCTCATCACAGAGGACTTGGAAATAACCTCATTTTCCTCAATTAGGAAGATGGAGATTGTAATGGCTGTACTTTGCTCTCCTCAGACGTCTTTCATCTCTGCATCACAAAGTGCTCTGAAAGCATGATTAACGAAGCTTCCCAACTCCCCAGCCAGGCAGGCGCCCCACTGCCTGCTTCAGTCGAGGCTAAATGGTTGAGGCCAGCTCTCTGGGTGAGCACAGGGTAATGGGAGATCCTGCTGACCCCGACTCAGGACCAAGACAGTTGCTGCACACCTCACAGGATGGGGTGGGAGTGAGTGAGAGGCAGATCAGTGCAGGGGAGATTCCTGGGCTGGGACGTAGGGGTTTGGAGCCAGCCCTGACTGTTTTGCTGGCCTGTTGTCAGAGTGTGGACATAGTCTCCAACCTCATGAGATCTCAGAGTCAGTGCATGAAAAACAGGAAGTAGATTTTGATGTCTTAGATTCCTTCTAGCTCTGCTGTTCTAAGATGGTGTGATGATACAGCCATGGGATTCTGAGACCAAATGGTGTCTTGCCTAGGTGGCATCCCCACTCAGAAGCTGGGGGCTCCCTGTCACTGTGGGATGCTCATGCCTCTCTCTCCCAGAAACTCCCCTCATCACCACCAGCCTCCTTCACTCCTCTATTTATACTGCATGGGCTTCCACATTCAAATTCCACACACAACACCTTATCCGATGTCCTCCCTGTTCAGACCACCCAGTAATAGCTTGGCGTCCCTTCCACACATCACCTTCAGTCCTTGCTGTTCTCTACCTTTCCCCTCAGCATAAATACCAACTTGTGATGAATTTTTGCCAGACTGAGTTGACCTCCTCTGTCCATTGGACTGACCCCTCCTCTAAGACCCTCCCAGCCTCCTTCAGGTTGTTTGCTCAGGCATTGATGGCTGAGCCTACTGTGTTTTCAGGGTCTTTGTCACCTGTGGTGGTCCCTCCCCCTATTCTGATGTGCTGTCCTTAGTATGTGTGGGCTGAGAGCCAAACTCACCAGTGATTAAAATGTGGGAACAACAAGAGGGCTGCGAGGTTTTCTTGTGGTTGCTGACATCTCTGAATGGACAAGGGACAGTTAACATGGGTTCTCAGCTGCCTTGTAGGGCCTTTGTTTTCTCCACTGTGCCCTGGAAGGTCAAGGCTGTAGGATACTTGAGTTGTGGAGAGATGGGACATCATGTAACCATACAGAGGCAGGTCAGACACCAAGGCACGATGGGGTTTCAAAATGGGAATGGGGGGAGGGCAGCAGAAGATCCATTTTTGTCTTCTGGAAGAGGATTCTACAACAACAGCAGCAACAATAACAACAACAATAACAACTAGATCTGCTCTTTATTATTGCTTATTAATATGTGCTTCTAACCGGGCTCGGTGGGTGGCTCAGTCTGTAATCCCGCGCCTTGGGAGGCTGAGGTGAGTGGATTGCCTGAGCCCGCGGGTTCGAGACCTGCCTGGGCAACTTGGCGAGACCTCATCTCTACAATAAATCAAAAAATTAGCTGGGCATGGTAGCGCGCGCCTGTGGTTCCAGCTACTTGGAAGGCTGAGGTGGAAGGATCACCGGAGCCCAGCAGGTCGAGGCTGCAGTGGCCGGGAGTGGCCACTGCACTCCAGTCAGGGTGATAGAGTGAGACTCCAACTCAAAAAAAAAAAAAAAAAAAAAAAAAAAATATATATATATATATATACTTCTAAATATTGCATTTAAAAAAATGGTGATACTATGCAAAAACGATTTGCTACCATTGTTTGGAAATTCCAAGGGCTGACCAGATGAGAAAGTAGACAAGGTCCTATCATGCTTTGGAGGGTGATTTACTGGTTGGATAATTCTTGCCTTCGAGATTGTGGCCTGCCTTCCTCACTTTCCTGTGGAGAGGACTCAGCCTAAGAGAGGTGCTCACCTGAGCTTTTGGTTGCTGTTCTGAGAGTCTGCCCCTTGTTTCCCCACTCATACATTGCCCTGATCAGCCACAATAGCAGTTCTGGGGAAAAGCTGTGTTTTGTTGTAGACGTTTTCAAGTGTAAAACACACAGTAAAACTTAGTTCTATTCTTTTTTCTGGAACAAACAAAAAGAAAACTGCTGAAGTGGAAAATTCAGAATGGAAAATATAGAATAGCCATTAGGTTGGAGTTTTAAAAACTGGAGTGAATGCTTGAGTACTCTGCATGTTTGCAAGGGTGGAGGCCACCCATCTGTTGGGTGACGGTCAAGGGACTCCAGTCTAAGTGCTCCTCTGACATGGGTGAGATGCTTCATGTGGGCCCCTATGCGAGCTTCTTTTTTGTTCGGCTTCATTGCCAATCCTCGCTTCATCTTTGCTGCTCCCTTCTTTCCCAGGCCCCGAACTCCTCACAGACAGTTGCTGCTCCCACCCAACCACAGTCTCAGTCTCAGGTTCACTCTCCCAAGTCTACAAGCAGTTGCAGTGCCACTCTGGTACTCTACAGGACCCAAAGTCCAGGGGTCTAGGCATCCTGCTACACTCCCCTGTGTCTCTGTCACCAGGTCTCCTTTGTTGCCACCAATCTTGGGACAAGTGTCCCCAGGGGCAGCCCTCAAGGTGCTTGACTTGACTATGACTTGACTCCTGAGTTTTTCCCTAGCTGCTGAACTCCTTTTCCACTTAAATCAGGCTCTGTGGTCATTCTGCCTGTCCCTTTGGCCAGTGACCAGAGTCTTTGCTGGCATCACTCACCATTGCTGGGCTTCCCTTCTATGAGCACCACAGCAGGCTGAGCTGAAGAGAGGGCCAGCCATGGCACAGTGTATGGGAAGTGGGGTGTTGACATATCTCTAGGGAGGAGTAATAATGGGAGAGGTCTCCTTTGAAGGCTGGACCAGCACACCATCTGGCATTTTTTGATGAAAGATGCATAAGGACATCCAGTACTCTGCCCAGGCATCACATTTGGATGCTATCATGATGGGATCCTTTTTGGATGCTAAATTAACAGAAGGTACTTTCACAGAGACAGTGTATTTTATTTGCCATCTCTCCATGTCCTGGGACTCTGCAGAGTCAGTTGCAGACTTGAACTTCTGCTGATGATATCTTCAGGGGGTCCTTGAACCAATGGTACCATGTGACTTCAGTTGCTTTGCCACTTTCATTATTTGTACTGCATGGCATACAGCATGCAATAGTCCATCATTTCACAAATACCCTGGGATACTCATCCATGCCCAGTTATGTCACACTGTTGGCAGAAGTATCCAGCCAGCCACCAATGATACATGTTCCCTACCATCACATAGAGAAGCTGCAGGAAGTGGCAGTCCAGCAAGGGCTACCTCTAGGTGGAGCCTTGGGCCAAGTGGTTGTCAATAGGAATGTGAGTGGAGTTAATGAGCCTGAGGGAGTTAAAAGAAAAAAGTCCTTTCCCATCCATTAGCTGACAGACTTTCCCATCCATTAGCTGACAGGCTTCGAGTAGGCAGAGCCACAACACAGAAGGAGCCTGGGTCCCTGTGTGAGCACATGACAGGTGTATGGTGAGAATCATCTACTTTGGATGGAGATGTGAATAGGAAAGAAATCTTCATTGTATGCCATGAGAACACGTGGAACCTTAGGACGTCACTGTTGCAGCAACTGGTGTTAGTGTAGCTAATGTATATTTGTTTGGAAAACCCAAAGTCTTTTTGGTCCCGACCAAGAAGGAGTCACCCCTTCCTGGTCTGTGCTTCATCTCTCTCCTTTTGCCCCCTGAGGGACTCAGGAGCTGCTACTAGTTGAAAGGGAAAGTTTTGAGGAAAGAATTATGTGAAGGGACAAACAGGATATGAAATAGGTTAGGGGAGTTATTGAAGGAATTTCTTCTCTGGGCTCTGTGAGAATTTTTTTTTTTTTTTTAGTGATTTCTGGGTCTCTGGAATTATGAAAGTAATGGAGTCATGAATATAATTACCTCTATTCTGTAATTACCCGGCAAATATCATATGAATACATAGGGGGTTTGAGTCAGCAGATCTGGCAGCTGCAGAGTTTGATTATGATGATTTAGCTGTTGGGAAATGCCAGAGATTAATTTTAGTCATCAGTGTAGGAACAACAAGGAGAAATGGCCCCAAATTAGGAAAGGACAAATGTAGGCCACATGGGGAAAGCACTTTGTGACTGTGAGTCAATTAGACGCAGGAGCCCGCCTCTGGAGAAAGGACCACCCCCCAGAGCTGCTCCTGCAGGGCCAGGGGTGAACTGATGATTTGTTTGCACACTGTTGTTTCCCCAGGTGACTGCTCTTTAAGAATCTCACAGGTGAGACTCAGAAGGTAACAGATGTACTTGTGTGGGCTCTTTGGTTTCTGCAGTGGTTGTTCCCTTTTCTTGCTGCCAATATATTCCTTGTGGGGTAGAGTAAGCTCAGTTATTCCCATTTTACAGATGTTGACACAATTCTAAAGGAGTGGATCTTTTAAGGCGACACAGTAAGTGGTGTTTTCTAGGTTAGAACCTAGGTCTGCTAGTACCCTTTTCCTTATTTGATATCGGCTCTGGTGAGGGACAGATCTCTAATTGTAATGTTTTTTTCCAGTGGAAAAAAGTGAATACTTTTATACAAGGGGAAATCCTTCCTCCGCCCCCAAAATTGGAATTATCTTTTTGGAGGGCAGGCCCCTTGTACAGGGGCTTCCCCGCTAGGTAAGTGCTCTAGGAACCTATCAGCCTCAGTGTACCGACTAGAGTCGTAAGAGGCTGCGTTTGATTTCAGGGAATTTTTTTTGGAGATTCTTTCAACACACTTGCCTGTTTCATGGTGGGTGGTTTACGAGCGCACATGTTCACACTGTATTGAGTGTTCAGCCATTTTTGACCAAAAACAGCATGAATCCCATGCCCACCCTCCCTATTTACCTGATCTCACCCCGATTGCCTTTTTTTGTTTGTTTCTCCAGATGAAAAAAGTCCTCAAAGGGAAATGTTTTGCAGATGTGGAGGAGGTGAAACAAGTGGCAGAAGCACTGAAAGGCATAAAAATTGATGAGTTCAAATACTGCTTTGAGCAGTGAAAAAAAGTGTCTTGAAAGGTGTATTGCATTAAACGGAGAGTATTTAGAAGATGACTGGAGTTTAATGTAAGAATAAATACACAATTTTGTATAAATAAATTCTGGCTTTTTCGGGGGTACTCCCTTGTAATTCGCTTTTGGTCTTTGGGTGAATTTTTTGAAAAAAATGTGGTTATTTGTGCAAACCATATCCTGCTCTTTCTCAGCAGGACGAGACCCTTTGAGAACTTGAGGTCTCTTAAGAGGGGCCGAGATCCCGGTGATCTCAGCTCTGCTGGAATTTCTACTCACTAGGCCCCCTGACTCTCTCCCTAGACGATGCCCACCCACAACTGCTGGAGAACAGAGAAATGTGTATCTGGGTGGAGGCCAATTTTCCAGCGTCTTGAATGAGGGACAATTGAAGCTGTTTGGGGCTGGGACTGAGGTATAGGGGAGGCAGTGACCAGGGGCACAGAGAAGAAAGCTCATAAACAGAATCCATACAGGCTTGGACCTGTTCTTTGTACTGTGTTTGAAGGCATCAGAGCAATTCTTATTTTTGTCCATGGAATAAGCAAACCTCTCTCTCTACTGGCTAAGGCCTGATGGACTAGTTTTGCCAGGGTCAGGACACCACCTCCCTCTTTCTGAGGATTCAGGCTGCTAGCTCAACCAGGGTGAAAAGGCTGGATCTGCAGAACTCCAAGATGGTAGAGGGTCTGAAACCTTGGCATGCTCCTGGTAGTTGTGTCCACAGTTGCCTTCTAGTTATATGGAATCCTTTATACTAGATGTACTTCCAGATGCCAATCTACATTTTGCCAACACATGTAAAACTGTCTCATATCTCTACCCAAACCACATGCTGGTCACAAATTCCTACTTTGGGCTTTGTCTGTAACTCTAAAGTATGCCATTCTCTCAGATCTGCATTCATACCTAATTACCTCTTTTAAATCAGTCTTCAAACTATTTTCCTTATGCTGACTGACTGAATTCTGATACTAACTCTACACTCTAAACCAGATTATAACATCTTCTAATACATAACCTAACTCTAAGGCCTATCTAGAGCTCTGGCCTCCAACTGGAAATTAAGCACTAAGCTTCATTCAAAACAAGATTCTTATCCTAACTTATAGCTTAATCCTAACCTTTACCTTGACCTGATGTTAAGTATAACTAAACTTTGGCAATGTAGATTCAAACTCAAATGCTGACCTCACCTTAAACCTAACCCAACCCACAAATGTGTTTGAAGACCTGGCTCTTCCGGAATCTGGTATCTTCATCTATCATCCTTCCTCTACTTGCTCTTCTATGCCCATGCCTACTGCTCTGGGCTCCTTAATGTGATGACCCCTGTCTCCTAGGAAGGATTTGGGTCTTGAACTTTGAACTTATACATGGTCTTTTGATTTCTAAGGTGGAAAACTAGTAATTTGATGATTGACTGATCCAGTTTATTAGTTGAGATGAATGGATTAAGGTGCCACCCTTTCAAGAATCTACTTGTATAAAGAAGTCTTAGTTATCAAATTGTTATTAAATCACAGGCTCATAGGGAGGATGGATAAATTTTAAAATAATTATGTGTGGTGGTGGTGGTGGGGAAACAGGGTGTATCTTTCTGTTTGGGGTCATCATTTTTCTATGCCTAAATTTCCTAAACTGTGAAGTATTACTACTTTACCACAAAAATTAAGCGAGCTAATAGTAAAGTGTTTAGAGCTCTTAATAAATGCTTATCATAATCATCATCATCATCATCATCATGGTCTTTCTACTTTTTAGACCCTGAATAAATTTAAAATCATTTAAAATTTTCCCCAAATAAAGTAACTTAAAAATGTGAACCCAATTTTTCACCATCAATTTTCAGCAAAATCTACCATTGGAAATATAGACATTTATGGTAAAGGCAGCCTATGAAATACATGTTTAAAAAAATTACATAGACAACTTCTCTGTTGAGTAGCGAGATCAGTAGGAGACGGTACAAGAAGGTGAAAAGATGAAGCAAAACCATCTCTTAACACATTTCACTCATTGGGACAAGGTGAAAGAACTAAACCTTTGGAATTAGAGAAATGAGTCTATTATAGCCATACCCCACTGGTTACCAGTTATGGGCAAATTTATTCATTCATTTGTTCACTCATTCAGTGAATTATTTCCTACTATGTCTCAGGCACTGGACAGGGTAGGCATCACAGAGCTTCCAACCTACTGACAGAAATACTAATCATGCAAACAAGTGTATATGTACTTTAAATTTGAGATATGAAAATTAGATGAGATAAGAGAGGATTACAGGAGAAGGGGATCCTTTCTTAGTTTGAGGGGTTGAAGAAGACCATTTGGGGGCTGGAGGATAAGTAGGAGCTGTTCAGGGGAAACATGAAGGGAGAACTTTCTTTGTACAAACAAGGCCCCTAACTGCCGGAGAATTTACCTGTATTTCACAGTAGTGTTAGCAGTGACTGTGCACTCATCACCAGTAGAAATCATAACTGTTTTCATTGAAGTTATGGTAGTTACTAGACCCATTGGTGGATCTTGTTAGTGAATACATTGGTAAAGAAGCACAGACATTATTACTGCATCACAGTTGTGTTTTTTAGTAGACTTTATTGTTTAGAGCAGTTTTAGGTCCACAGCAAAATGGAGCAGGAGATATTGAGATTTCCTGTATACCTTCTGCCTCCTACACATGCACAGCTTTTCCCACTAGCAAAATTCTGCCCCAGAGTGGTATATCATAGCTGTATTTGGATATAATTGGTTTCCTTTGTAATCCTATGCATCTTATTTTATGCATTGAAAACATTCTGAGCAAGGTTCTTATAGGCTTTACCAGGCTACCAAAGTGGTCCAGGACACAGAAAAGGTTAAAATGGCAGGCTGTAGAAACAGTAGCCTGCAGAAGCCCTGAGACCAGAAAAAGACAGCAGCTCCTGCATACTCAGTAGAGTTAGCCAAGAAGTAAGTGGCAAGATGAAGCTAGAGGTTCCAAGGACTGGATGTCGAAAGCCCCAAGGACAACTATGAGGAGTTTGACTTTCTGTTATAGACAATGGGAAGCAGCTGGAGGATTTTAAGCAGAGCTTGCCTCTATGGTTTGATTTATAGTAAACCA
Organism: Cephalopachus bancanus; assembly: GCA_027257055.1. Taxonomy (NCBI): domain Eukaryota; kingdom Metazoa; phylum Chordata; class Mammalia; order Primates; family Tarsiidae; genus Cephalopachus; species Cephalopachus bancanus. Next base: position 13,631,458 of record JAPVLO010000046.1, on the reverse strand, counting down.
ACAACCACCTCTCCATGGTTTTAAGTGAGGAAAAGAATGTAGGGTTGGAGAGAGAAAACTGAGACACCTGCAACCCTGACTAGGGCGATGGTCATTGAAATGTAGAAAAGAGAAGAGAGGTATGAGATGTCTTGGAGGTAAAATGGGAAGTTTGTGGCAATGGATTCGATATGGGTGGTGAGAAAAGAGAAGTGTCAAGGATGATTCCAAGGCTTCTTATGTCACCAGCGGATGATGGTGCCATTGTCTGTGATAGAGAAGACCGAGGCGGGGCACAGGGAAAGGAGAGTTCCGTTTTAGACACGTCAATTGAGATGCCTGTGAGACGTCCAAATGGATGTGTCAAGTAGACAATTGGATAAATGAGTCTGGAGCTTAAATGAGATCTGGGTCGGAGATATGAATTTGGAGATGTCAACGTATAGATGACATTGAAAGTCATGGAGATAAATGAGCTTGCCTTAGGCAAGAGAGACGGCTCTGTGGAACTTCACCATTTGAGAAAGTGTAATAATAGATTATTGAAGTAATAGCTACTACAATGAGCTGGCATCTATGGAGGGCTTACTGCATTCTTGGCATTGTTCTAATTGCACTGCAGGTATTTATACCCTTATTTTCACAACAACTGAATAAAATAAACTGAGTCATGAGACAGCAACTATTTTGTCCAAGTCACCATTAGTAGGTGGAGGAGCTCGGGGTATGAACTTGGCAATCTAACTCCAGAGCTTTTCCCCTTAAGCTCTGTGAAACCTGGAACAGAGAAGCCAAAGGAGGTAGGAGGAAGACCAGGAGTGCGATGTCAAGAAAACTAAGAGAAGAATCTTTCCAGGTGAAAAGCGTGGTCAACATGGTCAGATATAACAAGAAGGTTATAAGCAACAGCAGAAAAAGCAATTTTGGTGGAGTGATAGGATGGTAGGAGGGAGTATAAAACCAGTTGGTGTGGCTTGGAGAGAAAATGAGCCAAAGCTATAGACAAGACCTGATCCTTAACTGTTCCCTGAGGATAGAATATTTGCTTTGCAGGGTAGCTATATAAGGTTTGGAGAAAGTGTATGTAAAATACCCAGCACTGTGCTTAGCACACAATAGGCATGCAATAAATGTTAACAATTTTAATACATGTCTGTAAATTTTAAGGTCATAAAAGCCTGCTGTGTTGGTGACACAGGAACAAGAATATAAATGCACAACACTTGTTTGGCCAGCATATAGGTGTGCAGGCAGCGTGACAGGTTCAATGAGAGATTCCAGGATGATTAAGACAAGGTCTACCCCTGGATGAATTGACAGGCTGGTGCTGGATGAAAGGCATACCTGGGAAACAGTAATAAGGTTTTCTGTGCGTACCAGCCCTTGAGAGTAGGTAAATAGGGAGGGTGGGCTTGGATGGATACTCCATTTCCCTGCAGAAGAGAAGGACTGTATTGTTACTATCCCTATTTCTGCCTAAGGAATGAGGGACTTGGGCAGGGGTATTGCTTTGGTAGGTTTCAGGCAAAGCTATCAGTCACACACATCTTCGCATTTAAAAGGACTTCTCTCCACAGGGTTAAAAGCAATTTGTAAGCAGAGCACAGCCTATCTCATGACCCCACCCCTCTGGCCCACAGCCTTCCACCCCACTGTGACTGATGGGTCTGGTTTGTGGGAAGAAGTCAGAGGACCCTGGTGTGACTAACAGCACAGAAGTGACTTAGACTGCAGAGTTGGAGAACTGGGTCAAGACATGGTCTGTTCTTAGGGTTCCTCAGAGTTGCCCCTCCAATCTTCCCTAGAGGAACAGGCAGGGAAAGCAAACCTCGCTTGCCCTTTAATCCTTTCCTAGCTTCTGTTAGCTGAAGAGGGAGAATTCAGTCCAGTACCAGAGTTGGAACTTTCTGCCTTTGGAGAGGCTGCTGATGTTTTCTTTGCCACTGAGGTTGAGTAAGTGGTGACCCAGGAATAGCCCTCCCCAGTTCCCTGCATCTTTGCTGGGACCCCTGACCTGTGTCCTTTAGGGGGATCCTAGGAGAAATGGGAAGGGATAGGTTGTGGTGGGTGACAAGACAGAGCTGCAGGGCCTCCAGGGACTGGGATGGGCCGCCTTTGCACAGCAACCCAGGTCATCTTCCTGCAAGCTCTAGACTCATTTGGGGTACTATGGGGCTTTCTGAGTCATTTGTAGCTTGCCCCAGTTTTTCTGATATTAGTGCATTGCTCTCCAGTAAGTATTCGGTTTCACACAATTTATATCAAACCATCTGCAAACATGTGACATACCCTTGTTGATTCCTGCAGAGTCACCAAGCACTGGGTAGAGTTTTTGGAGAGGTAAAGTGAGGTGAACTTGGGAAAGACTGCAGGCCCTTGAAGATACGCAAGAATATCTATTGTGTGGAGCTAAAGAGAAATTATTCTCTGCTTTTTCCTCATGACTCCATCTCTTCCTAGCCTGCCTATTCCAGCCATCATGCCAGGCTCAGATTACATTCTACATCTAGAATGCCCTCCTTGATAATTTTTTTCAACATTACTTAATTTTTTTTAATTGAGGCAAAATTCACATGCCATAAAATTAATCATCTTAAAGTAAAAAATTTAGTGACATTTAGTACATTTGCAATGTTGTGTAACCACCACCTTCACCTAATTTTTTTTTAATCATCCCCAAAATAAAAACCGATATCCACGGAGAAGTTGCTACCCACTTTCTTCTCCCCTCCAGCCCCTGGCAACAACAACAAAAAACTATATCTATCTTTATGGATTTACTTATTCTATGTATTTCAAATAAATAGAACCATGCAATGTATGTCTTTTTGTGCTTGCCTTCTTTCACTTAGCATAAGGTTTTCAAGGCTCACCCACATTGTTGCACGTATTTGTACTTTATTCCTTTTTTACAGCTGAATAATATTCTATTCTTTGTATGTATCACAATATATTTATTCACTCATCTGTTTATGAACATTTGGACTGTTTCTTCCTTTTGGCTATTGTAGATAGTGCTTCCATGAACACATGGATATAGGTATTTGTTTCAGTACTTCAAAAAAAATTCTGGTGGATATATACCTAGGAGTGAAATTTTGGTCTCCTGGTAATTCTATGTTTAACTTTTTAGGAATGGTCAAAATGCTTCCCAGAGTGTTTGTACTATTTTGCATTACCGGCAGGTAAACTTGATCATTTTTTTTCATAGAAACTCTTCTCCAAAGGCAATTATTCTATTTTTTGCCCATGTTATATGCCCTGTGGGATCTCTATCATTGTTTATAAACCATCTTTAATTCAACCCTAAGATTTATAATCTCTAAGACAGTGTCTTTTTCATTATTTGTTCATATATTAATCCATGGATTCAACTGGCAGTTAGTAGTTCAGTTTTGGTTCTGGCGTGGGATTACCTGGGTTCAAGTACTAAATCTGCCATTTCTAGGCATATTCTTTTGGGTCAACTATTTCGCCTTTTTGTGCCTTAGTCTTTTCATCTGTAAAATGGGGATAATGATAGCTGTGTTGGTTTCCCATTACTGCTATAACCAACTGCCATAAACTTGGTGGCTTAAAACAACACAGATTTATTACTCATAGTTCTAGAGATATGAAGTCCAAAATGGATCTCACTGTGCTAAACTCTAGTGGGACAGGGCTGCACTCTTTTTGGAAGCTCTAGGGCAGAATTTGTTTCCTTAAATTTTCAGCTTCTACAGGCTGACTGCCTTCTGTGGCTCAGAGTCCCTTTCCATCTTCAAGCAGCAACCACATCACACTGACCTCCACTTCTGTCATCTCATCCTTCTCTGACTCTGACTCTTCTGTCTCCATCTTATAAGAACCCTTATAAGACATTGGGTTCACCCATATAATCCACGACAATACTTCATTTTAAGATAGCTAACATAATAACATCTGCAAAATCTCTTTTGCCGTATAAGGTAACATATTAACAGGTTCTAGGGGTTAGGGTGGACATCTTTGGGGGACATTATTTTGCCTACCACAGTAGTATGACTCCATAAGATTATTTTGAAGACAAAGTGAGATATCTTGTTGGCAAAGTATAGGTACTCAAAATTGTTATACTTTACTGATGGACCTATGGCTACTTCTGTCCAAATGCTGTTAGATTTAATAAATAAGCGATGTCTTCCCTTGTACCTTGAACATACAGACTGCCCTGTAAAAATCTAGTGACTCCTAAAGTCTCATTGATGCTACCTCCTAAGAATGAGCTACCTTTTTCTCAAAAAAGACAGAGTGACTTATCAAACTCACCATGTCAGAGTCTTCTCTGGGGTTCTACTTAGGATTCTTTTTTGGAGGACAACAAATCTGAGTCCTGAAGTTCTGATTTATCCTAGAAGTCTTGCTTGTTTCTGTTGTCTCTAAATTACCAAATCAGAAGTTCTGGGTCTCTGGGAAGACATTTTTGGGCTCAAAAACCTAAGGCTAGGAGGTAGCTACATTCAAGGGAAGTCAATCTGGAACTTGTGCTGAACTATGAAAGCTTCTGAGTGCTGTCTCTGGTGTACTTTTAATCCTTCAGAAGATCCTGGTTACAAGAGAAGTTCTACAAGGCAAAAAAAAAAAAAATTCTCCCTAGAGAGTATGTCTGGGACCCAAGTTACCTCTCATTTTGTTTTGCTCAAGGTGATGGGTCAGAGAATGAAAAGTGAATGGAAACAAGAGCCTTTGGCCAACATGACACCCAATGTGTAGTAAATCACTTTGGGAGAGTGGGGAGAAGATTAGATTTTCTATTGCTATTGTCAGGCAGCCTTTCTAATTGTGTTCGTTGTAGCATCCCCAGTTGGGAGATGTGCAGCTGTTCTCAGACCTCATGGCAACAGCAGAGATTCCTTCCCTGTGTGTAATTTAGAGACCTGTGAACAGAGGCCAACTCTTTAGATGAGGAGGTGGCGGGTGGGGCTGGGGAACAGAAGTCTGGCCCTAGTGAGGAAATTTGATTCTGTTAATTTGCCTCTCCTGGCTTTAGTCACCTAATCTGAAAAAAAGGTGGGTGGATTAAAGATCTTACACAAATCCTGGCAGCTAACGATTCTATAACTGTATAAGGAGTTACACCAAAGAATATTTAAATAAATACTTCTTGAATGATTCAATTCGAGATCCTATCAACGAAGTGCCACTCTTGTATTTTGACTCAGTCCATGGAAATGAGTGGGTCATACACTGTCCACTTGTGTTTACTCATCAGCAGTGATTAGAGAAATCATCAGATCTCTTGGGTTCTGCCCTTTGTATTCACATCTCAGTTTTGCTGTGACCATCTAACCCTCAGAACTTTAGAGGCTCCAAACTTTCTAGGGTGGGGAAAAGAGAAGTATACACTGGTGGTCATAAAATGTTTTCCCAGAAACAGAGAAATAAAGGTTCTTTCATGGTATTTGTGGTTGTAGGAAAAGAGGACTAGAGGCTGAAGCCCTTGATGCTGAAGGAGGACTTTGAATCCTTTCCCACCTGAAAGCACCCCCTCAGACCACAGAGGCCAGGGTGCTGAGATCAGGATGCTACCCTGGAGTTTATGACCTATAGGGAAAGCTTTGAACATTTTCTGGGACTCCTGAACTCTGAAGGAAAGCTGAGAGTTCTAGAATAAGAAGAACTTTGCTCATAGTTGGAATAATATTATACTACAAGAAGAAAAAAAGTTAAGCCACGTGGGTATTAGAAAGTGTTTCCACCAGGCTCTGGTGTGGGGAGAGGGAGAAGTCAGAAGTGTGGTGGGCAGACAGCAGAGGCTACAGGGGCAGAGGTCTGGAAGCAGAGAGGATAGGTATGTTTGGAAAGCTACAGGCAGTTCATTGTTTCTGGAATGCCAGGCAAAGGGCAGGGAGCAGCCAGCTGAGGTTGCAAAGGTATGCAAGGGCAGGCCAGAAAGGCTATGAGGACAAGTCAGGGTGTTTGAACTTGACCTTTGAAGGGCGTGGGAGTGGAGAGTCTTGAAGAGCACCAGGGAGTGACAGGTCATAGTTCACTGAGAGTTCACCAGCCCTGTTCCTTGTCGTCAGGTACACACTCTCTCCATCTCCTTATTTTCACGGCAGCCTCAGGCTCTTCATTCAAGGAATTGTCACTTCAAGTTGAGAACAAGCAGAACAACAAATTCTCAAGAGAAATCTGTGCTTTTCCCAAAGTGTTGTTGGCAGAGTGGGAGGAAGGAAACTTGACACAAGATATGTGGGACTTTGGGGACAAACAGTGTATTTTGCTCATCGCTGCAGGGCATCAGGAGGTCCTGTTGATGCTTAATTACATTCCTGCATGGTTTTGTGGAAATTGCTGAGGTCACAGCTTGCTCGTGACAGGTACATCTCCAGCAATGTTTGATGATGCCGTTTCCCTTCCCTAGATATTAATCCTCAACAGCAAAGTAAGCTCTACTGCAATCTCAGTAGGGACTTCAGAAACAGTAGGCGGAAGAAAAGGAAGAAAAGGAGACCTCTTTCTCATTTTTTACCCAGGAAGGGGCGCCATAACAGAATCTGTGGAGGTGACTGGAATCCTGCATATCAGACTACGTCCTGACGGTGTGAGGGAAGAGTACGGTGTTGGTAGTGGTGTCAGGTATCCTCCATATCAGTCCATTGGTCCACTGGCTGGCGGTGTGATCTTGGGCAAGTGTCATTCTTTTTCTGGACATTGTATTCTCATCTGAAAATTGAGCCATCAGACTCGACATTGTTTTCTGGGTCCAAGGGTCTGAGTACAGTCTCTGGGAGAGTTCTTCTCCTACGTTTGAGTCCCTCCTCCTGTTTTATCTTAGGCAATTTTTTATGGCGTTTTTGTATTTATAACCAGCTTATTTCCAAAGAGGATTGGAAATACAATAGGTTACAATAAGAGATGAAATCACAATGGGATCATAAAAAAGGCAATTAATGATCAAGCGTTATTTAAAGGTGGTAGGGGTTAGGGTGGTGAAAAATATAACACACCTTGGATGAAAGGGCTTTTTCAAGTAAGCACTAAGGAAGAGCGCTGAACTTCCTGGCTGCCAGAGAGCCCATCCACTGCTCAGAAGGAGCCCTGTGAAGTGGGAGAGCAGAGAATTTGCTGACACCCAGGTAAAAGGTAGAGTGAGCACTGGAGTGCATCATTCATCAACAGCGCTTCTATAAAGACACACGATTTCTACTTGTGGGGTTTGTTTTCTCTCTTTTAGAGATTTCCATTTTCTTTGACAGAAATAAACAGATGTGTCTCAGAAACTGATGGAGGGCAAAGAATTTAAGGTTTGCTTTGAGCAGTTTTTGGAAAGTGGTAGAGTGCTCTTTGAGGGATGGCTGAGAAGCCTGAGCCTCCCTTTCTGTGGCTCCTCCCCCTGGGCCCTGGTGAGCAACTGTATCTCCCTCTGTCTGTGGAATCTGAGCCTCTCCTTCAGCCCCTGGCTTCCCAGTGGATGCCAAGCTGCCTGAATACCATCCTCTCCTGTCCCCTAAGCAACCACCACACAGAGCCTCTTTAGGGTTCCAGCACCAGGCTTCTGAGTAGATATTTTTTCCGACCAACCTAGACACCCTTTCAGGTGTTTGGAATCTACCTTTCCTATTCTAAGGCATGCCGAGAAAATATCATATCTGAGCAGATATTCTGCACAGCAGTTTGTTGAAACCAGAGAAAATAAAAACTTAGCTTGAAAATGAGCAAGTTTCGTGTTCTGTAGCTGTCTCATCAGAAACACACGTCTGCTGCCTGAACTGTGGCAGAGACAGAAAACCATCCTTCCAATAACTATGATTCTGACTCTGCATAAATTTGGGAGCTGCTCTGGGAACCGAGGGCTCTAAAACCTACTCTTTTTCCATTGCTTGTGCTAGTGGCGCCCATTAAGGATAATATAAGATACGTGGGTACTCAGACACTAGCAGAATTTAACTCATAGCATGGTGGAAGCATTACGTGTGTATCTGTGTTTAACGTAAAGCTGGGGAAAATGCTAAATTAAGAGCTCAGAGCATTGACCTTACATTCACCCTTAGTAGCATGTGATTTTGGAAGTTGAAAGGGTTTACTGCAATCTAATCAGGCCACACAAAGGATAGAGGATCAACTTTGAGGCTTAGATGATCCCACACTCGACATAAAGATATGAGGGACTGGAGTTTTGGACATTTTGTAACTAGGAAAGCCCAAGGATTCAACGCTATTAACATCTTCTTTGCTACTTCTCCTGTCTTCTGAAATTTCTCAACCCTATTGCTAATTTCCTTTCTGTCTACACTAATTCAGACTCTCATTCCTCTCTTATTTCTTTTTTGAAATTTCCCTTGACTACTCAAACTAGCAATAATTATTGGATCGAAACTCAAGGAAACTGGAAGGGCCTTAGAAGGCACTCCACTTTCCCTTTTCTTCAAGGGAAGATACTTGTTAGAAAGTATCTCTCATTGTGGTCCTCCAACTGCTGCTTGGATACTGCCAGTGATGGGCAGCTCATGACGCTTTGTATAGTGTACTACATAGGAACTTGTGCCCTGGAACCAAATAGAGTTAGGCTTAAAATTGGCTCTGCCACTTACTAATTAGTTTGTCCTTTGACAGTTTTTGCAAACTCTTTGTGTCTAAGTGTCTTCATCACTAAAATGGAGTTAATAATAATATTTACTTCATGGAATTGTTGGTTTCCTCTTGAATTTGGACCAAGATTGTGTCTTTTAAAGGCTGGTATTTGTAAAAGATATTTGTGGGTAACTTTGGCTCTTTTATTTTTAAGGAAGTCAAGTCAAGGTTTACAGATATCAGAACTATGAACTAAAGCTAACATATGTATATCGACATTTACATAGGCATATATCCTACTCTAGACAGTTGATAGCTGGCATATGAGTTTTCTAGGTTTGCCATAACAATGTGCCACAGTTGGATGGCTTAAACAACAGAAATTTATTGTCTTACAGGATTAGTTTCTACTGAAAGCTGTGAGAGAAGGATTGGTTCAAGGGCTTTCTCTTTGACTTGTAGATGGCTGTTTTCTTTCTGTCTCTTCATATCATCTTCTCTCTATGTGCATCTGTTTCTGTGTTCAAAATATCACTTTTTGTAAGGACAGATGTCATACTGGATAAGCCCATCCAAATGACCTCATTTTAACTTGATTACCTCTGTTAAGATCCGATCTTCCAAATAAAGTCAAATTGTAAGGCACTAGGGGTTAGGAATCCAACATATCTTTTTTTACTTGAGAGACACAATTCAACCCATAACATTGGGTAATGGAAAGGTACCAGGCTTGGCATCTAGAGGCCTTGGATTTGGTCCCAATTCTAGTAATGACAGGTTGCACGACTCTGCCTAAGTCTCTGGATCTGCATTTTTGCAGCTGTGGTGTGGACAGGTTGCCTTGGATGACCACCAACATCCCTTCTAGCCCTGCAACTCTATGGCACATTTGTTTTGTCAATGAACTGATGTAGACTCCAAAGGATGATTCTAAATGTGGGGCTCACACAGTGGGGGCACAGGTGTTTCCAAGTGGGGAGTCTCTTGTGCTGTCCAATTGCCTCCAGATCATATCATCTGGGTTGCGAGAAATGGACAGTAACTTTCCACTATGCTGAAAGAGTCCTTTCTTTCTCTGCCATCCTGTTTACAATCCTGTTGCTTGGGGAATGGTCCTATTTTAGCTCTACAGTGCTGTATTTTTATGGCTTTAAAAGCTCCATAAAGCAATGATTTTGGATGAGGTAACTGAGGAATACAGCGACTTTAAGAACATATTTGTAGTATTTCATAAAAATAAACCAACTTTTACCTTTTATGGGAATAAACATTTTCAACTGGGAGAGTTGCATTTTTTTTTCTCACAGACTCTAATTCTTAGACTAGTCTTGCAAAAATGGTACCCAGTAGAGCCCTTTGTGCATTTCTGCCTTTGACATACTGTTGTAGTCATTGCTGAGTAGTTTTATTTTTGTTAAATGATGGCATTTAAATATTGATCCATTTCAGCAGAGCACTGAAACCATCAGTACATAATTGCATTAATATTAATTCTCATTTCAAAGAGAATGGCACTTTGTAATCACTTGTTATTTAACCTCAACTGAAACCTTTCCAGGAAAGAAGAGGACAAGTTGACAGATCCATGTGTGGTCTAAGATGAGCCATTGTGATACTTCTTCATTCAGGACCAGGATGGGAAGGGGACCCTTCCTGTCACCCAGCATGGTCCTGGGCACTCATCAAGATTTCTCATAAAAGAAAAGGGAAAATAATGATTATTGCTGCATTCAGGAATCTATACTTTAGCCTTATGCAGAGAATAGTTTAGAGTTGTTGATGTTTGTCAAATGTAACTAGGAGAGTCTCTCAAAACAGATGTACCCTGGGTCATCTGTCATTTTAATGTACTTACTGATACAGTGATGTGTTTGCCAGGTTTTGTCTTGGAGAAAGTAACTCCTCTTGGGATTTGGAGCAGGGTGTCTGCCAATGGAAGAAAAGTTCCCTCATAGCTCCCTGAAATGATCTAGGAAGGGATGAGGGCCAAGGTCTATGGCCTCCCAGTTACTGCTACCTTGGCCAGGAAACTGCTGTTTTGTCACATCTTGCAGCAGGAACAAGTCTGGCTGCCTCTCTTCCTCCTGAAGTGGAGAAGTGAGTACTATCAAAATCTGGGTGCAGCTGGGAGCTTGAAGGAAACCATCTTTTTTTTTTTATCATCCAGAATCTCATAGACTGGCCTGGCCCTTGGGATGGTAAGAAATTTAGGTTGTATCTGGACATTTTGCTTCACTCCTTTGTGAAGAAGTTGCCAATAGTATATTGGTTTGGCTTCAGAGCAGCTTCTGATGTTTGAGCACCTGGTGAGCTCGAGTCTACGTTCCTATACTCCACACCAAATATGACTGACTCATTCTGCCCCTCATTGCAGCGTAAAGATAATTAATGCATTACAGAAACTTCTGGAAAACAATTTCATCTGGAACATTTATTTTACATATCCTAATGTAAATATTCCCTCCCTTCCCTCTCTCCCTCATTTTCCCTCCTTCTCTCCATCCCTCTGTTCTTTCTTTTCTTTTCTCTCTCTCTCTCTCTCCTCCTTTCTCTATCTATCATAACCTACAGGTTGAGCATTCATAATCTGGAAATCTGAAAACCAGAATGCTCCCAAATCTGAAATTGTTTAAGTGCCTATGTGACACTTAAAGGAGAAGCTCATTGGGGCATTTTGGATTTTAGATTCCTGGATTTGAAATTCTCAACCCATAAGCATGCATAGTGCAAATATTCCAAAATCTCTCCCCCCAAAAAACCTAAAATCTGCAACATTTCTGGTCCCAAGTATTTCAGACAAGGGATACTCAACCTGTATCCCCTATTTTTGCATCTATAACTAGGAAAATCTCACCTTGTGGCGCCCCTTACATTTCATGTGTCTCCCAAGGACTTACTGTTGATGTGTAGAAATAAGTTGTGCCCACACTAAAAGAAGCACAACAGGGAGTCATCAAAGAGTGAAAATAGTCCCTCACAATGGGAAGGGACTGAATAAAAAATGCTTCTACATACAGAGGAAGTTGGACTGTACACAGGGAATGTGAACAGAGTCTTTTGTGAGCAACTATGAACTGGGCAGTGCTTCCTCTCAGAGCTCCTTCCTGGATTTGGGTTGGGATAGTTCTGTCAGGAATTGGTGATTTTTCCAGTGTTCTATGTTCGGTGTCTTTTCTATCAGAGGTCAGGGCAAGGCCTGGGTCTCCATCTCTGTCCCTTCTAATTTTTTCACAAAGCTCCCTACTCATCAAGCTCATTTGTAGCCCTTGTTCACTGAAAAAATGTCTGCTCATTTCTGGAAACAGCCAGTCTGTTGTTAGCCATCAGTGGCTCTTCTGCTCAATCCCCATCACCACCACTGTCCCTGGCCTGATTATTTGAAGGAAGAGTCCCCAGACAGGAGGCCTAAGGACATATGATGATGTTTGGGGCTTCAGCTCTTCAGAGATTTGACCCTTACACAAGCAAATGCTGGATTAGCATCCGAGAGCCTTCCCTCTTGAGAGATCAATCCTCTGCTCCATCTGCCCTCTGGCAAGATGGTCAGTGATGCTGTTGGCAACATCCTGTCTAGGGTCATGGGAAAGAGCAAACAAGGCTACTGTCCATCATGCCAAGTCTACTTGGTCATCCAGTAAGCATCATTGAGGTGCAGATACATGCCAAACATCGTGCCAGGCCTTGGGCAGTACGGCCATGAACCCGCTGTGCTTCCTACTCTTGGGAACTCAGCCACTTGAAAAAGACAAGATGCCCACAGGGAAAGCTGACTTATCTAAGACCCAGAATTAGCCTCTACCACAATTACTTGCACAGCAAGGCATCCATATCTGTTTTGATGAATAATTAAATAAACGAAGGGCCAAATGGCTACTAGGAAGGAATATTTAAGAGAAAAAGTGCTCTGAGATCTGGGAAATTCAAGGGAGAATTTTGAAGATGTCTCAGGTAGCCTGAAAGGACCTGCAGTTGTTGACCGGACAGAGTGACCAGAGTGGCCCCAAGACTGGGAGGAACACAACAGAACAGAACAGAACAGAACAGAAAAAGGAGGTATGTGTGTGTGTTTCTGTATCTCTCTCTCTCTCTCTCTCTCTCTCTCTCTCTCTCTATCTATATCTGCATATATAGCGGGTGTGTGTGTGTATATATATATGTATATATGTATATATATAAATACATGCATATATGTATACATGTATATATATGTATACATGTATACATATATTATGTATACATGCATATATATAAATATATCTTTTTAGTTTTCATTTCCACATTTTACTCTTCCCAATCCTTGTTTGCTATTGCCCCCACCATCACACTCTGATTTCCTCTTTGATATTATGGTCTTTTTTTTAAACAAGCTAGGAAGTGCTGCATTTTAAAGCCTATCTCGCCTGCCAAGTTGTGCTCCCAAGTCCTCTAAGCTCCACATGCAGCCAGAATAACTTTAGGATGAAGCTCATTAATAATGTGCATGGTAAATCACATCCTCTGCAGGAGGCCTGCAGAGGGGGGCTCTGCCCCTGTCATCAAGCTTTCAGAAATGGCAGCTCACAATTAGGGCACCCCATCCCCACAGCCTGAAGGTGCAGGAGCTATCCATACAAGTGTCCTATGGGAAAATCTCTTCGGTGAAATTTCTCCATCTAAGGTGGGGGTTCAAGTGTAGAAGTCTGGTCTCCTCAAAGATAGTTGCTTCCTGGCCCAGCATCTTTGCTGCATCTTTGTGGATATTCTCAGTTGGGGGAAGGGGATTTTCAATGGCATGCAGCTTAGCATGAGAACGCCCATTAGTTATAATTAAACAGGCCACTGCGATGATTACAAATAAAATTAGCACCAAAAGGATTGTGCAGAAATTCAGAGACATAATAGTGATGTTCAGAAGACGAATCAACCAGGCTTTCCAACAGGCTCTGGAGGAGCCCAGGGGAGGGATTCATCTCCTGGTGGATAACCTCAATGCTTCCCTGGAGCAAATGCAGCTCGAGTTTATTTCAGGTAATGTCCTCAAGACCTGGGACCCTGGCTGCATCTTCTCACTTTTCTCAACATTTGTGAGCCATTTTTTTCCTGCCTCATTGCTAAAGCACTTGCACCAGCCATCTCTGGCTTCCTCCTAGGAGGGAGAGGCCCACTGTTTCGAGCAGGCTTTCCCTGTGATCCAACCACTCTCCTGCCTGAAGTCTGTGTCCATATTCACACCTCACTCCTAAGTTGGAACCTTCTGGTGGCCTCCCTGAGACAGCCATCATAAGGTGAAACCAAATCCCACCTCACCAGCTGTGGCTCATAGCTTAAGGATATCAGTCTGGCTATTTTATGTTTCAAAGGGCTGTGTTATTGTGCCTTAACTATCCCGTGGGTCCCAAGTCGACAGTGTTTCACTGGACTTCTTAAAATAGGGGCACACAATGTGGGGAAAAGGAAGGCATATCCAAAACAAAACACAAAACAAATTGGGAGAGGAATAATGAATGCCAGGCAGGTTCCCTGAGTAGCATGCAGTGAATCAAGAGGAAAGACTGTTATTTAAAATAATAAAAGACAATGTGGAATAGTCGTGACTTCTGCAGCAGTTATTGTGCTAGTCCTATGAATGAGAGCAGCATGGTGTGACAGGCAAGAAGAGCACAGACTTCAGTGCCTCATTGCCTAGGTTTCAGTTTTGGCTTTCTGCTGACTTCCTGGGTGTCCTTAAGCAAGGAGCTTCACTTCTCCATGCCTTGGCTTTCCCATCTGTAAATGGGGCTAATAGTAGTGCTATATACTTCATAGGACTGCTGTGACAATTAAGCGAGACAATTTATGTGCAGTATACAGAACAGGATCTCTATCTTGCAAAGGTTAATTAGTGCCTTCTTCTCTGTATTCACTACTTCCCTCACAATTTTGCTGTAATTACACACCCATGTATTAATATTTAAAGACCTTGTAAGACTTTTTAAAAATTATGAATATGAGGCATATTAAAAAGGCACAAAGCATAAATATAGAAGTCAAGATACTATTATAAAATGAACACCCAGGTCAAGAAATAGGGCCAGGACCTTGGAAACCCTTCTGATGTCCCCTTCCACTTCTCCAGAGGTGACCCTATTCTAACTTTCAAACTATTGTTTGCTCTGCCTGTATTTGCTCATTAGTACATGTAAGATCACACAGTATGTCTATTTGTGTGTGTGTCTGTGCTATGGTTTGAATGTTTGTGTCATGTTGAAAGTTTCATGTTGAAACTTAATCCCCAATGCAGTGGTAACAAGAGGCAGGGCCTTTTGGGGGTGACTAGTGCCTTTATAAAGGGACTCATGGAAACTAGGTAGGCCTTTTGCTCTTCTGCCTTCTTCCATGGGAAGACACAGTCAGTCCCTTCTGCCATGTGAGGACACAGTAATAAGGCATTATTCTGGAAGCAGACAGCAGTCCTCACCAGACACTAAATCTGTTGGCACCTTGATCTTGGACTTCTCGGCCTCCAGAACTAAGGAATAAATTTCTGTTCTTACAAATACCCAGTCTCTAGTATTATATTATAGCAGCCTGAATGGACTAAGACAGTCCGACTCCTATACTTCAGCATTATATTGAAGAGATTTGAATCTGTTTTTACATATAGCTGTTGTTCATTTATTTTCATTGCTGTGTAATATTTCTTTGCATGTATATAGCACATTATTTATTTATTCTACAATTTGTGGACATTTTAGTAGCCTCCAGTTTTGAACGATTAGAAATAGTAGTAGTATGAGCATTTTTGTACATACTTATTGAAGTACATTTATGCTGAGAATATATTTAGGAGTGTGTTGACTGGGTTAAGAATATGGATATGTTCAGTTTTAGTAGCTAGTGCCAATTAGGTTTTCCAATTGTTGTAACAATTTACAGTCCCATTATATGCAAGTTTTAGCCAAGTATGCAAGTTTCCATTACTCTCTACCACACTGACACTTAGCATTATCTTTGCTTTTACTTAGCCATTCTGGGGATTGCATAGTAACACCTCAGCGTGCTCTTAACTAACATTTCCCTGATTACTAATGAGATTAGACATATCTTCATAAAGACTACTTAGATACCTTCTTTTATGAGAGTCTGTTCAAGTATTTTATCTATTTTTCTATTACTTTTTTTGTTGATTTGTAAAAATTCTTACACATTTTGGATATAAACCTTTTCTTGGTAACATGTGTTGCAATTAACTTACTCTGGGTAAACTAAATTTAAACTTTAGATTTATCTTAGTAGTAATCTTTGTGAAATTATGAGTCTGATCAATTTTTTTCTAAAAATATATCTATTTTAGATAAAGATTTGCCCCTGTCCTAACTAAAATGTTCCTGTACTACACTGATGGCATAATTTTTCACCCTTTGGGAAACACTCTATTATCTCATTTAATCTTCACAAAGAATTTATTATGTAAGTACCATTGTTATCTCTTTGTTCCAGATTAAGGATTGGAAGAACTGGGAGGTTTAATAATTTACCCAAGGATATACAGCTAAGATGAGGACCCAGGGATAGTTGCCTGCAGATCTCAGGCTGCTCCACCACATGCCTGGTCAGCAGGCTGTTTTATCATTATTTTACACTCTGGGTCTCCTTGGGAGACCCTCTCCTTCCCCACAGAGACTTGTACATGGTAGAGCCCTCAGCAAGTGTGTGCAGGTGGATAGATTGGTGGATAGATGAACGGAGGAATGAATTGATGATGCATGCAGGATAGATGAAAGACTGGATGGATTACTGAATGAAAGGATGGATGGATGGATGGATGACGGGTGGGTGGATTGGTGGATAGATAGATGAATGGATGAATGAAGGAATGGTTGAAGGGATGAATGAATGGGTGGATAGAATGGCTGGATGGATTGGTGAACAGATGGATGAATGGGTGAATTGGTGGATAGATGGAGAAAGGGATGGAGGGATGGATTGGTGGGTAGATAGATGGATTGATGCATGGATGGATGAATTGATGGATGGATAAATGTATGGAGGGATGCAGGAGGTATGGATGACATGACAGGCCCAGTGTTTTCACAAAGACTCTGCCTGGGAGGGAGCTTGTTCTCAAGACAGACACTGAGTGTCTTTAAACCTGCACCATGACCTCACTGTAGCTCTGCAATGGCACTTCTCTCCCTGGTCGCCTTAAAAGAGAGAATGACAAGAGTGGAGCTGGGTGAGGAAACTACACTCCCAGCCTTGCCATATTGGAGAGAGAGGCACTCTGTCATCTTCCTCAGTGCAACAGCTGTTTTATGAACTCTTGTTTGCAGAGGAAGTAAAAAATAGTAATCTGCCAAAGCCAGTGAATTGTTAAGGCAGCTCTGTCAAATATTAGGGGCAGGGTTGGGTTGTGGGCAGGCCTTTGGGATGGATTTCAGACCCCTGGATGGAGAGCCATTCACCATTGTCGGAACAGAGAATGGGCAAATTTGAGGATTAATCCCCATGTTCTCCAGACTCGCCATGTTTGATCTCACCGCATTCAGGCTTTTCTTTGCCGGGTAGAAGGAACTTCCTCTGGTTCACTCAAATATTGGCAAGCTCTGTCTTAGGGGTCAGTTGGAATGTTCCTGTGGAAAAGATGGTAAGTGGGTTATGTCCAAAGAGCAATGGTGAGACTCTCCACAGGGAGAGCCCTGCCAAAGCCTGGGATGGGATGATTATTATGTCACTGTTCCTGGCTGTAAACCTCACCTTGAGCTATTTGGTGAACCTTTGTTCATAATAGGTAAGTGGCCACTACACCTTTTCTCATGCTGAGTGCAGGTGATGTGCTATTCTGGAGTCTTCTGAGCTCTTGTCTTAGAAAGTGCTTGTGTATCTAATAAATTGCATTGATTTATTGCCTTTATTGATCTGCTGAAGTACTCTGTATTATCAGAGGTGATAGCCTTCTTAGAGAAAGGTGGAAAATCTCTTCATTAGCATCCATTTTTCTATAAGGCTTTGGAGGGTGAGATACCAAGATGCACAGTGTCCATTCCTGTGATATATTGAATACCATCAGGGTGAACAATGGCTTTGGTATAAATTGGATGGAAGGAAGAATTTAGACCATTTGCCATAGGCTCACTGGAAGTTTTGTGATGCAATGAGCAGGCTACTTTTCTTTCTTTTGGCAATGACAAGCTCCTCTCTTGGTTTTCCACAGGGAGTAGCAGTTGGCTAAAGTGGCTCTTTAGGGAGGCACATACCTCCACAGGCAGAGCAGTCGAGATTGTTTCAGTGCATCCCACTTATGGCTTGCAATGTGACAGCAGGCAAATCACTTGCCATATTTGTGCCTGTGCTTCTAGTCTGTGTCAGTATGTGCCCCGACCCTCACCTGTGACATGCCCTCTTTCTCTCTTTCTCTGCTTCCTGCCCCAGACCAAGTTGGGTCTGGACCTAGCTCTGAAACTTGCTTCATGCTGCCAGCCCTGAGTTTTGGGGAGAATCCTTGATGCTCCTGAGAGATGCTGACAGCCTAGGGAGACACTGGTGATTGACACTTCTGCCTCCCTTCACTGTATTTGGCCAGCTGCCTCCTCATGCCTTGGCTTAGGGTTTTCTCTTGCTCCTGGAATAAATAGCAGAATCTGGCACCTGCATTTACCTCCTCACAGAGGATCCTGCACGTGTAGGAACCCCATCTCTGGGTGTTTTCAATTTTGATTTTGACAACCGAAAATCCTCTGCCTTCCGTATGTGTATCTGCTAGCACTCAAAGCTCCATGGCTCTTTTTCTGCATCTGGCAAGAAGCAGTATTCTCTCCTTGTGTATCTGCAGAGACCATGTTGTCACTCTGGGAGACCTCAGGCTAGCACTTGTGGGAGCTAGGGACAGCTCTGAGTTTGAATCTAGTCCCAAGCTGTGTGACCTTGGGCAGATTACTTAGCTTCTCTGAACTCCAGGTCATCTTTTATTTGCATGATGAGGATAATAATGCCAAGCTCAAAAGATTATTGCAAGGGCTAAATGAGCCAGTGTTTGCCAAGTGCTTAGCAGCATGTGACACATAATGCCTGTTCAAACAATAGCAGCTATTCATTATTAGTGAAGTTTCTCTAAACATGCATTAAGCAGGCAGCAGCACTCAAAGCTGTGGCTAAAAATGTCTCACTTTCTCTGCAGGCCCTGGGGGTAAAATTGCAAATGAGACTGACATGCCCCTGTCTGCAAGGAGCTTATTGTCTCATCGACAACTAAACAAGTAAACATATTTACACACATATTTAAACTAAACATATTTAAACACAATTAAAATATGGTAGGAGAAGGTCTATGGGGTCGGGGGGGGTGCATCACAGATTACACAAGGAACATTTAGGAAGGATATGAAATCTGGTCTAAGGTCTGCCACCAGCCCTCCTCAGGTTGGATGAGGTTCTGGAAGGCAACTGGGAGCAGTGAGGGCTAAGGAACAAAGGCAGTGCTGGAGGCCTCCTGTTTAGAGAGAAGCAAGTGATCACCCCAGCAGTTTCCTCCATCCCTTCACCAAGGACAAGCCCTCCACTCCCATGGTGTCACTTTGTCCTTTAAAAATTTTGTATAGTTCAGCTTGACTTCTCTTGGCAATTATGTCACTGTGGCTTGAGAATCCCAAACCCGAAAATCCAAAATCCGAAACGCTCCAATATTGAAAACTTTTTGAGTGACAACATGACATCACAAGTGGAAAATTTAAAAAATTATATAAAATTACCTTCAGACTCTGTGTGTAAATAAAACATAAATGAATTTTGTGTTTAAACAGGACAGTTGTTCAGTCTGTATTTGCCCTATGTCTCTCTTCCCTGCTGGAGCGTGCGCCCCTACAGGCAGGGTCCAGGGTTGTCTGCTGTTTCCATAGCATTTAGCATAGGGTCCATAACACTTTTTTACTCTGAACCATATTAATAATTAATTGAGAATTCAGCAAACAGTGAGATGTGCCATACTCTGTCATTCAGAAATGGCCCTGATCTTCTTCCCCTCCTTCCCACAAGCTGGTGACTGGCCCCAGCTGAGGAATCTCTGGGCCCTCCTGCCTGCCAGGGCAGAGCTTGATCTGGGAGCTGAATCCATCCTGGAAAAGCAGCTGCCAGCCTCTCCCTCTCGAAGCTGGTTTCGCCCCTTTGCTCTGGCGGAGGGCCCCTTGCTCCTCAGGGCTGCCTGTACTTCCTATCTTATAATCAGTGCTGTCCTTATCTTCAGAGGAAGTGTTGCCCAGTGATATCACACACAGAATTGATTCAAAGCAGAACTTTGAACACATCTGTTTGGAGAGGTCTTTGTTGAGTGACTCACTTAGTTCCCCAATATTGTCCCCCTGCCTGCCTGCGGGAAGCTTCATCTGTGACTCAGAAGCGACCCCCATTGCAGAGCTATAAGAACTCGCATTTTCACAGATAAACCTAACAGGCGCTATTTAATGCATTTTTCTTCAGTGAGGTCACCTTCTTCAGTGGATCCCTCTTCAACTTTTGTTTTTGGCTCAGTTCAGCCAGAACAACCTCCAGATCTTCATGGCTTTCTCCACTTTTGTTTTTTGTTTATTTTTTAATCCAACATTCACCATCAGCATACTTTCCTTGCAGAGAAAATCCCCACCATTCAGGTGTTTGTGTCCATTTCAGTCTTCCCAGACTTCCCCTAGGTGAGAGGTGGAGGTGTGTGTGTGTATCTCTTAATGCAGAAATGAGGCAAAAGGAGAAGAAGGGGAGCTCAGGAGGTGTGTGATCAAAGGTTGGCTCTGGGCTGTGGACAGCTGGTGCTTTGGGAGTCCTGCAGGGAGAAACACATGACCTAGAGAAGCTGGGGATGACTCCATCAGAGAAGTGGGGCTGGGGTTGGGTGAAGAAAGGGTTTGAATGGGCAAGGGACAGAGGAGGGGTGCTGTACAGTAGGAGGGCGAGGGGCAGCTTGATAAAGCATGGAGCTCCCAGTGAGCATGTGTGCCCAAGGAGAGGGAGCCAGGCATTGCTGGGGGTGTAGGTGGGGCAGATTGGCTTAGTGGGTGGCCGGGGTATGGGTGGAACTTGCTGAATGTGATGGTTAATTTATATGTCATCCTGGCTAGGTGGCTACAGTGCCTGACTAGTTAAACACCAGCCTAGATGTTGCTGAAAAGGTATTTTTTAGATGTGACATTTAAATCCTACACTTTGCATAAAGCAGATTAGCCTACATAACATGAATGGTCCTCATCCAATCAGTTTAGGGATTTAAGAGCAAAGACACAGATTTCCTGAAGAAAGAGGGAAGACTCCCAAGACTCTGCTGCAGTATAGAAACCCTGTTTGAATTTCCAGCCCGCTGCCCTGCGGACTTCAGACTCCAGACCACAACATAACTCCTATCTGAATTATCACCCTGTTGACTTACCCTGCAGACTTCGAACTTGTCAGCCCCCACCGACCCAAGGGCCAATTCCTTAAAATAAATCTCTTTCTCTATATATTTATATCCTACTGGTTCTTTTTCTCTGGAGAATCCTGACTTCGACACGGAGGAAAGGGAGGGCTTTGCTGAGTGATCATGGTCCCAAGGGCAGCTTCTGAGAACCCTACTCTTTTTGCAGGGTATTTGAAGACTAGACATTAGTCAAAATCTGTAGCCAAACTCAATGCCCATGAGACTCCCTGCCCGGAAGAGCTCATGCAAAGGGAATCCCCAGGACTCTTTAAATTAGACCTTCCACGTGTGCAGACACATGATGTGTGTATTGGCTAGAGCCTGGCTCACACCCGGTTTTCCTCTTTTTGGGTGGAGTCAGTTTTAGTTGATAAGAAGTCCCTCTACTGGTGGACATTTTCTTGTTAAAAGCAATGCTGTGCATTCTGTTGGATCGCTGAAAGATTGCTTTTTTGATAAGCAAGCTTTGGGTTTTTCTGAACCAGTAGTATGAGAAACACCCCTGCTGAAGGCCACTGTGCAAGTGAGTCCCTGCAGAAGCAGGCCCGAGCTGTCAGGTGCAGGGAGAAATATCTTTAGTAAGAGCAGGTCATGAAATGAGACTTCCCCACTGCAGCATGGACAGGCAGAGGGAGTTTCCACAAGGACAATTCTTAAGAATCTCTGTAAAAATGCATGACTCCATCTGTCTCCTCTCTCTTCTTTGGCTTCAGATGAGCTGAGCCATTTAAAAATTCCCCTACAAGGGACCCTGGGCACCAGAAGAAGTGATGAACAGATTTTCAATTTGGCCCTGATTTGCATATTTTTTTTTTCCTGGCAGTTGAAATCATTGTCTGAAACTAGAGGCTAGAGATGGGTAGTAGGTTTTCCCCATAAGAAGCAGACTCTTGATTGGTCTGGACAGACTGCTATTGCTCCTGGGTACAAGGCTCTAACCTCCGCTTCTCCAGAGAGGGAAGAGATGGCAAAGGAGGAGTCCAGGAGAAAAGATGCTGTCAGAGCAGCATCCCTGGTTCAGGAAAGGACTTTGTGATGTCCTTCCCTGAGGAGGCGAATCCTCCAGGTCTCCTCCCATAGCGACTGCCTGGTAACTCTCCCCCAGGGCGTCCTCCAGGGGGCATCTCCTCTTCTGTGGGGCTGACTGGTTGCTTCTGATGAAGGGCTGCCTTGTAATCTCTCACAGACAGGATAGTGGAACCTCACATCCAGCCTGGGGACTTGGCTACCCACGGGACGGGAACCTGGCCCTCCAGAGGGAGCTGCAGCTGCAGAATTTCTATAGAGGATGGTTGTGGGAGGCATACTGGCTGGAAGAGATCAGAGGATGTATCTTGAGGCTCCAGGTTTGGGATAATTTGGGATATCTTTGAAGGTGGGGGGAGGGTAGGCAATGTAGATTAGAAGGAAAATAATAATAATAATAATAATAATAATAATAATAATAATATAATTGCTGACATTTATTGAATGCTTATCCTGTCTTGGGTGTTGACCTAAGTCTTTACTCATATTAGTCACTTAATTGCGCCTGCAGACCTATGATGTGAGTGCTGTTATTATTCTCATTTTCAAATGGGGAGAGAAGTTAAGAAACTTGCCTAGTTACCTAGCTAGTAGGCAGTGGTACAGCCATATTTTAACCTGAGGGGTCTGGTTTAGAGCCTGTGTTCCTAATCTCTGCACATACTAACCCTCCCCCTAGACTGTCTCTTGGACTTGACATCTTGTCCTTTACTCCCGCCTCATGTGTGGGCCAGGCCCTGTGGACAGTCCTTTAGACATCAGCAGGTGCCCTCTTGCAGCCTGTGTCAGTAACAGAAAGGAGTTTCCTGAAGCCTGCTGCACATCCTTGCTTAAACCTCTTACCCTATCCTGCTGAAATTCCCTCTAGCCTCCCTTCTCTTGCCAGTTCCAGTCCTGCCTCCTGCCCTTCAAAGCCTCAGTTCCTGTCCTGCCTACACAGACAGACTTTGGGTAGGGCTACCCCCTAAAGCAGTGCTCTTTGGGAAAAAGTTTGTTTCATCTGTCAAGTTAACCAGATTCCCAGAGTAGAAATATCAGTGTAAACCTCTAGTCCAGATGGAAAAAAAAATCCAATCCCATAGGTGTCTGTCCTTACTTTTCCTCAATGGTCCCTGCTGGTATCTAAACTGAGATCTGCCACAAAGGGTACCCTGTATTGTCCAATCTATATTTTTCTCCATTGTTCTCGACACCTTATGACACAGAGTTTTTTTATTTAATATGTGTTTCATTTATGTTTCCCATCTCTCAAAAATTAACTCCATGAGGTGAGGGATGTTTGCCTCTCCATCCCATGGGAAGACATGGATGGACAGGCACGTTAGTAGTGTCCTTCTCCACTCTTTCCTTGAAACTTTCAAGAGATAGTCCACTCCTGGGGTCTAGGCCTTGTTTGGTCTCCCTCCTACAGGGCACAGAAAGGAAGGGGCCGCAACTCTGGTCTAGGCAAGATGGGAGACCAATGGATATGGAGGTGTATGTGGAAGGGCTGAGGAGCAGGCCAGGAAATATCCCAGAGCAAGGCATTCACCAGGTTCCGGGTGTGCAATACTGATACCCCTGAACCCTCTGGCAGCCAGGTGGCCGGGCAACCAAGCACTGAGCCTCAAAAGTCACTGACCGTTCTCTTTAAGAAGTATCCTGTTCCAGACAGGCCTATAATCCCAGCACTTTGGGAGGCTGAGGTGAGAGGATCGCTTGAGCCCAGGAATTTGAGACCAGCCTAGCAACATAGCTAGAGCTCATCTCTATCAAAATAAACAAACAAATAAATAAAATCCGGGTGTGGTGGCATGCACCTGTAGTCCCAGCTGCTGGGGAGGATAAGGCAGAAGGATTGCATGAGCCCAGGACTTTGAGGCTATGATGAGTTGTGGTCCTGCCACTGTACTCCAGCCTGGGCGACAGAGTATGACTCTGACTCATGAAAAAGTAAAAATTAAAAAAAAAAGAATTATTCTATTCTGTGTGCACTGTGGTGTGAAAAATAAAATGACTGAAAGCTCATAATTAATGTGGTATTGACCAGAGAGAATGAAATTATAAAAATTAGAAGACAAGCTACTAATTAGGGGCTTAGGCAAGTGCCTGTGGGCCATTTATGGGGGAGGCCCGTGGGATCTCAGTGAGTGGTCAGGAGTCTGCCAGTGACGAGAGGAATAGCTCTTGACAGACTCTACAGCAGTGTACCTCTCAGGCCCCTCATTTTACAGGTGGGGAAACTGAGGTCACAGACAGGAGAAGTTGCTCACCCCAGGTTTCAGGGCACCTGACAACCTTGGCCATGAATCCTATTTCAGCTCTTCTTCTCCCAGGGTCTCACATGAAAAAAATCTGTCTACACAGGGGTGTTTCATGGCTGGTGCATACATTCAATCAATCATTAATTAATTTGTTCAAAGATATTTAGAGTGCCTGCCACAGGTTAGGTACTATTCCAGACAGGGATTACAGTTGTGAACACAAACAGGCAAACATCTCTCTCCTCATGGAGCTATTTTTGGGGAGGTGGGAAACATAAATTAAACACATATTAAATAAATAAAATCTGTGTCAGAAGGTGGTAAGGACAATGGATACAAATACAGACTGGACAATACAGGGTTCCCTTTGTGGCAGATCTCAGGTTAGAGACCAGTAGGGACTCTTGAGGGCCAGTAAGGACAGTGACAAGACCAGAGAGTCCACTCTTCACGGCTCAAAGGGTGCTGGATAGCCCCTCCAACCTTGCAAAAGAAGAGGAGGTAAAGTTGGAGGAGGACAGACCTGCAGGCTGCCGTTTACAAGTCCATGGAAAAGGTGGCCCAAAGGCCAAAGGATGCCTCAGGGTACCAGCGAGAGTCCTGGGCAGAGGGGTGAGCTATCAAGGTCAGGGTGGGCTTCCCGGGAGAGGCGAAGCTTAGCCGGACATGGAGAAAGTGGCATCACAAGGAATTTAGGAATGGCAAAAGAGGGGTGCAAGCAACCCATGTGGGTGGGGCCAGAAAGGGGGAGGGGAAGGAGTAAGGG
Source organism: Cephalopachus bancanus (assembly GCA_027257055.1). NCBI lineage: Eukaryota > Metazoa > Chordata > Mammalia > Primates > Tarsiidae > Cephalopachus > Cephalopachus bancanus. Next base: position 13,606,512 of record JAPVLO010000046.1, on the reverse strand, counting down.
ATGAGAGCAGAGGTGTTGTGTGGGAGGGGTTGTGGGGAAGAGGCTCGGCGGGCTTCATCTCCCAGGCATGGGGAGCTCCTGTGGCTTATAGCTGGGGGATGACACTGTCAAGAGGCCACTTTATAAAGGTTACTCTGGTGCAGGAGGGTTGCACTGGACTGAAAAGGAGCCTGCAGTCCTAGTACCTCAAGGGCTGTGACTGTGGTGTGGAGAGAGGGGACGGGTGTTAGAGGGAGGGAGGATCACAGGACCTGTTACTGAGCTTCTCTCCTCGGTCTCAGGGTGTCTTTCTGAGACTTGGCAGGGCCATGGCCTTCTCTTTCACTTTCCAGGATGGAGACAAGACACCTGATTGTCTTGGGACATTCTCCAGATGTTGAATCTCAGGCTACTACTTCTGGACACCACACAATCTCTCCTCCCACAGTCTTATTTTCCTGAGTCTGGCTTGGACTTGGCCCGCCCAAAGCAGACAGACTCTGGAGGGCAATCAACAGGAGACGCTGAGGTCGTCCAAGGGCTGAAGGAGATGCATGTGACCTGCTCCTGGAAGATCTATCAGGGAAGGAGTTTTGGAGGCCTTAGATGCATTAATACTAAGTCTAGTTAGGCTGTGGCAAAGAAGTCTCAGGTCATGCCCAGGTCCCTAGAAATCAGCAGGGACAGCTTTAGGACGTAGGGCTGGGTTGGGTTCCCTAGCTTGTTGTAGCCTGGCAGGGGTCTTTGGGTTTTCTGGATGGACAAGGCCCAAACAACCCTGTACCTAGTGCCCCTTGCAAGAGTCATCAACTCCAGTCTGGGCCAGGACTGGGAATCGTGCTGCAATTCCAGACCTTATTAGCTGCCCCTGCTGGGATCTCCAAAGTGACCTCAGGATAGACCTGGGCTCTGCTACAGTGGTACCCTGGGAATTGCTGGAGCCCTAGGGATCCAATGTCAGAGGCATGGGAGGAGCAGCACCCCTGGGGAACTCAGGCTTATAAGTAGTGGAGAGTAGCCAGGTAGGTAGACAAGATGAACAAATGGAGACTCAAAAATAAGAAAGAAGCCCCGTTTTGTGACAGAACAGAGGCTAGAATCCTGGTGCCACTCCTCCTAGCCCAGTGCCCCCTCCCTGAGTCCTTGGAGTCTTCAGTGCAGCTTAATTGAGAGTTCTCAGAGGCCACTATGGGACAGACGCATTTGAGAGCCAGCAGTTTGATGTAGAGACTTAGCATTGATTCAACAAAGCAGCTTTGCTGTGCCGTTGCTGACTTCTCCACCCTCTCTGTGCATTAGAGGTGGGTGTGTACTTTGTGATTAATTATAGTGCACATAACCAGAGAGGAGATACTTGGAAGCACATGTCATTTTGTTTAGGGACAATAGACATTGAAGACTGGAAAATATCTATTAGATCATCCCATCCTGCCTTTGCCAGAGCTGGTATGATTGGTGTCAGATCACTCGGGCTTTCTTCTGCCTGTGACTCAAGCAATAGTGCCTTGGCTGGGGGCCTCCAGGGAGATGGCAACCCCACATTATTCTTGATCTCTGTTCTGGTCTTCTTTGTCTACTCACTCTTTCATCCATGGATCTTGTTCTATAGGCCTTGCCTTCCTGTGCCTTCCTGGCGAGCTTGATGCCTCTAACTTTGTCTACTGAGCCCCTGCTCTGTAGCAGAGCTACCCACATTCAGTTCTGGGGATTAAGACAATGATATCTATCAATCCATAGTCAAGAGCAACGTGAGACCTGCCCACAAATAGCTTTAATTCATGACCAAATATGGTAACCGCCATGCAAGTGATACCAGTATAGGTTAGGGAGGAAGAGGTGGCTTGGGTCTCTGCTTGTTGAAAGAGATGGTAGCTCCCCATTGGGGCTGGGTGAGCATTCATTAGGTTGAGAGAGGGATTGAAGTACCATAGGAGGGAGCAACAGCTTTCTTCTCTTCTTTTTACTTCCTGGCTGGGTGTGGCTAATACTTTTCGTCTCCAACTCGAAGAGTTGGCTATGATCGATTTCCTGCAAATTTGACCTCTGCCACCTCATCCCTTCATGTCTCTCTCCACTCCTCCTACCCCTGACCCATTTTAGATGGCACCTGGCCAAGGCTGAGGCTAATGGGGGAGTCAGGGGATGAGAAAGCAAGGGCCATGGCTGTCATCAACCTTTGCCTTCTGTATCTGCAAAATGAGGGGTGAGGGCCAATCTCTATGAGCCCTTTAAATTCTGTTATTCGAGGACTTTTTAATGCTGCAGGTTACCCAGCTCTGAGCCAGACTTCAGAGGTTGCTGACTCAGGGCTGTGTATGCCTCATGATGACTGTTACCATCACCGCCAACCTGGCAGTCCCTAAATCTAAATCCCCAGCATGGATTCCCCTCTTGAGTTACTGGACCACATATCCCACTGGCCCCTGCTTGTTTCTCTGCAGGTGCTTTAGAATCAGCATGTCCAGAGAGGCGTCACTATATTGCACACCCTTCTGATCGTCCTTGGTGCCAGAATGCACTTGCATAACACACTCACACTCACACACTTCTGATCATGGTACTTTCTGTTTAAAGTCACTCCACCAGGGCAAAATCTCCAGAAAACCAAGCTGGGTGTGGCATAGGCCTCTCGTGACCTGACGTCTGTCTTGACTCCCTACCTCCCCAGACATCACACTCCAGCCAGGCCTCACTACCGAACATACCTTGAAATTTCACACCTCTGTGTCTTTGCATGGATTCTTCCCTCAGTACAGAAGATCCTTCCCCCAACCCATGTTTTCCTGAGGAACTCCTTTTCATTTGTCAAAACCTAGCTTATCACCTCTGCCACGAAGCCTTCTTGGACACCACTTGTTCCAGTTGATCGATCATTTCCACTCCTCTTTACCATCTTTGACCTTGAGAATACAGCTTTTACCTGTATATCATTTACCAACTTATCATTGGCTTATAGGTCTGTAGACACCCCATTGGCTATAGATCTCATATTCCTAGCTTTCTATAGCACAGTACCCAGCACTTACTAAATGCCAAAGTTTCTCTGTGTGTGTGTGTGTGTGTGTGTGTATCAACTGAATTGATGAATCCCAGTTACTGACCTGTGGCACTCCCAGCACTTTGACAACTTGGCTGGGCCCAAAGTCAGGAGAACATTTCCAGAGGGTTCTGCCATGGAAAGTAGCAACAAGAGTCTGTGTGTCGTCAGCTCAATGCATGCCCTGCATCAGGTGTTAGATGCTTTCCCTTTTGCAGGCTAGAGTGAGCCCTTTAGCTGACCCAGAAGTTCTGAGCATTTACCACCCGGTATTGATGACCGTATATTTTGCCTCCTTTCTTTATGTCTAAGATGAAGGAAGAAACACAAGCTCATGTTACAAAGAGTATTTCCCTGGTTTATCAGCTCTCCCCCTCTCAGCTTGAGCTCAGAATGATTTCTTAGTTCTCAGCTTTTATTCCTCTGATCAAAGTGCCTGAGGCAGTGAGCACCAGGAGGGCATGAGCATTTCTGGCTGAGTCCAATGCTCCCCTCTTCTGGGCCGCTTCAAGAAGCCTTGGCCCAGTATTCTCTGGTCAGGCAAGCATGGCCTGACTGTTGGAAGGATCTCGAGGGCTCTGGGGTCCAACCGCCCTGGGATGTTAGGGGCAGCTGCCCGACTCCTCTGAGAGGAGATTAAAGCCCCCTTTGCTTTTCTTCATCCTTCCTTTCCAACTCTGTTCACTCACTCACTCTTTTCTCTCCAATGAATTAAATGCAGAAAATCCATGAGCAGGATTTCTCTCTTCAAAAGATCAAATAACCTTTCTTTTCTTTCCCCCTTAATTTTTTTTCCCCAAACTGCAAAAGGAAAACATGCAAACAGACTTCAAGTTAAAGGTGAGAGAAAGAAAGAAAAGTTGAAGTAAAGTAATTTCAACTTGAGAAGTAGAGCAGTTGAGACCCAGAAAAAAAAATGTACACTCAGCAATATAGTCCTTTTCTACAAATTAATTAACCCAAAGTGCTTGTTTAATTAGTGTGAGGGGTAGGGAATTGAGTAGCTAACAATATCTCTCACCCAGTTTAGAATTATGTTCACAAAAGAATTTCTTCTCCCTTTCCTGAGAAGGATGGGCAAGTTGCCCTCATCAGTCTGGAATCAGCAGGTACCTGATGACTGGAGATGTATTTTCGGGTGATTTTGGCCTTTGAGGAGGTGGCTTTTTGGATGCACCCCACTGACACCCTGTCTGTGGACATATCCCAGGTGGGCTTGCACAGAATGAGGGCAGAGGCTACTCAGCCCTGCTTCAGAGAAAGGGGCTCTGAGGGGCTCCAGAGTCCAGGGTTCCTGGTTTTTCAGTCCCCCCTTTGTACCAGGGAGCAGCATATAAATGTTTTGAGTTTCCTGCTTTTGACATGAGCATGAATGTTTATCCCCTCTAGAGGCACTAGGAGCACTCAAGTCTGTTAAGTGGTCAGAGAGCTACAGTTTAAGACCCTGTGGCTGATATTGTCCTAGGAGTCTTTGTGGCCAGGACACGCACTGCCGTCACAGGGGTTGAGTGTGGGATGAGTTGCTGGCCACTTTTTTCCTTTTTTACATAGATCATTTGGCATCGGATGAGGCCTATGGATTCAATCTTAGAATCATGTTTTTAAATGCACAGCATAAAATACACAGAAGTGCAATAGAAGTTAGTTATATTGATATACAGTTACCAACATCTAAATAAAACAAATATATGATAAATTCATGTATGTCTTTTTATTAACTCATTAAAAATGAAGATCTACCAGTCTAATAACTTTCATATGGTTGAAACAAATAACATCTTTGAGAAATCTGTAATAATCATATAAAAATATCTGGTTTCCACTGTTGGCAAATCATAGGTATTGAAGGTAAGACTTCTGTGACTTTTTGTCCACATTCATAACAGCAGGAAATGCTATGTTGGGTTAGAAATTTGTGAAAATAAGGTTCATTGACCCCCTGAATTCTATCCATGGATCTTTGAGAGTCTCCACTGATGAATAAAATAAATGCATCTCTTATGAATATAACTGAGCCATTGTGGCTTCTACTGAATTTTTAAAATAACTTTCTCTACTTTTGGGGAGTCTTTGCCACTCACTGGGCACTGAAGTGTTGGTTTCTTGAAGTTATTGAGGATTGTGTTGCTAAGGGATTAAAGGAGGATGAAGAGGGTAGAAGTAGAGTGAGAAATATCAGTATACTGTGTGCAGGATAAGAAGTAGTAGGAGGTTGCGCTGTACTGTGTTGTGAGGAAAGAAGGGTGAGAACCCGTGTGTGGGCGAGGAATGGGTACCGAATGCCCTGTGCTTTCCAGAGGGGAAAGACTGACTGCTTAAGAGGTAAATTGGCCAAGTCATGTGGCAAAAGGGAGGTGACTGATGATCAGGCAGGGTGCAGGGATAGGGGATGGGGCATATTGATAGGCAAAAGGAAGTGGTTGAAGGTGGGCTACCTAAACAGAAAAACCACCAGACCTGAACTTGAGCCCATTTGGACTGCAGGTGTGGGAAGAGGGCCTCTTACTAGATCATGAGGATGAGACCCCATCACTGGTGTTGCAAGTGTGTGCATTCTCAGATACACCTACCCTGTGGTTTGAGTTCTTGCTCTTCCATATGTTTGCCATGAGCCAGATATTGGTGTCATCATGTGTCTTTAGAACACTTTCCTCACTGGTCATTTCCTTCCCAAATAGCCACTCCCAGATTCCCCTAAGTAGCATGTTCAGGTGGAATAAATAAACATCTATAAGCCAGTTGTTCATTTACAACCTCTTTTGTGCCCTTGATAACTAATCATCTCAGAACAGGAAAATAGTTTTATCTTTCTCAGTTGCTATTCAGAGGGTCGGGGGTGGGTGATTGAACTTCTCTGCTTGAGAAAGAGAAGTTGCTCCAGGTAAGATTTAAATTTACTGAAGAAAAATCCCAAAATGACTTTTCCTCCTTGTGATTTTTTTTGTCCTTGAAAACAGAACCCACACAATACAGGCGAACGGTTCCCTAAAGGCTTTGTTCTCTAACAAAGACTCAGAGCTTCACGCATCAGACCTGGGCAAAAATCTGCAGATGGATGCATGGGATCCTCACTTTCTCCCTTTTAACACAAAGCTCAGCTCTTCTAGAGCCCCAGGCTAAAACCTAGTGACCGAGTGCCCATCAGAGACTGGTGGTGAGAGATAAGAGTCCCATGTCAACCAGAGCCCACAGGCCCTGTTCTTCCTCATGAAGTGTGTGTGTCTGTGTGTGTGTGTGTGCAGGGCTGACCTTGTATTCTTCTTGGCCTCAGGCAAAGATGCAAAAGAGCATAAGTTTTCTTTGTGGGCTGTATTGCCCTTTTCTTCAGGAAATCTTTGTTGACATTTTCTGTTCATGGCACTGTGCTAAGCACTGTTGGGTGGGAGGGAAGGTGAACGCCAGAGTAAATCAGACACAGGTCCTGCAATGTGTGACGTAATGTGGGGAGGTCAGACGAGAGGAGGGGGCTGAAAAAGTGCCACATGAGAGGTGCCAGAAATAGGCTACCAAGGTGACCTTGAGAACTGTGGCCCAGGCGGCGGCAGCTAAAGATGACCAATTTTGAAGAGAATATTGCAATGCCTCACTGGTGAAGTGAAACAGTGGGTCAGGCAGGGTTTTCTTAAATGCTAATTACATGGAACCTCTAAACATAAGGGGCACATATGGGTCTATCCTTTATCCTTTGAACCTCACCGATGTCAAAGCACTTTGTCAAAGCACTTTCATGCATGTTGTTTTATTAGCATTTTCTGATAAAACTATGACATAGCATGAATTAGTATTCCCCCTTGAGAGCAAGAGAATACAAGCCCAGAGACACGAGTGTCTTTGTGCCACGCCTGAGGGTTGCCAAGTGACAACTTGGGCAGGAGCAGTGGGAAAAAGTACCACATGTAGGTGCCCTGGGATCTGGATATGAGTCTGGATTTGGCCAGGCTCAGTGTCTCAGCCTGTAATCCAAGTACTTTGGGAAGCTGAGGAGAGTGCATTGTCTGAGCCTGAGGGTTCGAGACTAGCCTGGGCAACTTGGCGAGACCTTGTCTCTATAATAAATAAAAAAATTAGCTGGGTGTGGTAGCGTGTGCCTGTAGTTGGTGCCCAGCAGGTTGACGCTGGGGTGGCTGTGAGTGTGCCACTGCACTCTAGCCTGGGTGACGGAGTGAGACACCAACTCTAAAAAAAAGAAAGAGTCTGGATTTCAGTTTTTCAGCCTTCAAGACCTTATTTTGTAGGAGAGGGGAGAGAGCCTTCCTAGAATGGCTTGGAGTGATTTTCTTTAGCACTGTCATGCTCATGGAACGTCTGAGGAAGAGACAAGGTCGAGCTGAAGGCAGAGGGGAAGATCCGTGAAAGCCTTCTCCTAAGAAGGAGGGAAAATGCAAAATTATCTTTGCTGCCTGATGGCATCTGTTCCCTTTCCCTTAATCCTATACTTAATTCCTACCCAGGTGCTAAGTGATCCTGTCTGAAGTGCTGACTTCTTAGGATTATTTGCCTTTCACTTCGAATGTCTTAGCAGAAAAAAGCACCCATTCCAAAGCCAAGAAGTTACAATGGTAGAACAATAGGCTGTGGTGTGATAGAGGCACAAGACTTCCACCTATTTGCAAGATATTTTGAAAAAAATGGGACCCCAGATAAATAAGTGTCCTCCAGCAAGAAAGTCATTAATCTCTACCAACCATAGGATAAATATACAGATGAATAACACTTGAATTTTTGAGGGAAAGTGTACGGGGTATGACAATTAAGTTTGTAAACTTGCCACCGTACACTGATGTTGGCAGCATTCTACAGACAACTCAGTAAGATTTCACAACCTTGATATATCAGTGTCTCATAGCTGTGTTTGTATGATGTGTGGTGGTCTTACTGAGTGTTGTTCATTATTGTTGCTGCACGTTTTTGTGTGCCATTGTGAGAATGTTGGAGCTTGAATTGGAGAACAAACAAGCAAACCTTACATTTCTTGTTAAACTTGGCAAGAGTGGAAGTGAATTAGGGGACATGTTAGTCCAAGTTTACAAGGATAATTCCCTGAAGAAAATAGCAGTGTACAAATGGATTAAATGATTTTCTGAGGGGCAAGAAAGCATAACTGACAAAGAGAGGTCAGGACGGGCAGTAATGAGCAGAACTGATTAAAACATTGCAAAAACTAGTCAAACTGTACGTCAAAATCATTGACTGACCACAAGAAGCATAGCAGACCAAATAAACATTGATAGAGGAACAGGAAATTCTTAACTGAAAATCTTGGCATGAGAAAGGTGTGTGCAAAAATGACCACGAAGGAGCTCTTGCATCATGACAATGCACCAGCTCACACAGCACTATCTGTGAGGGGGGTTTTAGCCAGTAAACAAATAACTGTATTGGAACACCCACCCTACTCACCTGATCTGGCCCCCAATAACTTTTTTCTTTACCTGATGACTAAGAAAAAATTGAAAGGAAGACATTTTGATGACATTCAGGACATCAGGGTAACATGACGAGGCTCTGATGGCCATTCCAGAAAAAGAGTTCCGAAATTGCTTTGACAGGTGGACTAGGCACTGGCATTGGTGCATGGCTTCTCAAGGGGAGTGCTTCAAAGGTGACTAGTGGTATTGAGCAACGAGGTATGTAGCGATTTTCCTAGGTTGAGTTTATGAACTTAATTGTCAGACCTCATATTTAGAGGAATGGCTAGAGGGCCTGGAGACAGTTGTAAGGAACTAGAGTCAGGGCAGTGGTCAGGTCAGCCAAGGGCAGAGTGAGGAGTAAGGGACCGTAACATTCAGGTGCAACTTCTCCCTTGGTCTGCTTTGAGCATATCCACAATCCCCATTGTCTCGGGACTTGGTCACTCAGTCAGTCTCTTCGCCTTATTAATTAATTTCATGCTTTTGTCTGAAATTGTCATGGGTGATCACTTCTACCTCTACAGGTCATCAATACAGGGGTGAGTCTATCCTTGTCTTTACAATGCTGCTTCCTGTCTTCTCGCCCCACATAGCCTCTTTCTCCTGAATATTCTCAGTACTCACCCAGGCCATCAGAGGGCACCTCAGGGCCCAGAGTGCTCCAGGCAGGAGGTCCTGAACAAAGAACATTTCCTGATTTATATTTCTTTTAACACTTATCTAGCATTTAATATGCACTAGTCATTGTTCTAATTGCTTAATAAATATTAAACATTTAATTCTCACAATGATTGTAATCCCCATTTGAAAAATAACTTGGTCAAAGACACACTGCTACCAAGTAGCAGAGGCAAGATTAAAATCCAGGCAGTTTGACTCTAGAACAACACTGCGCAATGCAAATAAGACATGAGGCACACATGGTGAGGCCTATGGGTAATTTAAAATTTTCTAGTAGCCAATAAAAACATTGAATATAAACAGGGAAATATATTTTAATAATTTATCTTCCTTAACCTAACATATCTAAAATGTTATTCTCACATGTAATCAATATTTTAAAATTATTAATGTGGCATTTTATATTCTTTCTTTCCTACTAAGTCCTCAAAATTCAGGTGTGTGTTTTATACTTACAGCACATGTCAGTTCAAACGAAGCTTATTTTAAAGGCTTAAGGGCTACTGCACTGAGCCATGCTTCTCTAAGTCTTATTCTTCACTTATGGAGCTCAGAAGAACCTTGAAAATGAGGCTGTTGGAATCATTGCTAGGTAGCAAAGGTGTGATTGTGATGCATGAACACAAGAAGAAACACAGTGGTAGGCATACTGAGGATGCTACGACCTCTCTATGAAAAAGGAGCATTCAGAAAATGACCATCCCCTTGAGAAATTGGAGAAGCCTCTCCCTGGAATTTGTGTGCATTCTGAGAGCTGGGAACGTGTCTTCTCAAAGGCTGCCCCAACCCTGTGTGTGCAGCAGATGCCCAGAGCTCAGGGAAGAGGTTTGCTCACTAAGAGTCACCACAATTGGGCAGCCACATCCATAGGCCACCATTATGGCAAGAAGAAAAGAAAAATGGGAAGTATCTCCAACTTTCTCTAGTATCTCCTGCATCAGTGTTACCCTTGTATTTTGTTGATTACTTAGTTGTTATTTATTTATTTGCTTGTATTCCATTTGATTCCTCAAATGGACCAGATGCAGTTTACAAAAATAGTTGAATTATAGTAAAATGACATTTAATAAAACAAAAAACCAACAAACACAAAAAACCCAAACACAACAACAACAACAAAAACTCTGAAATTGAGGCAGAGAGAAGTATAAGACTAAGAAAGGTAAATGGAAACAGGTGTGAGGTTAGTTCAAAAAATGCATCCCTTAAGGTCTCACATATTTGCTAGAGATGGGCTGTATTTATTTGAGTCTAAGCTTCCCAATGGCCCAGGCACAGAGGGAAGCATAATAAGTTATATGAATTGCAGCACAATCAACAAAAACAAAGCAGGAGCTGGGGACGGGGAGACACCTCTTATCAACAAGGGTGCTTGAATGAAGCATATTTGTATACCTAACCCTTAACTGTACCCCACAATATCATAATAAAAAATATTGATTTAAAAAAAACAAACAAAAACAAAGCAGGAGCTGAGGAAGAACCCCACTATTTTAGATTCAGAGGTCTGAAAGGGATTTTTCTCCAGGACTCCTCTTAGAAAAGACACATCAGTCTTGATGCTATCCTCTGCAGGTCCTTGCGAATCATTGGTGTAAATTCTCCCCACCCTCCTATGTACCTGGTGTTTCCTTTCTTGCCTCTGTTTAGTCGGAGGGTATACCTTCTTGGTATTCTGTAGCTATTCTATAGCTATTCTGACATCAAAACAATGCTTTCCAGATGCTCAGTGCTCAGATGAACTGACACAATCTGGTGTCAATTTAAATGATTTAGAGCAATGCATTTCTTGTAGAGGGACTGCTAAGAGTTCACAAAGCCTGTCTTCTTCCCTTCTGGGCACTTGGCGTGAGCACATTTCCCAAACTTTATTGCAGTTGGGTGTGGCTTTGAGGCTGAACATGAACAGAAGCAGTTAGGAAACAATTGTGTTATTTCCATAACTCCTTTCCTCATCTGTGGTCTGGAAGGAGAAGGCTATCAGAACCCAGAGGAGGGTGGACCCACATCATGGAAGAAACTGGGATCCTGGAGGTCTGGTGGAAGGACACCCAACCAGAAAACCTTAATTGGACTGTGATATACATGAGAAACCAACTTCTACTATGTCAAGCAATCAAGAATTCAAGATTTATCTATTAAAACAGCTAGCATTACCTTAACGAATACAATTGCCTGTTGGGAAATACTCCCTAAACACAATTTCTTTCAAACAAGAGGAATTGAAAGGTTTGAGTGGCACCAAGTTCAAGGTTACATTCCCTGACAACTAGCAGGAATGCAAATATTCTCTGCTGCAGGGAAGTGGGTAGGTGTAGAGCCTTATGTTTTAACAGTCACCCAAGGTGGGAGTAAGATTAACATACTCTTGTCAAAATTGTGTCACCTTACAAGAACTCCTGCCTGAATAGAAAGCTCTTATATCTCCTTTTGGAGATAAGCCAGGATGTACCTGTGGGTAAGGCCAAGATTCTCCTCAGAAAGTCATTTGGATCCACCTTAACACATGGGAAAATGATAATCAAGACCACACAGTTCCATACAGTGAAATCTACTCCGGTAAATATGTCTGAGAGAAAATTTAAAATAACTGCAGCCCTCTGACTGCTGTGCCCTTAAGAACAAAACTAAACTTGGACAGTTAACTTGGCCAGTTCTCATCGCCCCCCCTTTAAAAAACATTTAAAACCACTTTATTGAGGCATGAGTGACATGTAAAGGGTTTTACATACTTAATGTATACAATTTCATGAGTTTGGGCATTAATGTCCTTCTATAGAGTCATCGCCAAGGACATCCCCAAGGACATAAACATACCAATCACCTCCAAAACGTCTCTCTGCCTCCTTTATTGTGATTTGTGGGAGATATGCTTAGTATTAAATTCTCTTAGAATATAATACAGTATTGTTAGCTATAGGCACTATATGTAAGAGGCGGGACTCAAAAAAACTGGAATTTATTTATAAAAAATGGTGCATTTATTCCTATATGTTTAAATTTCAGTCACCTTCAAAGTATCTCTGCTTGATGCAATATACCTATTGTGACACTTTTTCCTGTGTTCAGTTTTTGAACTCATCAGTTTTGATGCCTTTTAGTGCTTCTGCTGTTTTTTGTTTCACCTCTTCCACATGGGCAAAATGTTTCCCTTTGAGGACTTCTTTTCATCCAGGGAACCAAAAAAAAAGTCGATGGGGTGAGATCAGATGAATAAAGAGAGTGGGGCACAGGGGTCATGCCATTTTTGGTCAAAAACTGCTGAACACTCAACCTGGTGTGGGCAGATGTGTTGCCATGGTGGAAGAACTAGTCACCTGTTTGCTACAAGGGATGTTTCTTCCACAAATTGTGATGTAGCCTTCTCAAAACTTCCAGATAAAAACTTCGGTTACCTGTTTGATCTGGAGGAACAAATTCTGAGTGCCCTTCAAGGAACCTGCCCTCCAAAAAGATAATTCCAGTTTTTTATGAGTCCCCCCTTTTATAGTAGAACTCCAGCATTTTCTTGTCTTTTATAAATGCAACTGCCCTTTGACCATCACCTCCCCATTTCCTCTCCCCAAACTCCCTGGCAACCGCCATTGTACTCTCTGTTTCTGAGTTTGACTATTTTAGATTCTACATGTAAGTGAGACTACATATTATTTGTCTTTCTGTGTCTGACTTGTTTCACTTAGCATAATTCCCTCCAGTTCCATCCATGTTTTTGCCAATCACAGGGTTTTCTTTTTTTTTTGAGTTGGTGTCTCACTCTGTCGCCCAGACTGAAGTGCAGTGGCTGCTCCCAGCCACCGCAGCCTAGACCTGCTGGGGCTCCGGCGATCCTTCCGCTTCAGCCTTCCAAGTAACTTCCAAGGAACTACAGGTGCGCGCTACCACACCCGGCTAATTTTTTGACTTATTGTAGAGATGAGGTCTCACCAAGTTGCCTAGGCGGGTCTTGAACCCGCGGGCTCAGGCAATGCACTCACCTCAGCCTCCCAAGGCACGGGATTACAGGCTGAGCCACAGAGCCCGGCTGGGTTTTCTTTTTTAAGGCTGAATAATATTTTATTATATACATATACCACATTTTTCTTTGTCCATCTATTCATCAATGGACACTTAAGTTGTTTCTATACCATGGCTATTGTGATAATGTTGCAGTGAACAAGGGCGTGTAGTTTTTCTCTTTGGAATTCTAATGTTTCTTTAAATTTCTTGGGATAAATACCAAGAACAAAGCTGGAGGCCTCACTTTCCTGATTTCAAATTACACCACAAAGCTATAGTAATCAAAACAGTATGATGCTGGCATAACTATAGACACATAGACCAATGGAACAAAATGCAGAGCATATAGGGTTAACTAATTTTCAGCAAGGCTGCCAAGAATACAAAATGGAGAAAGGAGAGCCTCTTCAATAAATGCTGTTGGGAAAACAGAATATCCACATACATAAGAGTGAAACTGGACTCTTAAACCATACACAAAAATCTACTCAAAATGGATTAAAGACTTAGATGTAAGACCTGAAACCATAAAACTCTTAGGAAAAAAACATAGGCAAAAAATTCTTTAACAGTGGTCCTGGTGACATATTTTTGGATATGTCACCCAAAGCACAGGCAACAAAAGTAAAAATAGACAAGTAAGATTGCATCAAAAGAGAAAGCTTCTGTACAGCAAAGGAAACAGTCAGCAAAATAAGGAGATACCTATGGAATAGGAGAAAATATTTGCAAACTATATATTTGATAAGGGTTAATATCCAAAATGTAAAAGGAACTCATACAACTCAATAGAAAATAATAACAATAATGATTTAAACACGGGCAGAGAAATGAGCAGACATTTCTTCAAGAAGGCATGCAAATGGCCAGCATCACTAATCACTGGGGAGATGTAAATCAAAACCACAATGAGATATCACCTCAAGACTATTAAAATGGCTATCATTAAAAAAGACAAAAGATAAGTGTTGGCAAGGATGTGTAGAAAAGGAACCCTGGTACATTGTTGATGGAAATGTAAATTGGTACAGTCATTATGAAAAACACGACAGAGGCTCCTCAAGAAATTAAAAATAGAAGTGCTATATGATCCAGCAATACCACTTCTGAATATTTAACTAAGTACCCTGCTCACCCTGGTCTTTAGTTTCCAAACATGATGAATGTTAAATGCATGCGATGGGCCAAAATTGCAATTCTACAATCTATGTCTACGATGCCAAACAAACTCTCTAAAGTACTTATTTATACATAGCATATCCAGCAAATACAATTCAATTCCCATTGTTTTTGTCAGGTATAAGCACATGAGCACCAGCTAAAGTGGCAGAACTGGCATTTTCAAGTGCCACTCCCACTACTCAAAGTGAAGTGGTTGTGATATTTATGGCCCAGTTCCTGGGGGCCTTTGGAGAAGTGGTACCTGCTACTTCTCCCCGATTAGCACTGTGGGCACACAGTTGTGCTTAACGGATCTTTGGTAGATGATGCTTCTGTTGCCATCACGTTTGTTAAGTGTTAAGGAAGACTTCAGGTTTGTGAGCCATGCTGGTGTGCGGTGCTACTTTGCTTCTGATGAGAGTTTGTCACTGAGTCATCTGCAGAGCTTGGTGACCTGCCCAGGAATGAGCTCATAAATTCTCCAGATTCTCGTGAACAAACTAGAGCAATAGTAACCAAGCAACAGCACCAGGCGGGGTCTAAAATGGGGCCAGCACTCCTGCAGTGTGGCCTGGGTGGCGGATGACCCACCCCAGGGACACAACTATCTTTGATTTCAAACTTCACCCTGACTGCACAGGACCTGAATCTTTTGTTCTTAGAGCAGGCAAAGCCAAATTCTGACTAAAGGTTGAGAAATTCACAATAAAGAATCCCAGATCTGGGTTGTTTACTCTCATTTGAACTGTGAAGCCTGGTCATAAATCATCCTGGATTTGTGTCTCCCAGTTTTTCCTCTTCTGGGAAGGTTTTAGGGTGGGGTGAGAGTGTGCGCAGATGCTTCCTTACTACAGTGGTTGGGTAGCTAAGATAACTGGAGTCTGGGGGATGTTGGTTTCCATAGTCCAAAGTGCCCTGAGTTTCAGTGAATTGCCTGTGACCTGGGGTTGCTGCATCAGAGAGGGATTTTATTATTTCCTCCCTCCCTCGCTGACTGTTCTTTCTCCTCAGCTGTAGGACCCTAAAGGAACAAATGTATCCAATTATGAGGATACATTAGGACACCCTTAGGGCAGTGCCTGTTTATTAACTCATCAGGAAGCAGGAGAATCACCTGGCCATCTGGTAAACCAGTAGCTCTGAAGTTTGCAGGTCAGCAGGTCTGGGTGGGACTTGAGACTCTCCATTTCTAACCAATTCTTGGAGGATGCCAATACTGTGGCTCTGAGGTCTGCACTTTGGGCAGGAAGGGTCTAGGGGATGGTGCCATGTATAGAGTGATATTTGGTCAGAAGTCCTTCCATGCAACTCACCAGAGCTTGCTGTGGTGGGGCGGGGAGGTTGAGGGGTCTGTGATGAGAAGCATTTGCTTTGGGTTTAAGTGAGAAGTGAGCACCTGGGAGAATGGCCAGTTTGAGAAGCCCGTGAAAAACACCACTGCTGGGCTTCCCTCCACTTGCCTTGGCTTGGTGCTTTTGTGTCTTTGTTTTTACACATTTAGAGAGGCCTCATTGTACCTTGTGTCTGAGCTAGGTGTTTCACCAATGGGAGAATATAAGTGAGATGGCAAAAGGCCCTTGATTGAGAAGCCTGCCTGGGGCAGAGGGTCTGGTATACATTCTCGGAACTCTGCCGGGCATCTCAGGTCAAAGCCCAGCTCATTCTTGTCCTCCCACCCTCCAGGGATGCTGGGGAGGGAGACGCCTCTGCTCTTGGAGAGGCTTAGCTCCTTGCATCCCGACACGTGCATGTTTTCTATTTTATAGGAAGAAATGTGTCTTGGCTGGAGGCCTACGTTTCGTTCCAGCACATCCTCTTTACCAAAAGAGCCGTCCCTGGAGCTGCCAGCAGTGTTTACGAGAAAGCCATCCAACAATACTTTGGATGTGGGAGCACGGCCTGACCACAGACATGGCCTTCCCCATGCCTTGAACCCATCCATCAGAAAACCTGGCACATAGTGTTGGTGTCTTTATTTTTTGCCCCCAAACGTAAAGCTGGTTTCTTTTTTTCTTTCTTTCCTTTTTTTCCAGCTGGGAAAACTCCTGTCAGCGGATGCAGTGTCCTTTCCAGATTCAATATTATGCAAACTGCATATCAGCAAATGGAGTAAACAAATATGTCCGCGAAGCTTCTGGATGCACAGAGAGAGGGGGCTGTACCAATACACAGTTGTAGACCAGCTGATCTGCACAGGAGCTGCTGAGTGTGCCTGTGCCAGCTCCGCTGCCAGTTCTCTCTTTTAGAACATGTGGCTAGAGTCTGAGAGCCTGGGATGGTGGGCCACCGTGATGCCCAGCAGCAGAGGATGACTGGCAGTCCCACAGTTCTAGGGGTGGCTGTAGGTCAGATTGGAGTGGCTGACTGGGGGTAAAAAATAAAGACACCAACACCATGTGCCATGACTCTTGTTGGGGTATCAGAGAAAAGCTTATGCCCCAGTTGATCTTGCACCTGCTCTAGGCCCCGACCTCCTCCCTTTCTTCCCCTCTCCCAACCCCTTGGGACTCCTAAACCATAGGCATGGGTGCACATTTCCACTTTTCAAGTCAGTCTCCCTTGCCTGGCAGGTGCTAACAGGAGGCAGTACTGCACATTGAGTCTTTCTGGCAAAGAGAATTTGACTAAGTCCCCTTCTCACCATGGACTTCAGTATCCAAGCATGGAGAGTGTTGAAATGGGTATGTTGGACCCAGGCTGGCTTCAGCTCTGCTATCCTGCAAAGCCTAGGATGCTTCTGAGCTATGCTGATTCCTGATGTGCTCCTGTTGCAATAACCCTGGGAGATTAAGTACCTTTTAAAATTTCCTTTCTAAGCAGATGTGTAAACAGATTTAAGAGGATAAGAGTTTTTTTTTGAAAGGTAGTCAGTGAATAAATGGAGAAACTAGTATTTAGACCTGGGGCTGTCTTTTTAAAAATCTCATGTTTTCTTTTTTTTCCTTGCAGAACGTTACCATGCTTCCCCAAATACCTCTGTATTCATAAAACAAACAAACAAATAAACAAAACAAAGAGACAAGGACATCTAAAGGGTCCCTCTTCAAAGCCTGAAATGAAATGTTTATTCATTTAATTCTCTATGTTTCACCTCTCCTTCTCTGGCTGACTCAATGGTTTTTTTCCTTGCAGCTTCTGTCCCCTTTGTTGTGACAGGGAATCTGCAGATTTGGTTACATGCTTGTTTCATTGGACAAATAGAAATCGACATGTCCTCTGCTGGTTTGTGATGAGGCAATAGGCCCTTCTCACAATCAACCATCTCGTGGCATCTGGCTTTGCAGAAGCCATCACTCAAATAGACTGGGTTCAGTTACTATCAAACATATTGGGAATCTCAGAATTACTGAAACAAATATTTGCAGCCATGCTAGCTGGGTCCCTGATAAATAGGGCATGTTTGTCCTTATTGTTGTGGAGGGGAGTTGAATTCTGAAATGTCAAGAGGAAATGGCCTTGGATCCAATTTCACATCCCTATCAGTGTCCCTCGTGTCCAAAATGTATACTATAGAGGAAAAACTGAGATGAAAATGCATAATCCTCTTGCATGGACAGCACTGAATCTTCCCCCAGCTCTTATAGGGAAGATTCTTGGATCAAAGGTTAGTTTGACTACAGGAATAACTGAGGCCAAAGCTTCATGTGTTTAGTGTTTAGACATCCTTTTGTGGAGACTTTTGATGAACTAGATAGCTGTGATCTGCTTTTTAGCATCTAGCCTGTGTCTGATATTTCATGTAGGCCTTTGATTATTGAATTAAAAAGTTTCAGATTGCTCCTCTTTCCAGAAGCTCATTGACTCCATTCTATCTGGTAGAAAGTGAGGAAATCCATCAACCAAAATATTTGGACGGTCACTGTACTCATTCAGTATTCAAATCCAATGCCAATAAAATCTTCCAAGAATATTCCAGTTTATATTATATTTTGGGAATTATTCTTAGGCTAGCTTATGTGAGTCCTTCTCTCTCACCTTCAAGACTTCTAAAGTAGAGGATAGAGACTCTCACAACTGTGAATTATACTAGTGAATTTATTTAATAGGAAACAACACTAGTGAAGTGATGAATGTGTGGCAAACTTATTTTCCCCATCACACTGCCAAAATTCCTGATATTTCGCATATCTTATCTGGCTTCCCATGGCAAACAATATGATGGATGCACTCACACCTCACAGTGCCATGCTTGTTCCTTGGAGATGACTTTTCAGTTATTTCTCCCATTCATGGACCATGACGCAGGCAGACTCTGAGATGACCCTCCATGTTCATGTCCTATACAATCCCCTTTCCTTGAATGTGGGCAGGACCTGCTGCTTGCTTGTAACCAAAGAAGATGGCAAAGGATGTCATTCCTGTGATTATGTTGCATCATATGAGACTGTCTTGCTCGCAGATTCAACTAGAGGCTCTCCTTGCTGGCTTGATGAAATAAGTGGCCATGTTGGGGAAGCCACGTAGACATCTACAAATGGTAGGGGCCTCTAATTACTGAGGGCAGCCTCAAACAATTAGCCAGCAAGAAACTGGGGCCCTCAGTCCTATAAACATAAGAAAATGATTCTTCCAACAACCTGAATGAACTTGGAAGCAGCTTCCTCAGTCAAGCTTCCAGATGAGAACACAGCCCAACTGATACCTCAATTGCAGCCTTATTAAACTCTTAGCAGAGGACCCAGCTGAACTGACCCACAGTCAGATAATAAACGTGAGATAATAAATGTGTGTTTTTTAAAGCCACTAAATTTGTTAAAATTTGTTGTGCAATAATAGAAAACAAATACACACCACTCAGGAGTTCCTGGTCACCCGGAGTGTGAGAAGGGTTCAGTACTGCTACGCTGAAGTCCTCCTATAGGTCATCTGAAGTGTGCTCTTAACAATGAAAAACTAGGTGACTTGCTTGAGGAAAATAACAAATACTGCTGGATTTGAGGTTTATAGTTGTTAATGTCTGTGTCTATAGGCTGGATGTCTTTCCTGAATTCCAGATCTGAGTGCCTACTGATACATCTTCACTTGGTGGTTCTACCTCAAATTGAGAAGATCCCAAATTGAACTCCTTACCTTTCTAATCTGCACTTTCTCATCACTTTACAGTATAGGAAATGGCACTTCTCCTCTGTGAGTCAGGATCCCCATGTCTCCCTCACTTCCACAACCATTTCCTGGGCTCTGCCCTGAAGAAATGGTTTTCAGGAATTCCTGACCTCATACCTTGAGTGGAGGGATATTGTAAGGCTCCCATGAGTCCTAGGCCTTTGTACATAACTCCTCTGGGCTTCTATGGGACCTTTGTCCTTGTCTCAAGGCCAATGGGACACTTTCATCTGAAAAGGTAAGGAAGTCCCAAGCCTCAGGCCTCGTTAACAGACATGACAAATCATGAAGGCACTGGGTCTTAGAAACCCAGAATCTCTCTCAAGTTTGTTCTGTACCAAAAAGAAGGGGATAGACTTCTGCCATAATCCATGTATCGCCGTCTGTCCTTTCCAGACTATTAAAACTGGACTATTAAGGATTTGGAGGAACCATATGCATACACCCTCCTGTATAAACTAACATTGTTAGTATCCAGATAAAGCTGCCAAGGGTTTATTTAGTAAGGAATGCTCTCATATCCTTACTGAGCCTCAGCATAGACATGCGTGCCCTTGATTAGTCATAGGTTAAAATATCCCTCAATATTAGCATTATTTGTTAAAATTAAGAGTCCCAAGAGTTGCAGCTTTCAAATACATATATTGAAAAAAGAGGTGTTATCTGTTCAGATGTCAAAGCAGAAGTACAGAAACAGAGAGGGTACTTGTCTTTGAAAAAGTGATATAAGATCACTGAGAACTCTTTCTTGGAGACAAGAGAAAGAACTAGCCCCATGTAAAAAAGTTAAAGGAATGAGGAAAGGACAAACCATGAAGTTAGCACATAATATAATGGATGTGCCATGATTTTCAATTCAGTGCTTGGATAAATAAGTAAAGATTACAATGAAAGGAATGTAAGGATAGGAAACATATGTTGGGGCTAGAAACTAGATCTTTTAAAAATTTATGTGCTGCACATTCTGCAATACTTGATGGAAATGTGCAGCATACTTGGTTCTAAGGTTTCTAGTAGACAATGATGAAGGAAAGATAATCAATTACATGAATTGTCCTGCTCTCAAACCAGTAAATCAGAGTAGCTACTCAGAAGAACCGAACAAGTTCTGGTTTTGCATCCAGTGGTAAAAGTTTGTCATGGAGGCAAGTGAAAAGGAAGTAGTGTGATATAGGGAATAATGTGCTCCCTAATTTTAATGATAAACACGGCAAGTTTAAAATTATTCCTTGTAGTATCCCTCAGTGTAGGCTACAGCAGCACACCAAAGTGAAGATCCCGAAAGCAGTCCCCACCGGGGTGGGGGTTGGAAATGATGTAATGTAGTCTCACGATGATCTGACAGTCTGTTTGATCCAAAGGAAGATTTTAGTCTCTGGAGAAAAGATGCAGTTCTTTTCTCCTTCTTGATAGTATTTCTTTCAACACTGAGCAACAGTGAATTTGATGTTCTTTTATTACAGGTTACATGTTACTTTCAGAAGATGGTCACCCAGGCTAGATATTAGGGCAATAGCCACTGCAAACTGTTAGTCTGATGAGTATAGTGACCTGCACAGTCATGGGTGAAAGCTGTACCTGTGTGCAGACCAGTGTTTATCACAGAACGTAGATTCATCTCTAAATTGTGGGCAAAGGCACAGCTAAAGCCACTTAAAAGCATCTATTTATATGTGTCTTACATTTTATGTGCAATTTATTAAGTATATTATGTGTTGCACACATATAAACTATATTTTTTCCATTATATTTTTCAAACTAGATAATGCTGGCATTAAATAAATCATTAATTTCTAAGTAATCATTTTAATTATTAAAACATAGTTTGTTTCTAACTGTTTATTAGTTGATTGTCTCATGTATACCGTCATCTCATCTTCAAATGGTAATAATTACACCTTCTTACTTTATGTACTAAAATATTCCTATATTCTTCTTTTTTCTTTTTTTAAAAACCTTAATATACTGACTCCTTTAAGTTTTCCCCTAATACAGAATTTTCTTTGCTTTCCTGGAGCAATACCTGCTTAGTTACAAAGCGCCACTCGTTTTTACTATGATCTAGTTTGCCACGGTTTTGTGTACTACAGGGTCAGATTCCCCTGAAAATTATATGACAAATGCTAACAATAATAGGAAGGGTTTAGGCTGAGTGAGGGAAGGATTTTTTTCTTCTGAGGGCCAAGAAACTGAGATTAGGGGTCTGGTGTCAGGTGAGAGCATGTACCTGAACCTGGAACCTCCTAGGCTCAGCCACTTGGATGCAGGGCAGGTACTTCAGCATAAATGACTCAGCATGTGAAGAAAGAGTCATGTAGGCAAACAGCAGTCCTGGGAGATCAGATCTCCAGTGATGAGTCCTTAAACTTTCCACAGCACTAGCCTGGGTGATGTGTGCTTCAGGCGCCTCATGCTTGCTCCCTAGACCTTCTGGTGCTGGTGTCTGAGAAGCTTTGATACATGGACAAGAATGACCCCTGATGCTGGAGACACTGTGTGTGTGTGTGCATGCCCATGTGTGTTCCAAGAGTAACAGCAGCAGTACACTTGGCCCTCTGGTGGACTGATCAGATTTTCTAGCTTTTTTCTTTTTAAAAAATTAGTAACCAGTACTGGCTCAGTGAGCATTAAGTGTCCTTGAGTTTTTTGGAGTTTTCATGAAAGTGGTGCCCAGAGGGAAAAGAGGCGGTTTTTTATGATTGTGGGAGAGTACTAATGGTTATTTAAATTTGAAGTTTGACTGTATTAGTTTGCTAGGGTTGCTGCAACAAAGTGCCAGAGATCAGGTGGCTTAAGCAACAGAAACATATTTCTCATGGTTCTGGAGGCTGTAAGTCTGAGTTCAAAACGTGGCAGGGTTGGCTTCTTCTGAGACCTCTCTTTTTGTCTTCTAGATAACTACTTCCTCACTATGTCCTCACAATGGTCTTTTCTTAGTGCCTATGTGCAAATTTTCTTTTGTCATAAGGACATCAGTCATATTGGATTAAGGCTCACCCTAATGACCCAATTTTAATTGAATTATCTCTTTAAAGACTCAATCTCCAAATATAGTCACATTCTGAGGTACTGGGGTTTAGGATTTCAGCACTTGAATTTTAAGGGGACACAATCCAGCCTATAAGAGTGACCATATATTTTTTTTAATCACCAGAATGGAAAAGTGAGAAATGCCATTTATGTAAGAATTTTTGCCTCTATAGTCAAATGAAATCAGACTGCAGTTTTCTTTTTGAAATGAACTCTTGCCAAATTTTAGATCAAAGTTATGCTAACTTCTTAAAATAATTGATAAACTTTTCTTGTTTTCCTATACTCTGTAGCAGTTTATGCAGGCCCACAAGGCCTGTCTTGGAACCAACCCTTTGAACAAGGTATGGTTCTGAATTTAGAACCTTTTTGTTTTTGGAAAGGTAATAAAGCACATATACTGTATATTACATATCTTGCCCAGTGTAGGTCTGGAATAGGAGTGCATAATAAAGCATGCTAATATTTCATTTTATTTTTTGAGTAGGAGTCTCACTCTGTTTGCCCAGGCTGGAGTGCAGTGACATGCTTACAGCTACCGCGGCCTCAGCATGCTGGACTCAGGTGATCTTTCCACCTCAGCCTTCCAAGTACCTGGAACCACAGGCATGTGCCACCAAGCCCAGATAATTTTTTGATTTATTGTAGAGACAAGGTTTCACCAAGTTGCCCAGGCTGGTCTCAAATCCCTGGACGCAGGCAATCCTCTTGCCTCAGCTTCCCAAAGTGTTGGGATTACAGGTTTGAGCTACCGTGTCTGGCTAGCATGTTAATATTTCAAAATGCAATATGTAAACAATAAGTGGAATAAATACCAATATATATATAGACATGTAAATTCAAATCAAATTTTGCTAAGTGAGTTCCAGTTAGCTTTTGCCTTCAAATGTGTTTGCAAATTTCAGAATTGTATAAAAACAAAAGGTGGGGGGAGAATTATGAGCCTAGGTAGCACTGGGATTCTCTTTCCCTTGAGAACATGAAAATTTCACCTGGGTACAGCTTGCTTAAAAATGATACATTCATACATACACACATGAAAGATATACTGTGATGGTTGGTTTTATGTGTTAACTTGACTGGGCTAAGGATGTCCAGGTAACTGTAAAATGTTATTTCTGGATGTGCCTATGATGGTGTTTCAGGAAGAGACAAACATTTGAATTGGAAGACTGAGTAAAACAGATGGGCTTCATCAATGTGGGTGAGCATTAACCAACACATTCAGGGCCCCAGCAGACCAAAACGTAAGAGAAAGGGTGAGCTGGGCATTCATCTTTTCCTGCTCTCAGATGTTGGTGCTTCTGGTTCTTGGGCCTTTGGATTTGACCTTAGACTTACATCATTATTTCCCCAGCTCTCGGGCTTTGGTCTTATAGTGGGACATACATCATTGGTCTCCCTGCTTCTCAAGTCTTCAAGCTTGGACTAGAATTAAACCACTGGGTTGCCTGGGCTTCCAGTTTGGTAATAAGAAATTGTAGGCCTTCTCAGTCTACATAATTACACAAGCCAATCTCTCATTTTATATGTGTGTGTGTGTGTGTGTGTGTGTGTGTGTGTGTGTGTGTGTGTGGTTTCATTTCATTGGAAAACCCTGACTAATGCATATACGCATAATATATATTAGGTATATACACGTACGTATGTGTATTTACATGTATATGTTCTTTTGCATCCCTTGAAGTTTGTCTATGATTAATGAACTACTTGGCTTGTTTAGTTCTTGAATCAATTTAGATAATTTATAGATTTTTCTAGAAACTTTGTTTTCATAGTGATTTTCAAATTTATTAGCAATGTTGAAATAATACTCAGTTTTTTTTAAAGTACATTTCTTAGTTACTTTAAATATAAAGGATTTAAATGTGGTTAAATTATTTTTGTTCCTATGCTTTTTTCCTTATTATTTTAACTATATATTTTTCTGTTTCTTAAAAAGCCAACTCTTCGGCCCGGCTTGGTGGCTCATCCTGTAATCCCGCGCCTTTGGGAGGCTGAGGTGAGTGGATTGCCTGAGCCCGTGGGTTCGAGATCCGTCTGGGCAGCAAGACCTCATCTCTACAATAAATCAAAAAATCAGCCGGGCATGGTAGCGCATGCCTGTAATTCCGGCTACTCGGAAGGCTGAGGAGGAAGGATCGCTGGAGCCCAGCAAGTCGAGGCTGCGGTGGCTGGAAGCAGCCACTGCACTCCAGTCTGGGCGACAGAGTGAGCCTCCCACTCAAAAAAAAAAAAAAATGTCAATGCTTGGATTTACTTATTCATTTCTAAAGATTTCCTTCTAAAAATCATGTATTTATAATATCTTTATTTCTTTTTAAAAACTTCCTTATATTATTGTGCTGCTTTTCTGACTTCTTGAGGTAGATAGTTTATTTAATTCCTCATTGAAGCAATAAAATGAAGTCTCAGAATTTTTCTCAGTACTGCTTTGGTCTCACTCTTTAGGTTTGCTATGTAGTTATAAACTGCAGGCTTAATTAACTCTAAAGGCCAGTGTCTCCACCCTTTCTTCTGACCCCATCTCTTCTGCTATCATCAAAATTTGCCACTATTGATTTCCCCTTTCTTTCCTATTTGTTCATCCTCTTCCTTTGATTGTAATTCTTTCCACTGGCTTTAAAGGAAAAAAAAAATCTCGTTCTCTCCTATTAAAAACTCAAGCAAACAAAAACCTCCCCTTGAATCTCTCTCCCTTCCCGGCTAAAATGTCAAGAGCTACAACATGCAACATTTGACTCAGTGACTCCTGGAGGTGGGGCACTTATAGTGATGACAAGGTACAATCAGTCACAGTGGCTATGGATGGCTGGAGCAGGGAGAAGGTCAGTGAAGACGAGAAAGTCGAGGTGAAGAAACCAAGGGACCAGGAGGTCATGGAGTTGGATCAGCATCCTGGATTCAGGCACAGTGATGGGAAGATTCAGAGAGAGGAAGCCTGAATGAGAAAGTGGAAAAGAGAGGCAAGAAGGTAATTGGGAACAATAGGTGAATGGAAAGAAGAGGGTGTAAATCCACATTGTGCCATCAACAAAAGATCAACGTTGTGTGTGTGTATAAGTATGTGTGTGTGTTTGTGTGTGTGTGTGTGTATGTTTCCTTTTAAAAAAATGTATTGAGATGAAATTCACAGGATCTAAAATTGACCATTTAAAAGTGAACAATTCAGTGGCATTTAGCACATTCACAAGGTTGTGCGGTCCCATCTCTATTGAGGTACAAAACATTTCCATCACTCCAGAGTGAAATACCTTGCCCTTCAGCCCTTTCTTTTATTCCCCTTTTCCCTACCCTCAGGCAACCACCATTTTGCATTTTGTCTCTATGAATTCGTCTACTCTGGATATTTAATATAAATTGTATCACACAGTATGAGGAGGGACATCCCCAAAAGAAATAAATTCTATAAAAATTGTGTGTTTATTTCTACATGTTTAGACTTCAGTTACCTTCAAAGTACTCTCCATTTGACGTAATACCTATTGCCATGCTTTTTCCACCATTCAAAACAGTTTTTGAACTCATCAATTTTGATGCCTCCTAGCGCTTCTGCTGTTTTTTTGTTTCGCCTCTTCCACATCTGCAAAACATTTTCCTTTGAGGACTTTGTTCATCTGGGGAAACACAAAAGAGTTACTCGGGGTGAGAGCGGGTGAACAGGGAGTGTAGGACATGTCATGCTGGTTTTGGTCAAAAACTGCTGAACTCGCAATGCGATGTGGGCAGGTGCATTGACATGGTGGAAGAACCAGCCACCTGTTTGCCACAACTCAGGATGCTTTTGCCACAAATCATGACACAACCTTTTCAAAATTTCCAGGTAAAAACTTTGGTTTGCTGTTTGATCCAGGACAAATTCCGAGTTTACTACAAGGAACCTGTTCTCCAAAAGATAATTCTGGATTTTTGGGGGGTCCTCCCCCCTCATATGTGACCCTTTGGGTCTGATTCTTTCCTTTACTTCATATTGGGACAGTCATCCACATTATAGCATGTATTGAAACTGCATTCCTTTTTTTGTAATATTTATTTATTGTGGCTAAATATACACAATACAAAAATTTGCCATCTTAACCATTTTTAAGTGTACAGTTCAGAGGTATTAGATATACTCATAATAATATGTAAGGCTTTTGTTTTAGTTTTAGTTTGGTTTGTCTTTTAGGAAAGCATATTTTGTCTTACTTTTGCATCTTATGTTTATGCTTTCTCTTATTTATGCCTCCTTTGGGTGGGGTCTTAGCTGTTTTGCTTTTTTCTTTCTTTCTCTAATCTGATTTCCTTTCTGGAAATTTCTATGGACTATAAACCCTTTAAAATTCTATTTTATTATATATATTATATTAAATATATATTTATAGTAAATAAAATATTTTATATACCACTTATCAATGGTATCTATGAACTTTGCCATCTAAAATTAAGAGATATGTCTATTGTTACTTCTCTTTCCCACCCTGTTTTACCTGTTCCTGACCCCAATCCCTGCTCTGGAATGTGTGCTTTTAAACTATTACTTTTATGAGTGAGTACCTAAGTGGACCCTGAACAATTATAATACTATAAGACAGCGTCTGGCAGTAATGGGAAACTGTCAGGGGAGGGGGGTGGGATTGGCAGTTGAGGGAAACTGCTAGGGGAGGTAGGGGCATACCTCATCAACAAGGGTACCTGCATAATCAGTGTTTGTATACCTAACCCTGAATTTACTCCACATCTTTCTAATAAAAAATAAAAAATAAACTATTACTTTTTACTAAGTTTCATGTTTCTTAAATTGAGTTTTTTACATTATGAATCTTCTACCAGAAAGATTATCTATGACATTTGCATTCTGTTTTGTGACTACATTTGTAACAATTATGTAGAATTACTTTTTAGTGTAAATGCTTTCAGTGCTTACCTAGAAAGGTCAGAAGGAAAGGGCTGGAGAGACAGGCAAACATTAGATGATATTCTGGGCAAGAAACCTTGGTTCTAGTCCCAAGTCAAGCCCCTATGGGTACCACATAGGAAGTTGGAAAACGAGTCTTTTTTTTTTTCTTTCATCTTCTCTTCCCACATGTGGTATCCTTGGTCACATCACTTATTCTGTCTACAATGATAGTGGACCTGCCTACAGAACCATAGGCTAAAAATGACACCAATGTCAGCCATTCTTGGACATCAGGTACCATACATCTTAATTGAGCTGCAGAGCTCTGTGAACTCTTTCTAGCTTCCTTCTGCCAGGTTTCCTCCTGCCCATTTTTTTTTCCTACAAGATCCATAAGACCCTTCCAAGGTAATTTTGACCTTGAATATTGGCTCATGGATACAATCTTAGTCTATTGTCTATTACAATAACAAAATACCACAGACTCGTTCATTTATTTTAAAAAATAAATTTATTCTTTATAGTTCTGGAGGCTGGGAATCCCAAGGTCAAGGGGCCACATCTGAGAGGACCTTCTTATCGTGTCATACCTGGTGAGAGGGCAAGGGCCTGTGTTCAACTCAGTTCTTTCTTCTTAAAAAGCCACCATGTTATCTAATCCTAATTATCCCCAAAGACCCTACTTCCGATCAACATAAGGATTTGGGGATTAAGTTTCCAACACACAAAACATGGGGGATACATTCAAATTATAACAAGTACAGTCTGTTGAGTCAAACATTTTCCTAGGCGCACTCTAGGTAATTTTACAGACTTTTTAATAGTTATGTAATTTGTTTATTTGAGTTGAAAAATTCCTGGAAACAATCTGCAGATGTACAAGGAGGATGGTTGTGCTCTGGTGGATGCATCAGGGTGTGCACTTCAGGAACAATGGTGAACATCTCTGGTCTACCTTTATCTCAGTGGTACCTTCACTGGTTACAGTCCCCATTTGGAGTATAGTAAATGTCCGAATAAACCAGATGGCCAAAGACACTTCAGATGTTTCTCTGGGATGCCATTGGTGTCTCACTCTGGGTGGAACTATGTTAATAAGTTCCTCTCATTTAGACTTGTAGGGTCCCTGAATGCAAAATAGCACTCGATTCTTCTCCAAGGAAAAATCTTGAGCCATCGGACAAAAACTTGAGTTCATGCTTGGCTTGCCACATGTTAATGTTCAAGTTATTTTTAAAAGTTTAAGAGAACATATAGGCTTGGCTCCATTAGACTTGATTTACTAGTTTGGGGTTCTTTTTTTCACTATGTTTTAAAGTGTGGGTGTGTGTTTCTTGTTCATGGACCCACTCATGCTCTTTTGACTTTGAAGCTGGTGGCTGCATCTTACAGCAATACACCTTTCAGTGTGGTCCATAGATGGGCAGCAGAAGCATCACTTGGGAGCTAGTTTGAAATGCAAATTCTCAGGTCCCAATCAATACCTACTGAAACAGAAACTGAGACTGGGGCCCAGCAATCTATATTTGAACAAATCCTCTGAAAGATTATGGAGCACATTAAAGAATGAGGACCACTGTCTTAGAGATTATCCAGTCTACTTCATCATGACTCCTCTAGAGGGGAAGTGACTTACCCAAGATCACAGGTGGGGTCAGATGGAGAACTGAAATCCAGGTACTGCAAGTGAAAGCAGCTGACATCAAGTCTGGAATATAGGAGATAGTCAATACATTAGTTTTCCTTTCTCTTGCTTCTGACTCCCTGGAGGCAGCAGAACATAATCAGCTAGAGACATACCAAGGTCTCTCAATCCTCCTCTCAATTCAAACACAATCCACAGAAAAATCCCAGGCACCTGCTGTTAACTCACCATGCGTCTAAGAGTAAGCCACCTTCCTCTCTGGCTCTCAGGTTTTCCATTGTCATAATGAGGCAGTGAAGGGTTGGCCTGGCTCTGTAAAATCCCTGGGAGCTCTGACTTTCCGAGGTTCCATGACAGGCTCTGCCACACACGCTTCTGTGGTTGGCTATCAGCGGCCATCTGGCAATTAGCAGTCTCTGAGGCAGCTAATCCCACTCTGAGCTGGATTAAAGCAGAAGTTTAAAACATGGAGATAGGCAGGTGATTTCTGCTGGAGTCTTTTGGTCCTGCTGCCCTGACAGTCTGGTGATGGAGGACAGAAAAGCTGATTTTCTTCCTTATCTATCTTGGGAGGCTCAGTGGAGACGAATCAGTTTTCCAGAGGGGCATCCTGTGCTGGGAAATGTGCTGGGCTGCAGGAGGTGCCAGGTGAACTCCAAAGAACCCAGCCCTGGCAACACAGGGCATACTGGGCTGGCCAGGGGAATAAAGAGGACAGCAAGAGCCAAGTTCTGTGT
This sequence comes from Cephalopachus bancanus, assembly GCA_027257055.1. Lineage (NCBI taxonomy): Eukaryota > Metazoa > Chordata > Mammalia > Primates > Tarsiidae > Cephalopachus > Cephalopachus bancanus. The sequence goes on along the minus strand of JAPVLO010000046.1, from coordinate 13,576,853 downwards.
CCGGCGCTGTGTCACCAGAAGCAGGTTAAGCACAGAACATGGGGCACAGGGGCCAGAATCACTCTGGACCATGACTCCCAGATGCTATAAAGGGCCTTGGGGTGGTAGCTGACAAGCTCTCTGGCTCCTCTGGGGTGTCCTCTCATTAGGCAACATGGTCAGAAACCAAACCCGTGTGTTTGTTCATAGCCTGAGGAGATAATTAACTTATCTCCACAGAGGGCCTTGATTACATTCCTAGCATGATCAGAATGAGAAGTCTGGACTTGGTAATGCTTGTGGTGGGGGGGGTATTTGCAATGGTTGGCTGAGGAGCAGTTTGTTCAGAAATTGGGCAAGTAATCAAACAAATGCCCCCCCCAATTGTTGATAAAAATCAGCTACTATGGCAGATCCAGGGACTCACTCCCGAGACAACACATTACTTAAGGTGAGCATGCATCTGAATATGTTAGAATGATCTAAAAACATTTCACATAGCTTGGGTTTAAAAACAAATTGTGCCCTTTGTGAATTTTATGTGGAGCTGGGCATAGGGAATGTGATTTACTGCCTGTATTTTGTGACTGGCTTGTTACTACTACCAGAAAACATCTTTCACAAATAATTGCTCAGGTTAAATAGCTCTTTGAGTACCTACTGTGTGCAGCTCAATGCTAGGTGCTATGCGCCATGTTCTCTACCTTTGACAAGTTTACTGCTCATCCTCATTAAAAAGTTGTATTTCAAAAAAAAACCCAAACCTTGAATCCTGAGTTGTACAGTTTATCCTGTGCAGGCCACTGATATTCAAGTGATGGAGAAGTCAGAATGGAACAGAAAATAACAGCAAATGCTTTTTGAGAGCTCACCCATGCTAGGCAGAGTGCTAAGCATAATCTCACTTAATTTTCACAATAATTTTGTGAAGTAGCTGCTATTACTACTCCTGTTTTATGTATGAGAAAACTGTGATCCAGAGAGGTTAAGCACCTGTACCAAGATGGATAAGGAGCAGAGACAGAAGGTGCAGTGAGGTTTGTATATGTGCTGAACTCATGCTTTCACCGCAGAGGCTGCAGAGAGACTGCCTGCTCCTACCCTGTTCTCCCTCCTGCCTCTGCCCTGCACAGGACGCAGGGCCTCTGGCACAGTTGAACACTTCAAGTTGGTTCCTGCCTCAGGGCTTCTAGCTCAACTTCACATGCTCTTATCCCACTGCATAGCGTTCTCCTTCTCATTATTTAGGTCTCTGATTCAATATCCACTCCTTACAGACATCTCCTTTGGTCATCCTATCTAAAATAACTCCTCTCCTTCATTTTTAGATCTCTTATTCTATTCAGTTTTTTAGAATTTAGTATTATCTGAAATTAAATTATGTGTATATTTGTTCCCTTGTTTATTGCCTGATTCTCTTACCAGAAGGTAAGGTGATAAGGAATCCTTGGATCTTGCAGTTCTTGAAGCACCATGATATTGAGTTTTCCAGCAATTTAGTCTAGGTGCTATGTTTACTTTTTGACAAGGATGGTAAAGTTCAGAGAGTTGAACCCATGTATTCAAGGTCACACACCTATTCAATGGCAGAGGCGGAATTGTTCCATGGATGTGGGCCTTCTGACTTCTGGTCTGGTGTTCTTTACCTATACTTCTCAAGAAGACCTAGTCCACGTGACACAAAAGAACCAGTCTCATTCGTTATTTTAGAGTCCTGGAAACCATGAAGTCACCGAATTCAATGACACTGACTTAAAGTTTCCTGAAAGTTCTTTTACCACACTCCTCTAAAAATCCTGTCAAGTGGGACAAAATAAGACATCCCTGGCTGATGAGAAAGTAGATTTTTGAAGATTTGAGATAGAGCAACTGGTGAAACAAAGAAAGCATAGAAGCCGGGCTCGGTGGCTCAGCCTGTAATCCCGCGCCTTTGGGAGGCTGAGGTGAATGGATTGCCTGAGCCCGCGGGTTCGAGACCCGCCTGGGCAGCGAGACCTCATCTCTACAATAAATAAAAAACCAGCCGGGCGTGGTAGCACATGCCTGTAATTACGGCTACTGGGAAGGCTGAGGCGGAAGGATCGCCGGAGCCCAGCAGGTCGAGGCTGCGGTGGCCGGGAGCGGCCATTGTACTCCAGTATGGGTGACAGAGTGAGACTCCAACTCAAAAAAAAAAAAAAAAAAAAAGAAAGCATAGATTTTTTAATTAGTTCATATGCCCAACTTACTCCATAAGCTTTCAGTCTGGCTGCAAAAATACCTCATAAGAAGTTAGAGTAAAAGAAGAAAGAAAAACTAGCTGGAATCATAGCATGGTCCAGGAATGAGACCAAAAATGCAAACTTTAAAGACCTACCATGGTGAATTGGACACAGTTTAATTTCTAAGTTTTCTAGCAGATGTTATCAAAGAAAAAAATTGGCACTGCAAAATTCAAAGTATGTTTCCATTAAAAAAAAAAGAAAACCCAATTACTTGGAGAAAAGCAGCCATTTCATTTTCTAAAGCTTAGGTTAATTTTTCTTAAGAGGAAAGTAACTGTTAGAGTATTCCTTAGCTCTTCTGACCCTATGACCCTTCTGTTACCAATATAACTATTACCCTTCAATTGAGAATTATTGATACATAGAAAGTGGATTCTATGTTCCATAGATTCCCATCAACTGGGACAACTGAGTTGATCTTTACTTTCTATGAGTTATAGTAAAATTAGGTACTGCTTTATTTTCTAAGTAAAAAATTAAATCGTCTAATTCCTCACCTCTTCCATGGAGCATGATGCCACTACTCATTTAGTAGTCACCACAGTAAAATTGATTTAGGCAAGAGTCATCAATAGATGTTGAAACTGTTGGGTGAAAATTTTATGAGGAACAGGACACTTAGTAATTAATCCACTTAGTAATTAAAAAAGGGAAATAAGCCGGGCTCGGTGGCTCAGCCTGTAATCCCGTGCCTTTGGGAGGCTGAGGTGAGTGGATTGCCTGAGCCCGTGGGTTCGAGACCCGCCAGGGCAGCGAGAGCTCATCTCTACAATAAATCAAAAAATCATCCGGGCGTGGTAGTGCATGCCTGTAATTCCGGCTACTTGGAAGGCTGAGGTGGAAGGATCGCCGGAGCCCAGCAGGTCGAGGCTGCGGTGGCCAGGAGCGGCCACTGCACTCCAGTCTGGGCGACAGAGTGAGACTCCAACTCAAAAAAAAAAAAAAAAAAAAAAAAAAGGGAAATAGCAGTTTTGTTATGGACATACCTCACCTTAACCAAGTGATCAAATTTATCCCCATTTATAGGACAAATCAATATGTGCCTCCTTATACAATACTCAGAAAGACATCTCACCCCCATTGTATTCCTACCAAAAAGATGTGATCTGAGTATAACCATGAGGAAATATCAGAGAAGTCAAGTCATTCTACAAAATAGCTGGCTCGTGCTCTTCAAAAATAGTGAAGGTTAGACTAAGCAAAGAGATTGAGGTAATATTTCAGATTAAAGGAGATCAAAGAAGCGTGGTAACTGAATGTAATATGTGATCCTGCATTGAATCCCCAACAATCATTTTTTTTCCTCATCTCTTTAGTCCTCTAATTATCATTTTCTATAAATGCTGTTATTAGGACAATTGACCAAATTGGAATAAGATTTATAGATTAGACACATAGTTTCCCGATTCTGAAAATTTTATTTTAGTTATGTAAGAGAGTACCAAAATAAAATGTTTTGGATGCAGATAAATTTTAAATTTCCTCCCGAAAGAGATGTCTAAATATTCGAGGGAGAGAGAGAGAGAGAAATGTTAACAGTTGTAGAATCTTGAAGAAGGATATCTGAAGTTCTTTCTATTCTTCATTTATTTTTTTCTATAAATTTGAAATAATTTAAAAACAAACAGGCCCAACCATAACAAAGAATAACAGATCTAATTAGCTGGTTTTAAGGGGTCCTTGGCCAACAAGCTACAACTCCACCTACAGATGGGTGGAGCATCTGTACACTGGGTGAACACCCATCTAATGTCAGGCAGCACGTCACAGACATTATTTGCCATTTCTAGGACACTTTAATTGAGTTACTAAAGTCATTCTACCTCACTAGTAGGGCCCTGTCTCCAGATTTTATTGTGATAGGACTCCTTTTTAGCATAGAGAAAAGAATGACATTCTAAGAAGGATTTAAGTATTTCTCACCTTAAAATATCCTTGTTAATTATCAGCACCATCCACTGCCTCTTTATTACTGTTATTTATATCTCACTGGGAGGATTTCCACAAGCATCTTTCAGTTGCCTTTCATCACCTCTTTTTGATGTATTTTCTTTTCCTCTGCTTTTTCTTCCAAATTTTTGTATTTTATTTTATGCCGACAGTTTTATAAGGAATGGTTTTAATAGGTACATGTTGTAAAATGGAAATATTTTACTAGGATATTACATAAAATACACAGGAGAAACTAGGATATAAATTATATTTTTATTGTAAGATTTTACTGCAAATAAGTTCACATATACAATCTTTTATTTATGATAAGAGCAAATTCTTTTTACTTATAGCTGCTTTTTGAATTTGGTGCTTCAGTAAGGAAGCTTATGTGTAGCTACATAAAAGAAGGTTCTATTTTGATGAGAAATGAATCTCTTATTTAGGGAACGTTATTTTGTTCCTTCTTGCCTTATAAACGTAGGAAAAGGATTTGTTTGCTGTGTTGGCAGATGGGAGAAGGGGGTCAATCTTTGACTGTAAGAAAAGGCTGTGCTGTTCCCTTAGACTTGCAAAGGGGTGTATGTAGTTATCCCTTAAAAGGGCCTCAATGGCAGGGTAGTCCCAACCTATGCTCATTCTGGCATCACCCAATTTATCCTCTCAAGCTCCAGCCTTCCCATCTTTTTCTTTACCTTGAGAACAATCTGCTCATGGGTTGAGACCCTGACAGTCCCATAAAACAAGATTTTTCCCACTGATGGAGGCAAATGGGACTAACATGTATGAATATTATCTATTATTTCTAAATAATGTAGAGCCCTGTGTGCCTCTCCCTAGACATAAAGAGATATTTTCCACAAAGTTGAACTTCTACCACAAAGAAGATCATAAAATGATTCTGAATTTCCTGCAGAAAATTTTTCTTTGTTTATAAATAACCCTTACTTCATTTATATATTTTTAATTAACATATGAAGAATTTTGGCCCCTGGGGTCCCAAGTAATAATTGGGGGCCACAATGCTCTCATCTTTCTGCCCTGAGGGAAATAATCACAGTGGTCACACAATCCCTTCACACAAGGGAATATCATGAATTTGTTCAGACTGGCTCAGCCCTGTTGCAAGCAAATCCTTCATCTGAACAGAACATGTTCTCAACTAGGGAATCCAGGACTACTAAGGTTGAGGAATCCCCCCCTCAGTCAACCTTAGGCAAAAAATAAGAGTAGCACAGGTAAATCTTGGTATTGCTTGGCCCTACCTTTGATAAGGAACAAAAGACTAAGGACATTGTGTGGTCTGTCTCTATTTCTTGCTAACTTGAAATTTCTATTTCATTGAAATAGGGAATTAAGTGAAATGTAGTTTTGTCCCTTGAGAGGAAGTGTGCTTAATTTTGGCAGGCCGTGAAAAATATCCTATTGGAAACTGAAACTGAACACATATGTCTCTTTCATTTAATGTTTTATTTTTAAACATTTATTGAGTCCTCCCTTCAGACTTATATTTCTTTCCCCCAAATCTCTTCCTCTTGATTTCCTATTTCAGTTAAAGGCATCATATTCTTCATGTTCTTAGGGTGAAATTAAGTAATTTCTGAAATGCAAAATTTCAGAGAAAGATTCCTAAGAAAATTAACGGGTAGTTTTTTTTCCATTTTAATTTGCTTCTTTTTTTTGTTGTTGTTAAATCTCAAATCACTTGGTAATTTTTTCCTCCTCTTCTCCTTTCATTTCCTTTCTCTTACCTTTCATTCTTTCAACATATTCTTTTCATAAGGTGGAGAGCTCACGTAGAAATTCATCTTTGAAATTTCTTTCCATAAAATGGTACTGAGAAGGTTTACTTTTTTGTTGATTTTTTTCACACAGAATTAAGGTTTTGTGCAAGACCTGTTTGGGGGGGGGTCCTCCATAAAACTGGTATTATCTTATGGTGGGTGAGCCTTTGCAGTATACGCTTCCCCTGCTAGGTAAGTGTTCTAGGAAACAGCTAGCATTGTTGTGCATCATAATTTGTGGAAGAAATAACCTCAGTTGTGACTAACAGGTTACTGGTTCTTCCACCATGACAACGTACCAACTAGGTTGAGTGATCAGTAGTTTTTGACCAAAAATGGTATGATCCCCAATCCCCACACTCCCTATTCACCTAATCTTGCCCGAGTGGCATTTTTTTTTTTGTTTTTTCTCCAGATGAAAAAAGTCCTCCAAGGCAAACATTTTGCCAATGTGAAAGAGGTGAAACAAGAAAATGACAGAAGCACTAAACGGCATCAAAAAGGTGCACAAAAACTGTTTCAAGCAGTGAAAAGAGTGTCTTGATAGGTGTATTGTATCAGATGGAGAGTGATTTGAAGGTAACTAAAGGTCCTATTTATTTAGCAAGGGGCTATGGGACTTTATTTCCTTTTATTTTATTTTAAAGATGTGTGGTACAAGTTTGTATTAGGTACATAAATGGTCTATGTGCAGGTGAAGTTTGGGCCTCCCACTGGTCATTGCTTCCCCCGGTTTAGGATCAGGTACAAAGATGGCTGAAGTTTAAACATGTAAGAATAAATACACAATTTTTTATAAATAAATTCTGTTTTGGGGGGGGTCCCTCCTTGTATGTATGATAATACCTTACAAAAGACAACTACTTTTCTTCTCCTTTCTGCTTATTCATTTGTCTGACCCGCTGATGTGCATAGAGTTTCCAGCAGGAATATTCGAGTAGCTGACCAGTTAGGACCTCTGGCTTCTGGGTTCTTCTAGTCAGTCAATACCTTGATGCTTTTAGAACTCTGATGGTAGAACAGTGCTGAGCTAGGCTCCCATGAGCAAAGTCTTGGTAAGCAATTTAAAAATACTGTGCAGGGAGCAAATCAATTTTAAAATTGCCAAAATTCTGTTTCTTGAACCAATTGGCTTTTGCTATTGTTAGATTCCTATCCAATCTTTGTCATATACACACCCATCATTGAGTTGAAATCACTATGAACGTTTTTACATTCTGTTTTTTCAACTTCATATCACATCTGTTATAAATACATATCTTTATTGTCATATTATCTTATTTTCCTAACAATTATTCGGCACCTATCATGTGTCAGTCACTGTGTTAGAAAAATTCATGAGACAGTGTGGTGGCTAGACAGCTGCAGTCAAATAGACCAGGCTTCAATTTGTGGCTATGCCATTTACTTTATGCCTTGAGCAAGTTCCTTAACTTCTTTGAACTTAAGTTTCTTTAACTGTTAAATTGAGAATAATAACATGTCTTAATAGAATGGTAAAATTTTATTGAGATACTGAGAGACAATGCAAAAATGCATAACATAGTCCTTGGCATATAATAAGCATTAAAGAATACTGGTGAATAAATTGCCGATATGATTGGCTATGATGATATACTCGTGATCTCAAGGAGTTTCATAGGGGGAAGATGCATATTCAGCAATACATGCACGCAATAAGAAATGACAGGAACTATGATAAGTATCTATACAGGAATTATTGGAGTCCTCAAGTAAAATATGGTTGATTTCACCTGGGAATGCAGGTATAAAAAATTTTTTAAAATACCAAGAGGCAATAAATAAGTTTAATCAAAGGCAAACTAGCCTTATTGCACAGATAGTCCCCACTAATTCTAAAGATATATGAGCCAAGTTGAGCTAACATTTTTAGTTGAGTTGTAAGTATGAGAAGGATTTTACCAACTGGAGATTAAGGAAGAATACTCCAGGTAGAGGGTACAAGACAAGCAAAGACCTTGAGTTATGGATATTTATTTAGGAAATGAGTGTGTTTATGATTTGTTTAGTGCAGTAGAATCAGGCCTCCAGGTGGTGTCACTGCAAGAAATAAAGTTGGAGAAGCAGGTGAGGGAGAGCTCACAGAGACCTTAAGCCCTCTCTAAGAACTTGGAATTCCCCTGTGCAGTTGAGAGGGATACCATTCTCCTATGACCCCTGTGGTGGCAGGATTAATCCTAGACTGGGGAAAGCAAACCTGAAGATAAGAAAAAATCTATTGCAGAGGTCCAGGCAAGAGGTGATGGGGCCTGAGCTAACTCTGTATAATATTCTACCATGTTAATGTTACATACCACATAAATGCCCTCTTGTTTACAAGAAATTAAATTAATTACTATTCTGAATATTGCCCTGGTTTGTATCTTTCTATAAATAAAGTTATTTCTTTCTTTCAAATATTTTCTTCAAGAAAGAGGGCATACACATCTGCATGGATCTTGACAACTATAGGCAAATTTGTTTCAGATGGATTTTCCAAATTATATTTTCACCAGGGTATGTTTGTGTGCATGACTTCAGGCACCATTGGTAACGCTGGGTGCCGTCATTCTTTTCTTTGTTGCTTTCGAGGGCATAAAACTATTGTTTTAATTTGCCTTTTTTAATATCTAGAGAAATAAAATGTTTTCTCCATTTGTCTTCTAATTATGTGTCCTTGCTTGTGAATTGCATGTCCTGTCCTTTGCCCATTTGATAAGCAATTGTGTTAAATCCCTTTTTGGCTGGCCTCTCTTCTGGCAACCCTCCACACACACATTTCCCCACAGGCTCTCTTTCTAATTTCTTTTCTCTTTGATCTATTGAAATCAAATCCTTTTTCTAACTCAATATTACAATAGACATAACAATTCTAATTGCTCTATTGATTCACGGCCACTATAGTTGTGGGCACATTAGGAAGAACAGGGCTTTGCTATCAGAGACCAGGGTTTAAAAGCCTGACTTCATGTTTTCTAGATGTGTGATTTGGTGCCAGTATCTTAAGTATTCTGAACTGGTTTGCTTATTTGTAAAATGGGAGTAGTAATATATGCTAGTATCAATTAGGAACTATATTTGGCTGTTAGTAGCAGAGATCTGAATATAGTGGCTTTAAAAATGTAGCAGTCTGTTCTCTCATGTTAAATTGCTTTGGGGAGGGATGGTGAAGGGACCAGGACTGATTTGGCAATTCCATGAGGTCTTCCCCAGCCTATGGTATGGTGGTGGGATTAGGACTGGGTGGGGAAAGAATAATAGAACTGTCCAGATTTACAGGCAGCCTTATTCCTTAAGGACCAGGGAAGAAATTGGACAATATTGTACAGTGGCAAAACTGAAACTATTCACTTACTCAATAAACAAATGTTTGTTAAGTATCCGTTGTATGCAGAGCTCCAAGATTTTCTCTAATAGACAATATACATGCTAAGTCAAGCAAGAAGACCCTGTTTATTAGAGTATATTCCTAAACATGGGAAATTGTTATTTCTTCCTTTAGGAAGACCCAGGCTTGGGAGTTCTTGGTTCCAAGGTGATTCTGTAGTCTTCTACCTACTTGCCCAAGTAAACCCTCATTCCCAAAAATGCATCACTGCAAACTAACCAGATGTATGCTCATAAATAGACACTCAGGTTATTAAAAAAGAGAGAGAGAGAGAGTCTATGTCTTTATTACCAGATGTGATCAATAATGGATACATGCATCCCTGTTTTTCCTTAGCTCCACCTACTGATTTTATAATCACATTATTTATGCAGATGCTCTGGAGCATCACAAGACCATGTCGTGGACAGAGGGTCTCACAGACCCCTGCCAGCTGAGAGAATATAGAATCCTCTTGTTCTCTTGATATGGCTTATTATTATTATCAGCAGCAGTAGAATCATCACTATTCTACTTCTGACAAAATGTATTCATTACAAATGAAATTTTTGTTCAGATCTCGTAGTTCATGCCTGAAAGCAAAGATATTAGAATTAATGAGCATTTTTGCTGATGAGAAGAAAAATCACTGAAGGGTGATTGGACTTTAGCCTTTTAATGGGTCTAATATTCTTCTTTCATTAGGGTTGACAAGGATGTATCTGGCTCCCTTATGCTATGTGCTATGGTTTAAGAATGTACTTTACCCAACATAAAGCTAGCTTTTTTCATAATAATATAGCCTAATAGTCATTGAGTACATGCCAACAGAGTTCCATTGAAGGGTGAGTCTGGACAGAGGCAGGGTGACAATGTAAACCTTGTTAGCAGGCGGTAGAAAGGCTTTGCTTGGTTTATTAAAATTATCAGTGTAATTTGGTTCCACTTTTCCTTAACACAGCAGGTAATAAGGATTTACAAAGAGCAACCCACTCAGGGAGCCAGGTAGCCACACTGCAAGAACTGTCGATGAGCCCTGAAGATAACATGACAATTTTGTGGTAAAGCAGGGAGTACGGACCCTGACACATTTTGCTGGTGGTTCAAATGAATGTGGATGTATACTGCAACACACTGTAACAGAGGACTTGAGTGTTGACTCAAGGGAACCGTAATTAGAAGTCTTCAGGGCATTGTGAGCTTGGGGAGTCTTATTAATGAAGTCAGGAAGAGTTTTCATATGGAGAATAGGCATTTGTCTTTGATTTTCTAAGGTCATGCAATTACAGAAACCAGAAAGAATTGGGGTATCAGTTTTATTTGGCTCTGTCAACCATTTAATGGACATTCCATTTAGGTGAATAAGATGTGGGGCTATGAGGGCACAATTAAAGTGTGGTGCCTGTTGGGTTAGCCAGCATGTTTTTGTAAGGTGGCTGTAGATTCTCATATGAACCTAGTTGACCTCTCTGAACTGTCTTTACTCCTGACACTTCGGACACCAAATGTGTTTGGGTTTGTTCTACACCAACTAATTCTCCAACATTTTAGACATCAACTGGGTGTCTACAATTCAACTCAGTTGTGACACCGACTACCCAGAGTTAGGGTAGACCCCACAGGTTACAGGCTCAGTCCCATGACACTGCTCCCACTTCACATATTAGTTGCAAGTCTCAGGTTGCCATCTGTACTTCTGACCAACCCCCTATAACTTGAGGGTTCCCATGACCCTCTTCTCAGGTTTAATAATTTGCCAGAACAGTTCATAAAACTCAGGGAAACAATTAACTTATGTTTGTCAGCTTACTAGAGGATATTATAAAGGATATCAATGAACAGCCACATGAAAATGTACATAGGGTGAGGTCTGGAAGAGTCCTGAGTGCAGCTACTTCAATCAGGTAAGGTTGGGGTGTGTCTATGCTGCTGGTGGGAATGCAAACTAGTTCAACCTCTATGGAAAGCAGTGTGGCAATTTCTAAAAGAACTAGAAATTTACCTTCCATATGACCTAGCAATCCCCCTACTAGGAATATACCCAGAGGAACTCAAATCATTCTACAAAAAAGATACCTACACACACATGTTTATTGCTGGCACTATTCACAATAACAAAAACATGGAGCCAGCTGTGCTGCCCATGGAAACTGGTCTCAATAAAAAAATATGGTACAGATACATAGTGGAATATTATGCAGCCATAAAGAAGGACAAACATGGACTTTGTAGAAACTTGGATGAATTTAGAGTCTGTCATACTCAGTGATCTATCATGGAAACAAAGAACAGAGTATCACATGTTCTCACTTGTAAGTGGACCCTGAACATTTATCATAATACTATAAGAAAAGAATTGGCAGTAGCGGGATACATCCAGGGTTGAGGGGTGGCAGGGTGGCAGGACACAAGATCATTAAGGGTACTTGATCTCAAACCAGGCAAAGGGGAGCCAAAAGGAGGTTGGGCCTTTACCTGCACGATGTCCACTTGTAATACCTAATCCTGAATTGCAACCCATCTTAAAAAAAAGTTGGGATATGCTGCACTCTCAGCACATGGATATGCACATAAACCTGGAAGCTCTCTAAACCCCATTGTTTAGGGTTTTTTTAAAAAATGAAAACATAGAAGTAATTGGTTAAATTGTTGGTCAATGGTGATTAAACTCAATTTCCAATCTCTCTTCCCTCCCCAGAAACTGGAGGATAGAGCTGAAAATTCTAAGTTTCTAATCAAGACTTGGTCTTTCTGGGGTCCAGTCCCCATCCTGAAGCCATATAGAATCACCCAGTCATAAGTCTTCTTATTAGCATACAAAAGGACTCATTATTTGAAAGATTCCAAGGGTTTTAAGATTTGTGTGCTAAGATCCAGGGACAAACACAAATACATTGTTTTATTATTTCACAGCTTCCTTGTCTAAGGGACCAGAGGAAATGGAGCTGAAGAAGGGAGGCACTTGGGAAGGGCACCATCTACAGCTGAACACAAGGTGACAGCCTAGGCTATGGTGTTGTGATAGGGTTGTCACACTCTTCCAAATACCAACATAATCTTGAGAGAAAATAAGGATCAACCTTTCCTTTCCCCTTCTTTTTTCCACCTTCTTTCCTTTTTTATCTCTTCCCTCCTCACTTCCCATCCTTTCCTTCCATCCCTAGCCTCCTTATGCACTAATTCTCTTTCACAATCAGTATGTGATACACCAAGCACTTTCTTTGGTTATCTGATGTATACGTAGGTCAATCTGATGGACATGTAGCTAAGGATATGGAACCATTAACTCCATACCAAGGAGCTCACAGCATTGGCAGTAATGACATGAAAACAACTGTGCATAATAAATTGCAGGAAGCAATACTTAGCAATGTGTAAAAGCACTGTGACAACACAGAGGAGAGGAGGATTAGTTATGCCAGGAAGTTCAGGTAAGTTGACACCAGAGGACATAATATTTTCAACTTGGTCATGAGAGAGGAGAAGGATATTACCAAGAGGAAATGAAGGCAGGATATTCCAGACAGGGGCTACAACACAAGCAAAGTCATTGAGTTATGAATGTGTATTCAGGAAATAGTGAAATGAGCCTCAGGGGTATAGCCTAAGGTGCTAACCATGAGCAATCATAATCATCAACATTAATCAAGCATTTATGAGGGGAGATCTCCCCAAATGAAATTTATTTATGAAAATTATATATTTATTCTTACATGTTTAAACTTCAGTCACCTTCAAAGTACTCTCCCTTTGGTGTAATACACCTATTGAGATGCTCAAAACAATTTTTTAACTCGTCAATTTTGATGCCTTTTAGTACTTCTGCCCTTTTTTTGTTTGTTTGTTTTATCTCTTCCACATCAGCAAGATGTTTCCCTTTGAGGACTTTTTTCATCCAGGGAAACAAACAAACAAAAAAGTTACTCAGGGTGAGATCAAGTGAATAGGGAGGGTAAGGTATGGGTGTCACAATGGTTTTGGTCAAAAATTGCTGAACACTCAGTGCAGTGTAGGCAGGTGCACTCATAAATCACCCATCGTAAAATGGGCAAACACATTGAAATAATCTCCAAAAAAAATCCACTGAAACTGTATGCAGCCTCTCACAACAACTCTAGCTGGTGCACTGATGCCAATGGGTTATTAAAACCCTTACCTAGCAGGAGAAGCCTGTACTACAAGGAACCCACCCTCCAAAAAATAATTCTGTTTTTTGGGAGGTCTCCCTCTCTTACATGTTAGGAATTTGTTAAGCCTTGTATGCATATTAATTTATTTCAAAAAACAATTCTATGTGGTAGTTACTTATGTTATCACCATTTTACAAAGGAAGACATAGAGGCTTAGAGAGGTTAAGGAACTTTCCTAAGGTTATAACTTTCTATGGCCTGGAGCCAGGATTAGAAAGCAAACAGGTTGACTATGATTGACTAGAATAAAAAAGAATATAGGCCTTAATATCTCAACCAGGGATTTATTCTTAATCTCTGCCCCTCCCAGAATCCTCTGACGTGGCAAGTACAACATGATCCATTTGGGTATAGAAAGAATATTCTTGAACTTTCTATTTGTTTTTGCCTCATCTTTTAAAATGATTATTTGTAATGTGTTTTATAATATACCTACAATATTGGTACACTAGAACATGTATATAATTTAAAAATAAATAGGGATACATATGTTGGGGTTTGCACTGGAACAACTTTTATTGGAAGAACTACAAATTAAACAGATTCAAAGACTAATGTTCTAGACCAGAAATTCTCAAGTGTAGTGTTTTTTGACCAGCAGCACTGTCATCTCAGAACTGACTAGAAATGCACATTTTCAGTCCCCACCACAGACTTTCTGGATCGGACACTCTGGGGATGGAGGCCCATGATCTGCGGTTTAACAAGTCACCCAGGTGAGACTTATCGGTTTAGGTAGTATAACTTTAAGGTGGAAAGTGACGTTGTTTAATTTGAGTTCTAGGAAGATAATTCTAATATGATAGAAAAATCAATGAGATGCTAGAAGTTGGGAAACTCTTTAAAAGACCATTAATATGCCCATGGCAAGAATTGAGTAGTGTCTGAGTCAAGTGCAAGAGAAGTGGATTTCAAAAATAGTTGGGAGTAAAACCCAGATGTGATGCCAAAGATTCTAGTGTGCAGAATTGCTGTCTCCATGTGTGCCTAGGTGTCCATGTGAGTCAGAACGTGTGACAAGAGGAATCTTTGGTGATTGATCCTGTTTAATTTGAAGTGTGAAGGATACTCAAGATTAGCAGGCAGTGAGACATTTAGACTTTCAAACTCAAAAGAGAGATGGGTATGGAACTATGTATGGGAGAGACTTCAGCATACATGTAGCCATAGAAACACTGGACTTGGATAAAATGAATAAGCTCCATCTTCCCTAAAGTGAGTGAGGGATAGAAGTATCTGTGAAGAATGAGAGGGACAGAAGTGACATATAGGCCTAAGACATGGGCTAACATTTGAAGTAACTATGGGACACGGGAAGAGGAAGGAGAGCAAGAGAGAAAACTGATATATCTTCTAGTTGAACACTGAGACTGCATTGGACAGGTAGATGCTCAACATGTACTGGGGGGCTGGAGAGTCAAGTGAGCTAAGGGCTACACCGTGGACTAAAAATCAGGGATTCTTAACCATTTTGGTGCCACGAACTCCTCTGATTGTCCAGAGAGGCCTATGGAGCTCTTCTTAGAATAATATTTTTAAGTATTTGTTAGAACACAAAGCATGAGAACAAAGCAATTATGGTTAAATATGTTTATCAACTTATCAAAAGAAAATTTGTGATATAGTATAATATATGCACTAATACATACATATGTTCTTATTAATGTATTATATAACAATTTTATCTATGGGATTAATAACCCTGAATTTAAAACTGTGATGAGTGCAAATAATAATTTGAGATATTTGTAACAACTGTTATGTGATATGAAAATATTATTGATTTTTACTGGTAATAAAAATCACAGGCATTGCGAATATTTTTACATTTGATACCTGCATTTTATTTTATTTATTTATTTATTTATTTTTTTGAGTTGGAGTCTCACTCTGTCACCCAGACTGGAGTGTAGTGGCCTCTCCCAGCCACCGCAGCCTCAACCTGCTGGGCTCCGGCGATCCTTCCGCCTCAGCCTTCTGAGTAGCCGGAATTACAGGCACACGCTACCACGCCCGGCTGATTTTTTGATTTATTGTAGAGATGAGGCCTCACTGCCCAGGCAGGTCTCGAACCCACGGGCTCAGGCAATCCACTCACCTCAGCCTCCCAAAGGCGCGGGATTACAGGTTGAGCCACTGAGCCCGGCTTGCTGCCTGCATTTTAAATTGAAGTTTATTCTAAATTCATTTATACATTAGGGAAAATAAATAAACAATTTTTTTCCGCATGAAGTACACGGACCTTCTGACTTTTATCCATAGACCCTTTGAGGGGACGTGGACTCTGCTTTACAAGCTCCTATGCCAAGTGAATTGACAAAAATGCAGGCATTTGTTTACAGTTAGAAATTAATCTTCTAGAACAATTTCCATATGTCTTGTTTGAAGAAAGTTTTTGTTTGAAAGACTTAGTTGTTTAAGGTAATTTGGGTGCATTTAGCTAGCCCCTTTGGAGAGTTATTGAGAAGAAATCCTTTTGTCTATCTGTAAAAACACTAACCTTACTACCTATCTTCAGCCAGAATGGGGGTTAGTGTGTGTTGGTAATAATTCCTTAGTGTTTTAACTCTTGCTGATATGCTTTAGTCAGAAGGGACTTCATTTGTAATGCTTACTATCTATGGATGATGATAAAAGGAAGATTGTGGCAATTCCATTAAAAATGTTGTTTTTCTAATTTTGTTAATATTAGAAGAAAACTCAGAGGTCTAGATTCAAATCTCATATTTTGTTGGTGAGGAAATTGAGACCCAGAAAGAGAAAGAGATCTTGTTTTGGTTATTCACTGCTGCATGATACATTTTCCCAACATTTAACAGCTTAAATGAAAAATTACTTTAATAGTCTCATAAATTTTGTGGGGAAGGAATTCAGTCAGGCCTAGGTGGGCAATTATTTTACTTTACATGGCATCGACTGAGGTCACTTTTAGTATTTGACAGATGAAATGGACTGGTCCAGAGGATTCTAAGAGCTTTAAGCCATATGTCTGTCCCTTGATGAGAGAGCCAAATGGCTGGCCTACACGGAACCTGTCAGCTCCTGAGGGTGTTTTTCAGTTCCCAGAAAGTGTTTCAAGAGGCACTGGTGAAAGCTCCAAGACTTTGTATTATCTAGTCTCAAAAAGCCCACAGTGTCTTGTTGGTCAAGTAAATCCATAAGGCCAGCTCAGATTAGAAGAGAGGAGAATATTAGGCTCCACCCTTCAAGGGAAGTGGTATCAAAGGAACTGTGCCCATCATTCACCTATCCCAGTCCACCTTTGACCACAAACCATTTATATTTCCTTCACATACAAATACATTTACTACCTCCCAAGACCCTCAAACGTCTCATCCTATTCCAGCATCAGGGTCAAGCTAAAGTGCAGGATCTTGTTAATCTGAAGATCTAAGCTAATGAGACTCTCCAGGTATGGTTCTTTGAATATGGTTCCTCTTAATCTAAATATATGTAAAATAAAGAGAGCCAAAATACAATGTTGATACATGGATAGAATAAACATAATAGACATTCCCATTTAAAAAGATGAAAGTAGTAGGCACAGAACAGTCACAGATCCAAAGAAACTCAGAAATCCAGCTAGTTCTGAAATAAGATGAGCACATGTTGCCTCTTCTTGGTTAGTCTTTGTCTTTCTCTCTGGGAAGGATTCTCCATCTTTGAGCTCTTGGTTCTACCCTGTAGGATCATCTTTCTCTTATATAAAAAATGGCCAATGTTTGCTGCTGAGTAGTTTTCTCAGTCTGCTTCCTGCTCAGAGGAAGTTGTATGAAGGTCTCTTTGCATTTTGCATTGTCTCTATCTAGCTACTGTGCTTCTGTAGTGCAATGCCGTGAAAAGCTTTGTGAGCTTCGTATGACTCTGTTTTGGGGTTAATTCCATTAGATACAAACCACTCACAATTATCTTCCATATAGGCTCCTCCTTGTGGGACAAATTCTTTGAAATTCTTAAGACCTACATTCCCACCAATAGTCAAGAAGTATTCCCATTTCTCCACAGTCTCAACAACATCTCTTGTTTTTTTTGACTTTTTAATAATAGCCTTGCTGAATGGTGTGAGATTTTAGATGGGCTCATCAGAAGCTCAAACTTTGCCTTTGTACAGCATACTTATGTAACAAATCATTACATCTGCCCCATGATTTTAAAATTTTTTTAAAAAAGAGAGAGATTCATTCTTAAAGACTTTTTGTCTAGATGAAAGAACGTACTCCCTTCGAGATTCTTTTTTTTTTAAAGCTCACGCCCCAGTTCTGAAGGTGAAGGACCCCCTCTGAAAAACTATGTGAACTGTGGAAGAGGGTGCATGCATTTACCTTCAAGATTCTTAAAAACCATCTTGCCTACCAAAGAGGGTCTGCAAGGCACATCCTTAAGATTCTTAGAAGCTCTAATAGTCACACTCTTTTATTTTATTTTTTTATCAATATTTTTTATTATGATATTGTGGGGTACAGTTAAGGGTTAGGTATACAAATATGCTTCGTTCAGGCACCCGTGTTGATAAGGGGTATCTCCCCATCCCCAGACAGATATTGACTACTGTTATTCTCACCTCCCTTCCCCTCCCTGCCCCCCTTCATAGTTTCCCATCACTGTCAATCCTTTTCTTATAGTATTGCGATAGATGTTCAAGGTCCACTATATGAGTGAGAACATGTGATATTCAGATCTTTGTTTCTGTGAGAAATCACTCAGTATTATAGACTCTAGTTCCATTCAGGTTGCTGCGAAATTCATGATTTTGTTCTTTTTTATGGCTGCGTAGTATTCCATTGTGTATATGTACCACTTTTTTTAAATCCAGTCCTCTTTTAATGGACAGCATGGTTGCTTCCTGGTTCTTGCTATTGTGAACAATGCTGCAATAAACATACGTGTGCAGGTATATTTTTTATAGAGTGATTTGAGTTCTTCAGGGTATATTCCCAGCAGGGGGATTACGGGGTCATATGGGAGGTCAATATTTAGAGCCTTTAGGAATAGCCATACTGTTTTCCACAGAGGTTGCACTAGTTTGCACTCCCACCAACAGTGTAGAAGTGTTCCCTTTTCGCCACACCCTCTCCAGCAACTGTTATTTTTTGAGTTATTGATAATTGCCATTCTGACTGGAGTTAGGTGGTATCTCAGTGTGGTTTTGATTTGCATCTCCCTGATGATTAGTGAGGTTGAACATTTTTTCATGTGTCTGTTGGCTTCTCGGAAGTCTTCCTTTGAGAAGTGTTTGTTCATATCTTTTGCCCCTTTTATAATGGGGTTGTTTGTTTTTTTCTTTTCAGCACGTTTGAGTTCCTTGAAGATCCAAGATGTTAAGCCTTTGTCAGACCTGGAGATGGCAAATACTTTTTCCCAGTCTGTAGGCTGTCTCTCTGCTCTCTTGATGGTTTCTTTGATTTGCAGAAGCTTGTCAGTTTAATGAGGTCCCACTTGTCTATCTTATCTCTTATGGCCTGTGGGTTTTGGGTTTTGTTCAGGAATTGGATGCCAGTTCCAATTTCCATGAGGGTATTTCCTTTATTTTCTAAAGTGCTTATGGTTTGAGGTTTTACATTTAGGTCTCTGATCCATTTGGAGTTAACCTTTGTGCATGGGGATAGATAGGGGTCCTGTTTGAATCTTCTGCATGTGGTCAGTCAGTTTTCCAGCACCATTTACTGAATAGGTTCTCCTCTCCACAGTGGGAGGTGATGGAGGCTTTGTCGAAGTTGAGTTGGTTGAGAAATTGATGTTTTGCTTCTGGAATCTCAATTCTATTCCATTGGTCTATATGCCTGTTCCTGTACCAATACCAAGCTGTTTTGATTATTGTAGCTTTATAGTAAAGTTTGAAGTCTGGTAATGTGATACCACCTGCTTTGTTTTTTTTTTACTGAGGATTGTTCTGGCTATTCTTGGTCGTTTGTGTTTCCACATGAATTCCTGTGTTGTTTTTTCTAGGTTTGAGAAGAATGTTGCTGGAATTTGATGGGTATTGCATTAAATCTGTAGATTGCCTTAGGTGAGATGGACATCTTCACAATGTTGATTCTTCCAATCCATGAGCATGGGATATTTTTTCACTTTTTTGTGTCATCTTTGATTTCTTTGAGCAGTGTTTTGTAGTTTAAAACTACAGTGTTTTCTTTTTTGTTTTTAATCAATATTTTTTATTATGATATTGTGGGGCACAGTTAACGGTTAGGTATACAAATATGCTTAGTTCTGGCACCCTTGTTGCTAAGAGGTGTCTCCCCGTCCCCAGACAGATATTTACTACTGTTAATCCCATCTCCCTTCCCCTCCCCTACCATAGTTTACATTGTAAAGGTCTTTCACGTTTCTGGTTAGGAAGATGCCAAGGCATTTCATTTTTTTTTGTGGCTATTGTGAATGGAATTGTGCTTTTTATTTGGGTTTCTGTTTGTTTGTTATTGGTGTAAAGAAATGCGATTGTCTTTTGCACATTTATTTTATATACTGAGACTTTGCTAAAGTCCTTTATCAGTGTAAGGAGGTTTTTGACAGATTCTCTTGGGTCTTCAAGGTACACGATCATGTCACCTGCAAAGAGAGATAACTTGACTTCCTCTTTTTCTATTTGGATGCCTCTGATTGCCTTCTCTTCTCTGATTGCTCTAGCCAGGACTTCCAATACTATATTGAACTGGAGGGCTGAGAGTGGGCATCCTTGTCTTGTTCCAGTTTTCAGGGGGAAATGGCTCCAGTTTTTGGCCATTTAGGAGTATGCTGGCTGTGGGTTTCTCGTAGATGGCTTTTACTATTTTGAGGTATGTTTGTTCCCCATATGCCTAGCTGTTCGAGGGTTTTTATCAAGAAGTGATGCTGGATTTTATCAAAAGTTTTTTCTGCATCTAATGATACAATCATGTGGTTTTTGTTTTGACATCTGCTGATGTATTTAATTACATTTATGGTTTTCGAATGTTGAACCAGCCTTGCATCCCAGGGATGAAGCCCACTTGGTCATGATGGATGATTTTTGAGATGTGTTGTTGAATCTGGTTTGCTAGGATCTTCTTGTGAATTTTAGCATCTATGTTCATCAAAGATATTGGCCTGTAGTTCTCTTTCTTTGTTGGGTCTTTACCTGGCTTGGGTATCAATGTGATGTTAGCTTCGTAAAATGATTTGGGGAGAGTTCCATCTTTCTCAATCACCTGGAATACCTTCAGTAGGATTGGTATAATCTCCTTCTTAAATGTCTTGTAGAATTCTGCTGGAAAGCAATCTGGTCCAGGGCTTTTTTTTTGGTAGATAGTTTTCTTATTACGTAGTAAATTTTCTTGATTGTTATTGGTCTATTTAGGGTCTCAATTTCTTCTTGTTTCAACCTAGGCAGGTTGTGTGATGACAGAAAGTCCTCCATTTCTTAAGGTTTTCAAGTTTGTTTCCATACAAGTGTACATAGTAGTCTCTAATAATCTTTTGTATTTCTTCAGGGTCAGATGTGACTTCATCTTTTGTGTTACTGTTTGTTTATTTGGGCTTTTCCTCTCTTTTTCTTGGTCAGTTTAGCTAGGGGAACATCGATCTTGTTTAACCTTTCGAAGAACCAGCTTTTTGTTTCATTGATTTTTTTTGTATTATCTTTTTGTCTTCTATGTCCTGGATTTGGGCTTTTATTTTGGTGATCTGGATTCCTCTGCTGAAATTAGGGTTTTTGTGGTCTTGCCTTTACAGCTTTTTTAGGTGGCTTCTTAGGCTGTTAATTTGTGATCCTTCCATTTTCTTCATGTGTGTTTGTAGGATATGAATTCCCCTCTTACTACAGCTTTCATGGCGTCCCAGAGATTTTGGTAAGATGTTTCTTCATTTTCATTTGTTTCCAGGTATTTTTTAATCTCTGTTTTGATTTCATCAACAACCCAGGAGTTGTTTAGCATCATGGTATTTAATGTCCATGTCTTTGTGGTTTTGGGGGACCTTGTTGGTGTTAATGATTATTTTTATTCCACTGTGGTCCGAGAAGGTGCATGGTAAGATTTCAGTCCTTTTAAATTTGCTTATGCTTGATTTATGGCCAAGTATATGGTTGATCTTAGAGTACATTCCATGCGGTGTTAAGTAGAATGTGTATTCTGTGGTCTTTGGATGGAGGGTTCTGTAGGTATCAATTAAATCCATTTGATCAAGAGTCACATTGAGGTTTTGGGTCTCATTGCTGATTTTTTGTCCTGATGATCTGTCTAGGGTTGTGAGTGTTGTATTAAAGTCCCCAGCTATGATGGTATTGGAATTGATATCTTTTTTTAGTTTACCTTGGAGCTGCTTTATGAAAGTCGGTGCTCCTATGTTTGGTGCATATATGTTTAGGATGGATATTTCTTGTTGATGGATTGGACCTTTTATCATTATGTAGTGGCCTTCTGTATCTTTTTAAAAATTTTTGATAGCTTAAAGGGCATTTTGTCTGAGATTAAGATTGTGACTCTGCCTTTCTTTTGTGTTCCATTTGCCTGAAAATTTGTTTCCCATCCTCTTACTTTGAGTCTGTGAGTGTCCTTTCTAGTGAGGTGAGTCTCTTGAGGGCAATAGATTGTTGCCTGGTGAAATTGTATCTGTTTTGCCACTCTATGCCTTTTCAGTGGTGCGTGTAATCTGTTCACATTCAAACTATTTATTGAAATGAGAGAGTTGATCCCTATCATAATGTTCTTACAGAGTTGTTACTCTTCCTGTTTGTGTGTTGTCTTTCTTTTGGTTTTAGAGTTGGTTTTTAATCTTTTACCTGTACTCTTATGAAGAATGTTGTTGTTCTTTTTTTCCTTTTCTTCTGTGTTCAATACTTTCTTAAGTGTTTCTTGTAGAGGTAGTCTTGTGGCAGTGTAGGTTCTTAGGGATTGGATATCTGGGAAAGATTTCAATTCTCCCTCACTGATGAAGCTTATCTTGGCTGGGTAGGTTATTCTCAGTTGAAATTGTTTATCTTTTAGAACTTTGAAGATAGGGCTCCAAGCTCTCCTAGCCTGGAGAGTTTCTGTAGATAAATCTGCTGCTATTCTAATTGGTCTTCCCTGGTACATAGTCTGACCTTTTTCTCTTGCAGCCTTTAGGATTTTTTCTTTTATACCTACTTTATTTAGGTGAATTATTATATGTCTGGGAGTTGGTCTTCTCATTTGTTGTCTTGCAGGGGTTTTCTGAATCTCTTGTGTTTGAATTTTTTCATCCTTGATGAGATAAGGGAAGTTTCCTTGAATGATTTCATGAAATGTTTGTTCCAGTGTGGCCTCTGTTTCTCTCTCTGCCTCAGGAAAGCCAATTACTCTTAGGTTTGGTCTCTTGAAGTGATCATTCATCTCTTGAAGGTTTTGTTCTGTTGTTTTGAGATTCTTTTCTGTGATTTTGACAGTTTGGGTTAGTTCTGTGTTTTGGTCTTCAAGCTCTGAGATTCTTTCTTCTGCTTGGCTAATTCTGCTTTCCATGCTTATTAGTTTGTTATTTATTTCCATCACAGTATTCTTTACTGCTGTTATTTCTGACATCAGCTCCTTCCTATTTTCCTCTTGTCTCGCCTCAATTTTTAAAATTCTCTCCATTAATGTCTTGATGTCTGGGTTTGTTGCATGTGACCAGTCATTCTGGGGGCTCTTCATTGTTTGTGTTCCGGAATCTGCTTTCTCAGCATCTGATCTCCCAGGGGTCTGTGTGAGACCTATATTCTTCTTTTGGTTTTTCTTCATTTGTTTGGTTTTCTCCTTCCCTACTTTTTCCTTCCCTCCACATCACCGTCTTCTTTAATTCTGTTATTCAGGGATAGAGGGATTGCTTTTACTTCTGTTTGTTCAATCTCCTATTCTTTATGTATGCCCTCTTACTTTGTTCAATTCTGGAGTTACACTGTAGGTTGGGGGTGGTCCCTTTTGCAGTTTTGAGATTTACTTAAGCGGGGAGCTATGATTCAAAATCTCTCTGCAGGTCCTGGTATTCACCGACAGATGTATGGATAATCTGAAACCCACTTCCCACTGCCTTGGAATCTGTCCATGCAGTGGGGCTGTAGGTTTACTCTCTGAAATAAAATGTGGTTTGCAGAGGGAAGAGAATGGAGCAGATTGGGGGGGGGGAGAAGGGGGGTGGAGAAAGAGAGGAGTAAGGGGGGAAACAGACGAGTGTACCAACAAATGGAGAGAGAGACCTAAACTGAAACAGATAAAAACAATAGACCATGGCTACAGACTAACCAACTCCCATACAAAAAAAAAAAAATACAATGATGCTAACATACAAGCCAACCAACCACTTTATTGGTGTGCTGTTCCTCTATACAAAGATATGGTTTACAGGGAGGAGAAAAGAGAAAGAAAGGAAGAGGAAAAGAAAAAAAAAGGTACAAAACAGTAGGAATAGAATTAAGTCATTAACAGAACCAATTGAGCACACTCTGAGACTTTTCGTTTAAGTCCAATGTCCTTTCAGCTCTGATTTCTAGCTATCTTTTCAAGCTGGTAAATTAGTTCACAGTTAGGGTCAGTTACCTCTGGCCTGCTTTGAAGGACTGTTCAGATCACCTTCAGTTCACCATTCAAATCTGGCCTGTGTCTGTTTTTCAAGCTTGTTTCTCCCGTTTTGGTGTTGTTACCTTGAATCGCCAGCAGGTGGTGCTATCTCAGCTGCTCACCCCAGAGGGGGTGGAGCCGGACAGGAGTCAGGCAGAGGCCGGAGATGGGAGCCTGCTTCAGGGTGCACAGAAGCAGAAGGCAGGACATCATGGTGACAGCAGAGGTGGCAGCAATTCCAGCAGATCTTGCCTGCAGGGGCTTCAAGGACTGAAGTCGTGGATCACCTCAGGCACGGGGGCGTGATGCGCTATGGCCGCCACGAAGGCCATGGCGGCACGGTGGCTGCTGTGTCTGTGGCTGCAGTGGCTGTCCAGAATGCTGCGATGCCCCAGCGGTGGTGACGGCCGAGCTCCATGTGAAGAGCAGGCTGCCGACGTTGGTATCCGCAGCCCTGGGGGAGAGAGCCAGAGACCTCTGCGTTGTCCTTTGCAGAGGGTCTCATAGACCAGGCTGCCCCATCACCATCTTGTTGGAAGTCTAGTCACACTCTTAAATCTTTCTGAGTTCTAACAAAGGTCTTACAGCAGTGTTTTAAAGATTTTACTGAGACTATTTCTTTTTTCTTTTTGAGTTGGAGTCTCACTCTGTCACCCAGACTGGAGTGCAGTGGACGCTCCCAGCCACTGCTGGGCTCCAGCAATCCTTCTGCCTCAGCCCTCCGAGTAGCCAGAATTACAGGCATGTGCTACCACGCCGGGCTGATTTTTTGATTTATTGTAGAGATGAGGTCTTGCTGTCCAGGTGGGTCTCGAACCCGTGGGCTCAGGCAATCCACTCACCTCAGCCTCCCAAAGGCGTGGGATTACAGGCTGAGCCACCGAACCCGGCTGAGACTTTCTTATCTGAGATAATTTCACTATCCAGAAAAGCTGGAAATGAAACAGCAAGTCCTAGATTCTTTATATTTCTTCTAAAGTCTGCTTGAAAGTTGTACATTTTCTTGCTTAATTTCATTTCTCTCCATCAGTACTTTACCACACATAGTCAAAAGAAACCAGTGGCTACTTTTGACACTCTTCCTGGAAATCTCTTTGTCCAGATCTAACAGTTCATTACACACATTTTCTATATTAATACAGGCAACAGTTTCACTAAAATTTCTACCGTATGTCTTTTCTCCAGCCTCTAAAAACATTTTTCTCATTGTCCTTTGAGACCTTATCAATAGTCTACTCAAGGTTCTTTTACCTTCTACCCACTTTTTGGCTTCAAAGTCAATGTCACCTTCTTTAGGGCTATGTTACACCAGAATTGCATTTCTAGGAACAAAAATTATTCCAAGATTTGATAGCTTAAAATAATAACTACGTTGTTATATTTTACAATGTTATTTTTCAGAAATTTGAGAAAGGTTCAGCTAGGTGATTCTTCTGTTTCATGGATGTCAACTAGGTCACCCTGGCTGACAGACTGGTCTGGAGTGTCCAAAATATATTATAAATAAATAATACTTATAAATAATAATTATATTATAAATAATACTCAAATTGGTTAGTGGAAAGGTTGGTATTAGACACAGATTTTCCAGTTTCTACCAAAGGGATTTTTTTTTTCACATAGGATATAAAATATATATGTCTCTTAATTTTTTTTGTTTTAGGAAGATTTCTCTTTTTTTGAGTTGGAGTCTAACTCTGTCACCCAGACTGGAGTGCAGTGGCCGCTCCCAGCCACTGCAGCCTCGATCTGCTGGGCTCTGGCGATCCTTCCGCCTCAGCCTTCCAAGTTGCCGGAATTACAGGCATGTGCTACCACACCCGGCTGATTTGTTTTGATTTCTTGTAGAGATGAGGTCTCACTGCCCAGGTGGGTCTCAAACCCGTGGGCTCAGGCAATCCACTCACCTCAGCCTCCCAAAGCCGCGGGATTACAGGCTGAGCCACTGAGCCCAGCTTTTAGGAAAATTTCTTATACTTTTGTTCTGTTCTTTAGGAGAGAAGGAAGGAAATTTCCTTCATGAACAGGGAATTATCCTTGGCATCCTTGCATTTATATGTGTAGTCCATGAGTTGATCTGGGTGGCCACTCTTCTCTGATGCTCTTTGCATGCTGGTAAGACAC
This sequence comes from Cephalopachus bancanus, assembly GCA_027257055.1. Classification (NCBI taxonomy): domain Eukaryota; kingdom Metazoa; phylum Chordata; class Mammalia; order Primates; family Tarsiidae; genus Cephalopachus; species Cephalopachus bancanus. The sequence continues at coordinate 13,550,705 of JAPVLO010000046.1, read as the reverse complement.
TTGGGAATACTATATAAGCGTGACACTTTTTCTGCTTATTTTGTCCTCATTGAAAGATGAGGCTCTTGATTATCCTTATCCTTAATGCACTAAGATCAGCTCTGCCACACCTGCCTTTCTGATGTCTAAGCAAGTTTCATGCATTCATATGTCATTAACTGTTACATGTGGAGCTGCCCAGTAAGGACCTAAGACCCTTACCCCTAGAAATAGAGATTCCAACAAGGAGAATGTCAAAGAATCAACATTAATAGAGTCTAGCATGAAATCCTATTCTGACTTTATACTGGGAATTGTAGAATTCGTAAGCCCTTTCTTAATTGACTGAGTCTATAACCTTGTTCTCAGCATCTGTACTGGGTTCACTTTGGTTCGTTTTGCCTCTGTCCATTTGTATGTGATTGGGGTCCATCTTGTGCTCATTCCATCAGATAGAATACGATAATTATGTGAAACTATTGATAAAAGCACATAAAAAATATTTCAGTGGGAGGAATGAATGTGAATTCTAGTGAAATAATCAGTTTGCCTCTCTGAAAAAAAACACAATCAGTAGAGGAAAAATGTACCCGAAAAATAAAAAAGACACAGGATATTATCTTAAGCAAAATGGACATGAAAAACAAACTACAAAGCAAATACTTTGCATAATTATTGACCAAAAAGGAGAGAGGCTGAGGTTTGGAAAACAAATATTTTTCAACACAGACACATACAAAGCCAGAAGGCATTTTAATGTTTTGTGTTTTTTATATCGTCTATGCCAAGAGAATTTATGATCAGAACATTTCTTCATGATTTTTGGAATTAATAATACAAAAAAGGAGCTTGGCATATTAAATGAGGATTCTATTTTCTACAATGGTGTCTACAGTAGACATACCAGAATGTTCCAACCAGCAGTAAGGAAATCGAGGTTCATCAGACTCTGCATATAGATTTTCACTTCTTTCTATAGAACTAACATATATCAGCCAGTGGGCCCCAATAAGCACATCAGTATGACCTATTTAAGAGTTTAAATGGTCAAGTTTCACAAATTCTAATACAAAATAAGCCACTTAGAAGAATTCTAGCTATGTCTCAAAGCAGAGTAATTTTTTTTCTCCCTCAGGAGAAATGGTTTTCTGAGGCTGTAACTAGACCATCATATTGAAGGGAAAGACTGGATACAAGCTAGAGAAATAATCCAAAGAATGTCTTTACCCAAATGTATAGAAAATGACCAAATTATTCTCCCTTGTGATTTTGCACTTGGACTTTCAAGTATGTAAGTCTGTTCTATAAAGTCACAGGATGCTAGAAGGCCCTTCACTACACTAGTGACAGCAAGGGATTCAGAGAGGTCAAGAGACCAAAGTCATTGAGCCAGCCAGTTTTGAAACTGAAGATAAATCCGGTTTCCTCATTCCTTCTTAAATTTTGTCCCCCAAACACATGAAAACACAGCTTATGTTTGCTCTGTTTTAAATTCTAATGTGTCTCTTGAATTCTTTTTTTTTTCTTAAAAAGAAATCTGTGTTTTATTCATATGGTCTCAGCTTTTCATGATTTATCATTTATTCATTTGTTCACTCAATAAGCAAATATTCAAGTGGCTACTATGTGTTGGGCATGAGGTATCCTCTGGGTGGTACAGTACGTATGGCCCTTATATTTCCACAGGGAGAAGATAGGTAATAAAGAACAAAAATAAATAATTTAACACCGAGTAGATTAGGTGGTGATAAGTGCTATGGAGAACCATAAAACAAGGGAAAGGAACAAAGAATGCCAGAGGTAGCTACTTCAAACAGAATGGAGAGGATGATTTTTTGAGTAGAAGATGACATTGGACCGATATATGAAGGAATCAAGGAGCCAGGCAGGCTTCCTGGGCATACCACTCCTGCAACTACACAGGACCCCACATATGGCTTAATCCTCTGCTGTCACCATCTTGAGATTCTTAATAATTTTTAACAGAAAAAATTCATTTTACATGGGCATGGAAAATTATATAGCTGGTTCTAAATCAGGCATGTGATATCTGGGAAAGAACATTTCAGGAAGAAGACACCAGTAATAGCATAAGGCCTGAAACAAACAAGATAGAGGAAGGAGACCAGTCAATTGGAGCTGAGCAGACAAAAGAGATGATGGGAGATGACAAGGGGGGAGGGGTGCTGAGGACAGGCCCTTGTGAAGACTGTGGCTTTCACTTCAAGTGAGATGTCAAAGCCGTTGATGGGATGGGGGAAATGATTTAATCTTCATTTAAAAACAATTATTCTAGGTTTACACTATCACAAGATTTAAGTGTAAGATTTCTTAAAATAAGTTTATAGCAATCGACTTATAAAGAAGACTTTTTAATGTTAAGAATGTTGACTTAAAATGTTAAACAGATATATTAAAAACTTTGTAAAACTGGCAAATTATTGACTCTAGATGCTTATATAGACTAAGTCTTTTTTATTTTTAATGTCATCCTTTCCTAGGTAGATTCAATATTTAGAACCTTACAAATAAATTCTTAACCACAAATACACCTGTCTACAGAAATACACTTTTCTAAAATCTAGTTTTACTAGAAAAGACACGTATATATTTCCAGAGAATGTTTAATCTTCTGCTATACTTCAATTTTTTTTTGATAGAGAGAAAAAAAATCATGCTTCACTCTTGAATAACACCAATATTTTGTAAAAGAAGACGTTTCCATCCAATGTGCAAAGGAATGACTCTTACTCAATTATGTTGCTGGTTAGAGTATTTCTTTTTCAAACATTAAAAATTAAGAGTTTTGAAATGAAATTCTGATACTATCCAGTGTTAAATATACAGAATTTTTAAAAGGATATGAGATTGAAAAGAAAATTTGAAGTTGCCGAAGGATATTCTAGAGCAACAAAGGGAAGCACTCAGTGCTCAAAACATAGAAGAGTTTTATGTTTGTACTTCTTGAAGTGCCTTGGTAATGTTGGGACCATATATGTGTTTGTCAAAGTTGATGGGTGGTTCTTAGAAAAGGAAAATATTCCCTTAATGATGTGTAATCTTTCTAGTACTTTGCAAGAGCTTTTCTGTCTTTTAGCCCACATTGTCTTTACCATTTCTGAGATAAGCAAAGCAGGTTTTATTTCTACCATGTAGACGAAGAAATAGAAGCCTAATGAATTAAAACAATTACTTCAAAGTCAATGGGAAAACAAGAACCTAGACATCCTTACTCTGTCTGTTGTGTCTTCCACACCATCATATTTTTTCCTTCCGTGTTAAAAAGATAAAGTGGTCTGAGTGGAAGAAACACAAATTTGGTGTTTTTTCTCTTCCCTCACAACACAAAAATAATCAGCACAGACAGAAGACATCTGTGACCAAATGTGTGTGTGGTTTCTCTTCACACACCAAGTAAGCAATCAGTTCTTGGCAAATACCAGCTGGGCATTCTCCAGTTCAATTCCAGCCCTATTTAGGTGACAGCCTCAGGTTGAGGACTCAGTCTCCAACACTGCCTGATCCTTCCCACTAGTTGCAAGTCAGAGCTTCTGGAACTTCTGACTGATAGGCTACAAGTTGGGGTTCCATGACCCCCTCTTTGGATTCAATTGATTTGCCAGAGTGGCTCACAGGACTGTTGCATTTACTCACTTATTACTAAGAATATTTTAAAGGATACAAGAACAGCCAGATGAAAGAATATGTAGGGAAATTTCTGGAGGAGTCCCAAACACAGAAGCTTTTGTCCCCATAAAGTTGGGGTACACCACCCTCTTTGAATGTGCCTGAGTTCTTGTTCACCTTCCTGTGTGTCTCCATATGTTCGGTTATCTGGAAGCTCCCTGAACCCTCTTATCTTGAGCCTTGTGTGAAAACTTCACTGGCTAAACATTATTAAAGCATGGACAACCATATCAAAATGTGATTGGATGTAAAGGATATGATTGAATTCTAATAGACTGAGTGGGGAAACCTAGAAAGGCCTTTCTGTTCTGATTTTTGGCCTCTCCATGCAGCCTTCCTCCTTCTCTGGAATGAAAAGAGAAGGCAGGTGAAAAGAGGGCAGGAGAAGTTTAGAGAGAGAGAGAGATTTCATTTCCTGAAGCCTGCTTCTGATGCCTAAAGCACCCCAACATTGTCCCAAAAGACCATAGCAGGGACTATGGGAGCTATTAATGAAAACATTACACACACACACACACACACACACACACACACACACACACACACACACACACACACACATTTAACATTACAAGTGGCCACTGTGTTTAGTGAGAGACCAAACCACTCCTGGTGAATAGCGGTCATAGTCATTTGTGGTGACACCAGGAATAAAAACAGATAGGAAAAAAAAACAAACTAAAACTCGTTAAAAAAGAGTATAGTGCCCCCCACCCACTGCCCTGTCAATTTGTTTGAGCTCCTTATAGATTGTGGATTTTAGACATTTGTCAGATGCACAGCTTGCAAATATTTTTTACATCCCGTGGGGTGTCTCTTTACTATTTTGATGGTTTCTTTGGCTGTGCAAAAACTTTTTAGCTTGATAAGGTCCCACATGTCAATTTTACGATTTTGCTGCATTTCTTTTTGAGGTCTTTGCCATAAATTTAGTGCCCAGGCCAATGTCCAGGAGAATGCTTCCTAAGTTTTCTTCTAAGATTTTTATAACCTGAGGTTTCACATTTAAGTCTTTGATCCATTTTGAGTTAATTTTTGTATCCAGTGATTGGTAAGGGTCCAGTTTCATTCTTCTGCATGTGGTTAGCCAGCTTTCCCAGCACCATTTGCTGATGATGGCTTCATTTTCCCAATGTTTGTTTTTGTCAGCCTTGTCGAAAATGAGTTGGCTGAAGGTCTGTGGTTTTATTTCCTGATACTTTGGAATAATATCATCTGTGAAGAGAAATAATTTAACTTTCTCTTTTCCTATTTGTCCTGTTTCATTGGTCTGTGTGTCTATTTTTGTACCAGTACCATATAATCTTGATTGCTGCAGCCCTGTAGTAAAGATTGAAGTCTGGGAGTGTGATGCCTTCAGATTTGTTCTTTTTGTGAGGATTGCTTTAGCTATTTGGGTTCTTTTTAGTTTTCATATGAAGTTCTGTATTACCTTTTCTAGGTCTATGAAAAATGATGCTGGTAGTTTGATAGGGATTGTGTTGAATCTGTAAATTGCCATGGGTAGAATGGACATCTTGATGATGCTGATTCTTCCAATCCATGAATTTGGGATGTTCTTTCACTTCATTGTGTCTTTGATCTCTTTGAGCAGTGTTTTATAGTTCTCGTTGTAAAGATCTTTCACATCTTTGGTTAGAAGAATACTAAGGTATTTTATTTATTTTTGTGGCTATTGTGAATGAGATTATGGTTTGATTTGGTTCTCAGCCTGCTTCTTGTTGGTATATAAAAATGCAACTGATTTTTGTGCATTGATTTTGTATTCCAAGATTTACTGAAGCCATGTATCAGTGCAAGGAGGTTTTTGACAGACTCTCTAGGATTTTCTCGTTGTGGAATAATATCACCTGTGAAGAGGAATAATTTAACTTCCTCTTTTCCTATTTGGATTCCCCCTATTTCCTTCTCCTGCTTGATTGCTCTGGCCAGGACTTCCAGTACTATGTTAAATAGGAGGGGTGAGAGCAGGCATCCTTGTCTCATTACAGTTCTTAGGGGGGATGCTTCCAGCTTCTGCTCATTAAGTATATTGGCTGCAGCTTTGTCATAGATGGTTCTTATTAGTCTGAGGAAGTATTTGAGGGTTTTAAATCAAACAAGAAGGTAAGAAGTAATGTTAGATTTTATCAAATACTTTTTCTGCATCTATTGAGAAAATCATGTGGTTCTTGGTTTTATACCTGTTTATGTGGTGGATTATACTTATTGATTTGTGTATGTTGAACCAGCCTTGCATTCTAGGAATTAATCCCACTTAGTCCTGATGAATGAGTCTTATAATGTACTGTTGGTTGCAATTTTCTAGAATCTTATTGAGAATCTTTGCATATATGTTCATCAGGGAAACCAGCTAGAAGTTTTCTTTTTTTGTTGGCTCTTTGCCATTTTGGGGTATCAGAATATATTGGCTTCATAGAATGAGTAAAGAATAATTCCTTATTTTCAATTGCTTGGAATACTTTTAGTAGAATCTTCCTTGTACATCTTGTAGAATTCAGCTGAGAAATTGTCTGGCCCAGGGCTTTTTTTTGGCAGGGATGTTTCTTATTACTGAGTTGAAAAAGTGGGCAAAGGACTTGAACAGATACTTCTCAAAGGAAGACATGCAAGCAGCCAACAAACATATGAATAAATGCTCAGTTTCACTAATCATCACAGAAATGCAAGCCAAAACTACAGTGAAGTACCACCTTACACCAGTCAGGTTGACTATTAATAAAAAGTCAAAAAACAACAGGTGTTGGCAAGGTTGTGGAGAAAAAGGAACATTTCTACACTGTTGGTAAAAATGTAAACTAGTTCAGCCTTTGGAGAAAGTGGTGTGATGACTTCTCAAAGAACTAAAAAGTCAACTACCATTCAACCTAGCAAATCTACTCCTGGGAATATACTACTCCAGGGGAACATAAATTGCTCTTTCAAAAAGACATATGTATGCATATGTTTACTGCAGCATTATTTACAATAGCAAAAACATGGAACCATCCAGATGCCCAGTGAAACTGGACTGGATAAAGAAAATGTGATACACGTACATGACGGAATGCTTCACAGCCATTAAGAAGAACAAAAGCATGTCCTTTTCAGAAACAGTGATGTAGCTGGAGACTATCATTTTATGTGAACTAGCACAGAAACAAAAAATTTAATACCACATGCTCTCATTCATAAGTGGGCATAAAACATTGGGCACATGGGCACAGAGGCAGAAACATTACTAAAGGAGGAAGGGAGAGCAGGGGGGATAATAGGCACACAGCCATCCATTGGGTACTACTATGGTGGGAAAGAGCTTGTCAGAAGCTCAAACCTTGCCTTTGTACAATCTGCTTATGTAGCAAATCCTCACATCTACCTCACAAATCTAAGTTTTTTAAAAAAGGAATATAAATTGGACTGCTTAATCATTAAAAACTTCTGCTCTGCAATATGTACTGTTAAGAAAATAAAAAGACATAGTAGATGGAGAAAACATTGGCAAAACATGAGGGACTTGCATCCAAAATACATAAATTGCTCTGCAAACTCAATAATAAGAAAACAACCAATACAATTACACATGGAAAAATATTTGGACAGACACCCTATCAAAAATATGAAAGGAAAATAAGCCAATGAAAAGTTTCTCAATTAAAAGGAGGAAGGACTATGCGAGTCCCAGTGTTAGTGAGTGAGTATATGAAAACTTTTGTGGACATGTCAGTGAGTAAGTGGGTATATGAGTGGCTGACAGAGTGGGGACTTAGTAGCAAGTGGCCAAGGATCTCCTGGTGAAGTGACTGGTGCTGCAGCTGCTCTGCTTGGCCCCTAGCACTTCTTGGGCTCAGAAGCCCAGCACCATTAAAAAAAAAATCAACAAAGCCCTTTGTGGGAAGAAGCTGTTGGTAGAGACAGCTGACTCCAGGCTCTGCCTCACCACTGCATCATCTAGTCAGACACTGGCTGCAAGGGCTGTGGGGGGAGCACAGTGAGGGAGCCCCAGTGGAGAAGACAAAAGAGGCACCCTGCCACTATCTTGAAAACTGGTTAGGAAAATGCTCTGGCTTGCTCACCATGGAGTGACAGACCTGATCTCTGTGACCTGCAGATTAACTACTCGGGGTTAATCATGACCTAGAGGGACTATTCTGAAAGCACAGACTCTGGGGGGACAGGACGAGTGCTGAGTCTTAAGTGCTCCACCCACTACCCTGACTCAGCCATGGGACAAAGGGTGTGGCCAGTAAAGGACAAGGAAGGCCTCCAAAGAGATCAGTGGTGAGTCCGGGACTGACCCGACTTCCTCCTCCCCAGCAATCCTCTGAACATCAGATTCACATGGCTAGGGCACTACTGAGAGGGACAAACCCAGGCAGAATCTGGATGTCAGCCACAATAGGAAGTCTCCGCTACAGTATAAGCCTGACGGGTGCTACCTCCAACCAGTATCTGGGGAAGAGACAATCCTGTACCTCCCCACTGGAGGAGATCCCCCTGACCATATGAGAGTGGGAAGGGAGGACTGAAGCCCCACCCACCCCCACCACCCCATCCTTCTTTCCTGGGCTGAACACTGGGGAGATTGTGAATGAGGCCAAGCTCTGCAGGAGACAGCAGAGGGGCTTACCTGTGAGCAGCTTAGAAAAACAATTACAGAACCTTCCACAAGAGGGCAGGTTCTTGTTTGGTTGTTTAATTTTTTAATATTTTTGCTTTGTGCATGAATGTGTATGTGAGGGTTTGATCTGCATTCGTCCTACCCTTTAAAAAAACATTTTTCTTTTCTTCTTTTGTTTTGTGTTTATGTTATGTGTGTACATGAATGATAGAGTGTTTATCTTTTAGTTTTTTGTTTGTTTTTGCTTTTTTGTTCTTCCCTTTTTTTGGTTTAATGTGTGTGTGAATATATGTGTAAGGGTTGTTTGAATTTCTTTTTTTCTTTTCTTTTTTTCGCTCTTTTTTTTCTCCTTTTATTTTGTGTTGGGCATGCATGTGAGTGATTTTCCTGCTCTTTATTTTTTGTTGTTGATGTTTTTTGTTTTGTTTTGCTTTGTTGTTTTTCCAGTTTGTTTTGGGGTATGCGTATGTGTGTGTGTTTAATTGTTCTTTGCTTTGGTTTCTGCTTTTGGTTGTTTTGTGGGGTTTTTTTCCTCAAATTTATGTCTGTCTTATTTCATTCTATTTTTCTCTGTTCTCTTCATTGCTTTTGCTGTATTTTGGACTTGGGGTGCTACACATACATACCCATTGCATTGTAATATAGAGTTGTGGTGGAGAGTGGGTCTCAGGGAATCCATACCACAATCAGTAAACATAGTGATTTGCAAGTAGTTTCTGATCCTAGCTCCTCATCCTCCATCTTACTTAACTCTCAAAACTATAAGACACACCAAAGTTTCCCACCTACAGCCCTGTTTCAAAATAGAACAAATTCAGAGCCTGATCAGGGAAGAATAGAGGGCTGAGCAAACAGCAGAAGTGAAAGCCTCTCCAACTGCCACTGAATAATGGAACTAAAGAGAACACAAATAGATCTGTCACAAATGAGGACAAATCAATGGAAGAACACAGGTAATTCCCAGTGTAATAAAGATAAAACACCTGGAAAAATCATACCTCAGAGCCCCAAAAATGGAAATCACCAATGAATGGCCCCAGAATACAATGGGGATTAGGAAATGGATGGAAAGAGTGAAAAATATCCAAGAAAGACAAGATGCAATACTGAAAGAACTTGTAACAAAGATTTTGGGCATAAAAATTTCATTCAGGAAGTAAATAAAAAGATGACAAGCATGGAAAACAGAATTAATCAAGCAGAGGAAAGAATCTCAGCACTTAAAGACCAAAACATGGAATTAGCCTAATCTGTAAAAAAACATAGAAAGAAAACTAAAAAAAAAAGAAAAAAGAACAGAGCCTCTAAGAGATGTGTGATTATATCAAGAGGCTGAACCTATGCCTGATTGGTAGCCCAGTAGCCCAGAATAAGAAAGGAAAATGGAGAACACCTTGGAACAAGTGTTCAAGGAGGTTATTCGAGAAACTTTCCCCATCTTACGAGAGATGTGATCATCCAAATACAAGAGATACAGAGAACCCCTCCCAAGACATCAATGAGAAGACCAACCCCCGGACACGTAGTTCACCTACACAAAATAGGTATAAAATAAAAAAATCCTAAATGCAGCATGAGAGAAAGATCAGACTACCTACCAGGGAAAACCAATCAGAATAGCAGCAGAACTATTGGCAGGAACACTATAAGCCAGAAGGGACTGGAGTTCAATCTTCAAAGTCCTAAAAGATAAACAATTTCAACCAAGGATTTCCTATCCAGCCAAGCTTAGCTTCATCAGTGATGGAGAATTAAAATCCAATCCTTAAGAGACATCCAATCCCTAAGAGATTGTGCAGCTTCCAGACCAGCTCTACAGGAGATGCTTAAAAAGGTACTAAGCACAGAAGAAAGAAAACAATGATGGCCACACACTTCCCAAGAGAACAGTAGAACACAGAATCAACAGTTATTACATCATGACTACAAACTTGAAAACACACACATACATCAACCTAAAAGCTAAAAGAAAACAAAGAAAAAACTTTATTAGAACCTCAAGATAGGGATAAACAGCCACATTTCAATAATCAGCCTGAATGTAAATGAACTAAATGCACCACTGAAAAGACACAGATTGGCAAGCTGTATAAAAAAAACTATACCAAATAATTTGCTGCATCCAGTAAGTTCATCTCACCACAAGGGATGCACACAGACTAAAAGTTAGAGGATAGAAAATGAGTTTCCAGGCAAATGGATCGCGATCTTAATATGACAAAACAACCTTTAAGCTATCAAAAATTAAAATAGATAAAAAAGGACACCACATAATGATAAAAGTTTCAATCCATCAACAAGAAATATTCATCCTAAACATATATGCACCCAACACAGGAGCACCAGTGTTTATAAAGCAACTACTAAGTAAACTAAAAAAAGATATTGAGTCTAACACTATTCTAGCTGGGGACTTAAATACCCCACTAACAACCCTAGATAGGACATCAAGGCAAAAAACCAATGAAGAGATCCGGAACCTTAACTTGACACTTGACTAAATGGACTTAATAGATACCTACAGGATACTTCATCCAACAATCAGAGAATATACATTCTACTCATTGCCACATGGAACATACTCCAAGCTCAATCACATCCTCAGCCACAAATCAAGCATAAACAAATTTCATAAGATTGAAATACTGCCATGCACCTTATCAGACCACAGTGGAATAAAAATAAATATCAACACCAATAAAATTCCCTTCCAATCCACAAGATATGGACACTAAACAGTATGATGCTGAACAACTACTGGGTCAACACAGAAATCAAAACAGAAATTAAAAGATTCCTGGAAAAAAATGAAAATGAAGAAACATCTTCCCAAGACTTCTGGGGTATCATGAAAACAGTTCTAAGAGGGGAATTTATATCTCTACAGATACACATCAAGAAAATGGAAAGATCACAAGTTAGCAGTCTAACAAATCACCTAAGAAAGCTGGAAAGCAAGAGCACCAAAACCCTAACTTTAGTAGAAGAATTCAGATCACCAAAGTAAAAACCCAAATAAGGGACATAGAAGACAAAAATATCATAGAAAAAATGGACAAAACAGAAAGTTGGTTCTTTGAAAGAATAAACATGATTGCTGGACCCCCAGCCAGAATGACTAAGAAAAAGAGAGAAAAAGCCCAAATAAACACAATCAGAACTATAAAAGATCAAATCACAACTGACTCCAAATAAATACAAAAGATTATCAGAGACTGCTACACACACCTTTATGGAAACAAACTTGATAACCTAAATGAAATGGAGGACTTTTTGACATCACACAACCTCCCAAGGTTGAAACAAGAAAACATTGAGACACTAAATGTACCAATAACCATCCAGGAAATTGACTCCATATAAAAACCTAAAAAAGTCCTGGATCATATGACTTTCCAGAAAATTATACAAAACATACAAGGAGGAGCTATAACAATCCTATTTTAAGTATTCCAGGTAAATGGGAGAGATGGAATTCTCCCCAAATCATTTTACAAAGCTAACATCACACTGATACCCAAAGCGGGTAAAGATTCAACCAAAAAAGAGAACTACAGGTCAACATCCCTAAAGAACATAGTTGCAAAAATTCTCAACAAGATTCTAGGATATTGGATCCAACAACACATTTCAAAAATCATCCACCATGACAAAGTAGGTTTTATCTCTGGAATGCAGGGCTGTTTCAACATCTGCAAGACTTTAAATGTAATTAAATACATCAACAGATGTAAAAACAAGAACCACATGATTATCTTGTTAGATGCAGAAAAAACTTTTGATAAAATCCAGCATCTCTTCTTGATAAAAACCCTCAAACACCTAGGTATAGAAGGAACATAACTCAAAATAGTAAGCACCATCTATGATAAACCCACAGCCAGCATATTACTGAACAGACAGAAACTGAACACATTTTCACTGAAAACCAGAACAAGACAAGGTTGCCCACTGTCACCCCTCTTGTTCAACATTGTGTTGAAAGTCCTAGCTAGAGCAATTATACAAGAGGAGAATATCAGGTGTATCCAAATAGGAAAAGAGAAAGTTAAGCTATCCCTCTTTGCCAACAATATGATCTTGTAGCTCATAAATCCAAGAGAATCTGTCAAAAACCTATTTGCACTGATACAGGACTTTGGCAAAGTCTCAGGGTACAAATAAATGTGCACAAGACAGTCACATTCTTATATACCAACAATAAGCAGGCAGAGAACCAAATAAAAAGCATAATCCCATTCAAAATAGCAACCAAAAAATGAAATACTTCAGTATCTTCCTAACCAGAGACGTGAAAGACTTTTACAATGAAAACTACAAAACACTGCTCAAAGAAATCCAAGAAGGCAGAAGCAAGTGGAAAAATATTCCATGCTCATGGATGGGAAGACTCATCATTAAGATGTCCATCCTATCAAAGGCAACTTACAGACACAACACAATACCCATTAAATTACCAACATCATTCTTCTCAGACCTGGAAATGACAGTACAGAAATTAATATGGAAACATAAATGACCACAAATAGCCAAAGCATTCCTTAGCAAAAGAAACAAAGTAGGAGGTTTCACACTTCCAGACTTTAAACTTTACTATAAGGCTACAATAATCAAAACAGCCTGGTACTGGGATAAGAATAGGCATATAGACCAATCGAATGGGATAGAGATCTTAGAAGCAAAACCTCAATTTCTCAGCCAACTCATCTTTTACAAAGCCTCCACCAACAACCACTGGGAAGAGAAGAACCTATTCAGTAAATGGTGCTGGGAAAACTGGCTGACCGCATGCAGAAGATTGAAACAGGACCCCTCCCTATCACCATACATGAAAGTCAGCTCTAAATGGCAAAGACCTAAATGTAAAACCTCAAATTACAGGAACCTTAGAAATTGGAACTGGCAACCAATTCCTGATCAAAACCCCAAGTGCCCATGCCCTTAGAGGTAAGATAGACAAATGGGACCTCATCAAACTGAAAAGTTTCCGCAAAGTCAAAGAAACCATCAAGAGAGTGGGGAGACAGCCCACAGAATGGGAAAAAATATTTGCCAACTGCATATTTGACAAAGGCCTCACATTCAGGATCTACAAGGAACTCAAACGTGCCAAAAAGAAAAAACAAACAGTCCTTTAAAAATGTGGGCCAAAGACATGAATAGACACTTCTCCAAAGAAAATATACAGGCAGCCAACAGACACGTGAAAAAGTGCCCAGACTCATTAACCATCAGAGAAATCAAAATCAAAATCATATTGAGATACCACCTAATGCCAGTAAGAATGGCCATCAGTAGTAAAACAAACAACAACCGATGCTGGCGAGATGTGAAGAAAAAGGAACGCTTCTGTGCTGCTGGTGGGAATGAAACTAGTGCAATCTCTTTGGAAAACAGTGTGGCGATTTCTAAAAGAACTAGAAATTGACTTTCCATATGATCCAGCAATCCCCCAACTGGGAATATACCTAGAGAGACTCAAATCATTCTACAAAAAAATGTACCTGTACATGCATGTTTATTGCAGCACTATTCACAATAGCAAAAACACGAAACCAGCTGTGCTGTCCATTGAAAGTGGACTAGATTAAAAAAAGTAGTACATATACACAATGTAATATTATGCAGCCATAAAGGAGGCAAACATATGGACTTTGCAGCAACTTGGATGGATTTAGAGTCTATCATACTCAGTGATCTATCACAGAAACAAAGAACAGAGTACCACATGTTCTCACTCATATATGGACCCTGAACATTTACCATAATACTATAAGAAAGGGATTGGTAATAGTGGAATACTTCCAGGGTGGTGGAGAGGGGGAACATAACATCAATACGTGTACCTGATCTTAAACCAGGCAAAGTGGGACCAAAGGGAGGCCCAAACTTTACCTGTATGATGACCACTTGCATACCTAATCCTTAATTGTACCCCACATCTTTAAAGTAAAAAAATTGTGTTTTCACTTGAAAAAAAAAGTTTCTCAGCCTCATAACACATCAAAAAGTGCAAAGTATAAAATCACAATGAGACATGCACCAAATGGATAGGCTAGAATAAAAATACCAGACAAAACAAGTGCTGATGAGCATGAGGAGCCACTGGAACTTTTGCTTTTGTGTATTATGACGTCCACAGCCATTTTGGAAAGCAGTGTTGCAGTTTCACATATTTATCCAAGGGAAATGTAAACTTATGATTACACCAAAACCCATACATGAATGTTTGTAGCAGCTTCATTTACAATTGATCTGAACTGAAAATAACTCACATATATTTTAAATGATAAATGGATCAATAAACTATGTCATATCTATGCAAATACTCGTTAGCAACATGTAAAAATAAAGTACTGATACATGCCACATCCTGGATGAAACTAAAAACTCATTCATCTACATGAAAGAAACAAGAATCAAAAGGTTGCCTACTGTATGATTTCATCTTTGTGATATTCTGGAAAAGGCAGAAATAAATCAATGGTTGTCAGAGACTGAAGATAGAGGGGAGAAGTTGACTACATAGGGATTTGGAGATATTTTTAAGGGTGATGAAACTATCCTACATCTTGATTCTGGTGGCTGTTGCATTATTTGTGAACTTTTTGGTCAAATTCATAGAACTGCATACCAAAAATGGTCAATGTTATTATATGTAAACTATACCTCAGTTTTTTTTAAAGACTGTAAATACATAAAATCTAGTTAGAGCTAAAAAACATGATATCTAGTTAATGTCAAATGAAAAAATATGACAGAAATAATAATAATAATAATAATAATAATAATAATAATAATAAGTAGCTCACTCCTGAAATCTTAGCACTTTGAGAGGCCAAGGTGAGAAGATTGCTTGAACCCAGGAGTTCAAGACCCAGCCTAGGCAATATAGTGAGAGCTTGTCTACACACACACACACACACACACACACACACACACGCATACGCACACGCACGTGCACAAACGCACACACACACACACACACACACACACACACACACACAGCTGGGCAGGGTGGTGGCGTATGCCTGTAGTCTCAGCTACTTGGGAGGCTGAAGTGGCAGAATCTCCTGAGCCCAGGAGGTTGAGGCTGCAGTGAGCCATAATCATGCCAATGAATTCCAGCCAGCCAGGGGGACAGAGTGAGACTCCAACTCAAAAACACAACAAAACAAAATAATAACAACCACAAAAAATAAATTGTCCAGAGCATCTCATATTTGATAGTAAACTTAAATTAGTAGTAGAAATTTCCAAGTACTATTTCTAAAAGTAAAAATCAGAAGACAGCTGCTTGGGATAGAGTTCATATTCAACTTTTAAAACCATATATTAAATAAAATGATCATAATAAAATAGAATCAAGAATGATCTAAATAGCTATTTAGTATCATTTCTTAAATGAAATAATTAACTAAAAAAAGCATTTACTTACAAATTGATTTAGTCATATAGAAACAATCTGAATTAAGCCTTTAGGAAGTAAACCCAAATATCTTTATTAGTAAAGGTAAATAAAGGGCAAAACAATTTATCTTAAGGCCACTCTTTAATTGATCAAAAAAGTGGTGACATGAACCCTTAGGGAGTATGCCAATTTTAGTCCTTAGTATTATTGTATGTGAATATTGTTTATTTGCCTTAAGTATTTGATACTCTAGTTTTTGGTAAAGTGCCAACATGACAAGTTTGCTTTAAGAACTCCATCAGCCGGGCTCGGTGGCTCAGCCTGTAATCCCCTGCCTTTGGGAGGCTGAGGTGAGTGGATTGCTGAGCCCGCGGGTTCGAGACCCGCCTGGGCAGCGAGACCTCATCTCTACAGTAAATCAAAAAAAAATCAGCTGGGCGTGGTAGCGCATGCCTGTAATTCCGGCTACTCGGAAGGCTGAGGCGGAAGGATCGCGGGAGCCCAGCAGGTCGAGGCTGCGGTGGCCGGAAGCGGCCACTGCACTCCAGTCTGGGCGACCGAGTGAGACTCCAACTCAAAAAAAAAAAAAAAAAAGAACTCCATCTATCTTTTTTATATTTCCACATAGTAGCTTTCATGATCCAGTTATCTAATGGAAAAGCTTGGTAGTTTTGTAGAATATACTTCCTTGTCTTGGTCTTTGATATGGTCTCTACTCGCTGGTTGAAAATACACAGACCTGAAGTTTAGTAAACAGAGTCGTGCTTTCTACAACGAAAAATAGAAATGTTCTGTATTTAGGCAATCAGGTTTTAAAAATAAAAATGAGAGAATAAGGAAGCACAAATGAAAGTAACTTTGAAATATCTTTTTTTCACATCTACTAAATTAACAACAGCAAACAAGCAACATGTGTTTTTAGTCCTGATGATGATATAATCAAAGTAATACACCCATATTTGCTAAAATGGTCTTATAAATTTCTAAAATTACTTGGGATAACAAAATGGAAGTACCTATTGAGATCTTAAAAATGTAGTACATTTTGATTAAATAATTCTCCATTTAGAAATTTATTCAGAGGTAATAATTTGATGGGACTAAAATGATGCCTGACCCATATATCATCTCAGAATGAGCTAAAATAGAAAGCTAATTAGATGTACACCATTAGGGGACTTGACTCAAAAAGAAAAGAAATTTAGTGGAATATAGACTGCAAAGTGCTCTTATGTAGCAAGAGAATTAGTTCCAGTGACCTGTGGTCAGCACCTATATGTAAGTATCTCCCTATACCACACTTACAATGGTGCCAAGTATCATTTAACAAACTATATATTTTATTTGATTTTTTTCTTCATTATCTGTCTCCTTTCACTAGAACATAAACCACACCATGAGTGCAAGGATTTTTGCCTGTTCTTTTCACACTGTTGTATTTTCTGTGGCTACAGCATTTCTTGGAACACAGTGGACACACAAAATAAATATTCAATGAACAAAATAACAAGAATGCAAAGATATTCAGTAAAGACTTTTAGTGGCCCAGTTTTGATTCATTTTCTGTTTGTGCTTTTTTGTTCAGCCATTTATTTATTTATTTATTTTGTTTTGTTTTGTTTTGAGTTGGAGTCTCACTCTGTCGCCCAGACTGGAGTGCAGTGGCCGCTTCCGGCCACCGCAGCCTCGACCTGCTGGGCTCCGGCCATCCTTCCGTCTCAGCTTTCCACGTAGCTGGAATTACAGGCATGCACTACCACGCCCGGCTGATTTTTTTATTTATTATATAGATGAGGTCTCGCTGCCCAGGCGGGTCTTGAACCCGCGGACTCAGGCAATCCACTCACCTCAGCCTCCCAAAGGCATAAACCCTCCTCTGAGCCAGACACTATAATAGATGCCGGTTCATAGGTATGAACTTGATAGTCAAGGTCCTGCTAGAATGGAGCTTACAGGTTGATGGGAAAGAGTGGCTGGAGCCCTAAGTTTAAGGGTGATAAAGGGTGGTAGAGCATGCTATAGAGATGTGTTCCATGGGGAGAACACCCCCTGGGGATGACAGAAGAAATTTCCTAGAGGAAGTTGCATCTACCAATGTCTTGAGTGATGAGGAGGTGCTTACTAGGCAGTAATGTTCCAGGTCTGGGGGAAACATGTATGGAGGACTATACCTAAACAACGTGGTACTTCTGAAGATAGAATGAAGACTAAATTCTTCATGGTCCATGGCATGACAATCACTGGGGAGCACAGAGCAGGATGAGGATAGGGAAGCAGACAGACTAAAGTATGGAAGCCCTGGAAACCCCTCTTAAGGATTTTTGTCTCTATTTTGAGGGTTATGGGAAACAATTGACAAAAGATTTAACATGAGATGATCGTATATCAAGTTTTCTGACCTTTGGCTGTGATATTGAACATGGATAGGAAGTGTATAAGGTTGGAGGCAGTTGACCCCAGAGGGTCACCTAAGCATGGGTTGGAGGTCAGAGTCCTGGGTCCAGTTCCTGCCCTACTCCCTGATTTCCCATCATTAAAAGAGATTTCTATCATGTCTGCCTCATGGAGTGGTTATAAGGAGTAAAGGAGGTCAGGAAGTGCATAACAGACTGAAGTGCTATCAGTGTGACATGCATTCTATACTCTTCACCTGACGTAGAAAATAAAGAACATCAAAATGAAGGAATGGTTTGTATTTTGTCAGTCTCCACATATAAACTGAGAAATGGGCTTATTCTTACCAATATTCCATCTGAAAAGAATACAAAGATACTCGATCAAGGCATACTTTCAGTTCCCTTGGTGAGTTCCTATAGGCTTGGGGATGGGGAACATCAAGTGACCTGCATTGTTAGTGTTTTTACCAAACAGATTAATTTGGTGGCAGAAACACAGGCTTGCAGTGGAGCCATGGAGAAGTTAATCCTTGCAAAGTTCTTCCTGCTGGCCCACAAATAGGCTTGAGCCCAGGAGCAGGCCCAGAGGGAGGAAGTCTCTCTGCGGAGTACCCCTAATCCACAGGGGTGATGCTGGCTGCAGGCTCCCCACTTCTCCATTTCTAATCAATTCCTAGCCTCCCCACTTCTCCATTTCTAATCAATTCCTAGCCTGCTGTGGCTTGAGGCCCAGCCTTTCAATTATTCAAGAATTGGAAAGTATTTGTTGCCGGATGCAGGATTTGCTTTTATTCAACAGAACAAAACCCTGGTAGGTGAGATTCAACACCCAGGGCAGCGAGGTCTCTAGATACATGCAGATTGCTGACAGAGGGGCAGTTGCTCTAGGAAGGGGTCTGGTTCAAACAGCATATAGAGTGGATGGAAGAAGGGAAAAAAGGCAAACAGAGATGAATAGGGATCATTCTGATTTCACCTTCTATTTATCCTACTAGAAAACTAGAGCATGCTGAAATAACAGAAACCTCAGGCCATGGTTCTGGTGAGGGGCAGCTTTGCAGAAAGCATCCCCAGGCTGGGTCGTGAGAGCTCTGGGTTCTAGCCTAAATTTTGCTGCTAACTTGCTCTGTGTCTTTGGGAAATCATCTCTCTCTTTGGACCATAGTTTTCTCATCTGCAAAATGAGGAGGTGGATTATATGATCTCTAAGTTTTGCTTGCATCTCCGTTTTCTAATGTCAGGGTTGTTCTTAGGCCTTGGCACCAGCCATTAGTAAATTTTCTGCTTAGGATAGAAAGGACCTTGTTATGATCTCTCCTGTTTTTGTCATCCATTCAATCTTTTATTCTTTTTTTTTTTTAACAAACAAATATTGAGCACTTATTGTGTAATGGAAATTTCTGTTCAGAGGATCCCAGTCTATGAGTCTTGTGTGATGCAGCCAGATTATAAAGAGTTCATTGAGTATCACCTCTATTCTTGCTTTTTTCACTAGACTCTGAAGACTTATTTAGTTCACATCAGACAAGCCTTTTAATGAAAGGTCTAGGAGCCATGTGGTTCATTCATTTGTCTATGTATTCAACAAACATTTCTATAACATAAACTAAAAGCCAGGTGCCATATTAAGGGGAAATCAAAGATAAGCGAAGCAAAGTTCTTGCCTTCAAATCCACATGTTTTTGTTGATGAGACTGATATATAAAAGGAAAACTATAATGCAGAGGGATAAATACAAGAAAAGTTATATGTACAAGGAATTATGTGAGCACAGAAGAACAGTGTCATTGAACACTGCCTGGAGAGTCAAGGAGCACCTCTCAGAGGAGCTGGGATCTGAGTTAAGAGTGATTTTTAAATAGCTATATAATTTTATTCTGATTATGAAAGTTATATATGTGTGTGTATAATTTGGAACGTTCAGAAAAGAAGAAAGTAAAGATTACCCCTTTTCTCATAATTCAAAGATAACAACTGAAAATACTTTGGCATATAATTTAAGATATTTTTTGATGACTTTTCTTTCTCTTTATCTTTCATTCTTTTTCTGACAAAAATATCACACCATAAATACTGCTTTATAAGTTACATTTTCATTTGGTATCATAGACTTTTTATATCAATAAATAAAATTCTACTTCATTATTTTTAGTAGCTATGTAATATATACTATTATATAGTTGCACTGATATTCTTTTAACTAATCTATTGATGGATTTGGGGTTTCTTAAATTTTTGCATTATCATAAACAACATTGTGATAAAAATGCTTATGCTTAGGACAAATTCATAGAAGCTAAATATCTGGGCCAAAGAATATCCTAAATATTGACACACACTTCCAGATTGTACTTTAGTTTTCAGGTGGAATTATCTATTTCTGTGTGTTTATGCACATACACTCATGAATGCCCATGTGTTTTCTTTAGCTAACCTTGAGCACTTACTGTATTTCAGATATTATGATAAGTGATTTACATATATTGTCTGATTTAATGATTGTAAATCAACACAAGCAAACCATTGGTTCATACACTGTTACAGCAGATACTCTAAGAAAAAATAATCAAAAAACACATTTTATTTACTAACCCAAGACACTTAATGGTATTTGGAGGTGGAAGGGTAGGCCATATAGTGTGTGAAAGAACAATACAATCTTGGGTTTAGCCTTGCTATGTTATCAATTATCTTGTTCCATTGTCTAGAGTCCATGGCCTGCAAACTTAAGTGCAATTAGAGAAATTGTCCAACACAGGTCTAGGATTGATGCCATGATTATCATCAAACCTTGCAGCAGTCCACCGTATTTTTACCTCTATCTACCAGCTGATGTTGCCAAGGTTTTTTCTAGGATAGAAAGACCATAGGTCTTGGTTTGCCTAGGAAAGTCCTGGTCTATGCCTGCTATCTTGAAGTAATTATGTGTGGTATGCCCTTTCACTCTCAAAATCGTCCCACTTTAGACAACAGTTTATTTTTAGGAAACTTGCTGCAGACTGGGCAGGGATTGAGCAGTAAGACTGCCAACCTCTGCCCACTCCCTTATGCTTTCGGGCAGGACATCACTGACTCCAACTTTCTAAAGAAACTTACCTCCTTTATCATGTACCAGGGTATCTGGCCACCTCACTTATCCAAATAGCATCTGAGAATCAAAGAAAAGCAAAAACACCTGCGTAGTAGGACTATGAAGCTTCTGTGATAAAATTATTGCCTTGTCTACAGAAAAAGTTCTCATTTAAAGCCTGTCTTCTCTTATTTTTCTCACAGACCCCTCCAAAGTTTGGGTATCTAATTTCTCACCCCAGGGGATAAAAAGTATAGGTCAGAAGAAAGACTGCTTAGGAAACACATCTCGGCATGGGCAAGAAGAGATTGAAAGCAGCTTGGTTGAAAGACAGAAGACCAAAAGCCTTAAAGCAAATGCAAGAATTGTCATTGCAGGTGCAATCATCCCCACCTAACATAATGGACCTTGAAAGAATCAGTACAGAGGGCAATCATGGGAGTTTGCATAATAACCTTGTGTTATTAAGAAAATGTTTTATTGCATTCAGTAGACTGTATTATATAAGAAAGTAGGGTAGAGTGGAATATTTTAGGATGAGATCTCTGTTCAAAATATTTTATATTGCACAAATTAGACTTAGAAGAGATAAGCATTCAGCAAACTGAGCACCTTGATTATATAGAATGACTTACCCTTCTGAGAGTCATCGGCAGCTAAAAATTTAATATATAAGAAAAGGCATTTAAGTCATCTTTCCTGTCCTCAATGACTTCCAATTCTTATTGGTAATATAAGTTTTCAAACATCCAGATGTCTTTGAATCTTAATAAAGAACTTTAAGAGACCAAAATACCTTATATTCCCAAAGGAGTCAAGTCCCAGTAATATAATTCTAGGAAACGAAAACACAAAGGAATGTTTTAGGGGCCAAAGGAGTTTTCTGGTTATCCACGCAGGGAGCTTTCGGTTTTCCTTTGTGTAATGATAGTCCTGTAAAAACGATTGTCTTTGTAGTTGCTCATGTCCTTTGGAGTCATGACCTCCCACCTTAGAGGGACCCACTAGATCTGAATCTTGCCCCTAAGACACAGTTCAGAGTGAGTCAAACATGCTCATGTCCAAGCAGAAGGCTGCGGAATCCCCAGACCACTGAGGGTACTACTCAGTATTAATCAGAGACAAAATTATGGATCATTTAAATGACAAGTGTTCCCTAACTCTCAAAGTCAAGACCATTGGGGTTCTGAGAATTCTGGCTGAATATCCAGCAGGCCTCTACTCAGTAATTCCACCCATGGCGATGTTTAAAGTGTAATGAAAACTCAATGCAAAGAAATTAGAAGACTTGTTGCTTTTAATAGTTATGCCCAGGATGCACAGCCCTAAACCAGAGCA
Organism: Cephalopachus bancanus; assembly: GCA_027257055.1. Classification (NCBI taxonomy): domain Eukaryota; kingdom Metazoa; phylum Chordata; class Mammalia; order Primates; family Tarsiidae; genus Cephalopachus; species Cephalopachus bancanus. The sequence goes on along the minus strand of JAPVLO010000046.1, from coordinate 13,528,224 downwards.
TGGAGAGCCCTGGAAGCAGAGCTACCTTCACAATATTGTTATTTGCCTCATTGGCACCCCTGCAGAAAACCCTGTCTGTACTTTTGATAAGCTCCCTGGTTGGATGAAAATGTTAGGTGGGAAGGAAGGCATCATCCCTTTAAAGGATCAATCCAAAACCTTAATTCAAACTGTCTACTCAACAAAGTAGTTGTGACAGTCACTTAAACCTGCTGAATGGTGATACATTCCTGCATGTTGTTCTCCAGAGTAATTCAGATTAACATTCCCCTGTACAAGACTTAGAATGTCACTAACCTAATACTTGCTCTCTTTCTGGGAAGAAGAGCCTGGGTCTCTGAGATCCAGGCAGGAAGTGCAGCCATTCAGATCAATAGAGGTTTCTGTTGATACCAGTTAGCATTTCTATGCTTCTGAGGTGCTTATTTTTCACTCTCTTCTGCTGGAGAAAAGAGGCAGCACGGCTAGAGTTAGCTAAGCCAGCGATGTAGGGACCAAATAATGTCCATCTTCTCTGGCCTTGAGCTGAGGTGGAGACAGTGGCTGCTCACTCTACATGATCTCAGAGGTACACAGAAGTTTCCTTTATGCAAACCAGTATCCATTTTCTACAGTTGATGTTTGTAACTCCATTACCAGAGGCTTATTGCCTTGTGGTCTGTGTGGGTTCTCCTTATGTCTAATCAATCATTGCACCTCTCATGCTGAAAGAAGATGTGCAGAGGATGAAGAGCAAGGGTTATGAGGACGCTGGCACCTGAAAACCAGGAAGGTGTTTTCTACAGCACCAGAGTAACACCGAGGATAGCAATGACACCTTTTCCTACCTCTTAACTCAAACCTAGGTGTTGGCCCTATATAGATTCTATGCTTCCACCTTGTGTATCATATCACCTCTCCTTATGTGCTGCTCAACCCACTCCATCATCACCATGGTCTCCTGGTAGTATGGTTGCTGAGTTGGTTTAGCTCATGCCGCCTGACTACAAAGTATTGCTTGACTATCTAAAGAAAATCCTTTTGCTATTCTGCTCCTGAAAAGCGAATTTCAAAATATTTTAAGGTTGGTCTAGTCCAGATCTCCCAGTCTGTTGCTGTGACTAGTAACAAGGATAAGGAAATTAAAAGGAGAGGAGAGGCTCTAGAGACAGATTTTGATGTTTCTTAAAGATGCATTAACCACCATCCCTAGACCAAAGAAAATTGCCAGCGTCAGCTTGGGATGTAGGAGTCCTTGAGATAGGCCAGAGTTGTTTAGGTCTTTCATTCACCTCTAAGAGGGAAGTAGGGCTAACTATCCCCCAGGGAAATGGCTAAGACTACAAGTCCCAGGGCACAAGGTGCCATGGCTCAATGCACATACAGGCACATTCATGCACACACATGTGCACACACATGAAGGTAGAAGAGGGGGCCTGCCTAATGGGAAGCATTTCACCAGGGGAGAAAGACAGCAGCATATTGCTGTAGGACAGAGAATTTAAAACAAAGACTGGAGTCAGTAGAAAAGCAAAACCAACAGTTTAATTTTGCTCCCCGAGACTGGGGTGCTGAACTGAGCTGGCTTGGCCAACACTCAGAGGCCTCTGTCATTTCCGCCTGTCCTTCCCGAGGTGTGAGCCCTGAGAGCCCACCCCTCTGTGTAACTCATTTTCACATCATCTACACTTTCCAATAAGTTCTTACTCTATTAGATTGCTTCCTGGAAGAGCCAAATATTAAAAATCACCGGTCACTCAGGTCTTTATTCTGTTAGTCACCAAACTGATTTTTTAAGCTCAGAACCAATAAAGCTGTGACGGCGAAGAACGGATATAGATTTCTCGTTCCCATACACTCATATATAATAATAATAAAACTTTATTAAACAAGAGACATGTTGTTTCAGGGAATTTTTCTTTCCCTTCTCCTGTGCCCTGAGGCTAAAATATACAATCTTATTAACTTCCTGGAGAAATACTCCATCCCCTTGTTGCAAATGCTGAACATCCATCTTCTTGGACCTGGAAAATGAGACAGGTCCTTGAAAAGAAGGTCCATGGGCCACAGTTCAATCCAGGGAAATCTAGGGGGTGAGTCTGATGACAAGATTCTCCAGGAATGTCTGTAGCATCCAATAATCCCTTGGGATTGGCTATTCCCGGATGTCTTAGGCCAGAAAGAAAGGGAAAAGGCATTAGACCTCAGGTTGGCATGACATAGCACCCAGATCTGTGGGAGACTGGAGAAACCAATTAGTCTACCCTGGCAGTCAATATATCAGGGGACCGAAGCTTGGGCAGGGGCTGTCACTTACGTGGAGTGACACATAATAGATGGAGCAGCAAACAGAACACTGACATCCTGTTTTGAGTTTCTTCCTTTCTAGCTTCTACCCCACAGTCCTGGATTGATTTCAAACTAAGGAAATGCAGCTGTGATTCCTACACTGCCCGTGAGGAGGCTTCACAGTGCTCAGGGACATCAGGGCCGTGTCTCTTCCTCCTTTTACTCTCTCTGCCCACAGCAAAAATCAGAGCCATGCTACTCATGAGGCAGGCGAGTTGATCAAAATCAGCAAAATCTGTTGAGTGACTAAATGATCTCCATCAGGTAGTGAATAAAATCAGAACCTATAAATCTAATTCATTTAATTCACATGACCATGGGAACTGCTTGGTCCAAGCAGGGCAACATTCTCAGTGAAAATCCTGAAGCAGCCATAGCCCTGTTTTTGTTTTGTTTTGTTTTGTTTGAGTCGGAGTCTTATTCTGTCACCCGTGCTGGAGTGTAGTGGCATGCTTACGGCTTCTGCAGCCTCCACCTGCTGGGCTCAGGTGATCCTTCCACCTCAGCCTTCTAAATAGCTGGAACTACAGGTGGAGGCTACCATGCCCGGCTAATTATTTGATTTATTGTAAAGACAAGGTCTCACCAAGTTGCCCAGACTGGTCTGGGCTCAGGCAATCCTCTTGTCTCAGCCTCCCAAAGTGCTGGGATTACAGGCTTGAGCTATCATGCCCAGCTAGCCCTGCTTTCTTGAGGAAAGTAGACAAGGAGGCAGGCTGTCACCAAGTATGTTCAGACCAGAATATTTGTCAAGTCCTCAAGGAAGGGTGTTTTGGCACAGCTAGGAGTTTATGATGAGCTCTGGGAGGAGGGAGGGAGGCTCCGGGACCATTTCAGGGGTTGATCACTAAGAGAGAACGTGCAGATCTTAGGCACTGATTGGACTCTATGGCAAAGGAGAGTCCCTGTGTGGATTTAGGTTGGTTTTCAGGAGTGAGGGGCTGTTATGAATTGAATTGTGCTCCTCATAGTCCTATGTTGAAGCCTAACCTTCAATGTGACTGTATCTGGAGGTGGGGGCTTTAAGGAGGTAGTTAAAGTTAAATGAGGTCATAAGGGAGGGCCCTAATCAGATAAAACTGGTGTCCTTATATGACAAGGAGGAGATGCCAGAGTTCATTCTCTACACCTGTACACGGAGAAGAGGCCGTGTAAGGGCATAGTGATAAGGGACTGTAAGCAAGCAGGAGGAGAAGCTGCGCCAGAAACTAGCCTCTAGTACCTTCATTTTGGACTTCCAGCCTCTAGAACTGTGAGAAAATATATTTCTGTTGTTTAAGCCATGTAGTTTGTGGTATTTTGTTATGGCAGTCCAAGCCAACTAATTTAGATACTGACAGTGAGGGTTGGAGTCTCAAACAGGGAAAGTACAGAAAGAGATGGGACCAGGGGTGCAAGTTCTTATTGTCAGCTCTGAGATGGGCAAAGTCTGCTTGGTGAGACTCAGCAGAGTGGAACAACCATGGGCTCTTCTGGCTCTGATAGTCTAAGTTTTATCTTTTTCTGAGGTCCTCAAAACAAGACATGTACTCTCTGTCATTAGCTGGAGCCTTTCCAGGAAAATGGGAAAGGGATCAAATAACCTCTGAAGGCTATTATCATCTTAAGACTCTAACTCATGGAAACAACCGAGATTTATCATTGAAAATGTTTTACTGGCATTTTTATAAACTGTAAGATTAGAAATGTTCCATATAAAAGAAGTAATGGTGGGTTGATTATAAGAAAGCGTTATTTGTTTTTCAGATTATTTATCCCAGATGCCATTCAGTGAATCAAAATTAGGTGATTATCAAATATATACAAAGTTTAACAGAAGTTGTCTAGATATTTGTGCTGCATGGAGTACTTCTAACACACATGGCAGTTACAAAGTGCTAGAAAAATTCTCGTGCCTGCCTTCTCTCCCACCGTGAGTGAGTTAATTTGTAGGGATCCTCTCAATGTCCCTCTGACCCCCACTCAGACAGCATCAAGGTGCCAACTCCAGATTCTGGGCCCAGCTTACACCCTCAGCCTCCCTGTCTGCTGCAGTTTTCTGTAGATCCCATTTAAGATCAGCCACCAAATGTTTTCCAAGCAATTACTGTGCACTCAACTCTGTGCTTTGCTGAATTCTGAGATAGCCACTGAAATGACCTCTGAGGTTACTTGCAACTTGAGAGACAGAAAAGGCTACTTGGACATCTATCCTCAAGAAGCTCAGATATTGCTCCCTCCATGAAGCCTCCCTGACTGTGGCAGACAATGTGTTTACCAAGCCGCATTAATTTTCTTTCCTCACACACACAAAATAGACTGCATTTCCCTATCTTCTCTTCATGGAAAGTGTAGCCCACTTCTAGGCAGAGCCATTTGACAATAGAATGTGGGTAGGAGTGTTGTGTAAGTCACTTCCAAACCTGACACCTAACACCTTTTTAGCTCGTCTGCTAGTGGGAAAAGAAGGAATCAGCTCAAAATGCTGAGGTCTTAGGAACTGGTAGGACCCACTACTTCTGAGAAGCCTGTATCTTTTAATGACTGTGCAGAGCAGAGGCCCCTGCAAACCAAACTAAACTATGACAAGAGTAAGAAGAAACCTGTATTGTGCTAAGCCACTGAGAATTGGGGGTTGTTTGTTACAGCAATTAGCTTGTCCGGACTAATTACACTGATTGACTCTCAAGTTGCAAATAATAGTTATTTGATCTCTAATTGAACATGCCCTCCGATGGGAAACTCATGAACACCAGCAGCACAATTTTCTAATTCCATAGAGCTATGAATGCAAACCATAGTCTCTCTGACTCCAGAGAGCATGCTCCTGATCCATTTCTTCTCTTACACTCTGGCTGATTGTGGTAACCATAGGGTGCTATGGGTGAATGTAAGAGAAAACTTAACTCATCAAATGCTTGGGCTGGAGAAAATTTTCCATACTGTGCATATGGACATTTATATTGTAGAGTTTGAGTTCTGCCCCTCCTCTCTATTTCTCCAGTATGTTCCCTTCTCATCCCCCCCAAGGATAAGCTCCCAAAATAAACTGAAGCAGCCTTCAAGCTGGATCAAGTAACATCTCCTTAGGTCAAAGGCAGCAAGTTCAGAGAGTATAGGCTTTGGATATGACATCTGTGGTAACTTCTGAGCTGCCCAGAGTAAGGTCTGATGTGGTGACACACTAGGTCTGCAACAAACAGGCACGGGTGGCAGAGAGGTCAGTAGGCCCTGGAGCTGAGGGCCCAGGACTCCTGAGTTGCACCTCTCCTATTTCATTGAGAGGTTCAGAACTAAAGTTATTGCCTTCTCAATTATTCCCTTGCTAGGCTGCCGCCCCAGCCTGGGCCTTGGCGGCCCTAGCCTCGGTATAAATCACATTCCATCAGCATAGCTGCAGGGCTTTGGGGATCATTTTGGAATACTAGGATGTTAATGCATCAGGTTTTGTTCCAAGCAGCGAGCTGCCTCCTGAGATTTGGGAATCTCACTTTAAATCTAGATAGCACTAATGAGCTAGTAAGGGCGTCCGACCCACTTGACTTATTCCCTCACTCCTGGGAGTGCTCTGAGCATTGAAACTAGCCATATCTGCACTGTACTGCAGCCACCCATGGGCCTTATATAGCCGTAGACTTTCAGCGCAACTGGCTTCACTTGGAGGCATTCCGGCTCCACTTGGAGGCATTCCACCTCCACCTCCACCACCACCACCACCTCCTCCTCCTCCTCTTCCTCCTCTCTTTCCTAAATTACTGACTATACCTAAAAGTGTTTTACACATGCAGACTCTGTGTAAATGTTTAGGGTTATTTTGGTGTCCATTGCGCTATTGTTCTATATAAAGGGATTTGACCAGGAGTTGTCCTTTAATTCTATCCCAAAGCAAAAATTATGCTGAGAGGTCAAGGGAATGGTCCTTGAAGGGAGGACCGTAAGGGAAGACTGACATACTAACAAGCAGTTGGATGCTATTTAGCCTTTCAGCCAGGCCTGCCTCTCAATGCCCCTAACTTACATTTACCCATGTGAAAAAGTCTCATATGACAATTGCTGTGTGTCAGGGTCGGTACTAAGTGGTTTACAAATATTTACCAACTTACTCTTTTGAACTATTTTTTTGTATTCACTATTTTTTTGTATTCACTTTAGAATAAGGAACTGAGAATAATGCAGAGGTTGGGGAACCCGTCCAAAGTCACGGAGCTAGTAAATAGTAGTGCCAGGATCTGGAACTGGAAGGTCTGACTCCAGGGACCAAACTCTTAGCCATTGTACCCTCCTCTCTGCCTTAGTTATTCCTGCCTTCATAACTTGGCCCCTACTGTCCATTCTATCCAGAATGTCTGTTTTCCTCCTCCTCATACTTCTAAATCCTAGTTTTTTTTCCAGACCAACTTAGTTCTTACAGGGAGGCTTCCTGAGCATTCTACACCATGCTGCAATTAACTGGCTTTAACATCTGGTAACATAGTCTCAAGGAGCACAGCATTCAGAGCTAGCCTGTAAAACCTAGTTCAAAACTCACCTCTGTCACTTAATAGTTTTAGTTTTATGATCTTGGGTAAACTACTTAACTTCCATGAGCCTAAGTTTTCTGATCTTTAAAATGAAGATAAATACTACTCCAACCTCACAGGGTTGCTGTGAGGAGTAATTGAATTATCCTATCTAAAATACTTAGAAGAGTGCTTAGCTCATACTATGTGATATATATAAACATTATTTTCTCAAAATTTCCTCTTCTATTGCTGTTGAGTCACAGCTCTGTTTTTCTTGTATGATTCTTATCCCCTGGAGATTGTACTCACCTTGAAGACAAAGATTGGTTGTGTACATTGAAAAAAAATTCCCTGGCACTGAGATTAATATACCGCAGATAGTAAGTATTCATTTAATAGCAATAATTAATTAATGAGTTGAAAGTAGCTAACACTATATCCCCAGCCACAAGGATTAAAAAATCCCTTTCTCTCTCGCAGAATTGCATGTATAAATATAAGTCACAGGTCCTCATTGATTTTGGAGTAGTGCATCTCAGGGGTAATTGAATCTGTCTTCCCTTAAAAAAGACCTACTTCTAAACAAGTTAACAAAGGCAGCCATTAACTGGGGTGGCCCAGTTAAAATAAGGCAGACTTAGGGGGATTTGAATATCAATAATCTGTAAAGAAGCACAAACATTCAAGAATTTGTGGCTCCGGATGTCATCTTTTAAGCTTTGCTTTCCAGGCTTGTCTTCAGAGAGGCAGCCACTTATTTATGATGGGGATTCTGCAGATATACCCCGCCAGGTGATTGAGAAACCATCTGAAGACTGATGTCTCATTATCACTTGAAGCACAGAGCAAAGAACCACTTATAAAACCCTCTCTATTATTTGACTATTTAGAAGCTTAGGTTTATTGATTTCAGAATATTTTTAATGAATCATTCTCAAATCAATAAAGCTCCATGACTTGCAAAGGGTCAGGAAACTACTGCAGGGCTTTGAGGTCTTCAATAGAAGGGCCCTCTGCAAGATGGCTGCATGCTGCTCCCACTGGAAACTGAGGCGAGAGTTTAATTCCATGCCAGCTCACAGACCCCACGTGTTCAGCAAAAGTCTTTGTGTGTACTCAACTTAAAGGGGCAGGGTGTCCTGCAGTCTTTCTCTGAGTACTTTAACATCTACTTGTTAGTGTTTTGAAAAGTTAGCTTTCTGGAAAGAGGCAGATGATGAATGATGGAAGATGGAAACTACTTTTCTTATAACAGAAAGAACAGAACCACAGTATGTAATAGATAACTTCTGGCTTTCCAAGACACTCTTCCTGAAGCACAGTCATCATCTTCCATCCCTGAGGTCATCAGCAGGGCTTCAAATAGCCAAGATGAGGACGCTGAGGCACCGGGATGCAGATGTGGTTCATATGGTTCTGTTCCACTATTCCCTACTTCCCCATCTAAAAACATTCCCTTCCTGCTTTCCTATAGAATTCTTGTAGCTGAGAAATATTTTTTCATGTTCAGGAACAGGTTTGGGGTGAGTTGCTATTTCTTCTCTTGCTGACCAGGCTGCCCTGAATGAACAATGTGTTGAATGGTATCCCACAGATTACTGAGAAAGGAATAGATTTTCTTTGGCCCTATGACTTGGGAGCTGTGGAGAAAAGGAGATGGCTGGTTAGTTCAGGGAAAGGGAAGCAGTGAGTGTTAACCTCTCCTGGAGGTGGTTTTGCTAGCCGTTGTGCAAAGGTTATTGAGTTTGTAACTTGCGAGTGCTTTCCCAACTCCTTCTAAGATAACACTCCCCATAACTCATTGAAGTCATGCTTAGTATTATAAACAGTCGCTTAGAAAATTCATTTCCTTGTTACACCTCAGCACCCTTCCCATAACATTACACTTTTCTTCACACATTTCATCTCATTGGATATTTCACATGCGGTGTAAATCACCACCACTAATTGCCTCTCAATTTGTATCCCTCATTTCCATGTCAACGAGCAGATCCCTGGTCCAGCTCTTATTATCTCGCATTCCAATGATGGTGGTTCACTTGTACATCCTTCCTCTCTGCTCCTTGCACACGAATTTATCCTGTGCTCTCTGACAGATTAATCTTGCCACTGTCTTGCTCAAGAAAATTCAATGACTCCCCATTGTTTACTAAAAGTTAAGCTGAGCCTGCTTTTTAAGGCCTTCTGGAATGTGGTTCTAATCTTTCTTTTCTGCCAGTCCTTCATTCACACTTTATAATTCTCGTCACTCCCAAATTTACCCTACACTTGTGGCTCCTTGGATTACCACGTAACATATTCTTTTCCTGGAAGTCTCAACATCCTCTTTCTTGCTTCATCTGTCAAGTTATTTTATTCATTTGGCAAGGAAAGGGTGCCTCCATGCCTTTAACTTCTACACTCATGAAGAACTTGGTTTGTTTTACTTAGTTCACATTGCCTTGTTTGCAGAAATGTGAGTGTCTTCTGCCTTCATGACGGGACCCTTGGCTGGATCCCCTATGATACAGAACATCAATTCTGTCATTCTCATCCCCAGGTTATCTCCCGCTTACATCAGTAATTATCCACCTGGGGCCAGGATTATAATAGTTGCTTCAGAAACATTTTTCAAATAAAAGATCTAAATTCCATCTTTGGAAAATAAATGGTTGGGTTACAACACTACGCAAAAGAGAAATGACATCTATTTAGTTGTCAGTATTGTTGTGGGGAACACAACATGAGACACCAACTTCTAGTAGAATCTTCCTTTCTCTTTGGGGACCCAAAGTGTCAGGAGGAGGAGTTGTCTTACTCCCTTTCACCTTCTCTGTAAACATGATTTCCTTCTTCCTTTCTTCTTTCCCTGATACACTAAATATTTTTGTACTACCTAATCCTTTGCCAGACCTCATCTATCCATTGTCACTGTATGTGTTTTTTTTTTCAAAAAGGAACATAAAAATAAAGGCTAGCACAATTGCCCAGAATATATATGACCAGATTGTTTTGAGAATATAAAACTTATCCAATTTGTGTCCTGCTGGAAATGACCCTCTCTGCATGCTGCTTTCTAAAGTCATGGAGAGGTGTGGACTTTGAGCCTCTTATCCTAACTCCTCCTTCACGCAAAGTACTGGCATTCTGGCTTTCTCTCCTCCCACTGGTGAGATGTACATAGGCAAGATGAAATTGTAAGCTTGTTCTTTAGTCACCAAGGATCAAGTAAGGCCTTAAGACATTGGAGTCATTGCCTTCTGTCCCCACATGTGATAGCCTTTGGTCCTCGGGATGGTTCCTCTTTGCTGTTTTATCCCTTCCAGACACCAGGTACTCTATAGTTCCTCAAACTCAAGGGCCCTTGATTGATCTCTCTGTTCTTGCTGAGCCTGGCACTTAGCACAGAAGTAGGACTTGGTATGTATTTACTCAATGAATGAATGAACTGTATGAACACTGGCCAGACTCTTTCTTCCTCATTTCAATTGATATGCCCATTCTCAGGTATATGGCTACATATATATTCATGATTAAGGAGACCTAAAGTAGGTCAGATGAGGGAAAACAATGAATAAATCCATGGCATATTTTGATTTAAGCTTTTCACTTGTGTAAGTTCCTCTGTTCTTCTATAAAACTTTCAGGCATTTGTGGGCAAACATGGAGGCCTTGAGACAGTTACATCCTAGAAACTCTTTCTAAATCCAGCTTCTACATTGCTTTCTTCCTTGAGTTGGGATCCACAACTCAGTCTCTGTCTTTATTTCCTCTTTATTGCCCTTTCCCCCATTACATCCCTTGAGATTTTTCAGTGGGAGGCACTATCTCCCCAGACCCTTTGACTTTCACTGATGATCACTTCGTGGAAGTAAAATGAGTTAGCAAATAATAAGTAGCCTATTCCATTGAAATTACAAAAGGGTAAAAATTTTAGTCATGACCTGGATCCTATTCCTGGCTTCTTTCTAATATGGGAGTTGACTGAAAGAGGCAGTGTGGCCCAGCAGTTGCTTTCTAGTCCAACCCAAACACATGCCAACTGAGAGGGACTTGGGTGACCTATGTAAGCTTTGTGTTTTTAGGTTTATCATTGGCAAAAATGAGATACTGTTATCTGCAGTGTGGTAGGCTTGGTATGTCTGGAGTCATGGATTGGTAACAAGGATTTACCAAGACAGTTATGAATTAAGAAAGGTAGATTTATTTAAGGAAGAAAGCATTGTAAAGAGGGGGATGGGCAAAACAGCAGAGAGGTGTTTTATAAGCCTGGTGTTGGGGTTTAGTAAGCCAGGGGATGTCTTCAGGGGAAATTGGTGGGTGGATGTGAGTATCCCATGGGATGGTGCACTCTTAGCCTAGAGTCTGGGCTGTCATTAAAGTTCAGACCACGGTAGTTAATGCTGACCGCAGCAGCTCTTTCTGGAGTCATTGGTGGCATAGAAGACATTGGGTGCAGGTATAGCTTTTACTTTCTAGAAGTGGCACTCACTGAAACCCTGTTCTCTCCTCTACTTGCCTCCTTCCTTTCTTATCCCATTTTTTAAAGCCAAGGGTAAGATGAAACTGCCTGGAGCTTTGCTAGCTTCAGCAGCTCAAGCCAAGAGCCAGGAGGCAGAGGGCAAAGCCAAAGTCTTATGTGGGGATACACATAGGTTGATTTCTTGAGGCAACCTTGGAGGGAGCCCAGATACTCATAGTTCACAGGTGAAAAGCAAATATAATTTATTTGACTGAATGTTTTTGGGTGGGATCAACATTGTTAAGAATACACGTTGTTCATGCATGTTTATTGCAGCACTCTTCACAATTGCAAAAACATGGAACCAACTGTGCTGCTTATTGAAACTGGACTAGATTAAAAAAATGTAGCACATAAACACAATGGAATATTACACAGCCATAAAGAAGGACACACATATGGATTTTGCAGCAACTTGGACGGATTTAGAGTCTATCATACGCAATGATCTATCACAGAAATAAAGAACAGAATACCACATGTTCTCACTCAGAAGTGGCCCTGAACATTTACCATAAAACTATAAGAAAGGAATTGGCAGTAGTGGGATACTACAGGGGTGGTGAGGGGTGGGGAGGGGAACACAACATCAATAAAGATGATCTCAATCACCCTACCTAATCCTGCGTTGTATCCCACATCTTTAAAATAAAAATAAATAAATAAATAAAATGTACTCAGAAACAGAAAAAAAAAAAAAAAGAATACACATTGTTTATTTACTTGGGTCCTGGGGCTTGCTACTCTAGGTAGCTGTGACCTGACACCTCTGTCCTTCCTCCATGACAAGGCAGGAGCTGACCTCAGATATCAAAGACGAATGGATAAACTCTTTTTGAATAAATAAATGAAGGAGTGAGGGAATGAATGAATGAATACATGAACACAGGAAAGATAAGGCCCCATATGACAGCTAAAGCTGTCTACATACAGTAACCCCAAATCTAAACCTACAGTATTTCCTTGGAAGGACAATATATATGTAAATAGAGCCATTACATTTAGAATGTCAGGCCTCAGAGGGATCCTCTGGAGCTTACAAAGGCCACTTCACATTTCTCCATGAAATTCCAAAACTTGACAGCTTTCTTAACATGGGGATGGTGTGGAATAAAAACTTCAAAAATTATGCTGTTTGGAAAGTAAACTATTTATTGTTCAGATGAAAAATTTTCCATTTACTTCACAGCTATCAAAATGGGACTTTATGACACCACTGTGATTTAAAATGTAAATGAGACCTTTAGGCATCCAGATAAGGGACCAGCCATAGCCCAAGCCCAGGTCTGTCAGGATGAGACTAAACCTTTACCATTCAAAGGACAAACACCTACTCACCAGGTCACTGACTGGATTAGGCTTTAGACCAATCCAGGATTTTACACCATCTTCACCCTCTGACTCCCAAGGATTTAAAGGAGGTCCTACAAATGCCTGACCTACGACTCATTTTTACAAAGGGAGTATGTACCAAATGATGTCTAGGTAAATAACGGAAGCAGATATTCTTTAAAAAGTAACACAGTCAGGTACTGCATAATGACATTTTGGTCAATGACAGACTGTATATACCACAGTGGTCCCATAAGATTCGAATGGAAAATTCCTATTGCCTAGTGATATCATAGCTTCTGGGAATATTGCATTGCAACGCATTGCTCACATGTTTATGATGATGCTGGTATAAACAAACCTACACTGCCAGTCTTATCAAAGTGTAGCACATACAATTATACACAGTACATAACACTTGATAATAAATGACTATATTACTGGTTTATATATTTACTATATATGATATATTATTTTAGAGTGTACTCCTTTTACTTGTATATTTTAAAATGTTAATTATAAAATAGGCTCCAACATGTCCTTCAGGAGATATTCCAGAAGGCACTGTTATAAGAGATGATAGCGTTGTGTGTGTAATTGCACCTGTATAACTTCTGGTAAGATAAGATGTGGAGGTGGAAAACAGTGATATTGATGATCCTAACCCTGGGTAGGTCTAACCAAGGCTAATGTGTGTGTTTGTGTCTTAGTTTTTTAACACAGAGTTTAAAAAGTAAAAAAACAGAATAAGGAAGTCTAAAAATTGGAAAATCTTATAGAATAAGAATATAAAAAGAAAATATTTTTGTACAACTGTATAATGTGTTTGTCTTTTAAGCTAAATGCTATTTCAAAACAGTCAAAAGTTAAGACAATTAAAAAGTGTGTAAAGTAAAAATGTCACAGGATGCTGAAGTTAGCTTATTATTAAAAAAAGAAAAGTATTTTTAATAAATCTAGTGTAGCCTAAGTGTACAATGTTCACGAAGTCAACAGTAGTGACCAATAATGTGCTAGGCCTTCACATTCACTCACCACTCTCACTGACTCGCCCAGAGAAACCTCTAGTCCTGCAAGCTCCATTCATGGTATGTGCCCTATGCAGGTGTGCCATTTTTTAACCTTCTATGCCATATTTTTTAATGTACGTTTTTATGTTTAGACATGCTTAGATACATAAATACTTACTATTGTATATAATTGCCTGTAGTATTCAGTGCAGTAATATTCTGTACACATTTGTAGCCCAGGAACGAGAGGCTGTATCATCTAGCATAGGTGTATAGTAAGCTATGCCATGCAAGGTTGTATAAGTACACACTATGATGTTCACACAACAATGAAATCACCTAACAACACATTTCTTAGAACATATTGTTAAGTGATGCATAATTACATGTGACCTCCAGGTGTAAAGGGTTACTTACGAAGTGCATTGTGCCTTGGGTCTACCCTGTACCCTCAATGTACATCTAGGTCTTCAGATGTATAGATGTGCCCATATGAATATGCTTAAAAGTACATGTGACTCAATAAACTTTAAACATTCCTGCTTAATTTTGTAAGATGAAAAGAACTAGTTAGGACCTTAGTACGCAGTGGTCAAAACGGTCTGCACATACCTATTAGCTCCCCCTTAGCTGTGGGCATCTGCTCCCTGCGCCCTGGTGGTATGACTTGGGGTGGGTGCCAGAGCCTGTGGAGCCAGAGCTGTTCACAAAATCCCTGATAGGAGATGGCAGACATTGCCTTGGTGGGGGTAGGACTATATAACCTCTGAGTTCCCTTCCACTCTTAAGATCCTGTGACAGACTTAAATGACATGACACTAAAATTCTGCAACATTAAATTATCACCCCTACTCCACATATAGCTATAACACTGAAGCATTTGTTGAATCTCTTCCACTTGCTTAAAGAACACTAGTACAAAATGTGTGGCCTTAGATAGAAATGTGTCTTTTAAAAAATTGTACCATGGTACTAATAAATGTATGTGTAAACACATGAACAAATAAAATTCTTCATATATAAAAAGTCACGAGCAGTTCATAACTGTAGCTAAAATACTCAGAAGCTCCAGGCAAGGGTAAGTCAGACTTAATTTTTAGACAAATATAGAAGCAAGTGAAATAAACCAATGAAGTTGCCCTATGAATGTAAAATCCTGGGCACAATTCAGTTCAATTCAGTGAATATATATTGAGTACTTCCTAAGTGTTGGGCATTGTGCTGGGCTTCTGTTCCACATAAAGGAGGCTAATTTAGGATTTAGGGCTATATAGATGGTTTTCATAGGGATGATGAGAGATGAATTAGAGCAAGAGCACAAGATAAATTTATTATTAAGGGTCAATCATGGGCCAGGTCTTCTGTCACAACAAGCATTCATTCTATATCTATCCGTTATCTATGTATATCTATATCATCTCTCGTCTGTCACCTATCATTATCTATCTGTCTATCTACGTTTATATGTATAACATCTAATCCTTAAGCAACTCAGCCAAAG
Organism: Cephalopachus bancanus; assembly: GCA_027257055.1. Lineage (NCBI taxonomy): Eukaryota > Metazoa > Chordata > Mammalia > Primates > Tarsiidae > Cephalopachus > Cephalopachus bancanus. The sequence continues at coordinate 13,513,071 of JAPVLO010000046.1, read as the reverse complement.
TAGTTATTATTATTCTCTATTTTTACATGTGAGAAAACCAACTCATCAAGAGATTGACTGGATCACCCTGCTGTTAAGGACTGACCCCGATCACCCAGCTGTAAGGACTGAGTGAGAATTTGAAAACATAATTATCTAACTTCAAAGTCAACAGACTACACTATCCATGAAAGGAGGTACTTATAGAAACCTAGAATAAGGTTAGTTTCTTAAAGTCTTTTTGCCTCAGCATAACCATTTTTGCTTAGACTTTACCGCTGACATGCTTTGAATCTGGCACAGGTTAGACATAGATAGATACATTTCCAATAGGCAGGTTTTAGGAAGCATTCAGACATTTTACTGCAGGCCAAGTTGGCAATCTACCCCCAACTTCAAGGCAAATCTCCATTAGATGCAAAACAAGGATAGCCCAACCTTTCAATTTGTGGTTTAGCATAGTAATCTCTAGGAAACTTTTCAGGTTCCTTGTCAAGTGGAAGATTAAAGATCACCCTTTGGCTGGCCAAAGCTATAGAAATGATCATAGACCACCTCTTGGTCAAGGAGTTGTGGATTGCAAACGTCTGACAAGTCTCTCACAGTAAATACCCCTCCACTTGTCTCCCATCTAGCCCACTACCATGGCAGCAATCATGTGACTAGTCCACCCATCTGCCTGCTGCCCATCACCTGATGTCAGTACCTGTACTTACCTACCCCTTCCTGATGACATGGAACAGACCACCACCCAATCACCTTAACAACCATCACCCATCAAAGGGAAATGTTTAAAAGCATTTAACCTGAAACAGCTATCGCCACTGCTAGGCCATTGCCACCACCATTGCAGCCATTGCCTTACTAGACTTTGGTGTGGTCATGTGCTCTTTGAACTATGGCTGTTGCCTTGTTTCCTGGCTTTGGTCCCCTTCCCTCCCTTGGGGAGGGGGAATCTCCTCTTTATTTATCTCTCTCTAATTTACTTTCTAAATAAACTATATTTTCTAATCTAACTTCTGTGCAATACTTTGCATCTTTCATGTGGTATCGGATAGCACACCAGACACCCCACACCCCCAGCAGGCCTAACCTAACATTCCGTAGGCCCAGCTGGGGAGTGTAATCTAACAATCCACACATTTCAGCCTATGTTTCATCACCTTCCATAATGCTAGGAATACCTGGCAAAAGGGAGAAAGGAGGGACTCAACCTGTGCTGTGACTCTTGTTGAGAGAGACTTACCTGGTACTCAGCCCCTGCTCCAAGGACCCCCTGCCCTGCCTAAGCAAGCCCACTCTCCTGTTATTATACTAAATGGACCAGATCATGATCCAGGCAAGAAGTGGTAGACAGCTTTTGAACCTGGCTTTGAGCTATGTTAAATACTCCAAGTAGTCAATTGAGGTCAAGTGTTTTCTAGCCACCTTCATAAAGTTTTCTTTCTGCTTAAGCCAAGATTACAAATGCAACCTCCCTGATGTAGGGTCTACTCAGCAATGCTGAATGGGATTGTCTACTATGAGGCCTGGATCCTGGTCACAGGGCAAAGTTCACCTGGAAGTGAGGCTTTAAAAAGACGCCTGGCATGGTTTCCTAGTGGAAGTCACCTGCTCTCAGCTTTCTAGTCTCCCTTCTGTTAGAACCAGTTCTTTACCAAAGGGGTTGCTCACAGGAAAGCAGCAGGTTACTCCTGGCAGCAGCAATACATCTTTGCCCCCTGTGATGGGCTTCACTAGTCTGGCAGCCAGAGGCAAGATGCCTTTTATTCAGGAACATCCTTCTTGTTTCAGCAGATAATGGACTCTAGTTAGGAGACAACACAGTAAACACAGCATAAACATTGGGATGTGCAGCTGGAATGAGTGTGCATATAAATAAGAGTGCTGGGAACCAGGGAGGTAATAAGTCAGGGATGCAATGAAGAAAGGTTATTAAAGGTGAAGACTGTAAAAATCTGCAACAATGCTGGGAGCTTAGAGCATTTCTTGATTACAGGACTAAAGGCAGCAGCCTGTCTCATCTTTGCTGCTGACTAGCTAGGTTACCTGGACCCTTCATTTAAAATCCTGCTGTTAACACACTTTGTTCAATCATAAAGTTAGAATATTACATACTTAAAAAAACAAAACCAAAAAGGTTCTAGGCCTCTTATAAAAATTTGTACTGAAAGCATTATGAAAGGACTGACAATACTGCAAAATGCAAGGTTATATTATTCTTAATTTTTGAAAGTGGCTGAAATTATTCTCTTATACATCTGAATCCTGTTGTTGGTTGAATATTAAGCAAGGTTCTCTTTTATAACAGAAATCTCTCAAGAATATATCAAGCATCAGAAGGAAGCAAAAGGTGTCTGCTGTGTTATAGTCAAAACACAAAGACTCTATTAGCTTTGTATTAGTCAGGATATGGTAGGCTATGCTGCAATAACAAATAAATCCTGAAATCTCAGTGGCTTAACAACAGCAAAAAGAAGATGTTCATATCTTTCTGAGGCAATATTCAGTGTGTCTTGGGCGTACCTCTTGTGCCTCTCTTCCAAGCAGTGAATTCTGAGTCCCAGGCTGCTTCTGACTAATAGCCACACTAGGACTTTGGACATTACCACAGAAGAGGAAGGGCTGGAGGAGCCCAATGTGATAAGAAGTTGTTGGCAGGCCAAGTAGTTTATCACTTGCACTCCTATTCCATCGTCTAGAACTTCATTACATGGTTCCAACCAAACTGCAAGGGAGACTGAAATGTAGATGAGCCCATAATGTTTTGGTGAGTGTTTATGTGTGCCTTAACTTTCTTAAAGTTAATATCTGACTAATGAATATACAAGGAAACCTAGTAGCTAGAGGAGACTGCATTGCCTTGATGTTACCCCTCTGGCCTGAAAGTAAATGGATGGGATTACGAACTTGGATATTTTGGAAGCATGACAAGATAAACAAAAGACTTACCAATGAGTTGTAGTCCTGGTTTGTGGGTCCATTGTGATTTTAATACAGAAAATTGGTGTCTCTGCTTCCTGGTTTATTCAAGGTAACACTTAAGTAATTTAGCCATATTTCCAGGCTAATTGCTTTCATGCAGTCTCAGCAGCTATGATATAATTGGAATAGTATTACCTTTTAGCCTTCTAATGCTAAGGCTAATAGCTTTGGTCAGGTATTTTACTATTGATTAGAAGAGTTTATTAAAGGCCTAGAATTATTATGTGAAAAGAGAAACTTGTTAAATGCAGTCATATATAGCTTATAGTATAACATCTGGTTTTTTTATAGTCTGAACTCATCATAAATTTCTGACATTAGTTACTATCTACAACCTGTTTTAATTTTAAAGCGATTCAGTGGTAACTTTTAGAGTTATAGAAGATATCTTAGCATTGAAATCACTGAGATTCTAGCATTATAGTTGATGACTTTGAGGACTATATACGAACAGAATGGACAACTACAGAAAGCAATTGTTACCTTAAAATAGCAGTCTGCATTAGAGCTAATTTTGAATACTTTTTTCCAGATGGACAACCAACTGTTTTCATCAGTGTTTGGAACTTTCCAGCAGTAAAATGCTGGTGTGTAAAGGTTACCCTTTCATTTTATCTTCAACAATGCAGTCTGTTCTTATACTGACTCCATCCTTTCAATTTGTGTGCTTGATGATTTGAATTCACTAATCCTAAACTCCATCTGCTTGTTGCCTGTCAACAGTTGAACAGATTTCAATAAATTTAGAAACTGTAAATAAGTCTTTGAATAAACCTGGATGATTGGGAGGATTTAAATGTTGAGGATGGTCAGCCATTATATTTATTTAAGACTTATCTACTCATGTCTCATGCACAAGGTCAGATAAGAATTTCCTACTTTCTCATACTTAACATGGTGACATCATTTCCTTCCAAAGTTTGCAAAAGAAAATAAATTCAGATTATATTTAAACTGCCTGATCTGTCCTTCCTGATTTCCCTGGGTTCTTGAAATTAATCATTCTTTTTTTTTTTGCATTTTTCATAGTTTTCCTACAGAGCAAGCATATAAAAATTAAAGGAAAAAATGGCAATAGAATACCCCACAACTTTAAAATAAGAAAAAAAAGATGCTGTGTATTATTTTATTTTTTAAAGAACTTGAGTATATTCTAAAAAAGAAATTATGGTACTTTAACAGTATTGTGGAAAAATTTGCAAAATACAGTAACATTTTTAGAAATCCCAGACATTTGGGGTAACACCTATTGATATAAGATAAAATGAATTATGTGACAAAATCTCAAACAAGAGACCCCTTTTTCCCCTGCTAACATTTACTGCAAGTATATTACATTTCAAACATTGCTAAGCATTTTTTCATATGGTATTTCATTAATATTTGCAAAGAATTGAGCTGCATTTTTGTCTTTAACTCACAAATGAAAAGAGCAAGTCTGAAAAAGGTTAAGTACCTTACCGAAGTCACATGGCTGGTAAGTAGAGGAACTGGAGTTCAAACTTAGATTTTCTCTCTATCTTTTCCTTTTGATTACTTTTGTTTTCCATTGAAAGGGTTGAGTGGTACCAGTGAAGGAAATGCATCTTTCTTCATGTTCTTTGTTGCTTCCAGAAAGCCTGGATTGATTAGGTAAAAGAAGACGTTCAAGTTTTGTTTAAAATATGTCCTTTGATGTTCCTATTTCAGATGATTCTTTTAAAGGAACATTGGGCATGCATACTAACTTCCTTTTGTAGTCATATTAACCAGAGATGCATGTAGGAATCTGAACTTGTTTAGGTTCCTTTTTCTGTATTTCTGCTATAAAATAGATATTCGAAATACGCTCATATTTTCATATTGCTGAAAAGCGTATGCTTTTCACTGATTACTTTTTTAAAAGTTAAATAAAGTGTATCGAAGTATGAACTTATTTTAAGTGTACAACTCAATGAATTTAAATAAATATATATACCCATTAACTACAAGCACAATAAAGAAGCAGACTTTTATCATTCCAGCAAGTCCCTTCCTGTTTATAGTAAATTCCTAACATTTGGCCGAGGCAACACTTGATCTGCTTTATGTGATTTTAAATTAGCTTTGCTTTATAATAGAACTTCAAATAAATGGAGTTATACAACATAATTTTGTTGACTAGCTATTTTTCTTTCTCAGGATATTTTTGAGATACACTCATTTTGCTGCATGTATCAGTAGTTTGTTCTTTTTTAGGAGTTTGGGTGGGATAGCGTTTGTTGTATAAATATAACACAATTTGTTTATCTATTCGCTGTTAATAGATATTGAGGTTGTTTCTGATATGTTTCATGAATTATGTGACAAAAAAATAAAGAAACATGTTTTTATTTCTCTTGGGTAAATATCTAGGTAAATATCTCTTGGGTAAATATCCTTACTGGTTAATAAGGCAAGAGTAAACTAAAAAAATGTTTCCCATTAGCAATGTGAGAGTTTCATTGTTCCATATCTTGACCGACACTTGGTATTGTCAGTCTTTACAAATTTAGTGTATGCATCAGTTTAATTTGCCTTTACTCCTAACTAAGGGGTTCTAGGCATCTTTACAGGCTTGCTTTTCTCTCTCTCTGTTAGGGTTCTGTCAAAATCATTTGCTCATTTTAAAAAGTACATTGTTTTTCTTCATATTGAGTTACAAGAGTATGGTGTATATGTGGATACAAATTATTTGTCAGATATTGCAAATATATTAACCTAGACTATCACTATCTTATTAATGTATTTTGAAGAAAAAATATTTTAAATTTTGATGAAGTCAGAATTATCAATGTTTTCTTTTTTATCTTACTTAAGCAATTTTTGCCTATCCTAAGGTCACAATTTTTTCCTATGCTTTCTCATAAAGTTTTAGAGCTTTAAGCTTTTACACTTATGGTCATGATCATTTCACATTTTTTTTTATGGATAATGTGGGATGATGGTCAGGATTTATTTATTTATTTATTTATTTATTTATCATGCAGACATCTAGTTATTTCCACCAATTGTTGAAAAGCTAACTGTTTCCTGATTGAATTACCTTGACCTCTAATAATTAATTGACCATATATGCATAGGTGTATTTTAGGCTTTAAATACTTTCCTATTGATCTAGTTGTCTACTCTTATGTCTCACTGTAAGTTTACAGTAAATCTTGAAAGTAGGTTGTGTAATTTTTCTGGTTTTTTCTTTCCAAAATTATTTTAGTTATTCTATATTTTTTGCATTTTCGCTTACACTTGTAGTCAAGTCATTTTTTCAAAAAATCCTGTTGACAATTTAATTGGATCAAGTTGAATTGAAAGATCAGTTTGGGAATAATTAACATATTGAGTCTTCCAATTCATGAACACATAATGGTTATCCATTATTTTACTCTTTAGTTTTCTTTTCTTTTCTTTTTTTTTTGAATTGGAGTCTCACTCTGTTGCCCAGGATGAAGTGCAGTGGAACACTCACAGTCACTCCAGGGTTGACCGGCTGGATTCCAGCGATCCTTCCACATCAACCTTCCAAGTAGTCAGAACTACAGGCATACACTACCATGCCAGGCTAGTTTTTGATTTATTGTAGAGACGAGGTCTCACCAAGTTGCCCAGGCAGGTCTTGTATCTGCGGGCTCAGACAATCCAATCGCCTCAGCCTCCCAAAGTGCTGGGATTACAGGCTAAGCCACTGATCCCTGCCACTCTTTAGTTTTTAAAAGGCAAATTTTATAGTTTTATGTAAACAATGATTGCACACATTTTTTCAATTTTATCCCAGAGTATTTCATTTTTGATGCTATTTTTAAAAATTCTGTTTTTAGTTGTTTGTTTTAGTATAAATTTATTTTTGTATATTGATCTTGTTTCCTGTAACTCTGTTAAATTCATTATTTGCTATAAAAGTTTTTATATAGATTTATTAGGATTTACTATGTATGTGACTGTATTACTTATGAATAAAATACTCTTACACTTTCTTTTCCAATATGTATGGCTCTATTTCTTTTTCTAGCTTAATTGAGCTATTGTCAACCTCCAGTACAGTGCTGAATAGTCATGGTAAGAGCAAACATTCTTACTTTTTTTGTCCCTCATGGGAAACAGCTTAGTCTTTACCAATAAATATTATGTTTACCCTAGGTTTTTTTTTTTCTTTTCTTTTTTTGGCTACCCTTTATCAGAACAGAAAAAAAAGGGAATAGGTGTTGGATTTTGTTAAACGATTTTGCTACATCTATTGATAGAACCATATGGTTTTCCTTTATTAATTTCTTAATATTATAAACTACATTTATTAATTTTGGAATGTTATGCCAATATTACAATGCTGGAATTAGGTCCACTTTATCATGAAGTGTTATTCTTTTTATTTATTTATTTTGTTAGAAACAGAGGCAGGATTCTAGCTCACTGCAGCCTCTAATTCCTGAGCTCAAGCAATCCTCCTACCTCAGCCTCCCAAAGTGCTGTGATTATAGGTGTGAGCCAGGGCACCTGATATATTCTTCTTATATATTGCTCTATTTTATGCATTGATATTTTGTTAAGAAACCACCTCAATATTATGAAAGATATTGGTCTTCATTCTTCCTTTCTTATGCATCCTTATCTAGTTTTGGTATAAGGATAATGATGACCTCATAAAATGTAATACAAAGTGTGTTTGCACCTCTATTTTGAAAGAGTCTTAGTGTAGGAATTGTTACTTTATTAAATGTTTAATAGACTTCACCAGTGATTATCAGATGAGATGGGTCACTTTCAGTATGGTATGGTTGTGGACTTCACCAGTGAAGATGCATATGCCTAGAGTCTTTCTTGTTAGAAAGTTTTTCATTACAAATTCAATTACTTAATACAGTTATTGTTATTCAGGTTTTCCATGCCTTCTAATTTGTGTTTTCCAAAAAAAAAAGCCTACTTAATCCAAGTTGCCAAATTTATGACCATATGGCTGTTCATAGTATTCTGTTATTACTATTGTTATTGTTATTATTATTATTTTTGAGTCAGAGTCTTACTCTATCACCCAGACTGGAGTTCAATGGCACACTCACGGCTACCCCAGCATCAACTTGCTGGGCCTAGGCGATCCTTCCATCTCAGCCTTCCAAGTAGATGGAACTATAGGCTTGCACTACCACGACCAGCTAATTTTATGATTTATTGTGGAGATGAGGTCTCATCAAGTTGCCCAGGCGGGTCTCGAACCCACAGGCTCAGGCAATCCACTCACCTCAGCCTCCCAAGGTGGGGGATTATAGGCTGAGCCACTGAGCCCGGCTCCTTTGTACCGTTTTCTAGTTCATTTATTTTTGTTCTTATATGTATTACTTCCTTTCTTTTTCCAGCTTTGGGTTTAATTTGTTTATGTATTTGATTCTTAAAGTAGAAATTTAGAGTCTTGATTTTAGGCTTTTTTTTTTCTAGGATAGTATTTTAGCTAAGATAGCATTTAATGCTATATACATTTTACTCTAGCCTGTGTTTTAATTGGATCTCACAAATTTTGATAAATTGTTCTTCCATTATTATTTAGTTCAAAAAATTTTCTAATTTTTCTTTTAATTTATCATTTGACTTATGCAATATTCAGAAATGTATTAAATTTTAATTATTTGGAGATTTTTCATTTTTACTTATGTATACCTTAATTCTATTTTGATCAGGGAATATACTATATGTGATTTCAATTATGTTACATTTACTGAAATTCATTTTAATCATCCAGAATATCAACTATCCAGAAATATCAACATATTTCCATATGTTCTTGAAAATAATGTATAATTTGTCATTATTGAATATAGTGTGCCATAAATGTCATTTTGGTCAAGTAGTCTGAGAGTGTTGTTCAAGTCTTATATATCCTTACTGTATCTTAAAATAAAGTAATAGATTTTTCTGGGTTTGCTTTTGGTCTATTGGTTTTTATATTTGAAAGCTATGGTATTTGCTGCTTACACATTTATGATAATGAATGATAAAGAGTGGTCAAGGCATTTTATGATTAATGTTACCACAGTATGTGTTTGTCTACCTTTTTACATTTAACTATCTGAATCTTTGTATTAAAAGTGAGTTTTTGTAGAGAACATAACTGGGGTTAGTTTTGTTATCTAACCTAGAAATTTGTCTTTTAATTTGAGTATTTATAGTTAATTTAGTTATCATTATGGTTTGTTAAGCCTACCATTTTTCTGTTTCATTTATTTCATGTTTTCTTTGTTCTTTTCCCTCCTCTTCTCCCTTCACTTGTATTTAGCATTTTAAAATATTCAATTTTATCTCTGCTATTGCAGGTTGCTCTAGTACAGTGTTCCTCTAAGTGTGGCTCATAGACCATTGGTAGTATTGATTCTCTTATGATCAAACTTCTTTATCTAGTGTCTACACAGATCCATTCCCAATCTTACTGAGTCAAAAACACTGTTGGCGCAACCTAAGAATCTGTCTTATTAAATCCCCTTGGTGAATTGAATATATCCCACAGTTTAAGAACCACTCCTCTAGCATTTAAAATATGCACCTTCATGGTCTACTTTTAAGTTATATTGTACCACTTTGTCCATACAAGCCTTAAAAATGTTTGCTTTCATTTCCCCCTACTGTTATTGGTGAAAATGTTGTCACAATTTCTTTTTTTACGTTTATTATAAATCCCACAGTACATTTTACTTTTCCATTTAAGTGGTTAATTAGAAAAATGAGATAAAGTCTTTTATATTTACCTATGCATTTATTATTAATGTCAGTCTTCTTTCCTTTATGACAAAGTCAGCTTGAAGTTCCTTTATTATCTCTTGTAGTAAAGTTTTCTATTAGCAACAATTTGCTTAGCTTTTTTAGCCTGAGTATATCTTTATTTCACTTATTTTTATTGATATTTTCACTGTATGTATAATTCTAGGTTGACATTTTTTCCTCTGAGTACTTCAAGAATGTTCTTTCATGTCTTTCTTGTTTACATTGTTTTTGACATGAAATCTGTGCTTACATTTACTTTTGCTTTTTTATGTGTAATGTATCTTTTTACTATTTTTAAAACTGTTTTTAAAATATTTTCTTCATGCCATTGGCTTATATAAAGTAAATTATGATGTACTTTGTTATTGTTTACTTTATGTTTACATTATTTGGGTTTCATTGAGCTTTTGACCCTGTGGATTGGTAGTTTTTATCAAATTTGGGGCCATTGTATCTTCAGATATTTTTGCATTGCTATTGACTCCTAGTGTGCACAGGTCACTGAGATTCTGTTTATTTATTTGAGGGAATTTCTCTCTGTGATTATGTCTATATACAAACATCATATGTCTTTATATCCACTAATATTTTCCTAGTCCATGTCTAATCTGCTATAAAGCCTTTCCAGTACATTTGTCATTTCAAGTATTATATTTTTAAGCAGTAGAGTTGTTTTTGTTTCTTTTTATATCTTCCAGTTTCCTTCTCCTTATATAAATATTTCCTTTGAGTTCCATTCTGCTAGTTCTATTGTCTATGTAATTTTTAGGTATGTTTCTAAATTAAAGAAAATTAAATTTTCTTAAATTTAGGTCATATATTTTTGCTTCTCTATATTATATCCAGTGATTTTTGATTGGATGCATGACATCGTTTATTATCTTGTTGAATATATATATTTTTTATTCCATTAAGGACTGCTAGAATTTTGTTTTTGCAAGAAATTAAGTTACTTACAGATTATCTTGATCACTTTGATGCTTTTCAAAAAGTTTTTGTTTGTCTTTTAAGAACAGTCATGAAATAATCTTTTCTCTAAGACTAGTTAAGCTTTATTTCCAAGTTGTGTGTTTTTGTTTTTGTTTTGTTTTTGTCTCCGATGAGTGCCTCAAATGACTAGTGAAATCTTGCAACTTTGGCTTCTTAGGATTCAAATGTCTCCTAGTCCTGTATAAGTCTGAAGATTTATTCACTGTAAAGATGTTAAGTTGTATTTTGCATGTCCTCATGTAATATTACTCTATGAATGCACAGTTTAATACTCAGCCAAAGACTCAAGAAGGCCCTATGGTTGATTTATGAAGCTTTATTTTTCCTGTATACCATTCTCATTTATGACACTTTGACCTATAAATTTTGGCTGGCTCAGCCTCCTGAAATTCTGATCACTATCTTCTAATTCAGGGGGAAAGCATACTGTGCTTTGGTTCTACTTCCTTGAAATATAGTCTATAAATTGCCCCTAGGAAGAAAGTAGAGCAATCCTAGTACTCATTTTGTTCTGTTTCCCTTCTCTGCATGATCAGAATTCTGAGCTTCTTCTGGTCCAATTATATATGCTGTTTTATATTTTATACAGTTTTCCAATTGTTTGTGGAGGGAGAGCAAATCTGATTCTAATTACTTCATTATGGCCAATAGTGAAAATCCTCCAGTGACTTACTCTGGATATTTGTTTACATTGAAACAGTGAAGCATGAGTTTGTTTAACATAGAAAAGTCTTTACTAGAATTCTCAAAGTCATCTTTCTTCCTTTTTTCCATATAGGAGTCATTACTTTGGAAAACCTTCCCTTCAACTTGACATGTGACTATCTGGTCTTAGTAATTTCCTTATATAGGAAAATTTTGCTCTAATTTTTCTATTTGTTTATACCTTTAAGTCAGAAACTTTTCAGGGCATTTTAATATTGTAAGAGTTTGATTTTGTGTTATATAGATTAGGCTAGACTCATGCTATGGAAAAAATACCCCAAATTCAAGTAACTTAAAGTCTAAATTTATTTCTCATTTAAGCAAAATTTGATAGGGGTCAGATTAACCCTCAGGGGCTCCTGAGTATGCAGTGAATCAATTATCCAGCCTATTAGAACTTGTGGTTCTGCAATCTCCATGCTTGATTTCTGTGCCCACTGCTAAATGAGGAAAGAACTAAAATGTCTTTCAGGGATTTCTTGCCTCAACCTAGAAGTGAAACATATCATTTTACTTCACAGTCTTTGGTGAGAAATTACTTGGCTCTGCCCAGGTGCAAGGCATCTAGGAGTTGCAGTCTCCAGTGTGTCCAGGAAGATGAGAACTCAATGTTAATGAGCACCAGTGATGTCTACCACAGTAAGTATCTGTCACCTGATGTTTGACTTCTTTCTACTGCCGAATAGGGTATCTCAGACCATACAGTAAGTCTGTAATCTCTCCAACTGTTCAAAGGACTTTCATATCCATTACCTTTATATGTCTCTAAATCAATCTGTGAGTTTTGCAGGGCAGGTTGTTTTAGTTATATTACCTTGAGTGAGGTGTGGTGAAGCCAGATACAAATAAAGACAGAAACAGGAATAAGTTTTACAGTTTTGCTATGCTAAACTGGGAGAACACAGCATGCCATGTAGGGCCATTCAGTGGAAGCATAGAGGTCAGTCAGGAGGCAGAGGGAGGAAGAGGAACCATGCAGAAGCATTTTTATTATGGTATCTGCAGGAAGAAAAGGGTAATGTGTGACAAATAGGTTTAGGATTAGCTAGTTTGATTAATTGCCACAGGCTCTGAGGCATAAGGGCTGTTCCTGGTTGACTGGTACCTGACCCTGGGGTGATTTGGGTGCATATATAGTGGCCTGGAGTGTGAGAGACCAACAAGGGTGGTAGCTGGGGGTGTGGACTTAATCAGCAGCTCAAGGAGAGAGAAACTGACCAACATCTAGCCAGAGCCTCAAAACTGGTCGAGACAGCACTTAAAAAGTATCATATTACACAGGTATTATTTATTATCTTCATTTTTCATTTAGCAAACTGAGTCACACTGGGGTTAGATCATTTTCTCAGGGTCATCAAATCCTTTTCTATAGGTTCCTTGAGTTAGAACACAAAAACTAAATTCACTGATGGATATGCTTGAGAGGTTTATAATATTCTTTAATGAATCATAATATCCAGTCAGAGAAGTCTGATTTTCCCACTCTGTGGCCTAATTTATGTATGTGGTTCTTCTGCCTCTTATGAAAAACCATGAGGAAGTGGAGGCCAGTGTCCTAGAGGGGCCACTGGACTTACAGGAAGTGCCTTGTTTCTCCAGTTCTCAGTGAAGGCAGTCTTTCTGTCAAGGGAAGCACAATAGAGGATGATGGCAGGTACTGTGGGCAAAGTAACAGGCATTCAGAGCATGGCAACAATTAGAGCTGGTGGATGAAGTTTTTCTAATACTAAAATCCCTTACAGTAGGTGTTAAAATTTCAATACCATTCTTTTTAGGATGTGTGGCATAGAACCATTACATTAAATGGTACTTTGGTAGTTTCTAGAACTAAATGGTGTTCTTTACCTATCACTGATCTCTCAAGCAAGGCTGTCCAAGGCAGGCTTGTTGACTGCAGTATCAAGCTTTCTGGGGAAGAGTTAGCAGACCAGGAGGTTGACATGTTGTGGTTTTTAAGCCATATGGATATTAGATCTATTTGCAAACAGTATAGAAATACTAAATTGAGTTAATTTCAGTTTCTTGAGTTGAAGCACTGAATTAAAAAACAATTTAAATGTCTCAGTCTTTAGAAAAAGAAATCAATGGTTTAAAATTAATTTCATTTTTTAAACTCACTGTTAACTCAAAGCCTTTTGGGCTTTTTAAGCTAATTGTCTTTGAACTCATTTTAAATTCAGAAGTCTTTATAATTTTGATAATATTTTAAACACTATCCTCACCAAAGCAGTTCATATTATACACTTAGAAGGATATTAAAAAAAAAATCCAGTGAGGCCCCAGTGCAAGAATGATACAATATTTTTGAACCACTTCTATTATTTTTGTAGAATAGTAGGTGTTATTCTGTTTTTGTTTAAAAATATGTATGCATAGATGTATCTATATGTGTATGTGTATAGAGTGAAAATTGTATATTCATGGAAGAAATCTGAAAGACCATACAATATTCTCTAAGGAATAGAAAATATTAGTTTTTTTCCCTGCAATTTTTACATTTCTACTTGAATTAATTATTTCCATCAAGTGTAAAAAAATCTTTATAATTGATAAAAACAAGTTATTTAAAAATATGTTAAGCCTTGAATTAATTTGTTTGAATGTGGCCAGGTCTATTTTGCCTGTGTATGAATGGGTCCTAAGGCTTTTCTTAGCCATTCATATTATGAACATTTTCCATTCCATTAGTCTTCAATAGCACTAATCTTTTAAATAGTTTTATAATATTTCACTTTATGCATGTATAATCACTTAGTATTAATATTTTCAAATTTTAATTTTAGTAGGGACAAGTAGATGTTCATTGGGAGTGATACATAGGTTAGGAAAAGAAGTAAGTAAAAATACTCTCTTCTCTGTCACTTTTTATTCTTCTGTCTCTAGATGAATCCATTTTTAAAGTTTAATATAAGATTTTCTAGACCTTTTACTATTTATATACAAATACAAAAAGTATGAGAATATTCAATGAAAAAAGTTTACATTGTTCCTTCTCTGTCCCCCACTTTCTTTTAACTATTTCTATTTTCAATTCTTCTAGTAGTAACCTAGATATGGTTTGTCAACATAATTTGTTGATTTGACTAATAAATGAGAAATTTTTGTCACTTGTGTGACTTCCTTTTCCTTTCAGCCTTCAATCGTCAAGTTTTAGTTTAAATCTATTAGTTTTGAAATTATGTTAAAATATCAATTTATTTGTCTGTCTATATCCAGATACATTTCCTCTTGTTCTTTGCCTTGCTTCTTTAGAGATAGGGGTGGCAAAGGTTTAGATATAATTTTATTTCATACATTTTGCCTGGAATTTGCAATACATTCCTGGGTTCTAGCTCATTCAGTGATCCAACTCTTCTTGAAGGAGCAGTCATGGACCTTAGGCTGACAGACTACAGACTTTCTTCCAACTGGTAGAAAACCCACACAGAATGGAAAGACAGAGATGGGAAAATGCATAGCTTGGGCTCCTGATAAGTTTTCTTCCACTGTCTGGAATTCATTTAGGACCCAGATTTGACTTCTTATACAATATGGGCACAAGGCCCATGAAGGCTTTAAGGTTATGACTAGAGAAAGTATTTATCTTCTTCTTTGGACTTGCTCATGAGCAAGAAGGAAGATTAGATCAGAAGATCTGGCACCAGATGCTCTTCAATATTTCCCAAATGAATAATTGTCTTTTGAGAGAGAAAGGTTACCAAGCCTAGTAAGGATTTTCTGGAAGTAGTTTCTCAGAAGAGCATTATCTCAGTGGCACTATTTGTCAGGTTGGTATCACACAGAGTGACATATTTTTTCAGATGGAATGGAGTTTCCAAGACTTTTGCTAGTTCCCGGCAGGGAGGCAGGAAGGATTTGAGAGAACAGTAACTACTGTGACCGAGAAAGAGCTGTCTTGTTCATCCTTTGTCTTTTACAAATAAAATTAATTTCTGTACAGCCCATTTCAAAGCACCTACAAATCCTTCCTCAGGTGGATTACATATGATGTTCATATTATTGATACCTAACCTACCCATTCTTCAGCTAATGAAGCAAGGTGAGAACACTTATGCTGCTGTTATAAATCATCAAGTCTTTTTCCAACCCTGTTCCCACTGTGCCCCAATTCATCCAGTTACTTAACCATTGCTAGTTACCCACTTTTGGTTTGAATTCTGCTTTCTGGTAAAATTTTTATGATTTCATTTCCTATCTTTTATGTTTTTTCACCATCTAGTTTGCTTGCCTCTCATTTTCTTTTAAAAGTGACTCATCTTTATAAAGTCTTTCCAAAGCTTTCCACTCCATGTACATAAAACAACTCTCTTTTCATTTTCATCTTTCATTGGTTTATGTGACATTTAATTACATTACATAATTGCAAGAACATATACAACTGGCATAAATAGGTTTGGGTACAATCACAACCGACATGGCTGAGCATCCAACTCAATTGGTAGGGGTGACAGTGTTAGTATATTAAAAATTAGCTAACTAGTGGAGAGCTTTCTTCATGCTGTGCCATCAGTCAACGTGATTTACCAATGACATGGAGAATATTCATTAAGTAAGTGGTTGGTAATGGGGAGAGCAGTTTAGAGAGCTTGTGTGTCAATGAATTCTACAAAGATTTATCTCGCAGCTCTCAGAGCTCTTTCTGCATCACAGAGAACACTGCTCTAGTTTGCATCCCTGGGACCTGAGTCTTAATCAGTCTATGGAACTAGAGCCTTGGCAGACCCATTATGGATATGGGAAGGTGTGGGGAATGGTCAGATGACAACCACTCTGGAAATGTCTTCCAAATTTTAGAGTTCCATACTGGGATGACTAAGTTTGGAGCTGAGCATCACTACAATTATATGTGCTCTGGTAGGCAAAATTATGACCCCGTGAATATATTAGATTACAGGGCAAAAGGAATTAAGGTTGCAGATAGCATTAATGTTATTAATCAGTTGACCTTAAAGTAGGAAGGTCATCCTGGATTATCCTTATGGGCCCAATGCAATCAGAAGGGTCCTTGAAAGCAGAAGAGGGAGGTAGAGGAAGAGGTGACTACAGAGGATTTTCTGGTCATTTGATGTTCAAAGGATTCAAACATTCAGAGCTGGTTTTGGAGATGAAAGAATGCCACTATCCAAAGACTATGGGCATCCTCTAGAAGCTAGAAACACAAGAAAGCAAATTCTCCCCTGAAGCTTTCACAAAAGAACACAGTTCTATCTCCACATTGTAGTCCAGTGAGTGCTGCCTCAGACTTCTGACCTCTAGAACTGTGAGATAATAATTCTCTCTTTCTCTCTCTCTGAGTGTGTGTGCGTGTGTGTGTGTGTGTGTGTGTGTGTGTGTGTGTGTGTGTTTTAAGTCATTAAGGCTTTGTGGTAATTTGCTATAGCAGCAATAGGACACTAACCTTCTTATGTTCTTAACTTCCTCCTTCTTTCTAATAAAGAAACAGAGGATTTATTTAACACAATCTCCAACCTTCGATTCCCTCTGTATTTAAATGGTTTCAAAGCTGCTGTTTGTAGCTTAGACAATATGTAAACAAAAGGAACAAATCTCTTGACAATGAATGTTTAAAATGTCTTAAATGTCCAAGGAGAGTTTTAAAACAGCAATTATATCATGGATGGAGTAAGGACAAGAAGTATGATGTGCCCCTAGAGCAGGTGTGAGGACTCCTCTTTGGAGATGGGAGGGTCTCTCAGGGTAGTCAGTTTCTCCTGCCCTTGTCCCACTTGGAGAGATCGACTTCTGGAGTAACCTTGCAAACACCAGTTGTTGCCAAGTTTATCTTGGTCATTAGTATTTCTCAGTACAGATCCTGTTATATCTGGACCATGAGACCACAGGACATTGCAATGAGAATAAACATCAAAAGGAACATCCATTGTTAAATCACAAACCGCCTGTAGAACCAGAGGAAAAAAGCAAACATATAGAAACTGGTACAAAGCCTGTTGCTACAAGAAGGTAGAGTTCTCTAGGGAGATAGAACTTTCCCCAATTTCATATCCAAGAGAGATAAGATCCAGGTTAGAAGAATAACTTATGCAGTGCTGGTGATGAAGTCCTGAATGAGTGCCCTGCTGGTCAGTGTTTCCAAGTGCAGAAGAGGAGCTTCACCTTCACCGCAGTTGCCAAGGATGGTCCAATAAAAAAGGGATAAGACAAACAGAAGAGGAAGATGGTGGGACTTATGGATGGGGATAAGTGTGTAAGCAAACACACTTATTTACTCAAGGGTCCTGGGCTGACCTGGAGGAAAAACGTGGAAGATTCAGTTATGGAATCTGTCCTGAGTGAGATGCCTGGGCAAGAAGGCTTTCTGCAAATCATGGCAATTATTTAATACCAAACTAATAAAATAGACCTGCTTTCATTAACGCTGAGATTTTCTGAGGTTAGTGAGCATAGGTGACATGTGGAAGCATTTTTGAGATGTTAACAATTTAGAGATGAGAGAGACGTTTACTCTAGACAGATGTGTAGCTTGAGACAAGGCATCTAACCTGAGACTTTTTTCTAAATTTGTAAAGTTGAATCAGTGGTCTTGCCCATATCCTTAGACTTCAGAATAAAGTAAGGTATACATGAAACCACTTTGTCAGTTGAAGTACTTTGCTTAAGTAAGTTATGATTAATATTTTCATTGCTGCTACTAGATTGATTTAAAGTCATACCAATTTATTAGAATCACCAAAGCTTTAGAATAATTCTTCTGTCTAGGTATTTTATGTTGAAAGAAGAAATTGATTCATTTTGACCCTGTGGCCTTCTTTAATTATTATCTCTCATCTATTCTCCTCCTCTTGCCCAATTTCCATGTTTCTATTTTTTTTTCATTCCCCATTCACTTTTCTTTCCACATCACATTGGCTTATGTACTTCAGTGATTTACTGAAATTGCTTTGGACAAGGTCATTAATGATCTTCTAAATGTCAGATTCTATAATGATAACAATAGTAATAGTAATAATAATGACAGCTAATGTTTTTCAAGCCTTACTTATGTCAGGTATGAATCTAAGTGATCTCTATATATTAACTAATTTACACTATCTTCTGAGGCAGGTATTATTGTCAGCCAGATTTTAATGATAAGGAAACTGTGGCACAGAAAAGTTATCCCTTGCCCACAACATAGAGTTTGAAAGGGACAGAGCCAGCATGCAAATAACAGGTAAACATACCTTAGCACCATGCTTAGAACAATTATGAAACACTGCCTCTTCATTTGATGCTGTCCTATGCTAGATGTGAATACTGCTTCCATGCACAATCGCTGGTTGGAGATGAGGCATTGAAAAACCGAGAAGGTGGGTGTAATAAAGCTGCAGAGATAGCAGAGATGGCAATGAGGATTCTGTGGCATGGCCCAGGTTGCCAGCCTCTCTGAAAGTCCTTGGTTTGAGACTGTGACTGAGTCAGTGTAGAAGGGCTGACTGAAGAGGCTAGCGCTCAGGAAACCAAGACTTTGGTGGGCATATGGAGGTAGCAATGGCAGGGGGACAGAGGTCAGTTCTTCCAGATCTGGGGCCCAGGAAGGGTCAGGAGGATGATCCATAGTGGACCATGGTGAACTGTGACTTTCAGAGTCTCTTTGTGGCACTTGGGAGGTTTTGGGATCTGTGGCTTCCTATTGCATGAGTGTCTCTGTCTTTTTTCCATCGCTGTGATTGAGGATGAATGCCTAACATAATTTGGTAGTCCACACATCCTCACGACTGGGGTTAAAATGGCAAATTGGCTATTCTAATAAAGCAGACAGTTCCTTCTTGAGCCCTCTGTACATTCCTTTCAGGCTTCTTAGGGATAAAACGAAACTGGAGAGAAAAAGCAGAGCCCATTGCAGTCTGACCATGTGCAGGTCTGCGTCCTACAGAGATGTGAGAAAAGGGAAGAGAAAATGACTCTTGGGGATGTTATTTTGAAAGACAACCCTTGGACATATAATAAAGCTTTAATCAACTAGAATACAGAAGTGTTAGTTTGCCTGTTCTGGGATGTTATTTTTTTTCAAATGTACATAATTTTTGGCAATTTTGCTACTCATAAATTTGACGAGTCAAGTCGTAGCCCATTACAAAGCAATGTCTGAATAATTTGCCTACAGTTTTGTAGAAACCATTTAATAACCATATGAAATAAGTGAGACAAAACTGTGTAAATAATCTTGGCATTCTCAATCAATGAAGAGAAGCACTAAGAGAGGAATAGAGGCACTGGGAGTGACCTGGTACATCATTAGATGTGGATGTTGTCATGCACTGTGCCTGTGAGTATATATATTTGTATGCATGTTCACATTAATGTAAATATGTGTATGGATGAGAACACCTTTGTTTTTGTAGAGACATTTTATTTTTTTAATATAATGAAAATAATTTGACTGTGACAACCCTGACTTATTGCAGAGGAAATTTTGATTGGTCTTTGTCTCCAGAATAAAGCACCTTGTCTCTCTGGAAATCGTATAGCTACTGAAATAGTTTACTCAAAAGAACACCAACTAGGGCAGTTTCTACTTTGGGAACCCAGTTAGTTCCATGAGTTTTCCAACTTCTCTAAAAATCCACACCCATGTTTGGAACATAGCTGCAATGCTTTACTAGTTGCTATAGAAGTCCCTCAATCTCTATGCCCTTGGCAGAGGCTATAATTATATACCATTATCCTTTCTCACTGTCTTTCTTTTGACAATAAAACATGACCCTCACCCTGAGTTTTAGCTGTGAGCATGACCTGTACCCACCCAGATGGAGGCTGATTACTTGGCTTTGGACTGTCTAGGTGTGGCATCTAATTAAATGTGGCCAATAAAATGATAATGATAACTGATGTATACAGACTTCCAGATTGAAGTATAATGAAGCTATGTGCCTTTCATTCTTTATTCCCTCTCCCCTCTGGCTAGGGAATGGCAACTGGGTCCTTTGGACCCCAAAATGGAAGCCACAACTTGAGGATGGCAGAGCTACCTGTACTTCCTGACCGATCTGTGAGAGGGAAATAAGTTTCTATCTTATTTAAGCCTTCAGATTTGGGGTCTCTGTTATGCCAACTTAACCTGTAACCTAACTAGAGATATCACCTAAAAGGTGTATATGTTGGGCTCATTTGTACCCTGAAATATTCTGAACATCTCCCCAAACATCCCAGATTTACTTGCTGAACAACAGACAGAGCCTTGAGAGAGCACAGCTCAAGGCACTATGGATTGTCTCTTGGAGAATTAAGAAATAGAATTTACTGCAGCAACTGGGAGGACGTCATCCAGAAATTTACAAATAAAATGTTTTGTTGTTGATGATAATTGAATAACTTTCTATTTTTATATAATTTCAAACTTACAGAAAATGCAAAGTTGCAAAAATAGCAGAGACTTATGCAAACCCCTTTTCAGATTTAACAACTGGTTTATACTTTGTACCATTTACTTTATCATTCTCTTCTATCATTCATGTGTATCTATCTATCTGTCTGTCTGTCTATCACCATGTATCTATCCAGTCACTTGAGAACAAGAAGACTGTGTTTCATGATCTTGAACTTTTGGAAAAGCATAGGCCAATTATTTGTAGACGTTTCTCAATTATGATTGGATTCATGCTGGAATTTTGGGTAGGAATATTATAAAAGTGATGCTGTGCCTTCTCAATATCTCATGTTGCGAGGAAAGTGATGCCCATTTGTTATTTTAATCACTGAATTCAGGTGGTATTCACCAGATTTTTCCATTGAAAAGTTACTCTTTTCCAGTGTTTGATTAGTAAATAGCATGAAGGAAGATACTTTGAGATCATGTAAATATCCTGTTACTCATCATACTTTCATGAGTTTCAATTAACATCCATTGATGATGATATTATGCACAAGGAGTTGTAAAATAGATTCACTTGGAGAAAGTGTCTTGTCTCAAAAGGGAGCATAAGACTACTGAACTTGGAAAAAAGAGGCCTGAAGTCTAGTTTCAGGTCAACAACCTTAGACAGATCTTTAACCTTGACTTCCTTTTCTGTAAAATGAATGGGGAGGGGTGTGATCTTGGATAAAGTGTCTGTCATTCTTCCCAGAGCTCCAACATTAAGGTTCTTGTGTTTGTGAACAAGGACACTCCTGGTATCCTAGGGAGAAGCGTTCTTTGGGATATGAGATTATCACACACTTTGAGGGTTCTTTACCTTCCCTGGCTGTTCACTAAAGTCCCAGAAGTTTTCTGCAAACGTAAGATTTAAAGCATGGCTGTTTATTCTTTGACATTCTTTCTATAACAGGTGGGTCCTGTGTTAACAAATCTAGGTGTGCTTGTGCCTGCTTTGACCAATATAGTACAGTGGAAGTGACACTATGTAACTTCAGAGGCTTGATCATAGAAGATCACATAGCTTCTCCTTGTTTGCAGAAAGTCTTAATCTTGGAGGTCTGAGGAGCCATGTAAGAAGTCAGCTACCCTGAGGCTGCCATATTGTGAGGAAGCTCAATCTATAGAGAGGAGCTATAAATATAGTGATCTGCTCCCTGCTGAGCTCAATCTTTGAATCATATTGAACCAGCTACCAAACATGCGCGTGATGGAGTTTCCAGATGATTCCAGTCTTCAGTTATCTGAGTAATTACTAGTTATTTGAATCTTCCTGGCTGAGATCCCAGGTGTAGTGGAGCAGAGAAAAGTCATTCCCATTCTACCCTGTCTGAATTCTCAACACACACAATCTGTGAACATAATAAAATGATTGTTGTTTTATGCCATTTTAATTTGGAGAGTTTTGCTATGCAGCAATAGATAAGTGGAATATCCACATATTTCCATCTCTTTTATGGGACTGTACCAACTCTCAAATGGGAGCCACCGTAGAATCTAGCCGAATTCTCTTTCTATCTATAACTTATAAATGGAATATATTTTATATCACAATATTATGATATAGTGAGTATGGTATGGTCTGTCTCTTCTGTGTCCTCTAAAGGAATAAAGTAATGACTTTTGTCATTTTTTTGTTAATGTCAACAGCCATGAAACTTTAGCTTTATTTAATTTCTGGAGTTTATAAAGAACTGTGGCATATTTATGGGATACTAATAACTTCTAAACAATAAGTATACTAGAAATGTCAGTTGTACTCTGCTTTTGAAAAAGCTGTGATCTGAAAAGATAAGGAGGGAATATTTCCCTAGAGGCATGCCTTACAAATTTGAAGACGTATTCCTGAGTTTTCTATTTCCTTGCCTTGACATTGAAGATTGGGTGACATCGAGAGGGGAGAATAAGAGCTTGTGAGAGACCCCTATCTTGAATTTACAAATGCACCTAACACTGTGATCTCCTTCTCCTGACATTTAATGGCTGACAACCTGAGAAGGAGGCAGAACTATGAACATCTTTTATTTACTCATTCATTTGACAAACTAGGAATTGTACTAGGTTTTGGTGATAGAGCACTGAAAAAGGTAGACATAGTTTCTGCCCTCAAGAAGCATATAGTCATCCTAGTAGAAAGGAAAATAAACAGGCAATTTATAAGTTTGGTGAATATGATAAGACTGTGCTTCTCAAACCATCTGCAGCAAAGAATCTGCTGTATCTATCTAACCATCATCTATTTAACATTTTTGATTTCCAGTCTGCCATGGATGTATTCATTCTGTTATCCATGATTTGAACACAATTTCACCTATAATTTCTTAATAATTTCAATTATAAATATTTTCCTTTTAAATAGCTTCCCCCTAAAATTAAATAATCCCAAAAGTAACGAATGATGCAGTATTTAGGCATAATATTGTTTTCAAACCCTAGTTAGCTTTGTGCAAAATGGGGAAAAGCATGTGGTCCATTCCAGACTTTGTCTACCAGTTGGACATGAGAGGACTGGCATTGGGCGAATTCAGGGGTACAACCTCTGGGGAACATCACATGGCCCCTCTGCTTCTCATGGGAATCTGGCAACAGAGCAGAACTTGGCAACAGAGCAGAGAAATCAACGAATCACTGACATCTTGCCAGTTCTGTAGTGTATTCAGCAAGGAATTGGAGCTAGCAAATAAAGTCCTACTGCTTGTGTCCAGAGGTATGTATCTGAAAAAAATCATTCCCAACTATTAAAAAAATAATCAAAGAGCAAACAACAACCGCCATCTCTCAAATCAAACAAGAAATAAAAAGTTCACCCAAAAGTCATTTCTCCTGCCTTTGCTTCAAAATACCTGTGTTTATTTAATAGACCCACAACCCCAGGATGGAAACAAACAGATCAATCACTAGGGTGTTCCATTGTGCCCATCATCCTGAAGTCTGCTGATGGTATTTATCTGAGTCTGAAAGTCATAACACGGGCCACAGGTGCAGCTGATGCAGCGTGCCATTGGTGCTATATAAAGAGCTGCGAGTCACAACAAGAAGGTAGAGAAAATTATACCTGAACATTCCAGGCAGCTTGCCTGCCTCCTATCCCTCCTGCCACCCCCTGCCTTATAAGTCAACTCCTGGTCATGGCCACCACGTCTTATTAACTTCAATGGTAGTTGGCACTTTGCTTGCCTACTGCTCTACCAGTGTCTAAGACCGAGATGAGTATCTAATGGGTCCCATCTTTGCCTGCAGTGATGAGGTCATCCATGTGCTGCTCCCCAACATGGAGCTGTGCTTTTTTCTCAGACAGGGTACACGTTTCCACAGGTAGAGTCCATTCATATTGAGAAGACAAAAACTGATGCTTGAAATTTATGAAGTAAACAAAAACTCACACAAACCAGGAACTTATGAACACTAAAGACAGTGTGGTTCCTCAGCATTTTAGTTACTGGGAAGGATAACTATCTGCCACAAGGGAGCCAAAGCAAGCTAGCATATTATGTAGCTTAACTAAGTGAAATGCCATATAAAACTTGAGCTTGAGTTTGTCAGAGTCATGCTGGTGGGTTGCTGTTGCTTGAGTTGAAGGCCACTCTCTGGAGATTTGGATAGTGTCACATGGAAAAGGAACAATAGTCAGTTAATAGGCTCTACCTACCTTAGGTCTCAAAGTTGAAGCTCTGGTAGGAGCTTCTGTACCTTTTGGGAGGCACTTGTGTGTTCTTAGAATATGAAGTTTTATCTACACTATTTTGTAGATGTTCATAACTACCAAAGAACCCTGTTTCCAACCAGAAAGCAAAACACATCATTGTAGTTGTCATGTGTGTTGTGCTGGGGTCTATGATACTTTTATTCTAGGTATTGCCACTGAGGATTTGGTAACTTACTAGTAGGGTAAGATAAAGTACATTAGGTTTGCCTGGAAAGGAGATCACAAGTGAATGAAGTCAATAGATAGGAGGGATAATAACACTACTCCTGATCCCTCTCCTGGCACCAGTCATCTTACTCATGATGGATACATAATTCAAATCACAAAGTCTTGAAATTGTTGTAACTCCAGCTCAGTCTGGATCAGTATCATTTTTCTCATCTACAATTTTTTTCTCATTTCATTAGGACCAATTTTGATGTCCCTAAATCTCATTAGGTAACTAACTAGATTTTGTGGTCACACACACCTATGACACCGTACAAGGAGCGACATGTGTGCACACATAGTTGGGGTGAGGATATGAACTGGGTTAGGTGTCCTGCAGGACTCTGAGAAGGTAACTGTGACCTTATAACTCTGCTACTCAGGTGAGTTCTACTGTGTGCATATCATATAGCTTGCCCAGGGCAGCGTGCCTCCAGAAAGATGTTTCTCTCAGAGATTAAAATTGTGATCCTCTTTTTTTTATTTTTGAGTCAAGGTCTCACTCTATTGCCTAGACTGGAGCACAATGGCATCATTATGGCTCACCATAGTCTCAACCTCTTGAGCTTAAACAATTCTTCTGTCTCAGCCTCCCAAGTAGCAGGGTCTATAAGCAATGCGCCATCATGCCTGGATAATTTTTGTGATTTCTTTTTTTTTGTAGAGATGAAGTTTGCTATTTTGCCCAGGTAGGTCTTGAACTCCTGGGCACAAGTAATCCTCCCACTTTGGTTTCCCAAAGTGCTGGGATTATAGGTGCAAGCCACCATGCCCAGCAAAATTGTGACAATTTTAAAGGTAGAATATTTATTAGTTCATTTATTCATTTATTTAGTCTTTATGTCTTACTTTATTTCACTTAGTCATTCAACAGATAATTGTAGCTTAAGTGAAATGCCATACAAAACTTGAGCTTGAGCTTGTCAGAGTTATGCTGATGGGCTGCTGTTGCTTGAGCTGAAGACCACTCCCTGGAGATTTGGATAGTGTCACATGGAAAAGGATATGTATACACAGTTGCCAATCCCTCTTGCTAGGGCATGGTTGAGGCCCCCAGCTTAGGTACTTTAGAAACGTTAATCTACCCTGTTCATTCATCATCCATCCATCCATCCATCCATCCATCCATCCATCCATCCATCCAGTCATTCAATAATATTCTTACCTTATAGAGCTTACATTTTCTCTTTAGGAGAGAAAGCAAGCAATTCTTTGTCCAGGTTCTCCAGTGTTGAGGTAGGATAATTTGTGTCATCTTAGAAGACAACCTCATCTCCAAATTCTTCTCAGATCCAGGCAGAATGCTTGCCTCTCAGGACTGTCCAGAAGGATGTGTGTTTGTAGACATCCTAGAAGAAATAGGTTAGTAGGAGAGGAAGGGATTCATGACTTTAAAAACTTTTCTTTAGATGTTTTGAAGGTCATAGCTGTATACCCGAGAAAGTACTAAGCAGAGGAAGTGGAGTCATTGTGTCTTTGGGTTACCTTTGCCGTTACTTATTACCCACCCTTATTATTATTTACCTTGTATTATCAACCCTAGTTTACTTTTCTCTTGTTTTCCTGTTACTCATTCTTTAAGCTTCATCTCAGGTGACCCCTCTTTCAAGAAACACCCTGATTATAGCTGCTCACTTATATGCAGCCCCTATGAGATCTCCATACCTTAGTATCTGTGAGCACATTTCATGGAAGTCTTGAGGGCTTCATAATTCCAAGAGGGAATATTGTCTCTCCCTATCTAGTCTCTGACCTTTTGGGAGAGTCAGTATTAGTCCTTATCCCTCCTGACTCTTTCTTGGGGTGAGCACATTGTTCCACAGGCACAGATCACAATGATACTTCAGTGGCAGGCCAATTACCAGGTTGGAATTTGGATTGAACGCTGAGATCACCTTGGTGGGGCTTTCTGCATATGTTTAGGTACTTCACCTATGCAATAGTTGAGGCCCAGCTTCAATTGCTTCAGCCCTGTATGTTTAGTCCTTAGCAATGATGAGAGTTACTGCTCCCTTCTCTGCAGAGTTTTCTATAGAACTATGCATGTGTCAATTTGCCTATAGACACTGCTATGGTGTTACAATTGTGACTTGATGAGAGCAATTTTCCTAAATGAAACAATCATGGTGATGAGCTCCAGCTTCCTTCTGCCAGTCAATACAGCTGGATGTGTGACACTTTCCCCTCACAGACGCCCACACAGCTTAAGGGTCCGATTTCCTAGACTCTCTAGGACCCACTGATGCTCCCTTTGTAAGCTGTCCCTCACTTCCTGAGTTAACAGCAGTGTCCCAGATACATGCATAACCGGTTTCCAATTTATTTCTTTTCAACAGCCCTTGGCAAACATTTCTTCTCCCTCTCTTTTTTTTATCGCTTGTCTTTACTTTATCTGTTAAATCCCTGCTTGTGGGGCTTCAGCTGCCTTTACAGCACCTGTCCTTGTTAATATCACCGTGTTGCTGCAGTTGCAGCCTGTGGGGTCCCAGTGAGGAGCAGGTGGATGTTATCAGGTCACTTTCAGGAAAGAAAATGGGAAAGGAATCTATTGCCAATCAAGGTGTTACACTGTATAGGTTATCTCATTTAAAACCATCCTCATGCAGTAAATATTATTTTCCCAACTTCATGATGAGAAAACTTATCCCCAGGAAAGGCCCCCAAATATCACTCTTTTGAAATTCCCTATAAAAGTAAATCTCTCTTCCACTTAAGTTCTTTCAACGAAGTCCTATTATCTGTTACAGAATAAAGATCAGAATCCTTAGCCTGATTTTAAAAAATTCCTTAGGACCTGGCCCTAATCTACAATTTTCTCTTCCAATGCTCACTACTTTATAAATACTCAGTTGTAATCAAATTGAGGTTCTTACTCTTTTGCATAAGTACCCAACTCTTTCTTACTTTTATGGCTTTGCCCCTGTGATTCTGCCCTTTATAATGTTCACTGCAAGCCACTTTCTCTGCATATACAGATAATGCTTAACTCTTGAGAAGCAGCTCAAAAGTCACAATCTCCACAAATAACCACTGACCTCCTTATTTGGAAGTCACTGCTACCTGTTCCACCCAAGCTGGACCTATCTTATAGCTCTGGCCATGCTATGCATCATCAGCCAATCTGAAGCTGTGACCTCCTTGAAGGTGAGAATCATGCCTGATTTTAATTTATCAACTTGCAGTATGGCCAGGGCAATGCCTTTCTCAGAGTTGATGCTTTGCAAAAAGTTGTTGAATTAATAATTTTGAGGAAGCCACTCTAGTTTCTTCTAACTATGATCTCCATCTATGGATAATAATTAGCACTAAGATGCTTCTGATTAAAACTATAAAACACAAAAAATGGTGCTAAATAATTAGCACTCTGAAAATTTTTTTAATGGGGCTAGTTCTTTTACATTTCCTGAATGGTTTATCTTCAGTGACTATATTTAGTTAAAATAATCAAAATTTGAAGTTTCAGAATAGTTTAAATTTTTTCCCTCACAATAGGGCATATAAATTAGGTTTAAAGTAGACTAATCTCTTTGCCCATAAACAGTTGTGGTTATGCAAAAATGAATACCTGAAATACGACATATGCTTGACAATGAACTTCTTTATTGTGAATTTATTTCTCTTGACCCACGTTCAACCATTCACTTAATCATTCATTTGATCAACAAACATTTATATCTCCAGGCATGTATCTTTCTTAAATTTCAAACCTGTGTATTCAGTTATCAACTCAGCAACTCTACGTGGATGATCCACAGCTCTCTGGGGTTTAAGACACCTAAAACTGAATGTATAATCCCATGCCCCTGCTCAGCAGCCAATACAAGTCACATACCATTGGTTCTGTCTGTCTGCTCTATTTAGATCAAAGAGCAATACCCATGCCATCTCCTTAGAAAATCTGGTAATGATCCTTTATTTTACTTCTCCCCTCCTCTTCCTGATTCTGTACAATCAGTCAATTAATTAGTAGTATTTACTATTTTTCTTTACCTCAACTGTTATTACCTGTATCATTTTCAACAATGAAGTTTAAATGGAAATGTTATTAACAATAAATGTAATATATTAAGCATGTTTATGATGTCCTGATGACTTATCAGTTTCTTTATATTTGTTATCTAATTTGACACTCACAAGAACCCCTTGATGCCAGGCATTTTACACAAAATGTTTCTTTAAATGAGGAAACCGAGACTTAGAAAACTGAAATGCCAGCCGGGCTCAGTGGCTCAGCCTGTAATCCCAGCGCTTTGGGAGGCTGAGGTGAGTGGATTGCCTGAGCCCGCGGGTTCGAGACCCACCTGGGCAGCTTGGTGAGACCTCATCTCTACAATAAATCAAAAATTAGCTGGGTGTGGTAGCGCACGCCTGTAGTTCCAGCTACTTGGAAGGCTGAGGTGGAAGGATTGCCAGAATGGAGCGGCCACTGCACTCCAGTCTGGGTGACACAGTGAGACTCCAACTCAAAAAAAAGAAAAAAATAAAAGGAAACTGAAATGCCTAAAGTATCATAGGTAGTAAGTGGTAAAATGGGATTTAGAGTGAGTGTTTGTAACTTCAAAGTAATTTCTTTGACTATATGTTGCCTCTCAGTGAAGATAATAATAGTTTTAATTCTTTTTTTGAGTTGGAGTCTCACTCTTGTTGACCAGGCTGAATCGTTTTAATTTTTTAAAAAATCATTAGTTTATTAGCAGATGCATCAAGCATGCATATGTGTTGAGCTCTGATAATATTATGGTGATATCATCACAGTATATGATGATGCCATGATGACATCATGCTCTGATGACACCCTGTTGGATATGTTCTTAGAGGAACAACTCAGATCATAAGATTAGCTAGGCTGTGCTGTTGTAACAAACAACTTGAATATCTCAGTCACTTCAAAAGCACAAATTTTATTGTTCATGCAAGCTACTGATGGTTGCCTGGGGGCTCTACTCTGACTCCTTCACATCTTCATCCCACAGTCCAGAATGATGGAGCAACCACTTCCTGGAACATTTCTGGTTACCTGGTGAGATAATAGTTTAGTGAAACAAATTCTGGCTTTCACAGATTCTAACAAGAAGTGTTGTCATTTGTTTCATGGGCCAAAGAAAGTCACATGGCCACAGGCAGGAATGTTTTAAGACGGGCAGAAAATATTATTGAACAATTATGTTACCCCGGTAACAAACACATAAATGTTTAAAAGTTAATCATGCACATACTATTGGGAAAAAAAATTAGTCTCCTTTCCCTTCATCAGAAATGTCCCAAGGAAGCAAATCTTACTAATATGACTGATCAGAGTCCCAGGTATGCCTTCTGGCCTTTCCTGTTGCCCCATATTAACAGACTTGGATGAAGTCAGTCCTTAGGAAGGAGCTAGATAATATCCCTCTCTCTCTATTCTACAACATTTGATAGAATTGGCAAAAGAACACAGTACTTTTTTGGTGCCCAACCATTTATTTCCTCTTTGCTTTGATCTTTCTTTTTTATCTCTTTGGTAGTGGTAAGAGGCCAAGTTTAGACTTCACAGCAGTGGAAAGGAAGAAATAGAAGGCCCTATGTTGGCTTGGAGCCAAATCCATGTATCTAACCCAACTTTTAATGGGGCTCAGCAATGGGTGTGGGCACTCTCTGAGCTAACAGCAGTGGCTTGTTTCCCATTTGGCTACAGTTCCTTGAGTATATTTCCTTTGGTGTCCCATTGGGGAGAAGCACTGATTAATATAATTCAATTTTTCTTTTTTGGATCCTTACCTTAATATTTTCAAATTCCCCTCACTATTCTCAAAACATGCCAATGGAGCTTATACAATTTTATAAATCTCAGAAAAAATAAAATGACCAGTGTAGGTAAGTCAGGGAGAAATGAGTTCCCTAGGTCTTAAAGAATAAGAGGAAGAGGCACAGTGAAAGAAACAGAAAATACAGATTATGTGAATGAGATGAATTCAGAGCAAAGGTTTTTTGGTGGTGTTTGTTAAAAAAAAAACCAGCAACTAACAACAACAACAACAACAACAACAAGACACAAAGGGCCATATTGTTAAAAGTTGCTAGCCAGTAAGGATCTTAAAGCTTGATTTTTAAACATTTAGAATCTATTAGCCAGGCTTGGTGGCTCAGCCTGTAATCCCATGCCTTGGGAGGCTGAGGTGAGTGGATTGCCTGAGCCTGTGGGTTCGAGACTCGCCTGGGCAACTTGGTGAGACCTCATCTCTATAATAAATCAAAAAAATTAGTCGGGTGTGGTAGCGTGCGCCTGTAGTTCCAGCCACTTGGAAGGCTGAGGCGGATGCATCGCCGGAGCCCAGCAGGTTGAGGTTGCTCCAGCCTGGGTGACAGAGTGAGATTCCAACTCAAAAAAAGAAAAAGAAAAAGAAAAAGAATCTACTATACTTATAACACTGCGTAAGGACAGAATAGGCACCTAATTATTATTCAGGAAATAAATGAGTTAGTGAGTGAATAACAATCATAATGTGTATAGATTACTTATTACATACAGATTTTAGATTATTTTATCTCCACAAGAACCTAATATAATAAATTACTCTGTTATGCTTGTAGTAAAATGGGAAGATGGAGGCTTACAAATGTTAAATGAATTTGATGTATCGTGCATCTGCCAAGATGCCATTAGCTGCAAGTAAAGATATATTTGTCTAAAAGTATTTTTGAAAATGATAGAAAGTAAAAAAAAACACATTTATTATAAAAATAATTATTATGGTAATTCTTCCTAGGATTAATTTTTCTGCTCAATAATTTTATTAGGGCTGCAGGCTCTTTCTACTCTTCCAATGTTTGCCTTTGTGTTTTCTGCCTACGTTCACAAAAGGATTGCCACAGTTCCAGACATCAGATGAAAGCACGATGATCTCAGCTAACAAGAAGGGAAACTTACTCTCTGCATGTCTTTATTAGGAAAGAAATGCTTCTTAGAAAAATATTTAAATAGGCTCTTTTGTGTGGCTGTGAGGGCATGGTCTACCTCTAGACAGCAAAACAGAGTTACAATGCCCTGTTTATTGTAACGTATTTTTATTTGATAACATTTTGGATTAGGGCAAGCAGAGAAATGAGAAGGAGAAGTAAGGAGGCCACAACAACAAAGGACAGGGAACTGAGCAACGTGACAGGGGCTAGCATTTAATTGGAAGTCTGGGTGACTAAGAAACTTTATGAGAATTTTACTTTTAAAATTTAAAATGTTCCTGTGGTGTACATTCTCTCCATTTTCCTAATCCCTTTATCAAGGCTAAAGTATATACCAATTCTACAAGTTTGCTTTGGAGAGAAAGTTAAGAAAAGGGACTATATCCCTGACCTTTGTTGGTATACAGCTCTGAGTTTAGATCGACATTGGGAAGATTTGGAGTTCATTCATTACAGGAACTTAAAGGTTAAGCCCCTGAGAATCATCAGAAATCTTGAAGAAGACATTAAAATTTCCATAGGATATGGGCTAGGGTCTTGGAATAACTCTAGTTAATTTTCAAAGGACAGGAAGTCCTCAAATGACATGTGGGTCACATACAAAATGCTGCATTAAGTATTTTTAAATGTCAGTCTTTGTCCATATTTCTGATAATTTCTTATGTATAAATCCCATAAGAGAAATTACTGGTCAGAGGTTGTGGACATGTATAAAGCTCTTGAATTGCCTTGCCAAGTACTGTGACAATGCTCACTTCCCTGTACCCTTGCCAACACTGGAGATTTTTGCCATGTTTTAAAAACTCTGTGTCTGAGGTTTTAAGTGCTGTGCATTGACCCTGAGAAAGTGCATATGCTTTCTTCTGGAAATCTCTGCCCCCCACCGGCCTTGGCCATTATTCATAATCTGGGTGATTTTGATTGTGTTTCCTGTCAGGAGAATCAGAAAAATATATGGGAAAGGAGGAATGAAGGAGGATGGAACATATGAGGCTTCCAGGATGCTTAGTATCTATGAAAGGTAGAAACAGCAAGTGATGAGGTCTTAAAAGAAATGAGCCCCTTCCTTATAAATATAATCTCTTAGAAGGATCCTTAACGATGAGATATCTTAGCCCCAAACTTGAAGTTAGGTGTTGTCTCTGGAGAATATTCTAGTCCTCCCTTCCCCCATCCCAATCTCCTACCACCACTGTCTGCAAGCACTAACACACATATAGTCCTGTGTCAGTATCTGAGGTTGCAAAGCCATTGCTCTGTCTTGTAAATGCAGATTGCAAGGGTAAATTTCATGAACATTCATTTCTTCTGAGCAGCTTTGAAGGTAGGATCTAGAGCGGCAAGTGAAGTGCTCACTTTGCATCGACCTGTGCTCTCTTCACTTTAGAAGGAATCCATCTCCATCTTTTGCCTTTGTCATCCTAGACTAGAGGCAGATCCTTTCACAGAAAACGGAATCCAGCACAGCAATGGAGACCCAGGCTGTGTTTAGGCTCCAGGGGAGAAAGTTAATAGGAATAACACCAGGAAAAATGAGCTAATCAGGTAGTATTATGTTTCCTTTCTACATCCCTTGCTGTATGAGTGCTGTGCATATCTGGTGGACAGAGCAAGGCATCAGAAATGCTGCTGGGCAACAGATAACTTGAGGTCTTTCCACAAAGAATTTCTATGTTACAGTTTGGCAGTCTGAAATATCCTCCAGAGGAAATTCTCCAAGCTCTAAAACCTAGTTTGTCTAAATTCATTTCATTTAAACACATAGACATGCTAGCGAGCATAAATTTATATGTTAGTGATGTCTAGAAATTATTCAACTTGGGCTATCTGTCATTTTATATGTAATGTCATCATCATCTTTATTTTTCTTATAATCATTTCAATTTCCTTTAGATTCATAGAAGTCTCATTGATTCACTTAAAATTCTCATTTCTGTTTCTCAGTTGACCAGTGTGAAGTTGCTCGAGGACAGGACTCTTCTCTGCCACTCACTTTTGTAATCCTAGCAGCGTACTTACAAGGTGCAAGTAGGCACTCAACACATTTTCCAGATGAATGAGTGAGCACATGCGTGAATGAATAGCATCATGCTTTCATTATTCCATGCAAAGTATCTATTTTATTTTATTTCATTTGAATTTTATTGCTTTCCATTTCAAATCCTACTCTTTCTCCTCCTTGCATTTTTTTTCCCCATCGGCACCCTCTCCCATCTATTTGCATCCTTTCAATTCAGCCTCCATATTTGTTTAGTTATCTGTGTATTCTTAAAAAAAACCCAAAACTTGTTATGAATGTTTTAATTCATGTAAATAGCAACTCCTGAAATCTTATTTTGTTTTTACTTCATACTCTCATGTTACTCTATGTAAGACTAATTGGTGATTTCTGACTGCTGTAGAGTATTTGATAGTGGATTATCTCACATATATTTTCCCTAGTCATGGGCACCTAGCTTGTTGCCAACTTCTTGCTGTCATAAAAATAATGTGGACCTGGGAATTCTCATATATGCCTCCTTGTGTACCTGGGAGAGGGCTTCCCTGGGATAGCCACCCAGGAATGGGGTGATTGCCAGGTCATAGTCCATGTGTGTGTTTTATTTCATGGAGTTCTGCCATTTTCTCTCCAGAATGGAATCAACCACGTATTAATATTTCTATTTTCAACATTTAGTGTTACCTACTTTCTAATTTTTGTTTATCTGATGAATGCAAAGTGATACTCACTGATGACTACTGAGTGTGAACATCTATCATTAGCCTTTCAGATTTCCCCTGAGTTGCCTGTTCTTATCCTTTACCTATGTTTTGGTCTTATCTCTTTGTAGATGATTTACAAAGACTCTTTGTATATCTTCGTATATCTAGATAGTACTTTCTTATCATTATTTTCTTCCAGGCCTTTCCCACTCTGACTTTTGCACAGTGACATTTGAGTAACAAAAATCTTTTTTTGTTTAGTTTTTTTCCCCTCATAGCTTATATATTTTTAGTTTTGTTTAATAAAATAAACTACTATTCTACTATAGATACCTTTCTAATCTGAGGTAAATATGTATTCCGCTAAATTTCCTATGTACATTTAATATTATTACCTTTTACAATCTGTTTTAAAAAATCTACATATATGTCTGAACTTGGTATACAACAGAGAGAGCAGCACAAATTAATGAAATGATTAATAGGTCATTTAGTAAATATTTGGGATGAATAAGCTAAAAAACAGATAAAGTATAAGAAATTAAAAGCCTATCTTCTTCTTCTTTTTTTTTTTTTTGAGTTGGAATCCCACTCTATCACCCAGACTGGAGTGCAGTGGCTGCTCCTGGCCACCGCAGCCTTGACCTGCTGGGCTCTGGCGATCCTTCTGCCTCAGCCTTCTGAGTAGCCGAAATTACAGGCATGCGCTACCATGCCTGGCTGATTTTTTTGATTTATTGTAGAGATGAGGTGTCACCAAGTTGCCCAGGCAGGTCTCGAACCCTCAGGCTCAGGCAATCCACTCACCGCAGCCTCCCAAAGGCTCAGGATTACAGGCTGAGCCACCGAGCCTGGCTAAGCCTATCTTCTTTTAAGTATGCATTTTATTTTTTGTTATTGGTTGTACTATTTGTTGTCTTTTTTTTTTTTTTAATTAACAGCACATGATGTTCTCGTTAGCTTCCTCACTTTACTCTGTGAACGAATCTTTTATTCTCTGGGTACCGTCAGCTGCTTTGGTTAATAATTGCCATCTGGATGAAGGAGCAAACCATTCGACCTAGGGACACCTCTGGGTGAGTTAGGAGGATGCAAATCCTCTGATGTTGATATCTATGCTCATTCATTCCTTGTATCCCTTCCAAGAGAAATTCCTAATTTCTCCCTCTTCCAGCACACCCCCTCCCACTGTGTACTGTTGTGTGTAGGATGGTTGGGGCTATGTAAACGACTGTGTTTCTACCCTGTGTTGAAGCCAGAAAATGATCTGCCAGGGACCACATGGGGACTCAGAGTGGTAGACAGGATGGCTTCCAAAAGGGCCCTCACTTGCTCCACTCTAGGCCACTGTCTAACCTCAACCACCAACCCTCCATCTCCATAGAAACTTCACACACATTTGCTTAGTTATTGAATACCCTTCTTAAATGTACAAGCTTCATTTTTTTCTTCTGGCATCTTCATAGTGGGTTGGGAGGGTGCCAGCAGCCTGTACTCATTGGTCATGATGTGGGGAACTGGAGTCTGCCACATCGGGCATCTGGTATTAAAGATTTGTACACATCAAGCATGATTGTGGAACGCTTTATGAGTTTTTACTGTGTTAAATTGATCTATTCGGATTCCATTTGCCATTTTTTAAGTTAAAAACATTACTTCCAATATTTAGTCTTACTTTTGGGGTACATAATTATAACAAGAAGTTTGTTGAAAATTATGTCAAATATAAGAGTAATCTCCATGGAATTTTTTTGTGCCCAAATTAATCATTAATTTGATCTCAGCATTCTTATAAGAACAGTTGGATTTGTGTTTTATTTGACAAATGAACATACGAAAGTAAAGTTGTAAGTCAAATACTCAAAGCCACGATAGGTATTGGTGGCACTTCCTGAGACATTTGTGGAGGTCTCTGTTAAAAGCCCTATACGTCAATGACAACCTGCCACTGGGTGTCCTGGTTCAGTCCTGCAGCCATCCTTGCCTTGGATCTATTATTCAGGCTGAGGAAAGCTGAATTTGACATTTAGTTTCCAATATTAAGAAGCAACATGTTGCCCATATCACCCTCACTTAAGATGTGTGGGGGAAAGGAACTGAGAATGGAAATCCAGACCTGGTCACATGACCAGCTGGTTGCATCACTTTGGGCCATTACCATCTTCGCCAGGCCTCCGTTTCCATTCTGTGTAGGAGTGAGCTAGATTGATGTAGTTCCCTTTCCACTCAGCTCTAAAGTGTCTGCTCAAGCAGTCTCCTGTATCTGACTTCCATCTTAGGATAAATAAATTTATTTCCCTTCCTGACCATAATGTCTCAGTATCAAATGTTTAGAAGGGACTCTGGAGAAAACCTAAGTAGATGCTAAGGCCGGAATACCTTTTGCCATCATGTACGGTTAGCCCTGAGTTTGAAGCAGGTTTTGTTTCCAGTGTATTCCTAGATTTTTCCACAGAAAGGGAAGATGAAGACTGTTTGCTTCATACTCACTTCCCTCAGAGTAAACTTGCCCCAACTTCTTTGCCTCCCTTTTTCCCCCTTCACCCTTTGTAGTGACCCCATCGTTTCCAAAGGCTGTTTTTGCAAATGTGCATCTTGGCAGAGGGCCACTGCCCACAGACAGTGCTTGTAGAATGTTAGTCTGTGGTGTGCTCATTGATCCCATTTTTGCAGCCGTAATCTATGATTATCTACACTACCAACACCTGGGTCAATTTTCATATCTGAAACCCAGGCAGATGTTAACATTTTAAAGTCTCCCAGTCAGGGAATGGGTTTGAACTGGGTAGGAGGAGACTGAATCATGTCCCCTGCTGGTTGGAAGGAGGAAAAGAGAGAACTGAGCTGAAAGTCTGCACTAGGCAGAGGGCCTCTGATTTCAGTGGATCAGCAGGGGATAACTAGAGATCTCAGCATCCCATCTTTTTGGGTTATTACTGAGCCCCCTGCTTTGGCCCGGGTGACTCTGCTCCCTATCTGGAGGCAACTGAAAGATAAAGGGGATCTTAAAACTGCTCAGTAGACAGCCACTCCATAGGAGTATCTATTTTGACAAAATAAACTGTGGATTTGTCCTAAGAACTCAGGCAGCAGAGATTGCAGGCTCATCCCTGTCCTCATGCTTGAAGACTTTTTCTCCCAGTAATGAGAGTGCCGGGCGAGCAGGCCTTTCCCCGACAGTGCTGGCAGCAGGACAACCTGTGCCTGGGATGGATTTTTCTTCATTGATTCTAATCTTCTTCCTGACTGTCTGTCTTGGCTGCTTTGACATATTGAACACTGAATAGTCCCTGAGTAATTCTTGAACATTTGGGGATCGTTTTTATTTTTACAAGACAGTAGAATCCAATGGGGTGATTTATACATGTACTAGAAGAAGATGAAGAAAAAAATAACAAAGTGATTTCATCCTAAGAATAAACACAGACTTGATGACAATTAAAAATAACACCAAACAAAAGGCTTGCACCCAATCTCCCATAATTTTATAATTTTGTTAAGATGCACAGAATCATGTCAAGATGAACAGTAACGGATAAAGGGCTTTCACAGTTGCGACTTCAGTCATGATTGATGAGAAATGCTACTGGAGGGAAAAAAGGAAAATGAATATTTATTAATGGAATAGTGTCAGGGGCTTAAAACCCAAGAAGATCCATCATTTCAAATTCAAGGTTGGATGCATTCAAAACAGAAGGTTCAATAAATGGCCCCATAGCTGAACCATGGACCAGAAAAATTCATAGGCGCTGCTGTCACTTGGACCATGGGGGACATTCTAGAGATGTTATTCCTGTTTCAGCCCCCATTAACATCACTTGAACAGGGCAGCATTACATGACTTATCACTCCAAGAATGCTGTGGCAACAATTGCCTCACATATTAGAACACCCAGAGCTTTGTGGTCTAGTCACTCATCCAGAAATTAATATATCATGTCTGCACACGTTCTCTGTATATGGTAGTTATGGTCTCTGTGCTGACAGGTTGGGAATCATTAGTAAGATTTTTTCTTTCATGACTTCATCAGTTCTCCCTTGAACTTTATAAGGGCAATGTCAGGCAACCAATAGCACATTTTCAAATCTCCTTGCATATTTTCTTACCACATAACCCCTTTCCTGTGCTTGCTAAAGAGTTAGCTTGGTCAATTAGCTAAAGACCTGGAAAAGACAGTTTTATCTTGGTAAAATGTTACTCACCTCGACCTTAACACATTAAAAAAAATTAAAATAGGAAATCCAAAGAAAGTATTGTTGAGCTCTTGCCATAGTATTATTTTGCCATGTAAGCAGCCTGTTCAGATAATTAACAATAGTGATATTGTGGCTTGCTGTTTTGACAGGGAAGGAGAAATTGACTGATGACATTTAACTGCCTAATTTAACTTAAAGGGTTGAAGTGGTACTGGAAGTTTCAGTGTGTAGATTTTAGCTAATGGGTAGCCCCCAAGCACATCAACCCTCCTCATGTAACCATATGCACACAGTGTCCTCAGTTCCCCAGGCTTCCTTGAGCTCTATATTATTTTATTTTAGAATATGGCAGTGGGGCTTATTGGTCCTATAAATTTACCTTCACTAAGCTTTTGAAATCACAGTCCAGATGGATAGTCTAGATCCTTAGACTGTCACATTTATGTTATTCCTAGATATGGTTAATCCTGGGTGGCAAATCTTGGACTTCAGAAACTGGTTGTTACTGGGTTTGTTGTATATGTTATACTGAAAGAACACTTGCTATTCTGTTAGCCAGCGTGTTTCAATTTATTGTAAATTATTGATTCTACCAAATCCTTAGCAATAGATGTGAATGAGTTATCTCTGTTGGCCATTTTTGGGAGAAAGCCAAGAGAATGTAAATTGTATTGTTATTCCTCTATGTCATGTGTATTTCCCACCTTTCAAGATAGACTGAGCTATTTGGTCCTTAGGAAAAGGTTGAACATAAGGCAGGTACCCAGCATATATCTGATGAGCTAACTAGTTAATACAATTTGTTATCTGTTCAAAAAGAAATACTGGAATTATATTTGGACAGGAAGATTCAGACCCAATGGTAATCATGTAGCAATAGCTGGAAGATACGTGTTCATAGAGGCTGAAAATCCCAAAGGATATTGTTGAAAAGTCTTTGAGTTGAACAAAAAGTTGAATGCTTTCTGCAGAGAGCTGTCTAGGATGGCTACAAATAGGATTTTGGTCAAGTGAGGAAGAATAATGAGAGATAAAGCTATAAAAAGATAGTTAGGAGCAGGACCTAGAAGATCCTTGTAATGTCAGGCTAAAAACTTTCAACTATGTCCTATAAGCAACAAAGCACCATGGATCTATGAGACCATATGAAGCAGATAATGCTCATTCAGATTTGGACTTGAAAAAGATTACTTAACAATTGTAAATGGAATATGGAAGATGGCAATGATGAAGGAAAGAAAAAAGCAAGAACAAAAACAATAGCCATAAACAGAGACAAAAGTCAGAGTGTTGTAAACTTAATCACATACCCTCCACCCCAGATTTATATGTTGAAGCCTGAACCTCCAGTACCTCATAATGGAACTGTATTTAAAGCTGAAGCCTGAAAGGTAATTAAGTTAAAATGATACTATTAGAGTGGGCCCTAAGCCAATCTGACTTATATCTTTATAAGAAGAGATGGTTAGGACACAAGAGGCACACCAGGAACATACATGCACAGAGAAAAGAGTGTGTAAGGATATACAGCAAGAAGGCAACCATCTGTAAGCTTGAGGTAAGAGACCTCAGAGGAAACCAACCTTGTTGACATCTTGATCTTGGACTTCTAGCATCCAGATCTGTGAGGAAATGCATTTCTATTGCTGAAACAACCAGCATGTGCTATTTTGGTGTGGTAGCTGTATTTGTTAATGTTAACCAGAGCAACAGAACCACATCTATACAGAGATTTGGCTTATGCAATTATGGAGAATGAGAAGTCACAAGATCTGGAGTCAACAAGTTGAAGACCCAGGAAAGCTGATGGTGTAGTTCCAGTCCAAAAGCTGGCAGGCTTGAGACTCAAGAAAAGTCCATGTTTCAGTTCAAGTCCAAAAGCTGAGAAAAACTGATGTCTCAGCTTAACAGTTGGGCGGAGATGTTCCCTCTTACTCTACGGAGGGCCAGCCTTTCTGTTGGATGAGGCCTAACTACATTAGGGACAACTTTCTCTGCTCAGTTGACTGACGCAGATGTTAATGTTATCCAACCACATCCTCACAGATGTACAAAGAATAATGTTTGACCAAATATCTGGGCACCCCATGGCCCAGTCAAATTGACACACAAAACTAACCATCACAGCAACCCTAGAAAATGAATACAAATAACAATAGTGAATGGAATCCATGAGAGAAAATGAATTTGGATGTATTTTAAGTGGCATCATAGGGACTTGGTGACTGATCAGATGAAAGTGCAAAGGATAGTGCTAGGTCAATAATATCTTCGCTATTCTTACCCTGGATTATGGAGTAGTAAGTGATGTGCTGGTGAAACACAACACACACATGAGCACACAAAGACACACACACACGTCACTTTTGTTAAATATGAATAAAAGTTAAGGGAAGGTTGAACTTTAATCACTAACCCAGAGTTTACCATTCTTTGTAGAATTTGGAGCATCATTGCAAAACAGTAAGGATCTATACAAATTCAATAATAAAGATAAATATGATGTTCTAAACGCATAGGGAAGACACTAAAAACTTTCATCAGAGCTTTTAAAAACTAATTTTACATAGATGTCTTTTTTTGGTTTTTTTTCTTAATTCACAGTGAATGAGCAGCAACACATTAGAGGAGGGTATGAGTGTGTATTTGTGTTGTTTTGTGTACAGGAAAGGGTTTTTAGTTAGGCTGATTAACCATGTGTAGAAATGACTGTCAAAAGTCTAGTGTTGAGAGAAGAGAGAGAGCATCTGTAGAAAATGGATACATGAACTTAAAGGCACAAAGATTTGAGACCATTTGAAGTGAATAAACACAATCATTGGTCCTGAGGTCATCAGTGTTTGGTAACTGAGTCATCAGTCACAGATTATACATGATGATCACACCCACTATTTAATTAGGCTGGGAAATAATAGATAGGTTTTAGAAATAACCAAAATATAAAAGAGTTTTGCAATAAAACATAAATATGATTGATGGTGATGTTACAACCATGGGAGGTAGAGTGAAAATGTCAGCTGGAGTTCCCTCATGATTGGGCAAGGGGGCCAGAGTGGGGGCAGTGAGATACAAGAGAAGCTTCTCCACAAGGCTCTTTCTGGGGCTGCAGACCTCCATGACATAGCCTCCTTCTGCTGCACTGGTTGTATGAGACCTGAGGTGCAAATCTGATAGAATTGTCTGCCCTGAAAGGTGCTGCCACCACTGATAGTTTTCTCTCTCACAATTTCCCATACCTCCCATTGCCATTGTTCTTTGCCTCGTGGAGATGTTTGTTGATGAGCCTCAACAAACAAAAGCACGGTGGAAACAAAAACATACCCTATCCTAAAAATAACTTTGCCTTGCCTTGTTATTACAAATCTGTAACTTCACATTCAGTCCAGTTGCTTTTCAGGCAACCTCTTGGGTGGAATGAATAGGTTGACAAAAGGGTGGGTACCTATTTGTTGACAGATTGATGGCCTGGTTTCAAGAAGCCATTGGCATCCTGCTGTGCAAGGGGCTATTCTCTCTTTGGTCTTTAATCTGCTAGTACAATTGTAAGTGAAAACTCACAAAGGGTTGTATTACAAGCCATTTTTGGGTAGGACTCACATGTGATACAGGGAGGCTGGTTCTATGTCAGTTGCTGCCTCAGGCTTCTGTGAAATGAATTTATCCTGTGATTGAAGTCCCATGTGTATGTGGGACATGGAGGGAAGATAGGGGAAATGGTAAGGAGATATAAATTCAGGTTGAGTCAAGAGCAATTTTTGTAAGAATTTGTCTCAACAACATAGAGACCCCATACATGCATATATACATGCACAGAAGTATTTGCTACGTGAGTGAGCTTGGAAGCATACACTGCCCCAGTTGAACCTTCAGATGACTGGAGCTGGCACAAGCATTGATTGCAGCCTTGTGAGAGACTCTAAGATGAAAGATCTAACTAAGCAACACCAATAGATAGCTAATATTTTACCTTTGTACAAGTAAAAATGTTAGATAAGTATAATTTAAGCCAAGGATTGAGTTAATCACAACAATGAGATTTTTGTTGATACCAGGTATACTTACATGCA
The DNA here is from genome assembly GCA_027257055.1 of Cephalopachus bancanus. NCBI lineage: Eukaryota > Metazoa > Chordata > Mammalia > Primates > Tarsiidae > Cephalopachus > Cephalopachus bancanus. The sequence continues at coordinate 13,470,506 of JAPVLO010000046.1, read as the reverse complement.
CATGGTCCTGCCCCAACCTTCACCCCGCCCCCATAGACCTACCTGCCCAGGAGTGTGTATGGCCGATGACTAGTTGCTGTGCCACATCTCAGGTTAAAGAAGAGAGGGTAGTCATAATTTTTTTATTTCAAATGCTTCCTTTTGTTTCTTTAAGAATCCTGCTCACTTTTTTTCTTTGTAAGTAATTAGGCCCAAGCATCCATAACAAATGGCACCTAAAGCCAATAATCAGTTAAGTCCTACTTATCAGCCTATTTAGAAATACTAGGTTATATAAGCCATTAATATGAATGAGCCCTGTGTGACAGAAAAAATGTAAGCAAAATCATAACATCTCCTGCTTAAAGAGTCTTTTTTTTGGTTTGGTTTTGGTTCTCACATTCAGATATGACAAATACAGGTTGGTACTTTTTCTACTTGGGGTTTAGGATGGGCAGTGATCCTAAGGCTGTGGTAATAGTCACACTGTTTATGTATCACCTTTAAACTCAGATGACAATCCTAGGCCTCTGAGCAGTGGGAAAATGACTATGAACATCTTGCCAGAAAACGCCTCTCATGCTACCACAAGGCTGGCTGGCTCCAGCACCTGCTTTTTCTAGAGTATGAATTATGTTTTTTAAATCTTCCTTGGTGGTGAGAAAACTGACATCCTACTCAGTCTAGAAAACTTAGTCTAGACAAGCATGATTTAGTAGAAATACAAGACTAGCCACAAAACTAATCCCATAAGTAATTTTAAATTTTCTAGCAACCACTAGAAAATTTTTTAAAAAAGCAGTTGAAATTAATGATATATTTTCTTTAACCCAATATATCCAATGTTTTAACATTCTAACATGTAATTGACATAAACATTGTGAATGGGATAGCTTACATTCTTTCTTTTAAGTCTTCAAAATCCAGTGTATAGTCCACTGCACTTAAAATGACGTTTTACTTCATACTATTTCAAGTTCTCAGTACCCACATGTGGCTGGTGGCTACGGCACTGGCAGAGGCTGGTTTAGAACGTGTGCAGTGCTGCTGCTGCCTCTCCGGGCTGCTGAGGACCCAGCTTTGTGCCACTGCAGCCTCCTAATGAACTGCCTTCCACATTCTTTCTGTCCCACAGCTCTCCTGCTCCGTGGTCCTCCTCTTCCTCTGTCAGCTTGCCTACTTTCTTGTGTGTACAGTCCTGCTGCATTTGGGGATTCTATTCAACAGTGGGTTCTTGGGATATTCCTCTAAAACTCTTTTTTTGAAACAGGAAATTAACAGGATATACATTATGGCAATATTCAAACTGTTCATCAACTATCCATTACATCTGCTATCTCCTTTCTGCCAATTGAGGTAGCTATGTTATTACCCCAAAAAATCTAATTTTAATTATAGTCCAATCAGAAGATGCATCCATTATGCACAGTGCTTTGGCATGTTCTAAGGATTTTATTTTTGCACAAATAGTAGGGCAAATGCTGCAGAGAGGAAAGGGCTCATTTGTTTCTTTATTAATTCAGTCATTTAAAAACTACGTACAGAGTGCTTACTATGTGCAGGGGTGTTTGGTGAGAGGCTCAAAATTATACAAGTCATGGCCCCTGCTCTCAAAAAACTCACAGAGTGAATGGGTAGATTAGTTATGAACAGATGCACAATGTGGCCACATGCCTCCAAGATGGCTCTGATTGGGGTGACTGGGAGGTGGCAAAAATTGCTCTAGGTATGGAAAGTGTGGATAAGATTTTGATGTGTCACTATGGATGGGAAGGGAGAGGTGGGAAAGTATTCAAACAGAGACTGGCCTTATTCTATGATACAAAGAGGTAAAATGATACATTGAAAATGTCTGCAAGAATGCATTTTTTTGACAGGCTGATACAAAAAGGGGGTTGAAGCCCCTGTGGGCAGTGAGGATACACAACTAGGTCAAGCTGGATTGTGGTAGGATTTTCATGCTGGGTTGAGGAGACTGTATCTCATTTTCTGGGCTGGGTGGAGCCATGGAAGATTCTAAACAGGGCTCTAAGAGGATCACAGCCATGGTTTGGGGGGAAGAACTTGACATGTGTGTGCATTTGTGCGTGACAATCTAGAGTAGGGGGGAGTCTCTGAACACTTTGTCTTTTGTGGGAACAAACAATATTAAAGTAATGGGTTTATGCATTTTTTGACCTTTAAAAAATGGTATTTTCAGCAAACTTCCTCCTCCCCACTTCGCCCTTGTTAAATATTTCATCTCAACTGGAAAATACCCACAACAATGATTTTTTTTTATGGTTTTAGCCTTTCAGTAATAAACCAAAACAAACAGTAGGGAGCTTAAAAAGCCTTTCAGCTGAGAAAGATGAAAGCAGATGCCTCTGGTTTAGCTTATTGTTAGAAAGCACAAGAGTCGGCTTCTTCTGGAAATCCTGTGAGGAGGAGAGAACTGGGGGGACCGATGCCACGTCTACCCCATTCCTGACCTGATATTTTGGCAGGATTTCTTACTGGCTCAGGGTTTATACATGTGTCCCAGAATCTCATTGTCTGAAGCCGCATCCTGCTTTTCTTCCCAGTGATTAGGACCCTCTGGTCTCTCAACCTTCAGGTAAAGCCCCAGTGAGACAGACAAGAAATGGGCACTTATCTTTCACAAAACCATTGAGAAAATAACAATGCCTTTATGGCTTAATGCCCTAAGTGCTGCAATAGAGGTGCTTCCAGACTGGAAGGAATGATTTTTTTCATGCAATACTTTGCCTAGACCACTGACTTAAGGTGTGTCTGTCACGCTCTGGTTTATAACAATGACAATTATATATTCCTTTTCTGTTTACACCATTTCTTTCCATAAGCCTTTTCTTACTCCATTCCTACCACTTAGAATAGCCTGCTGATTCATTTGTTCAGACATTTGTTCAGTAAACATTTAACGAGAACCTACTGTGTGCCAGAGCCCAAGAATTCAGAGATGAATAAAATGTAACCTTTCAGGAGCTCACTGGCCACATGGGTATTAAGATATAACATGCTAAGTACCATGATCAGTATCACCTTCAAGGCTATGGAGATACCCAGCTCAGACTGTGAGGTCAGAAGAAGCAAATATCTTCTTTCCAATTAATAACCTAGATGCTAACTGCTATGGTCTGAAAATCTGAGTCCTTCTCAAATTCATATGTTGATGCTTAACCCCAAGGAGATGGTATTAAGAGGTGGGACTTTAAGGATGTGATTAGGTCATGAAGGTTCTGCCCTCATGAATAAGATTACTGACCTGTAAAAGATGCCTGAGGGGATTTGTGAGGTCCTTCTGCCTTGATGTGAAGACATATAGAAGAGGACTTCACTCACCAGACACTGAATCTGTAGAAATCTTGATCTTGGACTTCCTAGTCTCTGGAACTGTGAGCAACACGTTTCTGTTGTTTATAAATTACTGAGACTAAGTTTCAGCAGCCCAAATGGTCTGAGACACTTACTTGCTCTGAGACCCCATCACCTCCAGCACTCCTCTCTCATGTGATGTCTCCTTTCTTTGAGTTTTGCCACCTGTTCCTCATGTGTGTTTTGTCAATACTTATACTTTTTAGGTTTTTGCCTCTTTATTGGAACAAACAACAAAATTAACGGGCTTACATATATTTTGACCCTTTAAAAAAGAATAATTTCAACAAAACTCCTTATCCCTTTTGGCCTTGTTAAATATTCTATATCAGTTGAATAGAACCTGATATCCCTGGGGAGAAGATTGGGTTAGGTTTAGTGAGCTCATTCCTTCATGTTTTCATTGAAAAACCACATCTTAAGCAGCTATATGTTTCATGGTGCTTAAAATGTGAGCAAAACAAATCAAAATACTTCCTCATAAAACTTACATCATAGTCATAGTATAAGCCAATAGATAAAAAACAAAACAAAACAAACATATAGAACCTGGGGAGAAGTCCTGTAAACCAAAGTAATGAAAACAAAGCTTTTGGGGATGTGGTTCTGTGATATTTTTCCTCTTTAGTACTGCACTCATTTTAGTAAGAATCTATGTTGACTACCTTCTCAACCTATAGGGAAGATTGAGTGCTGATGGATGCAATGAGTGAGCTTGCAGGAGTGAGTCTGGGTCACACAGGGTGCTGTGATGGGGCATAGACTGGGATTCGCTCCCAAAGAGGCTTGCTGAGTTGGCTTAAACTCTCGAGGATGTTCTGAAGCAGTAGGTACCCAAGCCTCCAAAGCCCTGTGAGGGTCCCTAGGGACATATGCCTTGCTTTTTCAGACTCAACTTCCTTTCCCCCGCTGTGGATGCTGAGACATGTTCATGTACCACCTGCCCTTTCCTCACATAAATACAGCAGCCCATGGCTTGAGTTTGGGACCATTAGAGACTTCAGTAACCAATATCAGCTTTAATTAATTTCTGACAGTTTTCTATAGAGATGCTAATGAAATGGTGCTTTGAAAGAGGGGATATTTAGGTGCTGGGGAAAGGAGGATGTCCATGCATGGTGATGAAGCCACACACAGCTATCCCTATGATGACCAGAGTCCAGAGTCTGGTTTCAACTGGGTTCTTCTCTGTTTCCTAGGATTAAGAAGAGAATGGGCCAGGTAGGTGACCTTGGTTAATAAGGAATATTTGCCATTTGCTTGGTAGAATTGGCATAAAGAACCACCAGAACAACTTAACACATTCAAACAAACCTGTGCATTTGGTAGGAGAAATTTTGGAAGTTTGTTTAAAGCGAGATTCAAAGTGTCCTTTGTCCTTTTTCACATAGCTCAAACACCTTAGCTCTAAGGTGTGAAGCCTGAGAAAATACCAGTGTTCGAAGGGATGGCCCACAGTTGGAGGCCACGAGAGAGCAAGACACTGTCTGTGGTTCATGCTCAGCCTCTCTGGGTTCCTCTCAGGACCCCAGCCAGAGTCCTTCTGGACAAGGCCCAGATGGAGTGGCCTGACCAGCTGGCACAGCAGTTAGTCTTTATTGTGTGTTAGATGTGAGACGTGTGCAGTGAACCATCCAACAACCATCCAACATGCTTTAATTGGCACCTGCTGGGTGCCCTGCCCATGTAAGATTACTGCAGGGCTGGACTAGTTTAACGGGAATAATAGGGAAGGAGGCACTTGACACAGGCAATGTGGTCTGGAGGGCTTTCTGGTGCCTCTGGGCAGTGGTTCTCACCCACCAGTGTGAAATAAACTTGTTAGAATGGATTTCTGCATACTGCCCTGGGAGATTCTGATTTATTGGACTGAGTTGAGGGTCTAGAAATTTGACTTTTTGACAAGGCATTCCAAGTCAGTCTACTGTAGGTGACCCAAGTTTACAAGGCCCTGTCTTCAGTCAGCTCAGTTCAATCTTTGATGGGAGTAAATGGCACAGAGTTCGATAAGTAGAGCTGCTGGAATCACCATTTCCAGAGTCTACCATTTCTCTAGGCTGGATGCACCTGCTCTAACTCTAACTGCCTATACCTCTGATCACATTAGTGTAGTTCACAATTAGTGTTGGCAAAAGAGTCCTCTGAGAAAGGTGTCCTCTCTTGCTGATACCTAAGAGTGAAGGTCACAGACAGAGGAGACAGGTGAGAGGCATTTACTGAGATACCATGGCTACTTTACTACTATTACCGACATTTATCAAGATCATCTAAATCTTTTGATTCATTGCCCTATTTAATTTTAACAATCAATCACTGAGGTCTGTTCTGTTATTATTCTCATTTTGCAGACGAGGAAACCAAGGAAGCAAAGGTGAACTAGCTTGCTTGGCGTTTCAAAACCAGCAAGTGAATATGTCCTGGCTAAGGAACTCCAGTGTGCCTGGAGCATGGAAATGACAAAGGACTGGAATAAGAAAATGGTTTTCATTTCTGGGTTTCGCTTTTCTTACCTGTAAAATAAGAGTTTTGGATTATTTGTGAATACCAAGGGACGATAGTATACACACACACACACACACACACACACACACACACACACACACACAGTTTTTTTCCCCTCAACTCTCTTACAGTTTCTTAACAATTCCCATCCTTGGCCACAGAACCATCTTCTGCATTAGGGATGGAGCAATGGGCTGAACTGAACTTCACATAAGTGAATTCTGGCTGGTGATGGGTGCCCATGGTATATCAATATATCAATAGAGACTTATGGCAGGTCTCTTGCAGAGTAAAATTGGCTACTTTTGTGGCTATGAGACCTGTATAGCCAAACAGGGTCCCATGGTTAGAGGGGTCCCAGGCTTGGACGAATGCTCTGCTCTTGCTATTATAAAATAAATTGCTAATAATAATACATGAGGGAGCCCTTCATTTTTATTTTTCACTGGACACTGCAAAGGAGAAAGCACATCTTGTCTTCCAAAGACACTTTGTGTATGTATTTTGGGAACCTCCACCAACTGCAGATAAAAAATATTCCCCCCCAAATTGCATCTGTACTGAACATGTACAGACGTTTTTCTGTCGTTCTTCCTGAAACAATACAGTATAAAACTATGTACATAGCATTTACATTGTATTAAGTACTATAAGTAATCTAGAGATGATTTAAGGTATGTAGGAGGATGTGCATAGGTTATATACAGATACGATGCCATTTCATGTCAAGGTCTTAAGCATACATGGATTCTGATATCCAAGAGAGGCCCTAGATCCAATCCCTTGTGAATACTAAGGGACGATAGCATACACACACACACAACACACACACACACACACACACACACACACACACATGTATTTTTTCCCCCTCAACTCTCTTATAGATTCTTAACAATTCCCTGTGCATCCTTGGCCACAGAACCATCTTCTGCATTAGGGATGGAGCAATGGGCTGACCTGAACTTCACATAAATGAATTCTGGCTGTGATGGGTGCCCATGGTATATCAGTAGAGACTTATGGCAGGTGTCTTGCAGAGCAAAATTGATGGAGAGCTCAGCTCTCATGGTTGTTAAGAGTGGGCACCTTGACACCTGTCCATTGGCTCCTGGTAACAGCCACAGCATCCAGGCAATCTTGGGTATGTGTGAGCTTTATCACAAAGTGATCCGGTGACAGCATAAGTAGACATATATTTCTAAAGGGTATGCTAACAACCCCTCCATGCAGAATATGCTTGAGGATTCAGGAAGAAGCCAAGACTTGGAAATTCAGCTCCCTTAGAGAGTCTTCTCAGGTTTTTGCTGGCCACCCCACACCATTCTTTGGCTCTGGTTAGCACCCCCATTTGCTCACCAGTAGCCCCACTTTTACCACTCCCTCGTCTCAGTAGTTTGTCCCCATGTGTGGTGCCTGGGACAAGCTTTACAAAACATTGGTTTCTTCTCCCACAATAGCTAAGGTTATGGTACACACAGCTCACAAAATTCATTATACTCACCTTTTAAAAGCTAGGCTCAAGAGCAAAGGAAGAAAATGTTTACTGAGTGCTAATTCCTTATTCTCTTCTCTCTATATCTTCCTGGAAGTAATGTCTTAGTCCCATTTAACTTCTAAGGAAATATATATACATCCTATTAGGTCACATTCCCAGGGGAGGTCTCCAGAATGTTAGGTCAGACCTGCCGGGGATGTGGGTGTCTGGTGCCATCCGGTGCTGTGTGAAAGATGCAAAGAGTTGCACAGAAGTTAGATTGGAACATATAGTTTGCTTAGAAAGTAAATTAGAGAGAGAGAGAAGGAGGGGAGAGAGAGAGAGAGAGAGAGAGAGAGAGAGAGAGAGAGAGAGAGAGAGAGAGAGCTGAAATTCACTTCCCCCCCCAAGGTAGGGAAGGGGACCCAAGCTAAGAAACATGGTGGGGTAGCTCAGAAAGCCACATGGACACAGCAAAATTTAGCAAAGCATTGGGACTGGCTGCTTGTGGTTGAGTCCTTTTAATCTTTCCCTTTGATGGGGGAAGGTTGATAAGGTGATTGGGTGGTTGTCTGCTCCACATCATCACAAAGGCGCGGGTAAGTGGTGTTACTGATGTCAGATGATAGATAGCAGGCTGATGGGTGGCACAATTATTGCCATCGTGGTAGGGTCTGTCTGTGTCATGAAGGGCTGATTAGGTTAAATTGGGTCTTATGGGTGAAGACAAATACTTGAAATAGAAAAGCTAATTAGTACAAAACAAGCTGGGGAGGGGGATTGTAAAACAATTATTAATGGCTACCTCCAAGAAATTGGTTCTGTCCTTGGCTAGAAGATTAGAAGGCAAGTTAAGGGAACTGCTAGAAAAAATGGCAACTAGGCAGTGTTAAAATGACTGCTCATTGGGTATATTTAATCCATGTTATGTCCTTATCCTTTCACATCCTTAAAAGGTAAACACACACACACACACACACACACACACACACATACATACATATTCATATATATGTGTATATATATTTTTTACTTATCAGTGTATGTATATATATATATATGTTGTATACATATATGTATATATATATTGCTTATCAGGATTAATTACTTAGATTCCTATTAGCCCTGAAAAATTTCAGACACAGATGATCCATCCAAAATGTAGGATAAAATGTTCATTCTTCATATCTTGACACTTATAGGCAGAAGAAAAATAAGCATGCAGAAAGTGTGTGTGTAAATGTGTGTGTGTGTGTGTGTGTGTGTGTGTGTGTGTGTGTGTGTGTGTGTGCACGGTGGGGGGGGAGAGTGAGAGAGAGAAAGAGAGAGAGAGAGAGAACTGGGAATGCAATAAAAGATCAGACCACTTCTTTTGCCTTAAGTTAGACATTTTTCCCTCTCCTTCTTCCCTCTCCCCTTCCATCTTTGAGATCGTCTACAGATTATTTTTCTGAGTAGTCCTTTCATATCTAAGCTTGGACAATGTTTCCTCCAGAAATATGCATGAATCCCTTGTTCAGGTCTAGGCCAGATGTCTTTTATGCTTCCAGAGCATTCATACCTACCCTAGTACTGCACATCTCACTCTGCACCGCAATTGTTTATTTATTCACATGTAGCCCCATTGGGCTGTGCTCCATAAGGGTTGGCAGTAAGACTGTCTTGTTCACTGTTGCAGCCCCAGTGAGGAGTAATGAATGTTTGTTAAAAGAATGAAAAAACAGCATGAGGAGGAGATACAAATGCCAGCAACCGAGTCCTGGCGTTTTAGGTGGGAAGATAGATGACTTCCGTGCTTCACAAAGAAGCAGCTCTGGCAGCAAGGCTCGTCCAGGAAAGACTTTTATAAGTCTGTATTTCTTGAGCACTGTCCAGGTATTAGGCAGCCATGCAACGGACATTATTTGTATCATTCTATTTTAATCTTTATAAGAACTTGACTAAATAGGTCCTGATTGAGGTTTTATGGAGAAGGTAACTGAACCTTGAAAGGATGGTCAGGCATACAAGGCAGAGAAGGGCTTCCCATTCCTAGAGAGCCAATTGAGCTCTGTCTTAGGGTGAAACTGGGCTCAGGTAAGTGTGTCTATGACTGGGGGACAATGGAGAGTGGGCAAGTAAAATGTGGTGATGACGCTGAGCCCTGTGCTCCTAGAAACAGTGGCTGTTAGGAAGACTTCCAACTTTCTGTGTTCCAAGAAAAGCTAACCACAAGATTACCCTGTTCTGGCACCTTCCTAGACAGACCCATCTCCATTCTTCCCCATGACGTCCTTAAGACTTGAGGTTGACAGGCTTGTTTACTTGCCTCTATGAAACTCAAGGTCCTTTCCTGTTCTGTGATATGTTTCCCATTTATCACTGTTGTTCCTATTGCAATAGCCTAAATGGTATCATCTCCTTAATTGTCCCATACCATCTTAGTCAGTTTAGACTGGTATAACAAAATACCTTAGACAGGGTGGCTTATTAACAACAGAAAGTTATTATTAACAGTTCTGGAGCCTGAACATCTGAGGTCAGGGTACCAGCATGGTTGATGCCTGGTGAGGGCTCTCTTTCAGGTTGCAGACTGTGGTCTCTTTTCTCTATGTCCTCACATGGTAGAAAGAAGGCTAGGGAGCCCTGGGGTCTGTTTTAGAAGGGAACTAATCCCATTCTTGAGGCCTTATCCCCATGACTGACTCACCTCCTGAAAGTCCTACTTCCTAATACCATCACATTGGTGGTTAAAATTTCTTTTTAAAAATTATTTAATTATTCTTTTTATTTATTTTTAAATTGTGGGGTACAATTCAGGGTTAGGTGTACAAATAGTCATTGTGCAGGTACCTTTGTTGATGAGGTGTGCTTTCCCTTCCCCAGGCAGTCTCTTGCTACAGCCAATCCCACCTCTCCACCCCCCCATGCCCCCACAGTTTCCTGCTACTGTCAATCCTTTTCTTATAGTATTATGATAGTAGTTCAACGTCCATTTATGAGTGAGAACATGTGATACTCAGTTCTTTGTTTTTGTGAAAGATCACTCAGTAGTATAGACTCTAAGTCCACCCAGGTTGCTGCGAAGTTCATGATTTTGTTCTCCTTTATGGCTGCAAAATATTCCATTGTGTATATATAAATTTTTTTTATCCAGTCCTCTTTCAATGGGCAGTGCGGTTGGTTCCATGTTCTTGCTATTGTGAACAATGCTGCAATAAACATACGTGTGCAGGTATCTTTTTTTATAGAGTGATTTGAGTTCTTCTGGGTATATTCCCAGTAGGAGGATTGCGGGGTTGTATGGAAAGTCAGTTTTTAGAACTTTTAGTAATCACCACACTGTTTTCCTCCCCTTGCATTTAATATCCATCCCCAACATTAAAAAACCCTATATTTTAGCCCCCTCACCTCCCTGCACTTAGATAAATTGATAATTGATTTGTAAACCATGTTTCTGCTTCTCCATTTTATGGCCATAGAACAAAAGCATGTACTGCTTTTCTGCACTTTCAGTTGTATGTATTATACTCCTGACACCAGATAGAGAAGAACTCCATTGGTGGTGGTGGTGGGGGGGGGCATAAACCTGACTTTTGTATGTAACACTGGGAGCTTCCCACCCAGTTCTGAGCCCAGTCTCCTGTGCCAGATAATCAGGCCCACAGAGCCAATGTCCACTCATGTCATCACTTGTGTTTTGTACAGAAACCACAAACCTCACACATCTCAAGATGGGATTAGTCACCTTTCCTACCCTCCCTCCTATCCTCTCCCTTCAAACTGCAATCATTCAAATGTCAGATGGGAAGCTCAGATGGGAAGCATCTGAGACAAATTTCTAGAGGAAGTGATGCTAAACTTAAAGAATAAATAGGTGTTAGCCAGGCAGACTGTAGAGTGTTATCGCACTGGGAGTAGGCCAGGAGTTTGGCAAATGGCTTCTTCCTGGGTCTTGGGTGTGAGATCCAGATAGACCGTGGAGTATCCAAGATCTCTTCCTACTTGAAGAATCATCTTTATGATGTATGGTGTGCTAAAACTGAGACACTGTATGCTGTCACATTTGTTCCCCCCCTTTTATCCTTTCCATGTATTTTCATTTTAAATGGAAGCTTATTATAAAAATCTGACAGTCTTGGGCGTGAGCAAACTTCATAATTTTAAATCTATTTTACCTTATAAATAACCAGAGAACAGCAATTTTCCCAAAGTAATACCCATGTCAGTGACCAAATCCTGTAAAGTAGCAGATCTCCTTGGGAGGGGCAGGGATCTTGTGTACCTGTAGGAGACAGAGAAGATGGGAGAGAGTGAAGGTGAAGAGAAGAGTAAGAGGAATTGCAAAGGTCTGTATTTGTGTTTATCAATTTCTCTTTCTTCTGGGACTTTGGTTCGGGACCTAGAACATGTTGATCCAGCATAAGGGAGCCAGCAGCTGCTGCTTTGAATTTGTTTATTTACTCCTCAGTGAAGCCATTGGGGACAGTAGCTTCTGCTGTTTCAGAGAAGGTGATATGTACTTGGTGGAGGTGGTGAGTAGGGAGAGTTAGTAAGGAAGTAAAGATTTGTGTGGGACAGAGCATTGCTTTTTAAATGTGGATGTAGTATATTCATGAGAATATATGTTCGGTTTTCTGTCTCTTGCATGTTCCCAAAAGGATTGTGCTCAGGTGAATGATAAGTTTCCCATGCCATCTAATCCACGTTCTTATCTTTCTGTATGATGGCATGAGAGGTTCTTTTCCTGTACATGTTATGAATCTACATTGTTTGTCTATAACTCCAGTGCCAAGAGCCTGGGTGATTGTGATGCAGAAATAAATGTGGTGGTGTAACTTTGTGTGTGCCTTTGCGTGTAAATGCCTTAGGTGGATATGTGTGTGCATCATTGTAAAAGTGTGAACTATGTTCCTGTGTGAATACATTTGTAAGGTGTTTTGGGAGTGAAGGTCCATTTCTTTTTAAAAATAAAATTGCTTTCCTAAGACAGAAATGCTGAGCAAGTAGAAGGATGGCTCAGTTTTAGAAGGAGCTTTCTAGAAATTGGTGTGAGGAACCTGCTAATGGTACTGAGAGATGGATGGGGAGATGCACAGACACGCTGTGTTTTGCATTTCAATCTCTGTGGATCCTCTCTCCCGGCCTATGCATATTTAAAATTTCTTTCAATATATAAATAGGATAATTCTCTCTCCTCATCCCCACCAGAGTTCATTTAACAGGCACAAAAGGAAGTGTGCACCCAGCTCTATCTTTTCCTGCTCCCTGTTTTTAGGATTTATTGGTTTCTCTCATCTTTTTTTCCCTCCTATTTTACTCCTCTTAGATTAAGCTGTGTCTCAGGATTGATCAGGAGGAGGAATGCCATTTCTTCTAAAAACTGCTGAGCCTGAGGGAGGTGGTCTTTAGGCTTGTTCTGTTTTTAGCACCAACCCAGATCTTCCAGAACTACACTTTGAACTTTGGGTTTTGGCAACCTTCCCTTAATGCAGTCTCTTCCCATTATTGATAATAATTGCCCATTTGCTCTGTGAATAAAACTCCAGCACTTTCCAATGTTTGACAGACACAATTTAAAGATTGAGAATCCTTGACGGGAAGGATGTTGGGCAAGGATATGAACTGGGATCTAGGGAAAGATGCCTTTGACAATAAATAATCAAGCTCTTCTTCCTAGAAAAAAACTTTGGTTGAATCTCATCGTCTTACCTCATGTTGATAATATGAATAATTCAATTATTTTGGAATCTTATTTAGAATCTCCAAAATCATGAAAATGATAAATACAAACATAAAAAGCTTTATTGTATTTGAAAAGCAAATGTGGACCTGAGGATTTTGATTGCTGACATTTTGAACATTCACATTTTCTATTTTTGTTTTTGTTGTTACTGTGTTTGTTTTTGTTTTAGGCACCACACATAGTGGTTAAAAGTATGGACTGTTGAATTAAACTGCATGGGATCAAAAGCCAACTCTGCCACTTCCTAGCTGTGTATTCTTGGGCAAGTTACTAGAACTTTCTGTGTCTTTGTTTCTATATATGTAAAAAGTGAATGATAGTAGGGTTGTTATAAGGATTGAATGAGTTAATGTGCTAACAGCACTTAGAACAATGCCTGACAGCCTAAGTACTATATAAGTGTTCTATCCTCTTAGGGTAAGTCGCCACTGCTATAACAGTTGATGTCTGGAAGGTGTGCTGAATAGCATGTCCTGCATGAAAATATGATAATGGCTCTTGTGTTTGCAACTAGTATCTATTAATTAAGAAACCGTCATTTGTGCTCTGTAATTATATTTATTAAACCCTAACTCCTATCATAACAATAATTAGTTCTTGCTAATTAAATTTATCAAATTCCCTCTGGATTCATATCTTAGGTAAATATTTAGTAGCCCTACACTAATTATTTTAATCAACATGGAGTGTATTTCAAATGACTACAAATAGTTCTAACTAATTAGATTGAGTACAAAATAATATCTTATGTAATAAATTTGCAGGTGCTCAAAAGGGTGGGAATGAGCCACAGGATAATGTCTCAGGGACCTAACCACCTGACTTAGTTCTGACTGCAGCATTTTCAAAGCCCAGCCAGCCAACTAGGGGAAGTAGCCTGAGAAGGCTTATTATTCTGTCCTGATTTGTGTTCTACTGCCAATGTTTTGAGCACAGTGCAAGCCTGTGCGTGATTCAGAAACATGCCATATGATTTAAAATTGTACCCATCGACATTGGTAATTACTGCAGGAACAAGAAGCCAGCAGTAGCAGTGACAGCAACAACAGCAGTAGGATGGGTCCCTGCTTCGAAAGAGTCTGAAGGAACAAAGGCAGACTTTCTGAGGTTCTTCCTGCTGCAGGCTTGGTCTCCTCATCCTCAAACCACACTCTGTCAGTTCTACCACATGCTAGGAAGGCCTCTGACCCCCTGCTTCCAGTTTCTTCATAACAAAGAAAATAAACCCTTGACTTAAAGTTGGCTGATTGGCATCCTGTTGCTAGGAAACTGTAAAATGAGAGTATCATATTTCAAAATAAAATATCTGACCCATTCCTACAAAGACATGCACATTGACTTGTGGTTCCCTTGTGGGAGTGGCCTCCACTGACTGTCCATCTCTACTTTAGTCTGTTCACTTCTGGGGTCGATGTGAGACACCTAGCATTGGTTAAAGATGGTTAATCTCTGGCCACACAGAGGGTTGTCTGTGGCCTGAATCAGCTTCTGCCCATGGGTAGAGTTGGAAGAGTTGCTATCTATGGTTGAAATAGAGGTCTCAGTCTATGGTCAATATTGATAAGATGTTCAGTTTGCAATTGAGTTTCAAAACTCAGTCTGGGTTAGAATTTGGATTTAGGCCATTATTAAGTCCATTAGGGAGAGAAAAGAAGAAAATGAATATTAAAGTACTGGCAGATGGATTACCTTATAATACAATTTTCCATCTTGAGCACAAGAACTTTATGTTCAAGTATCAATATATGTTTAGAACTAAATCATTCAAAATGGTCTCCAGCTGTTTCCTGTAAACAAGTGAGTTATCTCAAACAAGAGATGCCCAGTGTGTGGTGTCTGGGATTACTTCAGGTCATTCTGACTTACCATCTCCATCAACTGGCTGTTGAGGAAGGTGCTTCTTCCTTGTAGCCGATCTATTGCATTCTATTTTTGTGGAGGAGGTGTCTCAAGTGGGCACGAGAAGGATCATGGGAGACATATTTGACAGTGGATCTGCACTTATGCCTCTCAGAGAAGTGCAAACGCACATGTGAGTTACAGAAAATGCAGGCACGCTATCTCCCCCTCTCATTAAGCTGTCATCTGCTTTCAGTGCAGATCTGTCTCTTGGTTTTGAATCTTACTTTCTCCCCTTATGGCTCTCCTTGGAGTATTTGTGATCTCATGCAGCCACCTTTATGATAGATGAGTCATTCCTATGGCAACCGTAGTCATCATGAATCCTCTGAGTAAGTTGGCAGGAGAAAACTCCTTTCAAGAGAACAGAGCTCCTAGGGTCTGTGGAGTAGTAGGGAAATCTGAAAATATCAAACTGATAAGATTATAGTGAACTAGAAAAAAATGAGATAACAGGCCAGAAAGAAGTCTGGTTTCGCAAAATATATGGCATTGAGCTAGAACTGAAGTCTCTTTTTTTATTTGTTTTTTGCACAGTAATGTATGAGTAACTGAATGAAACTTTCTATGTGTCAATTGAAGGCAAATAGGTCAACTAATTGAAGTTTTATGTGTTCTTCATATGAACCCATTGTCCTGAACAGTAAGTTACCCAGGGAGTCTAAGTAAAGTTTTAGGACCAAGTCTGCATCTGGGCTCAAGACATGTTATTTTTCAAAATCTCATTCTCTTCTATCCAGGAGATGTGCCAGTAATGGTGGTGGCAGGTGGGCCTCCAACCAATGGAGGCATCCCTGCAGACAGCAATGATAAAATCTCTTGGAGGTAATCTCCCAAATGAGGGAATTGGGTAACATAGCCATGCTATTGCTGTGATTGGTGAAACATGCACGTATTATTTTATAATTGTGTCTTATAGATGGGACATAGGATTTATTTTAACTGACAGAAGATCTTTCTGAATGGAGCTGAGATCAAATTGCATAAACACTTGTCTTTCTTCCTTTGTGACCACCACCATTTATAACTTCATGCATGAAAATGTTTCCATATCCCCTCCCTGCCCAAGTATGTCCAAGAAATCCTTTTTTCAAAGAATAAAATGCCTTACTTTATAATTTGAACAATTTTTATCCTAGATTGTGACTGAATAATAGGAAAAAAGTATATGTCTTCTGAAAGAATCCAGTACAAAAAAATCTAATGTGGATAAGAAGGAGGCACTGTAGCTGTTTCATTTCTGTTCTATAGGAATCGCCTGAGAAGGCACCCTGAAGCCTTCCAATTGTTCTTCCTTTAATGGATATCAAATAGAGATCCAAACATGTGGCATACAGGGTGGAGAACCACAATATTTTACCATGTTACTCCTCAAACCGAAAAGAGTGAAGTTCGAACAGTCACTTTTCAATATGCTATCGTATGGCTTCTGTCCTGCTAATGGCACTCAATTCTTCTACATCACTAAATCTAGCAGAGTTTTTTTGGTCTTGAACTTTCGGCAGGATTTAATGTAATTGACCACATGCATTCTCATTTTTCTCTCTGGGCTCTCTTAACAATGCACTTTCCTAGATTTTTCCTCTTTGGTGGCTATTTCTTAGGTGCTTTGTTGAGCATTCTCAAAGCTTAATCCTAAATCATGTCTTTTTATTGTATGTATCTGTTTTAAATAATTCAGTAATCACCTATGTCTGCGTTGTCCAATATGGTAACCACTAGCAAATGTGGCTACTGAGCACTTAGAATGTGGGTATCTGAATTGTACTGCTATAAATATAAAACACTTAAATTTGAAGACTTACCTCAAACAACAACAAAAAATGCAGTTATCTCATTAGTAATTTTATATTGATTATATGCTAAACGATAATATTTTGGACACCTTGGATTAAATAGAGTATATTATTAAAACTAATTTTGAATATTTTTTATCAGGCAGTATAGATCTATGAAATGAATAAATCCAAACTTATCTCTAGCTCGGAACTTTCCTTTTAACTCCAGACAATATGATTGCCAATTTAACCTTTCTGTTGGGCTATCTGTCATGTACACAAGCTTAACATGTCCAAAATGACATAGGAGATATTTTCCCCTAAATCCAGTTCTATTTTAGTGTGCTGACCTCCACCATCACTTTCATTTCCCTTTCTCTTCTCTTTAGGACCTCCTCTTTCCAGAATTACAGAAATGTAGAATATCCAGATGGGAGGTTCATGAACACAACCACTAACTTTGTGTTTTAACCTCCTCTGCAACGTGTAGTTTTAATTCGGACATTTGTAGTGACAGGGAGCTCCTTTCCTTATAAGGAAGCCTATTCTACTAATGAACAGTTCTGTTGTTTTAAAGTTTCCAAATATATTGAACTCTAATTTGACTTTTTAGAATTTCTATTTATGTTTTAATTCTATTTCCTATAGCCATACAAAATACATTTAATTTCTCTTCTACTTGTGAGGATTGTTTAAGTGTTTGTTGCATAGATTTGTTTTTTTCTCCAAGTTAAACATCTCTTGTTCCATTGACAATGTTTTGGTTTCACATCTTCTCATTCATTTTGCCTATTATGTTTCAACACAATGTGGCTTGCCTCCCTATTAAGAATATTATTGTCAAATTGCCCATCAATTTTAATAATCAAGTCACAGAGTAGAAAAGGACTCTTATCTTGATTGCCTTAAATTCTGTGTCATTGTGGATATTACTTGAGCATATATCCATTTATTTGGAAATCTCATTAAACACAAATATTGGTTTATATTGAACTTATTTTTGTGTAAATCCACTATATCTTAGAGCTATTATACAATTAATCAAAGCCTCATTCATTATCTGTTTTCCTTGCTTATGTAATATACTTAAATTGTGTGGTTCTAGTTGTAGTTTGGCCCATTGTACTAGCCTATCTAGACACCACTGATTATAATTATTTCACTCACTCTAATTTGTTTTGTGTCTTAGATCAATATCATAAAAAACTTGATCAGATATTGACAAGAAATCAGCAAACTTTACTTTATCAATTGCAAGATAGTAAATATTTTAGACTTTAGGAAAGCACTGTGATCTCATAACTACTCAACTCTGCTATTGCAGGGCAAAGGTGGCCATAAATAATCATAAATTAATGGCTGTGGTTGTATTCAGTAAAATTTCATCCTCAAAAACAAGCTATATTTGGCCTATAGGCCTTTGTTTGTTGACCTTTCCTCTGGATTCTTTAAGATATCAGTTACAGTTATTTTAATTTCTTTGATAGTTCTAGTCATTTCTGAGTCTGGTTATATTGATGATTTTATCTCTTGACACTGGATTATTTTCTTTGCTTTTTTTGCTTGTCTCATAATTTTTTGTTGACTATCAGAGATGATTTGTTGGAGAGCAAAGGACCAAAGTAAATGTTGTTTACAAAAAGGAAGTAGGCACATCTTTGGTAAGTCATTAGCTAGATTTTTTGTGGTTGTTTTTACTATGGTTATCTCTAGTGTAACAAGCCTTCAAAGTTCTCTAGTGGTAAACTACTTTAATCTTGTGCTTTGGGTAGGGAATGATGCCGAAAGCTTTTTCTCAATGTTGTAACTCCACTACTAACTTTCAGAAGTTGTATTATGTACTCATCACAGAGGAAGTCTCACTTCTCCTTCCATCCCTTCCTGGTGGTAAACAACTTTGCTTGTTACTTGGTGTTGGACTTATCGTATGGGTTGGGGGGAGGGATTTCTTTTATGTAATAATACTTGAATTAACTCATATTTTAGTATTTTTTCTTGCTTAAAAATGTGCTACAATGATCTAAATAAGTGTTCTGAAATTGTTTAATTTATAACTGCCTCATTGGATTATTAAACTAGAAATTTTTAAAAAGTGAAAATAAGTAAAGATTTTAGTTATGAATTTTTTTTTTGGAATGAAATGCTGCCTTCCAATAATTGTTGCTTCTGCTACAGATTATATTAAATCAAACATAATTCAATAGTATTTTCTAGAATCTTGTAATGGTTGTCAAATTATAATTATTATTAATGAAGGTTGGGGAAGGAGATTCAAGGGTTAAGAGAGTTGGTGATATTCTCAAAAGTTTTTTTTAAGGTAAAGTATTTTACTTGATACATGAGACAGGAAAAAACATTGCAGATAGTATAAAAACACATACAAAGCAGTAAAGGTTGACAGTATTCTTGTGTCTGCATTTGCATATATTGCAGCAATGGTGGAATACAGTGGCAAGAGATGAGATTGGAGGGGGCGTTGAGACCAGGCTGTAAATGTCATGCTTGGCCATTTAGGAATTTAGACTTTGTTGTATAGGTAATTTGGATGAATGGAAGGCCTTTAAGCATAGATAGCACATGATTGGATTTGCATTTCAAAAATATGCTTTGGCTGAGTGAGTGCAGTGAGTTAATGCAGCCTTACTGCTGAGACTCTGCAAGCACAGTGCCCAGGGACCATACACATTACCAAGGCCTGCACATTGTTTGGAACATGGGCAGAGGGGAGAAATATTGGCTTCATAATTGAAAAGCTGCCAAATCAAAATAGTAGTTATTCTAATTAAATGCCTCATACGCTATGGAATTATGTTGAACTCTTTAACTGCAGCCTGACCAAACTCTTGAGAGTTTCATTCAAATTTGGTAAATGTTGTGCTGAATAAGCAAGACTTACAGAACACAATCCTACAGCAACTTTACTTTAGTCTCCCTTGATCTCTTCACATCTCTTCTCTGGGATAGTTCTTTCGCTTCTCTTTAGATAAAATATAAAGAAGATCCCATGGCTTCTCTAGTCACTCTTGGGAACTAAAGGTCCCATGGTCACTGTAGTCTCTTAAATAGTCTTAGTTCAATAATCAGAAAGACCACTCTCATTAATAATAAAAACTGCATACTTATTTAAAGTTTGTGATTCTTTTCTTCCTTGTTTTGGAACTGTTGGTGGTCATTGGCCTTTATGGACAGAGAGGTTTGACTTCTTTTGTATTTGCCTCTGAGGGTTTTTAATCTTTTCTATACTTACTAATTGTCGCTGGATCTTCTAGGGTGGAAGTGGAGGAGGTGGGAAAGAAGAGAGAGGAAAACTTGTTAGTTAAAACTGGAAATGAACAAAATTTTCAAAAGTTGCATAGGAGGTAAGTAAGTATCCAGCTTGGACAGTAATCAGAATTGAGTGAGAGAAAGGAAGCATTGAGAATGACTTCTAGCTTGTGGACGTATTGTAGGGGTATCTTTAACTAAATGAGACTCTGTGTTAATTCATTAAAGAAATATTGACTCCCTACCTTATATTTACTTCTATATGAATAAGATATTTTAAATCATTGAGCAGCTCGCAGTCTGCTGGGGAGAGCAGTAAACAAACAATTAAAATGTACTGTGGAAAGAACTCCCTCGACATTATGTCTTGGAAATCATGGGAGCTCAAAGGCATATCCCAGGCAGCTCACAGTAAAATGAGACAGGGAAGTCAACTGGCAAATCCACTTTGGTTGGCCAACCTATGTATGAGCTTGTTTGGTAAATATTGATTGTGGTACTTGTGGAGATGTGAAACTAGTGTTAGTTATATCACTCCAGGGCTTTGATTTAATATAGAAGTTTAGTAGTTATCAACATATAGGTAAAAACAGAAGGGAAGTTGGTAGATCATTGAGATTATTAACTCTCTGGCTAATATCTATAGGGGGTAAAATGAAGATATGGGCAATATGTTAGAGATAAACAAGAGAAGGATGTTGGGGAGAACTGAGGAGAGGAGTAGGAGAACCCAGAGAGAGGAATTATAGAAGACAAGGGAAAATAACTTTTCAGGGGTGAGACATTAGTTGTTACTGTAATGCTGCAAAGAGTTCAAGTGCTGGGTAGAGGAAGCAGTACTATCACTAGTCAGGGAGATCTGGATCTTCTCCAGCTCCAGCTTACAGTCTGACTTGGAGCAAGATATCCAGCCATCAGCAGTAACCTGTAGGTCTCTGTACTCATTCTAATTGTTTCACAGAGCACAGCATGCTGATTCTTTTTCCAGAGGAACCATATTCATCATTTGTGTGAAAGCTTACCAAAACAGTGTGTGCAGTGCAGAGACTACTTTCCTTCTCTAATCTCTGTGTCCTTGCTCTCAACATCTTCCATATTATCTCACTCATTTGGCTTCCGACTCCTCACCCTACGCCTCTCTGAATTCCTCTCTCCTGCAATTGGAGGTTCCTGGAAAGTGGAGCTGCACACAGATATTTTCTCTTTTTTTTGTTTGTTTGAGTTGGAGTCTTACTCTGTCACCCAGACTGAAGTGCAATGACTGCTCCCGGCCACCGCAGCCTCAACCTGCTGGGCTCTGGTCATCCTTCCGCCTCAGCCTTCCAAGTAGCTGGAACTACAGGCGTGCGCTTCCATGCCTGGCTAATTTTTGATTTATTGTAGAGATGAGGCCTCGCCAAGTTGCCCAGGCGGGTCTCGAACCTGCGGGCTCAGGCAATCCACCCACCTCGACCTCCCAAAGCACGGGATTACAGGCTGAGCCACTGAGCCCGGTCTATAATATTTTCATACTGTGAGCGCTTGACGGTTTTTCATGTGAGGTCTCTGAGCAGGTGTTCTGGTGTATACCTCTCCCTTTCTCTGCTGCTGTGTTTTCTGTGCAAATACCAGATTGCACTGCTGCTTCCTTCTGTCTGGAGAGAACCCAGTTTATGATGATGATGGTGGGGTAGGTTGTGTTTTAAGTTGTTAGATGATGCAAAGATTTTGTAGAACAGAAGGGTAGGTCAAAAAGGCTTAGGAAATGTAATTTTCAGCTATGACTTTATCTGCTTACATTCTGCTATCTCTGACTTTCTTTTCATTGGGCTGGTGTTCTACAAGAACATCTCTTTTTCTCTCATTCTTACCCTTGTCCTGTGTTCCCATGTGCCTTTCTAGGTCTTTTGTACTAGTTCATGCTCACATGAACTAGTACAACATGCTGGGTTCTTTATCTTCTGGTAACATGTAGGATTAGAAGACAGAGTCAAAGAGTTCATGGGATCATTGTACGTCACAATAATAGATTTGAAGAGCCTTGGTGAAAGTTGAAGGAAATAGAGTTGCCCACTGGGCCTGTTTACAGAAAGGTGAACTGTTCACGTGAAGGTCAATGATGAGCATGTTGCAGTGGCTGCTTTCTTTCCCTTCATTTTCTCTTGGTTTGTGAACTTGTCTTTGGCTGCTTTCTGAGAATTTGACTGTAGCAAGGGGTCCCAGGGATGGAAGACAAACTCCTGGCCTTAAAGAGAACACCATTTTATCCTTATCTCCTAATTTTTCTTTGAGAAGTCATAATTTTGTTGACAGCTTTTATTCCTCTCTTTGTTCCATTTATGGCAAGTGGACACCCTTTTTGTCCTTGTGTGATATAATAAGTTACATTCACCTGACATTTACCATTTCTCCTTACTGGAAATAATAATTTTCTTGAAGTTGCCTATGGGTCCTACCTAGACGCTTGTAGACAGAATGTACTAAGGCGTGTTTGTTTGACGGTTTTAAGTAGAAACCTGGAGAGTTATGAAAAGACCCCAGAGGGAGTGGTGGTGGAGTCAGAGAAGCCAAAGAATGGGATGAGGTGGTCCAAGAGTGATTCATTAATAAACAAGCCTAAAATTTCACCTGTATCCATACAGGTAGGAATGGAACTCAGACTGGGTAGTCCGTGGAGTAGTTTTACAATCCAGGTTTTTCTCGCTTTACATAGCAGATCATGTTTTGAAAACTTATGTGTGACTTTATTATTATTTTAGATGTTTGTGGGACATATTTTGTCTTTGGGAGAAGCCAGTAATACATTTACCTATAAAGTGAAGGGTATGACATAGGGGGAAAAATGTATGAACCTTTAGAAGCAGATATATCTGAATCAACCCACAACCCACAGCATTATTAGTTCATTCAGTCATTTATTCAGCCATTCATTCATTCAAAGATATTTATCAAGAGCATTCAATGTTCTAGGCATAATGCCAAGAATGAGGGAGATGGTACTGGTGAATTTTCCATGTCAACTTGGATAATTTAGTAACTTCTCTCAGCCTCAATTTCTCATTCATAAAATATGAATGCTGTTACTTACCTTGCAAGTTGTCATGAAAATTGAAATAAGATATAGTTTCTGACATATAACAAATTTTTCATATTGAGTACATTAATTATATGAGTAATACCCCATTTTATATACTATGTGCTTTTTAAAAAAGTGAAGACCACCAGGCCACCCCCTTGGGTCCCTTCTCACTGTGAGAGCTTTTCTGTCCTCTCAGTACATCCTGCTTTCAAAAAATAAAAATAAAAAAATAAGGTGATGACCACCTATTTAACAATTCTATATAAAGATTCTTTGAGTAAACATTTTTTTCTCACTAATAGGTTAAAATTCTATACACTCAGGTTTGTTGAGATGGAGATTTCAGAAATCAACTCAAATTGCAAATGTTACAGCTATAACTGAACGTGACTTTCTTCTCTGTAGAAGAGCTCCAAAGAGTACAGGACTGGAAGTCCCCAGGTCTGGCTTAGTCTTAGCTTTTCTGCTATATAATCTGAGTTTTGTTTATTTGTTTGTTTGATTTACTTCTCTCTGGACTCCACTTTCTCCATCTGTGAAATAGTTATAATAATAATTTCCTTGCTTACTTTGTAGTGATTCTGTAGAGATTAAGTGCAAAAAACAATAGTGCATTTTAATACTTAGTTGTATAATTTTTTGTTTTGTTTTCTTATTTTTAAGAGAGGAATGAGAATAGCTAGAAATTCCTTGCCCAGTCTTGTATCTTCTTGCACACGATCCTATTTTATTACCTTTTGTCAATTTGCAGACTTAGATTTCTGTTCTGAGTGTTAAGCAATAATGATGGTAAATCCAGGTACAAGGAAGGAGGATTGCCAAAATGTAAATTACAAATTAGATACATTTGAAAATAAAAGTTTATATTAAGAAGTATTTTATTTTATAACAGCATTTTTCTTTAATGTTCTTAAACTGATAAGGGCCAAAGGCAGTATATTTAAAGCATGGTTTAATGTTGTAAATATGTTAATATTGCACAATTTGAATAGTAGTCCAGTAACATCAGTGTACAGGTTACTATTTGGATTTTTGTTCCAGTACCCAGCTCAGTATACATAGTGATGGAATGGAGAAATCTCCACATCAACCTGAAACTTTTGTATATCTATTGCTATGTTTAGTTTAGGATTTTGGTTTGGAGATAGTTCTGAATGAATTCCAAATAAACTTTTATGGTTAGGAGGTCTAGAAAAAAATAGGTCAAGCAGATTCTAAAGTATAATCATTCAATCTGCAAGTCTATTTTTAGTGCATTTTGTGGGTACTTGGCCCTCTGCTAGGAAGTGTGCAGTTGAGAAAGTATCACTGAGGAAGTGCCATTTGAGTTGAATCTTGAATGTTGCATAGGTATTTACTGGGTGAGAAAGGGATCTAAGGGAAAACCAGGTACATAGAATTGTGTGAATAGCTTAAAAGAAAGTTAATAAACCTGGGGAGCTGGTTTGAGTATAGGGATCATGCAGAGAAACTGTAATGGAGGAGGCTGCAGAGATAGTCAGGAGTCAAAATGGGAGGGGGTCAGATAAAACCAGTTAGCTCTGTGGTGGGAGTTCAGAAGAAGAGGGGGTCAAGGAGACAGCATGAACTGATTAGAGTTCTGAAGGGGAACTTGATTATAGAAACAAGAGATGATAGAAAAATCTAAACACTCAAGACCAAGACTCCAAATCTGATGTTGGAAACACTTGGAAAGAGAGTCAGTTGCAAATGTACATTCTTGCTGCTGTGCATAAACTACATTGGTAAAAACCATCTGGAGAGTGACTTTACCTAAGGCAAAGACAGGTTTTGAGTTGCAAGACTGGGAGGCCTTGAGCTTGCCTAAGATTGCAGAAATACAAAAGAAAAAGTGATTTAAGAAAAGTCAAAAATTGTTGGCCACAGAAGTTGGTGACAGATTGAATGCAAGGAACAAAGAAAAGTGGAATCTGGGAGGACTCCTCAGCTACTCGGCCACCAAGACCCAGCAGGGAATGACACTGCTTCATGCTTTCTTGTTGTTAATCATTTTTCTCATTTTCTCTAGTTGTTAACTCTGGGACCATACTAATCAACTCCTTGTTTCCCTGGTATCAGCAGCCTGCCCGTGGCTTACATGGTTCTTTGGTTATTACATCTGAGTTTAATCATTGTCCAGACTGAGCTCCATGACTTCCTTGCAGTTTCACCCCTGATTCAGTTTGTGTTTTGCCAGGAAATGCAGCTGCGTAGAAATGGAAAGAATCTGTCTAGAGAGAGGAGAGGAGAGACAGAAAGGAAAAGCCCTAGTATAAAAAAGGGAGATGAGACTCCAGGGTGACATATGAAATATTATTTTTTACCCTGATCTCCAAGACAGTGATGAAAAAAATTTAAAAAATAAAGAAAAAAAAATCAGTGCTATTCCTAACTTACTACATTCTCTATCTCATTGCATAAAGAAGCCAGAGAAGTGAACTAGGAAGCATAAATGTGATTTAGTCAAAGTATCTAAAATGTAGTCAATAGTCAACTTTACATTTAAGTAGGAATTGTCTAGAAGTCATGTTTGGCTTCCCCTCCCATCTTTCTCTGCCCATCCTCCTTCCCTCCAGAAGTCCTTCACATTTCAGAAACAGAGTGTGCAGGAGGCAGGACTAAGTCAATCATAGGTTCTTCAATTACTAGGAACTGTCATGCTGGCCAATATCAATTGATGCTGCAAGACATCAGAGATGTTATTTATTGCTCTACTTTCTAAAGTTGTCTAATTTGGAGATAGCAAAGATTAAAATCAGTTCCTTAGATACAAGACTAGTTCTTAAAATCTTAAGGGAATTTATACATCGATATGGATATATTTATTTTTCTCCAGAAAATGCTGTCAGATATTCTGATACCCCAAAGAACACGACTGAAGAGAATAGGGTATTTTTCTTCAGTATACAAACATCTCATTATGTTTCCCATTTTAAAAATAAATAATCTAACATATCTTGACCTCCTTTTTCACTTCAACAACCATCTCATTTTGCTCTTTTAAAAGCAAATCTCATCAAAATAATTGTCTATGATAAACACTGCCCCCAATTTTCTCTTTCTGTTTTTCCTTGAATCCTTCCAAATTAGTCTTTCATTTCCACTACTCCAGTAAAAATACTCTTGACAAAATTACCAGGAAGAAACCTATTTGATAAATATTATACAGTAATTCCTTCCTAGTCCTTGCCCTACTGGCCTATCAGCAGCATGTGATACAGTTGTTTGAGTTTTCCCACTGGATGCACATTCTTAATTTGACTTCCAAGTAAAACACGCACTCCCAGTTTTCCTCCAGCCTCACAACTGCTCCTAATCTTCATCATTGGCTCCTTCCTATCTCCCTGTTTTATTAATGTTTGAGTGACACAATTCTCAGCAACCATTCCTTTTCATCACTTTACCTACACTGATCTCTCCATGTTCTCATTTAACTATATGACTTCACATACTATCTTCAAAACATGACTTCCAAATTTATACTCACAATACAGACTTCTTTCCTGAGTTCCTCACTTTTATATGTCCAACTGTCTACTCAGTATTTCTAACTGAATGTATAATAGAAATCACAAATCTAATATATTCAAAACTGTGCTCCTGATATGCTTCCCAAATCTTTCTCTTTCTGAAGCTTTCCTATTCTCAGATAGTGTCAAGACCATCTTTCCTGTTGTGTAAGCCAAAACATTTCTTGGTATCCTTTACTCCTTTCTTTCATAGCCTATAGATCACCATCAGTGAGTCCTGTTGGCCCTACTTTTGAAATATATCCAGAATGGGATCATTTCTCACCTACCGCATGGTTGCCATTCTGGTTCAAGTCATTATCTTGGATCTGGACTATTATACTATAGTTTATTCTATGAATAGCAAAGAACAGCCATGTCCAAGTGGGATTGGAGGAGAAGACTAGAGTCCAGAAGATACTTTAGATTGCTGTTTCAGTGATCTGAGAATGAGCTGAAAAGTCCATGGATGATCTTAGCAGTGGTGATGCACGATTAGGACTGTAGCAGTTATTTTTACCCCTCTCCTTAACTGCCTGCCTCAGATCTGTTCTCCGCCCTTTTGTGTCCTGCACTGTGCTTCCATAGCCTGATTTCTATGATCTATATCTTCTAGATTCTGTTCCCTTTCTTCTGTTTGGGTTCAGATGATGGGCTACATGGGCAGGATCTCAGAGGGCAAGAGATAGAAAGTCTGATGTTTGCTTCCTTGTCCCATAACTTCACTCTACCACACCCTCAATGGTGACAGTTCCTCCCTTAACACAGCACACCAAACTGTCTCTACTGCAGCATCGCATCTCTCCCTGGGATTTGGAAACACCACTTCTATCCCTTCCTCTTTCAGGGTCAGGAAAGTTAATAGAGTTCTTCTGTTGCCCACCCCTAGAAGTCTCTACCTTCCTTGTTATTTCCTTTAATGCTACCCAAACCTCTAAATAATCTCTTCATTAGGCTCTTTCTGGTAAACCTTTCTGAGGGTGTCTGCTATATTCTGCTGGGACCCTGACTAACATAAGTAGAATTACTTCTTAATTATGGAATAAATATTAAATTAATAAATTAATTACATCTGATGAAAATAAATAAATAAAGATCATGGAAGATGTATTCATAGAAATGTAAAAAAAGTACTAATCTAGAAGGAAGAAAATGATGACTTTTCTTTCACTGCAATGCCACTAGGTAATCACTGTTTAACATTTCTTTTTTTTGAGTTGGAGTCTCACTCTGTCACCCAGACTGGAGTGCAGTGCACTCCCGGCCACCGCAGCCTCGACCTGCTGGGGCTCCGGCGATCCTTCCACCTCAGCCTTCCAAGTAGCTGGAACTACAGGCACGCGCTACCACGCCCAACTGATATTTTAAAAAATTTATTGTAGAGATGAGGGCTCACCAAGTTGCCCAGGTGGGTCTCAAACCTGCGGCCTCAGGTAATCCACTCACCTCAGCCTCCCAAGGTGCGGGATTACAGGCTGAGTCACCGAGCCCGGCTGACATTTTGGTGAATTTTATTTCAAGGCTTAAATTTTTATTGCATTAAATTTTGATTTGCATAATTTTAATTTCCTTTTGATGTTTAAAAACATTTATTTCTTAATGTAAGAAGAAATATATTGTAGAAAATGTATAATATTGAGAAGATACAGAAAACAACAAAATTAAAAGTTCTATCATTTTAATGTTAAGCTTGGAAAAAGTTTGGTATATTTTCTCAGAATTTGTTTTTCCTTTGGATTTTAATAAAGATTTTATTTTACATTACATGGTGATTTTAAAGAATAGTGAATACAGATGAGGTACACTCATACAACAAAGTGTAAATAAAGAGAGTCTTTGGATAATATTGACCACATTCTTAATGTAAAGAAAATGTACTTTAGTAATTACATAGGAGCTTACATTATAAAAATGAGTTACTCACTTACCTTGATATGCTTTGTGCAACTCTGCTTTTGTGGAGAGAAGAGAAAGACTTTATTTGGTAATTTTCTTGGTAATAAACTTAAACCTTGTAAAAGGAAAGAAGGATGTGTCTCAGAAAAATTGCCTGGTTTAGGGAAAAGAATGAATGCTTCTGAGGAGTAGCTACGTGAAGCCTAATAGGTCCAATTTTGTACCTGGAATACATAACCGAAATTTTAGCATATAAGTAAATTCTGAAACAATAGCCCAACTAAATGATTAAAGGTCCTCGAGTCTCTTTATTTTAAATAATAACTTTTCTCGTCAAAGTTCATTAATTTTTATTTTTTACTGAGTCACAGTATATCTTTAGATAATTATTTCAAAGGAGAATAGGTATATCAATGTTATTTTTTAGACTCTCTTGAATGCTTAGCTTTCTGCTGCTTTAAGATATGAAAGGCAACTTAACATATTTGTTTCAATTTTATTCTCAAAATTATAGACATGTTATATTTTTTACTTAGCAAAATAAAGAGATGAGAGATTAGCAGTTTCCTGTCCCTTTGCGAATAACACATATTTACAGCAACTTTGCTTAAACATTTTCTTTTTTCTTTCTTTTTTTTTTTTCAGAGTCAAGGTCTTGCTCTGTCACCCAGACTGGAGTACAGTGGTACCATCATAGCTCACTGCAGTTTTGAACTCCTAGCCTCAAGTGATCCTCCTACCTTGGCCTCCCAAAGTGCTGAGATTACAGCGTGAGTCACAGAACCCAGACCACTACTAATATAATTTCCTTATAAAATTATAAATGTGTTCATCTTAGATTAAATCTCTATATTGATCATTTTCTCTCTTCTTATTTTTAGTTTTCATTTTCTTGGAACTTCTCAAGCTTTAATACCCTATTTGATTTTTTGTAGAACCAAATCTTCTCTTTACTGTCTTCAGATGGACTTTAATTCTGCACTTACATTTTGATCTTATTTATAGTATTTTTTTTCCTCACCCATATCTCTTTACAGTTTATCTTATGATTTTAAACTATGTTTTTATGTGTTCTTTTCTGCTTCTATTACTTATGGGTAATTCATCTTTGCATTTTCTGTTGAATATCAAGTAATTTTATAAAATTATCATCTGAATCCAGTACCAAATAGTTTTCAGAAGTCTACTTTTCCTGTTTGTTTGTCTATATTTTGTTTTTTGAAGTCTGATTTAAAAACATTTTTCTAGAGTTAGCATTGCCCATGGCCTCACTCTTGGTCCATTTGGATACTGATAAAATAATCTGAGATTTACAGTTTAATGTAAAGTTGTTGTTCACAAATCTTAGCCCAAAGCCTGGTTGCTTTTTAAAAATAAATTTTATTGAGGAATAATTTATGTTTAACAAGCTGCATGAATGTAAAATCAACAATTCAATGAGTTTTGACAGAGGTATGCACCATGAAACCACTATCACTACCACCAAGACAGAGCAGTTTCATCACTCCCTAATATGTCTTCTCATGCTTCTTTACAGTCTAGGTCTCTCTCCATCCCCAGGTTTTATTTCAGTCACTTTAGATCAGTTTTAAATTTTCTAAACTTTCACATAAGTGCAATCATACAGCATGCAAAATCTTTGGTGTTTGGTTTCTTTCACTTAGCATAATGATTCTTAATTTCATTCATGTTGTTACATGCAGCAATAATGAATTCCCTTTTAGTGCTGAGTGGCATACTATTGTATAATATCCCACATTTTAAATTTATTTGTTGATGGAAATATGGTTATATAATTTTTAATAATTGATGATGAAATAACGATATCTATATGGGTGAAAAATGAACCTTGACTCTTATACCATACCATTTATAAAAATTAATTCTGAATAGATTTTAGATATATACATAAGAGCTAAACATATGAAATTCTAGAAGAAAATATAGGAAAATCTTTGTGATAGTCTATTAGCAATGATATTTTAAACAGGCTATGAATCACAAAATAGAAACTTGATAAAGTAGCTCCCATCACATTTTTTTAAATTGCTATTCAGAAAGACAGTTTAGAAAATGAAAAGGTAGCTACTGACTAAGTGAAATTATTTGTAAACCATATGTTTGATACAAGGATTATATCTAGAGTATATAATGAATACTGAACCCAGTAATAAGAAGACAAACAACCTATAAACTACTCAAATATCCATTAAATGGTGAATGTATAAATGAATTTGTGTTGTGCGTCCATACTATGGAATGTTACTCAGCAATAAACTGTTAACACAGCAACATAGGTGAATTTCAAAAATATTATGTGAAATGAAAGAAAGTATACACAAAATTCTATATACTGTATGATTCCATTTATATGATACTTTAGAAAGGCCAAAACTATAGTGACAGAAAGAAAATCGCTCATTCCCTGGGGTTGGTATTTGGGGATGGGGATTGACTACAAAGGGGACTTTTGGGGTGATAGAAATTGTCTATATTTTATTGTGGTGGTGGTTGCATGACTGTATACAGATGCCATAATTCATCAAAATGTAAACATAAAATGGGTGAATTGTAAAAAAAAAAAAAAAATATATATATATATATATATCTCTCTCTCTCTCTTAAATAAACTGGGTGAAAAGTTGAAAAGTTCTACCCCAGTTTAATATTTCTCCTGGTAAGCACATTTTTTTCAAGGAAACACCCTACAGGTGCCAAAGCAAATGACTGGCTTATTGCAAAATCAGAGGCTAAGGATAGCTCTCATTTAATTTCTTATTCATGATATGAGTGAAGTTAAAATAAACATGATGAGGTATAACTTTTTCTTTTCTATCTTTGCCCTGCAGGATTCTTAAAAACATGATGATGAATTATCATTTTCCCTGAGTACCATGTAAATTTGTTTTGTATGGAAAGACCCTTAGCTTATTGAAAAGTTAAGTTAGAAGAAGAAGTTCTTAAACTATATATAAACTGTCTTTTCATTCATCCAATCCTCTACCCAACAAAGTTTCATTTTTATACTTGAGAAGTTCTTTTAACCTTACAGGGAATGGGGATACTTTTTCCTTGAATTATCTTTTTAGAACTTTTGGAATCCCACCTGCCTTTTAACTTTCAACTAAACAATGTTTCAGTATGAAATTTTCCTTAGTTTACAGCCAGAGTAGTATTTCCTTTCTTTTAGATGCCAAAATCCCCCACTAGCATCTTACCAATAGCATCTATCCTACTTTGTTGGCATCAAAATTATGTATATCTATGCCTAATTAGACTTCCAGTCCCCACTTCTACTCCATATTGAGGCTTCTTGTGTGTATTTCTCTATTTTTTTCTTGATTGTCTAACACCCTGAAAAATTTAAAAAGGAAACAAGCTAAGCTGCAGACTGCTGAAAATCAATACTGAGATCCTATATTCAGAAGCAAACAGGAGGGTAGAGATTTATTCCAAAACTTGGTCCAGAGTTTCAAACTAAGGAATTTAACTTAACAGTTTAGTTGGGGAAAAATTATGGCATCAAAATTCTGTATATTTATGCCTAACTAGGCTTCCATTCTCCACTTCTACTCCATATTGAGGCTTCTGGTGTGTATTTCTCTATTTTTTTCTTGATTGTTAACACCCTTCCTCTGGTGGAATTTATCATCATGCAAGTTATAGTGAGAGACCCTACTTCTGAAAGATGAAAATCTGGAAAATAGTCTTCTCCTGCTCCCAACAGTAGAGCATGGGCTTATGACTTATATTAGCTGATGGCATGGTCCCGCCTAGAACTTTAATTTGGAGCATTGACATCTATAACTAAGGAATGCTGAAAACTGATTTCAACCATGGTGATGGCAGAAGCCATCATCTGGTGGCAATCATGGCCCTGGGTCAGCAGTGGCCTCCAATCTCCAATGGTGATGCCAGGAGAGCATCTTATCCAGTTCATGGTTCTGGTGTCTGTCCATTTTCTGAGGCTGGCTCTTGACTTCCATGTTGCCATTGCAAACAGTCTAGCACTCTTCAAATAAACAACTCTGTTCATTTTTGTTGTTTGCAACCAATAATTCTAACTGGTAGAGGAATAATCTTTATTTTATTCAGATTTGGTTATCATGTATACAGTATGTGCCTAATCAATATTTATTAAATTATTTAGATCATGCAGAATATCTTTCTGTGGGAGCCAGTGGGGGATTGTCAGGTCAACCTTTTTCCTCAACTAAACTGTTAAGTTAAATTCCTGAGTTTGAAACTCTGGACCAGGTTTTGGAATAAGTCTCTACCCTCCTGTTTGCTTCTGAATATAGGATCTCAGTATAGATTTTCAGTAGTCTGCAGGTTAGCTTGTTTCCTTTTTAACTTCAGTTATGTTGGGATTCTCCTGCCTGAGAGCCAGTATACTTTTGGATTCCCAAAAACTGGAGTCATGAAGGGATTTAAAATACAGGAAGGACATAACTTAGTGGATTACTCCTTCCTCCTGCTGTGTAGCCTGGAGTGGCTGCTTAGGTCTTCAAAGTACCAGGGACCCAGGAAAAGAGGAGAGAGAGTGGCACTGGGTAGTTTCTCTCCTTGTTATAGTTTTGCCTGGTCATCTTAATCTTGCCAAAGAATATGCAGGAATGAGAGCTGTCATCAGTTCCAAATGCTGAAACCAGGAGTGCAGGGGGAAAAACAACCTTCTCTTTTTTTTTTATAATTAATCAGTATTTTTTATTATGATTTTGTGGGGTACAGTTAAGGGTTAGGTGTACAACTACGTTTCATTCAGGTACCCTGTTGATAAGAGGTGTTTTCCCAGCCCCAGACAGATATTTGCTACTGTTAATCCCATCCCCCTCCCCCCCCATAGTTTCCCAGTACCATCAGTCATTTTCTTATAGTATTACGTTGGATGTTCAAGGTCCATTATATGAGTGAGAACATGTGATATTCTGATCTTTGTTTCTGTGAGAGGTCACTCAGTATTATAGACTCTAGTTCCATCCAGGTTGCTGCGAAATTCATGATTTTGTTCTTTTTTATGGCTGCGTAGTATTCCATCGTGTATATGTACCACATTTTTTTAATCCAGTCCTCTTTTGATGGGCAGCATGGTTGTTTCCAGGTTCTTGCTATTGTGAACAACGCTGCGATAAACATACATGTGCAGGTATCTTTTTTATAGAGTGATTTGTGTTCTTCAGGGTATATTCCCAGTAGGGGGATTGCAGGGTCATATGGAAGGTCAATTTTTAGAGCTTTTAGGAATCGCCACACTGCTTTCCACAGAGGTTGCACTAGTTTACACTCTCACCAACAGTGTAGAAGTGTTTCCTTTTCACCACACCCTCTCCAGCAGCTGTTATTTTTTGAGTTGTTGATAATTGCCATTCTGACTGGAGTTAGGTGGTATCTCAGTGTGGTTTTGATTTGCATCTCCCTGATGATTAGTGAGGTTGAGCATTTCTTTATGTGTTTGTTGGCTTCTCGAATGTCTTCTTTTGTGAAGTGTCTGTTCATATCTTTTGCCCATTTTATAATGGGGTTGTTTGTTTTCTTCTTTTCA
Organism: Cephalopachus bancanus; assembly: GCA_027257055.1. Classification (NCBI taxonomy): domain Eukaryota; kingdom Metazoa; phylum Chordata; class Mammalia; order Primates; family Tarsiidae; genus Cephalopachus; species Cephalopachus bancanus. The sequence goes on along the minus strand of JAPVLO010000046.1, from coordinate 13,436,502 downwards.
GTACGTTTCAGTTCCTTGTAGATCCAGGATGTTAAGCCTTTGTCAGACCTAGAGTTGGCAATCTACAAATTCAATGCAATACCCATTAAATTACCAACAACATTCTTCTCAGACCTAGAAAAAACAACACAGGAATTCATATGGAAACACAAACGTCCAAGAATAGCCAGAACAATCCTCAGCAAAAAAAACAAAGCAGGTGGTATCACAATACCAGACTTCAAACTTTACTATAAAGCTACAATCATCAAAACAGCTTGGTATTGGTACAGGAACAGGCATATAGATCAATGGAACAGAATTGAGATTCCAGAAGCAAAACCTCAATTCCTCAACCAACTCATCCTCGACAAAGCCCCCACCACCTACCAATGGGGAGAGGAGAACCTATTCAGTAAATGGTGCTAGGAAAACTGGCTGACCACATGCAGAAGATTGAAACAGGACCCCTATCTATCCCCATGCACAAAGGTTAACTAACTCCAAATGGATCAGAGACCTAAATGTAAAACCTCAAACCATAAGAACCTTAGAAAAGGAAGGAAATACTCTCATGGAAATTGGAACTGGCATCCAATTCCTGTACAAAACCCGAAACCCACAGGACTTAAGAGAGAAGATAGACAAATGGGACCTTATTAAACTGACAAGCTTCTGCAAAGCCAAAGAAACCATCAAGAGAGCAGGGAGACGGCCTACAGACTGGGAACAACCTTCTCTGTACTGTAACCTGACCCTCAGCACACAGATACTCTTGGGTCTGGAAAATGACCTGTGGTTTCCTGGGGGTTTCACTTCTCTGTCAGCCTGTCACCTCCTGTCTGGAATCCCTGGGCTTTGGCAGAGTCAAATGCGTGTGGGGAGTGTGAGGGATTGAGAATGTCAACTCATGCGGAGGATTCACCCTCTGACAGCGAGTGATGAGCTTCCTAATGGGCCCGAGATGGCTGCAGCCCTGCCTAGAGGCTCGGCGTCTGCTCCACAGCTGCCATAGCGCTGCATGGCTGGCCTTCCCCACAGCCTTGGGGGAGCCCCGCTCCAGGCTCGTGCCACTCCACTGACTCCAGAAAGCTGTACGTTTCCACCACGGGAAGTGAGATAAGTGTGTTTATCAAATGCCAGGCTTGGAATGAGAGTCTTCTCCTTGTGGAAATGCATCAATCACTTCTCAGGACTGACCTTTTGTGGTAGTTCCCCTTGTAAATAATGGTTTGCTTTTCCTGATTGCAGAGCAAAAATGAGAGCATCATAATAAAGTGTATGGTAGACAATGTGGCAGTGGCCCTTTGTTTTCCCAGTCCTCTCAAAACAGCATTTTGCTCTAAGGTTTGGGGGTAGCAGCTTTGGAAAAGATGAGACAGATTGATGATTCCTTCAAGCTTCCTGGCTACAGTTAGTTGCCTCCCCCAAAAAATAGTCGGTCATTTTTATGTGACATTTGACCTTAAGCAATGTTTCAGGTTTTTGACCAGGAACCTGCCATACATCAGTTTTACGTGGAAAACTCAGCTGAGGCCTGCTTTGTTTATTTTACAGCGTGCAAGGGCGCCTAAGCACACAGCTTGCATTCCAAAATTGGAACAAAAGGACATTTGTTCTCTTTCCTGAGTGGCTACAAAGCACTTTTGAGAACATTTTGAGACATAATTATGTTGATTTGACTTAGGGCAAAATCAATGGCTTGATTTCCTAAGATGAGAGGCCTTTACTTCTTTACTCCTCCCCTCCGTCTCCTTTGGAAATATGCAGCCTGTGAGGACATTATCCCTTGCACTTATTAGCAATACTTCCAGGGCTGGTCCTATTAAATATGTTGTTCTGAGGTCAACATGAAACACCAACTGGATTTCAACACAAAGATATCACAATAGAACAGCCCTCTTTGTGATCATACAGACAATGTTAAAAAGGGAGAAATCTATACTATTGACCCAGCTTTGTTATTTTCTGCTTTAGTTTAGGGTTGTCACCACAAATCTCAGTTATTAAACTCATTACATGTTGCAGAGGCTCCCTAAGCTGTGTGATTAATAATCCTGTTCTGGATTGAGGTATCACAGATGAGTTATTCTCTGGTACATGAGAAATACAGTCACCAGGGCCAGGTACTGCCATCTTCAACATAGTACAGCACCTTCTATATAAGTGCTTTCTGACCAACTCTTGGATCCTAAATGTCCTATAACTATAGATGCCTTAAGTTGTGCTAAAGGCAAATAAACATTGCTGACTGTATGACAGACCTTTGTTCTTTACTGTTTTTGTTTTTATTGGTTTTGGTTAGATGTCATCAAGAATTCCTCTCACGGCCAAGGAGAATTCTGAGGTGTGCCAAGATCATAAGCAACTCGGTGTGGCTCATCTGTTACCACTTACATTCTCTCCACAAATATTTTAACCTGGCAGCTAAAATATCTAACCCAGAATAACAACAACAACAAGAGCAAGAGCATTAGCTACTATTTATTGAGTATAATTATGTGATTATAATTAAATGATCCCCTGATACTGTGAATGGGAGCTTTGTCTTTGAAAATCAGGTTACATTATTAATTTACAATATTCTAAGGCTTGTTATCACATCTCCTGAAGGAGTTGGATGTAATCTGTGGAAGAGGTTGGCTTTAGCCTGGAAAACGAGAATTTGAAAGGTAGACCCTGGATAGATGGGGAAGATTTTGCAGGCTCTTTCACAGCTTTATTCTTTTAGATTTCCACTTTGAAAATGGGGAGATGGCTGTTTGATTGTGGTCCCTGCTCATAGGTGGCATGCAGCTCAGGTTCTTGGCACCTTGGAAAGTGAGCTGCATACTGTAAGTGGATTATCAAGGTGTGCTCTTTGTGAGATGTTACTTGTTTCCTCCTCTCTTGCCTTTTCTCTCTCTCTCACACACAGTTTGAGGTTCTTGACTAAATAAATAAATAAATAAATAAATAAATAAATAAATAAATTTACTGTTATTATACAATAGAGTATTAACAGGAGAATTTTGGTTCCTCAGTTGGGCTAGGACTTTATAGCAGAAAACCTACCTTTTTGAAGCCAGTGGATTCACAGCAGCAACTTTAAGAAAGAAAACAAGAATGGTGAATCTGGCAGCCAAAACTGAGGCTACTATTCCAACTATTCCTTTGGAAATTGTCTTTAGGAAATTGTCTCTTTGGAAGTTTTGGTCTTCATTTTTCTAATGATAGAAAATAGAAATATTCCTATATTACAGATGTAGAAACTGAAGCTTATACAGTGTAAGTGGCATTCCACTAACACTGTGACTAAGCAAAAGTAAAGGTGAAATTTGGACCCCTGCTAGTCTGACGACAACCCATACTATACACATGATAATAACCTTACAGCAGAGGGTATAACTTGGCTTGGCCCCAAAGAGAAAACCCTCTTTCCTTTTTTACCTCTGTATCCAACAGTCTCATACCACACATACATATATTGCTTAGAGAAGTTCTTCCTCTATGTCACGGTGACCAAAGCAGTGACTGGGATACTCACAAGCAGGGATCCACTTGCATGTAACTTTAGACTCATGTGTGTCTTAAAGACTAAAATTCTATGGCTTTGATGATATTTCTAGACAGGCTAGAAAAGTCATCCCTGTGATGTTTTCTGGCTTACAGTTGGTATTCAATGAATGTTTGTTAAATTGAATGGAGATTCCAAGTTTGGTGGCCTTTCCTGTGCAGACCTTAGGAAGCTCTCACATGTGCATAGTACTGTTGCTTTTCTAAGAACTTGTGTATCTAGTATCTTATTTTACCTTCATCATACATCTTTGATAAATATCCTTACTTTGCAGGGGAGACAACCTAGACACAAGAAGACTTAAGATTATCCCAAGTTCAAGTTCATAGCATTAGTTGGTGGTGAGTTAGGGGCTGGAAATCAAGTCTTAGAGTATATGGGCTAATGTGTTTATCCTTGTTTTTTTTTAAATTTTTTTTAGCACTTCCAATTGATCTTTAAATGTCTTGAATCTGGAGGAAAGAGCCAATGTGTCTCTAAGTGCTCAGTTCTCTTCTCCTTAAAACGTATGACAATGAAAATAATCATGGGAATGCCAAATAGTTGTGTTGAATTAATGCGTGTTTCTGCCTTCTTACCAGTATGTACCTGATACTTGATTTCTGTATGTGTGAGATCAGAGAAATCTTAGTCCATACTAGGGTTCTGTAATTATAGGCTGGGGGTGCACAGTTTCTACAGGATTTTATTCTGAAGTTTCTAAATGTGACTGGTTCCCAAACACAGATCCAGTGATGTCTTTAATATTGGGTATTTTTATGACTTGGAATGAGCTGGTTGCCTTTTTTCTTGTAATTTTAGGTCTATTCAAAATCTGGCTTCTGGCAATGTGGGAATTATGGTCAGAGGTGATTATGTGCCTGGGTGTTCTTTTCTTTTCTTTTCTTTTCTTTTTGAGTTGGAGTCTCACTCTGTCACCCAGACTGGAGTGCAGTGGCCGCTCCCGGCCACTGCAGCTTCGATCTGCTGGGCTCCGGCGATCCTTCCGCCTCAGCCTTCCAAGTAGCTGGAACTACAGGCGCATGCTACAATGCCCAGCTAATTTTTTTGACTTATTTTAGAGATGAGGTCTTGCCAAGTCGCCCAGGTGGGTCTCGAACCCGCAGTGCTATTTTCTAGGCGATATCAAGAATCAGAGTTTTGAGACATAACCAAGCTGAGCTGAACAGAGAAAGTTCTTGAGTTGAGAACTCCTAAGTTCAGGTGCCACAATGTTTGAAGTCAATAAAACTTCTCTTAGTTTTTTTTTTCTCTAAGTGTGTTTCTTGGAGCAGCAGCTTTGGCATCCCCTGGGAACTTGTTAAAAAAATATAGACTCTCATGTCCCATTCAGGTCTGCTGAATCAGAATCTGCATTTTAAAGAGATTCTCAGGTGATTAACTTGCACATTACGGTTAAGAAACACTTTTCTAGATAGTCTTAGGGGATACTAAGGCACCTGGCTGCACCTGCTTTGGGTTGAGAATTATACAGTTGCACTCGGAGAACAAGGAGAGCAAGCTATCAGCCTCCATTAATTTAGAATCAAGGATATTGCTAAGTGGGTGTTAAAATTGGTGGAAGGTTATGTTGATTAGTTCATGTAAGCTTGAAGTTATATATAGCTCCAGCTATTCATGTGGTCAACAGATCAAGGGCATTGGCGTCAGGTGGGGAGCTTGTTAGAAATGCAGGATCTCAAGCCCACCTTGGGGCTACTAAATTAGAACCTGCATTTTAACAAGTCTTCAAATGATTTGTGCTTGTATTAAAATATGGGCAACACTGCTGTAGTTCAGCTAGAAGAGCAGTTCCTTAACGAAGTAGAGAAAATGTTTTAGAACCCACTGCAGGCTGTTTGTGGGGTAGCATACTTAGGGGGAGACAGGTTGTCCTGAAATGAAGAAAAATGACCACATACCTTATAAGGGAGTGATTCTCAAGGTTGGTTACACATTGAAGTCTTCAAGAGAGCTTTGAAAGAAGCCTAATACCTGAGACCCACTCCCTGGTAGTCTCACCCGATCAGTCCTGGGTCTGGCTTGGTCTTGCACTTGCATAGGTTTCAACATTGCGTAGCCAAGCTTGGAAACCACTGCTGTAAAGGGGGCATGGAAGCCTGTCTTTAGTTTAGCTTAAATTCTCAGTAAGATCTGAGATGAACCATTCGAAGTCTTACTTGTGATTTTCTTAACTCTAAAGTACAAAATGACGTTGTCTTCAGGATCTAGAGAAAACGTGGGCAGAATGTGGAACCCAAGAAAGAAAGGTTGAGCAGCACAATAAAGGATTGAGGAACACATGGAAAGCACGAGAAGAGGAAGCCTAATCTCTGTCCTTCTCCATTACTGTGGGCACATGTCCTACATGGGATTCTTGTTTATTCCAAATAGAAGGAAATACCAGTTATAATATCAGGAGCTGTAAAATTTTAAAGTATAGAGGGGCATAGGGAAATTATTTGGTTTCATCTGTTTTCAGTGGATGAATATCTACTCTTTCCTTCTTCAAGTAATAATTCTTCCCTTATTTTAGCCATAACAGCTTCATTTATTCTCTCCCTTCCTGCTTTCTTTTCCTTATTTTCTTTCTTCCTTTCCTTTTTCTGTCTTTATTCCTTTCTTTCTTCTCCACTGAATGAACATTTATTAAGCACCTTCTGTATTCTAGGATATGATATGTCACCTTCCCTTTGGTTATAGGTATATTGTGTTATTCTGAACCTTTTCTTGTTTACTGCTATTCTTTCTAAAGCTTGGTGTCTAAAATGTAATACAGAACTTAGATGAAGGGCTGGAAAGGAGATAGGGTGAGGAAAGTTTGACTTCTGTACCAAGCTGTTTGTATTTAGCTTGTGAATAGCTTGGAACCCTTGTTTATTTTTCCTTGTCCCAAAGTGACCTACTACAAAGTCATTTTATTTTGCCAAGGTCAGTTAGAATTTTATTTCTGTCTTGTGTTTATTCTTGTCTTATTTGCTGCCTATTAGCAAATCTGCCTAACTTAGTATAGTCTGCAAAATTGATGAGCACGTTGTCGATTCCTTCATCTCAGTCATCAATAAAGATATTGAATAGGCAATAAAGATATTAAATCCTGTCATACTCTGGGACAAAGGCAGGCGTGTTTACAATAACACTCGTGACCCAAGCAATCCTGGCAATTGAACTCATACTTTCTCCTCAGAATCAAGGCATCAAGTTCATGGGGATTTTATTTACACAAAGAAATTCAAATGCTATTAGAGCTGTCAACCAGACCCCTAAACTCTCTCTGCTCTTTTGAGATATGTATATAGTGCTTGCAACTACTCTTCCCACTGTAACCCACTGTCCTTCATTTTCACCCTCCTTATTTTACTGGGTCTTCATCTGCATAGGCAACTTCGACTGTAGGTCATGTCAGTGTTGAAACACCTGCATCTTGCCCTTGATGTTTTGTGATTTTTAGCCATGACTATTTCTACCACAACTTTTCTTCCTCCCCTCATATTGTGAACACCCTTCATATTATCACATTTTATTTCTTCAGTTTATTTGCAAAGCAGCAGAGGATTCTGTTTTGATGTTGAGAGGTGGACTGAAGCATCTTTGTCAATGACTAAGAAAGGAATGGGCTTTAATTATTTTAAATGCCTGAAATGCAATTCCTTATACCTGTGGCAAGCTAGCAGAATGAACACACTTACCTTTGAGTTTTACCGTAACAGTTCTCTGGTAGGGGTATAGAAGAAGTGCTCAGAATATTTTCGTGGCAATGATTCTTCATTCTGAAATGTCAGGTAGTCAGCAGCCTGTGGCAAGGCCTCTTCTCAATACTTCCTTTTTGCTTGGCCTCAGATTATCCCCTGACTTCAGAATAAAATGCCAGTACAGTTAATAATGTGACTGGCGGAGAGACATAAAGTCATTTGTCTCCATAGAATGAAACAAAAGCCTGCATCAACCCAAACAAACAGATGACAGTCCCTCTCCTGCAAAAGAACTTTTGCTCATCACTGTCTAACCAGGTGACTTTCAGTTTTTGCTCTAATTTAAACCACCCATTTGAAACACCAATCATAGTTCAAAATAAAGACAAATGATGTGCCTCCCTCTAGAATTTAAAATATGTACCCTGCCTTTTCTCTTGTTCCATACTGACCAGCTACACACACTGGGGTTTAATTCCATTCTCTTGTGTGTGTTATGAATCTCTTTACTGTTCTTTATATTGAATGCTTATTCAAGCTTCCAAGGCTTTTTTTTTTTTTTTTTTTTTTTTTGAGTCAGAATCTCACTCTGTTATCCTGGCTAAAGTGCAGTAGCACAATCACTGCTCATCATACCCTAACCCTCCTGGGCTTAGGTGATCCTCCTGCCTCAGCCTCCTGAGTAGTTGGGACTACAGGTGCACACAACCACACCTGGCTAATTTTTTGATTTGTTTTGTATGTAGTGATAGGGTCTCACTGTGTTACCTAAGCTGATCTCGAATTCCTGGGCTTAAGCAATCCTCCCACTTTAGCTTACCAAAGTGCTGGGATAACAGGTGTGAGTCACCACACCCAGTCTTTTCAAGACATTTTACTTGTTGATGTCAATACCTAAAAAGCACACCGTTTCCTCTGCCTCTTTAGCTATCTAAATTCTACTCTCAGTCCCACTATCTCAATCCTTCTCTTCTCTTGTCATTACCTCTTCAAAAAACCCCTTCTTCACCCTTCACAGTTTTCTTCTTCCTTTTGTTTGTCAAATGCATTGACACTTGCAATATATATTGTTTACCAATTTATCCATTCACTTGTCCATCAACAGAATTTTATTGGGTACCTACAATATGCTAAGGATTGTAATGTGGTCACTGGCACAATGGTGAGTATATATAGATGTGGACCCACCCTATTATTACTTAAAGATATTAAGTAATTCAAATAATATTTAAAAAAGAACTATTTTAAATGTTTTTTTTTTTTTTTGAGTTGGAGTCTCACTCTGTCACCCAGACTGGAGTGCAGTGGCCACTTCCAGCCATCGCAGCCTCGACCTGCTGGGCTCCCGTGATCCTTCCAACTCAGCCTTCCAAGTAGCCGGGATTACAGGTATGAGCTACCACACACGGCTTATTTTTTGATTTATTGTAGAGATGAGGTCTTGCTGCCCAGGCAGGTCTCGAACCCGCGGGCTCAGGCAATCCACTCACCTCAGCCTCCCAAAGGCGCGGGATTACAGGCTGAGCCACTGAGCCCGGCTAAATGATTCTTAAAGCATAAATATATGGTGCTTTGGGAACCTGTGTGATGCTATGCCAACAGAGTGATTTAGTCATTTTTGAGTTGAAATTGAAACAATAAACAGTATCTTAAGAAAGGTGTAGGAAAAAGGGTGAGTATTCTTGTCATGGAGAACAGTGCAATCATAAAGCTTTATGGTGGAAAGCAGCAGTTTCATGTGACTTGGAGAGGAGCAGGTGTCTGTTGTGAAACAAGGCTCCAGAAAGTGATAGGGTACAGGCAGGTAGTGTCTACAATATCTTGTGAAGAATTTTGGTCTTAACACTATGGGCAGCAGGAAACCATTGAGGGCTTTGAACAGGGCAGGGACGTGTACTTATTTGGTTTTGCAAATTTCATACTGGAGCTATCAGAGAAAAAGATTAGAAAAATGCAAGAGTTTAAGGAGGAAAAAATAAAACAGGAACAGTATTTAGTAAGTTATTGAAGTCATCCAAAATAGAAATGTGGGCACCTTAGGCCAAGATGAGAGTGGTAGAGATTAAGAGAGTTGGAATGATTTAGCAGGTAAGATGAATAGAACTCAGTGATGGAAGGGGTGTTGGGTTTAAAGGAGGAAGTTGCCAAGGCTTGGCCTGAGGTTTCTGGCATTCAGAACTGGCTTGAAGGTAATGTCAACAAAGAGATCAAATGAGAACTGTATTGGGGAGAAGGCAGATCATGAGTTTGGTCCACACGCTTTTGAACTTAATGTATTTTTTAGTCATTCAAGTGAACCTCAACATGTGAGTCAGGAGCTTCAATGAGAGATCTGGACTAAAGTTCTCAATGCGGGATGCTTGGATGTGCAGATGATAATTACAGCTCCAAATGTGGGTGAAAATACCAAGGAAAAGAGGGTAAAATACTTGAAGGCTAACTAGACCTTACAGAATTATAATTTATTCTTCTGTGCCCTTTATTATACCAAGCACAGGCCTGGGCTCACTCATTAAGTTTAGTTAATATTTATAAGACACCATGCTTTGTCTTTGTTTAATTTTCCTAGCTTTCCTATAATGTAGATACATTTATTTACATTTTAGAGATACAGAAATTCAAACTCAGGGATTAAGCAAATATTTAACTCAGAAAACTAGGAGCATCAAAGTTGTATTAAAAGCCATCCTTCCCCCTCAAACATCCATTTTGAGCTCCTGCTTACATGAACAACCAAAGGAGACCTCAACAGATACTTGTGTGGATTGATTGATTGACAGCAGATAAATGAAATGTCTTAGAATTAGTAAATGTTACTGATTTTCCATTTTTCTAATCGCTGACTGTGAAATAAGCCTTGTTCAATATAAGCTTTACTTCATATATGCTCCTGTCTCTGGAGTGGGGAACTGTATGAAGCCTACCAGATGTAGTCTGGACAACATAACCAAATAACAGGTGACCCTGGGATCTAAAACTGTCTAAAAAATCTGCAAACAACTATGCTCCCTTTCAGCCTTCCTGAAATACTCCTGGTGTGTGAGGATAAGCGCTTTTGAGACACCAAGTGGAATTAACCCAAATGCCCCTCAACCAATCAATGGATAACAAAGATGTGGTATATATATACCACGGAATACTATACAACTTCCAAAAAGAATGAAATCATGTCTTTTGCAGCAACTTGGATGGAATTTGGAGAACACTATCCTAAGTGAACTAACTCAGGAACAGAAAACCAAACATCACATGTTCTCACTTATAAGTGGGAGCAAAACCATTAATAAGAATATGCAAAGATGTAGAAAATGGTATAATGAACACAGGACACTCAGAAGGGGGAGTAGGTAAGGGATGAAGGGTCAAAATTCACCTATCAGGTACAATTATACAGGCAAGGATGGTGGGTACACTTAAAGTCAGACCAAAACTATTTGTACTCCACAAAGCTATTGAAATTAAAAGAAAAAAATTATCTGAAAAAGAATTTCTTGTTAGTCCTTTGTTCATAGAGCAGAGCAATGAGGTAGGATAATTGACAGCCCAGTTTGCCTGAGGCAGAGGGTTTCCCAGAATGTGAAAAGAAGTGGAATTTAGAGGGCTATTTAAAGGATAGGAGATAATTGAGAATGGTATTGCAATGAGAAAAAAAGAAAAGATCCAAGTTGCCAGTCAAATTACCAGGAACATTGATCCCTTCAAATCTATTAATAAGAAGCTATTAGGATATAGCCCCAGAACAGTTGTATACTTTTCCCAAGGCCTTCCAGAGACAGTGACTGAATTGTTATGCTATGCTCTTCAGATATTCTAGTGGGAATTTCTCACCTGGTGGCCAGAGAACTGGTTTCACTGAAGTTGAAGAAGTGAAATTATTTTTATCTATTCTTTCTCTGTCTTTTACCTGAACTACTCCTATTTTAAAAAAAAAAGAATATAAAACCTTTTTGCAAAATTGCTGTAAACCCACTACTGACAAAATATTATTGAATTAATTAGTTTCTGATATACCAAGAAGTGAATTATTTGCTCAGAAATAATTATGATATCCCCTAAATCAATTATAAAGCTTGTAAGAGCTGGACCCCTGTAGTCTCGAGATTAAGGTCCTTGAATTCTTATTCATCTCTAGTTTATCTTCAGTGCATGCCTGGATTAGGTACTGGAAATAAACGCTTGTCAAAACAACATGGAAATGGCGCATATTCCACACAGAAAGGCATGTTGACACCATACATTAAAGTGAAGCTAGGGACTGTGCCCACACAGGGTGCATTCAAGATGCCATTATTTTAGCAGATGTCTCCTCCCTACTTTATCTCTTCTTTTCCTTAATGCTTCTCGGCTAGACTATATTGTATTCCTGAAGTACATTTTTGCAATAATTTTGGAGAGGGAGTCTCTGTTCCATGGCTGTAAAATAGATAAATATTAGAGGAATAGGGAAGCCAAGGGCAAAGTGGCCAGTAAACTGGTTCTAATATTCAGAGCCAAAAATCAGAGGGACCAGGGAATGGTAATAAGATTAATAGATTATGGACAAGAGAAAATAACCTGGGAAATTGCTTGGTAAGCCATTGTTATTGGAAGCTAGCTTTATGTGCCACCTGCTAGGCAGAAGATGAGCAGGCCAGCTCAATTAAAGGGCCAGATATGGCACAGATAAGAATAAGAGGAGAAAGCCGGGCTCGGTGGCTCAGCCTGTAGTCCCTAGCCTTTGGGAGGCTGAGGTGAGTGGATTGCCTGAGCCCGTGGGTTTGAGACCTGCCTGGGCAGGCGAGACCTCATCTCTACAATAAATCAAAAAATTAGCCGGGCGTGGTAGCGCGTGCCTGTAATTCCGGCTACTCGGAAGGCTGAGGCAGAAGGATCGCCGGAGCCCCGCAGGTCGAGGCTGCGGTGGCCGGGAACAGCCACTGCACTCCAGTCTGAGTGACAGAGTGAGACTCCAACTCAAAAAAAAAAAAAAAAGAAAGAATAAGAGGAGAACATACATGGACACAGAAGGTGATGTTGATTTTATGTGGATTCCAGAATAAAAGGTAATGTGCTGAAGCAGAAAGGGAGCACAGCCTTTAGAGTCAAATGGATGCCGGTCAAACCTCATCTCCCCTACACACTAGATGAGTGACTCTGGGCAAGTGATTCTACCTCTGTGAACCTCCTTCTCTCCTCAGTAAACGGGGGTTGTAATATCCACTTGGGTGAGTTTATGTAGTTGACCATACCAACACAGAGCCTAATGCACATTAAGACTTCAGCTTAGCAAACGCTTGTTTTTCTTCACCATCTCTCCTCTTACTTTCTCATTTCACCATTCTTGTCCTCTCTTCAGCATACCTTCTGTCTCAATATGTACAATTCTAAAATAATGAAGCAGATTGCTCACATGAAGGGAATTCCCTATGACTTTAAACTTTTAGTCAATGAAGCATCAGTGAACAAAGAAATGCAAAGGCACATGGATTTGTGCCCCTGTGAGCAGGGGTGGACATGTGCATGTGTGTTTATGTGTGTGCTTCTGCATGGTTTTATGTCAGTGTAGTAAGTCTTGAAGACCTTGCCCTGTGGAGAAATCCAGCATGTCCACAGACTCAGCAGAGGATATGGTGGGTCTGTGACCAAATTAACCTTCCTACACCATCTATTTCTCCTGCTGAAGAAGTGAATGTGACAACCCAAGATTCCACAGGTTCTTTTAAAACCCTTTCTCTTCCACTCTGGTGGTTGCAGAATTTCCCTTCTATCTCAGGTTGACCAAATGTCTCCTTGTCACCTGAACCTTCCAAATTTCTCCGTGACTTGTTCATCCTAATTTAGTCAATCATCCCAGAGTTATTGGGCACCCATTATAAACCCAGCATTGTTCAAGAGACTTGAGTTAACAAAGTAAACAAAACCTACATTATTTTTGTTTTGGAAGAGCTTACAATCCAAGAGGAAAGTCATACATTTCATGATTTGTTGTGATTTGTTTTCTAGGGCTGCTATAACAAAATACTACAAACTCAGTGGTTTAAACAGCAACAATGTATTATCTCACAGTTTTGGAGGCTAGAAGCCCAAGGTCAAAGTGTCAGCAGGGCCATGCTTCTTCTGAGGGCAGTAAGGAAAGAATATGTATCGTGCCTCCTTCTTAGCTTCTGTTAGTTTGCTGGAAATCTTCAATGCCCTGTGGCTCAGCAGCATCACCCTATCTCCACCTTCATCTTCACATGGCATTCTTCCTGTGCCTGTTTCTCTGTGTGTAAATTTCTTCTTCTTATAAGGCACCGGTTGTATTGGATTAGGGACCCACCCTACTCCAATATATCACCTCCTTTTAACCAATTATATCTGTAATGACCCTATTTTCAAGTAAGGTCGCATTCTTTAGTACTGATAATTATGACTTCAACATATTAGCTTTGGGGGACACAATTAAACCCATAACAGCACTTAATAAAAATTAAGGCTCTGCTTTCTTAAATCCTCAGTGTTCTATGGGGTTCTCCTCCTTCTTGAAAAACTCCTAGGCAGCTCTACTGCACAGTGACTGAAAGAAGTTCGGCACCAGTAACGACTCCTCACCCGTTTAAGGCTAAGAGATTTATTAAAGCGGCGGTTACAAGGGAAAAAGGGAAAGGGTCTGTGGGGGGGGGAGAGAGAAAAAGAGAGAGAGAGAGAGAGAGAGAGAGAGAGAGAGAGAGAGAGAGCGAGAGAGCGAGAGCGAGAGCGAGAGCGAGAGCGAGAGCGAGCGAGAGAGAGAGAGAGAGAGAGAGAGAGAGAGAGAGAGAGAGAGAGAGAGCGCTCGAGCTGTATCTATAAGCCTGACAGGGGCCAGAAGGGGCCGTGCTATGTTCCTATTGGAGGAGCTGCATGGGAGTAGGGTGCGGACCGACACCGTGTTATAGTCCTATTGGACGCATAACAAATCTGGCTAAGGATTGGAGACTTGCAGGTTTGAAATTCGCGCGTGGGAAGGTTTGAAATTCGCGCGCGCCGGGATTGTGCTCACAGAAGCCGGGACTTAGGGCCTTTGTTGTCTGGTGTGTCCTCACCATGCTCGGCGCCATTCTGGGAGCCGTCCCTCTGGTCGCTTCCTGCACCCTTCAGTGACCCCCATTTTGCTCACTTCTTGGGCCTGTGCCTTCTGTCCTCTACCAGACTCCAGATTCTGTATAAGCAGAGAAGTGTCTTCTCCTTCCCTTACTGCCTCTGTAGCAATTAATCATCAAAGCCAGCACAATTACTGAAAGCTTGATGACTTGGTAACCATCTAGCCTGGTGTAGGCTGGCACCAAACACAAAGCCTTCTCTGCTCTCAACTCCATCCTCTCACTCCAGTCGGTGTCCTGCAACCTCTGACTTCCCCTTGGTCACAAAGCCAACAGAAAATATCTCAAGAAAACATGGGCTCCCCTAAAATCCTGTCCTATGGTGTGGACCCTGAGGGGAATACTGGAAAGAGGCACTGGCAAGTGTTGCAGCACCTGGACCACTCCCTGTGATAAAAGCTACAACACAGTAGCAAATTACATCCTTCATTAATGAGAAATGACAGCCTCATTGGAGAGCCTAATGATATCCTTAAAAATCACAGGGTGTACATACAGCACTCACACTTTTAGCAGGAATATCAGACCCAGGAAGACATTCACAGAACGGTTAGTGTTTTGACACATAGCATCGAAGGAAAAGAAATAAAAGAGAAACCATGTGCATCTGCATTTGCATCTGTAAAAAACTCTGAGAAAAATATATGTCCTTAATCTATATGTAATATTCACATATTTTATAGAATACCGAGTCTGATTACAGACATATGCTTGTTTGACCTTTCTGAATAAACGATTGGGTTTTGTGGACCCGAGGTTAGAGATCCTGCCTGATCCTAAGGCAGCAAAGCAGATGGTGCATTAATAATGGGGATATTAGGAGGATTGGCTTCCCAATTCCAGTGTATTCATTAATACACTTTAGACAGTTTAATTGCTTCCTGAAACACTAATTGAAAGAGGTTCATTTGCAAATGCCTAGGTTCTAATAATATAAATCTGGCACAGAGCCACAAAAACCCCTTAAATACCATTATAAGATGAATTGTGGCATTTTAAAAAAGGCAGCTAGATTTTTAAAATAAAACTGGTATGGTGAAATATAACGTATAAAAATTTTTCAGAGTGAGGGAAAGAAAACACAGCGGGTGCTGAATCTTTCCAATATTGGGGTTTATGAAATACTCAGCAATGTCATGCAACTGAGCCTTGGGATTGTGAACATCTGGTATACTTGGTGACTTCAGCAGCACAAAGCAGAATGTTCTCGTTTACATAAACTCATTTCCTAGCGGAATAGCTATGGAATCTGTTATTTCAAGAGAATATGTGACTAAACGTTGTTGCATGTTTGAAGGAAGGATTTTCCCCTTAGAATCATTCTGCCTACTGACCTTCTTTAAATTGTATTTCATGCCTTTATAGGCATATTGATTCTACATACACTTCTCTAGTATTTACCAACCAAAACGCTGAGGTGAAGAATACATAAGGAGATTGCTTCTCTGTGAAAAAATAAATACAGATTGATCAGCACCTAGATTATAGCAATTCTCAGGTTCTTTTGGTGGAGTAACTTTCTTCAACGAATGACATGAGTGCTGGATAGATTGCTTAGTGGCTGATGAAACTCTGAGTAAGCCATGAACTTGTTGTTAGGTACCGATATGCTAATCAGAAGTTCTAAATCTTCCACCAATGAGTGGGACTTGATGACTTCTTTTACTGTGTGAAGTTGGAGCAACATGCTTGACACAAATTGTCATTAAATTAACTTCCAAGAGCTGAGCTCAGTTGGTGTCCAGCATTGCTTGGGGAATAGCTGAAGTCCACTTAGAGGACAGACAACTTAGACCCAAGTCCAAATGCAAAACATGGCTTGTTATTGATGAGTCAGGCAGCTGGGAGTACAACTGCTTCTTTTCAAGCAGACAAGTGGTATTGAAGGTGAGGGTGGAAGAGTCTTCTGGATGGAGTCTTTGTGGTAAGGCAACGAAGCTACCTAATGTCAGGATCTACTGAGCTCTTTAAGAAGGAAATAATTTCCCTCAGGTAAATGGGGAACAATTTGTTGCCTTCAAATAATTTCTTAGTCCTCTGGATAGCTGTCAGGTGTGATCCTTGCTGAATTTCTGTTCTGAGTTCCACCTGTGGTAACAATGAGTCAGTTTCAAAGTATGTATAACAATATAAGACACTGGCAATACACATCAATCTATGATTGTGCTTTTGAGTTTATTGTGCATTTAATGTCAGTTATAAATATAGAAGTTATATTTTTTGTTTAGAGAAAAATTATTTTCATTTAAAATATTTTAATTATAAAGAATAGAAACTATCTCATCTCCCCACCTCTCACATTCCCAGTCCTCAATTCCTTGTAGGCAGAGATTATGACTTCCATCAAATGTTATATATAGTATCCCAGCCACTACAAAATACATTTTATTTTAGTCTTTCCTTCTCTTTTCTTACTTCTATGTCTTTGTCTTGCCTTTATCCCAAGAAGTGATCACAAGTAGACACTAAGTAAACTTTGTCTGAATTGAATTGAATCAAAAAGGAGATAAATAATTATCCTGTAGAATGAATTGAAAGAAAATTGGTTATACTTCAGTCCAGGCTAGAGCTGTACAAAGCCAAGCTGTCCCTATGTTTGATTTAGTGGCTGAACATGTGGAGTTGTTGGTTTGACATCCTGCAAAAAGACAAACTGTGAGAGAGATAATTCAGCCCCAAGAAATGTAATTACTTTTCATGTAATCATTCTTAGGACCAGAAGGAAAATTGGACCCTACTTGTCCACTAAAGCCAACATACCTATTATATGTCTGAACATCTTCATTTCATTTCTCTTTCTTTTGACTTAGATATAGCCCCTCAAGCATTAATTTATTGAATGCCTACAAATTACAGGTCAAGCTCAGAAACAAAGTATGCCCCTAAGTAAGCCATCTTCCTCTTCACCCCTTTCTTTACTTCGCTCTCAGTGGATTCAGTTGTTCTTAACTCCTCTCCTTCCTCACATCCTCATTGGCCATTGATTTTTTGTCTGCCTTGGTCTCCTCAGCTTTGAATTCTTTTTTGTTGTTGTTGTCTTTTTTCTTTATTCCATCTTTATCCAACCTTTACACTGTTTCTTGAATAACATTTCCACACTTGAAGTCTGACCCCATCGTTCTCCTGCTTAAAATCTACAGGATAAAGTGCAATCACTTTAGAAAGGAGCTCTTTCATCACAGCTGCCTAGCTCTTCCTCAGTAGCAGAATTCTGATCCTCATTCCAGGTAATGTTATTCTCTCCTCTAAGCTTCCACAGAGCCTTTTGAGGTGTTCTGTTATAATACAGACACACACACTGTAATTTCTAATTTCTTTCTCCATCTCTCTAATAGATGGCCCTTGTAGGTGAGTCCCTATTTTATTTTTCTTTTAAATTATTCTATCCTCAGCTACTTGTCAAAAGATTGGCATGTAATAAGTGCTCAATAAATCACTGTTGGTTACAATTGAATATAACAGGAGGCAAACATTAAGTTTTGATTTTTGATAAGAAAAGAAACAAACAGAATAAGAATAATATTTTGTCACATTAGAAGGGACAAAGGCATGTCAGAGTTCAAAGAATTATGCTAAATATTTAAGGCCTATATTCACACAATAATGTCTATATTATTGAGACAAAGCTATCTATATCTGATATCTTCCTGATTTTTAGGCTCAAATCTCCATAGTTGCTCTGTGTAACAGGCTATTATAGACATGTATAAATTTATATGTATATATCCATATATACATCTTGAATTGTATAAACAATAGCACATTTTAATGAATATAAAAAGTTATCCATTTTGATGTCGAATGTTACTCTTAACTTGCTAAATCCTATCAGATCAGAGTTAAAAGTCTCAAATGAACTTATTTAGGAAGATATATCTATAATAAAACACAGTCTCATAGGCAATACACTGTTTGCTAAGGAGAAGTTCACTTGATACTCTTTTACATATTCTTGTCTCACCTGACAGAAGATGGCTTGGAGAACTAGGTCCTGGACCTGTTAAGGGGAACAATAAGATGAATTGGTATTATGGTGGGGAGGGAAAAAGAAAAGGGGAAAGGGAAAGAAGAACATATTGCTCTTATTTGACTTTGAGAAAGTATCTATTATGAGATAGTCTCTTGTAACTGGTAATTAGTGGAAACAGAATAAAATTATAAGGAAGCATTTAAGCAAGAGCAAGGGTACATTAAGGATGAGGTTGCTTTAGAGTTAGGGTCTTTAGGGCAGGGAAGTCCTGGAATCTCAAGGCAAATCTAAAAGTGCTATCTTTTTTTTTTGAGTTAGAGTCTCACTCTGTCACCCAGGCTGGAGTGCAGTGGCACACTCACGGCTACCCCAGTGTTGACCGGCTGGGCTCCGGCGATCCTCCTGCCTCAGCCCTCCAAGTAGCTGGAACTGCAGGAGCACACTACCATGCCTGGCTAATTTTTTATTTACTGTACAGACAGGTCTTGACTAGTTGCCCAGGCTGGTCTCAAACCTGTGGATTCAGGCAACCCACTTGCCTTAGTATCCCAAAGTGCTGGGATTACAGGCTGAGCTACCAAGCCAGGCCTTAAAAGTGCCATCTTTAAAAAGTTAACATGCTGCTTTTCAATATTTATTTATTTATTTATTTGAGTTGGACTCTCACTCTGTCGTCCAGACTGGAGTGCAGTGGCCGCTCCCGGCCACCGCAGTCTCGACCTGCTGGGCTCCGGCGATCCTTCCGCCTCAGCCTTCCAAGTAGCTGGAACTACAGGCACGCTCTACCATGCCTGGCTAGTTTTTGATTTATTATAGAGATGAGGTCTCGCCAAGTTACCCAGGCGGGTCTCGAACCCACGGGCTCAGGCAATCCACTCACCTCAGCCTCCCAATGTGCGGGATTACAGGCTGAGCCACTGAGCCCGGCTGCTTTTCAATATTTAAATACCTACAAGTCTTAACCACTCTCATTATTCCTATTATTCCTTACTATTTTCTCTCTCACCATTCACTATTACAGACATCACAAGGTCACTGAGTTTCAACTGTACATAGAGCCCAGGAGTTCAAGACCAGCCTAGTTAGCACAGGGAAACCCTGTTTCTACAAAAAAAATTTTTTTTCAAGTAGCCAGGCATGGTTAAGAATTTTCATTAATGTTTGCACCAAATCAAGTGAGGAGTTTAGGGTTGAATCAGGATTCAAAAGTTACATTCACCAGAAAGAATTGAGAAAGTGTCTGGTATTGCTAATAATTCCCAAAACATTCTAACAGAAAAAATGAAAAATTAGTTGCCTTGGAATTATATTCATTGGCACATCCATTCTTTCTTAAATCAAAACCAAAATCATACCTCTCTCTCTCTCTCTCCACCCCCCACACGTGCATACGCACACATGCGTAAATAGAGCATACACGTTGTAAATCACTAAAAGACTACAGTAAATAATTTTATCTCTACTTGTTTGCATTTTTCTTTGTTCAAATTCTGAAAACATTAGCCTTGCAAATCAAATATCACAATTGAGAGGTAAAGGAGGCATGTTTCAGTTGGAAGCGAGATTAGATCTAAAAACTTGGACTGAATGATTCTGTATGTAAGGAGACACATCTTCCCTGCTCATTAAAGCAAGTTCAAATAGATTTCTGCTAGAGGACACTTCTTATGAGTGTCTCTACTTGAACATGGTGAAACCTCTCTTTTAAATATTCTCAAATTTCACACTAACCTCTTCAGCTGCCTTCTTAAAGGTATATTTGTCATATTTAGTTTTCCTAAATATCTTAACCCCCTTCCTATTCGGGGAGTTTTTTCTTTTATCTTAGGGATTCTCAGAGAAAGACCCCATCCTGGAATCTAATGGAAACCAGAACCTTTTTCCCTACTCCCTTTGTTGAAAAGGTGCAAGCTTATGAAGTAGACTGCCAAGTGGTTGCTCCTGTCCTAACAACATAGAGATGCAAACACAGTGTAGAATTAATTTTCATATTGGTTGCATCCTGTTTCAGCAAGAGAACTGCCAAACAATGAAGTCCTAACCATATTGTGGCTATGGTTTGATTTGAACCTGTACAGTAATATATGTGTTCTTAAATATTAAATATAGTTTTAGTTAAGTGTATTTCCACTTTTTTTTTTCTAAGTTAGGGTTTCACTGTGTCATCCAATTGGAGTACAGTGGCATGATCATGGCTCACTGCAGCCTCAAATTCCTGGGCTCAAGTGATCTTCCCTCCTCAGCCTCCCAAATGCCTGGGACTACAGGCATGCACCACCATGCCTGGCTACTTTAAAAAAAATTTTTTTTTGTAGAAACAGGGTTTCCCTGTGCTAACTAGGCTGGTCTTGAACTCCTGGGCTCTAGCAATTTTCCTGCTTTGGCCTCCCAAAGTGTTGGGATTGCAGGCAAGAGACTCCATGTCTGGCCAATTATGTTTTACTAGGTAAAACAGTATTTACTAATTGTCTGTACTTGAACATAACAGAATGACTTAAAGCATTCTCAAATCTTACACTATCCCCTTTCCCTTCTCACAATGTATGTCTCAAATTGGTGAGAGCTTGTTAAAGTTGAGCTTTATAAAAAGGTACAGTTAGCTCAGTTTTGTATTTTGGTATATTGAATTATCATTTTACATTATTATCTGATTTGGGTTGTGTTTAGAATTCAAAGTCATTAAATATTTTAAGTTTCCTTTGATATTTGTCTTTTCTTATTAGGACTGGGGCATGAAGAAAAGGTGCATCTAAAAGAAATTGGTAATGAATTTGCCAAATCTCACATGTAAAAAGGGTCAACTTCCTGTGCAAGATGGAAAAATTCTAGTTCCTGTAAAGATGAACTACAGCAAACTTGATTTCAAGATTGAAAGTTTCAAGGAAACTTAGAGGTCAGTTCTTTCCTCCTTCTACCTAAATCCTAAATGTGTAATGTGTAGAAAAGTTTTTTTCTTTTCTCCTCCTCCATCTGCCCCCTCCCACACCCCCAAAAAAGCCCAGGAAAGATGTGAGGCTGGAAAGGGTATCTGGTGGCAATTTACAGATCCTGGCAAGGGTGTTATGCATAAATCTGCAAAGACAAACTGATTCAAAATTTGTTAAGCTGTAACAGAAATCTGGGTTTTTTTGCTTTGTTTTGTTTTTTTTTTGAGGGGGTGGCCTGTATTATACTAACAGGAAAAAAGATCAGACTGGGATATAAGAAAATGGTGCTCCATGTTTTACTACTGAGGGTATGGTCTTAGATAACAAATTAAGCCAATCCTCCAAAAAACAGTTCAGCTGCAAGGCACACTGCTTACTCTGCTGTGCAGACAAATATAGTCCAAAGAACATGTGTTTGTGTACCTGCTCTTTGAGGAAATCTAAAAGGTTATTTATTATTTTATTTTATTTCTTTTTAAAGACACTGGGATTTGGCCATACCTCATTCCACCTTTAAACATAAAATATAGTCTTGAAGAGAATGGAGATGACAACAGGCAAATCTGAATTTCTACATGGCTTAGTAACTTGACAGCTTCAGACAGACGTATTGATTAATAATTATGTCCCTGGCAATAAGAATCCCCCCTAAGCCATTCTCCATTTTATTATAGTGTAAATATGTAATCTGTACAAAATTAAAGCTATTATGTGCTTGAGACATTGCCTGCTCAAGAGATGTTTATTTTAAAGAATGGGTGGCTGAAGTTGCTATTAAGTCTTTTTTAAAAAATTCAATACTAATTTCGTCTCTCTCCACTTCAAAACTACATTCCCATGTCATTATTTCTTCTGAAATATTTTATTTTCCATCTTTGACATCTCTTTATGGAGCTGCAAATGATCTTGAGTAGGAACATTCTATGTTCATGTCACCACCTCTGCTGAAACCTGAACTGTTAAATTATGAATTCGTGGTCTCGTTTCACACCATACTAGCCCAGGTTAAAGCACTCCCACAAGAAATGTCAGTTTTCATCTAAACGCACTGAACAGTAAATGTCTTCTCCCTGGAGCGTGCCCTATTTGTTTAAAAGAGACACAGAAATTTCAGAGTTCACATGTTGTACTTAGGGATCACACAGCTGGTTTAAAAATTAGTGCATTTGGAATAATTAATGGTTGACTGGAGGCATTTCGTTATTAAGTGTGGTTCAAAATGCTCTTGACAAATAGAATGTTAGAAATTGTCCCTAAAATTCTTAGATGTCAGTGTATTTGGAAGAGAATGAATGAGATGAATTAATGAGATTTCAGGGAGGGTTAGCACAGAGTTTTTAATATAGACACAAAACTTCCAAGTTCATGACAAAAGTATGCTCTAATATTGTGAGGATTAAATGAGTTAAAAAGTATAAATTATCTGCAATTATGTCCCACACATAGTAAATGATCAATAAAATTGTCTATTATTATTATTATTTCTCATGTTCTAGTGACTTTTATCTTGGATTTAGGGTATCTAGAACCTGACAATATTAGAATTTAGATTTTGGGCATACTGCAGAATGATATAATTTTATGAACTGAGTCATAGAGCTATGGAAAAGGATTGCTTTTATATTTTACAGTTCCCAAGGAAACAGATAACCATACATATTTCTCAAAGGTGTCTCTTAAGCCTTTCCTTGATAATATTGGTTCTTAAAGCATAGCATAAGTCCAGATTTGAAAATAACTCAGACAGAAACCTATTTAGGAAACACAAATCAAGGTTTGCAAAATGGTTCCTACACGTAGTTCATCTTTGCTTGACCTTAAACAGTTTCATGAAGAACAGATTCAGAAGATGACTAAAAGCAAACCAATCTAAGTCACACTGGCCTCACTGGGTCAGACTTAGAATTTCTATATAAATATCTGCTATTGGACTACATCATATTCATTCATTCATTCATTCATTCATTCTTTTATTCATATTCTTTACTGAGTGCCTACTATAAGCTAGACTTTGTTCTAGGTACTACAATATAGCAGTGAAGAAAACTGGCTAAACCTCTGCCCTCAAACAAGTTAATATTCTAGGAAGAAAAGGAGAAAAATATCAAGTCAATGGGTGATATATAGTCTGTCAAATAATGAAAATTGCCACGCAGAACATCAGAGCAGGGTAAGGGGCAGTGGGGCGTGAGGGTTGGGGAAGGAGTTACTCTACAGAGAGAAGACTTTTTTAGTAAGACAATATTTGGATAAGAACCTGAAGGAAGTTAGAGAAGAGTGAGCTATGTGAGCATTAGGAGTTCAACAGCAGAGGGAGCAAGTGAATGTAATGGCCAGACATTCAGATGAAGATGTTGAATTTGAAGTTTAGTGGCTAGATATAGTCTGCACTTCAGCACTAGAGCTACATGGAACTGCCAACCTATTGGAACCATGTAGAGTCACAAGGCTAAATGGATCACCAAGAAGAGAGTGTAGATATAAGAGAAGAGGTACAAGATTTGAATCTCAAAGAATTCCAAATGTAGAGGCTGGGGATATGAGCAGTTACTTCTTAAGGGGACTTGGAAGAAGTAGTTAGTGAGATAAAAAGAGGAGCAAGCAAAAAGGTATCTCAGAAACCAAGTAAAGAGATATTAATATCTAAAATACAAATACAGTCTCTAGTAGATTAAATATCAGTTTAATGTCTAATATCAAATAGATTGATATCTAGTATCACTTATCTCTAATATTACTGCAGCTAAAAGGCTTTGAATTTACTATATGTTATCAAGCAGTGATTTCCTGCATTAGGAAGATAATATTGTCATTTGAGAGACATTTCCACTGACTTGAATGGAAACCAAATATTTGTAACAGGAATTGGCACAAGAATGGCTGAAAATTCATTGAGCATTTAGCTTTATTACCAGGTATGCTTTATCTTTGGCAAAGTTTGGATTCTTTGATTTTGTTTTCAAACATACTTCAATTTCAGCAGGAGCTGAGCAGTTGACTCACACTCACTATCTGGGACTAGTGTCCCAAATAGAGCACAAGTTCTGGTGACATTAAGTACCTCCAACTAGGGCAGCAGTTCACATTAGAGTGTTCAAGTCAGCTCTGAAAAACTTAAGGATAAATAATAAAACAAACAAAACTCTAATTATGAGTGAGATATCTGTTTTGGGCAAAATTCAGTGATTCATTCAATCAGTTGAGAACCTGTCCTATATCACAGAAATATCACTACCAGATAGTCAGGTTGAAAACAAAAGAAGAAGAAAGAAAAAAAAAAGGGAGAAATACAGTAAAGTTAAGATGGTAAAATAGGATGCAAAATTATATTGTATATGAATTCTTAAGCCAAAGTGGGGGAAGAAATTATACATATTTTAAAAATGGGAAGAAAGGGTACTTTGGGAACTAGAAAATGTTTTAATTTATCTTCTATAATTTTCCATATTTTCCCAGTGTTTCTAATATGAGTATAATTGTTTTTATAACAGGCAAACAAATTTTAATGAAAACAGAAGAAACTGAAGACTCTATAAGTTTATTTTTCCTCTAACATTTTAACAGGAACAACAAACAGTGCTTATTTCTACCTATCCTTCCATGAAGTTTACATGCTATTTATGCAATTCAACTTTAACTCTGTTAATGGCTGTGAAAACTAAGCAGCAGCCCTACCTGCTATCTTAGTGGATTGCCTGGGGTGCAACCTTCTCAAGCTGCTGTTTTATTAATGATCTTGAAACTAAAATACTAAGGAATGAAGAAGTGCTGAAAAGACTTAGGGATATGCTACCAACATTTGCCAAGAAAATGAAAGACGCTGAGATGAGAAAGCATGAGGGAGGCTACCAGGGAGCCAACTGCTCCATTTTCTGAGCCTCTGACCTCTACAGTCATGATTTTTAAAGGCTAGTCCTCCCTGGACCAGCCCTGTGCTGTCTGTCCTCTGCATGCAATCATCAGGTTTCTGAGAGGTATGATTTGTCCTTAATAAAGCTTGAATTGATTGATTTTATTTTCAAACATATCTCTATTGCAGCACAGTTGTAATTTGGGAGGGGAAGAAAAGGTTTTAAGCTTCTTAATACTCGTACATTATTAAATTTTTTAATAAAGGAGAAAGATTATTCAAGATATGATTATCCAGTGGCCCAGTTTGCCCAAGTTAAATTACATATCATTAGTGTGTTAAGTTTTATAAAATTAAAAATGATGTTAATCGGTTTCATTATCTTTTTTTTTCTTTCCTGCTAGGTACATGTAGATATAGTTTTATCAGTTGTTTTATTTAAACTGAAAAAGATAGTTTGTGTTTGAAGAATGTAATAGACACCAGAAACAAGTTAAAATCAGAAAACAGAATTGTTGCAGAGGACGTCTGTGCTGTTTGCTTTTGTAGAGGAGTCATTAATGGGGAAACTTTGCAGAGAAAGTCCCAAGTCTATGCAATCACTAAGGCATATTTGGTAACACAAAATTGTGAAGCAACATCTTTTCAGTATCTAAAGGGTCTACTCAATTATTAAAGTAGCTGGTATCTTCTATGAGTGAATAACCAAACTGGAGAGCAAAGACCTGAACTCTTGTCTCATTGGGTGTTGACTGTTAAATGTTTGATACTTGGATTTTGTTACCACAGTTTTGACAAAACTGAAGTAGACAGAGCAATGACTGGAGAAAATGTGTGGTAACAGCAGAACACAGGTGATGGGTCTTGTCAGTCACTGAGTATTTACTACTGTATAGCCCTACACTTTATACCTCTATCTCATTCACTACTCACAAACACTCTCATAGGTGGTGGTCACCTCTCATTGTCACTGAGGGGGAAATGGAAGCTTACAGAGATTAGATCATTTGCCAAAAAGACATTGCCTAAAACCTTTCAAACTTTGAGTTCAGAATCCATTTTTAAAATATTCGATTCTACACTAGACTTTGACTTTATTAGATTCTGTGCTCTTACATTGCCGTAAGTTCTTTATTCCTACTTTTAAAACTATCTTAAGAACTTCTAAAAACTTTTTTTCTGTTGTCTCTTCCTGAGCATCTGCAGACAATCAACACCTCTAAAATGAAATTCACTCAAAATAGCAGGACCTTCTAGTAAAATGAAACCCATAAAAAGCACACCTGGTATTCTTGAAAAAGATGTCGTTTTGACTGATTTAAATTGGACTTCAACAGTAGACATATTTAGCTATGCTATATTTGACCTAAAAATCACCTCCAAGTTGTCAGATATACCTTTGTGAAAATGTACATCAGACAGCATGTGCTGATGTGTTTTGCTAAGAGAGATTTGACATAATCGGCTAAATTCTCAGAAGTAAGGCAGTGATTTTAAAAAGTATGTTCCCCCACCCACCTGGAAATGATGAGCTTCATCCACACAACTGCCTGTGCTGTGGCCATCCAGCATTTCCAGAGTGCTTGGCAATCTAATTGGACAGCTTCTAATCCAGACATCCAGGCTTCTCATGACCTTCCTCTATTCAAGAGCTCCCATTGATTGGACATTGATGGGTGATAAGGATTTTCTCAGATATTGTTCCTCAGCTTTCCATACATCAATAGCAGAAAGAAAAGGCCTCAACAAGAGTGTTGTTCATTGTTTCTGAGAGTTCTACTCTCAGAAATGATTCGAGCATCTCCTTTGTCACTCGTTGATCTGCTACATGTGTTGCTGTCCTTCAGTTTCCTGACTCAGTCTCCCTTTCTCTGCTTTTCCCACCAGAGGTCCTGCTTTTCCCACCAGAGGTTCCGCTTTCTTCTCTCACAATAATTTTCCAGACTTTTCAGTGTTCATTATAAATGATCAAGAATATTCCAACACTAAACAAATCTTTATTGACCCCATGTTAGGCACTGTTGCAGGCACTGGAGATGGAGCCATACAGAAAAAGCACTCTTGAAGCTCATGCTCCTGGGTGGAGGCAGGCAACAAACAAATAAGTGGTTAGAAGTTTATACAGGGCTAGGAATTCTGGAGACAAGTAATATAGGAACATGGGGAAGGAAGGGCTGGGAGGGGATGCCACCTTATTTTGAGCAATCAAGGAAGATCTCATTTATAAGGTGACACTTAATCAGAAACCTGAAGGAAATAAGTGGGGAATTAATGTGCATAGCTGTGGGGACAATTATTCTTGGCAGAGGGCCCAGCAAATACGAAGGGCCTGGAAATGGTAGAGGTGACTGTGGATGCAAGGGAGAGAACAAGGAGGAGCAAGATTGGAGATGAGGCCGAGTAGAAAGCCGGATAATGTAGGGTCTCATAGACTATTAGAAGGGCTTGGGTTTATGCTGCAAGTGATATATGAAGACTCTGGATGGGTTTTTGGACAAAGAGTAGCATGATCTGACTTTCATTTTAAAAGAATCACTGTGGCTGCCGAGATAAGAGGGATAATTTGAAGGTAAGGGAGGAAGCTGGGAAACTATTGCAATAACTCAGGAGAGAGATGATCATGGCCTATACCAGACAGAAATAATGGAGGTGGAAAAACAACAACAACAACATTGACTCTGGATGTGTATTACAATGATTCCCTTAGGAAGGCTTGAAATTTAATGATTGCAAACGTTTTAAACTCCTCCAGCTTCTCAAATTCTTACTTCCAGCAAGAAAGTTTCATGTGTTCTAGAGGCCATCGACTCTTTAAGCAGGTCAAAGTTTATACTACTCCAGAAAAAGGAAATGGGACAGTCCTAGGTTAACTCCTGGTCCAGTAAATACATGGCTGTGGGAAATTTAGAGAACCTCTCTTTGCCTCAGTTTCTTCATCTATAAAATAGAAATAAGAATAGAATTCATGTTTTGGACTGTGTTGGGATTAAATGAGATAAATTCATTGAAAGTACTTAGTGCAGTGACTGGCATCAAGGCAGAACTCAACAAATACTAGGTATTATAAAAATTATTTTAAATTATTGCATATGCTTACATCTAAGT
This sequence comes from Cephalopachus bancanus, assembly GCA_027257055.1. NCBI lineage: Eukaryota > Metazoa > Chordata > Mammalia > Primates > Tarsiidae > Cephalopachus > Cephalopachus bancanus. The sequence goes on along the minus strand of JAPVLO010000046.1, from coordinate 13,408,347 downwards.
CTTCAGTGAAGGCCTAGCCAATTTTACTCATCTTGAATCCTGAAACTTTCTTTCTCAGTCTCTGAAGCTGTCTACTCCAGTCATACTTACGTTTCAAATACATTGCCCACAGTATTTGTAGGATGCGACTCCTCTATTCCTCTTTCTTTCCCACATCTTTCAAGTGTTCCCCAGTCCCTACTCAGACCTCCCAGTAATTTTTAAATTTTATTTTACTGAGAATTGCTTTCTTCTCTCTTACTTCTTTGGTCCATCTGGAATCCTCCTTACTCCTGATCTCCAAGATTTCTTTCTTTCTTTCTTTTTTTAAGATGTGGGATACAATTCAGGATTAGGTATATAAGTGGTCATCATACAGGTAAAGTTTGGGCATCCCTTTGGTCCTCACTTTGCCTGATGAGAAGATTTTCAAGATTTCAAACTAATGCCAACAAAGTCAGACCTTGAGGAATATTCATTAGTTCCCTGAATCTACTCACAGTTTTTCTAATGTCTCTTCCTCATTCTTCACTCCATGAAAACTTCTCTCTTTTCTGCTTCTGTCCTTAGTTTTTTAATCAATAGTTCAGAGATTTGGCTGAGAACATTGTCAGTTGACTCTCTCATTCATTGCTTGCTAAGCTACTAGCATAATCCCAATTCTTTCTTCATCTCTCAAGGTCTAGTTGCAGCTACCCATTGCCTACTTTTTAGCTGTCTTGTAAGGGTGGTTATTATGAGACTGGATGCCTGGGGAAGGAGCATGTGCAGTGTGTTCTTTGCTTGATAAGTGTTTTATTGTACCATTTAGGAGGTCACCAAATCCTGATGGACCCCAGCTTTGGTTACACTTTCTAACAGAAGTGATTGTATGTGCTACCTCAGTACTTCACTGCTCCCAGGTAGAATGACCTCGTCCCACATTTCTCTTCCTTAGAGACCTAAATTATTCTAATGGATTTTTAGTTCCATAAAGCTGGGTGTGATCCTTTTAATCCTATGAATTGTGCTGTGAACCTCCCCGCATCTTGGGATTCATCCATGATAATAACAATGCACCATTAGCTTTTTTTTTCATTTCACATTTTATGATTGCCTGATGACTGCACTTGTATTCTAGATGCATTCAAAGAGGATTCAAGTACACTAATGCACACTCCATTTTTATTTTTTAAAAAAAGGTAAAAGAGAGTCCTTAGAAAAACATGATGATGTTAAGAATTAATATGGAGTATAAAACTTTGCTTCTAGGATCAGACACTGATATTCTAAATTCTTTGTATATTTTTAAATTTAAAAGTTGCATTTTTAAATCTTAATTATTTCTAAATAAACATAAGCATCTAAACAGCACTCTGTAGTTTGTAAAGTACATTTGTGCACATTCTGTTATTCAAGCAGTATCTACAACACAAAACACTCCTTGAAGAGAGAGAAAAAATAAATCAGTTTTCTGCCTTCAAGGAGTTTCCTATCTGGTGGTATAGAGACAGATATAAAATAAAACTCAGAATTATGCATTTGGAATTATTATTTTTATATAGTTAGGTTAGAGATTTTTTAATAGGAAATACATCTAGACCAGTGTGACAAGGGCTAAAGAAGCTTCTGACACCTTTCTCTCTTTGCTGGCTGAGCAAACAGCTTAATCCTCAGCTTCTCCACCTGTCTTCTTGGGAATGCCAACAAGTCACCACCTATTCCCCCAACTCTGACCAACTGTGCTGGGGCTGGGTTTGTGAACTGATTGCATATGTTACCAAGGAAATTATTGGGATGTCAAATGGCAGTGTCATCTTCCTGGCAATACAACCTTGAGCAGATTGTGATCTAGTGACCCAGAGGCACATCATTCAAAATGCCAGTCCTATTGCTGGTCTGTTCCCCACCTTCACTCTTCAGGCAGGGATCCCATCTGGCAAGGGGGAAGTACACAAAGATCCAGTGTTCTATTTCTTCAGTCTTTTTTCTGGAGTGGCTGTTTCCAGATTGTCAACCAGTCCCCATATTTGGCAAGGTAATGCTTGACCCATATATAGTCAATGCTTCTTGATCCTTCTACATTGGCTTTTTACATATCACACCAGAGATCTTGCAAATACAGTGAGTTCTTCGAAAGAAAGAAAGAAAGAAAGAAGGAAAGAAAGGACTACAATTTTCTTAAAATATACTGAACTGTGATTTTTCATAATTTAAACTGCAAAATAAATACTTAACATATGTTAAAATGTTTGCTCAGAATAATTTTTCATTTTTTTCCTCTGGATATCACATACTTTCTCATCCTTTTCTCTTTTCTTGAGATGATTGTGTGTATGTGTTCTTGTACTGCCCCAGGTTTTTTCATGTTCCTTTGATGTAGGCTTAGTTTGATATTCCAGATGAATATTGTGTTTATTTTATAACAGAAAAACATAATTCTCTTCAAAAGTCAACAAGCATGTTTGAGCTCTTCAAAGCCTGCCTTACGCCTATCTGGTATAAAAGTCCAGTTTGTTTAATTCATTGATATTCAATCTTCCATTAATTCACTCTACAAATGATTATTATACATCAAGTAAGGCACGATGCTAAGCAATATGAGGTTAGAAAGATAATCAAATGAATCTTGTTGACAAGAAAAATACAGTATGAAAGTAAGTATAATTTAAAGTTGAGTATGGCAAATGCCACAGGAGAGATATTTAAAAAGTGTTATGGAGATGAGGAGGGCTAATTAATATTTCCTTTTTTTAAAAAATAAAGGGAGACCTTTCCATTTTTCTTAATAACATTATTGCTTGCTGTCTTAGTCTGTTTTGTGTTGCTATAAAGGATTTCCTGAGGTTGGGTAATTGACAACAAAAAGGTTGATTTGGCTCACAGTTACCCAGGCTGTATAAGAAACATGGCTCTGGCAATCTGATTGGCTTCTGGTTAGGGCCTCAGACTGCTTCCACTCAGCAGAAGGTGAAGGGGAGTTGATGTGTGCAGAGATCACAGTGCAAGAGAGAAAGCAAGTAGGGGTTGGTGTCAGCCTCTTTTTATCAACCAGTTCTCACCAGGGGATAACTCACTTACCTCAAAGGGAGGGCATTAATCTATTCATGAGGAATCTTCCTCCATGAACCAAACATCTCCTACTAGCCCCCACCTCAAATGCCGGGAATCAAATTTCAGCATTAGATTTGTCAGAGATAAACAAACCACATACAAAAACTAGCACTTGACTATAAACTAATTTTTATAAACTCATATTTGACATAAAGATGAGATCTACATTTTAGCAGGTAACTGATTTTAGAACTAATCTAATAGACATGTAGGTTTAACTGGTGGCCCATGGTGATTGCTGCTATGATGCTTTATTGATTTACTCAAAAGAGGATTGTTTTCATCCTTTGTGTGATTAAACATCTTGGAGATGGTTCCTGTCCTCACAATTAGAAAGACCCATTAACTTGATATTCAAACATTCCGTGGTGGAGCCAAGCCTGCAGAAAGCTCCTAAGAGTAGTTTAATTCAAACTATGAATGCATTCATGTTTGACTAATTACTTAAAGACTCTTTCTCATCTGAAAGTAGGAGAATAAGGAATTCCTAATTTAACTCTTCTGCTATTCTTTAGAGATCGTGTAGTCACTTTGACTAGCATGAATTATGAATTAGAGGCACTCCAAACTTGATTGCCATGTTATTAAGCTGTGCTGACCTCTAGTTTCGTAATGGCTTGTACATTTTGAAAGGGTGGTGAAAAATTTCACAAACACATATAGATAAAAACACAACCTGAGGCGTTTTCATTACCCTGAGGGAAAAGAAAGCATTCTGGCCTCTTAGGGTTTTCACAGTGGGAAATAAAAAAATTTAAAGAATTCACATGCTTGCCAACAGTAGGGTCAGATTTTTTAGTATTCTGTGTAATGAATTCAGGTAGCATTCAACTGAGTATTTTATAGAGATTTTTTTTTTTCTCTGACCTCTACTCAGAAGCAGGAAGACTTCATTGTGTGATATTAAATTCTGGTTCCTTCTGCATGAAGCACCTTTGTCTAATTATGTATTTGGGAAATTTCTACTTCACTTTTACATCCTTGTTGCCTCCTTTCTATTTCCTTCCCTCTCCTTCCAGTCAAACATAGGCATTCATTTTCCTGTACTCAGATCAGTCTTTGTACATTCCTTTATTATGGCACTATTATAGTCTGTTGTGATTGTTTTTGCACTAATTACAGCAGGCACTAATATTTATACTCTCAGTATACCAAGAACAATAATTCATAGGAACTATCCAGTAAATGTTGAAGAAAAAGAGAAAAAAAGGGATAAAGGGATTAAGAAACAAGTAAAAATAATTAAAAAAAACACAAAAATAATCTTTTGGTCAAATCATGTCAAATAAATGTTCTCCTTTGGATTTAAAACAATATACAAGTAAAATACAACCATTGTAAAATAGTCAACAGAATTATATGAACTGAAAATTTTAAAAATGGGACTATATTTTGGTCTTTGTACTTAAAATATATGTTGGGCTTCATTCAATAGCCCTACATGTGAATCCATTAATTTATTTTTGCAAAACAGCAAAGCATTCTATAGTGTGGTTGCTTTGTGAATTAAATTTTCACTTGTCTGTCAATGGCCACTTAAATAGTTTCTAATATTTTCCTCTTCAAACATTACTGAAATAAATATATTTGTACAAGTCAATATTTATGCAGAACTAATTGTTAGAAAATAATTCACAGATCCAAGCAAATCTCCTTTAAGTTTTACATAGATCATGCCAACAGGTCTTCCAAAAAGACAGTAACAGTTTTTACTTTCACCAACGTTTTCTCTACCTTGGACAACACTGGAAATTTTGATGCTCATTTTTTCAGGGTCAATTTTATGGATCAAAGATAAGATAATTTTTATTTTAATTTGCATTTACTAAATTGTCAGTCAGATGGGATATCATTTTATATATATTAATCATGTCTTAGAATTTCTTTGTCTATCATTTACTCATAGTTGTATCATGCTATATTAAAGATTTTAACTGTGTGTCTATGAAATACACAGTAAATCATTTCTCCTGGTCATTTACTAGAATTTTTTATAAAATTCCCATGAGGATTCACTGTTTAATATAATCTAATTTCTTGACAGTTGCTGATCCATGTGTCATTTGCACAGTAATTCTGTGTCAACAAGAATTATCCAGAGCCCTCCAATCCCAATGGTGTTGTATAATAAGGATTTCACACCACTTGAGTCCCCTAGGGACTCAAATCCTATATGTAAAACAAAGAGTTCCTCATAAGGCTGCATATTTAATGAAATTGTACACTAGTCTGGATTGATTTTATATGCATGTGCTGCTTGCTTTCTGGCTAACTCCTTACTGTTATGAAAACCATGGTAGTGATTCTGACATGCCCTTCATGGTTTAACAACTTTTTTCAAGAGAGAAGCTGCACACCAGCAAATTGCGCTTGCATCTGATCTGAACCCCCATTATATTATAGCAGGTAGATTCTCTTAAGGGTAAGGCACAGAGATGACGTTTTCAATTTCATCTTTGTTTTTGTTTCAGATACAATTTTAATTTTTGTTTCAGACTACTAGGTAAGAAGATATTTATTATATTTTCAGGTGCATTTTTCTTCTGCTCTTGTTTGCTTTGAATATCAGATGTCGAATTGAGCCAATTTACATGATCTTTAAGGGAATCCATTAGCTCATTGCTAGCTTTGGAAAATTACCTCCACCTGCTCCCATTTCTCTGCATTACCAACCAGAGTTTTACAACATAAGTAAAATGAATATATTTTTGTAACTCCTTTTATTAAGGAATTTCCTGGGACACCTTTCAACTAGGGGAAGGAGAAAACACTGGTGCAGAAAACAATTCAAGTTCCTTGTTAACCTCAGGATTATCATTTACGTATGACACACGGATATACTAATCTTTTTATTGATATTGTTTATCCTACCAAATTCAAGCTCATCTGTCTGGATTTTAAGACTAGAATTGGGCACTACCATAGTAATCCCTACCTATTTACTCTCCACTTTCTAATGAAAACATAATTTAATTATAATAATATTCATCATACCAGAGAATGCAATTTGAATAGCGTTTACAACTATATATGGTCACGTAACCACTACCACAATCAGGATATAGAATATTTTTATCGTCTGGGCTTGGTGGCTCAGCCTGTAATCCCAGTGCTTTGGGAGGCCTAGGTGAGTAGATTTCTTGAGCCTGCAAGTTCGAGACCCGCCCGGGCAAGTTGGCGAGACCTCGTCTCTACAATAAATCAAAAATTAGCCAGGCATGGTAGCGCGCACCTGTAGTTCTGGCTACTTGGAAGGCTGAGGTGGGAGGATCGCCGGAGCCCAGCAGGTCGTGGCTGCGGTGGCCGGGAGCGGCCACTGCACTCCAGTCTGGGCAACAGAGTGAGATTCCAACTAAAAAAAAAAAAAAAAGAATAGTTTTATCATCCAAAAATGTTTCCTGGTAGCCCTCCTTCATTAGAAGTACCCACAGGTTCCCAGACAAGTACAGTATTTCCTGTCTCTATGACTTGAGCTTTTCTAGAATTTCATAAACATTGAATCTAACAGTAAGTAGTCTTTTGTATCTGGTGTCGTTTGTCTAATGTTTTGTGACTCATTCAAGTTATCACTTATATAAATAATTTGTTTCTTTTTATTATTGAGTATTCAATTGGATGGATGTACCATAATTTCTTCATTACCAGTAGGTAGATGTTGGGAGCCGGCCACGGAGGCCCACTGAGCGTTATGGATCAGGGAGGGCCGTGGACCCCGAGACCGCCAGGATGTGTTCGGGAGCCGTAGACCCCATTTTCCTCCCCCTTTTGCCATGCAGCACAAAAACAACCTAAAGGAACTCTGCTGGCCTAAGCTGAAGGCTCTGTGACTGTGACAGGCATATAGCTCACTCTAGAAACCCATTGATCCTGTTTCCCATAAACTGTGGTTTTGGCTTAGTATTAGATATAATTCAAATTCAGGTCACATTTGGGAGCCTTTTATATGGTACAAGCTTCTTTATAAGATTTAAAAGAATATTTGTAGAATTAGTATACACTTATGGAGAGCTGTTTTCAGCTTTTCAATGGTATAGATGATTATCAAGAGTGGCCCAGCACAGAGTTTAGGCTGGGCCACATTCCTGAGAGCCCAGCGCGTACTTTGGACTGGGCTACATTCTTTTAGTCTGGCTTTAGCTACAGTTAATGTAAGGTCTTTTTTCTACCTATTATAGAAATTGAATTTATTTTATTCATATATTGTAGAATAAGTCATACTACGTCAAGGAATCATGTTAGTTCAAGCATAATCAATCATGATATTTTTAGGTTTAATAAGAATAAAGTTAACTTTAGAAATTTCATTGTCTCCATTTTCTACTATCGTGGTTTTGGCCTTAGTACATACAGTTTATATTTGGAAGCTTTACTGCTGCTAATCAGCTTTATATATTAGAATTAGGAATTGGAAACTTTCATAGAAATTAGGATAGATATATAGAACTTTAGATTTGTCATTTTGTTAAGAGATTGTAGTCTATTGTTCCAAAAAGTGACCCACTGTGAACCTTGGACTGGGCCACATCCTATAGAGCCCAGCGTGATCTTTGGACTGGGCCACATTCTTTAGGAATTGGTTTAAGCTATAACTAAGAGCTTCTGTAGCATTGTGTAAGTAGTACTAGCATAGAATAGAAAGGTAATAAAGTTTAAGTTAGTCATCATGGGTATTGAGTGAGCTTTAGAAGTTACTGATTATCAGAACATCATTAAGCTAGTAGGGACTGTTGCACTGCTTTTGAAGAGCGTTAACTAGCAAAGGGAAAAATAAGACAATCTTGGGGTTTGTCTCTCCTCACACCTAAGCATCTGGTGGGTGGGGGATGCCCCTCCTGCACCTGGCTTTGTGTTCATGTGAAAGACTTGTGAGACTGCCTGTGTAAAATTTGGGGATAAATACCTGCTGTAACTTTCAATAAACGGCTTCTGCTCATTTCACTGAACAGTTGTCCACTTTCTTTCTTTCTCTTTCTTCCTCTTTATATCTATCCTTCCATCTTTCTTTCTTTTAATATCTATCCCTACAGATTCACCAACACCACCACATCTTCCAAGGGACTCCCCAAAACTTGCAGGGGCTGGCCCCCTGCAGGTAGATACACAGGTTGTTTCCAATTTTTAGTTATTAAGAAACACTTTGCTGTGAACGTCTTAGTAGAAGCCTTTATGTAGTCATATGTATTTATTTATATATTTACATACCTAAGAGTAAATTTGCTGAGTCATATGATAGAAATACGTTTAAGTAGCTGAGAACTGATAAGCTCTTTTTCAAATAATTATATAATTTGCATTCCTATCAGCATATATGAAAACTGTAGCTTCTCTAGGTTTTCCATAGCACCTGGTATTGTTAGTCTTCTTGCTTTTAGCTATTTTAGTGGGTATGTATTAACATCTCATTACTGTTTTAATTTACTTTTATCTGATAACTAGTGACATAAATCATTTTTTCATGTGCTTATTTATCATTTATATGTCTTCTTTGGTATAATGTCTGTTCAAATCATTTGCCCATTTATACAAATGAATTATCTGAATTTTTATTATGAATGAATTATTTAAATATTCTGTATATATCCTATATGAGGTATATGTTTTGAGAATATTTTCTTATCTGTGACTTTTTTATTTTGTAATTGTTTTGAGGAGCAAAAGGTTTTAATTGATCACTTTTTGTTAGTTTATGCTTTTTGTGTGTGTAGAAAAAAACCAAACTCTTTTTCTTCTGCTCTTCAACCACAACAATCAACAGAAGACTTCTGTGACCGTTGGTCACCAAGAAATGTGTGGGAATTTCTCCCCACCAACAACTAGTCAATCAATTCTGCAGAAGATTCTTCAGTGAATACTAACTGGGTATCCTCTAATTCAGTTCAATTATACCTGAAGACAGTGTCAGATCACACAAGTTGAGGGCTAAGTCTCACAAGACTGCTGCCACTTCTGATGCCAATTTCAAGTGCCTGGTGGTTTTACCTGTGCTTCTGACAGCCTGGTTGTAATTCAGGGCTCCCATAACCTCCTACTTGGGTTCTAGAGTGTCTCACAGAACTAAGGGAAACACTTATGTTTACTAGTTTATTATAAAATATATAAAAGATATTACAAAGGATACAGATAAAGAGATGTAAAGGGCAAGGCATATGGGAAAACCTTAAATTTTCATGCCCTCTCTGAAAGCACCCCTCCAGAAACCTCCACGTGTTCAGTTGTTACTGAAATGCCAGGAGTTCAGTTCTGTTCTCACTGCACACTGCATTGAGAGACAATCATCGAGACAACAATTATTGCCAGAAGAGAAGAAACTTTTTAAAGTGACATCAGTCAGGAGAACAGGAAATAATTTTCAAATCCATACCTCCAACAGACTAAAATTGTTTATGTATCGTAGGGAAGGAATGTAGCTATGTGTGGGGAAACAGAAATAAGATTGGGACAAGGAAGCAATCATGACAGATGAGGCATCTGGTGTCTCAATGTCTTCATGTGGTGATCTGGTGAGTTTCAGTTCCTTGGTACTATCTGGGAGGACTGATGGTTGGTTTCTTGAGAAGGGAATTTTGATAAATTTAAGTTTCAAGATTTAAGGCTAGTTTATCCAAATAAGACTATAAATTATGGAGCAGTTGGGCTGGTTGCACAGTTAGCCAGAAGCTCCTAGAATCCAGTCTTTTGGGATTTTTATGACTGCTTTATGAAGAAGGTGTGATTGATTAGATCATTGCTCACTGTGACTGACTTCACCTTCAACCTTTCTCCTCTCCTTGAGGGTTGGGAATGAAGCTGAGAGTCCCAACCCTTTAATCCTGTTTTTGTCTTTCCAGTGACCAGCCTCTCATCTTGAACACCATGCCATCAGTCAACACATTAGCATACATAAAGACACTTATCCATTTGAGAGTCCAAGGATTTCAGAAGTTTTATGCTAGAAAATGGAACAGGTCAAAGACCAAATATATATTGCACCATATCATGGTGTGCTATCTAAGGAATCTTTGACCACCAAGATAACAAAGATTTTTTTTTCACATGTGTTGTTTTAGATTATTGTAATTTCAACTCTTACATTTAGGTCTATTATCAATTTCTGGCTAGTTTTTGCATATTATGTAAAATAAAGGTCAAGGTTCATTCTTATATATCCAGTTGTTCCAGAATTATTTATTGAAATGATTAAATTTTCCCTACTAAATTACCTCAGCAACTGTGTTAAAGGAGCCCAGCAGTTCGAGGCTGCAGTGGCCGGGAGTGGCCACTACACTCCAGTCTGGGTGACAGAGTGAGACTCCAACTCAAAAAAAAAAAATTTATCGACCATATATCTGTCTTTATTGAACTTTATCTGTCATATATCTGAACTTTATTCTGTTCCAATGATTATAACTGTATATATGTATAACACACACACACACACACACACACACACACACACACACACACACACATACGTACACAGGTAGTCCCCAATTTATGGTGGTTTGATCTACAATTTTCTGACTTTACAAAAGACTTACTGGGATGTAGTCCCATTGTAAGCTGAGGAATGCTTAGACCTACAATTGTTTGACTTATAATTTTTAAACTTTTTTTTTTTTTTGAGTTGGAGTCTCACTCTGTCACCCAGACTGGAGTGCAGTGGCCGCTCCCGGCCACCACAGCCTTGATATGCTGGGCTCCGGTGATCCTTCTGCCTCAGCCTTCCAAGTAGCTTCCAAGTTTAAATTCAATCAGGTGGACCTCCAAGGCTGGCTCCCAACAATACATGTGCAGGTATCTTTTTTTATAGAGTGATTTGAGTTCTTCAGGGTATATTCCCAGTAGGAGGATTGTGGGGTCATATGGGAGGTCAATATTTAGAGCTTTTAGGAATCGCCACACTGTTTTCCATAGAAGTTACACTAGTTTCCACTCCCACCAACAGTGCAGGAGTGTTCCCTTTTCACCACACCTTGTCCAGCAACTGTTATTTTTTGAGTTATTGATAATTGGCATTCTGACTGGAGTTAGGTGGCATCTCAGTGTGGTTTTGATTTGCATCTCCTTGATGATTACTGAGGTTGAACATTTCTTCGTGTGTGTGCTGGCTGCTTGGATGTCTTCCTTTGAGAAATGTCTGTTCATATCTTTTGCCCACTTTATAATGGGGCTGTTTGTTTTTTTTCTTTTCAGCACGTTTGAGTTCCTTGTAGATCCAAGATGTTAGGCGTTTGTTGGACCTGGAGTTGGCAAATACTTTTTCCCAGTCTGTGGGCTGTCTCCCTGCTCTCTTGATGGTTTCTTTAGCTTTGCAGATGTTTGTCAGTTTAATGAGGTCCCACTTGTCTATCTTATCTCTTATGGCCTGTGGGTTTCGGGTTTTGTTCAGGAATTGGATGCCAGTTCCAATTTCCATAAGGGTGTATCCTGCATTTTCTAAGGTTCTTATGGTTTGAGGTTTGGTGTTTTCAATTTCATTAGTCTTTTGTTATGTGATGTTTAACTTGCTATTTATCCCATTCAAAATTTTAGTCTTGTCATGTATTGATTTTTCGTCTTTAGAAGTGCAATTTGGGTTTTAAAAAATATTTTCTCCATCTCAAACCAGGTGAAGTGGGGACCAAAGGGAGACCCAAAGTTTACCTGTATAGTGACCATTTATCTACCTAATCTTGAATTGTACCCATATCTTTAAAACAAATAAAAAGGAAAGAAAAAAATTTATCCCACTTACATTTTCATTATGTACATGTTTTTCTTTACTATCATGAATATATGGAGAATATTTGCAATAGATATCTTAATGTTCCATCATCTTTGTCTTTTTGTTTTATTTTATATTAATTAATTTTTCTTCTCATTATAGTTCATATAATTTTGTTTCTTTTTATGTGTCACATTTAAGAAAATTGCATTCCAGATATTGTGAATTTTATATTTTTGGATTTTGTTGTATTCCTTTAAATAATGTCAATCATTTTGTTGGTGTTGTTGTTGTTGTAAGTTAAATTATTTTGAATCACTTGAAAACTTTCAAGGCTTGCTTTTAATTTTTGTTAGGGAAGGTCCAGAACTAGAGCTAATTTATTCCACTCCTAAGGTGTATCTTTTTGAGGAGACAACCTAATGTCCTGCTATTATCAGGTCCTTCTACTGACCACAGATTCTCTAGGGTTTTTTTTGTTGTTGTTTGGGAATGTTTAAATTTTGTCTTCACTTTTGAAGGATATTTTTGGAGGATATAATATTCAGGTGAGAATGTTAGTACTTTTTTTCCCAGCATTTTAGCAATGCCTTTCAATTATTTTTGCTTCCATTGCTTTTGTTAAATAGTTAATTAACTTGTTAAATAAGTAATTTGTATATTCCCTTTGAAGGCAATGTATCTTATTTACTCTGTATTATTTAACATTTTCATTTTGTTTGTTAGTTTTCAAAAATTACTGTGATGCACCTGATTTTTCTTCCTTTTTATTTAATTTGCTTGGGGTTTATAGCATTTCCTGAATATATAACCCACTACCCTTAGATATTTTAGAAAATTCCAAGACTTACACTACTGTTTTCATTCCATCTTTTAGCTTTTCCTTTTTTGTGTTCCAGTTACAATTAGACCCTTTGCACCGTATTACCTACAATTGGTATGTTCTTTTCTGCGTATTTTACCTCATTTGTTCTCTAGGAGTCAGTCTGAATGTTTTCTGCTGACTTTTCTTCAGCTTAACATTCTCTCTTTTGCTGTGTCCTATCAACTCTTTAACCCATCTTTTAATTTCCCATTTACAGTTTTTTTTAGTTCTAATAGTTACATTTGAATACTTTACTGAAGTTTTAAGATTTATAACTACAATTTTACCATCTACATTCTTGACTTTATAATGTTGATTTGTTAAATAATAGTTACTTTAATCTCCATATTTGATAACTCTAATACTTGGTTTGCCTATGGACCTATTTTATCTGTTTTATTTTCCCTTGGCTCTATTTCTTGGCATGAATGGTAAGGTGTGATTGAATTAAGGATATTGTATATAAAAAAATAGAGTTTCTGGCTGACATTCTCTTCCTCTGGGTACGATTCCTTGTGGTCCCTGGCAGGCAGCTTTAGTAGAGCAGACCTCTCTCTTCAGGTCCTGAGCTTATTAAGCTCTGGGTTGCCATTGTCATCAGGTTCAGAGGAGAATGGATCATCTTAGTCCCGATGGATGACTCTCCAGAGGCAGTAATTTAGATCCTGGGTCGTTTGCTAGGATTGCCCTCTTCCCCCTCAGGAAACCCTAGTATTTTTCTCCTTAGTACCTTGTGACTTGAAATTCTACTCTGTTATCCAGCTTTTTTCTGCTTGGTTTCTTAGCCTCTTATCCTGCACAGCTTAAGAATTTGGCAAATACTTTAAGAGTCTAAACTAGTGGTTTTCAACCAGAATAATTTTGCTCCTCAGGGGACGCTGGGTAATGTCTGAAGACATTTTTGATTCTCAAAACTCTGGGAGGTGGAGTGGGGAGTGAGTTGTGTCTAGTGAGCAGAGAACCAGGATGTACTAAACATCTCGCAATGCACAGGACAGTCTCACCAATAAAGAACTATCTGGCCTGACACATCAATAATGTGGAGGATAAGAAGGCCCGGCCTAAGCCACTGATATTATTCCCTCAGGTTCTGACTGTTTTGCCTGCTGTAAAACTCCATTTAAATGCACACACACACACTTTAGCCTCATGATGTTTTTAATAGCTTCGTGAATTTTTTGTCTAGTACCAGTGAGGCTCTGCTAAGCATTTCCTCTTCACCTCCTATGCTAAGAATGGACAGACTTCCAAGGATAGACAATTGTGCTCATTCAGTGTGCCTCCTCTTCTATAGTATATGTCTCCTTGAATGCAAGGTGCCTGATTATATCTCCATAGACTTCAGATAACATTTTTGAAATTTTAGCTAGTGTTTACCAGTTTTTCTTGATCAGGTCATTGGTTTCAAAAAGTGACCACAGTCACTTTAGAGCTGGAGGTCCTAGTCCTCCTGGCTGATGAGAAAGCAAAAAGCAGGGGACAAAGTTCAGCTCAGAGGAGTAAATGTGAAGTAAAGCATTCCGTAGTAGATTGAGATAGGAGAATAGCTCAGTGACTCCTTTACGGTCAGTAAAAAGAAGTTGAAAAAAATCATTTGCAGAAAAATTGCTGAGTCCGTGGTTTTAGAGGAAGTTGTGGGGCTAGGATGGAGAAGGAAAAAGAGAGAACCTCATGAACAAGGAATGAAGCAAAGACTCTTAGACTCTCTAGGAGGCGAAAAACCAGGCATGCTGTTTAAAACCCAGCATGGAACCTGGCATGAGACAGTCTCAGATGTTCTACGTAGAAAGGGTTGAATACAGAGAGAGGGGATCCCTGCACCTCAAATGAGGCTGTAAATACAATTCTAAACCACACAAAGGGATCAAATGTTAAGAAGGCTAACATAACTAGTAATCCCCATAACAATCTATTCTTGTGAAATTAACTTTATATTACTTTAAATAATTAATATGGGTATGTTTAGAATGTCCAAAGTTTTTTTTTTTTTTGAGGTGGAGTCTCACTCTGTCGCCCAGACTGGAGTGCAGTGGTTGCTCCTGGCCACTCCAGCCTCGACCTGCTAGGCTCCGGCAATCCTTCCACCTCAGCCTTCCAAGTAGCTGGAATTACAGGCACGCGCTACCACGCCCGGCTGATTTTTTGATTTATTGTAGAGATGAGATCTCGCTGCCCAAGCGGGTCTCGAACCCGCAGGCTCAGGAAATCTACTCACCTCAGCCTCCCAAAGGTGCGGGATTACAGGCTGAGCCACCGAGCCCGGCTGGAATGTCCAAAGTTAAATACCTGAATAACATCTATTAATATGAATAAGAAAGTACAAAGTAAAACTGAAAAAATTGTTAAAAAGTCAAATTAAAACCTTGATGCTACTGTTTATGTATCAACTTGGAGGATATTTTAAGATGAGATTAACATTTAATTTGAATTTAAACTAAAGCTGATTGCACTCCATAATATGGGCAGGTCCTATTCAAAATCTTAGGTGGCCCGATGAGAATAAAAATTGACTTTCTCAAGTAAGGCAACAATTCTCCATCAGATTGCTCTTGAACTTTATTTGTACCATCAGCTCTCCTGGGTCTCCACTTGCTGGACGTTGGACAAGAACTATACTGTTGTCATCCCTAGATCTTTGACTTGGCACCCTAATGCAAATTTTGCACTTTTCAGCTTCATATTTACATGAACCAATTCCTTATAGTAAATCTCTTTTAAATACCTCGTTGCCAGAGACCAGCTCCAGCCGGGTTCAGGGTATCCCAAAGGTGGAGATGGCGTTGGCAATTGGGGGAAAGAAGAAAGAGAGAAGGAGAGAGAGAGAGAGAAAGAAAGAGACTGGACTCCGGTCTAGTGCAGAAGCGATGTGTGTTATTGGAATTACAATGGGCCTTTTATACAAAGTCAGATGTAGGAGGGGCGTCCCCCACCCACAGAAACCTTAATCCATGAAAACTTAATCAATGATTGCCTTTAAACCCTTTTCATATGATAATCTTAAAATCCCATAACAATGGATAACCTAATCCATGACTGACATATTCTATAAACCTTTTTCATCCTAAACTGATTGATTTATGCCAAGTTAAACAATTCTATAGAAGCTTAAGTATATACTTTACAAACGATAGTGGCCCATCCCAGAATGTTTGGAATGTGGCCCAGTCCAAAATTCACAGTGGACTACCTGCAAGTAACCCAGCCGCATTCTTTCAACAAAATGGCTGTCTTCTAAAACTGTATTCTACGATTTACACCAATGCAAGCACCTAGTCCACCAGTCAAAGCAATAAAGCAATTTTGGAACTCTTTTTCTGGAATGGCCATCAAAGCTGTCATTGTATTATCCTTGATGTCCTGAATGTCATCAAATATCTTCCTTTCAAAATTTCCTTTATCTTCAGCTCAGGAAAAAAGTCATTGGAAGCCAAATCAGGTGAGGAGAGAAGGTTTCTGTTTGCCGGCTAAAAACTCCCTCACAGACAGTGTTGTATGAGCTGGTGGATTATCATAATGCAAGATCTCCTTAGGGACTACTTTTATACACACCCTTCTTTATTTTATTTTAAAAATATGGGATACAATTCAGGGTTGGGTACATACGTGGTCATCATACAGGTAAAGTATGGATATCCTTATTGATGTTATGTGCCTTCCTCCAACAGTGTTTCACTACTGCCAATCCCTTTCTTAAAGTATTATGATAAACGTTCAGGGTCCACTTATAAGTGAGTACATGTGATACACAGATCTTTGTTTCTGTGATAAATCACTGAGTATTACAGAGTCTAATTCCATCCAGGTTGCTGCAAAGTTCATAATTTTGTTTTTCTTTATGACTGCATAATATTCCATCAGGTAAATGTACCACATTTTCTTTCTCTAGTCCACTTTTGATGGGCAGTATAGTTGGTTTCATGTTATTGCTATTGTGAATAATGCTGCAAAAAACATGCATTGGCACACAGCTTTCTTATGCCAAGATTTTCAGTTAAGATTTTCCTAACTGTTTCTCTGTCTATGTTTATTTGGTTTGTTATGCTTCTCACATTCAGCCAACGATTTTGATGTACAATTTGATGAATTTTTGCAATGTTTTCATCAGTTCTGCTCATTACTGGTTGTCCTGATGTCTCTTCACCAGTGATGCTTTCTCTCTCCTCAGAAAAACATTTAATCCATTTGTACACTGCCATTTTCTTCATGGCATTATCCCCATAAACTTGGACTAACATGTCCCTGATTTCACTTCCACTCTTGCCAAGTTTAGTGAGAAATTGAATGTTTGTTCATTTCTCTAATTCAAGCTTCAACACTCTTGTGATAGCACACAAAAACATGCAGCAACAATAATGAATGCCACTCAGCAAGGCACTGCAGCATGTTGACACAAACACAGCTGTGAGACACTAATATATCAAGCTTATGAAACCTTGATACAGTGCTGCCAATGTAAGCACATGGTGACAAGTTTACAAGTTTAATTGTCAGACTTCATTCATACACATATACATACAGACATACACACAGAAAACATATATAATACACATGTGTATGTGTATAGTTCTGTTTCTCTGGAGAACCCTGACCAATATACTGGACAGTCATAAAAATTAAAATGAAAATCATGATAGTTTGGATAAAATAAACTCTTTAAGGTAATGGAATAGAGACAGACAAGCCTCATTATAAGTCTGGTAATAGGCCAGGCTTGGTGGTCCAGCCTGCAATCCCAGCACGTTGGGAGGCCAAGGTGAGTGGATTACCTGAACCCACAGGTTTGAGGCCAGCCTAGGCAAGTTGGTGAGACCTAGTCTCTGCAATAAATAAATTAAAAAAAAATTAACTGGGTGTGGAAGCGCGCGCCTGTAATTCTGGCTACTGGAAGTTTGAGGTGGAAGGATTACCAGAGCCCAGCAGGTCAACACTGGGGTGGCCTTGAGTGTGCCACGGCACTCCAGCCTGGGCAACAGAGTGAGACTCCAACTCAAAAAAAAAAATCTAGAAATAAATCTAGTAATAATTCTGGTAGAAAAGATGGGCTCACTGATAGAGAAGTACTGTATGAAGACATAGAAGGTGAAATGTTTTTTCAGAAACTCTTGAGTCCTTGGTCAAAAAATACTTACCATGTGCCATGCGGGGTAAATAAAAACAAATTCACAACTTGACACATAGGAGCAAAATTATATACCATTTTAAAAACAGAAATGTTAAAGCTAGCAGAGAAGAAAGGCAGATGACCTCAGATGAGCTGTAGTCTGATTGAGAGCAGATATAGTACCCAGAAGAATGTCCGGAAGATGACAGAGCCACCTATTCAAAATCTTGAGGTAAATTCAATGCTGGACTTGACTTTTTACTCAGCAAAATCTTTATTCCTGTGGGAGGGTTTTGGAAAGGTAATTTTTAGTCACACAAAGACTGCTTATCATTTATAGGATACAACCAAAAAACTTATTACATTGAGCACTTCAGTTGGAGGAGAGGGGAATTCAGATCATAGCCAAGAGGAAAAAAGTGAATACACACACACACACACACACACACACACACACAGAGAGAGAGAGAGAGAGAGAGAGAGAGAGAGAGAGAGAGAGAGAGAGAGAGAGATTATGCCCATAAATTAAAAAGACTTCTGTGTTTAAAAAGGTAAAACTAAAAGTATAGGCTGCAATAACATAATGAGAGTGCTAATGGATTTTTAAAGCATACTGAAATTCTTGACAAGTTACAGAAAGGACAGAACCATTGACCAACTTTAGACTTCATTAGAAAACAATGTGTAGTTACATTTGGGTAAAGTATCTGAAGATTAGAATTAAAATGTTTGACTTTAAACTAGTGAAGAAAAAAAGAGTATAGGAATCTTTGTTAGTTCAATAGTAATCAGGAAAAATAAAAAAAGGAAAAATGGTAAACATATTTTAAAAGTTCTTATGAATTACTGTAATACTACAAGAAAAGGATTGGCAGTAGCAGGAAACTGCCGGGGGTGGGGTGGAGGGGAGGGAAGGTGGGATTGGCAGTAGTGGGAATCTGCTGGGGCAGGGGGGGCACACCTCATCAACAAGGGAAGCTGCTTTCAATAATAACATTGGAAATTAGAAGTAGAATTTAAAATAAATTATTAGCTTCCAAGCAATCTACAGGAAGCATCATGCTTAATGGTGAAGTTGTGGAAGTTTCCTTTTGCTGTTGGGAAGAACAGACACTTTTATCTACCATCATCCAGCAGGTTCTAGACAGAGTGCCACTGTCATCACTCGCCTGAATGACTGCAGTATTCTTCTCCCGTTCTCCTTGAAAAAAAATGGAAATATTTGTTGGATTGTGATAATTCTCTTCTCAAATCTCTATGTTGATTATTCATTTCAAAATGGGGGTGGTGCATACGTGATCTGGCTCTGTTGCCTTTCCTCCTGTTATTTCTTGCCTCTAGTCCTGTTGTTTTATCCACACTGGCCTCTTTGGTCCTTCCTAAACATGCCGGGCCTGCTCCCCAGGGCTTTTGCCCTCCTTTCTTCTTTTGCCTGGAAGACTTTTTTTTAAAAAACATATTTTTTATTTTAAAATTATGGGGTACAGTTAAGGGTTAGGTATACAAATATGCTTCTTTCAGGAACCCTTGTTGATGAGGTGTGCCCCCCCACCCCCCGCTTTCCCCTGACAGATATTGACTATCGTTAATCCCACCTCCCTTCCCCTCCCTGCCCCCCCCATAGTTTCCCACCACTGTCAATCCTCTTCTTATAGTATTACAATAGATGTTCAAGGTTCACTTATGAGTGAGAACATGTGATACTCAGATCTTTGTTTCTGTGAGAGATCACTCAGTATTATAAACTCTAGTTCCATCCAGGTTGCTGCGAAGTTCATGATTTTGTTGTTTTTTATGGCTGCGTAGTATTCCATCGTGTATATGTACTACATTTTTTTAATCCAGTCCTCTTTTGATGGACAGCATGGTTGGTTCCAGGTTCACTCTTAACCCATACATCTAATTACCTATATCTTTAATTGTTTTAAAGTTCTTCCTAGAATTTTGTCTTCTTCAAAAGGTCACCCTGATGCTCCCTTTTAATACTGCAGCCCCCACCTCCAGATTACCCTTATCTGATCCACCTCCCTTTGTTCCCTCGTATTTACCACCACATAACATATTATATAATTTTTGTCATATGTATTATATATTGCTTATCTTTCCCTGCTACAATGTAGGTTTCACCAGGATTGGGATCATGTGTATTTTCTATCCAATTTCTTAGGAATAGTAAATCGTATTTAGAGGCATTCGAGGAATCTTTGTTAAGTGATTAAATGAGAAAATTATGTGCGAAAGCTAGATACATTGAGAAATGTGTTTCAGAATATTAAGAAAAGTGATATCTGATTACCTTAGGCCTTTTGATTTAATTATCTGTTTTCTACAATGATCACTTTTTAATATATATGTTAGTAGCTTGGATTTTACTTATTTAAATTTTCTTTTAGTGAGACTACAAGTCATTTGTAAGAAATACTGTATCTGATATTATTTGTATATGTTCCAAAGTGGTATTAGAAGCTGCTTTCCCTATAATGTTTTTAACTGGAAGACCATGTGTGATTGATTTTAAATGCTAAGACCATAGTTTCAGGGGACATAGCCCCAGGAAATTACTGACTCTACTGAGTGAACATCCTTGGCATACATACATATAAATATATATAAAAACATATGTGTGTATGTATACTATGTATATGTCTGTGTAGATACTGACTCAGTACAGGTTCATTTATGTTGCTGAAAATATTGGAGTACAGCTTTACAACTGCTACTTGATAGCTTCAGCATGAAAGGAAAATCACTTAGCCTTTCTGAATTTCAGTTTTCTCATTTGTGTTCAAGGGGCTCACCTAGGTAAGCTTCAATGATTCAATCTACCCAATTAATGGTTTTTTAAACTTGTTTTTTTAAAAAATTTGTGTGTTTACTTGCATCTACTAGTTTAAGTGGACTCTGAAAACATCTACACACTGTGATAAAAAAGTCTCTCATTGTTTGGGTTCAAATCTCAGATTTACTACCTAGTAGTTGTATGACCTTGGAAAAATTACTTACCCCTCCCCCTTGGTTTTACTTATCTCCTCTGTCTAATGAAGAAAATAAGAGGAGTACCTATATATTTGGGTAGGATTCAGTAAGTTCATATGTGGAATGTACTTCGAACAATGTCTGGTATATAGTAAGTATCATATTACATGTTCTTTTTTTTTATACTGTTGGGGAATAAAGACAGGTGTTTTGAAAAATGAAAAGGACTCTGAATTGATTCTCCCACATGCACTTGTTTCTCAGATGAACCATGCTATTAGTGTCTGAAACACATCCTGCTATTTCAGGCATCCGTGTCTTCACGGATGTTATCCTCTTGCCTGGAAATTCCACATTTGGGTCAAGTCTTATCAAACTCTCAGGATCATCCCAAGGCTTATCCCCCTGGGCACTCTGCCTTGCTGCCAACTCTGTAATCCTTGTTTTCCTTTCTTCATGCGCAATGTGTACGAGTTGATAAATACAAACACAAACTGAAAATCAAAACTTAGCTAATACCAGATTTTTACTTTGCATTGAGCATTATGCTCATAACTTTACTTATATCATTTAGTTTAAACCCTATTGATGCTATGAGATGGGTGTTATTTCCAGTATTTACGCATGAGAATGCTGAAGTTCTGAGATAAAGTCGACTTTCTCAAATTCTCAGACACAGCAAGTGATGGAATTGGAATTTTGTCACTTGATTCTTCAAGCCACAAGCTTTTTCTGTTGAACTGTGAGTTGATTAAATTGTCCCTTCAACTAAATTAGAGGCATATTTTAGGAGAAATGCTATTGTTTAGGTTTTATATACACAGTTTCTGCCAAAAGGTAGGTATTAGGTAACTGTAAACTGATTGAAAGAACAAATGAATGAACATTGCATGAAGGATGTGGCAAGAGATTAGGAAATGTGGTCATTTGGAACCAAACTGGAGAGGGCTTTTTACGATATAAGAAAAATTTGGGCTTTGTCCTATAGATTTTTAGGTACTATTGCTGCATTTGACATTGAAGAATTGCATATCAAGATTACATTTTCAAAAGAAACCTATGGCAGGCAAATTTGAAGCAGAGGCAAATTTGGAGAGAGAAAGAGCTTTCAGGAAGTTGTTGTGGTAAATGTGAGCCAAAGCATGGCCAAGATAGCAGGAATGTCAACAATTCACCACAAACCCGAAGCTTAAAACAACACATGTTTTTAATGGCATCTGTATGTCAGGAGTCTGGGCATGGCTTAGATGGGTCCTCTGCTTAGGATCTCATAAGGTTCTGGTTGGGCTATTTTCCCATCTGGAACCTGAGGTCCTCTTTTAAGCTCAAGTGGTTGTTGGTAGAATTCATATTCCTGCAGTTGTGGACCTTAAGTTCTCATTTTTTTGCTGGTGATCACCTAGGACCTGGCTCACCTGCTCTGAGCTCTAGAGGGCCCCCACAGCTCCTTACCACATGGACTTCTCATAGACCCTCTCATGACACAACAGCTTCTATCTGTAAATCCAATAGGAGGAACTCTCAGGAGAGGCTGCCAAGTCTGAGTCTTGTATAATGTAATATAGTTATGGGAAACTATCCCATCACCTTTGACATTTTCTCTCTTCTAGCAGCAAGCCTCAGGTGCTGCCTGCTTTTAAGGGGAGAGAGTTATATGAGGGTGTCACTCATTATGGCTCACCTTAGTGCATGTCCACCACCAGATTCAATTTAAGGTCAGACATTGAGGCACCAGGATTGACTATCTACTATCCCAGGAGCAAGGAAGCTGAGTAGAGTGGTTCAAATTGTAGGCTATAAAGCCAGACTGCCTATGTTCTATATAACCATGAGCCAGTGACCTGGTCTGTTCGTGCTTCTGTCTCCTTGTTTGTAAATGGGGAAAAGAAAGCATTGCTGTTACATGAGGTAGTACATGTAAAACACTTAGAACTTAGTGGGTGCTCATTATATATTCATCAATCTTACTTTATGCTATGGTCTGAATTGTGTCCTCCTCAAATTCACATGTTGAAAACTAATCACCAGTGTGATGGTATTAGGAAGTAAAGCCACTGGAACATGATTACACTTGAAAGTAATTAGTTCATGAGGGTAGATCCCTTATGAATGAGGCTAGTGTCCTTATAAAAGCAGCTCTGGAAAACTGCCTTGATCTCTTTCACCATGTGAGGGACAGCTAGAGGGTGTCATTCATGATCCAGAAAGTAGGTCCTTACCAGATGCTTAATCTGCTGGCACTTTGATCTGGGAATTCCCAGCCTCTCAAGCTGAGAGAAGTGATTTTTGTTGTTGTTGTTTATAAGCCACTCAATCTATGGTATTTTGTTATAGCAGCCCAAGCATACCAAGACACTCTCCATTTACCACAGAGGACTTCACATTCCCTTCAGCTTGACTAAACTTTAGACAGACCCCTGACCCCCCTTTTTAAAAAAAGCATTTACTTTTTTAGCAAGTTTACAACTGTACATTCTTTCTAAGTCCCTTTGAGATGTAAATCCTCTCTCAGCCTCTTACCACTTTTATAACATTTGAATGTCTTTCTCAAGGACCTGGGCGCCATCCCTTTAAAATGTCTTCAGGAAACCTAGCACTCCTATCTCCCAGTCTCTGTGGTAACTTAGGTGCATGACTTTGAAAAGGGACAATTTGCAAACACAGATGGTCTAATCACACTGAGCAATATCTCTGCTAAAGTCCTCTAGTACTTTTCTACTAGTTCACCCTAGTGTTTAAAGTCTCCTACTTTTTTTTCCAGTGCAGTTGAGTCTTTCTACCCAGTGCAATTGTCTTAAATAAAGTTTTCTTTGTCTACTTAACTCTGTCTATTATAATTTTTCTTTGACAATATCACTGCCAACCATACTGCAACACTCCTTTTCTAACCTGGCTCTTGGGTAGCAGCTTTGGAACACGACCAATAGGCAAAAAGGAAAATCAATGAACGTTGGCGTCCTCCTGCCTCTTCATCTCTGTATCTATTCCCCTGAATGACTATCGTCTTCATGGACATTAAGGCCATTCACTTAATGCCCAGACTACAGATCTATTTTTTCCCTGCTTGGTCCATATAATGACTGCCACGTAATAAAGGATGCCAAACAGTAATTCTCAGAGGGGTAAATGTCAGATTATGACTCATTGTATTATACCTTCCAGGAGAATTTCCATTTTTCACAAGAGGAGTTTTCTTAACCCAAAACAATTTTCTTAAATCATGAAATTTTATTACTAATCCCAAACTGGGAGAAGAGGCATTATTAGATATTGGCACTTCCTAGAAACTTGCAATTTACTAAACAAGTTGCAACCTATTGGTGGAAATGAATAAGGAAGGTGTGAGCAGATCCATTGCAAAACAGAGAGAAATCCAAAACCAAATCATATAGGCAAAATGGAATAATGGCTCATTTATTTTGTTTGCTGGTTTTTATCCTGTAGCTAAGAAACAAATAAATAAAATGAGGTGCATCTCCACTTCAAAAGTTTGAAAATAATGTAAGTCTAAGAAGCTTTATCTCTAGGTATGAGCAGATATTACTAGTTTAAAACCTTTCAGAAAGTTACTCCTCTCAATGGCTAATTATAATTTCAGAGGACAATGATGTTTAAACAAACAAATGTCTTTAATTGAGACAATGAGAGACCAAGCAGCAGAAATCTCTCTTGTGCATACATTTGTGTGTGTGTGTGTGTGTGTGTGTGTGTGTGTGTGTGTGTGTGTGTGTACTGGGACTAGTGCTGCTTGGGGTTCCTGTATAACACGGTAGACCAATACCAGATCTTTCAAATTCAAGGAGGTGGGCAGAACTGCAGGAAGACATTCTTTTGAGTGAACAAAATATTAGTATTTCAGAATATAGTGTCTGCATTTATGGAGCAAATGTCGATTCCTCGTGACTTCTGATTTTGGAAACATAGTTTGTATGACCCCTGGACTTGTAGAATCCTGATTACTGACTCTTTTTACTAGAGGATCCTGTTTTGGGGTGCTTGTTTCTGTGAAATTAGACATTCTATTTTGAGAACAAAGAATCAAGTCAAACCAACTACAGAATCAGCAAGATTCTATTCTAGTTTTAATTTTTTAAAATCAAGAGTAAGAGAGTAAGAACAAGTGCAGTGTTTGAAGAATGAAAATAAACTAAAGAAGCAAAAATCCAAAATGAGTTATAAAACCCAGTCTTTCTCAACCTCAAAGAAGTGATGCTTTCATTTTGTCTTCTTTGTGATGTTAGAGGATTTCTTGGTCATTCAGGTGACTTGTTCCTACAAAATCAGGCTCTGTCCAGCTGTTTTTGAGGCCTGAGATTTAAAGTGTAAAGATAGGTTGTGACTTAACCCTGTGTGTGTCAAGCACATTTTGGCATTCAGGACTGAGAGTTCTGAGTAGAGGTCTCCGCTTGCTGAGGGTTGTGCTGTTTTGTGGAAGACCGAAGTACTGGGGAGAGGAGAATCATGTTTCAGTGGCAGCGTAAGTTAAGTAGCGTGTTAGGCACCGTTTCACTAAAGGAAACCTTGTGAGCAAATGCCAGCTCCTTAAATCTCCTTGCACTTTCATGCATGAGACGATGTCAGTGATAAATGACGTGGAAACTAAAACACAGTGAAGTGCTTCAGACAGTCTCTCTAGAATTAAGCTGGTCACGTATAGATCTAGAAGTCAACCTTTTCAATCTGCAGGGAGCAGCCAAGATCATGACCTACAACGAAAGCAGAAGAAAAGGCTTAACTTGAATAAAAGAAAAAGTGCTACAAGATAGGCAGCCTCTTACTTTATTAAATAGAGAGGCTGGGGCAGGAAATTAGATCCCAGGTTAGTGTGCACATAGACTTTTGATACATTTCAAAAGGCCTGGTCGTGGCGTGACTTCCTGAAATAACCGTGTGTGTGTGTGTGTGTGTGTGTGTGTGTGTGTGTGTGTGTGTGTGTGTGTGTATGATTCCTGAGTGTGCCTTTAGTATGTACAGTAGTCGCCTCTTATTCAATGTTTTGCTTTCCACGGTTTCAGTTACCCGTGGTCAATCACGGTACAAATATAAGTGTGTAGAGTACAATAAGATATTTTGAGAGAGAAAGAGAACACACCCATACAATTTTTAATGGTATATTGTTATAATTGTTCTATTTTATTACTAGTTATTATTGTTAATATCTTTTTATACCTATTTATAAATTAAACTTTATTATACTTATAACAAACTTTATTGTACATATATAGGCATACAAAAAATCATAGTACAAATAGGGTTTCGTACTATACGAGGGGGAACCCTCTCCCCAGAATGGAATTATCTTTTGTTTTTTGGAGGTCGGACCCCATGTAGTACAGGCTTTCCCCATCAGTATCCGTAACCAGTTAGCATTGTTGTGAGAGATGATTTGTGGAAGAAGTTTCCCAAGTTGTGGCAAACAGGTGTCTGGTTCTTCCATCATGACAATAGCACCTGCTCACTCTGCACTGAGTGTTCACAGTTTTTGACCCCAAATGGCATGATCTCATGCTCCATCCTCCTTATTCATCTAATCTTGCTCTGATAGACTTTTTATTTCATAGGATTTTAAAAAGTCCTCAAAGGGAATCGTTTCACCGATGTCAAAGAGGTGAAACAAAAAATGGCAGAAGTACCAAAGGGCATCAGAATTGATGAGTTCAAAATCGATTTTGAGCAGTGGAAAAAGCATGTCGTTAAGTGTATTGCATCAAACAGAGAGTACTTTGAAAGTGATTCAAGTTTCAACATGTAAGAATACAGACACAATGTTTTATAAATTCTGGTCTTTTTTGGGGTCCTCCATACATGGTTTCAGGCACCTGCTGAGGGCCTTGGAACATATCCAAGATATGTGGATAATGGGGGCTCTGTATCTTTTTGGAAGACTCTCCTAAGTGCTGGAAGCAGTGTCTTCCCTTAAGTTGAGCCGAGAGGAGAATGTGGGATGCACTATGACCCCATCACATAGTACATCTGCCTTTCACTCTCCCTGAAACATGACCCCTTAAGCTGAGATTCTTCTCTCCAGCTGTTGACTGCCCTCGGGCTCTGCACAGAGCAGATGTCTCACCTGGGTGGTTCTGTACTCCTGAGGACCAGCAGTATGCAGACAGTGAAGGCGGGGGCAACGATATCTTTACTATTGAACAGAATTGTATAATTTTATGATTTCCCAAGTGTTTTTCCTAAATCCAGCTCTTGACACAGAAGTTAAGCCTTTAATTTTACAGAGATCAGGGCTAAAACTCTCAAGTCAGCACAGGAGGGAGCACGGAAACAAACCCTCCTAATTCAGAAATGTATGGCTAGGTGGGGAAGAGTAGAGGAGATTGGCAAAAGGAACTCCTTGGGGACTTGAAGAAAAATGGGGATTGTCATAAAGGTGCATTCAGGAGAAAGGCTGGGAAGTGCACAACTGGACAACCTTGTCACTCGGCAAATGTCCCCCCATTTTCAATGCCATCTCTTTTTCAGTCTTGTGACTTCATTCATACCTCTAACCCAAAATGACATTACTAAAAGTAAAATAGGAAACAGATTTTCTACAACCTTCAGAGAATCAGTATGTTGACTGTATGCCTCCCAAATATGCAAACTAATCTTTGCAGTCACTGGAGTATAAAGACTGTCTCATGTAGGGAACTGGGCTAGGTCTGAAAAGGCTTAGCTCAAGCTGGGGACCCTTTACTTCATCCTTGGATCCCAGTGAGCATGAAGTTCCTGAATATTCTGCATTTCATCTGAAAACTGGTGTTGGGGAAATCTATAGCTCATCCTGCCTTACTTAAACCTTAGATTGAACACAGCACATAGACATATTCTGTGGGTGACAGAAAAACTTATTACCATTCTTGCTGATTTTCTGTTAGTCTCCCTTGTGTCTGAGGAGTAGAGAAATAATGGCAAGGAAAAATAATTGTGACTAGTCATTGCCTGTTCTTCCATGGCATTCCTCTTGAGGCAGTGTCTCCAGGGTATTTTGACATTTAATTCTGATGTTTTACTGTCAAAACAAAAAAATATTTATTTAATCTAAAAAAAAACCACCCAGAATCCTACCATTTTAATACAAATGCTTAATTCCTTTTATATTAACTTTTGATTTAAATGTTCGTATGTATTAATATTTTAAATTGATGCTATCATATGACACTGTATATTTTTAGTTAACATTATAAGGTAAACATTCTAAGCATTCTTCCATGTTTCTCCCTAGTCTTTATAATTACTGTTTTCCTTGACGCACAATGTTGTGTCAAGTCAATACATCATACTTGGTCAACCCCCTCTGACTGGGTGTTTGTTTTGGCAGTGAAATTTGGAAAAGAGATGCTTTGTAATCCATTTTCATACATGTGGCTATGGAGTCTAGCAGTTCAGGAATCTTCAATGAATGTTGTGGATTTTGATTCCCCCATTAAAGAGGTGCTAGCTGGTCTTCACTTCAATGACTAAACAGTTGAGGTTGAGTATGGCTCTCCTTTACTCTTCCTCTCCGTTTTCTCTTTTAGGGCTTTTTCCCTGAAGAAACTAAAAAGGAGATCAGATTCATTGTGCATGGGATTTGAAACCTATGTTTTCCAAAAGAAATGTAATGTGTTTGAATGACAAATGCCCCACAGTATCAATTTGATTTAGTAAAATACATTAAGGGGCTACCATTTGGTAAAACTACTGTCTGTAGTATGTCAGGAAAGGTTAAACTCAAACACTCTGACTCAGAAAGACCTGTGGTTACATTTCTGCTCTGTTCCATAATGACTGAATAGCCATGGAAAGTTTCTTCATTTTTCTCAAAGTTTCCTCAGTTGAAAACATGGGAGCACATGGTTTAATACATTTAAAATACTTGGCAGGTCTGTGGCATAGTGAGTGTGCAGGAAAACATAGCTATTATTATTGTTGTTGTTTTTACTATGTGTCTACTGGGCTAAGCACCTCAGGCAAGTTATTATATAACTCCTTCCAGCCTCAATTTCCACATCTATAAAATGGAACTCACTAGTATCTGCCTTATAATCTGTTAGATTCAAGAAGGCAATGCATGCAAATAGCTCTGGAGTGCCTAGCACAAAGCAATTCTTTCATAAATGTAAACTATTTTTAGTTTTTCTTTTAATGATCAGAGCAATCTGACTAGGCCTGTATATTATCTCTCCTTGTGCTGAAAGGAAGTGGAAGCCCAGAGGTGTTCTATAACCTGTCAGTTTCTCACTTACTGGATGTAAGTGTCAGAGTTGAAACTAGGACCTGCTTGACTTCAAAACTACGCTCTTCCTGTTCTTGTAAACTGCAAGGGACCTTGGATGAAGGAGACGAGGATCTTAATGATCAATATTCCACAACGTCCTACTGAGAGGAACTACTAAGCACCGATATCCAGGAGAAGAGATAGGGTATCATGAAGACAGAGGAAGGTGTGGGAGTGAATGTTGGCAGAAGGGGAACCGGTTGAGTCCTGCCTGGAGAAAGAGGGGCTGGGCAGACCTTGTGGAGGAGGTGACCTGTCCTGGGTCTGCCACGGTGCCCTGAACTGATAGCAATTTTGAATTCCAGGACAGCAGTGTCGAAATGAACTTAATATTTCTTCAGATGAGAAAAGGTGCCCTTAGGGAAGAAAAACCTGGTCGGGCTTTGGCATTCAATTTCCAAGCGCTTTAGCTTTGAAGAGAATGCTAAAGATGCCTTCCTAACCTACTTTTCTGCTACATTTCCCTGGTCTCCTCTTCCCATCCTTACCCTTTCCCTGCAGGCTGCTACTCATGCCACAGGCCATGGATTTGGGGAAACAGAAGTCCTCGTGTGGGCTTTTTAGTACAAAGGCCAAAATGGAGGGTTGAAGAGGGGAGAGCAGAATAAATGACCGAATGAAGAAACTGCATATTTCTGCTTGCCTCTTCTTTAATTCATTGGTAGCCAATTTAATGGAAGGAAATGTATAATTTTTTTTAAAAGAAGTAGAAAAACACTGCAAACAACAGTCACCCAGTAAAATCCTTGTTGTATGGATAAATTTGCATTTGATGGCATTAAAAAAGCATCTCTCTGGTCCTGAGTTAATATTTGGAATGACTCATCTTTCAGTACTCACTGTCCCAGGATGTTTGTCGGGAGGAGCTTCTAAGGACACTCCTAAGTGCTGTCTCTTGAGGAGGTTGTGGAGAAGAGGTTGGATGGGGGGACACTTCACAGATACCATGCTGCTTTATCTCTTGCCCTTTATCAGCCAGTGTCAAGGACAACTTGGTCAAGGTATCAGGACAGACATAGGCTGCCATTTCCACTTTTCACCCAGAAAAGCCTTCCCCTGGATCCAGCCTCATGTATGGGCAGGAGGTACATGGGCCAGAGTTGCCCTGCTTAGAAGCAGGAGGGTTTGGCCTTTGGATGACTCTCCAGAAATTTCACTATGTTAGGTCAAGAAAATGAGCAGATAGGAAAAGAGAGACAGGAGACAGGCAGCTCAACAGCAACACAGGTTTATTCCAAGGCAGAGAACCCGTGGAAGGGACTCCAGAAAACTAAAGCCCACGACTGCTTACAGGCTAGGGTAGTTATAGAGCTTGGGGGGAAATTTTTGCAGTTATCGTTGCTACTGGGTAACAAAGTTTTGTGGTTAAGTAAGTTGAGGGGAAGCCTTGTGGTTAGGTTAGGTGTTACATATGCCAGGATGTGTACTCTGCAGTTGGTAAATTTTCATCCTGGTTTGTGTTAGCAAAACAGCGGGGACAATCTACAATGGCTTTTCTAAGGCTAACACAAAGGAGCAGGGAATTCAAGACGATACGCATTTTTTTTTTCTACATTGGCACATAATTTTACCTGGGTAATGATACCCCATCAATCTTGTCCCCTACTGGGTTTGCCTCTCCAGTTCCACTGTGTGCCCTTAAGAGAAAATGTATTTTATTTAGTACTGTTTCTGGCACCTAGAAGCAGTTCTGTGCCAGGATGGCAGAGTGAGTGGTAACAGCAAGGGTTCTAGGGAGAGGCACCTGGGTTTTAATGCTGGTTCTGCTTCCCACTCTGGGGGTTTGGCCAAATCACTAAACTTTTCTAAGCATCAATTTCTTCATCTGTGAAAACAGGCAAATGTTTAGTGCTTATCTCAAAGGGCAGATTTCTGGATTAACTGAGATACAGACTACTAAATACTGCACTTGACACTTTGAACTTCTTTACTTAGTAGTAATCAGTACTATAGTTACTTATGTTATTGTTTTCATGTTTAAAAAATAGCATAGAAATAAGAATGTGAAATAGGCCTGCATTCCAATGAATGTTCTGTTTTTACTTTGCTTTCTTTCCTTCCTATTCTAAGTTTGGACATCACCGGTAATGATTTACTTGGACAATAGGTTTCTGGCTTATCCCACCTGACATTTTATATGTTAACTTGTATATTTATTTATTATCGGTCTTTTTCTGCCAGCAGGCAGAGGGTTTTGTTCTGGTTCTTCCCGGCACGATGCCTAGCACACATTAGTGAGTTAGAGACTCAAAGATGGAAACCATCTATGGGGTTTTATATTTTTCTATTTCAGACACCAGCAGAGAGACTACCCTATTAGCTCCAAGTTTAAAAACCCCAGGGAAGGGAATCCTTGGCCTAGTTTGGATCAAATGCCCACACAGTGGGTATGGGATGAAATCACATGACAAAATGACCCTTGTGAATGTGTAATGGAGGGAAAGAGGGCAATACTAAAACAAAAAGGCTGTACTGAGCAGATATAATAGTAGATGCTGAACAAAAATTATACAGCTCTTTCCTCCAAGGAGTTTACCTATAGTAATTTTATCACTTTCTCTCTAGTTTTGAATTTAGGAAGGGCAAGGCCATCTTGACCCAGAAAAGCCCTTTATGCATTTACCTGAAAGAAGATCACTTCTATCTTATCCGACAATCAGGCAGCAAGTATTTACTGAGTAATGATTGCCTGCCAGCAGCATGCAGTAAGTACCCTGTGATGTAGAGAGATAGACATGCAAAGTAGAGAAATAGATTTGGGAGTCATTTACATCCTGGTGAGAGAGGAAGTGCTGAAAGCAGATGAGCTCTCAGAGAAGACAGGTGGGGAAGGGAAGGAATAGAATCCACAGACTCAGGAGACTCCTCCACAGAGGGAGAGAGGTTGGTGTCGGTGTGTCAGCTAGAGCTGAGTGAGGACAAACTTTAGGGAGCCCTGGTTCTGCAGGAAGCTGGGTCAGAGGAGGGGTCTACACGAGAAGGAGCTCCCCCACATTCCCCACAGATGCCACAAAGTGAAGAGAACTGGCAAGCCTGTGCATATGAGCACCTTGAGGACACAGGCTCTATTTCACCCAAATTTGTTTTCTCACTCTGTAACATAAGCTCCGTTTCTTAAATCACCCCAGGCAGCCTGCATGCTAATAAGAATTCCATTTCTTAAGGTACCCACTGCAGCCTTTAGTGGTCGAAAAAAAGACAATACCAACTTCTCTACTCTCCAAACTGGAAGGATAAATGGTACAGTGTTGTTACTCTTCCTTGTGCAATGGTGGTTACTGTTAGTTATCTTAACAAGCCTCAGTGAGGCATCTTTTGTGCTTTTGAGGGATCTATAAACATGATAATTTCAGGAATACATGGTGTCCTTAGGGATATTGAAGCACACAGAATTCTTGCAGCATCTGAACTAAATTGATAGACTTTTAAAAATGATTGACAATTACCAATAGCTGGAGGTTTTAAAGCTTATTTCATGTACTCTGTGAACACACTGCTTCAGCTTCTAGTTCTTAGAAGGCTCATGATTCATCCACTGTGGAAAGAACATTTTTTGTTTTAATTTCAAGGAAAATTTGGTGAACAAAATAAACCAGATCAGGTCAGATACTTGTTTAATAACTGAGTCACATGTTGTTTTCCTGGTCTACCTCTGTGAGCCCTTCACCATGCTAAACGCAAATTTGTTCATCTGCATTGCGTGTATTGGGCACCATAAGATGTAAAAAGCACATTCTTTTCATTCAAGGAAATTAACAACTAATAAGAGAGGATAAGACAGGTACACAGATATCTATGATACCGGGCAACAGATAGTAATTACCTAATATCTAGTGTATTTCTCAGTATGGTAAAAATAAACATTTTTGAATGAATAAATGAATGAAGATATTGGCTAGAAAAATGATTTCAAAGGAGAGAAGAAAGGCCTTATGGAGTGATAGCATATACCTTCCTGTTGAATATGGAATGGAAGGGGAAGAGAGAACTTGGGCACGTAGAGATGAGTGGAGGAAAGACTGAGCACATATGTGGGGGAAGAGTATAGGTAGAAGCACTGAGATTGGAACCAAGAGACTGTGGGTAGTTTGCAGCAGAAGGTAGGCAGCTTTGCCCAGAAGATGTAAAGGATCTTGGGGAGCCATATTTATCATGGCTAAGCACAGTGTGCTAGGGGATTTAATTCTCATTTATAAAATAGGTAATTAGCTCTTCCTAGACTTATTAAGTCTTACAGAGGTCAGGCTATTGCTGCACATAAGTTACTCTATTATATGGAGTCTCAAACATAATTTTGTTTCTTTTCCAACCATAGGCTTAGGTAGAGACAGTCTACAGATAGCATTAAAAAATAACCTTAATAAAGAGAATAACAATATCTACTTAAATATAAGTTGTCTAAACACAAAAGTGTCCCTTGCACAGTATTGTTGAAACCTTCTGGTGTTAAGAAAATAATAATTATTTTTTTTAGAAGATTTTAAATATAAGTAAGGGAATATAAGGGAAATAATTTACTTTTGTTTTCTTATTTTTTGTTTTGAACAAATCAGATAAAAATTGAGTGCTTCTTTCAATCATAGGATGTCTGAACATTCTGAGATGGAAGTTAGCATTGGAGGATCTTAGGAAAATAGCATACCATGCTTCTGCATTCTGATGTTCCATAACCTCCCTCTTTTACTGTGTGGTCATTTGCTTGAAGCCTAGATACCAGTAACCATTAAGATGATGGGGACAGAAACATGGATGATGGATGAAAATGTTTCATTTAAATAAATCAACAAGTCTAAACAGACAACTTCATTGGCTTACTTTATTATAGACCAATCTTCTGCATGTTGTAGTTTGGTCAGCTTTTATATTATTTAACTACCTTATGTTCTATTTGAAATAAAAAGGGGTATACATAAATAAAAGAACAAATCTTTAAATACCATGTA
Organism: Cephalopachus bancanus; assembly: GCA_027257055.1. Taxonomy (NCBI): domain Eukaryota; kingdom Metazoa; phylum Chordata; class Mammalia; order Primates; family Tarsiidae; genus Cephalopachus; species Cephalopachus bancanus. The sequence continues at coordinate 13,374,456 of JAPVLO010000046.1, read as the reverse complement.
CTAGTGAGATATCAAACTGGTTTGTACAAAAGAGGCCATTGCTTCATATCTGAAACAAAGATGTGCATTTATTGCTTGTTAGTGAGGGATAGCTTTGCTCATGAGACCATTCTCTCTGAGCAAAGCAGAGATCTAATGTATAGGGGTTCAAGGATTGTGGAGTTCAGGAATTGGCAGAATTTTAAAAGCAAGCGCATTTAGGTATTGGTTGACCTTTAGCAGTGAAAGCATGGTTTCTTAAAAATCATTGTTACTCATTGGCTGGCCTGTCACCAATTGACTGGCTTCCAGAAGTATGGTTAAAGATGTGAACTTGTCGTTGATCAATTGGCATGGATTTAAAGTTGGGTCTGGTGATTAGTTGCTACTATAGCTGAAGAGAAATCAGTTATTTCTTATGAGGAGAGAAACTTTTGCTGTCACTAGAAACCATTGTTATCGTCTTCCATGTCTAAAATTTAAGACTCTAGTCTGACCTATTTTTTTCATGTTGAGGGATACAGTGAGAAAAGGATAAAATTCTTTTTACAAGATAAAGTATGAAAAAATACCAAATATTAAAATAGGCTGTCAGAAGTGTTGACAGGTGAAGATAACAAGTGATATATGAATCGTTAACTTTTGAAGTAAAATTTTCTATCTCTGGTTATATTATAGTCCTGGAATAGTCTAAGTTTGACTATGTATTTGCATTTTCTTCCAGATTACATAGAGCACATTCATTTACTTCAGATCTGTTGGAGAAAAATGGACACGATAAATTGAATTAGGTTGACATATTAGTTTGGAAAAAGTAAAGGCTGAAAAAGTGTCAGGCTGAAATAATTATTCTTTTTATTTCCCCTTTGTAAAAGCTCTCTTTTGCAAGGACGCTGTATTCAGGGGCTCTGTAATAATGAGGATGGTTATGAAGGCCATTTATTGGAGTGTGGTCTAAGGAAAAGTGAGAAGAGAAAGAAATAATTTGAAAGGGAGCAATGAGTTTCTTAAAAAATCACAATATTTACTTTTTATCTTCAACTGTCGGTCTGGAATTAAACATTCAGATTTTCTTCATGTGCTGAGATAAGCACATTATCTTGTGAGGATTTGCTTGAAGCTTAGATACTGGTAGCCATTGGAAGAGGGAGACAGAAGCATGGGGGACTGATGGAGATGTTTCATTGAACAAACCGAGTCTAAGCAGACAACTTTATTTGCCTGTTTCACTATATACCAACCTTCTGCCTATTGCAGCTTGGGCCATTGGTTGGCCTCATCTCATGGTGTTTTAGTTCCACTATTGGAGAAATTTGTCATAATATACCCCTGAGTCCATCCTGAGGACTGCTAAAATATCCTTTAATTTTTAAACATCTATAATTGCTAAAGGCCCATGTGGCCCTCTAAGGACCCCAAAGTCTTGTTAAGAAGAAAGCGGATGCATACCTGGTCACGTTAGAGAGTAAGTGGACTCTGGAAAGGCATAAAAAGGGAATGTTGGCAAGGGACAAGATGAAGAGGGAATCACCTGGGGGAGGTATTAACACAGTCATGAGGGAGCTTGGAATGGGCCAGTGGAAGGGGATTTCAGACCGTATCAAGAATATCAGCCCAAACAGAGCCACACAGTGAATGAGCCTGACAGCTGCACCTTGGGAATCATGTCTGAAGCAGCTTCATTTCTGTTAATCCTACATGATGCAGTGAGGAAGAGGTGGAAAGGGTGAAAACCAAGGTAGGGAGAGAAAGAGACCCTTTTTAAACGACTTTCTTCCCCTGCTGGAGCTACACCTTTGAGCCCCTTAAAGCACTTACAGTCATTCTATTTAACATTTTCTCACTTAATTGCATCTTATCCTGTATTGTTTTCTAATTGTCTCAGGTGTGTCTAAGTCAGGCCTCCTAGAGGGCAAAGCTGTGCTCTGTTCTCTTGGTTCTTCATCGCAGAGCTAAGCACAGAGCTGAGAGCATAATTAAACAAGCTTTCATTTTAGACTTGATTGGCTGACTGATTAAAATGGAAATAAACAGCTCAGGTGATTATTTTGTCCATTGGTAAGAAGACTGGAAGACATTCATTTCATAATTGTTGCCAGATGGGTCTGAGAAAAGTAATGACTGCCTCCCTTTCTTGGGCCTCAGTTTGACAATCTGTAAAACATGGTGAATGAACTTTGGCAACGCTAGCATCGCCCCAGAAATCCCTGAAGTCACATGAATTGAGACTCTAGCCTGCTGCTTGCAAAGTGTTAGTAGCATCCCACGGAGAAGCAATGCACATGATTTTGTGCATGGAATTTTAATGCTTGGAAAGAGCCAATATAAGGTACATTTTTTTCCCTGCATTTAAATCCCTTTTTAAAAAATGGTGAAATGGTGAAAGCATCTTGAAAAATGTTTTACTATTTTACTTTTGGTTTCCAAATTATGCACTGCCTGGATTTGTGTACCCCTGGATAATGAGGGAACATCACAAGACTGGAAGATAACAATAATTCCTGATAGGGTAAGAAAGTCGTTTATCTTTCTGTTTCCACTCTGCCAGCAAGCATCTGACATTCCTATTTGAATAAATATTTGGATAAGATATGTTCATTTGAATTTCTACCCTCAATAACTTAGATTGTGATGGGAAAAAAGGAAAGAGATGAAATGGTTTTTATTAAGAATTTGAACTGCATTGCTGAAAGTGTTATTAATATTAGAATATCTTTTCTTCTATTTGATATTTTTCCTTTTCCCGAATAGTTTTGATCTGAACAGTTAGAAGTTTACTGTTCAATGGGGATGTATGTATGGGGAACAGCAACAGAAAAAGAAGATTGGAGATATCCCTCATCCTCTTCATACAGTTATCACCTGCTCTCTGCAGGTGTTACCAATTAAGTTATAGCTTCTGGTAAACCAAAGCCTTTCATTTCCTCTTTTGAATTTTGAAATGTAGATACTGGAGGATGTAAACCCAGTTGAATTCTATTCACCCTATACAAAATGCCTGACATCTCCAATTAAGACATTTAAGAGGTTGTTAATGATAACAAGTCTTGATGACCCATATGGAAGATCAAGAGTAACAGCTAAGTTGAAGTAGAAACTCTCCTCCAGATTGTGAACAGTGTTTAACCTAACAATGAAAGAAGTGACATGTTGGGGGAAATCAGCAAATAGTCACTGAGTGCCTCCTGGAGTGAGTCTCATTTGCTGTGGGAGATACTGAGGAAAACAAGACAGGATCCCTGGCCTTGAGAAGCTCACAGGAGATCTGAGGAGAATAGATAATACAAGAGGAAAAAAATTGGCTCAAACGTAAGTCAACCTTAGCTGGATTGTACAATTTCAGAAGGTAGACGTGCCAGCCAGTGATCCAGGGCATGCTGAATAAGTTTGAGATTGCAATAAAATTTTAAAAAGTGTCTAAATATAACTATTGTTATAGAATCAATACAATTTCTTCTCTCCTACTCTTTGGCATCTCTTGCTGAGCTCAGTTTCCCTGGCCTTGCCCACGTGACTTCTTTTGAAAGCATACATCCTCCCATTATCCTAATATTTTCTATTGTCTCTGTATAAACTGCCTCAATTCTAGATTATGTATCTCCAGCACATAGCATAATCTAACTATCACTATGATCAGAAGAATCTACCTCTTTCAACACAATTCAGGATTGCATCAAATTTTGTCCTGCGGTATCACACTGTAGACCTACATTTCATTTATAAGCAGCTATGGTTTTTGTTTCATTTTCCATGAGTTTGTATTGAACCATGTCTCCCAAGATAATTTGAAAAATTGGAATTTGGAATCCCTATACAGAATAAACTTTGATTTTTATCGAAATCCAGCTAGATTGTTTTGGCCTATTGTTCAATCCAACCACATTTGTTTTTTAAGATCCTGACAATATGATCATATGTATTAATGATTCTTCTCTGCCTTTAGCTAACCACTACTACGTTTTTTTTTTAAGCTCATTTTGTACTGCTTGGAAAGATTCAGAAATTAAATTCATTCACTCTTTTTGCTATAGGAGAAATATTACATATTACAAAAATGTCAGTTATTCTTTGTCACCAGAACAATCTGTTGGCCTTAATCCAAATTTTCGAATGGTCTTTATCACTGTCTTTATTTTTCCTCTGTGGCTAAAATGAAGGCTTCTTTGATTTGAATTCTGTTCCTAAAGAGTCTGCCTTTGCACAGGTCAGGTGTTATTTGGTGCAGAAATAGTCAGCTTAAGTATCCAGAGTTGTAGTTTAACACATTTCTGAAAAGGAACAATAAAAAATACTGTCTCCCCCACTGTGCCTTCCAAAATGACTTATGTTGCTTTATGCTAATATTAACAGGCTGCTTCAGGCTGGAACAACATGCTGGAAAATTGTAGTCTGCTATGCATTTTCTTTGATGTTATTCCATGCCAGATCGACAGGGAGTTTGCACAACCTTGACTGGGTGTAGTTTTCGAAGTTCAAAACTATTACTTCAGTACCACTTCTGGGGACAACTCTCTATGCACCGATTTCATCTTCCATTTCACTTTAGGCTTGTCCACAAAAGATAGTTCATGGTTTTGAAAGAACTATATTGCCATTTCCCATCTTTTATGTAGCTCTTGCTTTCTGGTTTGTTTGTATAGAGTAATTTATTATTCTTATTTTTAAGCACAAAAAAATTTGAGAGGAGGAATAGCACATTGACCATAAAAGATACATTATCAGATGGCTTTATGATGCTCAGTTAAAATATGATACAGCCTCCACTACAATAACACCATAATCATCTCCTTACCTCAGTCTGAAATTACTGCCAGACTGGAAATCATTACTTAATGAGCATAAGCATAATAATAATATAATCACTCATAAATGTGCACTAAATATATGTGTTTTACCTCCATTCTCCCCAAAAATTCCCATAATAACTCCACAGAGTTGGCACCATGATCCAGTAGAGTGCCTGGTTCAAATCCTGGCTCCATTTCTTTTCTACTGTGGGAAACTTGTGAAATTTCTTAACCTCTTCATATCTCAGGTTTTCCATCTGTTTATAAAGCTGGCAATAATCAATACTTTATACATATATGTAATATATATATAATACATAAACGGCCTCAATCCTAGATTAAAAATCTTCAGCATAGAACATATTTTAGCTCTGTGCCTGGAAAATGGTAATTTACCAAAGTGCCTGGAAAATTGTAATAAAAATGGCTACTATTTAATGAGTACTTACCATGTGCTAGATAGACACTATCCTAGAGCTTTTTATGCAGCATGAATTTAATCCTCACAAAGACTATTATCATCTTTGGGTTGCATATTAGGAAAATGAGGGTTAGTGATGTGCAGTGATTACTCCACATGTATACAACTCACTGGGAAGTATGTAGCAAAAGCAGAACTTGAATCTAGAAGTATGAGGGGGATCCAAAAAGCCTGGAATTAATTTATTAAAAAAATTGTGTATTTATTCTTGCATGTTTAAACTTCAGTCACCCTTAAAGTACTCTCCGTTGGATACAATACAGCTATCGAAATGCTTTTTCCACTGCTGAAAACAGTTTTTGAACTCATCAATTTTGATGCCTTTTAATGCTTCTGTATATTTTTGTTTCACCTTTTCCATATCAGCAAAATGTTTCACTTTGAGGAATTTTTTCATTCAGGGAAAAAGTAGCGACCAAAAAAAGTCACCTGGGGTAAGATCGGGTGAATAGGGAGGATAAGGTATGAGGATCACGCCGTTTTGTTTTTGTTTTTGTTTTTACCAAAAATTGCTGAACACTCAGTGCAGTGTGGGCAGATGCGCTTGTAAATCACCCATCATGAAATGGGCAAAAGCATGGAAATAATCTTAAAAAAAATTCACTGAAGCTGAACACAGCCTCTCACAACAATACTATCTGGTACAATGATGCTGATGAGTTCCTATAGCACTTACCTAGCAGGGGAAACCTCTAATACAAGGGACCCACCTTCCAAAAAATAACTCTGATTTTTTGGGGTCACCCCTTTGTGTATGCCTATGGCTCCTATTAAATAACCAATAAACATTCATTTTTGTGGTAGTTGTTGTTAGCAACTCAAAAGGAAAGGTAGAAAGTGCTCTGTAACATAATAAGAGAAAAGATGATTCAACCATTGTTTCACAGAACTGTATCTATGGACACAATATAGGTAGCATGAGTGTTAGTATAGTTAAACTACTTACTGAATAGAAACTAAATAATACCTTGGGCTTGTTTCTTCTAGAATATCTTCAGAGTGGCCTCATTCCTTAAATTGTGACCTCTGTTTTACTAAGCAGGAAACTAAGAGCAACAGCTCCCAAGGCTCTGCAACAAATGAGGAGAGAAATTAGACCTAGAGTTTGCAAACTAGATCTCTCTGATCTATATGGTGCTTCTCTTGAAAAACACACTTCAATAAAGGGGTTTGCTCAATAAATGAAAGAATCATATAGAAATGTTGTACTTACTGTAATAGTGCTGATAGAACATTCTGTGATAATGGAAATATTCTATACTTGTGCTGGCCAATACAGTAACAACTAGGTACATGTGGCTATCGAAGACTTGAAATGTGGCTACTGCAAATGAGGAACTAAATTTTAAATATTGCTTAGTTTTTAATTAATTATAGTAATTATATTCTCAATTCTGTATTTTTTTCATACGAGGGAAACTCTAAATAATGTAGTCTGGCTTCTTCTAGACCACCTCATCCATATCTTTTCCCCTCAATTTTTTTCTCTCATGCTTAAAATCAAACAGTGACAGATGTTGATGATTAGTGACTAGCTTTCCATTAATAATGACACAACAAAATATATTCTTTCCTCACTCTCCATCAGATACATCTAAAGCTGTATTCCATTCATTCAGTTCCCTGTTAGGGAGGGTATTCTATAATTTGCATAAATCATCAGCCATAGCATTGAGAATGAGCAGCCTTAAAACAATACCAAATGATACAATAGATTTACTACTTTATTTTTATGTTTAAAGATCTTTACTTTAGGTGCTGGCTTAGATTATGGGATCTTTGGCTTGCTATCTTGATGCTATATAGCCACCAACATTCACTATTGACAAACTGTCAGTAAAATTGTGGAATGATCTGCCAGTCATATGTAATTTCTTAAGAACAGTTTCTCCAGTAACAAGGAACAAAGCATATGCCTTGGAACATTGTAGAATTGAAATAATTTTTGCTTCTTAATTTGTAATATACCCATCCTAAATATGAATTGAGGGAGTACTAAAGGACAAAGCTAGAAGAATTGAATACAAGAAATAAATTAGCATATATACCCTGAGATCAGTTATATTTTTGAATGAGCTTTCTTTAGGAGTGACAGAAATGAATTCATTCAGATGAAGCTGCAAGGACTCTTTCAATTGGCAGAGACTCAATGTTATATTACAGGAAAGAATTTAGTGTTGACAGAGAGCTTGGGGTGAGAACCTTTTCTGTTCTTGACTTCTGGTCCACAGGAGGATCCAATTTGAGGCTCTCCTCATTTACCTGATGTCAGTGAAAATTTCTTAGCTCTTTTCCCAACAGAACAGCATATTATAAAATTATGGCTTATTTCAGGACAACATCACACTAATGTGCCATCATGAAAAGTTACTTTTCAACACAAATATTTTTTTGACTCCAGAGCTTAACAAATGAGAGCAGACAACTTGATATAACCTTTACAGGTTTCCTTTTGGTCTGTGGCTACTGACTTTTAGAAGCCATTTACTCCCCTGTTGTATTTTAGGACATATGCCTGATATGGAAGGAATAGGTAGGTGATGCATTGCCAATAATGTGACCTGTCTAGCCATATGATCAGAGACTATTTACTAAAGGGACAACGGAAGATGAGCACTAATGACAAACGTCTTCTTATGTCTGTTCACCCAGTCCTCACCGGGGAGTCAGAAGTCCTGGGACCAACCTTGATACTAAGATCTAGGTTAGTTATTTAACCACCTCTTTCTATTTCTTTGTTTGCGAGGAAGAGATGATAACGTTTCCTATCCATATCTCAGTGCTATTTGAACATCAAATAAAACAATGTAAAAATACTTTGGGAATTATGCTGATTTGAAAATACTGTGATTTGTGTACAGATAGCACTGCAGATGTAAGTCTTCAGCAGTCTGGTCTGCAGAAGAATGACACAGGTAAGAAAGATCTCTTAGGGAGAAAAATGAAACAACCCCAGAGAAGGGTGGTAGGAAGGAGAAAGACATGAACAGACTTTGAGTTCCATTTAATTATGGATTGTGATATTTTCCTGGGTCTAAGAGAGGAAAAATGATCAAAGACATTATAGAGTGAATTCCAGGAGCAACTTTATTCCATAAATAATGAAGACATCCTAATTCAATTTAGAAATTATTTAGCTTTCCATAGACCAGGATGGTTTAGATGCATTACATCTATAAGCATGAAATCTATAAGTAAAATTCATATGTTAGGTTGAGAGGAGGGTTTTTGCAAAGCAAAGAAGAAGATCTATACTGAAGTGCCCTGATTTTTTTGTGGTATGTATTGTATTTGGACTTAGCTTCCCAATCAGGAAAGCATGATGTTGAGTTCCTGTATATCAACAAGGTACAAGCCATCACCAGCTTTCCTGGAAAAAATAGTCTATGTGTGTGGCAATAATAATAATATGAGGGGAAAAAGATTGTAAAATGAAAGGACAGAGTTTCCTGTTTGTTATTTTTCAAAATAATGACTGTGGGTTCTCTCCCCACAGAAAAGATGCTATTTATTTTTTAATGATGAGCTGTTTCCCAGAGAAACAAAGTGGCATTCTGTCGACACCATATGGCGGCGGAAAAACAGATTCCACCGTGTTCCATTTGTTAGACTGTCTTCTGCATTTCTGTATCCATAATTTATGTGGGGGCCTCTGTGATTGCCAAAATATTCAAATGGATTTCTCTTAGCAGGGCAGCCTGCATGGGGGGAGAAAGGTTTTCAAAACAGCAGGACCTGAACAGTCTCCTGCTGCTCAGAGAAGAGAACACTTCCAAGCTTCTGTCCTTCTGGCGGCTTTCATTGTAATACTAATTTACATCCTTGGTTTAGGGACCATGTTTGCATTCAGAAAAAGCAGCTTATGTTCTTTTATGCTAATACAATCATACTTGAATTATTACCCACACCCTTAAAGTCATATTACTCCTCTGCCTTGGTGTATGCAGAGAACCTGGCCTTTAAGAAATTAAAGAGAACTAATACATGGCAGTCACTGAATGAAACCATTTTGAACCCATTGATTCTGCAGCTGGTTTCCAAAAAGGCATCTAAAGTGGTTAGAGATACATTAAAAATGGTCATGAAAGGTTTCCTTTGCTGTCTAAGCATATGATTACCATCTACATATGCAGAGGCTGTTTTCAGTGGAAGTTCAAATGGTATTCTCTGGCACATAAATAGAAACATGTCAAATGCATAATACAGACTATAAAGAGGGAATTTGATGAGTCAGGCTAATTGGTGTTTTGGCAAAATGGAATGTCTGAAAAAAGTCACATGTTTACATGCATACACAGATAACAAATCTAAAACATAAGCCTTCTATTACAAATAATTTTTTTTTTATTCCTGAGAATCTTGAATGTTCTTTCAGTAAGCTTAAGCATCACATGTTTCATCATAGTGCATTAAGGAAACATCAGATAATTACATATGGAAACAGGAAACGGATGTAGGAGATACTGTTTAATTACAGATGAAGGATATATCAGAATGCAATAATACTACTAGAAGATTCTTGTCTTCAACCTGGACTTGAATGACTCAAAGTTTAGGCTACCAAATAGATGGCTTATTATTTGTTTGTAAGTATGAAGAGAAGCTTAAGGCTTTGTATTATAAGGGGCAGAACTGAAGGCTCAGAGACCTTCCATGATTCTCATTATTTTCAAACCAATTTCCACAGACCCCCCAGGAGTCTCTACTACTCTTCAGGATGAGGGTGAGAGGAGGACTAGCTGAACATCAACAAAGTAATGATTTTTCTGATGTTTTTTCTTGTCGGGAAACAGAATTTCAATGGGCCAAAGGTATTGGTTTTTCTGGCTTAAGTGTCTTAAAAGCTTGCTTTCCCATGGAGAAACTTCTGATGAAGGCCTAGAAGATAGTGAAATACAGGGAATCTCTCATTAGAGTTCATAAAGACAGAGTAGTTGGACTATCCAAGTGAGGTTAGTGAGAACCCCATCTTTTATTTTATTTTTTTTTTTGAGTTGGAGTCTCACTCGGTCGCCCAGACTGGAGTGCAGTGACCGCTCCCGGCCACCGCAGCCTCGCCTGCTGGGCTCCGGCGATCCTTCCGCCTCAGCCTTCCGAGTAGCCGGAATTACAGGCATGCGCTACCATGCCCGGCTGATTTTTTGATTTATTGTAGAGATGAGGTCTCGCTGCCCAGGCGGGTCTCGAACCCACGGGCTCAGGCAATCCACTCACCTCAGCCTCCCAAAGGCGCGGGATTACAGGCTGAGCCACCAAGCCCGGCTTTTATTTTTTTTTAAATGTAAAATCTTCTGCCCAGAGAGGGGTCAAAATATCAGAGTCAGAGTCAAATTTCAACTGGCTTGCCACCATTATTCAGTGTCTTGCCACTTTTGATTTGGCTCTGTACCTGGTTGTAATATATGATATAACACCGACTAACTTACCTAAATTTAAAAATTCTTGATTTGTACATTGTTGATACCTTACAATTAGGACATTTCTAAGAGCCTCAGTTCTCCTAGGAAAGCTTGTTGGAAGGGAAGGATCTAACTTGAGTCACACCCTATTGTTAGAGCTCAAATCTCATACTTTCCCTTTTTCAATTAAAAAGTTATACATTCAATTAGACTACATCTGTGAACCTGCTTTAGCAGTAATTAAGATGAACATTATGATATGGGTAATAAAAAGTAATAGTTTCCTTCAATCTCTTGGGTTTTTGAAATACATTTTCTCGATGGAAATCAAATTATTTTATTGCATAGAAGTGATTCCTTCTATTCAATAGGTGAAACGATGCATGGGCTGTTGCTTGTACAACTACTAAGGCAGAATCATTATGAATATAGTTTAGTAAATAAAGTTACTGGATGGTTGCTTTTTCACAAAAGGCTTGGATCTCTATTAAATTAACAGGAAATAGATCTAGAGTTTTTTCTAACGAAGCTATCCTCAGTGGAGAAAAGAAATGAAATGGTCTTATTCAAGGACATCCATTTGAAATCCATAAATATTTTATAAGGATAGAATAAATTGCTTATTTTCAAACAGGTGCCATTGTAAAAATTATTTTGATTTTTCTTTTGCCTCAGGGCCCTTGAACAAAATAACAATATATCATGTACATAGTACTTAGATATTAGGTTATGTCTGTGTTTTCCATAATTGGCTCAGACGGAGAGAGGCTCACACTTAGGGTTCCTCTGCTACCTCCCCAGTGTCTTCCCATGAGGAAAATCATTCCTAAAATAGGACCCACATCTCATTGCTCATTCTGCAAATCGTCAACTGAAATGGTACCATTTTCTCCAAGATAATGACAATAGATTGAAATGTGTTCTGCCAACTTATTTGATAGGTAATTTCCACCCTCCATCAACACATTCAGATGTTCCCTGTATGTTATGGATGATTTTACATTTAAACAACAGCAGAAATGTTGCATTAGAAAAAAGTTATTTTTTTATTTGTAATTTTGACCTTATTTTTCTTTTGGATTGCAGGCTTTCTGTAAGTAATATGTACATTATACAAGTTTGAGATGGAAAAATTTGCTTCTCCAAAGAAGTGATGTAAGAAAAAGTGGTGCCACTATCCCAACCGCCTATTTATTTCTGGTTGTGTCTCTAAGAGAGAGAAAGGTAGCTGATTGAGTTGTCCATATTCTGCTTCTCAGTCCTTTATAAGACCAACGGTACCCCTTAGTAAGATAAGTAGCAGGCTGAAGTGGGATATGTGGTCGGGGTCAGGAATCAGGGAATAGCCAAAGACATCATTTATTTCATGAAGAATAGTAAGACTTTTTTAGGCCAAGGCTAGGTCATTTTCTGGTCCTGGGAAACAGCGTAAAATGAACCAATCTCTAGGAACATAGAAATCTTGGGAAAAAAGATAGATGAACATTCTCAAGTCTGATCACCTTTTTCTTGTATGCCTTGTGATCTGAATCCTTCTGATACAACCTTTTTATGAAGGTACTTTGAATTCATTCCCACTCCTTGAAAACATATTTCCTGCCTTGAACAATCAAGGAGAAGTTGGCAGCTTAAGAAACCAAATGACTGGAAACCAAGAGACTAACCAGCAGAAAATGATGACAACCAAAAGAAAACTATCCTGGGCATGTATGGGACCACTGCATCTCTGCTTGCATTCCCCTTTAAGAGGATTTGTGCCCTGATTGAACTAGAAAGCTCCACTGATCCCAGAGAAAGGAATGCATAAACCAGGCTATTCCTGCCAGATTCTTTCTTTTGAAAATTTGAACCAGAATACACATTAAAGTCTGCAAGTTTGTGGCTGAGTCAAGATAATCTTGATACCAGAACAGAGGTTCAAGAACTTCCACCACTGCTCCTGAGTTCACTGGGGTTTCTGGAGCTGTGCAGGTGGTCCCATATGGTAGACTGCATAATTGGCCTGATTCTACATCTCTCTTTATCCATATCCTTTGCCATGTAACTTTGAGATTCCTCTTACTAATAGAGCAGGATATGTTTCCCTTCCCCTTTGTATTGGTTTGGCTATTTAACTTGCTTTAGCTATTACAGTATGCTAGTTGAGGCTTTGGGTAACCATAATGGAGAGATCCAAAAGCCATTATGGAGAACGTCTTTCCTGGAATCAAGAAAACTTAGAAGTAAATTGTAACATAAAGTTTCTTTGTGAGCTAGAATTCGAATAACAGAAAGCTAACTCAAGGATTTAAGTGTTGGAAGACATCAGGCCTGGTATACCATCTCTGCCTGGTGTGTTGAATCTCTGATCTTGCACGTTAGATGATGTTGTCAATGCCCACATTTATATCTGTGACTTAACTTCCCTGTCTCCATGTTCTTCAGTCATGTTAATACCTTGAGTTTAGTGTTTTGAGTTTAGTGTTCCACCTTGAAGCAATCTTTTTCTTTAGCATTAACTGTGTGTATCTCTCTTCTGATTAAACAGAGCTTCATACTCAGAGAGCATTTTAATTTCTCTTTTTAAAGCATATCTCTACTGATCCTAGGGAAAGTATAGACTGAACCTATGAACAATTGAAGTAAAAATGACCTTGGTGTTTAACTTCTTTGAAAATAGCAATTTTACAAATATTTCCAGCAAAATTTAGGGACAATCTTTTGTATTGTAAACATCATAATTTCTTGGTTTTTAAAAAAATTTCCTTTTCCTTCATGATGCTCTTAGTGTAGTAATGGAGTTGAAAGTGTTATTGTGTAGAGGGATCCTGACCTCTTCAGGGCTGAGAGATCACACAGAGATCAGGGAACACAAGACCAGTGATCAGTTCCCAGTGGAGCTAATTGATAGGAACATATTTTATGAATGAAGTTACAAGATAAAAACTGAGACTAATGAAATACTCCAATGACTCCAAAGTAATTAAGGGAGGCATTCCATATACTACCTCTAATTAGACACTGAGGCTGAGAATTTGCAATTGACTCTATTCTCTAGTGGTACTGACCCCTTGTCTAATACAGCAGCAACTGAGAATATTCATAACGAAGAAAAGGAAAACCTTCCTTCTAGGGTGAGAAGAAGCCATTTAAGGAAGGCTAGGGTGGGTACTAGATAATTACAACCAAAGTAAATTTCACACAGTCTATGTTTTTCAAATGATTCCTTTAGGCAAACAAGTTCAAGAGACGCTTTAAAAATAACTTCTGTAAGACAATTCTTTTTTAGCTTTAAAAAAATGGTGAAAAATAAGGTCACAAACTTTTAAAAATGTGTTTACCTATTTTTGCTCATCAGTATTTTCAGCATTTTAATCTAATGTTATAGTTTACTTTAATCATTACTCCTATAAAATGTAATACTCCAAGCTGGGCTCGGTGGCTCAGCCTGTGATCCCGCGCCTTTGGGAGGCTGAGGTGAGTGAATTTCCTGAGCCCGTGGGTTTGAGACCCGCCTGGGCAGGCAAGACCTCATCTCTACAATAAATCAAAAATTAGCCGGGCGTGGTAGCGCACGCCTGTAGTTCCAGCTACTTGGAAGGCTAAGGCGGAAGGATCGCCGGAGTCCAGCAGGTCAAGGCTGCGGTGGCCGGGAGCGGCCACTACACTCCAGTCTGGGTGACAGAGTGAGACTCCAACTCAAAAAAAAAAAAAAAAGGAGTAATACTCCAAACTTTCATTGATTCTTACACATTGAACAATGTGTTATCTTACCTCTTAACTCTCGTTCAAAACATTTTCCTTTAAGTTGCCCTCTCTGAGATCTTATAGTTTCTTAAAGATGTGGTGAAACCATCATATACTGAAACTAATGAATGGATTTTAGTCACCAGGTATTTAGTGAGTATCTTGTGTGTGTTCTAGATATAATGAAAAGGCAGAAGATTTGATCAGGTACCTGATCTAGAATTTTATAGTTCTGTTCTCAGAAATAAAGCACACAAAACATATATACTAATAGCATATGGCAGAAGATAATTATGTGTGGAACTAGACACCCGACTTCATAAGAGACTAAATGAGGGGAGATAAGCAAGACTTGAAATACCAGCAAAGGCTCCAGTGGGAGGAGAAACTCAGAGGGTACATCAAAGGTCCTGAACAAATGGAATGGAAAGTCGTAGGAAGCAAGTTGAGTGACTATACCAGGAAGGAAATTTTAGGACATGATACTCATTCCAACAGGAGAAATGTGTAATTGATGGTTGTGGGTTTGTCTCCATCATTGACTTTCATGAAAACCAGACCAGAATTGTATATAATTATTTCACGTTCAATTAATCATGGTCATTTTGCCAAGTTATGAATAATTAGATGTAGGCCAAGTAATTTAAAATCACTTTTAATTTTTTTATTTTAAAAAATCTTCCCTAAATAAAATCTTAGAGCAGACAGGGACCCTAAGAATTATCTACTTAAATACTTCTCCTAATGCAGAAACATATTCCTAACCATTGATGGGTGCATGGGGTCCACGAGCCCCCAATATGTTATTTAATATTTTTCTTAAATTATTTTATTACTTATTTTCACATAGAGATGTTTTATAGCTCAAATGCACATCTAAAGGCATTGATAAACCCTTACAAGGCTTAGAAGGCTGTAGTCTGTAGCATTGTTGCCAGGTAGCCACCATGAACCAATAACTGGGAGCTAATCACCTATCAGTTTAGCCAGCTATAATTTCAACAGCTCTAATGCTCCCTAGGTTATGCTTATCTGAAGTGTTATAATCAGTAGTCCTGGTTTGGTCCTTCTTTGAGGGTAGGGTGGTGTATCCATAATTGTTGATGTAAGTAGGAGTCAGTCAAGATGAGCCCCCAGTGCTCAGTGCTTAGGTATTTCTAGCCTCAGCATTGAAAACTATTACATAGTTTTCTGTCAAGAGGATGTGAAGATTGAGTTTTCTATTTGTTTTTACTTTCTTTATAAAATAAAATTAAAATAAAGAATAAAACCTAGGAGATTATTTGGCATACCTTACAGAGCTCAAGATACAGACAAAGCAACATTAGCCTGGTGATCATAAAACACACTATCTCCATTGCTTTTCTTTGGTTCACTGAGTAGATTTGGGAGGCTTTTCTACATTGGGCTCATAACTTTTCGCCCTAATGAGTAGGAGCTGTTTAAAATAACATACTGATTTAAAGTTTTCTCTGATGTCTTATTTTTTTAATGTGATATATCAGAATCCCCCTTCCACTTACATCTTTCAGAAGTGGTGCCAATAATGTGGGGGACAATAAATTATTTAAAGTGGGGGAAGCCATATAACAAACAGGAAAGCCAGTAGTTTATTAAAGATAGCTGCACACAAATGCACATTTGCCAGCAGTGTCGACAACAAATCAGAAATGATATATGGCCTTTCTCACATGCCTGCAACATTTAATATCTTTGAAAGACATTAAAGTTGTCAAATATTTAGACCACAATCTGCGAAGCAGTGAAAATATAGTATCTCTGTTTACAAACAGGCCTAGAGCGTAGTTACAATTACCTTGCCTCGCTTTTCCTAAAGGGTAAACATCTTTCACATATTTGTTTGCTAGTGTACTTTGCTTTGCAAAATAGTTCTGATCCTGAGGTGATGTTTGTTAATCCAGTCCCACTTAACCATAGACTAAAATTATCATTTCAGAGGCTGTCATTTATGTTCAATTTCTGATTCATGTAGGGTCTCACCATTTACATTTGTTTGCCCCCTTCATCCTGCCCCATTTCATACTGAATGATGTCTGTGCAGCTACTTTAGTGGATTGAAGAGACTATTTCTTTTTAAGCAGGTAGTAGTGAATACTTTTGGAGGTAAAATATAATGTTCCTAATTATTTTGCTTTATAAGTTGAAATTTGATTTAGATTCATCTTTTATTAATTTTATAACAATTTAAACATATAAAATAATAGAATAGTATTATAAATCCCATGTACCCATCATCCAACCTCGATTATCAACTCATAACGAATCATGTTTTATCCACACTCCCATATTAATTTATTTTAACATGAAGCAAATACTAGACAGCATATTATGTCATTTAACCTAGTGTCTTCCAACCCCTCTGGCATCAGGGACTGGTTTTATGGAAGACAATTTTTCCATGGATGAGGGTGGTGTTTCAGGATGATTTAAGCACATAACATTTATTGTGCACTTTATTTCTATTATTATTACATTGTAATATATAATGAAATAATTATACAATTATATAACTCACCATAAAATAAAAAGAGGCACGGACAAAAGTAGTAAATAAAATAATGGATGGGCCATGCATGGACTAAAATAAGTGTCAGATTCTGACTTAAAGCCTGCCACCAGATGCAGCTGTACAGTTGAAGTACACCAACTCAATTGCCACTCAGTGATAGGGTTTTGATATGAGTCTGAAAGCAATTGATTTATTATGGTCTCTGTGCAGTCCAACCTTACTGCTGATTGTTAATCTGTATTTGCAGCCACTCAGCACTTGCATCACTGCCTCAACTCTAGCTCAGGTTATTAGGCATTAGATTCTCATAAAGAGCCTGAGTACACAATCTAGGTCTCTCACATGTGCAGTTCACAAGAGGGTTTGCACTCTTATGAGAATCTAATGCCACTGCTGATCTTACAGAAGGCGGAACTCAGGTAGTAATGCAAGTGATAGGGGGCAGCTGTAAATACAGATGAAGCTTCACTTGTTTGCCAGCTGCTCACCTCCTGCTGTGCAGCCCAGTTCCTAACAGGCCACAGAATGGTATCGGTCTGTGACCCGGGGATTGGGAACCCCTGATTTAATCCATAAATATTCCAGAAATTCTAAAGCATAATGACATTTTAAAAATATCACTGTATTGCCATAGTTATACATAAGAACAATAAAGACTACTATTATTAAATATCATCATTGTTAACCAATTGTCAACTTTTCTAAGCAGTTTGAATCTAGAGCTGCATAATTTCCTTTTGTTGTGATTGCTGGTTGTGTCACTTGAAAGTGTTTTATTTGTTCTTCTTCTCTATATTCTTTTTCCTTACATTTTATTGGGGAAAATACTGACTGGTTTGTTCTGTGGAACTTCCTGATGACTGTGTTTTGGTGCTTGAATCTGTGTAGTATAGCTTAACATGTATTTCTGTCTCCCATGTTTCTTATATATTGATAGGTATAAAGGCTTCATTAGATTCAGGTTCAAATTTTTGGCAGGAATACTTCATAGATGACACTACAAGCTTCCATCAGAAAGACACATGTCTGGTTCTTTGTGATGCTAGCAGTCATTGATGATTATTGCTTAGATTCATTATTTCATTAAGTGTTCAAAAATGTTAAGGTTTAATTCATATAGGAAAAACAGTACAAATGTTTGTTTTCAATGGAATGAGTTATTCTCCGGCAATCTCCAAGGTGACAAATGAGAGATTCTTTTTTGTTTGCTGTTTGTTTTGTATCCTTTTGAACTCAGATTGAAATATACTTTATGTTTCAATTGGTTGCAGTTATTATTTTTAATGATGACCAAATTGTATCAGCATTGTCAGCAGGAACTTTTTAAAGTTGGCTTCTCAGAGGTTTTGACATGGCTCCAGTAATTCTGTTTTTGTTTTAAAATTTAATTTATTTTCTTATTATTTTAATTGACACATAATCACACATTTATGGGATATGTAGTGATGTTTCAATACATATGATGTATAGTGATCAGATCAGGGTAATTATCATATCCATTTCAAATATTTATTATATCTTTGTTAATTGTTTTTGGTGATTTTTTTTTAACTTTCTGCTTTGATATCGTATCCCAGATTCATCTTGTATCGGAACCAGCAGTTTTCAAGAATCTGTGGAGATCACAGTCCAGACATTAGGGATGCTTACTGGTAATCAATTTGTTATTGTTTGTAGGCCTTTTTGTTGAACAGAATTATGAAATACTTTTAAAAAAATAAAATGTGTTCATTCTAATACTTTCAATACTAATTTAAAGATGCCACGATTTTACTTAAACTCAGAATTCTTAAACTATAGCAACTTAAACCTGTGCCCTCAAATCTCAGATTTCAAAGGGGAAAAAAATACTCATTTGTTATATCTCACAAAACTCATACACCATTTACAAGATAACATGTGTTTATTTTTAGAAGGTAGAAAGATAAATAATAGGTAGCTCCTCCCCTGAAAAACATTTAAAATATTATGAGTAATACACTGATTCAACAAATACATAGTGACCTTCACCATATGGGTAACCATATTTCAGATGCTTGGATTCAGCAGTTAACAGGACAGAGAAGTTCCCTTGTATCACAAAGCTTACTTTTGACCATAATTATAATGATGGAGTAAACATAGGGGACCAAGGTGTAGAGGTGAGGAAAATTGATTGATTTAGAGTCCTATAATTAAATAAATATAAATTAAGCCTTGTTGTAGACCTGTGGGATAGAGCACAACGCTAACCAGATTCAACTTTCCTAAATTTCATCCCAACATGGCAGTGGGGTATCTATTCCTGGTATCAAAAGTGAAGAAGCAAGTACAAAGAAGCCTTTATTAGGTCTTTCATTATTATTATTGTCATTTAGATAAAGAATCTTGCTTTGTTGCTCAGGCTGGAGTGCAGTGGTGTATTAATAACTCACGGCAATCTTGAACTGTTGGGCTCGGCCAGGTCTTGACCATGATGTTTGGTGCACAGTAGCTGAACATGTTTTTTTTCCCCCTTCCTTCAGATTAACTAATGGTTTTAACATATAGGCATGTATTTTCATTAATAAAAAGCAAGCGATTCTCTTCTGTACATTTTATTAGTTGTTTTGATTATAAACTACACACAATGAACTACATATGTTCAAAGCATACAATTTATAAGTTTGGACAAATTTAATCCCTCCTTCCTGCCCCCATCCTGTTTCACTCATTCCCAGGCAACCACTGACCTACTTTCTATCACTGTAAATTAGTTTGTGTTGTCCAAAACTTTATATAAATAAAATCTAAGCCGGGCTCGGTGGCTCAGCCTGTAATCTCGCGCCTTTGGGAGGCTGAGGAGAGTGGATTGCCTGAGCCCACGGGTTCGAGACCCACCTGAGCAGGTGAGACCTCATCTCTACAATAAATCAAAAAATTAGCTGGGTGTGGTAGCGCGTGCCTGTAATTCCGGCTACTCGGAAGGCTGAGGCGGAAGGATCCCCGGAGCCCAGCAGGTCGAGGCTATGGTGGCCGGGAGCAGCCACTGCACTCCAGTCTGGGCAACAGAGTGAGACTCCAACTCAAAAAAAAAAAAAAAAAAAAAAAAAATCTACTCTGTTTTTTTTAACTTTTTTCACACAAGTATAATTATTTTCTACATGTTGTAACATGCCCATTCCATGTTATTATTGAGTAGTATCTCATGAAATGAATCTATCAGTTTGATTATCCACCCATGTGTTAGTGGCCACTTGGATTTTTCCCAGTATGGGTGTATTACAATACAAATAAAGCTAATACAAATAGTCAATGGACAAGGTTTTCTATGGACAAATGTTTTTATTTTTCTTGAGTAATTATCTAGAAGTAGAATGGGTGAGTCATGTGATAGGTATATGTTTCTATTAAGAAACTGCATAAACTGTTTTTCAAAGAGGTTATACCATTTGATATTTCCACCAGCAATGTATGAGAGGGGATTAATTCACATCCCATTAACATTTGATATGATCTGTCATTTTTTTGGCCATTTCAGTAAGTATATAAGAGTATCATTTGCACACTTTTAACTTGTATTCCTATAATAACTGATGGTGTTGAACATTTTCAATGTGCTTTTCTGCCATCTGTATATCACCTTTGGTTAAGTATCTGTTTATATCTTTTGTTCATATTTTATTGAATTATTTATTGGTTTAAGAATTCTTCATGTACTTAGAATATAAGTCCTTTAGACAAGTGATTTTCAAATAATTTCTCTTATTCTATGGCTTGTCATTAAATTCTTTTAACAGTGTCTTTTTTGGTTTTTTTTGAGTTGAATTCTCACTCTGTCACCCAGACTGGAATGCAGTGACTGCTCCCGGCCACCGCAGCCTTGACCTGCTGGGCTCTGGCGATCCTTCCGCCTCAGCCTCCCAAGTAGCTGGAACTACAGGCGTGCGCTACCACGCCCGGCTAATTTTGATTTATTGTAGAGATGAGGTCTCGCCAAGTTGCCCAGGTGGGTCTCGAACCTGCGGGCTCAGGCAATCCACTCTCCTCAGCCTCCCAAAGGCACAGGATTATAGGCTGAGCCACCGAGCCCAGCTAACAGTGTCTTTTAAAGTGTAGAAATTAGCCGGGCTTTGTGGCTCAGCCAGTGATCCTGTGCCTTTGGGAGGCTGAGGAGAGTGGATTGCCTGAGCCCGCAGGTTCGAGACCCGCCTGGGCAACTTGGCGAGACCTCATCTCTACAATAAATCAAAAAATTAGCCGGGTGTGGTAGTGCATGCCTGTAGTTCCAGTTACTTGGGAGGCTGAGGCGGAAGGATTGCATGGGCCCCGCAGCCTTTGCGGTGGCCGGGAGCGGCCACTGTATTCCAGTCTGGGTGAGAGAGTGAGACTCCAACTCAAAAAATAAATAAAAAAATAAAGTGTAGAAATTCTTAGTTTTCATAGAAGTCCAATGTATTGGTATTTTCAAAAGAGTGTGTGCTTTTTGTATTTTATATAAGAGATATGGCCAAACTTAAGGTCACTGGGTGACAGAGTGAGACTCCAACTCAAAAAATAAAAAAAAAATAAAGTGTAGAAATTCTTAGTTTTCATAGAAGTCCAATGTATTGGTATTTTCAAAAGAGTATGTGCTTTTTGTATTTTATGTAAGAGATATGGCCAAACTTAAGGTCACCAAGATTATTTTCTAAGTTTTTTCTATAGATTTTATACATTTAGATTTTAGATTTCCTTTTATAAATTTAGAAATTGTATTAATTTAATTTTAAAGATTTATATTTTATATTTATGTCTATGACCCATTTTTAGCCAAATTTTAAATCTAGTGTAAACATTAAATTGAAGTTCATTTGTCTGCAAATAGATACTCAATTATTTTAACACCATTTGTTGAAAATACCATAACTTATCAGTTGGATTACCTTTGAAAGTTTTTTTCAAAAATCTATTTTCCTTATATGTGTGTGCTTTTTACTCAATTCTCCATTCTGTTGCATTGATCTACTTGTCTAGTAAACAAAATCTTAATTATAGAAGCTTTGTAATATGCTTTGGAATCAAGTATTGTTCTCCAATTATATCCTTCTTCAAAGTTGATTTAGCTATTTTAGATCCACTGGTTTTTCCATCTGACTTTAGAATCAGTTTTCCAATTTTTGCAAAAACAAAACAAAACAAAAAAAAACAACTTGCTATATTTTGGGAAAGATTTTTATTGAACATGTAGATAATTTGGGGAGAACCAAGTTCTTAGCAATAGCAAGTCTTTATAAGCACAGTATATGTTTCCATTTATTTAGGTATTCTTTAGTATCTCTTGAGAATGCTTTGTATATTTCATTCTATTAGTTTTGCATGTATTTCACCAGAAATTTCTCAAGCATTTTTATAGATTTTGCTGCCATTCTAAAAGGAAATTTTTACTAATTGTTTTCCATTTATTTGTTGCTAATATATAGAAATAAAATTGATTTTATATGTTAATCATGTATCTTGTTAGTTTGCCAAACATGCTTGTTTTAGTCAATTTTTAAGAGATTTCATAAGATACCTTATGCAGATGATCATGTTGACTACAAATAAAGATATATTTTCACTTCCTTTCAAATCAGGGTGCTTTTTTTTTCTTGTTTTATTGCACTGAATAGAAACTTTAGTAAAAATAATTGCAAAGAATAAATGAGAACTAGAATCTTTGTCTTGCTTCCAGACTCTAGGGATAGCATTTATTCTTTCACTATTAAGTATAATATTACCTGTAAATTTTTCATAGATTCTCATGACCAGGTTTTAAAATTTCCTTTTCAATTTTTACTTTGCTGTGAGTTTTTATCAGAATGGACACTGGATTTTATAAAATGCTTTATTCATGTAAATTAAAATGACCATATGAACCTTCCTTTTTAGTTTACTATGGTGAATTATAATAATAGATTTTTACATGTTAAACTAACCTTGCATTCTTGAAGTAAACCCCACATGGCCATAATGCCTCCTACTATTTATACAGACAGTACCTGACTTACAATGGATTCATTTACAATTTTTCAGTTTTACAATGTTGCAAAAGTGATATGCATTCAGTAGAAACAATACTTTAAATTTTGATTTTTTTCCTTGGGCCAGTAATATGTGATACAATACTCTTAAAAGATATTCAACATTTTGCTATAAAATAGACTTTGTATTAGATGATTTTGCCTAACTGCAGGCTAGCATAAGTGTTTTGAGTACATTTAAGGTAGGCTAGGCTAAGCTATGAAGTTCAACAGGTTAGGTTTATTAAATGTGTTTTTTAATTGCATTTTCAACTTACATGGGTTTATTGGAATGTAAGTCACAATGGGTTTATGGAATAAGTCAAGGGCCATCTGTAAATTGTTGGATTTATTTTGCTGTTTTAACAATGTTTGTATCTATGTTCATGAAAGATATTGGTATGCTCTATTCTTATAATGTCTTTCTCAGATCTTTGTCAGATTTTAGTGTCACAATAATGTTGGCCTCATAAAATGAATTAGAAAGTATTCCTGCCTCTTCAATTTTCTGAAATAGTTTGCGTTGAGTTAGTAGTATTTCTTCCTTAAATGTCTTGTAGAATTAACCAATGTATCTTTCTGAGCTTGGCATTTCCTGCAGTTAAGTTTTTAACTACAAATTCGATTTTCTTTGTATAGAGCTATTCAGGTTATGTATTTCTTCTTGAATGAGCATTGGTATTTGTGTCTTGCATGATACTTTTTTAATTTATCTAAGTTGCTGAAGAAATTAGTATACATTTGTTTATACCGTCCTTTATTATCCATTTAATGTCTGTAGATTGTATAATGATATCATTTCTCCTTCCTTGTATTGTTAACTTGTGTTTTCTCTATTTCTTCTCTCATCAGTCTGGCTAGAAGTTTATCAATTTTATTGATCTTCTTAAAGAACCAGAGATTGAATGTAATTTCATTTATTAATCATTGTTTTTCTGTTTTATATTTCCTTGATATTTCTCTCTGATCTCTGATATTTATTGTTTCAATTTATTATATTTTAACATGAAGCATATTTAATGTTAATCATATCAGTATGATATTTATTGTTTCAATTCTTCTGCTTACTTTGAATTTCATTTGTTCTTCACTTTTTTTTCTTAAGGTGAAAGTTTTTTTTTCTTGAGAGAATATAAGCATTTGATTTGGTTTTATGAATTTCACTCTAAATAAAGATTTAGTGGCACTTCATAAATTTTGATGTGTTATGTTTTAATTTTCATTCTGTTGTAATTTTCTTTTTGTTTTCTTCTCTTTTTTATTTAGAAGTATGAAATATAGTTTTCACATACCTGGGTTTTCTTTTTTCTTTGGAGGCATAGATTTTATTTTGTTACCATGGAATCTTTAGCATTTTGAGCAAAAACTATAAAAGATATTGTTGAATAAACAGATTCTTGTTCTGTTATTCCTACTAATATTTCTGGTCTCTGTATCTGGTTCTGGATATTTGCAGGAAATAAAAAAGTAAATATGTATTTTGGCATATTTTTTCTGTCACTTAATTGGTGAAAAGTTGCTTTAGAAAACAAAATACCTATTTCTTTCCAAATATATTTTTTGTTATTGATTTCAAATTAAATTCTAATTTGGTCATAGAACATACTTTTTGTGGCTTGAATATTTTTAAATTTATTGAGATATAGTTTATAATTAGAGTATGATTAATATTCTCTCCTTCCAACTCCCACTCTTTGTCTTTTTTTGAATGAAGTATTTTCAATGATTCAATTTTATCTTTTTTTATTTATTTCTTATTTAGAAATCTTTGATATGCAGTTTTAGTGGTTGCTTTAGGGATTACATTATATATCTTTAACTTATAGTCTATTCTCAAGTTGTTGGAGTCTCAAATTACATACATACTTGACTGCTTGAAGTTGTTTGATACACTGCTATTGTGCTAATGTTTTCCGTACTTTCTTGCTTTGTTTTTTGTTTTGGATAATTTCTATTGCTATGTTTTTAGTTCCATTAAGTTTTTCTTTTGCAATTTCTAATTTTATCTTAATACTTTTCAGTGTTGTTTTCACCTCATACATTGTTGTTTTCATTTCTTGGTCCAAATTTCTATCTATTCTCAATTTAATTCAATATGAAGAACTTTCTTTAGCATTTTCTGTTATGAAAGTCTGCTGGTGAATAATTTTATTTTTGTTTGTTATTGTCTATTTCCTCTTCATTAAAAAAACTGTTTTTATTTAAAAATGTTTCATACTTTCAAAAAATGTATGTGCTATTAAAAATAATGATTGTATACATTTATCAAGTTTACTTTTGGTTAACATTTTGTTAAATTACATTATCATCTCTGCTTTCTCTTCTTTCTACTCCTAAATATTTCTGTGTTTATTTCCTAAAATCAAGGGCATTTTCTTACATAACCAAAGAATAATTATTAATTTCGGTAAATTAAACATTGTTACAATACTTTTTATATACTATATCATCCACATTCCCATTGCGGTCGTGTCTTTTAAAGCATTTTTCTCAAATATAGGATCTATTCTAGGATCAAGTATTGCATTTAGTATTCATGATTTTTGACACTAGGAATTCTTTAATCTGGAAGAGGTTTTGGGGTGTTTCTTTTTTTTCTTTTGAAATGTTATGAATTTTGGAAATGAGAATATTTCTCACTTCAGATTTCTTTCTTTCTTTCTTTCTTTCTTTCTTTCTTTCTTTCTTTCTTCTTTCTTTCTTTCTTTCTTTCCTCCCTTCCTCCCTCCCTCCCTCCCTCCCTCCCTCCCTCCCTCCCTCCCTCCTTCCTTCCTTCCTTCCTTCCTTCCTTCCTTCCTTCCTTCCTTCCTTTATTTCTTTCTTTTTTTGAGTTGGAGTCTCACTCTGTCGTCCAGACTGGAGTGCAGTGGCCGCTCCTGGCCACCGCAGCCTCGCCTGCTGGGCTCTGGCGATCCTTCCGCCTCAGCCTTCCGGGTAGCCGGAATTACAGACGTGCGCTACCACGCCCGGCCGATTTTTTTTGGATTTATTGTAGAGAGGAGGTCTCGCCTGCCCAGGCGGGTCTCGAACCTGTGGGCTCAGGCCATCCACTCACCTCAGCCTCCCAAAGACGTGGGATTACAGGTTGAGCCACCGATCCCGGCTTGGTGTTTCTTTATAGTTAATTTAGTTTATGCAACTCAGGTCACAATATTACATAAAAGATGCTGTGTCGTTTTCAGAGTATCAGATCTGAGACATGTAAAGACAATTTACCCAGTCTCTGAAGATGTTAATTTTGACCACCCAGCCCAGGAATGTTCTAATTTCTGTAGTAGATAATTTCAAATTTTTTCTTTATATCCAATTAGAAATTCACAACCATGCAAATATCCTGAACTTCATCATAACCTCTCACATTAGATTTACAGTTAGTGGATAATTCTTGCTTTAATTGATCTTAGAACCGCAGGAGACATCTTTATGGGAATCGGAGTAGGCAAACAATTCCTGGTCAAAACCCCAGATGTCCATGCAATAAGAGATAAGATAGACAAGTGGGACCTCATTAAACTGAAAAGCTTCTGCAAAGCAAAAGAAACCATCAAGAAAGCAGGGAGACAGCCCACAGAATGGGAAAAAATATTTGCCAACCGTATACCTGACAAAGGTCTAACATCCAGCATGTACAAGGAACTCAAACATATTGAAAGGAAAAAACAAACAGCCCCATTAAAAAGTGGGCAAAAGATAGACAAGTGGGACCTCATCAAACTGACAAGCTTCTGCAAAGTCAGAGAAATCATCAAGAGAGCAGGGAGACAGCCTACTGACTGGGAAAAAAACATTTGCCAATTGTATATCTGACAAAGGCCTAACATTAGGATCTATAAGGAACCCAAACATGTAAAAGAAAAAAAAGCCTCCTTACAAAGTAGGCAAAAGACAGAATAGACACTTCTCAAAAGAAGACATGTGAGCAACCAACAGAAACATGAAAAAAATGCTCAGTCTCACCAGTCATCAAAGAAATGCAAATTAAAAGCACACTGAGATAACACCTAACTCTAGTCAGGATGACCATCAAAAAACAAAAGATGCGAGAGGATGCGTGGGGGGTGGGGGGTGGGGGAAACACTTCTACACTGTTGGTAGGAGAGTAAACTAATACAACCATTGTGGAAAACAGTTTGGTGATTCCTAAAAGATCTAAAAATTGACCTTCCATATGTCCCACAATTTTCCTACTGGGAACATACTCAGAGAAACTCAAATCAATCTATGAAAAAGGTACCTGCACAAGTATGTTTATTGCGGCAAGGTTCACAATAGCAAAACATGGAACCATCCGTGCTGCCCATTGAAAAGGACTGGATTTTAAAAATGTTGTACATATACACGATGGAGTATTAGGCAGCATTAGAGAAGGACACAATTATGAACTTCACAGCAACTAGGATGGACTTAGAGTCTATAATACTGAGTGATCTATTACAGAAACAAAGAACTGAGCATCACATATTCTCACTCACAAGTGGACCTTGAACAATTATCGTAATACTATAAGAAAAGGATTGGCAGTAGTGGGAAATTGCCAGGGGAGGGAGGGAGCAAACCTCATCAACAAGAGTACCTGCATAATTAACATTTGTATATCT
The DNA here is from genome assembly GCA_027257055.1 of Cephalopachus bancanus. NCBI lineage: Eukaryota > Metazoa > Chordata > Mammalia > Primates > Tarsiidae > Cephalopachus > Cephalopachus bancanus. The sequence goes on along the minus strand of JAPVLO010000046.1, from coordinate 13,346,957 downwards.
AAACCTGAATTGTGCCCCACATCATTAAAATAAAAATCTTTTTTAAAAAGAAAAAGTGGGCAAAATGCATGAACAGACACTTCTTAAAAGAAGACATAAGTTCTGCTCAGTCTTACTAATCAGAGAAATGCAAATCAAAACCACCTAACCCCAGTAAGAATGGCCATCATTAATAAAACACAAAACAACAGATGCAGGCAGAGATGCGGAGAAAAGGTAACAATTCTACACTGCTGGTGGGAATGCAAACTAGCTCAATCTCTATGGAAAACAGTGTGACAACTTCTAAAAGAACTAGACACTGACCTTCCATATGACCCAGGAATCCTCCTTCTGGGAATATACTCGAGGAACTAAAATCATTCTACAAAAAAGATACCTGCACACACATGTTTATTGCAATACTGTTTACAATAGCAAAAACATAGAACCAACCATGCTGCCATTGAAACTGGGCTGGATACAAAAAATGTGGTACATATACACGAGGGAATATTATGCAGCCACAAAGAAGGACAAACATACAGACTTTGCAGCAACTTTGATGGGTTTAGAGTCTATAATATTCAGTGATCTATCACAGAAACAAAGAACTGAGTGCCACATATTCTCACTCATAAGCAGACCCTGAACATTTGCCATAACTATAAGAAAAGGATTGGCAGAAGCGAGACTGCCAGGGGAGGCAGAAGGGTCATATTACATCATTAAGGGTACCTGACATCAAACCAAAGTGGGGACCAAAGGGAGATCCATACTTTATGTGTACGATAAACACTTGTGTACCTAATTCTGAGTTGTACTCCACATCTTTAAAATAAAAAATATTTTTTAAAAAAGGATCTAAAAAAAAAGTTCAAACTGATTAAGATACTTTTAGGTTCAAACTCCGAACTCTCCCTTTCATGTGATTGGAAACAGCTAAAATCTCCGCTTCATTATTTCAGTCTTCCAACTGTTGCTTTCCTTTGGGGCTATGGCATCTTCCCAGATATTCACAGTTGAAGCTCAACCAAGGATTTGGGTAGAGTTTGCATAGAGATGTTGGGGCTCCCTTTCTGTGGCTTTTTCCTTTCCCTCACTTTCAAAGCTTGGAAACCCTAGCCTTCATTCTCAGACTTCTCCAGCTAGTAGCACTGTGACTTTCTGCTTGAATTCCTGCGAACCTATGCTACATTTGCTGAGATCGCTCAGGAGAAGGAGCATTAAGTGTAAATCTTACCCAAAGTAATCATTCTGCTATAAGTGACAGATCCCTTTCCAGTCACTGGCTGATTTGGGGCTGCTTTCCCGTACTTTCACGTACTTTATCTTTTGTACAGAGTTTGTCATTTTTAACCATGGAGTGGTTAGCCCAATACAAATTACTTTACCAAGTAGGAGCAGATCTCCTTATCTTTTATGTCCACCCCAGTCAGCTATTGTCTCCTCCACTCTACTAATACTGCTCATATCAAGCTCCTTAATATCCTCCACTTTGACAAATTCAGTAGTTGTTTTCAGCCCTTTCATTACTTGATCTATGTACATCACATGGCCTTGGTATTTCTTTTCTTTCTTGACTCCCTTTACTTGGGTTCAGGACCCAACACGAATCTACTTCTCTAACACTGCTTGCTCTTTCTTGGTGACCTTTTCTTTACCAAACTCATATTTTTACCAAAATATTTTGGAAAGCGTGAGAGTTCAGACTTAGGGGTTCTCTATTTTTCTACCTATAGTCAATCTGAGATCTAGTACCATGGTTTTAAATGCCATGTAAATATTTTGTAATTATTATTATATCTGACTAGATGTCTCCTCTGCATTCTGGTGTAATAAATCTCATTATATTCTCGAAATCTTACCTTAGCATCTCAAGTTTATTTATTTGGCATCTCAAACTTATTCTGTTCAAGTCTGAACTGTTGGTCTTTTTCCCAGAAGGCATTTTTCTTTCCCTTCCCTTCAGTAAAAATTAACTTTATTCATGCTGTTGCTTAGTTTCCAAATCATAGAGTCATTTGTGACTTCTGTTTTATTATTCAAATTCCACAAGTTTCCCTAAGAATTTACTCTATTTTTCCTTCAAAATGTGTGTAGAATTTGACCACTTTGTACCACCTTTTCAGCTACTAGTCTAATTCAAACTATTATCAGCTTTCACCTAGATTATCATGAGTTCATAACTCAACTATCTTTGTTGCTGGCCCATTATAATCTTACAGAGTCACCAGAGTAATATTTTTAAAACCTAAGTTAGTTCTTGTCACTATTTGGCTCAAAATTATCCAGTGGCTGGCATCTGTATCTCATTCAGAATGAGATCTGAAATCCTTCCCATTGTCTACAAGTCCCTCTATGATTTTGTCTCCCTAACAAGCCCTTTTATAATCTCACATTCAACTTCTCTACGCAACATTCCTCTTACTGCAACTGCTCTGATCTCCTTGCTGGATCTTTGCACTTATGATTTCCTCTGATTTGAACACATATTCTCTAACATCTGAGTTTTTGCCTCCTCATTTATTTAGATTTCTGCTTAAATGTCACCCCATTAAAGAAGCCTTCCTGTTCTTCCTATTTAATATAGTACCTTCACCATTCTCTAACCTTATTTTATAAGTTTCATGATACTGGTCATGGCAATAGTTTCTTAGATATGACACCAAAAGCATAAGCTGCAAAAGCAAAAAAGGTACAAATGGAACTACATCAAACTAAAAAACTTCTGCAAGCAAAGGAAATAGTCAAGAGAGTTAAAAGGCAATATACAGAATGGGAGAAAATATTTTCAAATCATATATCTGATAAGGAATTAGTATCCAAAATACATGAGCAACTCTTACAACTCAATAGAAAAAAAGAAAAAACCCTGATTTTAAAAAATGGGCAAAGGAATTAGACATTTTCCCAAAGAAGATAACATACGATATGAATCTATTCAATATCACCAATCACTGAAAAATGCAAAACAAAATGGCAATGAGCTATCACTTCACACCTGTTAGAATGACTATCAAAAAAAAAAAAAAAAAAAAAAGCCAAAAGACAGCAGTGTTGCAAAAGATGTGGGGCAATGAGAGCTCTTGCTCATTGTTGGTAGGAATGGAAATTGGTACAGCTGCTTCTATGGAAAACAGTATAGAGGTGCCTCAAAAAACTCAAAGTGCAACTACCATATAATCCAGAAATTTCACTTCTAGATATATATATATCTATAAGAATTGAAATCAGAGTCTTGAAGAGATATCTGCATTCCTCCCCTCCATGTGTACTGTAGCATTATTCACAATAGTCAAGATTTGGAAACAACTTAAATATCTATCAATGGATGAATAAATTTATGTAAGATGAATAAGTTTTAGAGATCTGCTGTACAACATTATGCCTAAACACGTATACATATTTATATATACACACACACACATATATATATATATACACATACATATATATATGTGCCATATTTGTTTGGTTTATTTAGTGTCTATCTTCCCAGCAACAAAAATGTAAGCTCCATATGCATAGGCACTAGTTCTGTTTTGTTCATTGCTGTATATTCAATACCTCAATAAATGGCTAGACCATTTATTATATTCAGTCATATTTGTAGAATGAATGAATGTGGTGAGAGGGAGCATAGTGCACTTGAGGAAATATGAGAGGGCCAGGGAAGGAGGCAAGTTAGGCAGAGGAACAGACTACAGAATTCTGTAAACCACAAAAGTGTGGATTTTTGACACTGAATAACAGAACTAAAGAGAAAAACAAGAGATATAAAAAAAAGGTGTAGAATTTTTTTTGTTTTGTATCGTTTTTGTTTTCTTTTTGTTTTTAAAGCAATGTTTGGTTACTAAAGTATTTTAAATAGGGGACAGATGTGATCAAATTTAGATTTTGGAAAAAAGCCCACTTTACAAATGTTTAAGTGCTAAGTCAGTTGTTCTCAGTCTTAGACTAATTAAATCAGATCATCTAGGGAGAGAGTACAGGCATCAGTAATTTCTAGTTTTTCAGGTAGTTCCAATGCACAGCCAATATTGAATGCTAGTAGTGTGGGGTAAGACAAGATTCCAAACACAGGTGGAGTGATTTCTTGTTTCAGTTTTTTTTTTTAACTTTTAAAAAATTTTTATTGTAAAGATGTGGGGTCCAATGCACTACTATAAGAAAATGACTGACAGTGTTGGGAAACTATGGGGGGAGATGGGACTAATGGTAGTAAACATCTGTCTGGAGATGGGGAGACACCAATTATCAACAAGGGGGCCTGAATGAAGCATATTTGTATACGCAACCCTTGACTGTACCCCACAATATCAAAATAAAAAATATGATTATATATATATATAAAAAGAAAACAAGCGTTGTTTCAGTTTTTATTTGTTAAGAATTAGAAGTCCTGGAGCCCAGCAGGTCAAGGCTGCAGTGACCGGGCGCAGTCACTGCACTCCAGTCTGGGCGACAGAGTGAGACTTCAACTCAAAAAAAAAAGAAAGAATTAGAAGTCATGACTCTTGTCTTTGTAATAAGAGAAAGTTGTACAAACTGTAAAGCATGACTTTCTTGGTCCCATCAGAGAGGCAAACTACTACCCTGAGATCCGGAGAGTTGAATATATCCAAGAGGCACATCAACTGAGGTCAGCTTACACAGAGTAGAATCTGCTGGGACCATAACTAGTAGGAATGCTTAAATGTTATTGTTGACAAATTGCTGAAGTCTAAGTCTTGATTAGCTTGAGAATGGGAAGTTCCTGAGGGCAGTGGTCATAAGGAGTGGGGGTCACACTTTCCCAGGGCTTTCTATAAGGATTCTACTATTTTCATTTGGGTACAAGTTGAAAATCTTGCTGTATGGCCCTGGCAGGGGAAGGATGAAAGCAGAAAGAGTAGTTATAATGAAACCCTCCCTCCAAAATGCCTAATCTCTAAGGTGAAGAACTTTATTAGAGGACCATTCTGAAACATTATCGCAACCAAAAGGAGGACATTCTGCTCCACTGTAGCCTGCTTGAGCATTCCTATCTTAACTCAGGGAAAATAAATAAAAGTTTCATGTTAAAAAGTAATCTGAGGCACAATACAATTTTAAAGAATTTATCTGAGCAGTGATTTACAACTTGGGCAGCATCAAGTTGAAGGTGGTTTCAGGTTCCACTGAAGATATGCATGAGAAAGCTTTTGTAGGGTAAACTCAGAAGCAAGGCAACTAAAATACTTGATTGGTTACAATAATGTTGTTTTATTTGGTCTATCCCATTGGAAAATTCCTAGTTGCTTGAATATATGTTAGGTGGCAGCTCCTGATTAGTTGACTTTAAGTTTCATTTTTCTTTAATATAGGCATTTACAAGAAATAACTCAATTTAAGTTTTGCCATCTTGGTTACTGCAGCCTTGTAATAGAGCTTAAAGTCTGGAAGTGTGATGATACCTCCAGCTTTGTTCCTTTTGCTAAGGATTGCTCAGGCTATTTGTGTTCTTTTTTTTTGCTTCTGTATGAATTTCTGTATTGTCTTTTCTAGGTCTGGAAAAAACAATGCTGGCAATTTGATAGGTGTATTGAATCTGTAGATTGTCTTAGTCAGAATGGACATTTTAACAATATTGATTCTTCTAGTCCATGAGCATGGGATATTTTTCTATTTGTTTGTCTTATCCTTGATTTCTTTGAGCAGCATTTTGTAGTTTGCATTGTAAAGGTCTTTCATATCTCTGGTTAGGTGGATGACAAGGTATTTCATTTTTTGTGTGTGGCCATTGTGAATGGGAATGTGCTTTTTATTTGGTTCTCAGTCTACTTGTTTTTGGTGTATATAAAGGCAATTGCCTTTTGTGCACTGGTTTTGTTTCCTAAGACTACCTATTACGTTTCGAGCTCTGTACTGTACCAGATCTTTTACAGAGCTCACAATGTCTCTTCAAGGGTGGTATCTTTAAAACTCTCATTTTATACTTGAGAAAGCAGAAGCCCAGAGAAATAAATAAGTAAACAGAGCTGGTAAGAGGTGCATATCCCATATAAACCCATGTGTGTGTGTGTGTGTGTGTGTGTGTGTGTGTGTGTGTGTGTGTGAACACCCATCTCCAAATCCACTGTGTTTTGCCATTACACTATATTTTTCATATATTAGCAAACAGAAAAATAAGTTGTGATAATTTTTTACTTAAAAAATAAAAACACAGCCGGGCTCGGTGGCTCAGCCTGTAATCCCGCACCTTTGGGAGGCTGAGGTGAGTGGATTGCCTGAGCCCGCGGGTTCGAGACCCACCTGGGCAGCGAGACCTCATCTCTACAATAAATCAAAAATCAGCCGGGCGTGGTAGCACGTGCCTGTAATTCCAGCTACTCGGAAGGCTGAGGCGGAAGGATCGCCGGAGCCCAGCAGGTCGAGGCTGCGGTGGCCGGGAGCGGCCACTGCACTCCAGTCTGAGCGACAGAGTGAGACTCCAACTCAAAAAAAAAATAAAAAATAAAAAAAAAATAAAAACAGCTTTCTACTGGAATTGACTATTTATCTGATTTTTGCCCTAGTTAAATAATTTGCACTGGTAACATTACATTCTATTGATATAAATGTAAAATTGGACCCTGATGATTACTTTTTAATGCCTTTATAAGATTGCATTATGATGCAACATTGAAAATAAAATTATTGTGAATATGGAATATTCCTTACCAAATGCTAGAAAGTATAAGTAAAGGCAATGAAAATGACCAAACTCTTAAAATAGATCATATAATATTGAAAGCTTGAGAGGATGAGGTCATCAAGTGATGCATCTTGAAGAACTCACAAAGGCCTTGAACTGCTGCTATTTGACTGAAGAGCTTCCAGCCAGTTTGAAAAAAAAAAAAAGTTTAACTTCCAGCAATATAAAATAAAGAAAACTAAATAAACAAATAAACCAAATGTTTGCTCAGATAGCCAATGTAGATAAAGCTTTACACCTTAAATTTATACTTCCAATTATAAGGAAGCTAAAGTGACTCCTCACGATGAAGAATCAGTGATGCGGGAAGGAAGGATAGAGATGGGAATCCCACGTAAGATGCTGAATAGCAATACAGGATTTTACTAATGCTACCCAAGCACTGAATTAAAGAAGTTTCAGTGATGGTTTATATATGCCAGATAATTGCTATGGCCACTAATTTATGAAGGATTTGAAGAGAAAAAAACTACCTGTGAAATTGACCAACCTGATGTCTTAGGAAAAGTGAATATTGAAAGATGGCAGAGGCTTAATAGGTTGAAAAGTTAGGGATGGGAACTACCTCATATATGTACCTCCCTCCTCTGCCCAGCTAGTACTCATGACAGAGTCTCCCATATAGTTTCACTAAAGGCATTATTCAACAATTTGAAAAAAATTAAAGAACATCTTCTAATGAATATAGAATGTTTAAGGTCATGGAAGAACATCCCCCCCAAAAGCCTGACAGAGACCATTCTCCTCTTCTTACATCCATTTCAAATACATTCTCAGAATCAGCACCATTCTATTTTTAAACATTTCATTTGTCAGCTTTTTATTATTAAAAAAAATGTCCAATTTGCTTAAAGTGCCTCAGGCAGAAGTATGATCAAATTCATTGATGACAGTGACACTGAATAAGAATGGACAGGGACAGAAATACCAGGACCCATTAAAATGGACCCATGGATATAGAGTGCTCTAAGCCCTGTACTCAACCACATCCAGGGTTTAGAAAAATAAAACCGGGGATGATCACAGAGTGAGTCAGAATCAACCTCAGAGGCCATGTTTTTATACCCTAAAGGACTAAATTACACTATGGCCTAACCAAAAATTCCCAGGAGATTATCTGAATAACCATGCTGTCTTCATTTACTATCTCTTCCTCAAGGATCTGTGAGGGAAGGAATGGCCCTTGACATTCTTATGTGGAGATGTTGCCTTAAGCACATGTAGGTTTAGATGATTTTAAATCAGTGTTCATATTGAGAATGAGTACAGCTGCAACATGTATGGAACATAAGGCAATAGAAAAGGCAAAGGAGAGGCCTGAACAGTTCTCTATAATCCCTTCTATTAGCACATAAACAAGTATTTATCTGTTGTTCCACCCAGATATCTGAGTATGACAAATTCCTTCAACATGGTAGCCATAAAATAAAGTAGTCAACAAGGAGCCAGGACACTATCTGAGGTGCTGTGAAATTGCAGAAACAAGTTCTGAGAAATCCAGAAATTTAAAATTATGTTTTCACAAATGTGCTGTCGTATCAAACAAGGGTGATAGTTCTTTAATTCTTTGGGGTAGAGTCATTGAAGCAGGTTGGGGGAGCGTCAAGGAATGCAAATCAGTTGAGCCAGCAGTAGAGGGGATAGTTCTAGTTGACATTCCTAAAGACTTTTTGCTGATGATACACAGTCTGTCCCTGTGGATGCACTTATCTTTTTATTGAAGAGGCACTGAGCAGGTGAAAAATTCCAGGGACTTTGGCCTTGGTTGTAGACCACAATTAAGCTTTCTGGAAGTCTAGGTGGGTGGATGAGAGAGGACAGGGGGCAGGGCATCATGAAGTTTGGAGAAAGAAGGTCTCAACTGATGGGGCACTAAGGGAGACGACCACATGATGAGATGCCATTTTAAAGTGCCTGCTAAGCTTTTTCAACAAATGGTGCCAGAACAATTAGACATACATGGTGGAAAAAAGAAACAAGAAAGCAAGGAAGGAAAAAGGAAGGAAGGAAGAAAGGAAGATAGAAAAATATAACTCTTGACCTAAACCTCACACTTTATAAAAAGCTAACATAAAATGGATCATAAACTTAAGTGTAAAATGTAAAACTACAAAACATTTAGAAAAAATGAACATGAGAAAAATATTTATAATCTAGGACCAAGTAAAGAGCTTTTAGATCTGGGGACAAAAATATAGTCTAGAAAAGCAAAAATTGATAAATTCAGCCTCATTGAAATAAAAATTTTGCTATGTAAAATACTGTTAACAGGATGAAAAGACAATCTACGAGCTGGGAGAAAATATTTGCAAACTACCTATCAAACAATAAAACGACTACTATTTAGACTATATAAATAGCTCTCAAGATTCAACTGTTAAAAAATTAATTAAAATGTGGGAAAAAGACATATAAGCAGCTATTTTATTGACGAGGATAAACCAATAACAAATAAGCACATGAAAAGATGTTCACCAACATTAGCCATTAGGGTAATCAAAATTAAAACCACAATGAGGTATTTCTATATACCTATTAGAATAGCTAAAATATGAAAAAAATAGTGATAACACCAAATGCCAGTAAGAAGCAAGAGAAATTGTATGGCTCATATATATTGCTGGTAGAAATATAAAATGGAACAACCACTTAGGAAAATAGTTTCTTATAAAACTAAACTTGCAACTACCATACAGCCCCAAAATTATACTCTTGGACAATTATCCCAGATAAATTAAAACTATGTTCACATTTGTGCATGTATACTCATAGTCACTTTATTAGTAATAGCCCAAATCTGAAAAAAGTCACGATATTCTTCACCACACAAATGATTAAACAAATTGTGGCACATTCATCCCATGGAATATATCTTAGCAACAAAGAGGAACAAATTATGAATGCATGCAACAACTTGGATGAATCTCCAAGGTATGATCTTCAGTGGGAAAAAAAAATTTCCAAACATTGCTTACTATTATTTCATTTCTATAACATTCTTGAAATGATAAAATTGTAAGAATGTAAAACAGATTAGTGGTTGTAAGAAACCAGGGACAAGAGCTGGGGAAGGGAGAAGAGGGGAATGGGTTTGGTTACACATGGGCAATGAGAGGGATCTTTATGGTGATGGAAATCTTCTGTACCTTGACTGTATCAATATCAACATCTTGGTTGTAATATTTCATCATAGTTTTGCAAACTGCTACCATTGGGAAGAACTGGATAAAGGTTACAGAGAATCTTACCATAGTATTTCTTAAAACTGTATGCGAATCTATACTTATCTAAAAATTAAAAGTTCAATTTAAAAAATGTTCCTGAAATTCCATTATGAAAGATCTCAATATATCATCTCCTTTAAAACATTAAACCATACACAAGGTAGCTCACTTCTGGGGTTCCAGAGAAATGGGGCCTAGGAGGTACTTTGGACTTTTAAGTATTTTAAGTAGAGAAATACTATGTCAGATTTACATTTTTAAAAATTTGGAATTTTTTGTGGTATTAATTTGACATGATAGGGTGTTTAGGGCTTGAATAGGATTAGAGAGAGAGACACACACACACATATGACATAGAGGGTGTTTACCACCAGTCGGAAGAAACATAATGAGGGATTGATCTACCAAGGCAAAGCATTGGTAATAGTGATCACGGAAATGCACAATAAATAGATAGGTGGTGTATCAATAGGATCAATAGCATGTAGCAGTTGGTTTACTGAGGTGGGAGTGGGCAAAGAAGAACAAAAATCAAGAACTATTTCTAGAATCTTCAGTTACTGAAGGCAACTGCAGTGCTACTTTTCAAGACTGAATTGAAGAAAGACAATTGAGAGGATTGAGGTGTTGCAGGAATAAGAGTCCAGTTTGGTTGTTCAGAGCATTGTCATCTCATTACCCCATTATCTTTCTGTTGAAGAAACTTAGTTCAGAATAATGAAGCCACTGATCTAGCACAAAAATCTTGGCTTCATAACTCCACAAGCATGCATTCTCAAAGAAATAGCATACTATTAATAATTATCCAGAAATTCCAGAATTCTAGAAGAGACCTATTCCTTGACCTATTTGTGGAATTAAACGCTATAATTTTTCTTTAGAAGAAGCTATCTAAAGACTATTCCTAGCAACTGTCTATTTAACTGCATTACTACACTGTATCCTTGGGAAGTAGATGGAACATGGTATTCATTGTGAATACCCTCAAATAGCACAGGGCTCCGTCCTGAGGAGAGATTTCGGGTGAATGTGTTATGGGATAGGCCCACTTCTGCTTATTGAAGCTCTGACTCAGGTTGTCCAGACTGTAGTGTCATGTGCAATCTTGCCTATGGATTCTAAAGGGTTTCTGAGAATCTTCAGATGCTCTTCTCGGATTTTCTTGTTAGGAAGTGAAAGATTCTGCCTTCTTTAACCATCTTTATAGTCTCCGTCAAGCAATATTACTATATTGAGCAAGAGAAGATTCAGGTTATGGATTCCTCCTCTGAAGAAGCCCTTACTATTATTTCCTGAGATACTCTGGAGTCCTTCAGGGTCTGTCCTTGCACCAGTGTCCCTTGGCACCTAGGTTGCTGGGCAGTGCTCTCTAGTGCCTGTTGGCTAAGCACAAGAATTTGAGGCTGTTTACTTCTTACCCCATGAAAGCTGGTGTGGGTGGAGGATGGGTTCTCTTTATGAAGTGTGCTTGCCTATATCCACAACCGGTTTTATTAGCACCTTCATGGGAGGAGAGAAGCAATACTATAAACAATAAGTCACCCAAGTTGTCATATGAACATTTCCTTGCACAGAAGAGACCTGAGGGAGTAATTAAATTTCTCTGATGCCCTATCATCTTTAAGGTTTTTTTTTCCTTCCATAAATACTGAATTACCCTGTGGTGTTTATTTAACACAATACCCAGAAGACCCTGAACGTGCTTTCACATAAGAAATTTTTTTCCCCTTTGCCTACATCTGTCTCACTGTTTCTCTAGGTCCACTCAAGGGACTCAGTTGAACCCTGGAAGATGTATCCTGATGGTGAGAGCTATACTAAGTTTGGCCATGGGAAAAGAAGCTCTTTCCAGGGAAGTGCTATTTTTGTTTTTGTGTCTGCTTCAATAGACATGGATAAGAAATTAAAACTGGCCAGGGGGTTGATACGGGAGCTTGTGGGGGAAAGGGGCATATGGAAGGTCAGGAATGGAGAGCAAAGCCTGGCCAGGATGTAGCCCCTTAGGTGATAAAAGAAGTTCTGGAAACTTGCCAAAGCAGATCAGTGTGGCATTAGCAGCAGAAGAGATGTGCCAGTGGCTGATGAAATATGATCTTAAGGGAAAGCTGAAATCCAGTTATTAGTGGAGGGAAAGAACCAGCCTGGGCTGGAGAAGTGATTTGAAGTGGAGGGACATAAATAGAAACTGTGATTAGATAATGTCAGTCGTTTACCTGCTGCCCAAGGATGATGTGAGGAAGAACTGGGCTACAGACTAGGTTTCTGACAGACACGCCAGGTTCATCATCATTGCTACTACATCCAGCATATAAAGAAAAGCCCGTATGCACAGACCAGCCCATCTGTGCCTTGGCAGATGGGATGGGAGCTGCCCGAGTGAAGTGCACAGTGTGATTTAGGCTGGATACGAATGAAATTATACTTTGGGTAGTTCAAATTCAATTGCATTAATATGGCCGTCTCAGATTTTTAACTGAATTAACAGTTTCTGAATTAATTTTATTGTTTAAAGTCATGCTAGTTAATGGCTTCTCAAAGTAAAATTGCCTTTGACTGACTTTAGCATCAATAAAAGATTTAAAAAATTAATTTGATTATATTTAAAACTCAAATCAAGATTTCTATAAAATTGTTTCTATCCCATTTTCCTTTTTGTAAATGGACTTATTTCTGAACATGCAATGAGCAAAAAACAAACCAAATTACAAGTGGATTCTGGCAAACCTCAGCTCAGACCTCAGTCAAACCTTTTGTTTTCTATGAACCATTGGATAATTTGTTTTAATTACTCAGTTTCCTGGATAGAGAAAAGGGATAACATTATCTACCTTGAAAGCCTATTGTGAATATACTTATAAAATATCCAGTATAGTGCTCAGCCTATAGTAGACATTCAACAATGGCTTGTTAAATAAATTATGGTTTTTTTGCATATTTTTCTTATGTGTGTATATTTGCAATGTTGAGAAGACCTGGATAAGAGGACAGGTCATTCTGGTTGTATCTAACAGTGGGAAAAGACTCAGAAAATAAAAGTTATAACACATTTGGGAATATTTTTCTAGAACACTAATCTTGATCAGTAAAAATTTAAGAGAAAGTTACATAATAGAAAGTCTTAGATATCAGCAGTTTGGGCTTAATTGTCTACATCGGAGGTTGGCAAACTTTTTTTTTGTAGAAAAATCAAGATAGCAAATATTTTCAGCTTTGTGGACATGTTCTTTGTTGCAAGTACTAGACTCTGTCATGATAGCATGAGAACAGCGATAAGAAATATGTGAACAAACGAACATGGTTGCATTTCAATAAAACTTTATTTCCAAAATTAGACAGTGAGTCTGATTTGGTCTGTGGGCTGTAGTTTGCCAGTTCTGTGCTAAGTGACAGGGAGTAAATCCGGTATCCTATCTTATAATTTCTTCATTTATAGAACCACAAATATTTTGCTTTATTAATTGGTTAGCTTATAGTCAACCCCAAGCTATGTTTATTAATTAAGTCACTTAATAAATATTTGAATGTCTACTCACATTAGGCACTGTTCTAGGTGCTGGAGAAATAGCTGTGAGCAAAACAGACAGATATTCTTGACTTTAAAGAGCTCATGTTTCTCAAATGATGAGAGAGCTATATCTGTTACTATCCTTTTATACAAATCTGGTTCTTCATAGGCTATATTTATCAAATTTTTCAGTAATGCACTCATTTTCTGCATCCGGATCCCTATAGCATTAAATAAAGAGATGCTCTAGCAAATTCTGTTTGGATATCAGCAAAACGTTTGACAAGGTACTCCTGATATTACCATGGACTGGATGGAGAAATGTGACTGGATGATAATGTGGCTCACTGTAGTGGAATCAGGATGAAAGACAGTACTCAGAAAAAGTTGATTGATGGATCACCAGCAACCTGGAGAGCGATCTCCGGTGACCTAGAGGGCCGTGTCCTTGCCTCTGTGCTTCCCAACCTTTCCATGGATGACTTAGATGAAAACATGGAAAGCATGCTGATCAAATTTGCAGGTGACATAAAGCAAGGAGGGTGACGCTGACAGGGCTGAGATCTAAAATGATTTCGACAGGCTGGAACAATAGCCTGAATCTAACAAGATAAAATTTAATAGGGATAAATGGAGGGTCCTGCACTTGGGTTCAAAAGTCAAATTGTACATGAAATGGGGTAGAAGTGGCTAAACCACAGTACATCAAAAAAAGCCTTAGAGATTTTTGTTGACAGAAGGCACAGTGGGAGTCCACAGTGTGATGTGAATGTCAACATGCCAGTGCAAACCAGCTATGTTGCTATAAGGGCAGTGCTCAGGGCAAGGGAGGTGGCTGTGTTGTAGCACCAGGTAAAGATCACATCATACACATATGTGATTCTGAGTGTCAGATGTTCTGAGGGATATGGCTGAACTCTGTCTTGGTCAATGGGGAAGAAAAAAGAAAACAAAAAACAGCAACAACAAAGCTCAGTGTCTAGTGATGAAACCTAAAAATGGGAAGATTGAATAAGACAATAAAGGTTATGAATTCTTAAAGCTGATTTAAGGGTTCCATACCCTCCATAGAGCACATGGTAGCAGAAACTGGCAAAATTAACTTCTCAAAACTGCCTCCACTTCTCTAGCAGCAAAATTCTCATCTTCTCTGAGGACCAAAGGGTGAGTGAATGTTTGTTAAAATACACTCCCTCTTTAAAAAAAAAGAAATCCAGGACAGTAAGTGCTAAAATTGCTTTGTTTCAGTGGGTTTCCATGCCAGTTTTATGCCTCTGTAATCCATGGACCATTAAAAAAAGTCTGCATCAAATAAACCAAGCGTGACATAGGTGAGCAGAAAGGTAGCTTCTGGCTTGCTGAGAAGCTTAGTACTGAGGACCAGATGTGTACACCCCAAGGAATAGATTCAACCTCGATTCTCAGAGAAACTTTAGTTAACCATAGGCTCAAGGAATGGGGAATTTAATTTAATTTTCTGGTTAACTCTGAAAATACATTCTCATTCAATCATTGTTGCTGAAAATCTTTCTAAAACACATTTTTTTAAACCCTTTTTGTCTCGAAAAATGAATGAATATTGAATCTCTAATATACTTTCCTTATTAGTAGTACAAAACCCAAAGATGGAAATGTCTGGTGAAGTCTCTCTCTGCAGTCCAGTGATGTTGACCTCTTACCTCCTCGTGTCCTTTGATGTTAATGATGTGCCCTGCATTTGGAACAATTTGTCTCCCTACCCTATCTAACTCATTTTTCAACATGTCTAACTCATTCTTCTGCTCTTGCCAGAAAAACTTAGAAGTCACAATTTCTGGGGAACCTTCTCTAATTTCAAAATTTGTGTTAAGGCCCCATTCAATGCTGTCTGAAGACATCCTGTCCCTGTTATAGCATAATTCTTATGTTATTTCCTGGCAACTGACTGGCAATTGCTGTGTCTTCCTTCTAAGACCCAAGAGGGCAGAAACCATGACTGATTTATCTATTGTTATATCTCCAGGATTTAACCTGGTGCCTGGCACAAAATTTGTGATCAATAAATTTGTTAAATTGGATGAATTAATTGGCAGCATTAATAACTATAAGGATATAATTTTGTTCATCAATAACATTGTGCTAAAAAAAGGATGGCAATAATACTGCAGTAGTGATGGAACCATCTAGTCCAATGTGCTTTTATGATACAATAAAAAAGTTGAGCTCCAGTGCAGGGGATTGATTTGCCCAAGGCCACGTAGCCAGTGAGCAGTAAGCCAGCACTAGATTCACCAGTAAGCCAACACTAAATTCCATTCTTCTAGCCTAGAACTGTTCTTTTCTGCCTTGCCATAGCTGCTACTGTGTAGACTGTGAAGTCACAACTCTGCCTTGGCAAAATCAAACATAAGAGGAATTTATTATTTCTGAATCCCAAGAAGGCTGGAGAGCCAGGTCTGGAAAAGGAGCAGCAACTGAGAACAGTGAGGCATTTGGAAGGAGGGACTGAAGCACATCCCACTTTGAAACAAGTCATGCCTTGGGATGGTCTTGATGCTGGGCACCCGATGTCACTGCCGTTGGACCTTAGAGTCCTCCTTCTCACAGTTATGGTACCACTTTGCTCTCCTGAATTCTGAAATGTCCCTGCATGCTTTCCTTGACTCTTAATATCCAAAGTCCTAGCAAGGAGCCTATTATTGGCTGTGGTGAGGTAATGGGTCTGAGACCTAAGTGCTGGAAGTAAGGACAGGGAAGAAAATCTGGTCTTACCTTGATTACTACTATATGAGGCAGATGTGATCAAAACTCACACAGTCTAGAATGGATACCCAGGTGTCAGCTAACCATAAATGAAACACACACACACACACACACACACACACACACACACACACACACACAGCCCTGCCCCATCACCACACACACACTGTGCTGTTTTTGTCTTTAGTGCCTTTATTCTCCTGTGTGAATTGAGGTTCATGCTAAGCAACTTTCCTTTTGCTAGTGAGAATAATGATAATAATAAAAAGGCACTGCGGAGGACCAGCCCCTGCAAAGAGAATTAGGAGGTCCCTTGGAAGATGTGGCAGCGTTGGCGAATATTCTGGGAGAATAGAGGGGAAGAAAGAGACTGGACTCTGTCTAGTGCAGAAACCGATTCTGTAGTAGGGATAGATATTAAAAGAAAGCAAGATGGAGGCATAGATATAAGTAGGAAGAAAGAGAAAGAAAGAAAGTGGACAACTGTTCAGTGAAATGAGCAGAAGCCGTTTATTGGGACCAGTTGTGAGTCTTTTTTCCCAAACTTTCACATGTTATATCACAAGACTTTCACGTGGGCACAAAGCCAGGTAGGTGAGGGGCGTCCCCCACTCAACAGGCGTTTCCTTTAGGAATGAGGAAGGACGACCCCAATCAAATCACAAGAGTTTTACATGAACACAAAGCCAGGTGGGTCAGGGGGCATCCCCGCCCACCAGGCGTTTTCCCCAAGCATGAGGAAGGACAATCCCAAAATTATCTCACTGTTCCTTATGCTTGGTTTACATTCCTCAAAATCAATACAACAGTTTTAATATCATAAAATCCTAATAATCAATAACTTCTAAAACTTATGCATTCCCAACACCTAATGACTGACTTAAATCCGAATACCTTTCTATTCTGTGCTAACTTTACCTGTACTATAAAAAACTCTTAATTATAGGTCAGACCAGTTCCTAAAGAATGTGGCCCAGTCCAAAATGGACGCTGGGCCCTTAGGAATGTGGCCCAGCCCAAAGTTCATGCTGGGACATTTCTGGTAACCCTAGATAACCATCTAAAGCTGAAAACAGCTCTCTAAATGTATACACTAATTCTACAAATATACTTTTAAATCTTATAAAGGAGCTTGTATCATGTATAAGGCTCCCAAATGTGATCTGAGTTTGAACTGTGTTAAGTTTAAAGCCGAAACCGCAGTCTGTGAGAAGCGGGAACAATGGATCCCTAGAGTCAGCCATGCCTGTCATATTCTCAGAACTTCATGCTTAGATCGTCAAAATCCCTACCAGTGGGTAATGCTAAACAACATGGAAAGGAGGAGGGAATGGGCCTTCAGCTCCTGAACCGGCCTGGTGGTCTCAGGGTCCGCAACCTGCCTGGATCCCTAACGCTCAGGCAGGCCTCCACGGCTGGCTCCCAACAAGGCACCACCTTCATTTTTAAAATTTTTTTCTGAGAGAAAATTTGGTAGCTCTTCTTTTCTTTAGTTGAGTCCTTATCTTCTCCTCTACAAAATGAAGGCAGTGTTTGGATGGCCTCTTGATGGCTAGCCTTCCTCGGCTACTTCATGGATTCTTCGCAGATCCACTCACCATGAAACATTGATAACTTTCTGTGGAAAAGTACATTTGTTAACCTCTCTACCTCAGTAAAGAAGGTTTGGTGACTGCTGCATTTGATTTGTTGGCTGAAACTCTTGTAACATCTCTGTCATCATTCTTAGTGTCCATTTGCCTCTTCTGGAACTTCAGATGAGAAAGGAGATGTCTAAGGGATTGGGCTGATGCACAGGTCTCAGGACATAGTGAGGAAACTCTGTTTTTGGCTTGTCTTTTGAGAGTAATGAACAACTTTGGTAATAAAAATACATGAATGATTTCCCAATGAACTGGTTCTGAGAGTAAAATACAAACTGGTCTTAGAAAGTGTTTGGCCTCAAGAATTGCACTTGCCAGTCTAGAGTTGAGGCAAGTTTTGGCTGGACTGGCACCTTACCCAGTGTCCAGGTGATTGGGAAATCACCAGCCCTTTAAATTTGCTTAGCACACATTAGCATTACAGTTTTATGACGACTTCCAAAACTTTACAGAAGGCAAAAATTTCAAAGTGACAGTTAGAAAGTATGATTTTTACTGAAGCATGTTGTTCCTCGGTAGTCTTGTTGGAACATTAGTATTCATGCCAAGTGTAGCATCTTCCTGACCCGTTAAATGATTTAAAACCAACTAGCAAACCAAACGGCAACCCAGGAAAATTCTCCTCCTTGAGACAATGTGGAGCCATTATTCATTTAATAGTATAAACATTACTTTCTATCCCAGGGTTACTAACTTCTAAGTCTTTAATGGACTTCACATTGTACTTAGGGGATTAACAGAGAAGTTTGTAATTGATTCTCTTTGTTGGGGTAAATAAAGAAGACAAGTCTTTACCTGGTCATGAGTTTTGTTACTGATGAAATGTAAAAAGGCTCTCAGTGTTTAGAGTTGGAGAAATTTTTATTTCCTTTCTCTAAGAGGCACATTGTAGTCAATACTTAAAAAGCAAATCTACGAGTGTATATTCCTTTAAGAGAATCCTAGATCCCAGATCATATTTCCTCCATTTTTTCACACTTATACATATTTATTGTAATTTATTGCACACCTACTATGTGCCAGGCGTTTTTGCAGTCTCTAGGTAGTGCATATGATGTTGAACAGCTTAAAAGCAATTGCCACCTTCAATGTAGTAACAAGAAGAACAAACATTTGACTAATAATCACACAAATAAATATAAAATTTAAAAATTGCAATAAATGCTAAAATGAGAAGGAATAAGTGTTTATGGGGGAAAAAAACCTAGGAATGATGGAGAGGTGGAAAAAGAGAATGGTAAGATTAACTTATCTGAGAACAAAAGCAGTTTAAGTTTAGCTCCTGTTTTTGTTTGTTTTTGTTATTGAGTGTGTAAATTAAACTCCTGATATATGCTTCTGATGCTTGAACTGTGGTTCTTTGCTACCACATCATGATTGCTTTCTACACAGCTGTGTCAGTCAGGAAAACTGAGCCACCACCAACGTTATTGGGATAGGGATTTAATATAGGAGTTAGAGCTTATACAAAAGTAGGGGAACTAGGAAGGGAGGGAAGAGAAGGTGAGAGCCAGAGTGTCGAACAGTGACTAATACTGTCTAAAGAACTATTACACTTGGGAAAGACAGAGTTTTCAGGAGTATATCAAATGCTATGCACATTTGCCTGTCGATGCAAAATTGCAAAAGAAAAGCTTGAGACGTCTGTGGTAACGTTAATTCTGTGACAACTGCTGACTCCATGGTCATTCCTAGTCCTATGGGAATGTGGTCTATGGGAGTTTGCAGCCAAGCATCTGGTGTTGGGTGTGTGGCTCCTATTGGTTCTCAGAACCAGAGGTTGGATTGAACAGCTGGAATCAGTGCAAGAGGGGAGAGAGGACCAGAGGGGCCTGCTGGGCACTCCCTCCCCTTCGTACTTCTCTGTCACTGTATCTGACACCAAGAAAATGATTGTGGCATTGTGGTATTCCAAGAAAAATGATTGTAGCATTGCTTCCTTTACCCAAATCTAGCAGACTCATTCTAGTTTACTCAAAACTTTTCATTTTAACATGGAAATTCCTGTGTCTCTGACAACTCCTTCATCCTGGGCACACCAGGGAAGTTGATTATCCTTAAATCTCACGTGAGTTCATCTCATTGGCCAGCTTTAACCTAAAACAACATAAAGGACAAATTCAGGGGAACATAATTCCTAGCAGTAAGCAGAACAGTAGTGCCAAGGTTGACCTTGACCATCCAGTACACTAGTGATGACCAATACCCAAAGTAGACTGTCTTACAATCCATGTGGTACTGTCCTACTTGGTTCCCTCTTAAGTACTATGACATGTTTAATTCAAATTTTTTCTTTTTTTTGAGTTGGAGTCTCACTCTGTCGCCCAGACTGGAGTGCAGTGGCTGCTCCCGGCCACTGCAGCCTCGACCTGCTGGGCTCCGACGATCCTTCCGCCTCAGCCTTCCAAGTAGCCGGAATTACAGGCATGCGCTACCACACCCGGCTGATTTTTTGATTTATTGTAGAGATGAGGTCTCGCTGCCCAGGCGGGCCTCAAACCTGCGGACTCAGGCAATCCACTCACCTCAGCCTTCCAAAGGCGCAGGATTACAGGCTGAGCCACCGAGCCTGGCTAATTCACATTTTAAATGATGATATTCTGGCTGATGATAAAATAAATGATACTGACAATTCACAAAGCTAAATTTAAATGTTTTCTGGGTTATCTCTGTTTGGATTGCCTTGTGTGACTCTAGTTAGTTAGCTTGGGTAACTGGAAATGAAAATGTTCTGAGCGTGCCCAACTGTCCTGGCACTGGAACAGAGAACTTATCCTAGAGTTATGAGTGCTTGGGATGAAGTAAAGTCTTAAATCATTCTGATGAAGTCTTTGCTAATATGAAAGGAGGAGAAGTTAGTGGGACACAATAGGGGTTCATTGTGTTTATTGCTGGGTCTTCCCCAACAGACCATTGTTAATTGCAGGTAGCTTGTCTTGACCCTAGTGCATGAACAAAGCATTGTGGGAATGTTAACATTGGTAGCTAGAATGAAGTGTATTGCTGGTGAAAGAAAAAGGGAAAAAAGTTAATCAGAAAAAAAGGCAACTGTAAGACTTGAAAAGACAGGAGAAAGGAGTAGTGTGCTATGTCTGACTGCCAGAATAATTCAATCATGCCTGAGAAGGGGTTGAATTTATTGGGAATGAAGCTGGAAAGCTTGGGGCCATTCGTTCAGGCTCAGCCCTTATAAATGATTTGGAGAACTTTGTAGCGTGGTAAGTAAGCATAATGGTTTTTGTATTGAACTGTGGCACCCTCAGCTGACTTGAAAGAACCAAGATTCTCTAAAATTCAATTTACTTTGCATTAACAGGAGATCTGATGCTCATCTGTTCTAACTGCTTCTTTTATCTAAGCTGCTAAGGAGTCACATGGTTTAGAAAGAAAATTAAGAGATTTCACATTTGTTGCTCTAAGCAAAATCATTTTGTTATCTACTTTAATGAGAGCGTGGATGAGTTTTCCTGTTTTAATAATCACTGTGTCTTAAACTTCTCTTCCATGAAGGCAATATCAACAAAAACTCTCTAGAGGCTTTATCTTTATACAATTAGTTTTACTCTCTAATGTCTTAAGTCCTTGAAATTATTTTTAAAATAGTAGGAGTTATGTCCTTTCTCTGAGATCTATGGACTCATATAACAAAAATGGACATTACAATATTGTTTTGAAGAGGCAATTGTCATGGCATGAGGTTTCTATTCTTATCTGAATTTGCATTTGATTGGAGCAGTTTTTATGTTGCTTTATTTTTCTTTCTGTACATAAAAATCTCTGTGGATTTCTGTAGGTCCTACAGTCACTGAAGAGCAAATGTGCAGATTCATTGCACTCACATCTGTTGAGAATTTCTAAGAATCAGGAAAATGTATTCCAAAGTAGTATGAATCTACTCTTTTTGGTGAATCTATCTTGCATGGTTGATGATAGACAGCTCTTAATTTCTGTAGTTCCACATTTTGAACCTACATAAATTAACAAGTCACGTGAAATGTTGCTTTATCAAAGTTTACTAAACTGGAGATGAGCATCACCGTTCCGGACTCCAGTTTAACACTACATCTATTCTTACCATTTTAATGTATAAATTATATTTATTCTCTCTAATTCTAAAGTATCTTAAAGAGTTCACAGTGAAAAATTTTTTTAAAGCAAGACTGTTGGGACAGGCAAAAACATAAGAAGGAAAAATATGTCAACAACACATTAACAGTGAGCTACTTGGAATTATTAAAAAAAAACAGAAAGTGTTATGCTATTTTAATTGTCTGATAAAATGAGACACAATGTCTTAAGGACAGAGAAACACTTCTCTTAGAAATAAGTGTTATAATGTTTGTGTCGGCATATAATGTACATTGTCTTCAAGGATAATTTTGCAGATTATAGTAACATATATTTATATGGATTTTTAAAAATAGACTCAACCAAAAAAAGTATGATAGTAAACAATGTGCAGTAAAGAGTTTTCTGTGTAAGACTAGTCTAATAGGATCCAAGTAAGTTGCCTTCAGGTCATATATCGAAAGAAGGATCAAATCAAGAGTGTTTAGAAGAAAGTCAGAGCTCAAGGGTTGCAGACATACAAACAATGAAATTTAGGCCACTGGATTTCCTTGAAAATTCAGGGTAGCTTTATACTTGGCATTTTTCAAAGGGAAGTTATCACTGGTGCTTTATAATCAGTTAAAGTTTTTGTATGTTAACTATTAAAATAAGAATAACATATCTCTACATATTTCTTGGAATCTTTTCAATTTTTTTATTCCTTTTTATGTTGATAGATTATTAGGAACTTCTTGAGATTTTGTATTGCTCAGTCCGTGCTCAAATGGATTCCCAGTTTCTCATTTTTTTCCCCTTCTGTATAGATTCTAAGGAGTCAATCTGTTTTTTCAACTCTTACCACCACTTAATTCACTGGAATTATTTTCCTGAAGTCTGACTTCAGAATATACTCCCCAAATGTTCCCATTTCTCTTCGGCTTCCTTAGCAGCCAAGTATTTTCTTTAAAGGAAGGAAGGAAGGAATAAAGAAATGAAAGAAAGAAAGACAGAGAAAGAAAGACAGAAAGAAAGGGGAAAAAGACAGAAAGACAGAGAAAGAAAGAAAGAAAGAAAGAAAGAAAGAAAGAAAGAAAGAAAGAAAGAAAAAGAAAGGGAAAAAAGACAGACAGACAGAAAGAAAGAAAGATAGAAAGAAAGAAAGAGAAAGAAAGAAAGAAAAAGTCTATAACATCTCAGCTTACATTGCTCCACTTACCCTCTGGAATCAGACTTCAACATTACTCTTTCCAAACACTCAGACTTTATAAAACAGTTAGTAAATTTAAGCAAAATGTAATAATTTCTTCCATAGTCAACAAGTCTTCACAGTGCATGTCTTCTTGATGTTTTTTCAGCTTGTAGCATTAATAACTAGGAACATTTTCCATAAATTCTCCCCTGGCTAGTCAGTGCAATTTGCTCTGACAAGACTCTCCTTTGTGGGCTTACCCATCTTAATTTTGGATATTTCCCTAGGGTTCTGTTCTTAGCCTTTAATTTGCCTTTCTCCATCTACCTACCTATCTGTCTGTCTGTCTATCTATCTATCTATCTATCTATCTATCTATCTATCTATCTACCTATCATCATCATCATCTGTCTATCTTCTCTGGGTGATTGTTATTCAGTCCTGTGACTTCAACCACATTGTACACACTCTTCCAAGTCTTTACTCTGTATCTCCTGAACACGCTTCTTGCTCAGCTGAAGTCTCACGTATCATACTGTTTATTGCACATCTTCAAGTTAATATTTCTCAGGTGTAAAGCTGAACGTGTCATGTTAACTCTCAATCCCATCACTGTCTTCTTTTTTCTTCACTATCTATTCAGTCACCCAAGGCAAAGAATTTGCAATTATCCTATGTTGCTGCTGCTGCTATTGCTATTGCTTCTTCTCCTTCTCCTTTTTCTCCTTCTCAAGTGATGACGTCTTGCTCTGTTGCCCAGACTGGAGCACAGTGGTATGATCATATCTCACTGTAGCCTCAAATTTCTGGGTTCACATGATCTTCCCACCTTAACCTCCTGAACAGTTTGGGTTACAGGTATGCACTGCCATGCCCAGATAATTTTTTAAGATTTTTTTGTTGTTGTTGTAGAAATGAGGTCTCACTATGCTTCTGGTCTCAAACTCCTGTCCTCAAGCAATCTTCCCACCTTGGCCTCTCAAAGTATTGGGGTTATACATATGAACCACTGTGCCCAGCATTTTATTTATTCTGATGTATAATTGCTCAAGAATAATGAAATTCTAAATTTCTCTGAACCCTATGTCTCTGCAGATGTAGTTTTCTTACCTGTGCTGAAAAATATTAATCCTCATCTCAGCCTGAGAAATAGCTCCAAGCTTTCCTGCTTCATTCCCAATTCAACCAACCCATTCCCAGACATTATTAAATTATTTTGGCCATCAGACACAGCACACCTCTCCTTTCTCCTCTCTTTTCAAATGTTATGTATCCTTTTCTCAGTCAATTTTTTCCTCTTCTGCTTTACTGACAATACAGTTGTCTTGATGAAGACAGATGTCTTGGAAGACAATACCTTTCCTTTTCAAGATCAGCCATCACTTACCCTTCTGACCATTAGATCAATCACTAGGATAAAACCTAAGTATGGTTTTATGAATAAAGTACTGGCTATGCTAAGAGAATAAGGGGTTACTTATTGAAGGAGCCACAACACCTGCTGTGACTTATTGGCAGAAACTGGGAGAACAGGTCTTGGGATAGATCTTATGAGTATTGGCTGGAGTGGTAGACAACATGAGGTAGGAAAATGGAAAATGAAGACTTTATTAATATGGTGTCACTCTACTCAGTGGTTTTTAGAATTTATTCCCATACAAGTAGGACCAGAATTACCTGATAAGTTGTTAGAAATGCAGATTCTTAGGACCCACCCAAATCTACTGGATCAGAAACTCTGGGGATGAGTCCTAGTAACTTTTATTTATTTTTACTTTTTTATTTTTTTTTGAGTCGGAGTCTCACTCTGTCACCCAGACTGGAGTGCAGTGGCCGCTCCCGGCCACCACAGCCTCGACCTGCTGGACTCCAGTGATCCTTCCGCCTCAGCCTTCCCAGTAGCCGGAATTACAGGCATGCGCTACCATGCCCAGCTGATTTTTTTATTTATTGTAGAGATGAGGTCTCGCGCTGCCCAGGCAGGTCTCAAACCCGCGGGCTCAGGCAATCCACTCACCTCTGCCTCCCAAGTAACTTTTATTTTTAACAAACTCTTCATATGACTATAACACACACTAATGTTTATGAACTACTGCTCTAGTGGGATTCAGAATTTAGCACTCTGGTGAGTTCCAGGAGCTGTGCTAATACAGTGTTCAAACTTGGGAGAAACAATCACCCACATTGAATGAGGTGGAGATGCAAAAACTGCCTATGCAGATGTTAAGAAAGGGATCAAAATACTAGAAGAAGTGAACATGCTGAAATGGATTTATTATAGAGGACTCAGGAACATGTGACATCGCTGCATTCATTGGATAAGCTCAATGCGCACTACTTTTGCTGAGACAGTAAGAAACATGCTGGTAAGGAGGGCATCAACAACTCTGGTAACTTCAGTAGTGCTGATTTCTTTAACTCCAGTCTGACTTTGGGCTCCCTAGAGACAACAAGGATTATAGAATTCTGAAATTGCAGAGGCCATTGCTAGGGGCAACATTTAGCCATCAGGACCAAGGTAGAATACATTACTGTAATGGACATCAAGGTCAGAATTGTAACCAGAAGCCATAGCCTGCAGGGATCTATGCCAATCACTAATAAATGGACCATATGGTTCTTAGAGGCAAAATGCTGGCCAGCCAACAATAAACAGATCTGACCTAGCTCTCAGAATCAAAGTCCATTAATTAAAGGAGATGCTGGATTTCCCTGAGGAAGGGCCCTACAACATCACAGCAAAAGTGTATAGAAATAATATCTTCAATTCTTTCCCAAATTGACATTTGGCTATTTACATGCTTAGCTGTATGCTGGGAAGGAGATTCCCAGACTTTTGAGATCTATTTATGTTGAATCTGAGCTGACACTGACACTAGGGGCTCCAAAACATTGTTACCATACTTTTGTTAGAATAGGGACATAAGGCTGTCATGTGATGGTACATGGAGTTCTGGCAGATCTATCTCACAATGGGTCCAGTTTATCTGCAGACCAACTCATTGGTTATTTTTCTTAGAAGCTGGCAGAAATCTCACCAGAGTTCCTTGACCTTCAGAGTAAGAACAATTATTATTGTTCTATGAGGTTAAGTTAAAGACTGACACTGCCCATTCCATCTGATACCCCCTATTCTAGCCAAGATAGTGAAGCAAAGCAATAGCAGTTTCTGGATAGAATGAAAGAAGTTGGTATTGTGTATCAAAATTTAAAGGATGTAGGATATTGGTTTACTTTATAGCTATATTTCATTAACCAGAATTAAGCTACTCTCATTGTACTATTTTCTCTCCACTGGACACAATTTGGAGTTGGTGCTAGACCAATGCTGCTGCTGATAATCTAAGTTTATTATTTCTCTTCTTTAAGCCCTGTTCAAGATTTATAGTTTCTAGTGAGAATTTCTGATTAGTTCAGCCAAGATCATATTGTCCTGTTCTGTCTGCTGAAGGTGGAGAAGGGTGGAGAGAAAGAAAATCAACCACCACAGTCACTGTGGCTATTGCTGAGAACAATGGGAAGAAAGATATAAGGTGCAAAAGAAAGAATGGGAAAAAACCAGCTCATGTAGAATATTTAGGTCCTGGTTAGGATTTTAACTTTATTTTAAGAACAATTGCAAAATTATTAAAAGATTTTAATAAAGGATATGCCATAGTCAATTCTGCCTTTTGCAAAGATTACTTGAGATACTTTGTATAGAATAAATTGGCATGGCATGGATAGATGCTGAGAGATTTCCATATATAAAAGTTTATGCATGAGTCCTTGCAGGATGTAGTAGTGAATAAGGCTAGAAAGGGAATGGAAATAAATGTTAGGTTTGAAAAAACTTAAACTGCTAGATTTAGCTGTCGTTAGAGATATTTGAATGTCAAAAGTAAAGACAAGACATGTTAAAGACCCAGTGATACCAACATCTGCCTTGGGTTTAGACAATAAAGGGGAAATATTGTCCACAGAGTATTAAGAATAGCAATGAACCCACAAAAGGTGGTCTGCTTTTCATTATCATTGTACTCCAGAAAATTTTTAATTAAAATTTTAAGATATTTATGTAAATCACTGCTTTTTAAAAATTTTGACAAATGTATATGTACTTGTGTAATAATCACTAAATATGAAACACACATATATATGCACACACCTAGCTATATTTATTTCATGAATAGAACTATGAATTTTTAGCCCTATATAGACTCAAGTAATTATTACCATAATCAGGATACAAATAGTTCCATCACAACAAAAATTAATCTCAGCAATAAAATATTTCTTCTAGATAAAAATCTTATTGATCAAAGTTTTATCTATTCCTATGGTACTGTTGAATAAATAATATATATGTATATATGTATTATATATACATATATGTAATATATATGTAAATTTAAATGCATGTTTATAATTTGTCTTTTATAGTCTGTCTAAAGGAAATTTAATTTGGGATTCTCAGTTATAAAGGGGTTTTCCATATTTCATACATGTGAACTCAGGCATTTGGGTTCATTTGGGTAATAAGTGTCTAAAGGTTCAGGATCATTTTAGTTCATTGTAGGCATATTTTATATTTCCAACCCCAGATATACTAAACATGTCTGAATTTAAGCAATAGATATGACATTAAAAATCAGCATAGTGATTATAAAGATAAGAAAAAACTTGAATTATTTTAATTCTGTCATTCTCAGTGACCATTTGAGTTTTTAATTAGTGTTTAAAATTTTTTGACTGTGAGATCATTAAAACCTGCTAGAATAGTTTCTGAAAAAATAATAACATGAACAGAATTGCAATTTCTGGATTCTTTGTGTGTGAAATGTAATATTTATGAATCTCCTGCCAAATCTGTCCTTTAAGACTTCTTCTGACTTTGTATATCTGTTACTTTATGTGACAGAAAATTTTGAAAATCAAAATTAATAAAAAATGTTTTTCAAACAAGTATGAATGAAGAAAAATGGGTAAATTGCTGAACTGTCTACTAAGCATGAATATGCGAAGATCAATTTAAATTTGGACAAATTTGCCCAATTTAAAGTTGAGAAACAGAAAATATAGTATTATTTATTACTGTAACAACCAATAAAGAGATGTTTCTTTCTGTTTTTATAAAAAATATGTCAATGTACTTAAAATATGAAGCATTTATTTTACTATAAACTTTATTTTTAATCATATATATGAATTATTTAACTTCCAATATAACCACAAAGTTTATTTAGAAACATTTTTATCATTTGAGTTTCTGTTGTAATCTCTATTGTTATACACTTTACTTCATGATTATTTTTTAAAACAATTTTGTTGTATTGAGTGAGGGGTTGTTACTCTGTGTGTTAAATATCCTGGGCATGCCTCTGCAAAACTCATTTCCAGGTTTCTGAAATGAGCAGCTTGGTAAAGGAAGATACCATTTACTGAGGTGAGAAACACTGAAAAAGAACCTTACTTAGGTGAGATACCCACACTGTTGGGATATATTGAGTTGGAGGTATCATAGGAAGATTCGATAGAAAATTATCATATGGACAGATGGATACAAGCCCCTGAAGCATAGAAGAGAAGTTTGATCTTGGTGTATATATTTGTTAGTTATCAAGATACAGAGAGAAATTAAAAATAATAAGAAAGGATGGAGTTGCCTAAAAAGAATGTGCCACATAAGAATTTAAGATGACCAAGAACTGAGTCATAAGGAATATCAACATCTAAAAGTAGATAGAGAGCTGTTTTGTTTTTGTTTTTTGTTTTTCTTTTCAGCACATTTGAGTTCCTTGTAGATTCTAGATGTTAGGGCTTTGTTGGATATACAGTTAACAAATATTTTTATTTTTTTTCTGTCTCCCAGCTCTCTCTCTCTTTTTTTTTCTTGTTTGTTTTTGTTTTGCAGAAGCTTTTCAGTTTAATAAGGTCCCACTTGTCTATCTTATCTCTAGTGGCATAGGCATTTGGGATTTTGATCAGGGATTGGTTGTCAGTTCCAATTTCCATAAGGGGATCTCCTTGCATTTTCTAAGGTTCTTATGGTTTGAGGTTTTATGTTTAGGACTTTGATCCATGTAGAGTTGATTTTTGCATATGGTGATAGGTAGGTGTCTTGTTTTAATCTGTATGTGGTCAGCTGGTTTTTCCAACACCATTTACTCAATAAGTTCTCCTCTCCCCAGTGGTTGTTAGTGGAGGCTATGTCAAAGATGAGATGGTTGAGAAATTGAGGTTTTGCTTCCAGAATCTCTATCCTATTCCATTGGTCTATATGCTTTTTCTTGTACCAACATCAGGCTGTTTTGATTATTGTAGCTTTATAATAAGGTCTAAAGTCTGGAAGTATGATTCCTCCTGCTTTGTTTCTTTTGCTGAGGATTGTTTTGGCGATTGTGGTCATTTATGTTTCCATATAAATTTCTGTGTTGTCATTTCTAGGTTTGAGAAGAATGAGTTTCGTAATTTAATGGGTATTGTGTTAAATCTATAGATTGTCTTGGGTATGAAGGACATCTTAAACAATGTTGATTCTTCCAATAAGCATGGAATATTTTTCCATTTATTTGTGTTATCTTTGATTTCTCTGAGCAGTGTTCTGTAGTTTTCATTGTACAGGTCTTTCACTTTGCTGGTTAGGAAGATGCCAAGTTATTTCATTTTGAGGGGATTGCTATTGTTAATGAGATTGTGCTTTTTATTTGGTTATCTGTCTGTTTGTTGTTGGCGTATAAGAATGTGACTGTCTTTTGCACATTGATTTTGTATGCTGAGACTTTGCCAAAGTCCTTTATCAGTGCAAGAAAGTTTTTTCCCAACTCCAGTCAGGATGGCCATCATCAATAATTGAAAAAACAACAGATGCTGGAGAGGATGCAAGGAAAAAGGAGTTCTTCTATACTGTTGGTGGGAGTGTAAACTAGTAAAACACCTGGAGAAAACTGTGTGACAATTCATAAAACATCTAAAAATTGACCTTCCATATGACCCAGCAATTCCCCTTCTGGGCATACCTGGAGGAGTTAAAATTATTCTACAAAGAAGATACCTGCACATGCATGTTTATTGCAACACTATTCACAATAGCAAAAACATGGAACCAACCATGCTGTCCGTTGAAACTAGATTGGATTAAAAAAGTGTGGTGCATATACATGATGGGACATTATGCAGCCATTAAGAAGGACAGAATTATGGGCTTTGCCAGCAACTTGGATGGATTTGGAGTCCGTAATGCTCAGTGATCTATCACAGAAACAAATAACTGAATACCACTTGTTCTCACTCATAAGTGGACTCTGAACAATTATCATAATACTATAAGAAAGGGATTGGCAGTATCAGGACACTACCATGGGAAGTGGGGACACACTTCGCCAGTAAGGGTAGCTGATCTCAAACCAGGCAAAGTACGGACCAAAGTCAGGCTAAAACTTTACCTGTACTGTGACCATTTGTATACCTAATCCTGAATTGTACCTCACATCTTTAAAATTAATTAATTAATTAAATAATTAAAAAATGAAAGTAGATAAAGATGAGCCAGTAAAAGGAAATGAGAAGTGACCAAAAAGTTGAAACAAAAAGAGGGACAATGATGTGTCACAGTAACCAAAACCAAAACAAATATTTGGGCAAAACCAAAACAAATATTTAGTCAAAAATGAGCAAAGGAACGAAAGAGACCCTTCTCATAAATAAGACATACACATGACCAACAGGCGTATATAAAGACCCTCAATGTTATCAGCCATCCAAAAAATGCAAATCAAAACTATAATAAGATGCTGCCTTACACTTCTTAGGATTCTATTATCAAAAAATAAAATAAAATAAATAAATAAAATAAGAAAAAAGGTGACAAATGTTGACAAGGATGTAAAGAAATTTATAATTTTGTACACTGTTGAGGGGGGAATAACTAGTGCAATTGTTGTAGAAAACAGTATGAAGTTTCACTGCCAAAAAAAAAAAAAAAAAAGAAAAGAACTGCTATATGATCCAGCAATTCCATTTCTGAAATTTCTGAATATTCATTTTAAATAATTGAAATTGGGATCTTGAATTGATATTAGCACTCCAATACTTACTGTAACACTATTCATGTTAACCAAGATAAGGAAACAACCTAAATGTTCACCAATGGATGAATTGGTAAAGAAAATATGGTATACATGAGTACATACAATGAAATATTATTCAGCCTTAAGAAAGAAGGAAATCCTGCCATATGTGACAACATGGATAAATCTTGAGGACAGTATGCTAAGTGAAATAAGAGTCCACTCACAGAAAGTGCCTAAAAGTAGCCAAGTTCAAGATCAGAAAGTAGAATTGGGACTGTCAGTATCTAGGGTGAAGGGAAATGAAGAATTGCTAACCAACAGATGTACAGTCTCAATTATAAAAGATGAATATGTTCTAGAGATCTTTATGCAACATTGTCCTTAAAGTTAATTATACTGTGTTGTACACTGAAACATTTAAAGTAGATCTCATGTTAACCATTCTTACTAAAATCCAATTAAAAAATTTAAAATTTGAAGTTTTCTTTAGTGAAAGAAACCTCAACCAAGCTAGAAATATTAGTTACTTACATGATAATAGGAGAGGGGAGAAAAGATTTGTAAAGATGTAGATAATAGCAATTAAATGAAGTACTTACATCTATCTTTTAAGTTATTTTGATTCAGTAAAATGAAATTTGTTAGTCTTCAGAATATTACCAACAGCTTTTTATTGCTTTTAAATTCATACATCTGAGGTCTTTAGGTGCCTAATGATATCATTTTGTATTCTGTAGCATTGATTAATCGTTTCAAGTCATATTAGTCAAAAGCATTAAAAAGATCTATTGTTGGGTCATATGACAAGCATCCAGACTATTGCTTTCAGAAAAGACGCCAAAAAATCTCATTTTCTCACTCATTTTGTTCTATGACAGTAATATAAAGAAACTTCTTCCATAATTGAAAAAGATTGTTGATTTTATTTTGAGATTTATTAAGCTTTTACTTTTCCCTTCTTTTCAAGAACATGATTTCCTGAGTTATTCATTCTAAGTTGAATCACTACATTTTTAAATGCCACTGTACTATTTGTAACATCAAGGAACAAAGTATGCTGTAGCATAAATTTGTTAATCTTTTTGTTAAATTGTAAGTCTCATACAAACTCATCTGAACATACCATATCATCATGTCATATCATATCATATAGCATATCATATTGTTTTAGTAACTATAATGATTTTGATCATTTACTATGAAGTATATTGCAGGTTTTCCTTCCAAATCTGTTTACTCTTTCTTCCTGAATGAACACTTGGCCACTCAGCTATACACTATGTTTCTTAGTATTCCTCTACTCAGGTCTATATTTCCTATCTGCTGACTGGACACAGTAACAACTATAACAATCTTAGATAAACCTGATGAGCTCACAGAATGTTCCACTAACCAGGTACTTGTATCATTTCATAGATCAGAGACTGTCTACACATATTGTATTGTTTTATAAAATGAAATAAACATATTGTCTTGTTCGAGCAGTTTGATATAACCACTTAGACTTGAACCTAATACAAAAAAGTTTGTAGCTGAAAGTAGGGGTCTGAAATAGCAACAACAAAAAAAGGCAATACTTATTATACTATGTATACTTATTATACTGTCATTGATGACAACTTAGAAGGCAGACCATGTGCCTATGGAGACTATAACTCTATGGAAAGCAATTGGATAGAGCTAAAATGTTATGGTATGTTATCTACTCCTTGCTGCTTTTAGAAAGGCATAACAAGAAAAAGACGAATGCAAGAAAGAACCGGAAAGTTTGAAGGCAGTATTGGAAAACACAAGTGCTTCTGAATTATAAAGAACAACAGATAAGGCTATTTTCCCAGAACATTTTACAAAAACTATTAAGACTTTCAGCAAAACTAAAGGAGGATATAGTTTTGTGCCAGAAATTCAGCCTAATATTTGTATCTGACTAAGAACATACATAGGATTTTTCCATTTAAATGAGGGAGAGTAGTATGAGCTGAATACTAATTCTGGTATCTAAAGGCAACTTTAGAAGATGTCTGGAAAGGAACTTTGGGTGATGTTACTTGAACATGAGTATGACCCGTCCCAAATAGATCAGAAACCTAATAAATTTTTGAGGGAATTGTAGGCCACAGGACCGGTCTACAAAAGCTTTCAGCCTCTCAACTGAAACGCCTCCACACCAAGGAGAGCATACCCTCCAGCACCTATATCAAATGCAGCACAAGAGAAATGAACTAGGAAGAACCTCCAGAGGAAAGACCTGAGAAGCATAGAGGACAATAGACCCAATAGTTCATTCCTGATAACAGAGCCTGGTCTAACCTACTCACTCACTCCATTGTCAGGGAAGGGAGACTTTCCAGGTTCTGTCCTGCAGTATTTATTCATTGTTATGATTCATGCCTGGTTTATGTTTGCTATTCTTTCCTTTTCTGAATGGGAGATTTTACTGGAGTTATTCTGTTCTTGCTTTACAATTGTATATTGTGAAGAGAAAAGATGCATATTTTCTACTAGATCATAAGATGATGTTGCAAGAGGAGTTATTTCTAGATCTGATGAAGATAACTTTAGACAAGCTTGAAGTCTAGGATTTTGAAATAGAGGAGTCCCAAACCCTCTAACTGGAGAGGTTCCTGTGTTGGGGTGAAAGTCTATGTTTTTGGAAAAGAGTCAAATTGGCAGTTATAAGACAGAGTGGCAGGCTATAGCAGATTTGGGGCTACTGCCACGTCTAGTACTGTCCTTCATTTCTTCTAATTCACAATGTCACCAAGCAAAAAAACCACATTGCCCAGCATTCTTTGAAGCTAGGTGTGGCCATGTGATTAAGTTGTTACTAATGGAATATGAGGATAAGTACTACTGTATATAACTTCTGGAGTATCTTCTTCAAAGCCCTTGCTCTGGCTTTTCTACTCCTCTTCTGTCCCTTTACCTGGAAATGAGATGACTAGAACAAATATGGAAACCCTAAATTGATGTTAGCAGAGCTGTTTCAGCAGCCTGTGTCTGTGGATGACTCAATGGATCAGAGGCCACTTATTTGTTGTGAAAAGTTACAGAAGTAATAAAAAAAAATTCTACCTCATTTGAGCCAACAAGCAGCTTAAATTTTATTGTAATTCAAATTGATATTCTATAAGTCTCTATAATCAGTCATATTATTTTTTAAAAAATGAATCTACTGAAGTCTATAGCCAAAGAGGCATGATGCAAAGGGTATATATTTAAGTATATATCCAAAGAGAAAAGATACAAAATTAGACACAGATATAAAAGGTTTTAATAAAGAGATGACATATAATTTGGCAGGTACATATATCACTACATAATTATTTATGATATTGTTTAGTTTTAAATTAATAAAAACAGGTAATATATCTTCACTGGGTAACTTATTTAAAAATAAATTTTTAATATTTATATTTTAACATGATTATCTGATATCTGGGAACTGAGAACACTAGAATTTCTCAAATACTTTCTTTGGGAATACTAACAGTTATGGCATGAAAAGATGCATTCTTAGATCAAAAACATTTGAGGAATATTACATAAATCAAGCTGAATATACTTTCTAAAGGAAGCTTTTCGCAGTTTTAAAATATGTTAATCTACAATTGTATGTTTCTAAGAGGTAACTTCTTTCCCATATAATATGTAGTGGAACCAATAATCTGCATTGCTGCTTTAAGCAAAATAGTGTAGCCATGAGGAGATGTCCTGTTCCACAATGAGCTAAAGTATCCAGCATGCTAATTCTGCCCTTTGTTCCTAACTCTTCTCTGCTCATTTCCCTGCCCCTGGGATACATCCAGACTCTCTCAGACTGATATCTAGCACTGGTAAAAGCTGACATACCTTATCTGACCCATCTATAACCATAGCTTATATTTTCCTTGTAAAAGGAGAGGGTATCACCAGTTTGATTTCAAGGGCCTCCCTTGTGGGATTTTTAGTCTGCATAAAACACTTCAAGTAAAAATCACAAATTTATAAAATCTAAGGGACTGTGTTATTTACATTAATGAAAAAATTTGTTAACCTTATTTTTAAAATATGGACAATATTGACTTGGTTTGGAGGAATCATCATTCTTGTTTCTGTTCTTTGTTTTAGAATCCCAGGTTCCTGGGACAAAGCTACAACTGGAACTTAAAAATGAAGCAACCTGCTGCTACCCAAAACAGGGGCATGCAAGAGATTGGTGCTACCATGAGAAAGTTGACCTTTCTTTAGAAATTTCAGTGCTTCCTTAGGGAAAACAGCTTCTTAAATCATGAATAAAAGCCAAAGACAAAACCTACTGAGAGTAAGAAGGGGAGAAAAGTACAGAGTCTTTAATACAAAAGCAGGAGGGAAAGAAACAGAGACACACACAAAAAAACTGTACAAAATTGCCAATAGTGAAAGACCCAGAAATGACCCATGAAGCTTCATACACTTCTCGGCTGGCCTCATATGACTCAGGACCACTTGCATGAAAATGAATTAAAGTCATAATTAAATAATGAAGATAGCAAGGGAAGGAGAAATTACAAGTGGGAAACTCTCAAAGGGAACTTAAGTTTGTATAGCAACTCCTGATATTTTCACAATGCCTTACACTGTGCAAATATAGAGCCTATTGTTGAGATCTTGAGCTTACAGAGAGATTCAGTGTGCCTCTCCATCCACCACCAAATGCTGGGAATACCAATGAGAGATTTAACTTGTCAGATGCCCCATCTGTAAAATGAGGATTATGCTTGTACTAGTAACATTTTTATAAGAAAATACTGAAGGTAAAAGTAAGAAGTTCATTTAAAAGGAAGAAAAAAACACTTAGCAAATAATGAATAATCAGTAAATGCTAATTGTTTTTGTTGTGTTTACAAACATTTCTATCCTTTATTGCACATTTTTCTTCACAGTGCTCCTGTGGTATCATTATCTCCTCCATTCAGATAACTACACCTGTAATCAAAAAGGTTAACCTGATCAAAGTCACACAACTTCCAAAGAGAATGCAAATGTGGGTTTTCCAATATGAGCTTAGTGTTTATTTTACTTTTTCCCTACTACACCATGGCCATTTTCTGAATCAAAAGATGTGTCATATGGCAAGAGATCTAACGTGTGGCAAGAGGACTGACTATATTTACTAAGGTATTATATAACAAAAATTTGCTGAGAATAGATTTTAGATTTCTTAACTTAACACACACATAAACACATATACAAATGTAAATTTGTTAGTAATCATCCTATTATGTATATCAAAACATCCTGTTATGCACTAAATTTATACAATAAATTTATACAAATTTATACAATAAAAATGATTATGATTAATCCAGTGATTTAAGTTAGTTTATTGGGGTTATTATTAGTTTTCGTTCAGAAAGTTTATTTTTCTTTTAAATTAATCTTTTTATTATTGATCTCTATATTACAAAGATTAAGCATCCTGCTAGATATTAGTTGTATAGAAAATTTCCACATCTGGGTGATCTTTTTGGTAATTCAATCCACAGGTAAGTACTCTGGCTAAGACCTATTTTTCATAGCTTGGCAGTATAAAACTGACATGTAAAAAAAGAACATTGCGTTTGTAAGCTTTTAACCAACAATATTGCCTTTAGGTAAGCTCTATAAATCTCCAATCTCAGCATTTTGTTTAGATTATTAAAAAATCCAGAATGTAATTCACAAAGTAAAGTTCTACAGCAATCTGAGGGAATCAGAAACAGCTATAAAATTCTGTTATTAACATTTAAACATATCAAAATATTTCAAATATATAGAAACATAGAAAACTAATCAACTTTCTGTATATATAAACCTGAATTACCAAAAAAGTTTTTATTTTACACGTTGCACTACTTATCTTTCTCATTCATGTTTTAATCATGCTTGTTTATAAGTATATCAAAGATGCATATATATAGTATCAGTTTTGAGTTTTAAGACTTTGTATCTATGGAATTGCACTATAAATATTATTCTGTAATGTACTATTTATTTATTGTTGACAATAATTGTGTATCTTTATGAGGTACAGTGTGATATTTTGTTTTATGTAGGCATTGTAGAAAGTTTCAATAAACTAATTAACATATCTATCACCTCAACAACTTATTTTTTGTAGTGAGAATGTCAAAAACCAATTTTTTTGCAATTTTGAAATGTACAATACATATTAACTGTGGTCACCAAGAAATGCAAGATATCACTAAAACTTATTCCTCCAGTCTAAGACTTTCATCAACATTTTCCCTTTACCCATCTTTCTCTCTCTCTCATTCTCTGGCAACCAACTTTCTGCTTTCTGTTTATATGAGAACAACTTTTTAAGATGTCAAATATAAATGAGATAAAGCAATAGCTGTCTTTCTGTGCCTGATTTATTTCACTTAATATAATATTCTCTAGGGTTATCCATGTTTTCACAAATGACAGAATGTTCTTACTTTTTAAGACTAAATAGTTTTCCATTGTGTACATATTTCACTTTCTTTTTTCATTCATTTGTTGATGGACACTTATGTTGCTTCTATATTTTGACTATTGTGAATAATGATGCAATAAATATGGTTATGCAGATATGTCTTTGACATACCAATTTTAACTCCCTTGAATATATACTCATAAGTAGGATTTCTGGACTATAAGTAACTATATTTTCAATTTTTAAAGAAATTTTTATACAATTTTTCAGAATGACTGTACTAATTTGCATTCCTTCTAACTGTGTACAAGTGTTCTTTTTTCTCCACATTCTCATCAACACTTATCATTAGCCATTTTAACAGGTGTGAGGTGATATCTTATTGAGGCATTAATTTTCATTTCTCTGAGAATTACAGATGCTAAACTTCTTTATACATTTGTTGAACTATAGTATCTCTTCTTTTGAGAAATGTCTGTTCAGATGCTTTGCTCATTTTTTTATCGGGTTATGTGCTTTCTTATTATTGAATTGTTTGAGTTTCTTATATACCTTGGTTATTAGCTACTTATCAGATATATGGTTTGCAAATATTTTCTTCCAATCTGTGGGTGGTGTTTTCTCTCTGTTAATTGATTCCTTTGCTCTGTAGAAGGATTTTAGTGTAATGCAGTCTCATTTGCCTATTTTTTGCTTTTGACCTACTCTTCTGGGGTCTTGTCTAAAAAACTGTTGCCCAGACCAATGCTGTGGAGATTTCCCTATGTTTTATTCTAGTAAATTTGGAATTGCAGATCTTACATTTCAATTTTTAAAATTTATTTTTCATTGTTTTTTGTATATGATGTGACATAAGGGTCCAATTTTATTATTCTTTGTGGATATTTAATTTCACACCACCATTTACCGAAGAAACTGTTTTTCCACATAGTGTGCTCTTAGCACCTTTGTTGAAAATTAATTGACCATAAATACCTTGGTTTAATTCTGGGTTTTCTATTTATTTTATTTGCTGAAGTGTGCTTTAAAAAAATGCCAGTATAGTGCTGTTTTGATTACAGTAGCTTTATAACATAATTTTAAAATAGGAAGTGTGATGCCTCTAGCTTTTTTTTTTTTCCTCAAGATTGCTTTGGCCATTCAAGGTTTTGTCTGGCTTCATATGAATTGTGTTTTTTTTTTATTTCTGTAAAAAATAGTAGTAGATTTTGATAGAAAGTACATTCAACCTTTAGATCACTTTGAGTGTTATGGACATTTTTAACAATACTAATTATTTCAATCCATAAATATGGAATAATTTTTCATTTATTTGTTTATTCTTCCATTTATTTCATCAACATTTTATAGCCTTCAGAATACAGACCATTTTCCTCTTTCCTTACTTCAAGTCTTTTATTATGCTATTGTATGGAATTATTTTCTTAAATTATTTTTTGCATTGTTTATTCATAGTAGTATTGAAACACTACCGATTTTTTATATGTTGATTTTGTATCCTGCATGTAAACATTTACTGAATTTGTTTACCAGTTCTAACCATTTTTGATGGAGTCTTTAGGGTTTTCTATACCTAAAAGTATGTCATCAACAGTCTGTCTCTAATGCTCTTTCTTCCATCTAGGTCCTGGTGTTTCTGCAGCAGCCACTGTCACTCTGTGACCTGCAGGTACTAGGAGATCCATAAGGAGGATGTCAAGATACCTCGTAAGTTCAGAAATGACAGAAGGACTTATCAGATGTGGCCTCACAAACTTGGACTTTCCACTTGCTGATTGTAGATAATCACTTTGGAGCAGGAGACCAAGACCACTCTCACCAAGCAAGGTAGAAAGTAGGGACCAAGAGATCAATAGATGGAGACACACTGAACACTTTTGGATGTGTGAAGCACCCCACATCCAGTAAAGGTCTCTTTGAACACAGAGATAAGAAAATAATGGCAGAAATGAGAATCTGGGAGTCCTATCCCCTACCGTGTAACAGGCTTGCACATGAACTGAAGTCTTACTTGCTGAATGAGAGTGAGTAAGTGTACCTAATATGTTTTGGGTCTGCACACCCTCTTCTAGCTATGTGTAAGTCATTGATCCCATGTGTGAGGAGATCTGGCCAGGGCACAATGGGAGGCAACTGAACCCAAAGCAGAATGGGGGAAAACACAACCACACTAGGTCAGCAGCCATGAGCATAGCTCCAGTCAGCTACCTGCAGAGCTAAGCTCACTGGCACCTGGTTCATCTCCTCAGCCAGATAAAGAAGTATCACCTCCAAGCCTTGTTTGCCTACAGTGTGGATCCCCTCTCCCCTTCCTTGTGTCAGTGAAATTGCTCTTTTTCAAGAGCAGAGTGTGAACTTGAATAGGGAGGGAGCTACCCAAAAGACACCTGAAGACTTTCTTGGTGGGAAGACATCTGGGCTACAAACCACAGATAGCAGATGGTGCAGGGGGATCCTCCCACCCATTCTTCACAGAGTGCTAGCAGCAGGAGCTACTAAATTTGAAAAAACTGCCACAGGGTGGAGCAAAGAGCAGCAGTAAATGCGCCTCCTTCTCTCACTGAGTGACCTATAGTGAACTACAGAAAGAGCACTAGTCAATGACAGGCTTCAGAGCAACAAAACCAAAAGGAGTTACAGAGAAGGAAGAGAGGCCTGTTACAAATGAGGAAAAATCAGCAAAAAACAAAACAAAACAAAAAGTCCCCCCAAAACAAAAAACCAAAAAAAAAAAAAAAAAAAAACCATAAAAAACAAAACCATAAGCATCTCTCAGAGTGCTAAAGAGACAGTGCCACTAAAAGCAGCTACAGAGCACAGCAGAAACTCTTCCTTCAAAATGATCAGCCCCAGAGGAAAATAACAGAAATCAGGCAGGCTAAAATGAACAAAGAGAACCAAGGGAAACTGGAAGCAAAACTCACCAAAGTCATATAGGAAGTAAAAGAGGAGTTAGCCAATTATAGAAAAGTCTATTCTAAAATAACAGAAATGAAGAATGCCATCCTGGAAATCAAACACAAAGCAGCAAGCATATGGAGCAGAATCAACCAAGCAGAGGAAAGACTCTCAGAGCATGAAGGCTAAAATATAGAAATTAACCTAGCCTATCAAAAACATAGAACAAAAGCTCAAAAAGAAGGAGCAAAGCCACTGAGAGATGTGGGACTATGTCAAGAAGCCAAATCTACACCTGATTTTTATATCTGAAGCAGAAAGGGAAACTGAGAACACCATAGTACAAACATTCCATGAGGTCATCTAAGGAAACTTTCCACACCTCACTAGAGAGGTGACCATTTAAGCACAAGAGATACAAGAGCCCTTACAAGATGTCACATGAGAAGACAAACCTCAAGTCACACAGTAATCCACCCCCACAAAGTAAGCATGAAAGAAAAAAAATCCTAAAGGCAGCAAGAGAGAAAAGTTAGACTACCTACAGGGGAAGACCCATCAGAATCACTCCAGACTTATCTGCAGAAAAACTACAAGCCTGAAGAGATTGGAGTTTAATCTGTAATGTTCTTAAAGATAAGCAATTCCAGCCAAGAATTTCCTACCCCACCTAGTTAAGCTTCATCAGTGATGGAGAATTAAAATCCTTCCCAGACATCCAATCCCTAAGAGAATATGCTGCCTCCCAACTGGCCCTTCTGGAAAAATGTAAGAAGGTGTTGAACACACACACACACAAGAACAGTCATACCATTCACAAAAGTGCAGGCAAGCACAGAGTCAACAGAGCACACAGAGCATTCACAAAAATGAAACTACACACATATATAAATACACAAGTAAAAAGGAAACAAAGCAACCCCTTAAGAGCACTATGAGAGGGAAAAACTCACATTTCAATAATCAGTTTAAACCTGAATGGACTAAATGTGCCATTGAAGAGACGTAGAGTGGCCAACCATATAAAGAAGCACAATCCAGCAGTCTGTGGTCTCTCGGAAATTCATCTTACTGCAGAGGATACCCAGAGGCTTAAAAT
This sequence comes from Cephalopachus bancanus, assembly GCA_027257055.1. Classification (NCBI taxonomy): domain Eukaryota; kingdom Metazoa; phylum Chordata; class Mammalia; order Primates; family Tarsiidae; genus Cephalopachus; species Cephalopachus bancanus. The sequence goes on along the minus strand of JAPVLO010000046.1, from coordinate 13,305,438 downwards.
TGAGGGCTGGAAAAATGTCCCTCAGGCATATGGAAAACAGAAGAAAGCAGGAGTAGCTATTCTGATATCAGACAAAGAAGACTTCAAAACATCAAAAGTTAAAAAGAACATGGAAGGACACATATAATGATAAAATGCTCAATCAAACAGCAAGAAATATCCATTTTAAATGCATATGCACCCAACTCAGGAGCACCAGGTTTTATTAAACAACTGCTAAGTAAATAAAAAAGGACACTGACTTTCACCTGATGACTCTAGCACATCCTGGACTCCATTAATGCTGTCTAAGGAGAATGGAGATTTCCTCTACCCATATGGATTCACAAGCTGTCTTGAAGTGATCCTTGGAATCAAGGAAAGGAGCTCTCAAGCAAATTTAGCAATCAGTCTCACAGGAGGGCAGCCAATGATTTGTTCCATGGTCTTATTTGCAGGGACCCTGTCTGCCTTCATAAAGAAAAGACAGTGGCAGAAAGGATTGTAGCTGACTGCCTGCCAAATTGTTTTCATTTCTCACTGGTGAACATGTTATGGTGCTCAAGTCACCATGTGTGTGATGGTTTAGGATTCAGTGACCTTTGACAATCTGGCTGTGGACTTTACCCCCAGAAAAGTGGACTTTCCTGGACCCAGCTCAGAGAAACCTCTACAAAGATGTGATGCTGGAGAACAGTAAGAGTTTGGCCACAGTAGGATGCCAGCTCTTCAAACCCAGCCTGATCTCTTGGTTAGAATAAGAAGAATCAAGGACAGTTCAGAGAGGTGTTGTCCAAGAATGGAAACTGCAACTTACAAGTAAAGAGTTGGCCATTGCCTTGCTAGACTCTGGTGTGGCCATATGCTCGTTGCATTATAGCTGTCGCCATGCTTCTTGGGGAGGTGAATATTCTCTTTCTCTCTCTCTTTCTCTAACTAATTTACTTTAAATAAACTGTATTTTCTAATCTAAAAAAGAAAAAACTAAAGAGTCAGCACTTTGGCAAGAATTTTTGAGGGGAACAACTTCAAATGGCAGGAAGCCACAATGAAGGGGAAGATTCAAATGGCAGGAAGCCACAATGAAGGGGAACTCAATGATTATAAACAATTTGGAGATATCTTCAGTGAACATTCATGCCTTAAGACACATGTGAGGAGTTGGGAAGATGGTGGCCTAGCCAGTTGGACTATGCAAGTCCCCAAGAGAGTGAGTGAGTGCATGAAAAACTTTGTGTGCATGCTAGTGAGCAAGTGGGTGTGTGAGTGACGGACTGAGTGAGGGCTAGAGAGTTAGTGGCCAGGGCTCTTCTGGTTCAGGGGCTGGTGCCACAGCAGGTGGGCTTGGACCCTAGCAATTCCCGGGACACAGAAGCTGAGTGCCATTTTCTTTTTCTTTTCTTTCTTTCTTTCTTTTTTTTTTAAATCAACAACCCCTCCCTGGGAAGGAAATGCTGATGGGGATCATGAGCAGGTGTCCAGGCCCCTGGTGCAACGGCAGGTGCTGCAGCTTCACGGCTTCATCCCTGGCTCTGCCCAGGTCACAGAAGCAGAGCACCGTTGTTTTTTTAAAAATGGACAGAAGTTTTTCTTTGATTGAAAAAGCAGCAGAGAAAAACTATCGCCCCAGTTTCTCCCCCACCATTGAAGCAGGAGAGAGACTGCTCTGGGCATTGTCTCACCACTTCAGCACCTGGCAGGGCACTGGCAGGGACTGTGGATGGAGTACAGAGTGAAGTTTCCATGGAAGAGGAAAAGAGAGGCATCCCATCACCATCTTGAAGGTGGGGCAGGGAAGTGCTCTGACTTGCTCACCATGGACCACCAGATCCGATCTGTGTGATAAGTGGATCAACTATTCAGGCATTGATCATGACCCAGAGGGACCCAGAGGGAATATCCTGAAGTACAAACTTCAGAGGGACCTGACGTGTGCTGAGTTCCAGGCACCCCACCCCCTACCTTGATCCAGCCACAGGACAAAGGGTGCGGCCAGATAAGGATGAGGAAGAACTCCAAAGAGATCAGTGGTGAGTCTGGGGCTGAACCAAACCTTCTCCTCCCCAGAAATCCTCTGAACGTCAGATCCACACAGCTGGGTCACGAATGAGAGGGACAAAACCAGGCAGAGCCTGGACGTCAGTCACAATAAGAGAACTCCATTCCGGGATAGGCCTTGCTGGGGCACCCTCTTATGAGAATACATAACTGGGGAAGGGACAATCATGTACCTCCCCATGGGAGGAGATCTGCCTGACCATAGGAGAGTGGGAGGGGAATACTGCAGCCCCACCCACCTCCTCTGCCCCTCCTCCTTCCCTACTTTATTCCCTGAGGAGAGAGCGAAAGAGGTGACTCTGCAGGAGAGACCTGATTAGAGGAACAATTACAGAGTTTGCCTCAAGAGGGCAGGATTTTTAAATTAATTTTTAATTTTTTTTTAATTTTAAAAATTTTCTGATGGTTAGATCATCCATTTTTAAAAATATTTTCCTTTGTGCATGAATGTGTACGTGAGGGTTAGACCTGCGTTCCCCCCCACAAATTTTTTTTCTTTCTTTTTCTGTTTCTTTCTTTGTTGTTTTCTGTTTATGTGTGTTTGTGAATGATTGAGTGTGCATCTTTCAATTTTGTTGTTGTTGGTGGTTATTGCTCTTTTGTTCTTGTGTATTTTTTGTATTCATTTTTTATAGTTTAAGGGCTGTGTCAATATATGTGTAGGGTTCAACCTGAATCCCCCTATTTTCTCCCTTCAGCCTTTATGCTTTTCCTCTCTATTCACTTTTTGCTAGGCATGTGTGTGTATATTTAGTTTTCTTAAGGGTTTTTTTTTGTTGTTTGTTTGTTTCACGTTACTGTTATTCCAGTTGGTTTTGGGGTATGTGTGTATGTGTTGAATTGTTTTTGCATTGGTTTCTGCTTTACATTGTCACGTAGAGTGGTGGTAGGGAGTGGGATTCATAAGTGAACATTTTAATTTGCAAGTAGTTTCTGATTCTTAGTGACCCATGCCCCACTTTATTTGAATTAAAAAAACCAAGAGACAGCAAAACTTTCCACCCACCATCCTATTTCAGAATAGAACAGATCCAGAGCCTGGATCAGGGAAGAATAGAGGACTGAGCAAGCATCAGAAGGGAAAGCCTCTCCCATTGACACTGAATAACAGAAATAAAGAGAAAAACAAGAGACCTGTCACAAATAAGAAAAACCAAAGGAAGACCTCAGGCAATTTCAAGTGTACCAAAGACAAAACTCCTGAAAAATCAGACCTTGGTGCCCAAACAATGAAAGTCACCAATGACTGGCCCCAGAATTCAACAGAGATTAGGGAATGGATAGAAAGAGTGAATAAAACTCAAGAAAGACAAGATGCAACACTAAAAGAACTTGTAACAAAGATTTTGGTAATAAAAATTTTCATCCAGGAAATAAATAACAAGATGAAAAGCATGGAAAGTAGAATTAATCTAGCTGAAGAAAGAATCTCTGAACTTGAAGACCAGAACACGAAATTAACCCGATCTGTAAAAAACATAGAAAGAAGACTCAGAAAGAAGAATGAAGCCAACAAGAGATATGCAATTATATCAAGATGCCAAACCTACACCTGATTGGTATACCAGAAGAAGAAAGGGAAATGGAGAGAAACTTGGAGCAAGTATTCCAGGAGGTAACCCAAGAAAACTTTCCCCATCTCACCAGAGATGTGATCAGCCAAGCACAAGAGATACAGAAAACACCCACAAGATATTAAATGAGACAACCAACCCCTAGACACATAGTAATTCACCTACACAAAGTAGTCACAAAAGAAAAAATTCTAAAGGCAGCAAGAGAGAAAGGATAGACAACCTACCAGGGAAAACCAATAAGAATAGCAGCAGACCTATCAGCAGAAACACTACAAGCAAGAAGGAACTGGAGCCCTATATTCAAAGTCCTCAAAGATAAGCAATTTCAACCAATCATTTCCCATCCAGCCAAGCTCAGCTTCATCAATGATGGAGAATTAAAATCCTTCCAAGACATCCAATCCCTAAGAGATTATACAGCTTCCAGACCAGCTCTACAGGAGACACTTAAAAAGGTATTAAGCACAGAAACAAGAAGAAAAAGATTGATCACACACTTCCCAAGAGAATAGTAGAGCACAGAATCAACAGAGAATGCAGTGCAACAAGAAACTTGAAAACACACACATACATTAACCCCAAAGCCAAAAGAAACAAGCAAACAAAGAAAAAACTTTATAAGAACCTCATGACAGGAAGAAACAATTACATTTCAATAATCAGCCTGATTGTGAAGGGACTAAAGGCACCACTGAAAAGACACAAAATGGCAGACTGCATAAGAACCATGACCCAATTATTTACCACATCCATGAGGCTCATCTTACTTCAAGGGATACACACAGACTCAAAGCTAAAGGATGGAAAATGAGTTTCCAGGCAAATGGATCACAAAAGAAGGCAGGAGTTGCAATCTTAATATCAGACAAAACAACCTTTAAGCTATCGAAAATTTAAAAAGATGATAAAGGACACTACATAATGATAAAGGTTCAATCCATCAACAAGAAATATCCATCCTAAACAAATATGCACTCAACACAGGAGCACCAGCTTTTATAAAGCAACTACTAAATAAACTAAGAAAAGATATTGACTCTAATATTATTATAGCAGAGGCCTTGAATACCCCATTGACAGTCCTAGATAGATCATTGAGGCAAAAAATTAGTGAGGAGATTTTTAACCTAATTTGATACTTGTCCAAATGAAATTAATACATACCTACAGATTATTCCACCCACAATCACAGAATATACATTCTATTCATCACCACATGGAACATACTCCAAGATCAATAATATCCATGGCCATAAATCAGGCATAAACAAATTCCATAAGGTTGAACTCTCTCCATGTACATTCTCAGACCACAGTGGAATGAAAATAAATATTAACACCAGCCACAATTCCCCATAGCCACAAAGATGTGGACACTAAACAGAATGATACTGAACAATACTGGGTCAACACAGAAATCAAAACAGAAATTGAAAGATTCCTAGAAACATCTTACCAAAATCTCTGGGATGCCATGAAAGAGTTCTAAGAGGAGAATTTATATCTCTATGAGCACACATTAAGAAAATGGAAAGATCACAAATGGATAGCCTAACAAATCACCTAAGGGAGCAAGAAAGATAAAACCATCAAAAACCCAATTTTAGCAGAAGAATCGAAATCACAAAAATAAGAGCCCAAATACAGGACATAGAAGACAGAAACATAGAAAACATCAACAAAACAAAAAGTTGGTTCTTTGAAGTATTAACGTTTGATGGATCCCTAGCTAGAATGACCAAGAAAAAGAGAGAAAAAGCTCAACTACACAATCAGAAATACAAAAGATCAAATCACGACTGACCCCGAAGAAATACAAAAGATTATCAGAGATTACTATGTACACCTATATGGAAACAAACTTGATAACCTAAATGGAATGGAGGATATTCTGACATCACACAATTTCCCCAGATTGAAACAAGAGGACATTGAAAACCTAAATAGACCAATAACATCCCAGGAAATTGATTTTGTCATAAGAAAACTACCCACAAATAAAAAAGTCCAGGACCAGATGGCTTTCCAGCAGAATTCTACAAAACATACAAGGAGGAGCTGATACCAATCCTATTGAAAGTATTCCAGGCAATTGAAAAGGATGGAATTCTCTCCAGATCATTTTATGAAGCTAACATCACACTGATACCCAAATTGGGTAAAGATCCAACAAAAAAAGAGAACTACTGGCCAATATCCCTTATGAACATAGATGCAAAAATCCTCAACAAGATTCTAGCAAATCATATCCAAAAACATAACTCAAAAATCATCCACCATGACCAAATAGGCTTCATACCCAGGATGCAAGGCTGGTTCAACACTCACAAGACCATTTTTTTTTTTTTGAGTTGGAGTCTCACTCTGTCATCCAGACCAGAGTGCAGTGGCCGCTCCCAGCCACCGCAGCCTCGACCTGCTCGGCTCCGGCTATCCTTCTGCCTCAGTCTTCCAAGTAGCCGGAATGACAGGCATGTGCTACCACACCCGGCTGATTTTTTGATTTATTGTAGAGATGAGGTCTCACTGCCCAGGCGGATCTTGAACCCGCAGGTTCAGGCAATCCACTCACCTCAGCCTCCCAAAGGTGTGGGATTACAGGCTGAGCCACCAAGCCCAGCTGCAAGACCATTAATGTAATCAAATACATCAACAGATGTAAAAACAAGAACCACATGATTATCTCATTAGATGCAGAAAAAGCTTTTGATAAAATCCAGCATCACTTCTTGATAAAAACCCTCAAACATCTAGGTATAGAAGGAACATACCTCAAAAGAGTAAGTGCCATCTATGATAAACCCACAGCTAACATATTGCTAAATGGACAGAAACTGGAAACATTTCCCCTGAAAACTGGAACAAGACAAGGTTGCCCACTCTCACCCCTCTTGTTAAACATTGTGTTGTAAGTCCTAGCTTTGACAATTAGATAAGAGAAGGCAATCTGGGGTATCCAAATAGGAAAAGAGGAAGTCAAGTTATCTCTCGTTGCTGATGATATGATCTTATACCTTGAAAATCCAAGAGAATCTGTCAAAAACCTGTTTGCACTGATAAAGGACTTTGGCAAAGTCTCAGGGTACAAGTTAAGCATGCAAAAGACAGTTGCATTCCTATACACCAACAATAAGCAGGCAGAGACCCAAATAAAAAGCAAAATCCCATTCACAATAGCCACAAAAAAAATTAAAATAAAATACCTCAGCATCTTCCTAATCAGAGAAGTGAAAGACCTTTACAATGAGAACTACAAAACACTGCTCAAAGAAATCAAAGAAGACACAAACAAATGGAAAAACATTCCATGCTCATGGATAGGAAGAATCGTTGTTAAAATGTCCATCCTACCAAAGGCAATCTACAGATTCAATGCAATACCCACTAAATTACCAACATCATTCTTCTCACATTTGGAAATGACAATACAGAAATTCATACAGATACATAAACGACCACGAATAGACAAAAAATCCTTAGCAAAAGAAACAAAGCAGGAGGTATCATACTCCCAGACTTCAAACTTTACTATAAGGCTATAATAATCAAAACAGCCTGGTATTGGTACTAGAACATAGACCAATGGAACAGGATAGAGATTCTCGAAGCAAAGTTTCAATTCCTCAACCAACTAATCTTTGACAAAGCCTCCAACAACAACCCCAGGGAGAGGAGATCCTATTCAGTAAATGCTGCTAGAAAACCAGCTGACCACATGCATAAGATTGAAACAGGACCATTACCTATCACCATACACAAATTAACTCTAAATGGATGAAAGACCTAAATGTAAAACCTCAAACTGTAAGAATTTTAGAAAATGCGGTAGACACCCTTATGGAAATTGGAACTGGGAACCAATTTCTATTCAGTGCACTAAAGGCTGATGTCTAAGAAATAAGATAGAAAAGTGGGACCTCATCAAACTGACGAGCTTCTGCAAAGCAAAAGAAACCATCAAGAGAGAAGGGAAGCCGGGCTCGGTGGCTCAGCCTGTAATCCCGCGCCTTTGGGAGGCTGAGGTGAGTGGATTGCCTGAGCCCGTGGGTTCGAGACCCACCTGGGCAGCGAGACCTCATCTCTACAATAAATCAAAAAATCAGCCGGGCGTGGTAGCGCATGCCTGTAATTCCGGCTACTCGGAAGGCTGAGGCGGAAGGATCGCCGGAGCCCAGCAGGTCGAGGCTGCGGTGGCCGGGAGCGGCCACTGCACTCCAGTCTGGGGACAGAGTGAGACTCCAACTCGGGAAAAAAAAAAAGAGAGAGAAGGGAGACAGCCCACAGAATGGGAAAAAAATATTTGCCAACTCTATAACTGAAAAAGGCCTAACATCTAGGATCTACAAGAAACTCAAATGCGCCGAAAGGAAAAAAACAAAGAGCACCTTTAAAAAGTGGGCAAAAGACATGAATAGACACTTCTCAAAAGAAGATATACAGGCAGCCAACAGACACATGAAAAAGTGCTCAATCTCACTCGTCATCAGAGAAATGCAAATCAAAACCACATTGAGATACCACCTAACCCCAGTAAGAATGAACATCATTAATAAAACAAACAACAACAGATGCTGGGGAGGATTCAGGGGAAAAGGAACACTTCACTGCTGGTGGGAATACAAGCTAGTGCAACCTCTTTGGAAGACAGTGTGATGATTTCTGAAAGAACTAGAAATTGACCTTCCATATGCCCCAGCAATCCCCCTATTGGGAGTATACTTGTAGGAACTCAAATCATTCTACAAAAAAGATACCTGCGCACATATGTTTGTTGCAGCTCTATTCACAATAGCAAAAACATGGAACCAACCATGTTGTCCATAGAAGCTGGACTGGATAAAAAAATGTAGTACATATACTCAATGGAATATTATGCTGCCATAGAGAAGGACAAATATACGGACTTCGCAGCAACTTGGATAGATCTGGAGTCGATCATACTCAGTGTTCTATCACAGAAACAAAGAACAGAGTACCATATGTTCTCACTCATAAGCAGAACTTGAACAACTATAATACTATTAGAAAGGGATTAGCAGTAGTGGGAAACTGTTGGGGAGGGAGTGGGATTGACAGTTGAGAGAAACTGCTAGCAGAGGGAGAGGCATACCTCATCAACAAGGGTACCTGCATAATCAGCGTTTGTTACCTAACCCTGAATTGTACCCAACATCTTTTAAAAAACAAAAAAGACACATGTGAGAACTCAAAGTAGCAACAACACATCTGAGTGTAATCAATAAGGAATAGACTTTCTTACTTTGCACAAGAAAGCCTCTGCTGGAGAGAAACTTCCTGTGTTGAATCAGTGGGTAAAAACTTTCAGACTAAATCCAAATGTTGTTTACTAGAGAACATGCACAAAAGAGAAATCTTTTGAGTACAGTGACTGTGGAAAATTCTTCATTAGTTAATTGTGCCTTCAGGAATGTAAAAGAACTCACAAGAGACAAATTCCATGAATGGAAGGAATGTGGGAGAAGTTTTATTCACATCACAGAACTTGCCATGCATATATAAACTCATGTTTCAGAAAAACCCTACAAATGTAAGGAATTTGGAAAAGGCTTTAGATATTCTGCATACTGCAACATTAACATGGAAACTCACACTGGAGACAACCTCTATGAATGTAGGAAATGTGGGAAAGTCTTTAGTAGGTCTTGTCAACATACTCAGCATAGAAAAAGTCACACTGGAAAGATAGCCTATAAATGTAAGAATTGTGGGAAAGCTTTTACTGTTTCATCATGCTTAAGTCAACACATGAATATTCATATGAGAGAAAAACCCTATGGATGTAAGGCACGTGAGATAGCCTTCACTAGGTCTTCTCAACTTATATAACATATAAAAACTTGCACTGCAGAGACCCCTTTAAATGTAAGGTCCGTGGAAAAATCTTTTAGAAGTTCCTCATGCCTTAGTGATCACTTTTGAATTCATATTGCAATGAATTCAAAATTCAGTGTAAGGACTGTGGGAAGGCCTTTACTCAGAACTCAGATCTTACTAAGCACATACGAACTCACAGTGGAGAGAAGCTTTACAAATGTAAGGAATGTGGAAAAGCCTTTGCTAGAGCCTCTTGCTTTAGTGAACATACAAGAACTCACACTAGAAAGAAGCCTTTTGAATGTGTCAAATGTGGGAAAGCTGTTGCTAATTCTTCACGTCTTAGTGGACATTTGAGAATTCACACTGGAGAGAAGGCGTTTGAGTGCCTGGAATGTGGGAAAGCACTTACGCATTCCTTCAATCTTAATAATCACATGTGTACTCACAGTGTCAAAAAGCCATATATATATATGGAATGTGGCAAAGCTTTTAAGTTTCCCACGTGTTAACTTCACATGTGAATTCACACTGGAGAAAAACCCTATGAATGTAAACAATGTGGGAAATCCTTCAGTTATTCCAATTCATTTCAGTTACATGAAAGAACTCACACTAGAGAGAAACCCTATGAATGTAAGGAGTGTGGGAAAGCCTTAAGTTCTTCCAGTTTTTTTCCGAAATCATGAAAGAAGGCATGCAGATGAGAAAAACTGTCAATGTAAGGAATGTGGGAAAGCCTAAAGGTATCCCCATCCACTTTGAAGACATGAAAGAACACACTGGGGAGAAACCCTATCGATGTAAGGAATGTGAATATTATATCTGAGGTCTTAATGAACATGTATGAAGTCACAGTGAAGAAGACCCTATGTCAGGAGGGAATGTAGAAAAGCACTAAGTCTTCAAGCTTTACCTTACACATCAGCAATCTCACTGGTGGCCTGGCGTGATTGCTCATGCCTGTACTCCCAGCACTTTGGAAGGCTGAGGCACTAGGATTTCCTGAGCCGAGGGATTTGAGACCAGCCTGGGTAACTTGGCGAGACCTCATCTCTACAATAAATCAAAAAATGAACTATGCATAGTGGCATGCACCTCTAGTTCCAGCTACTTAGAAGGCTAAAGTGGAAGGATCACCAGAACCAAGGCTGCAGTGGCTGTGATTGTGTCACTGCACTACAGTCTGGGAGACCGAGTGAGATTCTGACTCAAAAAAAAAAAAGAAATCTCACTGGTAAGAACCCCGATGAATGTAGAGAATCTGTGGAAACCTTTTCTAATTCCACTAACTTTAATATGCATGCATAATCTCATATTAGAGAGAAACCCTATGACTTAAATGGTATGGTCTAGATGTTTCACTCTCCCCCCACACATTCATATTTTAAAGTTCTAACCCTTAGTATATATTTGGACATAAGGTTTTTAAACAGGTGAGGAAATTCAAATGAGAATGTTAGGGTCAATCCCTAATCCAACTTCACTAGTGTTTTTATAAGAAGACAAAGTGAAGAAAGGACACATACACAGAAGACTATGTGAAGTCATCAGAACATGGCCATCTGTGAGCCAAGGACTGAGGCCTGGAACAGATCCTTCTGGCATCACCTCCAGAAGAAATCAACCCTGTCCCCACCTTGATATTGGACATCTAGTCTCCAAAACTGTAAGCCAATAAATTTCTCTTGGTAAAATTAAAAATAAACAAACAAAAAGAAATGCAAAAGGCAAAGTCACAGCTGACCCTAAAGAAATTCAAAAGATTATCAAAAATTGCTATTATATGAACACCTGAATGCAAATAAACTAGAAAATCTAAAGGAAATGGAGGATATTCTGACATCACACAACCACCCAAGGCTGAAAGAAGAAATTGAAACTCTAAACAGACCAATCATAAAAAAAAATCTCCCTGCCCCAAAAAACAGTCCTGGACCAGATGGCTTCCCTGCTGAATTCGAAATGACATACAAAGAGGAGCTGATAACAACCAAATTGAAAGTATTCCAAGCAATTGAGAATGATGGAATTCTCCTCAACTCATTTTACAAAGCTAACATCTTACCCAAACCTGTCAAACATCTTACAGGGAAAGAGAATTACAGGCAAATCTTGATGAGCAGAGATGCCAAAATTCTTAACAAGAGTCTAGCAAATCAGATCCAAGAATACATCTCAAGGATCATCCACCATGATCAGGTGGGTTTCATTCCTGGAATGCAGGGCTGGTCCAACATTCACAAGACCATAAGGGTAATCCAGCACATTAGCAGATGTAAAACAAAGAACCACATGATTATATCATTAGATGCAGAAAAATCATTTGGCAAAATCCAACATCCCTTTTTAATAAAAACCCTTGAACATCTAGGCATAGAAGGAAAATTTCTGTAAAACAGTAAGAACCATCTATGATAAACCCACAGTCAACATTTTGCTCAACGGAAAGGGGCTGGAAGCATTCTTCCTAAGAATGAGAACAAGACAAGGATGCTCACTCTCACCCCTCCTGTTCTAGGTAGTGCTGGAACTCCTAGACAGAGCAATCAGGCAAGAGACAGAAATAAAAGGCATCTAAATAGAAAAAGAAGTTAAGCTGTTCCTCTTTGTGGACAATATAATTCTATACTGTGAAAATTTTGAGTCTGTTAAAAGCCTCTTCACACTGATAATAGCTTTGGTAAAGTCTCAGGTTACAAAATCAACATGCAAAACATGGTTGCATTTCTATACATCAGCAACAAGCAGACAAAGAGCCAAATAAATAACACAATCTCATTCACAATAGCCTCACACACACAAAAATGAAATACCATAGCATACACCTAACCAGAGAAGTGAAAGACCTTTATAACAAGAGCTACAAAACACGGCCTAAGGAGATCACAGATGACACAAACGAATGGAAAAAAATGCCATGCTCATGGATTGGAAGAATCAATATTACCAAGATGCTCATCCTACTCAAGGCAATCTACAGATTCAATGCAATACCATCAAATTACCAACGTCATTTTTTTCAGATCTGGAAATTACAATACAGAAATTCACACAGAAAGAGAAAAGAGCACAAATAGCCAAAGCAACCCTCAGCAAAAGGAACAAAGTGAGAGGTATCACACTTTCAGATTTTAAACTTTATTGCAAGGCTACAGTAACCAAAACAGCCTGGTATTGGTGCAAGAATAGGCACATAGACCAATGGAACAAGGACAGAGATTCTGGAAGCCAAAAAATGATCTCTCAACCAACTCATTTTCAACAAAGCTACCAATAACAGCCACTGGGGAAAGGAGACCATATTTAGCAAATAATGCTGGGAAAATTGACTGACCACATGCAGAAGAAAGAAACTAGATTCTTACCTATCACCATATACAAAAAATCACTTCAAAATGTATCAAAGACCTATACATAAAACCTCAAACCATAAGAATCCTAGAAGAAAATATAGAAATACCCTCATGCATCAAAGTAGGCAATGGATTCTTGACTAAGTCTCTAAAAGCAGATACCATAAAAGCTGAGATAGACAAGTGGGACCTCATTAAACCGAAAAGCTTTGGCACAGCAAAATAAACCATCAAGAAAGTGGGGAAACAGCCCACAGAATGGGAACAATATCTGACAATTGTGCTTCTGACAAGGAAAATACAAGGAACTCAAACGAAGTAGAAGGAAATAAACAGCCCCATTAAAAACCGGGCAAAGGGCTTGAACAGATAATTCTCAAATGATGACATACAAGCGGCCAACAATAGCTCTGTCTAGGAGGTCCAGTACTATGCTGAATAGAAGTGGTGAGAGTGGACATCTTTGTCTTGTTCCAGTTCTTACAGGAAAAGCATCCAATTTTTCACTATTGAGTATGATGTTAGCTGTGGGCTTATCATACACAACCTAGGTAATGTTGAGGTACTTTCCTTCTATATCTATTTTTTGAGAGTTTTTATTATGAATGGATGATAAATTTTGTCAAATTTTTTTACATCATCTATTGAGATGGCCATGTGGTTTTTATCCTGCATTTTGTTAGTATGGCATATTACATTTATTCATTTATGTTATATTGAATCATCCTTGCATTCCTCGGACAAATCCCATTTGATAATGGTGAACAAACTTTTGAATGTGCTGTTGATTTCAGTTTGACAGTATTTTGTTAGGGAATTTTGTATATTCATCAGAGATATTGATCTCTAGTATTCTTTTTTTTTTTTTTTGGTGTTCTTGTCTGACTTTGTTATTAAGGTAATGAAAACCTCATAAAATGAGTTTGGAAGTATTCACTCCTTTTTACATTTTTTGGAAGAATTTGAGAAGGATTGATATTAGTTTTCCTTTAAATGTTTGATAGAATCCAGCAGTAAATCCATCAGGTACTGGGCCTTTCTTTCATGTGATACTTTTTATTACTAATTCAATCTCCTTACTCTTTATTGGTCTGTTCAGATTTTCTATGCTTTCTGATCCAGTCTTAGTAGGTTGCTTGTTTCTTGGAATTCATGTGTTTCTTCTAGGTTATTCAAGTTGCTGATATATAGTTGCCCATAGCATTCTCTTATGATCCTTTTTATTTCTGTGGTGCCAGTTATCTTTCATTTCTGATTTTGAGGGTTTTTAAAAAATGAGTTTAACTAAAATTTTCTCAATTTTATTTATCTTTTCAAACAAACAGCATTTAGTTTTGTTCATCTTTTCCATTATTTGTTAGCCTCTACTTTGAACCAAATTATGCACTTAATTATCAAACTCTCAAACTAAAAATGTATAAACAATAAAGAAGAAAACAAAGTTAGATGTTACAGATTTTGTTTCTGCATCTACAAGGTAGCCATGTGACATCCTTTATATACTACATATTCCATCCCCCAGCCAACAGCTTGCCTTGTGAGTTCTTCACCTCATTGAATTCTTAGTTCCTAGAGCTCTGAGTCCTTGGCAGTCTTGCCTGAATCGTATTGCTATAGAATCCTATTATCTTTATGCCAGTAGAAAAAAGTGCCCACATAAATTTATCTCCGTAGTTCCTGATGTTCTTCTCCCAGTTTCCATTATGTAGTGGTGTATTTTTTCAAAATAGACTATTATTCTGCAGAAACAAACAATTGTATAAAAAAAAGTTTATTTGTTGCTCATACTATATTACAGACTTGAGTATCAGGGGTCTTTCTTCATCATAGTCTATCAGAGACCTAGGCTGATGGATACTCCACCTTGACATAATCTTTCATGATTGCTAATGCACCAAAAAGAGAACAAAGCAAATCTTTTATCATATCTTAATATTTCTGCTCACATTTTATTGGTTTTGTCTAAGTCACAAGGCTAACAATGCTATGACTAAATTAAAACAGGCAGGAAGATGCAAACCCACTATATATATATATATATATATATATATATATTATATATTATCTAAAAGGAGGAGATACAGATTTGGAAATACCTGATGATAATTACTGTCAGTGGCAACCTTATTTTACCTCAATAAATCAATATTACTCAGTCAACAATTCTATTTTTCCCTTGTTTATTTAATGATATGTGGATCTAAATAGGTAAGGTGACATTCTTAACTTCTGCTGTCCTGGAAAAATCATTATGTCCCTGGCAAAAACATTTTTCTCTTAAGTACTAAGTTCTCTGAAACTACAGCACCTGGAACCACTGAATGAAAAAGCAAAAATGTGCCTGGCCATGATAATGAGTGTTGTCACTCCAATTTCCATCCCTGTTTCTCAAAGTCTTATATTAAAGCCATTGGCAATATAGTATCATATAAAACATCTTGAAGGAGAGATAGTCTATTTTGCAGGGTGGTGTCCTTCAGCTGGTGCTGTAATTGAGTGTTCAATTGTCCATTCCACTGTTCTTTAAGGCCAATTACTAGTGTGTGATGGGACACATGACCAGGCCTGTGAATAACATGAGTTCTATCTTGTTACCTTGCTTTGTCTTTTATGAAATAAGAACCTTTGCTAGATGCACTGCAATATGGAGTTATAAGATGGCAAAAAAGGGTTTTTTTGTTTTTGTTTTTGGTCAAGTCTCCTAGGAAATCAACATTGATTCAACTCTGTGCAGAATGTTTCTTGGCACATCTTCTCCAGAACAACACTGAGGAAGGAGGGTTATTTATAGAGAGAAGTTCAATGGAAATAAAATTGTAATAGAGTGCTCAGTCTATTCTTCAGAGAGCTCAGGAGCTGAGATGGCCTTTCACTGAGATGAGGGCTGGGCCTCAACCTATACCACTTTTCAACCTGTTACTGACTATAGGCAACACTAGGGAAGAAATTTAAGTTCAGGTAAAGCAACTCTTTTGAGTGGGAGCAATTCCCAGAAAGATTGTTAGCCATGAGTCAAGAGTAGTCAACCCTCCCAGGAGCTAAAGCAAAGTTCATCACTGCAGCTTACCAAATAAGGGCACTCAGTCAGGCACTAGCCATACTAGTAATGGTGAGGTGAAGTTTACGTTATTCAGTACATGTATGACTTCCATACTAACTTCCCACCATGGACAGGCTGTTAAGATGATTATATGTGTATTCTTATATATTAATATATTGCATTGATAAATATTTTTGAGGTTCTACCAGCCTTATGTTCTTAAGAAGATATTTTCTTGGGCAAGATTAAATCTAAAGACACTTCTAGATTTGATTTGCCAATATTGTATTAAGATTTTTTCATCTATGTTCATAAGTATGATTGGTCTATAATTATCTAGTTCTCTACTTATCTAATTTTGGTGTCAAGATTGAATCAGTATCATAAAAAAGAAGTTGGGCTTTTTAACATTTTCTTTTCTCTTATTTGAAACTGCTTTGAAAAATTATCTCTTTGTTAGAATTTAGAGAACACGAATCAGTAAAATTATTTTACCAATCTGACCTCATCTTCTCCTCCCTACTGCCCCTCAATTCCATCTCATCCAGTGTTACTGATCTCTTTGCTGTCCCTGGAGCATGTGGGACACCTGCCTCCATTGGAATTTTGATTTAACTCTTTCTTCTGCTTGAAATGCTCTTTCCCCAGACATCAACATAGCTAATTTCCTATTTCCTGAAACTCCTTGCTCAGGTGGGCTACTCTAACCTTCAAGTTTAAACCTCAGGAAAACTATTGCTCACACCCATTTTGTTCCTCTCATTCTCACCCTGCATTTCAGTCTCCCTTACCTTGTTTTATATAATTTGTTTTTATAATTTATTGTTGCTTTCCCTCACTAAAATTTCAATTCCATAAATACAATTTTTACTGTTGTTTTGTTTTATACAATTTTTGTGGTAGTTTTATTTCATTCATTGATGATCCCAAGTAACTAGAACAGAGTCTGATACATAGCAGGACTCCAATAAATATTTGTAAAAGGGCTGTTAAATGAGTAGTCCTCATGATTTTAGGGGAAACAGAAAAGATGGGATTTATGTAACCACTAATTTAATTTTTAAAATAGTTATTGTTTTTGTAAACAATTTAACTTTCATTTTGCTTCTTCTTAAGTCTGGTAATTTATACTTTTCCATGATACTGTCATTTCTGTAAATGTGAGATTATTGGCAAATATCGTTTTTCATATTAATTGCATAAAACTTTCTCTTATATGTAGTCATATTTTAATTTTTTCATTCTTGATGTATGTTTTTTTTTCAGTCTCTCTTTTCTTTCTTATTCTTTAGTCAGCTTTACTTCAGGGTAGTCTATTCTGTGAGTATTTTTTAAAAATCAGCTTCAAATTTTCTGATAATTTCTAATTTCCCTTATTTTATTAATTCAAGCTTTAACCATACAATTCCCTCTCTTCTTCATATTTTGATTCATACTATTTTTTCTTTTACTAGATTCTTGAGTAAAATACTTAACTCACTTGTACTTAACCATTCTTTTAAAAAATTTTGCTGTAGAGCCAGTCAGACTATGAAAGTCCCCATGTAAGTGAGGGAGTGTATGGAAAATTTTGTAGACATGCTGGTGAGTGAGTGCGCGTGTGAGTGGCTGACTGAACGAGAGCTAGGGAGCTAGCAGCCAAAGCTCTCCAGGTGCAGCAACTGGTGCCACAGCTGCTAGGCTTGGACCCCAGTGATTCCTAGGATGCAGTAGCCAAGCATCATTTTCTTTTCTTTTTTTTTTTTAAAGATAATCAACAAACCCTCCCTTGGAAGAAAATGCTGGGAGAGACAGTCTAAGTGGGGACTCGTCAGCCAGTAGCCAGGCCGCTGGTGCGACACTGGTGCTGCAGCTTCTCTGCTTTGTCCCTGTCTCTTCCCAGATTGCAGAAGCTGAGTGCCATTATTTTTTTTACAAGGGACAAAAGCAGAGGGGAGAAAATATCGCCCCAGGCTCTCCGTCATGGGTACAGCAGGAGAGAGACTGCTGGCTCCTGGCTTTGCCTCACCACTTCAGCACCTGGCCAGGCACTGGCAGCAGGGGCTGCGGAGGGAGTCTAGAGGCAAAGTTCCATGAAAGAAGACAAGAGAGGCTCCCCACCACCATCTTGAAGGCGGGGCAGGAAGGTGCTCTGATTCACTCACAATGGAGCAACAGACCCGATCTCTGTGACTGTCAGATCAACTACACAGGATTTGATCTTGGCCCAGAGGGAATATCCTGATAGCACAAACTTTGGAGGGACCTGATGAGTGCTGAGTTCCAGGGGCCTTACTCCCTACCCTGACCCAGCCTCAGGACAAAGGGTGTGGCCAGAAAAGGAGGAGAGAGAACTCCAAAGAGATCAGTGGTGAGTCTGGGGCTGACCCAAACCCCCTCCTCCCCAGCAACCCTCTGAACATCAGACCCACACAGCTGGGCCACGACTGAGAGGGACAAACCCAGGTGGAGCCTGGATGCTAGTCACAATAGGAGAACTCCATTCCATTCCAGGATAGGCCTGGCTGGGGCACTCCCCCCACCCCAACCCCGTGAGGACATACCTGGGGAAGAGACAATCCCATACCTCCCCATGGAGATTTCCCTCATCATACAAGAGTGAGAGGGGAAGAATGCAGCTGCACTCACCTCAACTGCCCCTCCTCCTTCCCAGCTTCATACACTGAGGAGAGAATGAAAGAGATGTCTCTGCAGGAGAGAGACCTGGTTAGAGGAACAATTACGGAGCCTGCCACAAGAGGGTGATTTTTTTTAATTTTCAATTTTTAAAAAAATTTTGACTGTTAGTTCATCTATTTTTAAAATATTTTTCCTTGGTGCATGAATGTGTATGTGAGAGTTTGATTTGCTCACCCCCAAATATTTTGTTCTTTTCTTTTTCTGTTTCTTTCTTCCTTTATTTGTTGTTTTCTGTTTATGTGTGTATTGAATGATTGAGTGTTCATCTTTCAATTTTGTTGTTGGTTTTTGCTCCTTTATTTTTCTGGGTTTTTTTTTATTTTCATTTTTTATAGTTTAAGGTGTGTGTCAATATATGTGTAAGAGTTCACCCTGAATTCCATTCCCCACCCTCTGATCTTTCTGTTTTTCTTCCCTATTCACTTTATGCTAGGCATGTGTGTGTGTTTAGTTTTTTTGTTTTTTGTTGTTATTTATTTGGCTTCACTTTGTTTTTATTCTAATTTGGTTTTGGGTGTGCGTGTGTGTGTGTATGTTTGTGTGTGTGTGTTCAAGTGCTTTGTGCATTGGTTTCTGCTTTGCATCATATATAGAGTGGTAGTGGAGATTGGGTCTCAGGGAACACATTCCACAATAAGTGAACATTGTAATTTGTAAGTAGTTTCTAAATCCTAGCGCCCCATCTCCAACTTTATTTGACTTTCAAAAACTACAAGAGATAGCAAAGCTTCCCATCTACCATCCTATTTCAAAATAGAACAAATCCAGAGCCTGGTTCAGGAAAGAATAGAGGACTGAGCAAACATCAGAAGGGAAAGCCTTTCCCACTGACACTGCATAACAGACCTAAAGTGAAAAACAAGAGATCTGTCAAAAATGAGGAAAACCAAGGGAAGACTCAGGCAATTTCAAGTGTACCAAAGATAAAACTCCTGAAAAATCAGGCCTTGGTGCCCAAACAATGGAAGTCACCAAAAACTGGCCCCAGAATATGACAGGGATTAGGGAATGGATGGAAAGAGTGAATAAGACTCAAAAAAGGCAAGATGCAACACCAGAAGAACTTGTAACAGAGATTTTGGCAATAAAAATTTCATCCAGGAAATAACAAGATGATAAGCATGGAAAGTAGAATTAATCTAGCTGAAGAAAGAATTGCAGAACTTGAAGACCAAAACATGGAATTAACCTGAACTATAAAAAACATAGAAAGAAGACTCAGAAAGAAAGAACAAAGCCTTCAAGAGATGTGTGATTATATCAAGAAGCCAAACCTAGGCCTGATTGGTATTCCAGAAGAAGAAAGGGAAATAGAGAATAACTTGGAGCAAGTATTCTAGGAAGTAATCTGAAAACACTTTCCCCATCTCATCAAAGATGTGACCAGCAAAGCACAAGAGATACAGAGAACCCCCACAAGACATCAAATGAGAAGACCAATCCCTAGACACATAGTAATTCACCTACACAAAGTGGGCACAAAAGAAAAAATCCTAAAGGCAGCAAGAGAGAAAGGTCAGACTACCTACTGGGGAAACCAATCAGAATAGCAGCAGACCAATCAGCAGAAACACTACAAGCAAGAAGGGACTGGAGACCTATATTCAAAGTCCTCAAAGATAAGCAATTTCAACCAATCATTTCCTATCTTGCCAAGCTCAGTTTAATCAGTGATGGAGAATTAAAATCCTTCTCAGACATCCAATCCCTAAGAGATTATGCAGCTTCCAGACCAGCTCTACAGGAGACACTTAAAAAGGTATTAAGCACAGAAGAAAGAAAAAGAATGACCACACACTTCCCAAGAGAAGAGCAGAGTACAGAATCAGCAGAGAATACAGCTCAGCAAGAAACTTGAAAACACACACATGCATTAACCCCAAAGCCAAAAGAAAACAAACAAACAAAGAAAAAACTTTATAAGAACCTCATGACAGGAAGAAACAATCACATTTCAATAATCAGCTTGAATATGAATGGACTAAATGCACCACTGAAAAGACACAGAATGGCAAACTGGATAAGAAACCATGACCCAATTATTTGCTGCATCCAGGAGATTCCTCCCACTACAAGGGATGCACACAGACTCAAAGTTAAAGGATGGAAAACAAGTTTCCAGGCAAATGGATCACAAAAGAAGGCAAGAGTTATGATCTCAATATCAGACAAAACAACTTTTAAGCTATCAAAAATTTAAAAACTTGCAAAGGATACTACATAATGATAAAAGATTCAATTCTTCACCAGGAAATAGCCATCCTAAACATATATGCACCCAACACAGGAGCACCAGCATTTATAAAGCCACTACTAAGTAAACTAAAAACAGACATTGACTCTAACACTATTATAGCAGGGGACTTGAATATGCCCCTGACAGCCCTAGATAGATCATTGAGGCAAAAAATCAACAAGGAGATCCAGAGCATAAACTTGACACTCAACCAAATGGACTTAATAGATACCTACAGATTATATCACCCAATAGACACAGAATATATATTCTACTCAGCACCACATGGAATGTACTCCAAGATCAATCACACCTTAGGCCATAAATCACACATAAATAAATTTCACAAGATTGAAATACTGATATGCACCTTCTCAGATGACAGTGGAATAAAATAAATGTTAACAGGAGCAAAATGCCACCAAATTCACAAAAACATGGACACTAAACAGCATGATGCTTAATGACTATTGGATCAACTCAGAAATCAAAACAGAAATTAAAAGATTCCTGGAAACAAATGAAAATGAAAAACATCTTACCAAAGTCTCTGGGATGCCATGAAATCAGTTCTGAAAGGGGAATTTATATCGCTATGAGCACACATCAAGAAAACGGAAAGACCACAAGTGAAGAGACTAACAAATCACCTAAGGGATCTGGAAAGGGAAGACCACCAACACCCCAACTTTAACAGAAGAATCCAAATCTCAAAAATAAGAGTCCAAATACAGGACACAGAATACAAAAATATCATAGAAAATATCAACAAAACAAAAAGTTGGTTCTTTGAAAGCATTAACAAGGTTGATGGGCCCCTAGCCAGAGTGACCAAGAAAAAGAGAAAAAAAACCCAAATAAACACAATCAGAAATACAAAAGATCAAATCACAACTGACCCCGAAGAAATACAAAAGATTATCAGAGATTACTATGTACACCTATATGGGAATAAACTTGATAACCTAAATGAAATGGAGGACTTTCTGACATCACACAACTTCCTCAGATTGAAACAAGAGGACATTGAGACACTAAATAGACCAATAACATCCCAGGAAATTGACTCTGTCATAAGAAAACTACCTACAAATAAAAAAGCCCTGGACTGGATGACTTTCCAGCAGAATTCTACAAAACATACAAGGAGGAGCGGATACCAATCCTATTGAAAGTATTCCAGGCAATTGAGAAGGATAGAATTCTCCTCAATCATTTTATGAAGCTAACATTACACTGATACCTTAACTGGGTAAAGATCCAACAAAAAAGAGAGAACTACTGGCCAATATCCCTTATGAACATAGATGCAAAAAACCTCAACAAGATTCTAGCAAATCGTATCCAAAAACATAACTCAAAAATCATCCACCATGACCAAGTAGGCTTCATACCCAGGATGCAGGGCTGGTCCAACACTCGCAAGACCATAAATGTAATTAAATATATCAACAGATGTAAAAACAAGAACCACATGATTATCTCATTAGATGCAGAAAAAGTTTTTGATAAAATCCAGCATCACTTCTTGATAAAAACCCTCAAACACCTAGGCATAGAAGGAACATACCTCAAAAGAGTAAGTGCCATCTACGTTAAATCCACAGCTAACATATTGCTAAATGGACAGAAACTGGAAACATTTCCCCTGAAAACTGGAACAAGACAAGGCTGCCCACTCTCACCCCTCTTGTTCAACATTGTGTTGGAAGTCCTCACTCAAGCAATTAGACAAGAGAAAGAAATTTGGGAAATCCAAATACGAAAAGAGGAAGTCAAGCTATCCCTCGTTGCTGATGATACGATCATTCTATACCTTGAAAATCCAAGAGAATCTGTCAAAAACCTGCTTGCACTGATAAAGGACTTTGGCAAAGTCTCAGGGCACAAAATAAATAAACCAAAGGCAGTTGCATTCCTATATACCAACAACAAGCAGGCAGAGACCCAAATTAAAAGCACAATCCCATTCATAATAGCCACACACCCCAAAATAAAATACCTCGGTATCTTCCTAATCAGAGAAGTGAAAGACCTTTATAATGAGAACTACAAAATGCTGCTCAAAGAAATCCAAGAAGACACAAACAAATAAAAACATATTCCATGCTCAAGGATAGGAAGAATCAAGATTGTTAAAATGTCCATCCTACCAAAGGCAGTCTACAGATTCAATGCAATACCCATTAAGTTACCAACATCATTCTTCTCAGACCTGGAAACGACAATACAGAAATTCATATGGAAACATAAACAACCATGAATAGCCAATACAATCCTTAGCAAAACAAACAAAGCAGGAGGTATCACACTTCCAGAATTCAAACATTACTATAAGGCTACAGTAATCAAAAAAGCCTGATATTGGTACAAGAACAGACACAGAGACCAATGGAACAGGATAGAGATTTTGGAAGGAAAGCCTTAATTTCTCAACCAATCCATCTTTGACAAAACCTCCAACAACAACCCCTGGGGTGAGGAGAACCTATTCAGTAAATTGTGCTGGGAAAACTGGCTGACCACATGCAGAAAATTGAAACATGGCCCCTACCTATCACCATACACAAAAGTTAACTCTAAGTGGATCAAAGACCTAAACATAATACCTCAAACTATAAGAATTTTAGAAAACGCAGGAGACACCCTTATGGAAATTGGAACTGGCAACCAATTCCTATTCAGAACCCTAAATGCCCCTTCTTTTAAGAAATAAGATAGACAAGTGGGACCTCATCAAACTAGTGAACTTCTGCAAAGCAAAAGAAACCATCAAGAGAGCAGGGAGACTGCCTACAGAGTGGGAAAAAATATTTGCCAACTGTGTATCTGACAAAGGCCTAACATCTAGGATCTACAAGGAACTCAAACGCGCCAAAAGGAAATAAACAAACAGCCCCTTTAAAAAGTGGGCAAAAGACAGAATAGATACTTCTCAAAAGAAGATATACGGGCAGCCAACAGACACATGATTCATCATCAGAAAAATGCAAATCAAAACCACATTGAGGTACCATCTAACCCCAGTAAGAATGACCGTCATTAATAAAACAACAACAGATGCTGGAGAGGATGCGGAGAAAAAGGAATGCTTTTACATTGCTAGTGGGAATGCAAACTAGTGCAACCTCTTTGGAAGACAGTGTGGCAATTTCTGAAAGAACTAGAAATTGACCTTCCATATGACCCAGTGATTCCCCTAATGGGAATATACCCAGAGGATCTCAAGTCATTCTACAAAAAAGATACCTATACACCTATGTTTGCTGCAGCTCTATTCACAGTAGCAAAAACACGTAACCAACCATGTTGCCCATCAAAGCTGAACTGGATAAAAAAAAAAAGTGGTATATATACACAATGGAATATTATGCAGCCAAAAGTAGGACAAACATGTGGACTTTGCAGCATCTTGAACGGATTTGGCATCGATCATATTCAGTGTTCTATCACAGAAACAAAGAACAGAGTACCATATGTTCTCACTCATAAGCGGTACTTGAACAATTATAATACTATAAGAAAGGGGTTGGCAGTAGTGGGAAACTGTTAGAGGAGGGGTGGTGAGATTGGCATTTGAGGGAAAGTGCTAGGGGAAGGAGGGGCATATCTCATCAACAAGGGTACTTGCATAATCGACGTTTGTATACCTAACCCTGAATTGTACGCCACATCTTTGTAATTAAAAAAAATTGCTTTTAATATAATGGGGCCAAGCATGTTAACTCATGTCTATTATCCCAACATTTTGGGAGGCTGAGGTAGGAGGATCATTTGAGGCCTGGATCATTCAAGAACAACCTGTGCAACAAAGCAAGACCTAGTCTATATGAAAAACAAAAATTAGTCAGGAGAGTGGTGGATGCATGCCTGAAGGTCCAGCTACTTGGGAGGCTGAGGCAGGAGAATTGCTTGAGTCCAGGGGTTCAATGTTTCAGTGAGACGTGACCATGCCACTGCACTCCGGCCTGTATGACAGAGTGAGACCCTGTCTCAAAAAGAAAATACTATAATGGATATCTAATTTCACTTATACTATATCCCATGAGTGTTGATGTGCAGCTCATTGGTTGTCACTGCGCTCTATGTATTTTATAATTCCCACTGTGCTTTCCTCTCAATCTAATTAGTTATTTAGAAGTATTTATTTTTTTACATGTATATTACATTAGGTTCTACAGATTCCTAATTTACATGTACTGTGGACAAAGATCATATGTCATATGATAGCAGTTTTTTGAAATATAGTAATAATTATTTTATGGTCTGGTACTGTGAAAGTCTGTAGGGGAGCAATTCCTTTTGTATTTCTGTGTATCAGCAACTTTTTTATTTGACCTCAGCTTTTTTTTTTTTTTTTAAACTAAAAAAAAATTTTTTTAATTGTGGGGTATGATTCAGGGTTATGTATACAAATAATCATTATGCAGGTACCCTTGCTGATGAGGTGTGCCCCCTCTTCCCCAGGCAGATTCCCATTATTGCCAATCCCACCTCCCCGCCCCCACCTCGCAGTTTCCTGCTACTGTCAATCCTTTTTCTTATAGTATTATGATAGTTATTCAAGGTCCACTTATGAGTGAGAACATGTGATACTCAGTTCTTTGTTTATGTGAAAGATCACTCAGTATTATAGACTCTAATTCCATCCAGGTTGCTGTGATGTTCATGATTTTGTTCTTCTTTATGGCTGTGTAATATTCCATTGTGTATATGTACCACATTTTCTTAATCCAGTCCTCTTTTGATGGCCAGCACAGTTGGTTCCATGTTTTTGCTTTTGTGAACAATACTTCGATAAACATACATGTGCAAGTATCTTTTTTATAGGGTGATTTGAGTTCTTTTGGGTATATTCCCAGTAGGAGGATTGTGGGGTCATATGGAAGGTCGATTTTTAGATCTCTTAGGAATCACCACACTGTTTGTCACAGAGGCTATACTAGGTTAGACTCCCACCAGTGGTGTAGAAGTGTTCCCTTTTCACCACATCCTCTCCAGTATCTGTTATTTTTGGGGTTATTGATGATTAGCCTCAACTTTTGAATAAATATTTGCATATGAAATTTTAGACCTTTTTTTTTTTTTTTTTTTTTAGTCAGATGACCTTGTTTTCTGGAATTTAGTGTGACTAAAATCTGCTGTCACTTTTATTCTTTCCACTGTAGTTAAGATGACTTTTCTCTCTGATACCTTTTAAGATCTTTTTCTCCTCGAGATCCTGAAGTTTTACTGAGAAGTTTTGGGTGTTTTTATTTTTAATCATCCCTGGAGTTTCCATCTCTCTTCTTACATTATCAATCTGTTTTTGCATGCTGTCAAATTTTTCCATTAAACCTCTTAATATATTAATCATAGTTATTTTAGACTCCCTGTCTGATCATTCTAAAACCTGTGTCACATCTGATTTGGGTTCTGATGCTAGAGGTTCAAATTACTCTTGTATTCTTGTTTTTTGTCTTCTATCTTGATTTTGGGATATGTTACATACTCCTTAGATAGAATCTGTGTCTTGCAGCTCGTTCAGTGTCGTTTACTATTATCATATCCAAGCTCTATTGATTTGGTGATAAAGTGTGAGGGAGGCATTCTATAATCTTATGCTTAAATTTCAGTCTTTTAGTGAACCTGTGACCTTGTGCTGTGATTTTTACCATGATTTTTTAGTTCCCCCTTTTAGCCAGGAAGGGTAGAAGGAAGTGAAATGTCAGAAATGCCCTTCCCAGAGGTAGGCTATTTCTCCTAGAATATGCACTTGTGTTGTGGAGAATACTTCGGGTTCATTTCATACTAGTCAATCTTTATTCTCCCTGCCAAAACCAATAGGGGCTCTGTCCAGGCTGTTTATCAGGAGTAACTAGTGAGTTTCCTGCTGGTAAAACCCATGAGTGTGTGGGGAAGCCTTATGTTGCCTGAGTTCCCAGAATCTCTCACTTTCACATTAGTCCATCAGTAGTTCTTCAAAGTTGCCAGTTACATATTCCTAGTTAATAGCTCTAGCGGTTTCTGTTCCAGGTAAGCATAGTCCAGTTGATGTGACTCTCTGAACTTATCTCTCTGCAGATTTCAGGGTGAAAGTTTGTTTTGAAACCTTAATTTTCTGTTAGGTATAAGAGAAGTAGTTGATTTTCTATTTTCTTCAGGTTTTTCTTGTAAGAAAATGAATGATGACTTCTTAAGCTCTCTACATGTCAGGGTTAAAATTTAAAGTCATTTTAAATTTACTTTATTATTCTAAAAAGTATTAAGTTTTCAGAATAAGTAATAATAGATTTCTACAATTTACTTTACAGGGGATAGAATCCCCATCCAGCTACTCACTCATCAATTTCAAGTAGTAAGACCAGCTCTGATTCCCATTCTTGTAAGGCACTATTTTATTGCCTTTACCATACTGGAATCCTGGCCACATTCCAAACCTGGCAATTGTCAGATCAATAGCTTTAGCCTTTGGTTTGTTGTTATTCTATTGCTGACCTATAGAATTGTTTATATTGTTTTTAAACTAGTTCCATTTAAAAAATAATGTTGTTTCTCTATCTTATCTATCAATGCTCTGAATTACAACAGGAGGGGAGGATAGTTTTAAAACCTGAACCAGTTGTGTTTGGAACTCTAAAGTTTATTTTAATTTTAACATGGACTTTTAGACATCTTTGATGTAAATAATCATATGCACAAATCATATTTAGCCCTTTTGTATGATTGTTTTAAAATTTTGTATTGATACATAATATTTGTATATTTTTATGGGGTACATGTGATATTTTGTTACACATATAGAATGTGTAATGATCAAGTCATGGTATCTGGAGGTATTCATCACCTTGAGTATTTAGCTATAAGGAACACTTCAAGTCTCCTCTTTCAACTCTTTTAAATTATAGAGTACACTTTAGTTTACTGTGGCCACCCTACTCTGCTGTCAAATATTAGTCCTTATTTCTTCTATCCAACCGTAGCTTTGTACCCATTAACTAACCTCTCTTCATTTACCTCCCCCCAACCACCATCACAAATACCCTTCCCAGCCTCTGGTTGCTATCATTCTTCTTTGTACTTCCGTGAGATCAACTTTTTAAAACTCCTCCATGTAAATGAGAACATCTGGTACTTGTCCTTCAGTGCCTGGCTTATTTCACTTAAACATAATGATCTCCATTTCCATACCTGTTACTGCAAATGACAGGAATTTTTAATGGCTAAATAGTATTCTATTGTGTATATATATACCACTTTTTTTATCCATTCATCTATTAATGGACATTTAGGTTGACTCCATACTTTGCTATTGTGAATAGTGCTGAACTAAATATGGGAGTGTCTGTATCCCTTTGTTGCACTGAATTTCTTTTCTTTGGTTAAATACCCAATAATGGGATTGTTAGATCATGTGGTAGTTCTATTTCCAGTTGTTTGAGAAATTCCTATACTGTTTTGTCTAAAGGCTGTACTAATTTACATTCATTGAAACAGTGTATACATTCACTTTTCTCCACATCCTCACCAGCATCTCTTATTTTTTTGTCTTTGTAATAATAGTCTGACTAGGGTAAGATGATATGTTATGGGAGTTTTGATTTGCAGTTCCCTGATGATTAGTGATACTGTTTAGTTTTTCATATACCTATTGGCCATTTGTATGCCTTCGTTTGAGAAATATCTATTCATATATTTTGCCTACTTTTTAATGGGGTTATTTGAAGTATTTTAAGATTTTGTTTGTTTTGGTTTTCTTTTGTGGTTTACTTGTTTGAATTCCTTGTATATTCTGGATAGTAGTCTCTTGTCAGATGAACAATATACAAATATTTTCTCTCATTTAACAGGTTGTCTTTTCACTCTATTGATTGTTTTCTTTGCTGTGTAAAATATTTTAGTTTAATACAGTCACATTTGTCAATTTTTCCTTTTGTTGCCTGTCTTTTTAGGTCTCAACCATAAAACTTTTGCCTAGATCAATGCCCTGTAGTGTTTCCACTATGTGTTTTTCTGGTGGTTGCATAGTTTCAGGTCTTACATTTAGGTCTTTAACCCATTTTAGTTTAATTTTTTTTTATGGTGAGAGAGATAGGTAGTTAGATTCCTTCTTCTGAAAAGGGATATCCAGTTTTCCAAACCCCATTTATTGAAGAGGTTTATCTTTTCCTCGATGTATATTCTTGGAGCCTTTGTTGAAAATCAGTTGACTATAAATATGTAGATTTATTTATGTAACCTCTCTTCTGTTCCATTGGTTTATGTGTCTGTTTTTGTCTATACCATGCTGTTTTGGTTACTATAGCTTTATTATATATTTTGAAGCCAGGTTGTGTGATGCCTTCAACTATTCAGGCTCTTTTCTGGTTCCATACAAATTTTAGAATTTGTTGTGTTTCTGTGACAAATGACACTGGAATTTTAATAGGGATGGCATTGAATAGATTGCTTTAGTCCGTATGGTCATTTTAACAATATGAATTTTTCTGATCCACGAGCATGGGATGTCTTTTCATTGTTTTTGTCCTCTTTAATTTCTTTCATCAGTGTTTTGTAATTTTCCTTGTAGAAGTTTTTCACCTCCTTGGTTAAATTTATTTCTAAGTATTTGATATTTTCTGTTGCTATTGTAAAAGGAATTGACATTTTGATCTCTTTTTCAGTTATTTAATTGTTAGTGTATAAAAACATTACTGATTTTTATGTGCTGATTTTGTATCCCACAATTTATTTATTAGATCTAAGAGTTTTTTGGTGGAATATTTAGATCTTACTAAATATAATATGTCATTTGCAAAGAGGGGCAATTTGACTTTCTCTTTTCAGATTTGAATGCCCTGTAGTTCTTTCTTTTGCCTGATTGCCCTGGCTAGGATTTCCAGTATTTTTGTTTGTTTGTTTGACTGAGTTATTAAAAAAAAAGCCCTATTTGTCTTCAGGTTCTGAAAATCTTCCACTTGATCTAGCTTATTGTTTAAGCTCTTCAATAAATGTTTTGTTTTTCATTGAATTTTTCAGTGTCAGAGATTCTGTTTGGTTTCTTTTGTGGTGTCCATCTCTGTCCATGTCTCATTCATAACCTGAAATGTTTTATTATTTATTTGTGTTGTTTATCTGTGCTCTCTCATATATCAGTGTACTTTATTTTAATTTTTTTATTTTTTAGATTAGAAAATATAGTATATTTGAAAAGTAAATTGGAGAGCAAGAGAGAATGAGAAAGAGGAGATTCACCTCCCCAGGGTAGGGGAGGGGGCCAAAGTCAGGAAACATGTCCCAGTCATAGCTCAAAGGGCCCATGACCACACCGTAGCTTAGCAAGGCAATGACCCAATGAGTCTTTTAATATCATCATTTTGAAATCTTTTTTCTGGAATTTTATAAATTTATTTTCCATTGGAATATAATTTTGGAAATGCTTATGTTCCTTTGGAGGTATCATATTTCCTTGCTTTTTCATGTTTCCTGTGTCCTTACATTGATATCTGTACATCTGGTGTAATAGTTGCCACTTTTAATTTTTTGAATTTTCTTTTTTAGGGGAGATAGTTTTTTCCCTAAAGATATGTCTGTGGAGTTGGTTGAGCAGGGCACTTTAACTCTGACTCTGGGTATATGTAATAGTGTCATCTCTGTATGATCTCTTCAGCTGTAAACAGCATCAGTGGTCTCTGAGGTTTTCTCAGTGGCTTAGTGGAGGCTGTGGTGAAATTTTGCTGGGGTTGGAAATACCAGATGGACCAGTCCTTGAACTACAGTGATGGAAGTAGCAAACTAAGCATGCTTCTTCTTGAACCCTTAGACAGTGCATAGGTATGTGGGCATCTGTGTTAGCTGGCCCAAGCAGATTGATTCTTGGACCTCTGGGCTGCTCGCATAAGTGTTGGCAGTGGCAGTGGTGGGCTGGGAGGGTAGGTAATTCATCAGCTCCTGAGAAGTGTCCATGGTATGTGCAAGGGCTGTAACCATGGCAGGACAACCTTCAGGGTCTCGGAGGCATGCACTTGTGTTAGTGGTGGCTGTGACAGGCTAGGTGAGCCAGTCCTCAGGCCCTCAGTTGTGTACAAGTGGATGCCGGCTGTGATGGTAGCAATGTTCTGGGTGGGCCCATCCTCAGTTCCCTATGAAGAGTGTACAGATGCCAGCAAAGGTAGACAGAGCAGGAAAATCTCCAGTCCCTTGTATGGCATGCTTGGGCACTGGGGGAGATGGTATCAGGCTAGGTAGGACTGTTCTAAGACTGACCCATGGTGCACGTGGGCAAAACTGTGATGGGCAAGGTGACATGATCCGGAGGTCCTTGGTAGAGTGCTGGATGACTGGATGGGTGGCAAAAGTGAATGTGGAGAGACCATTCATAGGGCATATATTAAGTGCATTGCAGCCCTGCTTTTGTAGAGTAAATGGGTGAGGTGGCTCAAGCCTGTAATCCCAGCACTTTGGGAGGCGGAGGCAACAGAATTGCCTGAACTCAGGGGTTAGAGACCAGCCTGAGCAACATGGTGAGACCTCATCTCTACAATAAATCAAGAAATTAGCTGAGCATGGTGGCACATGCCTGTGGCTCCAGCTACTTGAAAGGCTGAGGTGGAAGGATCACCTGAACCCAGCAGGTTGAGGCTGCAGTGGCCATGAGCATGACACTGCACTGCACTACAGACTGGGTGACAGAGTGAGACTTGGACTCAAAAAAAACACAAACAGCCTGTAATTCCGTGCTTTGGGAGGCTGAGGTGAGTGGATTGCCTGAGCCCGCAGGTTCGAGACCCGCCTGGGCAACTTGGCGAGACCTCATCTCTACAATAAATCAAAATATGAGCCAGGCGTGGTAGCGCACACCCGTAGTTCCAGCCACTTGGAAGGCTGAGGTGGAAGGATCGTCGAGGCTGCGGTGGCTGGGAGCGGCCACTGCACTCCAGTCTGGGTGACAGAGCGAGAGTCCAACTCAAAAAAAAAAAAAAGTGATTGCTGTCACTGACAGCAGTCCCAGGAATGTAGCACTAAGACTTTAGGGGGCGTACACTGTGGTCCCCAGTGGCAGCAGCATCTGTGGGGAGAGCCAGTTCTCAGGGTGTGTGCAAGTGTGCGGCAGCCTGCCGCAGGAGAGTGGTCACTGCCAGTGGCCTGTGATTTAGCCCCTGGCAGCAGTCACAGCAGTGGGAACTAACAGGGAGAATCTGTTCTCAGGGCACATGCAAGTGTGCTGTAGTCTTGCCACTAGTGGAAATAGGGTTACCTTCAGAGGCTGTGGCCCCAGGCAGGTGGGTTTCAGGCTTTAGAGACCTTGTGCTTTGGTTCTTTTTGTCCTGGGGGCAACAACCATGTTGCACTACAACACCCTTCCCCAGCGGTGCAGGACAATGTGTGAACTAGAGTGCTGGGGACCCTGCTGCTCCACTGGATTCAACCAGCTTTGCACGACTTAAGCCTTCTGGGTGGATTCAGGAGGATGTCAGTGGGGCTTCAGGGGTATGGAATGCAGGGCTGTTGAGCCTCAGGGAAGGGTGCAGTCCGGTGAAAGTTGCGCTTTCAAAATGGTGCTGTGCCGCAGTTTGCATAGGACTTCGGGTGTGAGTAAAATCCAGTATTAGCTCCCTCTTTGGAGCAATGTCATCACACAGTCGTGAGGCAGCTCCTGATGCTAGCCTCAGGCAAGCATGGGTCAAGGTTCTCTCCCATGGCTAGGGTTCTAGGAGTCCGTGGTGCGAATGCGGACTTCTGGGGATCTCTCATGTACCTTTTCCCTGCACAGAGCAATCTCTCCTGGCTGCCAGCAGATCTTGGCTGGGAATCCCTTCTCTCTTATGTGCCTTGTGTGTGTTTCTTATCACTTCTCTGTTGAATTTCAGTGTTCTCTCTTAGATGCTCAAATCAATGTGTGATATCTACTTGATATTTTGGTTCTTCTTTGTGAAAGAGGCAAGTGCAGGATGCTTTTAGTCAGCCATCTTGAAGCCCCTCCCAGCTTTTGTTTTACTGTCATTTTCCATGGTGAATAAAATTACCTCTTTAAACTGTTTTATGAAAAATACACTTTTTAATAATTATAGTCTACTCAAAGGGATCCTCTTCAGTCAAGAAATTATAGCACCATGTTGCCTTACAAACTATCTTCAAATTACTATGCCATCAGTAATTCAACTTTTAAGTATTATAATAACTGATTTTCCATTCCATTTGAAATTATGACAGTGCACAACATATTACCAGAAATATCCAGCAAGTAATTTAAATGCCTGATAGAATTTATTGCGTGCCAATCCTTTTTGAAAGTTAAAAGCCAAAATAGCCAATGTAATGTTCACAGATGGTCAACTGATAGGTCGTACATTAATATGAAGAAATCAAGTAACCCATAGTATTTTTAAAAAATATTTTTCATAGCCGGGTTCGGTGGCTCAGCCTGTAATCCCGCGCCTTTGGGAGACTGAGGTGAGTGGATTGCCTGAGCCCGCGGGTTCAAGACCCGCCTGGGCAGCGAGACCTCATCTCTACAATAAATCAAAAAAATCAGCCGGGTGTGGTAGCGCATGCCTGTAATTCCGGCTACTTGGAAGGCTGAGGTGGAAGGATCACCGGAGCCCAGCAGGTCGAGGTTGCGGTGGCCGGAAGCGGCCACTGCACTCCAGTCTGGGCGACAGAGTGAGACTCCAACTCAAAAAAAAAAAAAAAAAAAAAAAAAAATATATATATATATATATATATATATATTTTTCATGTCAGTAATAGTAATGTCAGAAAACACACAATGACATTGGTCCCAATGTAAAATTAACTTAGAGTTGTACGTCCTTATACACTTAGTAACTTTTTAAATTTCCCAATCAATGTAGGTGTCTCCATTTGTTGATTCGCAGGTCAAAGGAAGGAATTGAATAAGTTAAACTTGGAACATTTAAAAACTGTTTTAAAAAACAATTCTTTTACAAGTACTTTCACAAGGAAATAAAATGATATCTTAATGGTTAAAGTAATCATGCACTTAAAATAATTCCTTAGGTTCCTATACAGTGTCTTTATTAAATGTGTAGTGCAGCCAAGAAAAATGATGGCTTTACCTTACAGACAGGAAGTCATAGAAATAGCTGTTTTGGTAATTCTGGTTCAGTTAGAGCCGGAAATGAGTGTAGAAGCTCATTTAAGAGCCTGGGACTTTGACATTGGATCCTCTCCTTTTCCATTTTAGGTCAAGTTCTGCCTCTGAAAGCCAACTAAACCTTCCTTGTGCTCCTGGGATTGCCAGCCTTTGACCCCCACCCCATATGTGTTCTGCCCCTGAACAGTGCTCTTGCCAATGGAAAATTCACTTAAGAAGGCAAAAATAAGGAAGTAAGGTATGCATTATACCTCAATCCTTTTGACTGTCTGAACTATCCAGTGAGTTTCTGCCCTGGATGTGTTAAGGCAGGGGTCTCCAGTACTCTGGTCCTGGTCAGTGGTCTGTTAGGAACCAGACGGTACAGCAGGAGGTGAGCGGCGGCAGTGGTAGCAGTAGATTTTCACAAGAGCATGAACCTCTAATGCCAAAAAGTTTGGGAATCCCTGTGTTAAGGGATGTGGGTAATTTATGCTCTTATTAGATAGTAAAATCCATGTGAGGACATAGGGTCTCATACTTCCTTGCTTTCTTTCCTTGTCTGCCCCCAGGGGCTACTCAACAGTTAAAGCCAGTTCCCTTGGCTTCTACCCTGAAGCTTATGAAGTCATCTCTGGGCAGCTGCTAACTGTGTGGTCATTTCAGGGAAGAGAAAGGGACAAAGGAACGTGCTCTTCTGCCAAGAGCATTGTTGCAGGATGAGCAGGCTAGAAAAAAAGAAAAGGACTCTTTACTCTTTAAGTGCCTGCCTTTTCAGCACAAGGCAAACTGCTGCTATTATTTTCTCTATAATCTACTTTAGTAAAGATACATAATAGACATTATATATAATGCATGTAAAAAGTCAGAAAACCAGAAAGTTCTCTGACAGTAGCACCTCACAACCTGATGCGGAAGAAAATATCCTTGTAAGATGAGTACTGTGCATTTCATAGAAATTGCTCTTTTAGTTGCCTAAGCTTAACAGGCAGGCATAGCGTTCCATTACTTCTCATATAGCGACTGATTGCTTGGGGCATCATATTCCTTTAAAGTCATGCCTTTACTGCCTTTCGGTAATTGCTTCTGTGTGTGCAATGATCGGAAAGTCATTTGAGAGGAAACAGTATAATATTACATATATGTTAGAAAAAGGTGCCAAGCCCCTGCTCCATTTCCTAATACTTGATGATTCTAATAATGCTGATTCAATAATAATATAGCCACATTGTTAATATGTATTGCCCTGGCTTGCAATTTATACAGGCTTTTAAAAAAATAAAAACGAGCCCTTTGGAGTATTTTATTCATGGCTAATTAGGTGATGGAAAGGGTCAATCAAGGATTGATCAAATACATTTCTAAATCACTACAATGTTTTGTGCAAAACATCCAGCAGTCATTAAATGAATTAAAGGAAAAGATATTTAATGTTAAGATCAGTGTGGAGTAATAAAATATATTAATCCAGAAAAAAACATATGCATGGGGAGCCAACTGGCAGCTTATTAGAGCCCAGCTTTGAAAGTCTAAAGCAAGAGGAGAGGAGAACAGCAAAAGGACATCAAGGCCATAACCAATATGAGTATAGGTCCAATTAATTTATTGACATAATTAGCATATAGTTAGTAATAGCATCACAGAAGCAGTCAGCAAGGAAGTGTGCGTATACGCCATTTTAATGAATTCCAAAGAACCCTGTACTTATCATAATTAAATTAATAGTTCTGGGAAAGCAACATAGACTATGGAGGCCATAGCAATAGGCCAAAAGTCATGCATCCAATTTATTTTCTCACTAAAATAAAATGTCCAGGATTTTTATATCTTATCAAACTGAATCTACAGTACAGAAATTACTATGACTATCAGGATTGAGTGGCCCTCTTATAATTTTAGCATCTGTAAAACTATGGACCAAATTGTTTCCTAGTTTATAAAAAAGAAATAGGGAAACATAAAAATATGTTTTTACCTGAAATACATCTTTTGGACAAATAAATTTTTCACTTCTATGTTTTTGCTCCTGGATACACATATACAAATAAGAACTGTAGAATTAAGTTTAATATTTTCTAAATACTACATAGAATTAAAAGCAAAGTGCAGAGAATAATCTCAACTATAGTTTAAAAGATAAAATTTTTAAAAATCACTCTCACTTATTTTATTTAATTGTTTCTAATGCTATTGATTTAATCTTGCACTACTTTTGTTTCCCTGATGAGAAGGATGTAGATTTTTCTTTAATTAGGGAGATGGATTTCATCCTAATATAGCTGTTGTGTATTGAACTTGCTAAAGTCAATGAAATGTAAGCAAACAAACCTAAAACTTAAGAAAAAAAGAGTGATGCTTTGGGGGAAAATTTAGACTCCAGAAAAATAAATAAAAACATGTTTTAATAGAGAAGTTTACTGGTGTATTCTTTTTGCAAAAAAATTGGAAATTTTGAAAGGTATATATCTGCATTTAATCAGATAACACTGTGAGTGTGGGTGGGGGTTAAGGGTGAGTTTCTTATATATGGGTGGGAGTTTTCTTGTAATGGCTGTGATTGTTCAGAAATAGAATATTGTTAATCTAGAAGAATATCTATTGAATCAGGAAATTAAGAAATGATTTTCCTGGAATGGTTTCTCCTTGGTTTTCTATCTCTCTGGATCTTTAAGACTGATGAAATCTGATATCTGTAGCAGATTTGACATATCTGGGCACAATGTGCAGGAACAAGAAGAACTTTAATAATAATCTATGATCTGTATTATATGTGAACGTAACGTTTGCGATATTCTTCTAAGCACTTTACCCATTAATTAACCATTTGAATCCTCCCAACAATCCTATGCGATAAGTATTATTTCCATTTTTACAGACGAAAAAAAAACCAAAGCAAGGAAAGACGAGGTTAATTGTCCAGGTGCATTCAGCTAGAAATGGTGAAAAGATCTAAGCATTCTAGACTCTGTGCTTTTAGTTACTTTGCTATACTGTTTCTACCTAAACCTTGGAGAAAAGATAACCCTTCTAAGTCTGGACGTGGGAGTTAGCATTGCCTTTTTGCCTCTTCTAACCAGTGATTAAGTAGTATACAAGTAAAAGGCCAGTTGAGAGAGGCCATTAGGAGTACTGTTGGGCAGTGGAGTAGAATGGGAAACCTTAGGATAATTAAGCTTCAATGATCATACGCTACCCTTTCAGTGTGCACCTTTAGGCTTGTCCAGTCTACTGTCTCTGGAATTTGTGTCCACAAAAACCTGCCGGTCTTGAGGCCATCAGTGTATTTGTAATAGTCTCACCTGTATTTGCCTGTGTCCACCCCACCCTGAAAATATTTTCCTCGTTACTTTAGACACTAGGGAAAGCACAGGAAACTATATAGACCTTTGGGTGTTCAAGGGATGAGTAATATAGGCCAGCTCCTTACAGGGTATCCTAAAGATTATCTGTGCAATATTGAGAGTAGATGTGAAAAAGATAGTGTAAGCCAGACTCGGTGGCTCAGCCAGTAATTCAGCGCTTTGGGAGGCTGTGGTGAGTGGATTGACTGAGCCCACGGGTTCCAGACCTGCCTGGGCAACTTGGCGAGACCTCGTCTCTACAGTAAATCAAAAAATTAGCCGGGCGTGGTAGCACATGCCTGTAGTTCCAGCTACTTGGAAGGCTGAGGTGGAAGGATCACTGGAGCCCAGCAGGCCGATGCTGTGGTGGGCCGGGAGCGTGCCACTGCACTCCAGTCTGGGCGGCAGAGTGAGACTCCAACCCAAATAAAATAAAATAAAAAGATGATGTATATCCTCACTGGGGGCACAGCACTCTGTGAACCTCACAGGTCCTTATTCTGTACCCTGACCATCTGAGACTTACATCAACACAAACCTAAGTCTTAAGCAGGAGGATACCACTGGGTCTTGAGAACTGGGCAGTAGCAATAAAAGACCTCCTATCATTCATTCAGCATGATATACTTGGATCAGATGATATACTTGGGTCAGAGTTACCCAAGGGCCCTGAAATAAACATCCTGTCTTCTTTCATTGTCTACCAAAGTAGACTTCCCTTTCTTCCAGATTGGTAAGAACATCACAATTTTTATTAAAAAATGTATATGTGTCTCTGGAATAGAGACTTAAAGTGGTGTCTTTATTCATTTATTAATTTTTTATTGTGGTATAATTTTCCTGCTGTGAAATGCAGTCATTTTACATGCGTAGTTTATTCAGTTTTAACAAATACATAACACTGATGCAACCAACACTCCTTTTCATATCTAGAACATTTAAATTCTCTTGTGTCCTTTTCAAATCAATCCTCAACGTCTCACAACCAGGGGCAACCATTATTCTGATTTATTTGCCTTATATTAGTTTTACTTAGTCTATCATTTCTTATAAATGAAATCATATATGATTTCTTTTATTTACTGTATTTTTTATATTAACTCACATTGTTGCAGACATCAGTTGTTTGTCCCAGCTTATTGCTGAATAGTACCCCATTGTGTGAAAATATTGCAGTTTGTTGGACATATGGACTGATTCCAGGTTTTGGCTATTATGAAACAAGCTGCTATAAACATTCTTGTACAAGTTTTTTGTGGACATGTATTTTCATTTCTATGAAAAGAATTGCTGAATCATATAGTAGTTGTGTTTGAAGGATGAATAGGACTTGTAAAGGTAGAAGGAATAATATATTCCAGGACAGGAGGATGATCGGAGCAAATACACACAGTTGCACCACAGAGGTAGCAACAGCAGTTCATGACACAAGCATCACAGAGGAAGAGGCAGAATTGTCAGGGCATGGCATGCCCATCACAGATCTGTTTACCAGAGTAAGCTCTTATTCTTGCTACTTACTTCATTAATGACCCTATATCCTACAGGCGTTCTCACTGCCCTGGAAAGATCACTGTGATTATCTTTATTATACAGTTGTACTGATAGAACCATGCTCAGAATGGTGCCTGTTCTTGACAAGCTCCTACTGATATAATTCTGGCTCTGGGACACACTCCTGAAGAGCTTGGACTTTCCCTTAATTTCTTTCATTTCTGGTAGGCAAATAACATGAGTTGATGATCCTGCATGCCTGCTTACAGACAAACTCTAGAACTCCACAGAAGACATAGCTTCACCACTATTTGGCAGTGTAACCTGTCTTCATCTCTTTAAAGGGCACTTACAGCCTTGCAAGAAAGATTATGATCTTATGGGTCCTGAATATTCCCTAAAGTGCCTAAATTGTATGTTTTCAGTCAAAGAACACGTTTTTAGTAACACTCCATTGACTAACCCTCTGTTCTTTAGGGATTTATTCATGATTCCATAGCAAAACATATACCAAAGTCAGAACTAGAAATTGGCTTTTCCCAAAGCTAGCAAAAAAGGACTAAATTCAGTGCTTAAAATTAGGGATTTAAGATAGACTAAAAGATTTCTTCTCAGTAGTTAGAACCTGTGCATTAGCTTTCTGGGGCTTCTGTATCACAGTATATAAACTGGATGACTTAAAACATGGACATTTATTGTCTCACCATTATGGAGCTCAGAATTCTGAAACCAAAGTCCTGGCAGAGTCATGCTCCCTCTGAATCCTCTAGGGAAAAATTTTTCCTTACTTCTTCCTAGCTTCTGGTGATTTTTCTGTAATCTTGGTATTCTTTAGCCTGCAGCTGCATAACTTCTGTTTTTGTCTTCACCATCTCATGAAGTTCTCCATGTATGTCTCTGTGTCTTCACAAGCTGTCTTCATATACAGACAGCAGTCTGACCTCATCTTAACTAATTGCATCTGCATTAGCCTTATTTCCAAATAAGGTTACAATTTGAGGGTTTTAGGGGGTCAAACTCTGATATATATATATATATATATATATGTATATATATATATATATATATATATATTTAGTGCCCATGACACCCTAGAATGGGCAGCTTTTCCAGCAATCATTACAAATAAGGATGCTCAATCTTCCGATGTTAGACAGCGTTCTTGGAAAAAGAAAAAGGGATTGTTTAGTGTTCTGGGAGGAAGACTGACTCTATAGAAGACCTGAAACAAATTCCTGAGTATCAGCTACAAATCCATTATCAATATTTTTCTCTAAACAGTTGCTTCTAATTATGCTCCTTTGATGTTCACACCTCTCAAATTTCTTGAAACTGAGATCATTTCTATTTCTCACACTTTCAACATTGTTATCACAAGCTGAACAAAATTTAGTTGTTTTCAGCCTTTTTGGTTAGTCACACCCCATGTCATCTTAATATTTGTAAGTTGCTCTTTTCTTCAGTTGTCTCCTCAGGTGGCAGCTTTCCTAGCACCAAAAATCTCATCTTGTACCTCAAATAGTGGGAACAAAGAAGTGGCCACCTATGTTGTTTGTGAAGGAACTTCTGACACGTTTAATTCCATCTAGCAACTGAGTGTCCATGTCAGCAACTTTGTTTATAATGGCTCTAGGGAAATCTGAGTTTTGTCTTTATAGCTTTTACTTGTACAGTTTGTTTTTCCATTTTTTTTTTTTCACAAAATACATGGAAAGAAGCCCATGGTTTTTGCACCTTTTATATAAGCTTTTTGGTGATTAAAACCCTAGGGTGTTGAGTTAGAGCAAATGTTAAAAATGTGTACCTAGAATACAGTAAGAGCTTTCTCTCTGTGCATTTTTTAAAAGAGTGTTAGGGTTGTGAATAATGCTGGTTTGAAAACTCCGGGAAGCCACTGGCCCTCTGATTACAGCCCATATAATGCCATTGTTAAGTTTTTTCCAACTTTGTTGTGTTAATGGTGCCACATAATTTCTGAGAATAAAAGAAAGCTCATTTCTCTTTCAGATCCAAGGAATTCTGGAAAGTTTGTAGACAGTAACTATTAAAATGTGGATGTGTATTAAGCATTTTTAAAAATTCTGATGCTGTGACTTATGGGGCCTTGATGACCTGAAGGCAGTGTCTCTCAGGCATTAACAAATTCCTAGAGACAGCAAATGACTGCCCGCCCCCCAGGAAGTGTACCCTTCCCATGCAAACCCTTCACTCTAGAGCTCCTGCACTCGACTATTTCTTTTATCAGATTCTCACAGGTGGAGCCACTATCCCCTGCCCTAATCACCCTAGGGTCAAATATCAGGTAACTAGAGGCAGCCGCTGCACCCTAGAACCTGCTGAAATTACTCAAACTAACAAATCCTGAAACTGTTAGGCCTGCATAGCCTATCTTTTCCATTCCTTCCTAAGGAAACCACCATAAAGCCTTTTTGTTATTGTTATTTTGCCCATATCCTGCCCTTGCTACCTATCCCTCCCAACCAACCCTGGTGCTTTTCTGTGTGACCTTGCAAGGTGTAATGTGCCTCCTTCTGAGGATCTGTGAGTCTAACAACTTCTTCCTTCATTTAAGTGTCTGTGTCTTACCGTACCTGATTAAAACAAAACTAGGTACATATAGATTCACTCAAAAGTAGTTCTAATTAATCACTTTGAAGCCTCCTTCATTGATTGTAGCCAAGCCAGAGATTGGTCAAGGGTGGTTTTGATCAGACTTAGTCAAAAGAAGAAATAGACCCAATAAACATTCTGAGCCTGCTGTCTGCAACAGGAAATCACTAAAACTTATTGTTGGGCTATTTTAATGGGGTAGTGGTGCATGGAGAAGGGCCTTTCTGAAATGAGTTCATATCTGGGTCCATTCTCTGGCTGCTACAAGCTTTTTTTTTTTTTTTTTTAATCCCTTTAAACTATTCACTCCAAGGCTGAGACACATATTTTAAAGAGACACTCATGTCAGGGCCATGTGAAGGATAGGTTGCTTGCCTCCCCCTATTCTCCACCTTGATTCATACTACTACAAGGATTTAAATCTTAAAAGTCTAGGGTTTGATTCTGCAATGTGCTTTTCTGCTTAGATAAATCATCATGTCTAATGGTCATCAGAATTACCCAGGAATTAAATTGAAACTAGGCATGAATCTTGCTCTCTAATATATACTAAGATAAAATGACTAACACAGGTAGTGAGTACATCACTCATTTGAATATAGTCAACTGAGTTACTCTTCTAATATGGATGCTGTGATTATGGTAGTAGAAAACAGATAGAAGTGTCCTGCTATCATCTTTGTAGAAGAAGTGATAAAAGCATATATAGCAAAAAAAAAAAAAAGGCAGCCATCCTTTGTGCTACTACAGCACAATGTTTGTGTCCTGTTATGCACAGCTTTATAGGGTACTTTGCTTGCTTATGTGTCATCTTTTTACCTAATGGGTTACTCAAGGGCATAAACTATTCTTAGTCCTCTCTGTTTCTCCAGAATCTAGAACACACCAGCGATTCAAAAATATGCATGCAGGCAAAACTCATTTTTGAATGAAACAGTTTTAAAAGCATTTTAGAAGTATCTATTTGCCCTGTGAGTATATAATTCTGTAAAGCTGTGGGGATTCTAAACCCTTCTATCTATCCATCAATACAAGGCTACTACTCACAGGTCCATAGTGTAAAACCTATATTTTTGAAAAAGCTCTAAATCTTTGAGGGGCGGAAGGCAGTATATCTTTTCTGCTTTGTTCAAATCATCTAACAAAGGCTTCTGAATTTTTCCAGTTTACCTCACCATGATGAGGAAAAAAAGAACAATTGATAAAACTATCAATTTGTGAATATTTAATTCAAAACCATTATGTATTCTGCATTTCATGTAGTAGATATCAACTGAACACATTGGGTGCCTCCCAATTTCCATTTTTAAACTAAATTTCGATCTTTGGGAGTGGTTGCTTTGCCATTATGCATATCTTTTATGTTATATTTTTAAACTGAGTAAAACTATATGTATGGAAGGGTAAATGACATAGTCCTAGGATTTGAATGTGATGCTTGAACAAAAGCTATGATATTCACAAGATGCAATGGAGCGTGTGTCTACTTATCTGGCTGTGCAAACTTATGAGCCTGATAACAATGGCAATGAGGCATTTTTTGCATGAGTGATTCTTCAGAGAGTCTTCTAATAGTCATGGTAGGAGACTTGCACTTGGAGATCAGAGTCTCTGCACTGAATTGAAGTGTGTACTGTTAGCTTCTCTAGTGGCCTGAATTCTGCCCTGAAGCCTTCTCTACCTACCCAGCTTGGGATTGCCTCTGAATCACGCTCCTTTTTTCATCATCACTGTGCACTGTTGTCCTGCTCACTGGTGTATATTCATATGCACTGAGTTTTTATGCATCCATCTAATTGATTACTTTTAAGATAAACTAGCACAGATATCTCCTCCTTTAACTATACCATCAATATATTTATATTCATGACATTTTGTCTTTATTCTACCAGATGATTTTTGAAATGTGTTTGCATCTTTCACTTTACAACCATTTCTTCATGTTAATATATTTTTAGGTGTACCATCAACAATTTATTAAAAAGGTACTCCCTCCAATATTAGAGACTCCTTGGGCAGGCATGCAAAACCAAATATACTCTGTACTTGTAGGTTTTCTCTCTCTTCTTGCCTCAATGTTTCAGCCAGAACAGGCTCTCCTATAGGCTTTTGTCTGACCTTTTATTCAGTTACCTTCACATTTCAGAGACATGTTCTTTTAGACCCATTTTAAATGCTCCTTATAATTAATTGTCTAGATCCTCTGGATACTGTATGCTTTGCTCTAACCGGGCCTAGAACACTTTGCTTTGAACAAAAATGTTCCTGGGTTTCCTCCCATGCTCTGAGATGCCAAGTGTCTCCGACATTGAGGACTGAGTCTCCTTTCGTTTCCTAGAAGTATTCAACAAAGAGCTGAGAGACACCAGAGGCACGGAGTTTTATGTTTGTTGAATTGAAAAGGGTTGCTCTGTTTTAACTGTGTTGAGGTTACCCTGAAATAAACACAGTGTTATGGTCCCAATCACATGGCCAGCATTTTCCCACTTACTTCACACAAAAGACAGGGCAGTATATGCTTTAGAAGGATGAAGTATGGAGTCATAATGCCTGAGTATGCCTTCTGGCTCTGCCACTCCCTTGCTGAGTGACTTTGGGCAAGTTACTTAAGTTCTCTGAACTTTAGTTTCCTGACCTACAGAGTGTGCAGAATAATAGCATGCATCCATTATTATTCCGTGTTGCCAATACCCTTAGAATCTGAAGTTAAAAAAATACTAATTATGGAAATCCATTATGCACACAGACACACTTTCTATTTCCCGTTTGAAACATGGACATTATTATTTCCCCATCTGGGGATTTGCCCTGTTTACAGGATACAAGTCAATTTATTTCTGAATTCAGAGTATCATGACTCTAATATTTTTCA
This sequence comes from Cephalopachus bancanus, assembly GCA_027257055.1. Lineage (NCBI taxonomy): Eukaryota > Metazoa > Chordata > Mammalia > Primates > Tarsiidae > Cephalopachus > Cephalopachus bancanus. Next base: position 13,261,307 of record JAPVLO010000046.1, on the reverse strand, counting down.
AAAAGCTTCCACCTTCTTTCTTTTACAGACTCTGTAATTAGAATCCTCCCTTTATCCCCAAGGCCTTTCCGTCTACCTCTTTTACCCCGCCCACCCAGTTTAGAAGCTCCTCTCTTTTGAATCCAATCTATCTCTAAATAAGGGGATCCAGTTAGAATAGATGAGCCTCAAACCATAACCAGAAGCCTCTAGTATAAAATATGTGTAGGTCAAAACATGACTTTAGATATTTCATCTGGGCTAGATCTAGTTGATAATTCATGCTGTGGTCAACTAAAATGTAAAAGAAAAAACAGAGATGATAAGGCTTATCCTGGGCAAGGAATCAGAATGGTGTTGTTCCAGGCAGAAGGTCAGAGCAGGGAGAATAAAATTTAAGGGAGAGGGGAAGTACTCCTCAAGTTGTTATCCATAGTCAAGCCTAACTTCTATCTACTTTCCTTTGCTGGCACAGATTTTTGGAGCTCGCATTTTGTTAACTTTTACTGAATCTGATATATAGCTTATGATTTTCAGAGAAATAAAAAAACTCCCTAATTTTGGAGTATAATATAACAGTTAAGATCATACACCTTGGAGCCAAATACTAATTTTGCCACTTACTTGTGAGGTGATCTTGAAGAAATTGACTTAACCACTTTGTGGTTCAATTTACTAATCTGTAGAAAGGGAATGACAATAGTAAGACTGTCCTTATGAGTGTTAAAGTATGTAAAACATTTAAAATAATTCTCCACAACTGCACAATATGTCTAGGTAATGAATATACATGTGCACCCCTGAATCTAAAATTATATATACAGATATAGGTAATATATTGGTATATATTAGTACCTGGGATGTAACAAGTGCCACTTTGTAATTATTATCACATGTGCTCACATGTCTAGCAATGCAAGGTGCTCAGTGAATGAGTAGATCTATTTTCTGCCTTTTGAAATTTAACTTCAAGCCTGACTGCCTTCTCCTAGAATGATTCAGACCATCACAAGTATCTGTCTTGAAGTCTGCCTTTGATTTCATTACATGTATTGTTGATTCCCCTCAACTGATTTTTGACTCCCATTTAGGCGTCTCTGGCCCTTGGCTCATAGTGTCTCCATTTAAATACCAGTTAACAAAACCCAGATATTCCTGAGCCTTTCCTTACTCCTCATCCTACAATGAGGGAGGAAGGTTGATGCAAATTGCAACTGACAAGGTACAGTGAAGTGGATGTTTATTGACTCCCACTAACCATGCACAGTCTTACAGATAATTACCATTCACAGTCCACACACACGGATGGCCACCTCTCACAGGTGAGGTGATAAGGAGAGGGCTTTAGTTGTTGGGAAGCTTTTCCTCAGAAATATTTTGTCCCCATTCTTCCATAACCAGTTCATTCTCGTCTTTTGGGCGTCCCATTGGGTTGCTATGCAATACTCATCTACTCCCCTGATGGTAGCTGTCTTAGTTCATTTATGCTACTATAACCCAATACCTGATACTGGGTAATTTACAATAAACAGGACCTTATTTTCCTCACCATTCTAGAGTCTGGGAAGTACAAGATCAGGGCATCAGCAGGTTCAGTTGTCTGGTAAGAGTGATTCTTTACTTCCGAGATGGTGCCTTGTTACTGCATCCTCTGGAGCGGAGTGCTGTTGCATTCTCACAGGGAAGAGCAAGACAGAGCCAAATGCTACAGGAAGTCTTTTTTATAAGGGTCTTAATACCACCAATGAGGAAGGAGTCCTCATGACCTATTTATCTCTTAAATGTTCTACCTCCAAATACTATCACATTAGCCATTAAGTTTCAAGACCTGAATTTTGGAGAAGACACTTTCAAACAGTAACAGCAGGCTCTAGTATAAAGTATGTGTAGCTCTAAACATGGCTTCAGATGTTTAATCTGAACCATCTCTAATTGCTTCCAGTGGAATGATACTGAGTGTATGCATACAAACTCTGGAAGCAAAGACTGAGTATAGGAAATATATTGAGGTGCTTTGTAAGCCAGAAACATTAGTCCAAATGCAACTCATTAAGGAGAATCTGGGAATGATGCCAGAGTTGAGAATTAGCTAGTACAAAGGCACCAAGAAGAAAGAGAGAGCTTGAGTATTGGATGCAGAATAGAGTAGGCAGTTTTGGAAGGATGGTGGAAGAACTGGCTAGAATTCCCTTAGGTTCTAGATCATATAAAGTCTTTTAGGAGACTTACTCACTGTGGGAAGAAAATTGGTAAAGAATTGAGCCAATTCATTCTCTTCTTTTGGTCTTCCTGTTGGATTACTGTGTAATACAAATGCTTTTACTATTACACACTTTTGAACTTGTCAGTAAAATGATTCACCTTTTTTAAAAAGAATAACATGCATTTTGATAGATTTCAGTCATTGGTTTACCCATCTCATTGACTAATATTATTTCTTGCTCACAGAACACAGGCATACACATAAATATGATAGAATACACCAGAGTTCAATACTGTGGTTGACTGTGGCCAAGTTTTGATAGGACTTTCCTTATAACAGGGCAATTATGAGCCCATATGGCATCCTTGTGCATGAGAAAAAGAGCTGATACAGTCTTGCACCTGGGTATGCCTGGTTTAGAGAGAAGAACACAAATTGACTGTTAGCTTATTCAGGCATCAGATGGATACATTAGTAGGGTCCCACACCTAAACCATAGTGGAAGCCCTAATTATCTGATACTATGCAGGTTGATGTCACTTTTCCCAAGCTGGATGGGAGAAAAGCCAGCTAGTCTGCTGCACTGGGCTCCTCTGACTGCAGCAAGTTCCTCACTCCAGGTACATAGCATCCCTCTAGGAAATCTGAACATGTCTTGTTGCTGGGTGACCAAAGCAAAAGTAAGCTGTTTCCATTTCTGGACTTGGGAATCTGCAACTTGCCAATCCTTACTGGTTGAAAAGTTCATTGAAATGATTGGGGGGAAGGAAGCAGAGTTTGAATAGTCATTTCTACCAATTTCTAAACCTAGATCTGTCCTACGTTCTCCCTTAATTCAGGCATTTATCCTGTATCTCTGTTGAACAGTTTGTCTTTGTTTTGATTTGTCTCACTCTGAACTCAAAATTACTCCTTAGACCAATTTCTTATGCTGTGTTGAATGGAGATTTATGTTCAAGGTGTGGCTCTTTCACTTAATAGTAATTGACGTGTGAGACAAATGATTTGCTGTCTCTAGACTTCATTTTTCATATCTTTAAAATGGCTACTATAAAGATCAAAAGGGATTTGCAGTGTGAAATGCTCTGAAAACCATAAAGCACAATACAAATTATAGACAAAATTGAAACCAGAAAGGGTTAATTTAACCTAAAATTATAGTAGGACAATTTACTCACCCATTTTTCTATGATTCCTAGGCACAGTTTGAACATCTGTTAAATACTAGAAATATATCATTTTCAGCTGTTTGAATCCATATGCAGTTGATTTGAGAACTTCTTTATATCTGATGAGGAATCAATACATTATAACTGCACTAACCTTACTGTGCTGAAAATCTGTGCATGTTTCTGAAGCTTTCATAATACATTTCAATTTTCCCATTATTTTCATTATTATTTCATATTTTTGAAAGGATTCTTTGAGCATTGAAAAGTGGTACAAATCCCAAATGAATGATAATGACTATTTGTTTCAATTTCAAGTTGCATATCATAGAATGTTCTGTAGCTTTTCTTGGTTCCAGGCTGTCTCTGTAACAGACACACCAAACAATTCCTCCTAAAGCATCCATTTCATTGTGTAGTTTTCTGGATAACCAAGTTTCCCCTCTTCCTTATGAGTGACAATCATAGCTCTTCATGGCTTGGCTGCAGCCTTTCTTTTTGTTCTTTTCTCTCTGTTTTAGAATACACCCTCTTTTCCAGGGTAAGCACCTCACAATTTTCTGTGGAAGGAGACACAATGGTAACTTTGACCATTCTGACCTTACCCACAATGCCTTTTTCTCATACTTGCCAAAACCAGTCTGACCCACTGTATAACGTCCTTCTATTCAGGATTTTTTGGGTTTCTCTAATTCTCTAACCTCTCTCTCTTTGATAAACCTTAATCCTTGGAACATACTTCCTAAGAATCTTCTTGACTTTGGAGCCCATGTTACCTTTAGAAGCAGTACTGTCACTAATGGCAAAGTCAAAAAAAAAAAAAAGTCAAAGTCAAATCCAGGTGGCTCCACCAGGTTATGGTGGATCCTTCCTTCTTCACTCTGAGAACAGTTCTTAATATGGGGGTCTAGTCACCTCCACCATAAATAGAATCAAGCCCGTTGATAAAATGCTAACTTACCAGCTGCTAGTCTTAATGGACTCAAGAGCAAAAGAAACACTGTGCAGATATAAGACAACAGAGATCAATCTGTATGTCATGGACAAAAGAAATGGCAGCAAAACTATAGGAAGCTGTAATCACCACGACTCTAAATTGGCCTATTAAAATAAAATATTCAGTATATAGATATAAAGATTCTGGTATACTCTCTTTAAGTTACGCAGTATACTAGTGAACTATATTCTAGGAGGAAAATTTTGGCTCCTACTAGAACATATAACCCAGGTTGGTAAGATCTCCAAACATTTAGAATTTTTATTAAATTTTAATCTGCTTACTCCTCTGCATTAATATCAGTTTTGAGAAAGACAAATTCTCTTTGTTGGACATTTGGTGTGAATGCCCATCCAGCACCATTTTCCCTATCAAAATAATCTGTACTTTCTTTGCTGAGTTGTTTCTCTTGACTTTCTGTTTGTGCTATTGAGGGAAATGACCTAGTACTAGTGCCTAGGGGTGACCTGCTTGGCCAGATAGTGTCTTCCTACTCCTCTGGGAACAGTGAGTGGTTAGACAGCCCCTTGGCCCCAAAAGATGCAGTGTCAGACATCTTGGAGAAAGATACTTGCCCTGTATCAATTTAAGTTCTACCAGAGAAATAGAGTCAGCTAAGTAGACAGCAAAGGTAGATATACAGACAGACAGATAGACAGACAAATTTCAAGTAATTGTCTTACATGATTGAGGGGCTGACTTGTCCAAGATATGGACAGGCACCATGGAAATCCTCCAGCATTAGCTGGTGCTGCAATCCAGAGGTGGGATTTCTTCTTCCTCAGAGAAACTTCAGTTTTGCTTTTAAGGTGCTTCCACTCATGGGATGAAACCCACCCATATTATTGAAGGTAGACTCTTAATTAAAATCAACTAATTACAGATGTTAACCACATCTACACTAGAACTTGCTTTTAAGACATTTTAAGGCATTTTTCAAACTTTCTTAAAGGAAATAAAATTCATAAGACCCTTTTAATTTAATCTGTCAGTGTCCAGGCTTTATAATGAGATTGGAAACCAAGTGCAGATACTCTGCAGCCAGATTCTTTTACAGTCTATAAGAAATGCTGCCAGATGAGGTTCCCAAATCAGCATGTCTGCAACATTCTGGTGGGCCAGTCTCTTATGAACCTGTGAAAGAAATACTAAGCCCACAAAGGGGAGCAATTAGTTTGTCAAATCACCTTCCTGGAAATGGGATCCAGCCATGGGGCCTGGGATGATGACTCCCTCCCCACCTGTCTCTAACACTTGAGCGCATCTGGTTACCCCACACAAAGAGAAGCGGGTGGTAAGAGGATGTCAGAATGCTCAGCAGGAAAGAAAGAGACTGAGGCTCATGTGGGGACTGGTTCAGCCTCCAGGGCTCTACTTGTTGGCACTGCTAATTTTAGTCCCAGGCACCTGCATGGGATCAAGTCAGATTTAGAAGAGTTTAAGGAAGGAGCTCCAGAGCACCAAGCTCTGTTTGAAACAAGAGTCTTCCTTGCCGAGGTCTAAGGCAGATACTGCTCTGATGCCTACATTTTTTTTTAATCTGTTAATGTACTGATGATGGTCAGAGCCAGAGCTAATTTTTTTTAAACTTTAATTCTGCTATCTCCTAGGATAGTAACTCTATTTCTGTGAATTGTATGTTTTTAAAAAGCACATCCCACCCCTATCACCACTATCTCTCAGCACATGCACACACGCATATATGCATAAAACTAAATAACATTCTTTTTAGAATAACTAAATTCAGAGATGAATAGAGAGGATTAAGTATAGTGCTCATCCTATATTCTCCTCTTACAGTAATTGATTTAACATCAGTGAGATTTTACTGGCAAAATTGATTCAAATCAAACCAGAAAAATGCAGTTTCAAGAACTGAAAATGAGCTAAAAGATGGTAAGCAAAGAATAATAATATGTGGCAATGTCTTCAAATTATTCATATTTTAAACTTTAGATAATTTGAAGTTGCGAAAAATGTGTTTAACAAGGGTAGATTTTTTTTTTAATGTGATGTCTTTATTAATGATCAGTAAGCAGTACTGAAAGAACAATAATGCCATCTCACTGATATTAAATTGGAAGGCTGAAAACATTTGGGAAGAAATATAAATGATACAAATAAAGCCATAGAAGTCATAAATATGGATGGAAGGAAGAACAAAGATATTTCAGAGATATACAAAATAATTGTAGCTAAAGGAAAATGTAATTGAAAGCAAAGGAATCCTTCACTAGGACACTGGTCCTACAATACCCTTTTCTTCCTTAGAGTCTTTTGCACCTCTGAAGTTAGTGTTGTGTGATATTCCAAGGGATGGTCAAAAGTAGTTATACGGGCACCAGACAATTAACACATTGTACCTTAAAAACTTAATTCTCTTCTTATCATGTGGCCATATGCTAATCTTCAAGAAATGCATTTTTCTTTCTCCTTGGGTTAATATTTTAAGACTGCCACATTGCACAACTCCTGGGACTCCATTCATATGATCTCTTCATAGTATATGCAAATGGTGCCCCCTGGAGATATGTAGTGAACACCCTGTACAACTGCATACCACTCCCTTGATTTTAAATAAAGTGAACACTTTTATTCCTGAGCATTCCCCTGTGTTCAGTGATATTTGCATGATACTACAGTAAGTATCTAGAATGTAAACAGTGTCCATTGGGTTATGTCAAACATTCATTTACCCCGAACTGTATAAATATTCAAATACTTGGCATTAGGCAGGCCAATCTGAATGATTCAATGATTTACTGACTACTTTTCTGGAAAAATTGAACAGTGTGAATATCTTCTCTGTTACTCTCTACAGGTTTTACTGGTTTGTGGATTTTTAAAAAGTGATTTCTGCCTATATATTTAATTAGGTTTCACAGGTCACATTTTGCCTATTGGCTCCAAATCAATTTACAGGATAAAATGCATCTACTGATTTCCAAGCTTTGAAGGAGAAGGCCTCATTATAAACTATGTTAGGTTAGGTCTCCAAGCCCTGTCAGAAGGTTGTTGTAGAATTTCCTCAAGGGAGATTTGGGGCTTCAAGCTGTGGCAAAAGCCCATTTTAAGCAAGGATAAAATATTTGTGTCCTGCTATGAGAATACTTTTATTGGATATGTACCTGGGTCTTGCTTTTAAACTAGTTATCTAATAGTCATTCTTAAATTTCTGGGCCAGGCATGGTGGGTTACACCTCTAATCCCAATATCTGGGAGACTGAGGCATGAGGATCAATTGAAGCCAGGAGTTTGAGACTAACCTGGGCAACATAGAGAGAACCTGTCTCTAAAAAAATTAAAAATAACAAAGTTAGCCCAGCATGATGGCACGTGCTTATAGTCCCAGTCCCAGCTACTTGGCAGGCAGAGGTGGGAGGATTGCTTGAGCCCAGGAGGTCAAGAGCTGTGATTGCACCACTGCACTCTAGCCTAGGTGACAAAGTGAGACTCTATTTCTTAAAGAAAGAAAGAAAGAAAGAAAGAAAGAAAGAAAGAAAGAAAGAAAGAAAGAAAGAAAGAAAGAAAGAAAAGGAAACTTCTGGTTGTATGTGTATTGAAGAAAATTATTAATTAAATATAAATTATTGTTTCTTTACATTATAGTTCTCCTTTCTCAGAAAGTGAATATATTTGATAGTGAATTAAATTAAAACATCCCTGGAACTTGGAGATCTGTTTTGGGGGATTCAGATAATAAAACTCACACTTCCTAAACAGGCTTGAATGATGGTATTATTATGACCTGAGAAGGCTGTGTAACCCAACAAGAGCAAACCTGCATGAAAGTTAGTAAACTGATGCAAGAGCCCAGAATTATCTGTGTTCTCCTCTTATTATTCCAAGGGAAAGTCATCTGTGTGAGTGTCTAGCTCCATAGCCAGTGGTATATAGCCCCTTAGTGGAGATGGAACCAAAAAGCATTCACAGATCAATGCTACTGTCGTCAAAATTAAGCCATTCATTTCTCTAGTCTGAGCATATACTGGCTTCTTGTGTGTGTGTGTGTGTGTGTGTGTGTGTGTGTGTGTATGCAGTAAGAATATATATTGACAGAACAATTAAAGCATTCTGACTTGTTTAACAGTTGTCTTTCTCATTAATTCATGACACAGCATCAGTGCTCTACATCAGTTTATTATTAATTCAATTAATTCAGTCATGTTGTTAAGTTCAATCATCTGTAGGTCCCTTGAAGAAACCTTGTATCTGGATCCAAAATTGGAGGGCAGACACTTGATATGGGGCTCTGTGCCCCATGACTTCTTTGTACATCCCACCCCAGGATGTATGAACAATTTCTACAAGTTATCAAGATACAAGAGGGGACCACCAAAAACTGGAAATATCTTTTGGAAGGCAGGCCCCTTGTAGTACACTCAGAATATGTTCCTCCTGATCAAATTGCCAATCAAAGATTTTATCTGGATATTTTCAGAAGGTTGCATCACAATTGGCAGAAGAAATGTCCCAAGTTGTGGCAAACAGGGTTAGGGTTCTTCTACCATGACAATATACATGCCCTAACTCTAACCCACATAGTGTCCAGTGTTCAGCAGTTTTTTAACCAAAACAGCATGACTCCCATGCCCCACCCACCCTAGGACCTGATCCCATCCCGAGCGATTTTTGTTTGTTTGTTTCCCTATGAAAAAAGTCTTCAAAGGGAAACATTTTGCCAATGTGGAAGAGTTGAAACAAAAAACAGTTGAAACACTAAAACGCATCAAAATTGACAAGTTCAAAAACTCCTTTGAGCAGTGGAAAAAGTGTCTCGCTAGGCATATTGCATCAAACGGAGAGTACTTTGAAGGAGACTGAAGTTTAAACATGTAAGAATAATTACACAATTTGTTATAAATAAATTCCAGGGTTTTTGAGGTTCCCCTCATAAAGATTCCCAATACAATAGAAATGCGGACAAAAGCCTCAAATGGGCATATTACCACACACACACACACACACACACACACACACACACACACACACACACACACACCCCAATGGCCAAATAGACATGGAGAAGATGATCATCAACCTCCTTCATAATTATATAAATGCAAATTGATACCACAATTAGATGATACTATGCATAAATCATAATGGTTACAGACTCAAAACTTTAAAAATACCAAGTGGTACAGAGGATATGAAGTGACTAAACGCTCATTCAATGTTGGTAAAAATGTAAATTTGTAAGCTGCATTAGAAAGTGTTTTGAGAGTATATGCGTAAGTTTACCTTATGACCCAGCAATTCCATTCCTTTACTATATATCCAACAGAAATGTCTGCCTTTGGGCACTAGTACCAGCACAGTTCATAATAGTTAAGTACAGAAAGCAACCACGCTTTTCTCAGTAGTAGAATGGATAAATAACTTGTTATAGATTCATAAATTTGATAAGTATTCTATGAGAATAAACAACTGTGATATGCAACATAGATAAATTTCAAAAATCCAATGTTGACAGGAAGAAGGCTTTTATTTCTATAAATGTCAATACTGGGCAAAACTAATGGAGGATGATATAAGTTAAGATAGTGGTGACCTTTGGAAAGAGGGCATGAATGGCTTCTTGGTGGCTGACAAAATTCTTTTTTAAAAAAATCTGAGTGGTGGTTACATCAAGTGTTTCACTTTTTGAAAATTTTGTGAGTTGTGCATTTATGATTGGTGCACTCTTCTTCATGTATTTTCTTTTTCAATAGAAACTTTATACATATATGTATGTATGTGTGTAGATGACAGAGAGATGTATTAAGAGATTTAACTCTGTTGAACCAGGTTTTACAAATATAGTGAGTGTAAAATAAAGGATAATTCTTCAATACCATATGCTATTCCTCCAGAATATGCAATCCATTGGGTCTGGACGAGCTCATAATTAAAGTAATTCCAGGATTACATAGAGATTGTTGTGAAGTCTGGAGTCAGAGTCAGTGCAGTAAGACCTTTTTTATTAAACAGCTATGAAAATATTTTGGGATAAGATATTAAATAACTTCACAGATATAAACATGTTGAATCAAAGTATGCCGAAAAAAGAAAAGTACTAATTTTAATAACAAACACTATCCTACCTCAAATAGATTGAAAATTCAGTTGCAAGGTATTTTTTTCCATTACAATCAAAAGAGAAAAAAAGTCTTTTCTTTCAGTAGTAAGAATAATGGGGCACAGAAAAACCAAACAGAGAGAACACTGGATATCTTGGCAGGCCTTGGAATGGAAAACACAAGGAAATTGTGGGGCACAATTGCATTTTCAAAGCCTCATAGTCTGATCTCCAACTTTGTATCCATATATCAGATTTTTTCAAGAAAGGAAAAACAGAAAGAAAAAAAAATAAGAAAGATAATCAAGTAATACATAAAAAGGTAATACATCATGGCAAAGTTGTGCACATTCAAGGCATGCAAGTTTGTTTTAATATTTGAAAATCCCTATGATTCACCTTATTATCAGGAAATGAGGAATCTCACATGATTATTTCAACAGAGTCTGAAAAGTACTTGTTAAAATTTAACACCTACTCATAATTTAAAAAAAAACCTCTTAGCAACTGAGAATAAAGAAAAAATTGATGAGAGTGAAATAAATTAGAGTGAAGAACCTAAATGCTTTCCTGTAAAATTTGGACTAAACCAAGGAAGCCAGCTAACTCCATTTCTATTCAGTTTTGTGCTAGAGGGCTTAGCGAGTGCAAGGGAGCAAGAAAATCTGAAAAATATAATATTTGGAAAGAAAGTAATGAAACAACCAGTAATTTGAAGATGAAAAAGAGTACATAAAATAATCTAAAGTAGTCTAGTCAATCTATTAAAATTGTGAGCTACATTTGACAAGTTCACTTTTTGAGGTTATTATATAAAAATCAATTGACTTTCTGTAAAGCAATAAATAAATAAATAAATTCAAATGCCACCTTTTACAAAGAAAATTATTTCAATAGGAGACAAAAAGCAATAACCCAATAAAGATTTGACTACTTAAAATTCAAGAACATCTCTTTATTAAAAGGCACAAACTATGGATTAAGAAAAGATATTTGCAGTGCATATAGTCAATATTTCTTTCTAGTTATGCCAAGTTTTCTTATAAAGGTTATGATCATTTTATAAGATTAGGTAAGACATTATTATTCTATTTTATCTTTTGTGAAAGAGTTTACACCATATTGTTGCTATTTCTTCCATAAATGTTTGAAAAAAATCATTAACAAAGTCACAAAGACCTGGATAATACTTTGTGGAAAGGTTTTTAATTATTGATTCTATTTCTTTAATTAATGCAAAGCTATTTATACAGTCCTTTTTTTCTTGCACAATTTGTGATGTGTTATATTTTTCCAAAAGCTTGCTTATCTAAAATTTGGCATTTATAAGCCAAGATTCTTTATCAAATGCATTCATTATATTTTTAAGATATGATGTACACAGTATACTAGACCAGGTTGTAAATGTGCAGCTCAATGAGTTATAATAAATATATATGTCTAGGTACCTATTATCCCATTTAGGAGAAGAAAGTAACTCATCCTTCCAATAAATTTTATTTTATTATTCTTTCCAGTAATACCCCACTCCTTCCCTGAGGCATTTATGCTTCAGATTTCTATTTTAGTTTTGCTTGTTCAAGAGCTTCATATAAATGTGATAATATGGTATGTATTCTTTTGAGAGGTTGCTTTTGTATAACCTCATTTTAAAAATTTTGTATATGTAGTTGTGTATATAGCTTGTATTTTTAAATTTTTGAGTAATATTCCATCATCTGAGTATATACATTTTTTTCAGCTACTGATTTTACGTAGTATAACAGGTTTGTAGTGGTGTCTCTTTGTGTTTTAATTTATGTTTCCTTAATGACAAATAACATTGCATATCTCTTTTTACCTATTTACTGGCCATTTATACATTGTGTTTTGCGTGTACATTAAAGTCTTTTGCCCATGTTTATTAAATTGTCTTTTTAATTATTGAATTATAGTATATTCATTTTTGTTCTTTTCATTATTGTTTTGGTTCTTCTAGGTCCTTTGCATTTTCACATAAATTGTAGAATCAGCTTGTAAATTTATACACACACACAAAGTCTTGCAGAGATTTTGATATGTATGGCACAGAATCTATAGCTAAAATTGAAGAATATTAACTATTAACATCTTTCCTATATATTTTCTGTTTTAAAAGTGTAGGGTACAATGCAGGATTAGGTATACAAGTAGGAATCGTGCAGGTAAAGTTTGGGTTCCCTTTGGTCCCCATTTTGCCTGATTTTAGATAAGGTACCCTTATTGATGTTGTGTTCCCCCTCCCCCACCCCGCAGTATTCTACTACTGCCAATCCCTTTTTTATAGTATTATGGTAGATGTTCAGGGTACACTTATGAGTGAGAACATGTGGTACTCTGTTCTTTGTTTCTGTGATAATTTTAATTTCTTTTCTCATGTTTATTTTTTCCTACCTCCTTTGGACATAGTTTGCTATTATTTTTCTAACTTCATAAGAACATTTTTTCTTTTTTCTAATATCTGTATTTATAGCTATAAGTTTCCTTTCAGGCAAATGTTTTGTTGTATCCCTCTATTCTGAGCCCATTTCCTCTGAGAAGTCATTCTGGACCACAGTTAGTTTCTCCCCTGCATACCCTGGATTCTCTGTGTAGGAACTGACTGTCTTCAACATGTAGATCACGTGCAGACTCAGATGCAGGTCCAACTGGTTCCAAAGTTTTCATATATTGTACTATTTTATTTAGTTAAAAATATTTTCTAATTTTCATTTTGATTTTTTTCTTTATTGTAAACATTGTTTTGAATTGTATTGCAATTAATCCAGCATTTGGAAATTTCTATTTATCTTTTTATCATTGGTTTTTAGCTTAGCTATACTGTATGTAAGAACATATTCTGACTGATTGTAATCCTTTGAAATGTGTTGAAATTATGCTATGCCCCAGGACAACACCAATTTTGGTAAATGTTAAATATACTAAATAGAATATACTTTTTATTGTAATGATACAATGTTTTTTCTCTCTTTCTCTCAAATTGTGTATACTGATGAGGTTTCATTTGGGAATCATGTTGTTCAGATCATTTAGACTCATTTGACTTTTTGTCTGCTTGCTCTATAAGCTTCCCAGAGAATGGGTTAAAATTTTCCAATATACTTGTAGGTTTTTCTGTTTTTCTTCTTAATTTTCTCAGCTTTTGACTTTTACATCTTCAGTTAAGTTAAATGACTAATATTTAGAATTATTATATTTTCTTGTTAAATGGATGATTTTATTACCAAAAAGTCCCCTTATTATCTTTGATTGTATTTCTTGCCTTCAAATCTACCAGAAGATATTAATTAATATAGCTAAATCAGCTTTCTTTGTCTATTTTGCTTACTTTATTTTCAGCTTTTGTATTTTATATTTAAATTGTGTCTTTTTAAAATAACGTTTAGTTGAGCTTGTTTTTATTAATCCATTCTGGCAACTTTTATCTTTCAATTGAGCATTTGAACAATTACTTTTAATGTATTAATGTAATGCAAATAGCTTCCAAATATTACTATTGGGTTTCTATTTTTATTACCCATTCCTTATTTATTTTTTTCTTCTTTCCTGGCTTCTTTACTTCTTTTGTATTAATCACACACACACACACACACACACACACACACACACACGTACACTTCTTACATTTCTCCATGATTCACTAACTGTACATTACTATTATTTTAAGGGTGTTCCTTTATAAAATAATATGCTTGCCTCATTTTGATGTAATATAATAGTAACTTTACTACTTTCCAGATAAATCAAAACAAACTTTTTTTTCTTATAAAATAGTCAAAAGAGCATAGAAGCTTGTACATGAACGGAGAGTCTCAAATCATAGTCTGGCAAAAGAACTCATTCAAGTCCTTTCCTGTAAATATGTTTGAGCATCTGTGCTATATCCTGCACTGTGCTGGTATAAAGTGAATTAGCCATCAATATTTCTTTGGCTTTTTTATGTTCCAGGCATATTTCTTGGTGCTGAGGATATGGATAAGAAAAACTAGATGTGTTTCCTTTCCTGCACACCAATGATATAGACTCTAGTGAGAAGAGACAAAAACACATAATTATAACATGGTATGTACATGCTTTCATAAGACTAAATAAATACCAGTAATGTTACTGAACTTACATTTACTGAGATCTACTATGTGCCGAGCACTTCAATGAGTATTTTACATACATCGACCCCCACAATAACCTAATGGGAGTACGTGTTATTCCATTTTACTGAAAAGGACGCTGAAATACAGAGAAGGTGAAGTTAAGAGTTTTGCCAAAAGACACATAGCTGAGACATATAAAGAGAGAGAACTTTATAATGCAGGGAAGTTAAACCCCTAATTCCACCCAGAATAACTGGGGAAGGCTTTGAGAAGAAGGTGGAGTCAGCAGAAGTTGGGAGACATGGATGATGCAGCATTCAGAGAACATAGCCTGTGAAATGTCATAGATATGTGTGTATATGATTGGTGGGGGAGGGGGGATGTTCAGAGAAAGATGAAAAGCCTGTTATGTCTGGAGCTCAGAGTCTCCAAGGTAATTTGTAGAAAACGAGGGAGACTTTCGAAGATAAAAGTAACAATTTGACCTATTCTGATCAGCATTTAGTAATCTGTCTCTCCTCCTGATTCCTGTAGTAATAATATCTGATACTTACAGTATGTGCCAGGTGATGTAGTAAGCACTTTATATATGTTAACTCATATTAACCTCAGAAAAATTTTACAGTAGAAAAGAAGAAAAAAGAAATCAATTGAGGCACCAAGCAGCCAAGTTACTTATTCAAAGTCACATCTCTAGTGGGTGGAGGTGTCAGGATTTGGATTTGTGGCTCTGTTCTTAACCACTGCACATACTGAGTGTCTTCTGTCACTTACAGACTGGCATTTGTTAGGTGTATTATAATGGAAAAGCCTCACTCCTCAGTTGAAATGTAAACACATTGGAAGAGAGACTTGTCTATATTGTACTGCCATCCTTTCAGTGATTATTAGAAAGCTAGGCCATTATGTAGTAGGTAGATGTGGAATGAGTGTTTGGTGCATAATGAGAACAATGATGAATGTGGTAGCTGTGTGATACACTGACAATTCAAAATGTGTGTATGTATGTCACACAGAACAATCTCATATATATATATGATATATATATATATAATGTTTATTTTTTCTCTTGAATGACTTGGCATCTTTTATTACTTAAATATGAGGATATGAAATTAAAGATTTCAGATAAATTGTCAGTAATTAGGTTACTTGAAGGTCTGGCAGAAATAATAATAGAATAAAATAAGAAAAATGCCATTTATAAATGAGGAGTCTCATGTCTTCCACCACCATCTATGAAACTGTGGCAAAGTAAATTGCTAGCTTGCAAGTAGGATGACGTCTCAGACCCTTCATAGGTCCTAAGAAGCAGAAGTACAGAATTTTAAGATTTCTTTTTTTTAACCTGTATTTTATTTTATTAAATTTTATTATCTTCAACAATGCTTACTGTATTGACTTATTATCCAATGTCTTCAAAGTAATAATTAATTGGGATCAGAGAATATACTGCTTCAGGATAAGTGTTCCTGACTTTTCAAGAATAAGCCCTTCTTCCTGACTCTCAAGATCTTCCTTTGCCTCATTCCTTTGTCTGATCTTGTTCTTTTTCCTCACAGGGCAGAACTTTTTGCCTCCTCCTTCAGACCAGTGATTTCTTAGCCAATTGTGGCTTGATTATCACCTTTCTTGAATTTAAAATGCTTTATCTTCTTTTTCATTACCTGAAATATCTTTTCTTTCAACATTTATTCACCACTTTCATTGTTCAGTGGAGTTTGATCACATGTTCCTTCTGAGTTCTCTGATAGCACATAGTTTAGCAATAAATTGTGTGCTAATAAGTTATAGAAAAATTGCACAGGCATGTCCTGTGTAATTCCCTGGTACAATGTTAGACACAACAAGGTGCCAGGGAACATTACTTTGCTAACTGACAGACATTTTTAAGCATGAAGTGATAGCCAAGGATCTGGGCTAATACTCTGTTCTGTGACTTTGACCAATTCATTTATCTTTTGCTAGGGTCTTATTTTTATTATCTTTAAAGGAGGAATTGACACTAAATATCATGTCAGGTCTCTATCTAGATTTTTCTAAGAAAGTTAAGGAAAGTACTGTGAATTAATTTATTATTCATACACATCATAAATATTAACAGTAAGACTCATCCAAATAGACAACTCATCATAGTTATTGAAGACTGGGCGGGCATTGTTGAAGGCAACCTTGCAAGTTGACCTCTTCCTGCTGCTTGGAGACCTGTTGATAGTCTTCATTATATGCTGTATAAGTCAAATTGAAGGGTTTGACTCAATATTCTTTCAGTCAGATTAGTCAAGGTGACTGGCAGTGGTACGCCCTTGGGAAAATTCACCAGATGCTAAGGTGTTATTGAAAAAGAGGGTTAATGTGGTTGGGAGATGTATCTCCTTATATTTCTCAGATTTCTTCTGCATGTTTTGTAAGAGAGACATTTATTTTGGATTACCTTTTCAAAAATGTTTGTATACTTAAAATTATTGGAAGATAGAGATAGTGATTCCCTCCAGAGCAAAGGTACATACTTGCTTACAGTCTATTATAAAAGATTCAGGTTTCCTATGGCCTGGTTTTTTTTTTTTTTCCTTGTAACACAACTGATAGCATGTGCAGATATTACTTGTCTTTCCCTGTGTTGGCTTATGAGAATTGGGTCTCAGTAACCAGCACAAAAAGTGCTAATATTCTGGCTGTTTATTTTGCTGTGAGTAAACACTGACATAGGAGTCTCATGTCTTCCACCACCATCTATGAAACTGTGGCAAAGTAAATTGCTAGTTTGCAAGTAGGATGACGTCTCAGACCCTTCATAGGTCCTAAGAAGCAGAAGTACAGAATTTTAAGATTTCTTTTTTTTAACCTGTATTTTATTTTATTAAATTTTTTTATTTTAAAGATATAGGGTACAATTCAGGGTTAGGTATAAAATGTTCATTATGCAGGTACCCTTGTACTTCCCTGGCAGTTTCCCACTACAGCTAATCCCACCACCCCCACCCCCTGGCAGTTTCCCACTACTGTCAATTCTGCCCCTCCTTCTCTGGCAGTTTTCCACTATTGCCAATCCCATTCTTAGAGTATTATGATAATTGTTCAAGGTCCGCTTATGAGTGAGAACATGTGGTACTTCACCTAACTCCAGTCAGAATGGCAATTATCAACAACTCAAAAAATAACAGCTGCTGGAGAGGGTGTGGCGTAAAGGGAACACTTCTACACTGTTGGTGGGAGTGTAAACTAGTGCAACCTCTGTGGAAAGCAGTGTGGCAATTCCTAAAAGCTCTAAATATCGACCTCCCATATGACCCCGCAATCCCCCTATTGGGAATATACCCTGAAGAACTCAAATCACTCTATTAAAAAGATACCTGCACACGTATGTTTATCACAGCGTTGGTTACAATAGCAAGAACCTGGAAACAACCATGCTGCCCATCAAAAGATGACTGGATTAAAAAAATGTGGTACATATACACGATGGAGTACTGTGCAGCCATAAAAAAGAACAAAATCATGAATTTCGCAGCAACCTGGATGGAACTAGAGTCTATAATACTGAGTGACCTCTCACAGAAACAAAGATCCAAGTATCACATGTTCTCACTCATATAATGGACCTTGAACATCTAATGTATAAGAAAATGACTGACGGTACTGGGAAACTATGGGGGGGAGGGGGATGGGATTAACAGTAGCAAATAACTGTCTGGGGAAGGGGAAACACCTCTTATCAACAAGGTGCCTGAATGAAGCGTAATTGTACACCTAACACTTAACTGTACCCCACAAAACCATAATAAAAAATATTGATTAAAAAAAATCCATTTTTATTTATCTTTCCTCATTCCTTTCCAGAAGTGAGAAAGCAAGAGTTTGAATAACAGGGCCATGGTTTTACAACTAATTAGCAACAGACCAGACACTTGAGTCTAGCTATCATGACTCCTGATCCTTCTTTCACTAATGTGTTTTAAATCTAAACAGGTACTTGAAATATCCCTCCTGTGAGAGAAAATTAGAACTTTTAATATCTTCTGTGCACCGTGCCTGGATTACAAGCTCTTTGTATGTGGGTGGGCTCTAGAATTGTACAATTAGTTAAGTGTGAATTTAATACTTTGCTCTGGCACTGATATTTTAAAAGAAAAACACTTTTATTTATTTATTTCTGTAGAGATGGTATTTTGCTATGTTGCCCAGGCTAGTCTCGAACTCCTGGCCTCAAGTCATCCTTGTGCCTTGGTCTCCCAAAGTGTTGGGATTACAAACTTGAGCTGTCACATTTAGCCAAGAGAAACACTTTTTTTAAAAAAAGATAATGCCAGGTGCGGTGGCTTAAGCCTAGAATCCCAGCACTTTGGGAGGCCATGGCAAGAGGATTGCCTAAGTTCAGGGATTCAAGACCAGCCTGGGCATCTTGGTGACACCTTGTCTCTACAATAAATAAAAAATAAGCCAGGCATGGTGGCACAGAGCTTTAGTGCCAGCTACTTGGAAGGTTGAGGTGAAAGGATCACCTGAACCCAGCAAGTCAAAGCTGCGGTGGCTGTGAGCATACTACTGCACTCCAGTCTGGGTGACAGAGTGAGACTCTGACTCAAAAAGAAAAAAAGAAAGAAAGAAAAAGGTAAAACTATTCATCATATAAGTAAAAGGGAACTTCTTGTCTTACACAGAGTTTATATTAGGATACAAAATAAAATAACAAATGGTATAGCTAAGACTTTGCCAGCCTTTATGTGTTTTGATAATTTTGTACAGGTTTGATAATTAGTTATTAAAAGATATATGCCTATGAAAAGAATAATCCCAAATGTTCTTATAGAATTTGCTTAAATTTTGTGCTGTTGTGAGGCATAGGGACATTTCTAATTGAAGTATAAATATATCTGAGTATACCTAGAAAGATAATTGATTGAGAAATCAAATTGAACATCATTTGTGGTATTTGAGAGTGGACGAAAAGTGGTCAACTCTTCTCAGAATTATAGTGACACAAGATATAAGGGGTTGGTTTACTATTACTTCCGGTTCCATTCCCTAATGCACCCAGTGGGCATAAATCAGAGAGTATTATTATTATTTTTGCGTGTGTGTGTGTGTGTGTGTGTGTGTGTGTGTGTGTGTGTGTGTGTCTCCCTCAGAGTGTCTTTGTTTATTTATGTGATAGTTTTTCCAGCAAAAGACCGAGCTCTTTCTAATACTCATTCCATCTTCTTCACCCACAGAACATATTTCACCATTCATATTCATTGATACTTGGAATTTTGCCTTTATGGCTTATGCAAATAGAAGCATTGTTCTTGTACAATCTAAATGCTCATTGTCACCCCAAGGAAAATTTTCAATTTTCCCATTTGCAGTCATTTCATGTTTATTGTTTTAAAATAAACTAGTTTATAAAAACTCCATATTTGTCTCTAATTTGATAACATATACATTTACATGATACTACAATTTAAAGATTCCCTTTGTTTTAAATTAACTTTGGGCTATTGCCTAATATGGTAATAAGGGCTTAGGGCAGTCTCCTACCCAACCCTCTTTCTCTCAACCTCCCTCCCTTCCTTCACACCCACCTTTTCCTTCCACACTCACAGTTAGAGATTGCCTCTCCGCCACCCAACTGAGTAATGGAGGCTTACTTTCTGAAGAGCCTAAGCCAAAATAATTGATTGAGGCAGCAAACAAACATGAATGCAGGAAGCCAACAAGAAAATGAAGATATGAAGGAATGAAGGAAAAACTGATACAAGTAATGAGTCCTGTGGACATCTTTTGGGGACCAATTATTCTGCCTATCACAAATATATATATATTGAGTTGGAGTCTCACTCTGTCACCCACACTGGAGTGCAGTGGCACACTCCTGGCCACCGCAGCTTCGACCTGCTGGGCTCCAGCGATCCTTCCGCCTCAGCCTTCCAAGAAGCTGGAACTACAGGCGTGCACTACCACGCCTGGCTAATTTTTTGATTTATTGTAGAGATGAGGTCTCGCCAAGTTGCCCATGCGGGTCTAGAACCCGCGGGCTCAGGCAATCCACTCACCTCAGCCTCCCAAAGCATGGGATTACAGGCTGAGCCACCAAGCCTGGCTCACAATTATATTTTGAATTTTGGCATCTCCATTAGTGGAAAGGATAGCTGGTAATATTTGCTCATATGATTTATTGTCAAGATTGAAATGATACTTTCTCAAGCTAACTCTGCTCAAAAATTTCTTATCTTGTTTTGTACAAGAATCTTGAGCCAAATAATCTGGGACCTAGTATAAATATTTAATAATATGTCAAGGCATTCTCTTCATCAGAGATTTATGAAAATGACAAAAGTATTTCTTGAGGACGACTGAGGCTCAAGATGAGAAATAAGCTCTAGCTACGTACTTAGAAAGTGTGATGTATGCATGTATATTATATGTATTATGGTTATCCTAACATAGATATCATATTTGCAAATTTGAATTCTGGAACCAAACTGGCTGAATTAAAATCCTTGCTTCATATATTTGTCATGTGACCTTGAGTCAGTCATTCAGTTTCTCTGTTACCAATTTTCTCCAATAGGAACTGGAGGATAATAATAGCATCTATATCATACTCTAAGATTTAAGACAAAATATGTGTAATACTAAAGCTGGTGCCTACTACTATAACACAATAAATGTTCAAGAGTGGTTAACTATATTTATCATATTGATAAATGTAGAAAGAACTATAAAGATACAATGGATTCTTAAATGCATATCTGATTACTTTTCTAAAAAAAATTATTGCTAACCACCCCAGTATGTTGGTTATTAGAATATTTGTTTTTTTAATCTTTGTATGGATTCATTTTTTTAGCTGTGTTGGCTCATGCCTGATAATATTTGATTTTCTTTGAGGTCCAGGATGGAGTAAAATATCTATTTCAGGGTCTTTTTAATAAGCCATAGTTTATGTGTATTTTATCAGAGTACAAGAGACAGTGATATATGTCCACTTTGGAATCAGGCTACCTGGGTTTAACCTCTTATACATTTTGTGACCATGAGCATGTTCTTTAAACTACTGAGCCTTAGTATTCCGACCTGTGAAATGGGATTACAGTAATACCTAACTCATAAGTTTATTTCATAGTATTTATGTTCCAACGAAAATAGTATACATTAAAAGGAGAAAGAATAAATACTATTATCTGCCTTTGCTGTTTAGAGAATTACTCAGCTGATATAATAATGATGCTAAAATGAAGCATATTTGGAAACTAAAGCTTGATTTGTTTGGAGAAGTTAGATAGATTTTTTAAACCATTTTCAAAACTTATGACCAAATTTATGTATGTCATAAGCAAGAATGAAGAGAAAGATCATAAATTTGTAGAATTGTCATTGCCTTCTTTACTTCTGGAAGCCCCAGCATCAGGACTCAGGCACTCAGGATATTCTTACATCCTCTTCAGATTCTCATCATTCCAGACTATTTTCTTTTGGTTACATCTTCTTTTCCTTTCAAAACTCTACCAGGGTCAGACTCTCAGCTTTCACAAAGTATAAGATCTGATCTCATCCCCCACACACAAACATAGCAAATGTTATATTTCATCCATAACTTTAATCAATGATATTATTAATGATAGCAGAGCAGAAAAGAGTTCTACATTGCAAAAGGAAACTTCTCAAGATGACCTATCTGGGCCAATTTCTTCTCTCTTCTGAGAAACACCACCAAGGACCAGCCAGTAGCTGTAAAGTATCTTCTCTAATGGAGAAGCTGTCACAGAATCTCTGGTTCTCAGAATTTCTAGGGCTAAGTATAAAAGGCCAAGTTAGTTTTCAGAGCACTAATTGTGTTGGCCTTAGTTGTCAGAACACTAATGTGCTATTTTGTTCCAAAATAATATCTTAAAAAGCATCAGAGCTAAGTATCTGGATTCAGTAGACAATTTTCACTGATCAACACCAAAGACAGCAGCAGCCTCTGTGCACCAATGTAGACAAAAAAAGATTTCTGTTCAGTGAATCAAAACATTTGTCATCTTCAAGTTTCTCTGCCTTAAATGGTATTGATATAAACCAGGTTACCTTAAAAGATGTAAAAACCAAAAACTCTGGGAATAGTGTGTGCATGATTCCCAGATGGTTGCATAAATCATGAACTGCCTGGCACTATTTTTTTTTACAACAGTAACTGAATTTTACCATTGATAATAGATACCTACCTGCTTCTTTTTAAGACATTTTAATTTTGGCTTCTCTTCACAGTGTATCGATAATTAATTGCATCAACTCTACTACTTTAATAAAACTGGTCATCCACAAAGCAAATATGTATTGCTTAATTTTCATTTTGAGAGTTGATAACCACTGAAAATTAATCATCCATAGAAAGGGAACTAAGCAGCACTTCTAATCTCTGAAAAGATTGCCAGTCTATTAGAGTTATGTGCTATAATCAATTCACATATAACTGTATAATTTATAAGCTTCAAATTAGATCAGCTATCTATTAGCCCTAATAAAAATGGAAATGTATTAATCAGATTAAAAAAATAAAGAAGAAAATTAGCCAGTAGTGGAATGTGATCCCCCTCGAGGAAAGAACAATGACAACTGTTAATGTGGGATATGAATGGGTTAAACTGATTTACTTTGTTTTCGGTGATACTATTTGACTTGATAGGCCTGTAGTTTATACATTAAAATTTCAGAGAAGAGTCTTCTTGGAAATGATATATAATCTAGTATATATGAACATGATTCTTTATATCATATATTACTGCTAAAAACAACATTTATTGAGCACTTATTACATACCAGTTGTGGGCTACATCTGATGAATGTAGGCCTGTATTTTAAGACTCATATTCTTGTTGCATTTATCTCTAAGTTATAGATATTATTAGTACCATGTTTTTTTCTTTCTAGATATCCAGATCAAAGAAACACTAAGTTTTTCTGGTGCCTCAAAACCATAAATATTTCTCAGGCTTAATTTGACATTCAGCAAAATTTGAGTGTTAATTAAGAAATCTAGTTTCACTTTTATGCCGTGTTCCTCTTTTCCTCATTGCTTCCCTTCAATCAGCAGCTTGGCTTGAGCCAGCCTCCTGTTAAACCACCGGAAGCAACAACTACCAGCTGCAAGAAAAGTAACTGTAGAAATGAAATTACTTCTGTAAAAGTATTTGGTAAAGAATAGTGTTTTATGTTTGCAAATATTGCGATTTTCTCACAAATGAAAGAGTTGCCTATCTGAAAGAAATCAAAACAAACACATTACATAATGCTTCAGACATGTAAATAAGTATTAGTTTCTTTAGAGCATCTAGGGTAATACAAACACAAGAATAGTTTTTGGTAATCACAAGATTGTCAGTTTTGTATCTGAAGTCTGGACATCCTTCTGCAACTATCTTCAAAGGGTTCTTGGCATATGTTTGCTAAAGCTAATTTCATATATGTAACATCTTCTGCATAACTCACTCATGCTGAATTAAATTTACATGTGACTGAGAGATATTAAATTTGTGTTGAAAGAAATACCACCAGAACTTCAGTGTTGACTATTCTGCATCAGTATGCACCAATTACTTTTAGAGTTTAAGAATTATGTTTGTTTTTTAAATGTTATAAATTTTCTTAATATTGTAGCATGTCTATATCCAGTATCAGATATCTTATGTGTACTCACTTAACATTCTCTATTTTGAAATAATTGGTTTTAATTTTGATCATGTTTAATATACAGTCCCTTCTGCTTGGAAATATTTCTTTAAAAAAGTTCAGAATAATGGTATCTGTCTAGATTATTTTAGATACTGAAAATTCTCAATAAATTGCTTTTAAACTGTCAATTTTCAAAAAAATTAGAAAAATAGGAAATACTTTTCAATTCAGTTTTTGAGACCATCGGCATTCCAAAAACATAAGAAGAAAAAGACAGTGTAAGAAAATAAGATATAAAGTAACATGCCTCATGAAAAGACACACACAAATCCTCAACAAAATATTAGAAAATCAAATCCAGTCCTATATGAAAAGGATAATGCAATGACCAAATTAAGTTTGCCTCATTAATTCAAGGTTGAGGCAACATTTTAAAGTTAATCAATGAAATGGCTCAATTTAATACATTGAAGAAGAAAAATCGAATGATCTAAATAGATGCAGAAAAAGCTCTTGAAAACAAACATAACAAAAGGTATTAAACTTCACTTATGATGAAATTCCTGGTTATCTCCACAAAGTAGGAATAGAAGGAAACTTCCTCAACCTGGTAAAGGAATCTACAAAATTTCCTTAGCTAATAACACACTTAAGGTGAAAGACTGAATGCTTTCCTCTTAACATCAGGAAAAAGCCAAGAATGTCCACTCTCATCAGTCCTAATCCATATCATATTAGGCTGTAGCTAGTGGGAAAAAGCAAGGAGAGTATATAAAAGGCATCAAGATTGTAAAGGAAGTAGCAAAACTCTATAAGTGATATAATTGCTTACATAAAAAATTCTCGATTCTACTAAAAAGCTACTAACAAGTTTTTTGAGCAAGGTTTCTGTATACAAAAATGATATCAAAAGAACCAATTACAGCTGACCCTTGAACAACACAGTTTTAAACTGTGTGGGTCTATTTCAATAAGGAAATATGTTAATTTTTTTCCAATAAAAAGCTCTCTGTCTCCATGGGTTCTGCTTCTGCTACCAACTTGCTGATATGGAGGGCCAACTATATGTATTAACTTCCCAGTTCCAATGCATGACTTGAGTATGTGTGATTTTGCTAACCTCAGGAGAGTTGGGGGTGGGTGGGTTCCTGGAAGCAATCCCTCAGGGATGCTGAGGGCTGACTGTGTGTTTCTATATTCTAGTAATAAACAACTTGAAATAAAAATGAAAATTACAATATTCCCCCAAACACAAAAGAGCGGTACATACAGCTACCAACATATGTTCAAGTTCTATATGTTAAAAACTATGAAATATTCATAAAAAGACAAAGAAGTCTTAAATAAATGGAGAATTATAGTTTGTTATGTCAGTTAATTAGAAGTCTTGATATTACTAAGGTGTCAATTCTTCCCAAATTAATATATAGATTCAAAATCATAATACTACAAGAAAGGGGTTGGCAGTAGCAGGAAACTGCCAAGGAAAAGGGAGGAGGACACATAATATCAATAACAGTAACTGATCCTGAACGAGGCAAAGTGAGGACCAATGGAGGCCCAAACTTCACCTGTACGTTAACCACTTATGTACCTAATCCTGAATTGTACCCCAGATCTTTAAAATAAAATAATAATGAAAAGTTTAAAAAATAATGCTAATGAAAATCCCAGTAGGATTTTTTAAAGAATTGACAAACTAATCCTAAAATAAGAGGATAAAAGCATTGCATATGAAAATGCAAAGGAGCAAGAAAATCCAAAACAATTTTGAAAAAATAAAAATAAAATTGGAAGCATAATACTACTTAATTTTGATTTACTATAAAACCATAATAATTGAAACAGTATGGCATTGGTGATAGGATAAATGCATAAGTCCATAAAAAAAGAACAGTGTGGAGAAACATAACCACGTATACATGGACAAATGCTTCTTAATAATAATTCAAGGGTACAATGGAAAGAACAGTATTTTCCACAAGTAATTCAGGAACTATTGATATCCGTAAACAACATTAGACCTCAATACCTGCTTAATTAAAGTTGATACATTTTAAAACTATGGGAAAATACACATAATAAAATCTCAAATATGCAAGTACCTGCCACTCAGAATGGAGATAACATTATTATTATTATTATTTTGAGATGGAGTCTCACTCTGTCGCCCAGACTGGAGTGCAGTGGCTGCTCCCGGCCACCGCATCCTCGACCTGCTGGGCTCCGTCGATCCTTCCGCCTCAGCCTTCCAAGTAGCCGGAATTACAGGCATGTGCTACCACGCCCGGGTGATTTTTTGATTTATTGTAGAGATGAGGTCTCGCTGCCCAGGTGGGTCTCGAACCCGTGAGCTCAGGCAATCCACTCACCTCAGCCTCCCAAAGGCATGGGATTACAGGCTGAGCCACCGAGCCCGGCTTGGAGATAACATTTTATTGCTTCTGCTTCAGGTTTTATTTTGCTTCCTTAAAGAAAGAAAAGCTATATGACATTATGGAAGACGATGATGTCTTCTCTGTTCCTCTCTGCAACTGCATTATCTTACCTCCTTTTCTCAGAGATAAACACCATCTCAATACAGTGTGTGCTTTTCTTGTTCATATTTTTACTATTTTGTCACTTATGTATCCAGAAACAAAGCATTTTCATTGTTTTGAAAATGTATATTAATACTGCCATAGTATGTGTATTAGTAGCCTATTGTTTTCTGGATGCTTTATCCAATGATATAAACAGTTGATTAACACATATTTTCCATGTTATAGGCATTATATACTGTGTTTTCACAATAAACTAAACCAGAGAAAATAAAAATGTTAAAAAGGAAATCGTGAGGAAGAGAAAGGAAACTTACTATACATTAAGTGGAAGTGGAACATTATGAAGGTCTTCATCTTTGCCTTCACCTTGAGTAGACTGAGGAGGAGGAAAGGAAGGGTTGATTTTACTGTCTCAGGGGTGGCAGAGGCAGAAGAAAATTTGGATGTAAGTGGACCTACATGGTCCATCTTGTGTTGTTCAAGGTTCAACTGTATTATATTTCTGAAATGTATTCATGTTCACATACATTAATCTAGTTTTTATTGCTGTATGAATTATGAGAATACGTAATTATTCTTTTAACTAAGGACACTGCTGCAATGAGTATTTTCATGCATATCTCTGGTAGTGAATATGTACACTAATTTTTCTTGGGGGTATATGTTCAAGTCAGCATAACTGAATCACAGTTTATATGATATGTATTTAGATACTGACAATTTGTCTTCTAAAATTGCCATTTTACTCACCTACTAGCATTGCATGAAATATCAGTTTTATCCTTGTCAAATCTCAATAGTGTCAGAATTTTGAGTCTTCTAATTTAATTGGTATTAAATAATATCTAGATAATTTTTCCTAACTATTAAGGAAGGTATTTATTAATATGTATGCTGGTCTTTGATGCTTATTCCTTCCTTTGTGAGCTACCTACTTTTAGAAAAAACTTTATTATAGAAAACATATACTAAGAACGGTTTCCTCATGGCTTAGATAGCATGACTGAGAACTGAGACCACTTTTGTCATCAAGTCTACCTTTTTTATTCCCCCAAATCATTGCCCTAGGTGATTAGTTTGTCCCAATAAAATGTCTTCACTAATTGCTTCTTGACATTCTTGAACACAAATAGTTTTGGGCAACATATTTACTCTCTGGGCAGATGGCTATCCCACAAAATATTAGATTGCTCATCTGGGTAAACAACTAGTTTGTCAAACAACAGTTTACTTATTATAACTCACTTTAATATCATTGCCTCTCTATGCCTGCCATAATTCTGTTACAAACTTCCCTCAAAACAAGTTCTGAATCATGAACAAACCACCTAAATCAATTGAGTCCTCATCCAAAAACCTATTAATATCCTTCTTGATATTCTCAGTCTGAGTTATACTATGACTCTGCCAAGTAGGTATTCTTTCTTGCTGTAGTAAGTCTGATACATTTGGCCTTGATCGATTAAAAGGTTTATTGCTGATCTTTTGGAGAGGTCACAACTGATAACACAAAAGTGCAAAAAAATAAACTGATCTTTCCTCTCCATGTGCCTGTTACCCAAATTAAATAATAAGCAATTCCATTTTACGTTATATACCTACATGCTTTCTCCCACATATTTAGATATTTTTAATTAATCATTGACATCATATCATTTAAGTTCATTTGTTAATTAGGTTTCATGTTTTCTTATTAAACAGCAAAATGTCTGGAAATTTATGTTTTTTCTATTTTATGTATTGTAAATATCTTCTTCAATTCTATGGTTTGACTTTGTTTTTAGTTCATTCACATACAGAAGGTATTTTTTTCTGAAATAATTCATAATGTATATTTCAAACCTAGGTTTTAAACATATGTGGAAATAATCCCTGTGTTGAGAATTAGGTAGAGATTCACCTAATACTGTACTCATTGGCAGGAAGTCACTTCGTACAGTCTACCCTTAAGGAGTGAGGAATTGTGATCTACTTTCTTGAGAGAAGAGTTATCTACAAAAATTATATGAAATATTTCTGAATGGATTATTTGTTCTTCCATATTTGCTTATTGACTGATTGATTTTAATGAAAATATGTACTCATTGATATTAATTTTTTTGACTACTCTATTTGATGCTCAAATTGTTCTAGCATGGACATTGGGGACTGTTTCAATTGACTCTTTGTCCCTTTGACATAACCTCATTATTGCCTCTGTGTGTGTGTGTGTGTGTGTGTGTGTGTGTGTGTGTGTGCATGAGCATGTGTGTTTAGCACTTCCTTACTCTCAGACACTATCATATACTCATTTTGTATATTTCTTGTTCCAATCCTGAAATCAGCTATCATCCCTTTCTCCAAGGGGTCCTGTTCCTTTTAATAAAGGAGAAAGAGAGGAGTGTTAGGGACACGTGACAAAACAAAGTGTACCTTGTCCACTACCAGGGGTATGAGGGCCAGTTAGAAGTCCAAACTTCACTTGCATGCCGCCTACTTATGTAGTTAATCCTTACTTGTACTCCACATCTCTAAAATAAAATAAAATAAAAAATAATAAAAATTTAAAATGTCACCAAGGTCATATGTTTTTATTTTTTTTCTGGAAATTTTAGTTTTGCATTTTAGATCTTAGTATATAATCTATTTTGACATGGATTTTATAAAGGTGTAAGGTTCTTTTTTTTGCAAATGAACACGATTGATTCATTTGTTGAAAAGATTATTATTTTTTCATTGTCTTTGCACTTTGTCAAAATCAGTTGACTATATTTGTGTAGATTTATTATTTCTGGGCTCTCTATTCTGTCTCATTTATTGATATGCATTTTCTTTGCCAATTACACTGTTTTGGTTATTGTACTTTATATTAAGTCTCTTTAAATAAGGCAGCCTATGTTTTTACACATTTTTTTGGATTCCCAACGCATATAAAAGTTATGTTTACACTATACTGTAGTCTAATAAGTGTGCGATAGCAGTGTGTCAAAAGACAGTATACAAACCTTAATTAATAATACTTCGTTGCTAAAATATGCTAATAATAACCTGATCTCTCAGAAAACTGTAATCTTTTTGCCGGTGGAAGTTCTAGCTTTGATGTTAATGACTGCTGACTGATGAGGGTGGTGGTTGCTGAAGATTGGGTGACTGTGGCAATTTAAAAAAATAATACAGTGAAGCTTGCCACATCGCTTGATTTTCCTTTAACAAATGATTGCTCTGTAAATGTACTGCTGTTTGATAGCATTTTGCCCACAACAAAATTTCTTTCAAAACTGGAGTCAACCCTCTCAAAGCCTGATACTACTTTATCCACCATGTTTATGTAATATTCTAACTCCTTTGTTGTCACTTAACAATGTTCACAGCATTTTCGCCAAGAGTAGATTCCATCTGAAGAAACCACTGTCCTTGCCCATCCATTAGAAGCAGTTTCTCATCCCTTAAGGTTTTCTCATGAGATTGGAGCAATGTAGTCACATCTTCAGGCTCCGCTTCTAATTCTTGTTCTCCCACCACTTCCACCATATTTGTGCTTACTTTCTCCATTGAAGTCTTGAATCCCTCAAAGTATCCATAAACGTTGGAATCAATTTCTTTCAAATTCCTCTTAATGTTGATAATGTTTAATGTTTGACCTTCCCCCATTTGTTGAGTCACAAATGTTCTTGATAGCATCTAGAATGACGAATCATTTTCAGAAGGTTTTCAATTTACTTTGCTCATATCCAACAAAGGAATCACTAGTTATGGAACCCATAGTCCTACAAACTGTATTTATTTATTAAATAATAAGTCTTGAAAGTCAAATAAATCCTGGATCCATGGGCTGCAGAATGAATATTGTGTTAGCTGGCGTGAAAACAACATTAATCTCCTTGTACACCTCCACCAGAGCTCTTGGATGTCCAGGTATGTTGCCAATGAGCGGTAACATTTTGAAAAAAAAATTTTTTTTTGAGCATGCGGTCTCAAAAGTGGGCTTAAAATATTTAGTCAACTATGCTTAAACAGTTGTATTGCCATCCAAGCTTTGTTGTTCAATTTACAGAACACAGACAAAGTAGATTTAGCATAATTTTTAAGTATCCTAGGATTTTCAGAACGGTAAGTGAGCATTGGCTTCAAATTAAGTCAGCAGCTGCATTAGCCCCTAACAAGAGAGTCAGCCTTTTCTTTGAAACCAGTCATTGACTTCTCCGCTATAGCTATGAAAGTCTTAATGACACCTTCTTCCAGGGAAAGGCTGTTCTGTCTATATTGAAAATCTGTTGTTTGGTGTAGCCACCTTCATCAATGATCTTGCGTATATCTTCTGGATAACTTCCTGTGGTTTCTACATCAGCCCTTGTTGCCTCCCCTTGCACTATTATGTTATAAAGATGACTTCTTTCTTTAAACCTTGTGCATCAACCTCTGCTAGCTTCCAACTTTTCACTTCTCTCAGCTTCATAGAATTGAAAATCCCTTGTTCTAGATTAGGCCTCGGTGTAGGAGAATGTTGTGACTGGTTTGATCTTCTATCCAAACCATTTCTTCATATCAGTCATAAGGCTGTTTTGCTTTCTTATCATTCAAGTGTTCACTAAAGTAACACTTTTAATTTCCTTCAAATGCTTTCCTTTGCAATTCACAACTTGGCTAACTGCTTGGCACAAGAGACCTAGTTTTTCAGCCTGTCTTGGCTCTCAACATGTCTTCCTTACTAAGCTTAATCATTTCTAGCTTGTAATTTAAAATGAGAGACTCTGGACTTTTTTTACATTTACTTGAACATTTAGATGCCGTCGAAGGGTTATTAATTGGTCTAATTTTGATATTGTTGTGTCTCAGGGAATAAGGAGGCCTGAGGAGAGGGTCAATGGAGCAGTCAGCACACACAAATTTATTTGTTAAATTTACTGTGTTATATAGTCAGGGTTTGTGGTGACCCAAAACAATTACAATAATAATGTCAAAGATCACTGATTACAGATATTATAATAATGAAAAAGTTTGAAATATTTTGAGAATTACCAAAATGTGGCACATAGATATGAAATGAACACATGCTGTCAGAAAAGTGGCACCCACAGACTTGCTTGACTCAGGGTTGCCACAGACTTTTAACTTGGTAAAAAATGCAATAATTGTGAGGCCCATTAAAGCAAAGTGCAATAAAATGAGGTATTCAAATTGTTTTATCTTCCTGATGAAATAAACTTTTATCATTATAAACCTTTCCTCTTTGCCTCTGCTAATATTTCTTTTCTTGAAGACTAAACTTTAATTTATCTGATATTAATAAATATTTACCCCACCCTGCCAGTTTTCTAATGTTCAAGTGTTTTTTGTTTTTCCTCTGTTTCATCTTCTCTGTCTTTATATTTAAAATGCATGTTTTGTAGATAAGCTACTTGCATTTTATCAAATCTGATAATCTCTGCCTTTAATTGGAATGGTTAGACCATACTTAATGTAATTATGGATATAGTTAAGTTTAGGTATATGAGTTTAGGTCTTTGTATTTGTCCGACATACTTTTTGATTATCCATTTTGTCTCTACCTTCTTTTGTATTAAGTTAGTGGATTTTATCATATAGAGGTTTTTTTTTTTTCAGCTCAGCCTCAATGCATAATTATTTTAGTGGTTAATCAATGGTTTGTGATATATATTCTCTAAAACTTATTTAGAGTTAATATTATACCACTTCAAAAAAAATAACAAAACTTGAAACAACATATCTGCACCTCACTATTTCTAGATTTTCTTTATTGTTGTAATATATTTTTTGTTTGATCTAGTTATCTATTGTTTCATGTAAGATAATGTTATAATTTTTGTCCCAGTTTTTATATTTTAAAGATATATGATAATAATAAATTGTTTATATATGTATATGTGTAGACATATATTTCCATATTTGCATCAAATTTTATGTTGTTTATTCCTCATTCTTCATTTCTTCCTATGAGCTAAGTTTCCATCTGGTGTAATTACCATTAAGTCAGTAAAAATGACTTTAACATTTCTGATGCAGCAATTTTCTTGGCAACAAAATTCTCTCAGTTTTTATTTATTTGAAAATGTCTTGGTTTCCCCTTTACTTTTGAAGGACATGCTTGTTGAATGCAGAATACTAGCTGACATGTATTTGTTTCTTAAGATACTTTAAAGATATTATACATTGTATTCTGATGAAAAGTCAGTTGTCATTAGAGCAGTTGTTCACCTAGCCATAATGTATTGTTTTTCTCTGGCTACTTTTAATATCTTCCTTTTATCCTTGGTTTTCAACAATATGAGTATAATGTGCCCAACTGTGGTTTTTATTGAATTGAATCTTTTGGGGATTTGCTGAGCTTATTAATTTTGAAAACTTATTTCTTAGCAAATTTGAGAGAGTATTATTTATTACTTTTTTCATATATATTTTCTGCTTCATTTACATCTTCTCTACATCTGGGATATCAATCACATGTGAGACTGGCTGATTTTCCTCCAGTTCTCTGAGGCTCACGCTTTTTCCTCAATTTTTGAGAAAAATAGGAATCTATTGTCATGTACCTTCAAGTCACTGAGTCTTTTCTGCTCTATCAACACGACTTTAAACCAGTTTTTTTTTTCCTTACCTATGTGTACTTTTCAGTTTTAAAATTTTTATTTATTTTATTCTTTTTTTGGTGTGAATTTTTCATCTGTTTTCTATGTTTATACATCATGGCCATCCTATCCTTTAAATATCTGAATGTGTTTTATAATACTGCTTTAAATTCCATATTTGATACTTCTAATATCTGCATAATTTAGGGTTTGTTTCCTTTTAATGTTTTTTTTTTCACTTTTTAATGTGTGTATAGAAATTTTTTAAAAATTTCCAGTAAATATTTTGGTCATATTCTAGAAACTCTAAGTCTGAAGTTTTCCTCTGAATTATACTAATTTTGCTTTAGCAAGCAGCTAATTTCCATAGACTTGAACTTCAAATTATCTTTCCCTTCAATGGGCAGCATTAAAACTGCTCACTTATGTCAGCCTCCCAACTTCTCTTTCTCGAATCACTTGAGATTGTGCAATACAAGGATGAATCAGAGATTTGGGAGAAGTTCATCTGCCAGTTTTGGAACTCTCCTATGTTAGACTTTTTCTTTTCTGGAATTTTCTTCATACCTCAACTTTGAGAGATTCATTTTCCATGTTCTGAGTTCTCAAGCTTGAGTTGTGGGATATCCTTTTGGAAAGAAAGTCACACAAATTCCATTTTCCCTAAATGCTACATCTTTCTTTCGTGGATCAACTACACTCCAATTTCTATTCCTCCTATTTGCTCTACATGCCTTTAAATAGTTGTTTTCATATATTTTCAAGAACTTTTAGTTATTATGTGAGTAATATTACAACAAAAGCTGCTCTTCCATTGTTGGAAGCAGAACTCAATGTTATTGATTTTTTAAAATTTTATTTTAGTCCAGTTAACAACAATCTCAAGAAACTATCTTATTCCATCAATTTTCATGAGATTCTCTTCTTTTTTAATATACAGAAGATTATTTTATCTATTGATAGTTACATTTTTATTACTTCCTTTCCAGGTCAATGCCTGTTGATTCTCTTTTCTTACTTTATTGCGTTATCTGGGTCCTCCCAAACATAGTAGAATACTAACAATAATAGCAGACACCTTTGTTTTAATTCTGATTCTAATAGGAATGCTTCTAAAATATATGGTATCAGTTTTAATAGCTACATTTTATTAGGCTTGGAGATTTCTGAATTAAAATGCTTCTTGAACTTCTTGTATAAACTGTATTGTTCATAATTTTTAAAAAACATAAAGCCAAATTTAACTTGTTAATAGTTTATATAGGATTTTTGAACCTATATTCAATATTATGTTTGAAATTTGTTCTGCTCCTTTGTACCTTCCCTTCTTTTGGCATTAGAGTAATATTATGCTGATTGTTAGCTTTTTTATTTGAGCTCTCAAGAGTATTTTGTAACAGTAAAATGACATTTCTTTTATGTAAAAGGTGTCAGTGAAATTTTATGGGCATGTTATCATTTTGTATTGAGATTTTTGGAAAATATATTTTGTTTAATAATTTCTTATTCCATTTCCAGGTACTTTTCAGTATGATCTGGTAATTCATACACTTATAGAAAATTCATCATTTTATATTGCCAATTTATTGTTATGATGATGCTTATATTGTTTTCTCAATATATATTTAACCACTTCTTTATCTAATATATTTGCTTATTTTATTCATGCCTTTATTTTTTCTTTAGATCAGTGACCAAAATTTGGTATGTATTCAGTAATTTATTTCTTTCTTTTACTTTTTTTTTTTCTGTCATAGATTGACTCTGTTGTCCAGGATGGAGTGCAGTGGCATGATCATGGACCTTGGCAGGCTTGATTTCTAGTTCTCAGGCAATCCTTTCACCTCATCCTCCTGAGTAGCTGAGACTACAGGTGCATACCACCACTCCTGACTAATCTTTTATTTTTTTATATTTTGTAGAGACAATATCTCACTATACTGCCTTGAATGGTCTCAAGTGCCTGTGCTCAGGCAATTTTCTGGCCTTAGCCTCCCAAAGTGCTGGAATTACAAGTGTAAGACATGGTGCCCAGTTGTAATCAGTCATTTCACTAAACCAGCTCTTTGTTTTGTTGATTATCTTTAGTATTTTATTTTGTCTTTTTGTTGATGGATTTTGCTCTTTGATATTATATTCTTCTTTGCACTTTATTTTTACTGGATTTTTTTTGACAAATAGAATAATTATTCTATTTATTTTAATCTTTCTTTTTAAACTAATGTAATTTAGCACCATAAATTTTTCTATATGTTCCACTCTAGCAGTTTTACTAGTTATGATAATGATTCCTGATGCAATAAAAAATCTAGGATGTCATTGCCAATATATAATAAAGCTTTATTTCTTATTAATGTGCTTGTCTGAATGAATTTTCTTGTTTAGTAGGTGGCATGTTGAATTATCCACAGGTAAATCATG
Organism: Cephalopachus bancanus; assembly: GCA_027257055.1. Taxonomy (NCBI): domain Eukaryota; kingdom Metazoa; phylum Chordata; class Mammalia; order Primates; family Tarsiidae; genus Cephalopachus; species Cephalopachus bancanus. Next base: position 13,225,623 of record JAPVLO010000046.1, on the reverse strand, counting down.
TCTATGTTCCTTCCATCTTATTCAGCCATCATCATCCATCTTGTGCTTCCTTCATTCATCATAGAAGGAGGGCAAAGAACATGGGAAACCACACTCACTTCTTAAGATCCTTGGCCCAGAATTACATCTTTCAAAACCAATCACATTTCATTATCTAGACTCTGTCATAGAGTCACATTTAATCGCATGGAAGGGAAGGGATGGCTGTGAAATACTGTGTGGCTGTTTATCCAGGAAGTAGCAACAAAACATAAATCTGGGTGAGCAGCTTGTTGTCTCTATCACAGATCTATTTCATAAATATTAAGAGCCATTTCATTTTTAGTGATAATGTGTATTAATTTACATTGTTATTTAATTTTACTATAGTGAGAAATATTTGTAAATATTTGAGAAGTGTTGAGTTACTCTGTTAATTACCATATTTCATTGATTATAAAATAATTGTTTTTCATATTTCCCATCCTGAAATTGGACTATGTATTACAATTTATGGCTACTAACCAGTCCTATCTTTTCTTTCACTTGGTGATCCATAAAATAATGAAACACTTACAAACAACTTTAGAGATAATGAAATATTGTATTACATTATTATTATAAGAGTGTTCCATGTTGTGAAAATACTACATATTATTTATTTGTTAGGGAAAGTGTTATCTCTATAAAATTAGGTAAAGCTTGTTAACATTGTTTTTCAAAAATCTTACATTACTATATTCGTTTGTATAAGTAATCTGTTTCTAGAAGAAGTGATCTGAATCGCTTCATGATTAACATTCTTTTCCAATTTCTCTTTTAGTTCTGTAATTTTGTTTCTATAGACCTATAGACCATCAAAATTTACAGTTGTTTTCTTTTTAGTGAATATATTTTTAACAATATGTAGTTTCTCCCTCTATAGCCATTAGAGTTTTTGCCATATATATGTGTGTATATATATATATATATATATACACATATATATCTATGTGTATATATATACACACACACATTATTATATATATAAATCATAAATCATATTAATGTTGCTCTATCAGTTTGTTTTTAAGTAAGGTTATATTTTATATATTTTTCTATTTCTGTTTAACTTTCTGTTTTATTTAGCTCTAAGTTAATTCTTTAAGCAGTTTATCTGAATTACTGTATACAAATAAGTAAATAGGTATATATTTCGTTTATATTTGTAGAATTGTTACTGTGTTTGAACTTTTTGTAACCTTATTTTATATCTTTACATTGTATCATTTCTAAAACCAGACTGCCTCTTACAATCAGAGATTTTCTCTATTTTCTTCCTTGTAGGATTTAGTTGGCTTTCATTACTTTTTTCTACTTTTACTATGGATTAGTTTTTAATATCAGTTTTCTTTTCATTTGTTTGGAAGTCATCGATTGTATTCCTACTATTTTAGTGCTCACCATTCGCTCTAACATTGTTAAATTCTTTATATGTGTTATAGATAAGATAGTAGAACAATAGAATGACATGAAAAATAAGACTATAAATATAATAAAATAAACTGAACTACAAAGAAACTCCATATAAGAACCAATACATATAATAGAAGCCAGGTGCAAAAGAATAGACATAATTAAAATATGAATACTAAAAATAATTAGAAATAAAATGACACATATAGAGGATGGGTATTTGTAATTATATACAAGAAAAATTGATTTCTTTAATGTAAAGAATACAGCAAATGCAAACAAGAAAAAATTTGAATATTTTATTCAATTCAATAAAATTCAATTTGTAAAAAAATTGTATAATTGTATAAAATAAATAAAGAACCGAATGTAGGCATAATAGGGTAAAAGATTAATATAACCATAATGAGTAATTAGGTATATAATTACAGGAGGATAGATCGCCATAAAGAAGACATGGCAATACCTACGTAACGGGTGATTCATTCAACATTAAAACTTATGAAAGAATTTCCTGAGATCTGAAGAATAGTGGATAGATGTCAACCTACTGAGGTGAGAGGGGAAAAGCAACCAAGAAGTAGTAATAACATGTGTGAAGACTTGAGAGTAAGTGGTGAAATGTTTCAGGAGTTAAAAGGATGCATTTTTATGGGTTGAATTGTGCCCCTCCAAAATTAATATGTTGAAGTTCTAACCTCTACTACCTCAGAAGTTTATTGCATTTAGATAGAGGACCTTTAAAAAAAGTGGTGAAGTTAAAAAGAGGCCCTTAGGGTAGGTTTTAATCCAATCTTACTGGTGTCCTTATAAGAAGAATAAATGTGGGCACAAGTAGAGACACCAGGTATGTACACAGAGAAAAGTCCATATAGGAATACAGCAAAAAGGCAGCCATCTGCAAGCCTAGGAGGAAGGTCTCAGGAGAAACCAAACCTGCCAATACCTTGATCTTGGTCTTCCAGAATTGTGGAGAAAATAAATATCTATTGTTTAAGCTGACTAGTGTGCAGCATTTTGTTATGGCAGCTCTAGCAAACTAACACATGCATATAGATGGAGTTGAGAGAGAAAGGATGAGAGTAGAATGAAGTAAGATGAAATTGAAGGACGGATGAGGCTAGATCCTGAAGGTTTTATAAACTATGCAGTCCATGCAGTGGATTATCTTCTCTATTCTAATTAGTATAGTAAACAACTGAAGAGTTTAAAGCAGACTTGACTTGATAAGATCTACATTTTACAGATATTAATTCAGATGACTTATAGGAAATTGCTCAGAGAGAGGCCAGATTGAAGGAAAGAACAATGGGAACGCTTTTGCAATAGTCCAGCGATGACATGCTGGTAGTCTATGCTGAGATTTAGGATCCCTAATCTGCTACCATACCTTGTCTGCTTAATATTTCATGTCTCTGTTTTCATGGGAGTGACCTTGCTTCTATTACAACAATTAAGACACTGCACAATACTTGATCTGTTTACTTCTATGTCTATGTACCCTGTGTGCTGTGCTTTTTCATGATTTTATCTTGGTTTTTGGAGCAATATGTGGCATCTGGAGGTACTCAGCAAAGACTTCTTGAGTGAATGTATGAATAAGTTATCTTTACAAATATACAATGTGGCCATTGCATTGCATTTTTATTCTGAACTCCTTTTGACTCCAGATCCACTCTTGTGGTTTGCTGTAACCATGTCTCACATAACCCATAGACATGTAGAAAGATCATCCATCTGTCTGCCTCAGGAAAATCAGATTTGTCACCTTCTTTATTTGGTACTCCAAGAAATCCTCCTATATTTTGCTTTGATTTATCCGTTTCATGTGCTTTCCATCTCTCCAGGTACTATGAATCATGCTTTTCCTTTCTTCTGGCTCTGTTTGGAAAATTGGTCAGCTGTCTTTACTGATACCTTGTATTTGGGGCTTTGTACCATAGGTCATGATTGATTTACCACATTTGAGTATTTGCATTTAGTATTCATCCTTTGATGTTTCTTTGTTTTCCTTTGTAGCTGGGTTTGCTCTAATGCAAGTAGGATTAACATCTTCAAACACTTCTATCTGAATTCTCCGGAGGCCCTCCTGATCCTTTACTTAAAATTTTCTTCAATGAGGTACACTTGCCTTTCATGCAGGGAGATTTGTTGAATGAAGAAAGCTGTTGAGTATTATAGAGGCTCTCATTCTTGGCTTCAGTTATCTTTGTCATTGGATATCCCCAGAAAGGATAAATGATTATTCAATCATCCTCTAGAGGTTTGGGTTTTCCTGGCCTGTAACAGTTGACACAAAAATAATTCTTATGAGTCATTCAGCTTTGGTAGAAATGTTTTATTTTATGCTGCAGATTGAAACAGATCCTCTGTCTATACTATATATCTAGATAGATTGTTGTTTTCTGAAAATAGGTTTTAAGAATATAAGCAAGTGAAGCTTCAACTTTGCACATTTCAGTCACTCATTTATGTAATATACTTTTTAGGAGCATACTATGTGCTGAAAATGTCCTATTGCTTGAGTGATAGCATAATAAGATGTGGTCCCTGTCTGCAGGTGAGTATTCAGTATAGTGAAGAAATAGAAGTGTTAAAATAACTGTAATATGTAGTGTCACTCTCATGATGGAGGTAATTCACATGGAGTTGCCAACATGTCCCCAGACTCCACCTTATTTCTTCATGCTTCACTGGCCTGGAGCATGGCTCCAGTCAGATTTATAATCTCTCTCAGTCTTTTGGACTGGGGCACAAAAGATTTTGGACTGAACCTAATGTTAGTCATTCTGAAAAATAACAAAGTAAAAATTTAGGTATCACATTTATAATAATAAATAGAAATGGAGAAGAAATTAGAAAAGTAACATATCTCAGTATTAATTTTATGAGCCACCCCTTCACCCCCCCCACCCCTGAGACGTGACTATTTCAAAACTGGAAAGCTAGAGCTGTACCCAAAGGTCGTAGTGGGCAACCTAGTGATTCTCATTTTAGCATTTAAGACTAACTGGCATATGTTCCTGGCAATCTCATTGCATAAATTAGGTTTTAAATAAATGAAGTAGGAAACATTCTCAGAAAATGAGGACATTCAAATTTAGAATTTCAAAATTGAGCATCATTTTTTTGACCCCTAAACAAGATGTCTTTCTGTTTATAGAGTAAGCTTCAATGTGTTGGTTCATAAATTGAAGAATAAATGTTTGGGGGAAAAAAATCCTAGGTTATACAATAGGGGTGGAGGAAGAAGGGGAGCACAATTTTGGAAAAGTCAATGGGGTATAAATATGGTACAAAAGTTTTGAGTGGATGTAATGACCTCTTGTCATCTATGGAATTCAAGCACAGAACAATATCAATATAATTGCTGTGAGGTGCAAATAGGTGCTGGAGTAAAAAATACCTGACCCTGTGAATCAATGTGATTAGAGGACTGGCTCCCAGATTTCTGTTGCCTATTTTCAGGGAGGTGACAGATCAACCTAAAGGATACTCAGACAGTAATACTATTAAAAACTAATATTGATTGTGCTCTGACTATGGGCTAAACACTTTTCTAAGTTATAATGCATATTAAGTCATTTAATCATTCCAACAACTCCAAGAAGGGAAATAATTATCCCTACTCTTAGACAAGGAAACGGAGAGGATAAATGACTTGCTTAAAGCTACACAGCTAAAAGATGGACCATCCTGGATTTAGCCTAAGGAAGCCTGGCTTCAGAGTCCACCATGAGGTTAACTACTATGTAAACAATCTGGTGGTACTGGGTTGTAAAGCTATTTTTATGCAACTCAGAGTATCCTGGAAATCTCTAAGTTTTTAGATTGTGGCTTACTTTTGGGAGACTGTTTATATATGAAGCCCAGAATTCCGCAGAATTGGATTTATTGCCATTTAGCTCTGAATTCACCTTTCTGTGCCTGCTCTGTGACAATGGACTTGGTGCTAAACATTTGTTTTTGGTATGAGAATGATGCAACATTTTGTCACAGAGGACTTTGAGGGACTTTGTAAAAGAAAGGGGCTTCTCTTGCTGGTTCTAGTTGTTATGTTTGCTTCTGCTTGTTCTTGCTGCATGATGACTATGGCGTGGGTGTGTGGAAACATACAGGGTTCCCTGTCCCCACTGCACACTCAGAACATGGTACTTGAAAAACACACGGCCCCAACCTGAGCCTGGTTTCCACTTTCTTACAGGTCACCTAACATGAACACTGTGCCCTCCAGGCCTTGTGCCTGCAGCAGTGCCCTAACTTTCCCTGCCTGTTTGCTTACTAGTGTTGGCTCACTAGTCACAGGAGGTTTGTTCCAGCTTGCTCAGCAACTGTGGACAAGCTTTGGCCCAGAATAAAACAACCAAGCTCAACACCCAGTAGTCTGCCCTTTAAAGAGATCTGAACTTCAGCACTGGGGAGATATCCCCCTTCCAATTTAGTCTTTTCTTGAACACTCAACCTCAGTTCTAGAGTATACTTTAGAATTCTCTTTACATTATTTCATTTATTCTCTCATTTATAGCTTAAAATTATTTATATTAAGCTTTCCTCATTTAAATTATCATGTGGTTTCTTTTCCTGATTTTGCCCAGACTGATACAGAAACCAAGCAACCTGAATACATGGAGTACTGTCACACATGAAGGATGTTTTAAGGAGCATGTCCCTTACTTGATATAGCAAATGGTGGAGAGTGGTATTAAGTTGTGTGTGTGTGTATGTGTGTGTGTGTGTGTGTGTGTGTGTGTGTGTGTGTGTGTGTGGAGGGGTGTCTTTCTGTGTGAATTCTGCAGTTGAGAATGGAGATTGCATTTACATATTCTACAGATACATTTCTGTCCCAGGAAGAGAAAAATAAGGAACTAAGTTCTCACAAATTTAGACAATATTTCCTATCTAAATGCCAGACTGAGCAACTCAAGGACACAAAGTGAATCTGAAATCCTCATTTGAAAGATTCAAGTCCATAAATCAATTTATAGATTGCACTTTGTGATGCCTTTTGAAATTTTACAAGAAAGATAATGTGTGTAACATTCTTCAAAAATTGACTAATTCAAGTATAATTCAGAACAATTTACTAATGTGCAGTGATTTATAAAGAGACTTCGTTTTGCTTAAGAATTTCAGAATGGAATGCACAAGAGAGAATGGATGAATTGAAATGGCTCTTACATGTTATGAAAAGAATGGAGTATCTTACAAAAAGTGCCATGACTCAAGCATCCAGAGTTTGCACACACTTATCTTCTGAGATTAGTCCTGTGGGCTGTTTCCTTTCCCTGGGGTCTGATAGGTGTCTCACAGCATGAGTAGCACTGGTGATATGATAAACAGAGCAAACCTCACAATTCCTGTTTGATGAGAAGAGTCACAGAACAAATAGTGCATCTAAATACAAGAATCCTGATCTCACCATACCTGTTTAGCCTACCCTCATACACTCATTCATCTTCCCCCTTTATGATAATGAAGCAAAGTCTAGACACTACATTAGGCTAAATTGTGAAATTCCTAATATCTGACAATTTTTGACCAATAAAAAGATTGGATTTATGTTTCAACTTAATATCACTTTACCCTGGAATATTTTGGTGTATATTTCCAAAATTAATTTCTGTTTCTGTAAGAATTATTTCAAAGTACAGTGGAAAGAACATTATAACACCAAAAGCGTGTAACAAATTAATTAATATAGTCAAGTGTCTAGTTGGTGTTCAAGTTACCTTGAATTTGTATCTTTTTATACTTGTTTTCTTATCTGTAATTTTCTTTTCTTTGTCAGGTTTTGATAGCAGGGTTAGGTTGGCCTTATAAACTGAATTGGAAAGTTTTGTTCTCTGTTTCTATTTTATGAAAGAATGTATGAAACTTGGTATTATTTATAGTTTAAATGGCTGATAGGTTTTTACCACTGAAGTCATTTAGGCCTGGAGTTTTCTTTATGGGAAGGACTTTAATTACAAATGCAGTTTCTTTAAAAACAAATAACAAACACAGAGCTATCCATAATTTCTATTTCTGCTTGAAGCCATTTGTTAAACTGTATTTTTTGAGAAATGTTTTCATTTCAGGTTGTCGATTTTATTTAGTATAAAGCTGTTAATATTAGCTTTTAAAGTCATTTTTACATCTGTGAGACTTGGGGTGGTGACTGCTACTGATGGTACAGTTGCTTCTCAGTATTCATGAGAGAGTGGTCCCAGAAACCCCCACCAAATACCTAAATCCTTGGATGCTCAAGAGACACACAAAAATGATATAATATTTGTAGATTACGTATGTACATTCTCCCACATACTGTAAGTAATCTCTAGATTACTCCCAATACCTAGTAGAGTGTAAATGTTATATAAATAATTGCTATATGGTTTTTTATTTGTTTTTTATTGTTGCAGTGTTATTAAAAAAAAAAATTACTTTCTATCCACAGTTGGTTGTTGCTGTGGATATGGAACCCATGGATATACAGGGCTGACTGTAATTTAATTCTCTTGTCAGAGAACATACTCTGAGTCATTTCAATCTCTTAAAATGATGGGAATTGTTTTGTGGCCCAGTATATGATCTGTTTTGGTGAACTCTCCATATTCACTTTAAAAAATGTGTCCAGGGTTGTTAGATGTAGTGCTGCATAAATAGTTAAATCAAGACGGCTGTTGTTTCTGCTTAAATATTTTTCATTCTTATTGAGTTTTTTGTTTACTTGAAAAAAGAAGAGTCAAAAGTCTTAAATTATGTTTATCTCTCCCTTCAGAATGTATTTATTTGCCCTTTTGTGTATTTTGAAGATTCAACGTAAATGTACATTCACTCAGTATTGTATTAGGGTTTTTCAGAGAATCAGAATCAATAGTATATATAACAGAATATGTATTTAAAATGAGATGTTTTTATAAAGAATTGACTCATGCCATTATGGAGGCTGTGAAGTCCCACAGATTGTCATCTGTAAATTGGAGACTAGGAACTAGTTTGTGGTTCAGTTAGAAGGCTTGAGAGTCAAAACTGCCACTAGCAAGAGAAGATCAGTTCCCCAGATCAAGTAGTTTGATAGAATAAATTCAGCCTTCCTCTACCTTTTAATGTTTTATTCAGGCTCTCAAAAGGATGGGAAGGGACATTTTATTTTCTATACTGGGAAGGGACATTTTATTTTCTAAATTCACTAATTCAAATGTTCATCTTTTTTTTTTTTAAATACTCTCACAGATTCACCCAGAAACTCTGTTTAATCAGATATTTAGGCATCCTAGTGTCCACTTAAGATGACACAGAAAATTAACTATTGTAAGTACTATGATATTTTATTGACCAGTTGGCACTTTTATTCTTATGAAGTGCCTTTCTATGCTTCTAGTATATCTTGAAGCTAATATTATTAGAGCTATTCCAACTTTATTAAATTTGACACTTGAACTTTGTATTTTCTAACCTTCTACATTCTACCTATATGTCTCTTTATATTTAGTATATTTAGACATATGTGTTCTGGAATTTTTATCCAGTTTGATTGGATAAGATGTTGTCTTAATTGATAAAATGTATTTATTGGTGTGGTTGGTTCTAATTCTATCATATTGATATATTTTTCCTATTTGTCTCCTGCACATTTTTCCCTTCATATCTTCCTTTAAAATAATCTTGAAGGATATTTTCACTGGATATAGAATTCTAGGTGTTTTATTAAACAGTATATTTTGTTTTGTCAGTGTATGTTTCCACTTTTCTAATGAGAAATTAGCCATCATTCTATTTGTTCCTTTGGCTGCCTTGATGATTTTTCCCCCTTACCTTTGAGTTTGAGTATAATATGCCTAGGTACAAGTTTTCTCATATTTACCTGTTTGTGGTTTGCTGATCTTTTTAGATCTATTAGTTGATGCTTTTAATCAAATTTGGAAAAATTTAACCAATATTTTAAAAAATATTTTTTTCTGTTTCATTCTCTCATTTGTTTTGGAACTCCTTTTGCATGTATGTTAGAACTCTTAATAGTGCCCCACAGATTATTGAGGGTCACTATTGAGATTATTGTTTTAGCATTTTCTTCCATATATGCTTTTAAAATTATTATTTCAGTAGCTTTAGGGAGTACAAATGGTTTTTGCTCTGGGCTTTAATTACACCCATTACCCCCACCTGTGCATTGTACCCAATAGGTGATTTTTTTTTTTTTTTTGTCTCTCTACCCCTTTCCTTGTTCATCCCTGAGTGTCTAGTGTCTATTATACCATTCTCTTTGTTTTTTGCAGATCCCAGTTTAGCTCACACTTACAAGTGAGAACATGTCAAGTTTGGTCTTCTGTTCCTGAATTAGTTCACTTAGGATAATGTTCTCCTATTCCATCCAAGTTGCTGCAAAATACATTATTTCATTCTTTTTAATTGCTGAATAGTATCCCATAGTGTGTGTGTGTGTGTGTGTGTGTGTGTGTGTGTGTGTGTTGTGTGTGTGTGTGTATAGGTTGATTCCACATCCTTGCAATTGTGAATTTTGCTGTGATGAACATGTGGGTGCAGATGTCTTTTTAATATAACAACTTCTGATCCTTTGGATAGATATCTAATAGTGGGAATTCTGGATCAAATGTGTATTTACTTTTAGTTCTTTGAGAAATCTCTGTGCTGACTTCCATGGAGGTTGTAATTCACACTGCCACCAACATTGTGCAAGCATTTGCTTTCTCCGCATCTGTGCCAGCAGCCACTGTTTTTTGATTTTTTAAATAATGGCCATTGTGACTGGTACAAGGTAGTGTTTCATCTTACTGGATAATTTTCATTAGCTTATCAATAAATTTACTGTTTCTGTACTTCCTATTGTCCATGCCATTCTTAATTCTACTCATTGATTTTATTTATGTCGAATGTTATATTTTTGAGTTCTAAGACTCCCTTTTGGTTTGGTTATTCTCTCTCTCTCTCTCACTCTCTTGTTCTCTTTTATTTAGAGACAAGGTCTCACTGTTGCCCAGGCTGGATTGCAATTGAACTCTTCAGCCTTCCAAGTAGCTGAAGCTGTATACACGAGTTACCACGCCCAGGTAATTTTTAATTTTTTTAGAGACAGGGCCACTCTGCTGCTCTGGCTAGTCTTGAACTACTTACTGGCTTCAAGCAATACTCTGACTTCAGCCTCCCAAAGTGCTGGGATTATAAGCACTAGCCACTGTACCTGGCCAAAAATTCTTCACTTCTTCATCTATTACATCCATTATTTTTCCTGAAAGCATTTTATCAAAGCTTAATATACTAATGTCCCTTTTGCTAATTCTAGCATTTGGATAATTTTTAGGTCTTCTTTTATTGGTAAATTTTTTCTTGAAAATAAGGTAAGTTTTCCTGCTTCACAGCACATGTAGTAATTTTAATTGTATATTAGATACTATGAAATGTAAGCACTTGGTATTCAGCTAACATTCATATATTTTTGAGTTTTATTTTAGAAGGCAGCTAAATTACAGGTAGATCATCTTGATGCTGTGGAGGCTTGGATATAAGTTTTATTTCAGTTTTGTCCTTAATCCTAGAGTATAACTCTTAGTCCTGGGACACTTTTTTACTTTTATGACATTGCCCTTCAAAGTTTATAAGAGTAAGTCTGAGTTGCTTACCCATTACCTCTAACGTGGCAAGACTTGATCTCTGAAGTTTTTATTCCTGGCACTGAGTAGGTGATGAAAATCTCTGCTCAACTCTTTCAGCTTTCCAACTCTTCTCATTCTTCTGTTTGAAACTTGGTTTCCTCTCTTCCCTGTGCATATCTAGACCAAAATTCATCAAGAATTGAGTTATATTTGGGTGCATAATTTGGGGTTCCCCTTGTAGCTCTCTGCTTTTCAACATTTCTCCCAATTTTCCATCTATTTTGAAGTTTTTTTCCTTATTCCTCACCAAGTAAGACCATCACTTTTGGTTTGAGCTCCATCACCATGTAATGTGAACATGAGAATGCCCACTTAGGAAAAGCTGGTTTAATGTGGATCTCACATGAATTGTGGCTTTGCTTTCAAAGAGCATTTACCCTCCAAATATTCCCTGCTTTTGTTTGTTTTCCAATGACTTCCACATTGTTTTCTTTCTCATCTGCACTAAAATGTTCTGTGGAAGGTTTAGTTTCACATAAGCTAGTCCATCATTATAGGAAGTGGTAGCTCTTAATCATCTACTCTAATCTTTCACTTGAACTGTGGTAATATCTTCCTATTTTGTCTCTGTGCTTTTAGTTTTTTTACCCAGTCCTCCCCACCTACCTTTGTACATAGGACATTCAGAGTAGTTTTTCTAAAACACACACATACACACACACCCAGAATCAATTCTGCTTCTTTCCTGTACCATTGTAAACAATTTCCAGGCTTTTTCTATGCTTCCAATTTAAAGTGTATACCACTTACTATGGCACATATATGTTTTTAAACAAACATCCCAAATATTTCACAATTTATAATTCATGGGCACCAATATGTCAAAAAGGATCACAGTAAGTGCTCCATACTGGTTGTACCAGGTGAATATCAGACCTGCATATATAGAGATATATATATGTGTATGTCTATCTATCTATCTATATTTTTTTCCATTTACTGAACCAAGTTTACCCTTCCAGCCACGTGTCCTGATAATGCCTTCCATGTTAATCTCTGTATTCAGGTTTCCTAGAGCAGCAGTCCCCAACCTTTTTGTCATCAGGGCCAGTTTCATGGAAAACAATTTTTAGATCATTCAAGCATATTACATTTATTGTGCACTTTATTTTCATTATTATATGTTGTAATATATAATAAACTAATTACACAACTCCCTGTAATGCAGAATCAGTGGGAACCCTGATCTTGTCTTCATGCAACTAGACAGTCCCATCTAGGGGTGATGGGAGACAGTGACACCCGACGTGTGTTGCTTATGTCCAGTCTAGTAATCTTGTTTTGGTTGCTGTTATGGCAGAAAACACTGCTTCACAAAGATAGGATGTTGGAAATGGCAGCAGACTTTTCAGTGCTTTTGCTGCAATCTCAGGGTATTCTGCTTTTACTTTAATCCAGAACATACGGAGTTTGAAGTTGTCGCTAACATACTTTTAAGACCACTGTCATTTGCAGTCTCAAGCAGTTGATCCTCTTCTAACATGGACAAAGTTGATTCATTGGGTTTATTCACAGATGGGTCATGGATCTATTCTTTCCCAGTTCTGGGGTCTCTTGTGGTTAAAAAGTAATATTTAAACTCTTTTGATAGCTGAGATAGGTGGTCATGTACCAGCTGGGAAAAAGAAGATCCTGGTTCAGTCTCATTCAATATCTCTGCTAATGTTTGAAACATATCAAAAATCTCAATGTTCAATTGTCACCCCCGTAATTCCAGTTTGACTTTGAATGTAGCCACTTTATCTGATTACTTGAACACAGTTGTCATTCTCCCCTGAAGTGACAGACTGAGTTCAGTGGATGGGTTGAATACATCATACAAGAAAGTGAGGTTTGCGGCTCATTCTATGTCACTGAAATGTGCTGCCAGTGGAGAGCTTTTCTAAAAATGCTGGAATAGCTCTTGTAACTCAGAAACTCTAGTCAGTGATCTACCTTTAGAAAGCCATCTCACTTCTGTGTATAAGATGTGTGTACTCCTCATCCATCTCCTCACAGTGCTGTACGAACAGACGTGAGTTAAGGGCATGTTCTTTACTGTGTTTGATAATTTTAATCACACCCTTCAAAACATTGTTAAGTTCAGGTTACATTTTTCTACTAGGCAGCATTTCTCCATAGATGACATAGTGTGTGGACTCACATTCAGAAGTGACTTCTTTGACCTGAGTAGTGAGACCAGAAAGCCATCCAGTCATGACAGTTATTCCATTTGTGCACATACCAACACAAAATGACCAACTCGGTTTTCTGATATATAATCATTCAAAGATCTGAATAGTTCTGCAGCTGTGGTATTGGTTGGCAACAAAAGTGCATATAGCATATCCTCATGCACATCCTCCTGATAAATCTATCACACAAATCTACCTTGTTGTCAACATTGGTAGACTTATCAACCTGGATTTCATACCATGACTCATTAATCCTCTCTTACAATTGTGCTTCAATATCCTCTACTATTTAATCAGTTCATCTAGTTATGGTGCTACAAGGTTTGTGCAAAAGTAATTTTGGTTTTTGCACTGTTGACATTTTCCGTTTGATATTGGAATGCATTTTTAAATAAATGTGGTCATGTTATACATCATTTTAATGCTCTTTTTTTGCTTTATGTATTTTTGCTAATGACATTACTTACTGTTTATTTTATTTTTATTTTAGACTATGGAAATGATGTTAGATGAAAAACAAATTCAAGTTATTTTATTATTCAAGTTCAAAGTGGGTCATAAAGCAGCAGAGACAACTTACAATATTAATAACACATTTGGCCCAGAAACTCCTAACAAACATACAGGGCAGTTGTGGTTCAAGAAGTTTTGCAAAGGAGATGAGAGCCTTGAAGATGAGGAGCATAATGGCTGACCATCAGAAGTTGACAAAGCTGTTAGAGGGTTTTTATCAAGAAGGGGTGTTGGATTTTATCAAAAGCTTTTTCTGCATCTAAGGATATAATCATATGGTTTTTGTTTTGACATCTGTTGATGTATTTAATTACATTTATGGTTTTACAAGTGTTGAACCAGCCTTGCATCCCAGGGATGAAGCCCACTTGGTCATGATGGATGATTTTTGAGATGTGCTGTTGAATCCGGTTCGCTAGGATCTTGTTGAGAATTCTAGCATCTATGTTCATCAAAGATATTGGCCTGTAGTTCTCTTTCTTTGTTGGGTCTTTACCTGGCTTGGGTATCAATGTGATGTTAGCTTCATAAAATAATTTGGGGAGAGTTCCATCTTTCTAATCACCTGGAATACTTTCAGTAGGATTGGTATAAGCTCCTCCTTAAATGTCTTGTAGAATTCTGCTGGAAAGTCATCTGGTCCAGGGCTTTTTTTTGTAGGTAGTTTTCTTATTACATAGTCAATTTCCTTGATTGTTATTGGTCTATTTAGGGTCTCAATTTCTTCTTGTTTCAACCTAGGCAGGTTGTGTGATGACAGAAAGTCCTCCATTTCCTTCAGGTTTTCAAGTTTGTTTCCATACATGTGTACATAGTAGTCTCTAATGATCTTTTGTATTTCTTCAGGATCAGATGTGACTTCATCTTTTGTGTTTCTGATTGTGTTTATTTGGACTTTTTCTCTCTTTTTCTTGGTCAGTCTAGCTAGGGGATCATGAATCTTGTTTAACCTTTCAAAGAACCAGCTTTTTGTTTCATTGATTTTTTTTGTATTATCTTTTTTGTCTTCTATGTCCTGGATTTGGGCTTTTATTTTGGTGATCTGGATTCTTCTGCTGAAATTAGGGTTTTTGTGGTCTTGCTTTAGCAGCTTCTTTAGATGGCTTGTTAGGCTGTTAATTTGTGATCCTTCCATTTTCTTCATGTGCATTTGTAGGGATATAAAGTCCCCTCTTACTACAGCTTTCATGGTGTCCCAGAGATTTTGGTAAGATGTTTCTTCATTTTCATTTGTTTCCAGGTATCTTTTAATCTCTGTTTTGATTTCATCAACAACCCAGGAATTGTGTAGCATCATGCTGTTTACTGTCCATGTCTTTGTGGGTTTTGGGGGACATTGTTGGTGTTAATGATTATTTTTATTCCACTGTGGTCCAAGAAGGTGCAAGGTAAAATTTCAGTCCTTTTAAATTTGCTTATGCTTGATTTATGGCCAAGTATGTGGTCGATCTTAGAGTACGTTCCATGCAGTGATGAGTAGAATGTGTGTTCTGTGGTCTTTGGATGGAGGGTTCTGTAGGTATCAATTAAGTCCATTTGATCAAGAGTCACATTGAGGTTTCAGATCACTTTGCTGATTTTTTGTCCTGATGATCTGTCCAGGGTTGTGAGTGTTGTATTAAAGTCCCCAGCTATGATGGTATTGGAGTAGATATCTTTTTTAATTTACCTAGGAGCTGCTTTATGAAAGTTGGTGTTGCTGTGTTTGGTGCATATATGTTTAGGATGGATATTTCTTGTTGATGGATTGAACCTCTTATCATTATATAGTGGCCTTCTGTATCTTTTAAAACTTTTGATAGCTTAAAGGATATTTTGTCTAAGATTAATATCGCGACTCCAGCTTTCTTTTGTGTTCCATTTGCCTGAAAATTTGTTTCCCATCCTTTTACTTTGAGTCTGTGAGTGTCCTTTCTAGTGAGGTGAGTCTCTTGAAGGCAATAGATTGTTGCCTGGTGATATTTTATCCATTTTGCCATGCTATGTCTTTTCAGTGGTGCATTTAGTCCGTTCACATTCAAACTAATTATTGAATGTTCAACCTCACTAATCATCAAGGAGATGCAAATCAAAACCACACTGAGATACCACCTAACTCCAGTCAGAATAGCAATTAACAATAACTCAAAAAATAACAGTTGCTGGAGAGGGTGTGGCAAAAAGGGAACACTTCTACAATGTTGGTGGGAGTGCAAACTAGTAGAACCTCTGTGGAAAACAGTGTGGCGAATCCTAAAAGCTCTAAATATTGACCTCCCATATGACCCCGCAATCCCCCTACTGGGAATATACCCTGAAGAACTCAAATCACTCTATAAAAAAGATACCTGCACACATATGTTTATCGCAGCATTGTTCACAATAGCAAGGACCTGGAAGCAACCATGCTGTCCATCAAAAGAGGATGGGACTAAAAAAATGTGGTACATATACACGATGGAATACAATGCAGCCATAAAAAAGATCAAAATCGAATTTCGCAGCAACCTGGATGGAACTAGAGTTTATAATACTGAGTGATCTCTCACAGAAACAAAGATCTGAGTATCACATGTTCTCACTCATGTAGTGAACCTTGAACATCCAACATAATACTATAAGAAAATGACTGACAGCAGTGGGAAACTATGGGGGGAAGGGGAAGGGAGATGGGAGTAATGGCAGTAAATATCTGTCTGGGGATGGGGAAACACCTCTTATCAACAAGGGTGCCTGAATGAAGCATATTTGTATACCTAACCCTTAACTGTACCCCACAATATCATAATAAAAAATATTGACTATTAAAAAAAAGAAGTTGACAAAGACCAACTGAGAGCAATCATCAAATATGATCCTCTTACAACTACATGAGAAGTTGCCGAAGAACACAACATTGACCATTCTACAGTTGTTTGGCATTTGAAACAAATTGGAAAGGTGAAAAAGCTCGATAAGTGAATGTCTCGTGATTTGACCGAAAATAAAAATAAAATCATCATTTTGAAATGTCATCTCTTATTCTTTTTTTTTTTGAGTTGGAGTCTCACTCTATCACCCAGACTGGAGTTCAGTGGTGGCTCCTGGCCACCACAACCTCGACCTGTTGGGCTCCGGCGATCCTTCCGTCTCAGGCTTCCAAGTAGCTGGATCTACAGGCGTGCACTACCACGCTCGGCTCATTTTGATTTCTTGTAGAGATGAGGTCTCGCCAAGTTGCCCAGGCAGGTCTCGAACTGTGGGCTCCGGCAATCCACTCACCTCAGCCTCCCAAGTCATCTCTTATTCTATGCAACAACTACGAACCATTTCTTGATCGAATTGTGATGTACCACAAAAAGTGGATTATATATGACAACTGGTGATGACTAGCTCAGTGGTTGGACCCAGAAGAAGCTCCAAAGCATTTCCCAAAGCCCAACTTGTATCACAAAAAGGTCATGGTCACTGTTGGGTGGTTTGCTGCCAGTCTGAACCACTATAGCTATTTGATTCCCAGGAAAACCATTACATCTGAGACATATGCCCAGCAAATCAATGAGATGCATTGAAAACTGCAATGCCTGCCACTGGCATTGGTCTATAGAAATGGCTTGATTCCTCTCCACAACAGTGCCTGACTGCACATCGCACAACCAATGCTTCAAAAGTTGAACAAATTGGGCTATGAAGTTTTGCCTCATCCACCATATTCACCTAACCTCTCGCCAGCATCTACCACTTCTTCAAGCATCTTGACAACTTTTTACAGGGACAACGCTTTCACAACCAGCAGGATACAGAAAATGCTTTCCAAGAGTTTGTGGAATACTGAAGCACAGATTTTTATGCTACAGGAATAAATAAACTTATTTCTCATTGGCAAAAATGTTGATTATAATGGTTCCTATTTTGATTTCTAAAGATGTGTTCAAAGCGATTTATAATGATTTAAAGTTTACAGTCCAAAACAGCAATTGTTTTTGCACCAACCTAATAGCTGAAAGAGGAGTGCATACCACCTTTTGAACTGCAGCCTTTCATAAAATTTCATAACAAATGTCCTTAGCAGCAGGAAGGATCATTTTTTCACCAATAGTAAAGGCCTTCTTAGCTTTAGCAATGCAGTTAACCACTAAGAATGATGCTGTCAGTGCAGAAATATTTGATGAAGTCATGGCTTTCAATAATTGCTTCTGTTCTTTGTGTTCGTGTTTTTTTTTTCTTTTGAAATACTCCAAAGACCTGTTTTTTAATGCTGGGTGCTTGATCTTCATGCGGTGAAGCATTTTCGAAGGTTTTATGCCTTCACTGGATAGCTGGTTGCCACATGCTATACAAAGTGTGCTTGGAGAATGTGAATCATCTGTTTCAATGAACCAGTAATTTAAGTAGGAATTTTGGTATTTTCTTTTAAATGTAGATTTATTTTTGTTGGCAGTTCTAGAGTCTTCTGTTGTCTAATCACTTGATCTTTCCCCCCTTTTCAAAGCAGTTCTCCAGTGATATTTGTGTTTTTTTATACATTTTGGAGGGTAGTTTGTGAGCTTACCAAAACTGTGACTCATGTGTGCAGTGTGGGAAAGAGGTGTGAATGGAAGTGGTAAATAAAATAACGGGTGGATCACATGCAGACTAAAATGAGTGTCAGAAGCCTGCCACTAGAAGTAGTCATACAATTGAAGTACATCAAATCACTTGCCGCTGATAGGGTTTTGATATGAGTCTGCAAGGAATGCATTCATTATGGTCTCTGTGCAGTCAAACCTCACTGCTAATGTTAATCTATATTTGAAGCTGCTTCCCAGCACTAGCATCACAGAGTCAGCTACACCTCAGATCATCAGGTAGTAGATTCTTGTATGGAGCGTGCAAACTAGATCCCTTGCATGTACAGTGCACAGTAGGGTTTATGCTCCTATAAGAATCTAATGCCACCAGTGATCTGACAGAAAATGGAGTTCAGGTGGTAATGCAAGCTTTGGGGAGTGGCTGTAAATACAGATGAAGCTTCACTCTCTCACCTGCGACTCACCTCCTACTCTGTGGCCTAGTTCCTAACAGGCTGAGGATGGGTACCTGTCTATGACCTGGGGGTTGGGGACCACTGTCCTAGAGAACTCTTTTCCACCAGATATGTCATGGTATATATGGCATTATTGTATATACCTGTATTAGTTTTCTGGGGCAAATAAGGAAAAATATACCATAAGCTGGATGACCAAAAAAAGTACTCGATGCAAAAAATCTTCACTCAAGGGGGCAGCAGGACTCTGCTTTTTCTGAAGGCTTCAGAAGGAAGATCCTGACTTGTGGATTCATCACTGTAATCTCTGCTTCCATCAACACATGGTACTCGTGTGTCTCTGTGTACAAATTTCCCTTTTTTATAAGGATACCAGTCATAGCAATAGGACCCACCCTAATCTAGAAAGACTTCATCTTAATTTCATTATATCTGAAAAAGACTCATTTCCACATAAGGTAAGATTGACAAATTACTGATAAATACAAATTTTGGGAGTGGGGACTATTAAAGGCAGTACAGTACAATACCTAAACCTTATTTGCTATTTCCTAATTAAATAACTCTCCTCATTAACTACTTTTCTAATTCATTCACAAATTATTTCTGCTTTCATTGAGTAGTACTCTATCCCTTACTCATAGCACATAGTTGTTTTCTTGGCTGCTCTCCTCAACAATTCTGATTCTTTGCAGAAAGACTAATTTATTATCTCTGTTTCTTCAGACCCTTTTTCAATGCCCAGCTCAGAGTGAATGCTTAGTCAATGTTTGGGAAATAAATGATTTCTAAAGGGAACAAAAGACCCGGCTTCTTCCTTATTCTTTAAAGCCCTCAAATACTATTAACTTTGTGTATTACCATTCCATCCCTTTTGGCCACAATTTTATTTTCACCAAGATGAAATAAATTAAAGCCATATTCTTGGTGAATTAAAAACATAAACTGTGGTATCAAAATAAACTCTCTAGATCTGGGGAAAAAAGAGTAGATAACATAATGTAAGTCTAAAAATGTTACTGAGAATGTTAGTAATGATATTGACTTAATTTTGCTCACTAGGGAAGAACCATGACTGAACTCAATGTGTTGAAAAGTTCAGAGACATTAATCTTCTTATCTGTGCCCCAGAACTCCCCCTGCAAAGACAAATGAGCAAGCATTGATGAATGCTGCTTCATTAGGAGAATTTAAAAATGCAATTTGTCTTCATGAAAAGGAAGTATTTTTACATTTTCCATTTTACAATGAATCAGTGAAAAGAATTTTCAACCATTACCCTTTGACTTAGAATGGCCTTTATGAACAGCATATCAGCTCAGTATTAGACTTACTTTAAGAAAAACTTATCAAAAAGGAACTTCCTGGCAATATATAAAACAATGTCTACAATCTACAGGTCTTTAAAAGATGCTTGTATCATAATATTTTCAGAGTTTTAAATGCCTTCTGTTTACCTTTGTAAGAGACAAGAAAACTAAAAAGAGCAATAAAAAACAAACTAAAGACAAAAGAAAATATAACTTTAAAAGGAGAATTTCAGTTGTCTTAGAGCAGTCATCCGAATCTTGTATTTTTCTGTATCCAAATAATCAATGGGAAAACATTTTGTTCCCAGTAATTAGCTTGAAATCTACAAGGTCCCCAGTGACCTGCACATAAGCATACCATGACCTTTTAGAGGAATATAGGCTTCAAACAAATTGTTAGGGCTTGAGATCCACCAGCCTGAATATGACACCTGGCATATTGGTTACTTTGAGCTAAATAAAATTTAGAACCAGACAACACAGGAAAAGCTCTTCAGCTTCTCCTCAAAGTCTAAAATAAAGTATACAATTCCCATCTTCTAAGGGGAAATTTACATCTATGAAGGAAATTTTCATTAGTAAAGAGATCTGTACCGGGGAGAGAGCTACTCTGGAACAACTTTTATCACTAGAGAGACTTTTATCTGCATAACAAGGCAACATTTATTCATCATGTATTATCTCCCCTCATCCTTCCATAATTTGTCTTCTCCACCTTCCAGAAACTCCCAAGCCCCTATTTTGTTCTATAGTCCAAGATGCTGCATAAGCCTCAATCATTTGGCCAATTCCTTGAGTCTCATTTTTGTAGGTCCTGTGCATATGTATATATATATAACTAAACTTATTGTTCTTCTGTTAATCTGTTTCAGTAAATTTAATTGGTAGACAAGTAAAAAGATCTAGAAGGGCAGAGAAAAGCAATTTTCCCTCCGAACAAAACAAACAAGCAAGGCCTTAGTATCAGAAATTATTTTCTGTTGAACAATCAAATAAATAGAAACTAAAATATTCAGAAACTCCCATCATATAATCAGCCTTGTTCATGAAAACTACCAGTTTTGTAGTTCCTTTGGGTGATAGTATTCGTTCAAGTAGTTATTTTTTGGCTTTTAAGTTTTGCTCCTATTGCTTCATAGGATATAAAATATACTTTAGCATTGTCCTTCAAAATTAGCCACTATTTGGGGGGATGCATCAGAAGTACTCCCATGTGTATCACTTGCACTTGGGTCTGCTGTAACATATTTGTCATTGGCAGTCTACACATTCACTACCAGAAGCAGCAGGTGAACTTTTAAAAATCCTGTCCCAACAAATAGTTTATTTACAGTGGGGGGGGGTCGGGTCAAGGCCTGGAATTCTGAATTTGAATGGAATACTCCAGGTAATTCAAATGTGGACAGTGGTTTAGGAATCACATTTTGAAGCGCACCACTTATCTTTTCTTCAAGTTACATATGGTTTCTGTGTGTAGATCGCCCTTTCTTTTCTCCAGAACACATGCAATTTATGTTGTTGCATCAGTGAGTTTTTCTTACATCCTTTTAATTTCGCATGTACAGTACTGAGAAAGTTTTTGGAAACCACCGGCGGTCTCCACATGTCACCTTTGCCTACACCTTCCATTTTTTAGTCTCTCATTCACAATTGAACACTTCATTTCCTTCGACCTTGAGAATCAATTTTCTGCAGTCTCAAAATCCTTTTTCCCTGGGTCTTTGGCCTCTACAAAATTCAGCTCTTCAACTCAAGTGCCCACCATCTGGAAAAAAATCCTGCTTACATTTCTCCACCTCATCAGCTCTCCATATGGCTTCAAAACTCAGTTAAAAACACATCTTCTTCTGTGCTAAAGATCTCTTGATTTTCACCTCTCCTGGAGTTATAATTTTATTTTTATCTCAACGTCTGCTAACCTTGAAGACCATCTTCTAAAAAGAAATTAACTCTTGTTGGTAGCATAGGCCTTGAGAGAGATTCCAAGGATTAAAGTGATAATCATTTTGGAGAAAGGCAAACTCTCTCTTTTTTTGGTTAACTGCATCTGTGCAGCCTGGTTTATCTTCATCATTGACCAAAAACATCACATCTTTACCCTTGACCAGTTTAATATCTTCTAGAGTTGTCCAGGTGCATACACTGGTTTTATGTTGATAGCATGTTATTTTTTCTCCTGGCCTCCTTTTCATGGGAGATTCTTCTAGAAAAGGATCTCCACTCAGTATCTTAAGGAGTGTGATGTATGGCATAATCAGAAAAAAAATGGACGTATATTACAAATTTTGTATAAAAAGCGAAGACGAGGAAATATTACAGCTAAAAAAAAAACAACTATTCAAAGTCTAGGAGGCACAAAATATGAGAAAAAGACATAGGGAGCAACGATGCATGAAATGTTTGAAACCACAGAGGAAATGCCTGACAAGATAGGTAGTAACAAGGTGAACAACATATCAAAGACTGGGAAGGAACAGCCCTTGAGAAAAGAGGAGAGATGAAGAGGAGTTATTGTGTGTCTGGGAAGGTGTTTAATATACTCAGCTGGGTAACACCCTAAGGGAAAAGATCACAAAATTTATCTGAAAATATACAGACTTTATGGAGTAATACTACCATCAGGGAAAGTAGGCTGGTGGAATTACTAATGCAGCTTTCTTCTCTCTGTGTTAACTTTTTTATTTCCACCAAGATATTGATCAGGAACCTCTAAAGAATTGAACGAAAGCCAATGGTGCAATAATAATTTTGAGAGTGCATATTCTCTGGACCATAGCTGTTGAAATATGTTACCGTAGATTTCCATTCTTAAGGGCTCAGGGGGAGAGAAAATGCTACCAGCATAGAGCCTCGTGGTATTCCCTCTGAACCAGGTGGGAAGGAGGTGGTGAATTCTGAAATAACTTGCATTTACAGTGAAATCCTATTGTGCCAGGCTGCCTGAGGCCTTTCATTTCAGAGAATCTTTGAGTTTTGCCTGCTCCTGTTGCTGTTGCTGCTGCTTCCAAATATCCCAGTGCCCTGAGGCTCTAGCCTCTCAACTCTGCTTTCTGTATTTTCCATAATGATGCAGGTATGTGCTTGGAGGTAGAGCAGCCTCATCCACTGAGGTAGATGCCTGTTTGACTCCAACACACTGTGGTGCTCTCCCTCCCCACCACTTAGCCTGCCAGCCTTGTGTGGAAAGACTGTTTTCACCATGTGGCATCTTCTACTGAGAATTAAATTGTCTCACTTTCTATACAAGGAAAAAATGAAGAGAGGCATTGCCAATCTAGCCAGGGTCAGAGCCTTAGCAGCTAGCATGATAGAGGAGCTTGACGCCCAACTTAAACCCCTATCTCGCCAACTGGTTCCTATAGACCTACATTTATCTCCCAGGGTGGTTGACAGCCTCAAAAAATCCATAGTAGTGTTCTGATTTTGAAAGCTAGAATCCTTTGACCTGTAGCCCTGGTTAATTTTTTTTTTCTTCCTATTTCAGTTAAATGAAAACTGACAAGAAAAAGAACAGACTAAAAGAGTTATTTCCCGTTGCTGCTTAATGGAATATGAAGCCTCAGCTTATGACTGAAAATAAAACTTTCCACTTGGGTAAACATAATTCTCTCTCTCTCTCTTTTTTATTATTTCTCGCTGAGAAATAATCCCATTCATTTACAAGGATATAGTAATTTAGTATAAAATAATTCCCCTTCAACATCTTTTGTTGTAATTACTTGGCTATCTCTTACTTCTCTTCTTCTGTGAATTTTGGACTATCCAGTCTGAGTTGGCTATGAAAACTGTCTAGGAGACTAAAGGCTGAAGGAATGAGCACAGATCCCTATAATGCCCAATGAGACCACAGACCCTTAGAGACCACTGTGCTCAATCATCCCCCTAGGATTAGTGTCAGAAAAAAAGATGGAGTGACTCTTGGAGAGCCCTTACCAAGCTAGGAGAATTTATGCTTTTCCTTGAGGAAGGCTAGGAATACATCTCTGATGCTCAGAGACATTGTGTAAGTGTTGAAGTGGATCTATTAGCTAGTCCAGTGAGGAGCAAGTACAATCGATGCCACTATAAGGGAACTTCCTGTGCAGATAACCATTTGGAAATGTTTTATCTCAGGTTCACTGTTTCCCCATCCCACCCCTCCTCATGTCTACCAACTCTTCCTTAAGTAATAATAAGAGAAGGCAGCAAATTCATCATTTAAAATGATCTGCAAGTCCCTTCTGGGGTTCAGTTGGTCTGGCACTTTGTCCTTAAAGCTCACTAAGCCACAGTTTTTCTTTTGAGAGCTTATTTTGCATGTATTAATGTGCATGAAAATGTTAACAAACAAGAATGAGGCTGAAAAACATAATGTATTTATAAGTATATCAAGATTTCATTTCTCTTTTGTGGAAGAAGCTCAAAAGTTTCCTACAGCTTGTTTAATATTGAAACTTAATGACTCTACCTAGTGCTATTACTGGGAAAGTAATGGTAGGATCTGCCAAGGAAGGAGCCAGACCCCAGGGCATTGGAAAGAGAACAGCTAACCAGACTTTAATATAGAAAAATAGATAAATAGGGTGATAATTTAATCAGAAGGCAA
The DNA here is from genome assembly GCA_027257055.1 of Cephalopachus bancanus. Taxonomy (NCBI): domain Eukaryota; kingdom Metazoa; phylum Chordata; class Mammalia; order Primates; family Tarsiidae; genus Cephalopachus; species Cephalopachus bancanus. Next base: position 13,200,970 of record JAPVLO010000046.1, on the reverse strand, counting down.
TGTACCTATCATGCACCAGGAAAAAACACAGCTGGAGGATTTGAATGATTCAAAAGCAAAAACCACTTATTGCATTAGAGAAAAAGAATCAAGTTACAGGTTGGTAGTAGAGTAAAATCTGGTTGTGAGGTTGCAGAGATGGGGCTGACAGCTCTTCTGTTGCAAATCAGAGCTTCTCAGGGAGCTCAGTTCACCCCAAAAGTTTGCTTTGGGTTAAATCCAGGATAGCACTCTTCTGAACCTAAAAGAGACATAATTAAAATATTGTATATTGCCCCTGATTTACTCGTTAGCCATATCTCTGGGAATTGGCTCTGAGGCTGTTGCTGTAATCAAATGGAATTCATAAGCTGTTGTTGGATTTCAGTAGAACCTGACAGGCATGTGATGTCACAGAACTATCAGCTTAGGGGAAATCACTTTGAAAACAGACATCGTTTACACTGGTTTTATACTAGCATTACTTAAGAAAGTTAGGGGGAAAATGTTTGTGAGATACGTCAGCCTTTTTCTGGAGGCCAAGTTAGAGTCTGTGGCAGAAATCCTAAATTTTGTATTCTGTGATTAGTACCAGCTGATTTCTTGGCCTTGAGTTTTAGGTCAAATTAGCATTTATTTTTTACTTAAGTTTCAGGACAATACTAATTGTGAGATGAACACCGGTTTTGTTATCGTTGTTGTTTAAGGAGCTCACAGAGTAGATGTGAAAAAAGAGCTCATTAAGAGTATAAGCCCTTAATTCAGTGAGACAAGGACCTATGCCATTGAGAGCCAGAAACAAAATGCAATGAGAGTTTGGAGAGGATGAGATGTCACTTTTTTAGTGCTGAGAAAAGGTCATAGTATTCAGTGGCATTGTATGTATTCCATATTCTTTATAGATCGCAAAGTACAGATATTCCAGAAGTCATTTTTAAAGGAATTTAAAGATAGTTTTCCATTTTTTTTTCCTACTAGAGCACCCTGTTCACCTTCCGTCACTGGAGAATTGTCTGTATGGCAATGGGTAGCCTTTGTCCCTATGGAGATGAAGAAAAATAAGGTCAGGGTTTTGGATTCTTAAACCTCAGTCATTCAGTTACTGGTAAAGCAGAAGCTGGCTCAGTTTTTGCTCTTCAAAGATTGTTTTTCAGGTAGGAGAACTTTGGCAGCACTGGAAAGAGATTCATCTCCTGGCCTATGTTTCATGAGCAATGTGGTAGCCTTAGAAATCAATTCATAGCTAGGTCCTACACTCAAAGAGTAAAACCAGACTCCTTAAGCTTCTGCAAACAGATGAGACACTTTCTGACACTCTCATTCCTACTTTTATGTTCCTCCTTGCTTTACACTTTTTGCATTACATGCTTTGATAGCTCCTGAATGGCCTAATATATATCCAAATTATCATTGTTTCTCTTATAACTTCAGGAACCAAGAAGGGGCCCAATTATGTTATAGAAGAGATTAGCAGATGATGAATATGTATAGAGTTTTACTCATATGACTTTCTAGATCTGTAAGACATTGGACCTTCTTTCAAAATAAGAATCATTTTGGCAATCGGGATCACATTATTTCAACTCTTTGAGAATCAACTTTCTAATCAGCAAAATGGATGATTGAGACTTTAGACTTGAAGACTGGCCAGTAATGACATTTTAGGACTTTTCAAGTATCCATGAACACTGAAGTGCACGTTGGAATAGAGATTATGTCCCATATAGAAAAAATGGTTTGTGTAAGATGACTATCTTCCAACTTGGACATAACCAAAAACTGTCCAGGGAAATATGGAAGTATATAGTTTAAGGAAATCTGTTTTCGGATTCATATGTCATTTTTCTTAAAATTGATCCTTGAAAATATTTCTGTACAGTATTGTTCTTTCCCACCTCCTTTTCAGAACTTTAATCTTTCATTTAATAAAGAAAGATCAATTTATCACCTATCATGACTCTCACTGAGGTTCATTGCCCTAGGAGGTAAACACTTCTGAGGCACCAAACAAGAGGTCAAAGGGAAATGTCTTGCTTCAGGGAGAAGTCCTCTAAAAGCAAAGTGAGCATGTATGGCCCTGCTTTATCCCGGTGACTTATTCTTGACAATACTCTGTGTTTTTTCTACCCGTCAATCTATATTTGAATTAGAATTTGGAAGAGAAATGCTTGTCATGAAGTCATTTATTAACAAGTTCATTTGAACTAAAAAAGTTGAGTCAAGCAATTTCTGACAAAAAATAATAATAATTCTTATTTGACTGATTGAGTGGATGTCAAAAATTATTTCTGCCAATTAGCTTATGTAGAAGATAGCGTATATAAATTGTGTGATATAATTCTACAGCTCCAAAGTTTTGACAAGTAGCACATGCAGAACATATACTAGACTAGGAATTATACCCTTTGCAGCTATACATTCTCGTGATGAAAAATTTTAGATGTCCACTTTATACTGTAGAATAGAGTACCTCTGTTTTCTAAAACTCTAGTAGGGGATATGGAAACAAAAGTTTGAAAATCACTGAATGGCATAAAATGCTACAGCTAGCATTAGTTATATTTTCTTTTTGCAAGCAATCATAAATAAATAACCAAGGTATGGTCTATATGGATTTACATAGTCATCTCGTATTAGAGCAGACTTCAGATGAAATCCTCTGGAAATTAGGTTATACCAACAGCAAAGTCCATTGATGGCTGCACCAGCAGTTGAATACTCCTGCAGTGCTAATGTTACAAACCGCTGTTAGCATCATAATTATCTTATATTGAATACATCTTACTTATCATATGCCATGCTCTATGCTATATACATTGTCATAAATACACTTAACCACAGATTCTTGACATACATAAAATATTATTTTATTTGCACATAAATTGGGACCCATTAATTGTTTTTTTGTTGTTGTTTTACATACCTTTTACATGGCAAACATGGAATCTTGACATAAGATGGTTTCAACTAAAAGTCTAGCTTCTTAAACTATTTTCTTGCAAAAATGGGTTACACTTACCCTAAATGTTTTAAGATGATTTCTGAAACCTAGTATTTTATAGGATCTCTAAAAATGTGATCATATGCTAAAACTATTTTAACTGAAAGTTAGTCATTTTTGAGGGATACTGTAATGAGGTTTTAAATAATAAAATCAAAGAACAATGTTTCTACTGACTTCTGAAATGAAACAAAAGGAAGTATGGAGGAAAATATCTATATTCAGTTCCTTAGTAATGTAACAATTCAATATTTAAAGTTAAGATTATTGTCCATTTTTTCCTCAGAAATGTTTGTGAATGAGAATTTCACAGTCAACTATGAAATTAAAGAGGAAACTCCTGTACTGGGTACATGATATGATTTCTTGCTCTCGAGGTCACTTTCCTAATGTTATGAAAAGTAAATATATATGAACAAATTTTCCAAAGTGTAGTATTTCTTATAGTTTGATGATGATGATATATTAAAATTAGAAATAATTCATTATTTATTGAGAAATCACTATGAGCTTCTCACTCTGGTAACTCATAAATTCTCAATGAGAAAGTTAACATTGTTATCTGCATTTTATAGATGATGAAAATTAAATGTGTAGAAGTTAAATAACTTAAAAGTCATATAATATATGAAAAATTGCAATAAAAACATAGACTGACTGTAAGATACTTTATGTTAAAATATTGGTAGAGATTATGAAATTTCCTGCTGAGCACAGTGGCTCAAGTCTGTAATCCCAGCACTTTGGGAGACAAAGATGAGAGAATTGCCTGAGTCCAGGGTTCTAGATCAGCCTGGGCAACTTGGCAAGACCTTGTTGCTACAATAAATAAAAAAATTAGCTAATCGTGGTGACGTGTGCCTGTAGTTCTGGCTACTTGGAAGGCTGAGACAGAAAGCTTGCCTGAGCCCAGCAGGTTGAGTGGCCATGGGCGAGAGTGAGACTCTGACAAGAAAGAAAGGAAGGAAGGAAGGAAGGAAGGAAGGAAGAAATTTCCTTTCACTGAATCATATGTACCCTTTTAAATGATTCTCTGTGGCTAGTAGGATTACATGGACTTGAAAACATAGACATTGTAACAGAATGAGCATAGGGTTCAAAATACGGCAACCTGGAAAGAATAGCTTAGTTCATTTTTATGCAGTAAGCCTTAAGAAGAATTGTTTGTTCTATAATGGGTTTATTTTTCTGTGCTTCTTTTCATAATGATAGTGGCAGCATCACAGTGTGGTCAGGGATATGGGGCCGAGGACGTGACAGGCAAGAAAAGCTTAGGACTCACATGTGATGTCTTTCCATGTTAGGGACATAAATAAATACATTGCTTGGGTCCTTATCTTATTCTTAATTCTACCACCTTTTAGCTAGATGTGATGTTGACAAATTATTTCTTGCAGCATCGATTTCCTCAATGGCAAAATGAAGATGGTAATGTATCTTTTTATATGGGTACTGTAATGATAAAAGATAATTCATTTAAAGTACTTAGATGACCCATTAACATGATAACCTATTAACATGTTAAGTATAAAACATTTAACATGTGTGAAAGGCTGTACAACAGATGTTAACTACTCATCATTATAGCTGTCAATTTTAGCATTCTTATTATTTGCCTTGGAGTGCCCTCTGTGTGATAAATGACACAGATATAACTTGGAAATCTATGACAATTTTAGAACATTGTCAAATAATTTGGTGATCCTACATCTTCCCTGGGGACTTGACTGCATTTTGCACTTGCTGTCTGTGTAATATGCTTTTATATTTTCACATGCATTGTTTTGGTAAAGAAAGGCATTGACAGCATGGATGACTTCATGAACCAGATTGTTAAATGATGTCTGGAATGGTTATTTATCCTGTTTCTTTGCACACTTCCTCCTGAACATGTTTCTTGAAAGAAACGCAAAGCCTGATAAGATTTTTGTAAGAACTTCGGGTGTAAGTGGGCAATAGAATCTGATGATATGAGAAATACCCGTGACTCACTAATAAGTCATATTTCTGACCTTTGCTTTATAACCAGTGTGGGGAACGGGAGCTTTGTGGAATAGTGAGGAGAGGAGACCTGGTGGGGACTGGGTATGATATACAATAGGGCATGCAGCAAACGAGCAAGCAAAACATCTTTCCATTCTTGCTTTGGGAGCATGGGGGTCACTAATATTTTAGGACAGTAAAATGCTTAGCATTTGGGGAGCCAACTACTATAAGGAAACATTGCTCCCTAAAGTGAAGAGCTGCCAGCAACCAGCAGAAAGCAGCAGTCTCTTCAGCTTCTCAAAGGAGGTGCAAGAGTGTGGGGGAAGGGGGCTTCAATTTAGGATACAGACACTGATAACATTATTAAATACCAATTTTTGAAAAAAATGCAAATATTCTGTAAGTCATGAGCCAGAGAAGATCAGAGTTGGTGATAAAAATCATTATTAGTAATATTTTAGTTTTACTCCAAGCAAACTAAGATGGTATAATCATCTATAAAAGTAACTATCATTTATATCCCACTAAAAAGGAGGAGCCGCTCTTTCTCCTGTGACAACAAGGTCCACTTCAGAGCGATAATATTTGTTTTTTGTGTAGCTTCAGGGGCCAGCAAAGCCAGGATTTCTGGCCCTCTAACAGATTTTCAAAGATTATTAACCCAGGCTCAAAGATGGGGCTGCAGAATCCGTGGCAAGCAGGACCTGGGAAGATATACTGTGCAATGAAATAGAAGAAGAGAGTGGCACTTGAACAAAGCCCAGAAGTAAGCAGTGGCCTTGCTAATTCCACACAACATTTATTTGGCATCAGCAGTGTTTTGAACTCTAGGGAGCTTGGGAACCTTCAACATCAGTCACCTCTGTTTAATGAGGAGAAACTATTGATTCACTAGGTAAGTATTTCCTAAACTCTAAGATGCAAATGTAAGCATGGGGAAAGTCAGGTTCTTAGTTAGACAGCATCAACTTTGGAAGGGGGTACCTTGAGGATTATCAGCTTCTTGGCACTTCAGGTGTTCAGAAAGGGGCTAGACACACACTTCTCAGGGCAAACGCTGTGGGTGGGTTATTGAGTCAGATACTCCTAAAGCATTAAGTGCTCTATAATTCTTCTATAAACCCAAATCTCTGAATACCCTATGCTTTTAACAATGTAATGATAGCAATACTCATGTTGTCATTGATGATGATGATGATGATTTGAGTAAATTGTTCAAGGATACTCATTTCATAGATTGATAGAGTCAATGAAATTTGTTCAAGATTATGAGGAAATGGTGCCATTTATTGAAATGGAATATCATACATGTACTGTGACAAATGTTCTACAGCTCAAACATGTAATCCTTACCACAGTTGATCTCATCTCCATTTTATAGATAAAGAAGCTGAGGCTTAGAATGACAAGATTTGGTTCCTGCCCTTGGATGTTTCAGAGCGAGATAGGACTCATAAACAAAAACAGTTACTGAAAATCATAAGAAGTACCTGCCGAGCCAACACATGGCATTGTGAGAACTGTTATAAGACATTCCAGGTGATGAGCACACCAAGTGAGTGTGAGCCAGAGACCCAAGCTGAGGGCTGAGAAGAAACTTAATGGCAGAGGCAGTAACACATTACTTAAGAGGATGGTCTATTCGGTCAAGTAAGTGGAAAGCGTATGCTTAGTTTAAATTAAAATCTTTAAAAAAATGAATGCGCTAGCTGAAATTTTACTATGGTGTCAATAACTTTCCATGTTATAGCTATCAAATTGGTTGTGCACTCTGGATAAATATCTTTCCTATTTTATTTGGCTTTAAACCTGAGTTACAGGAGACACAAATCACTATAAGCAAGGACACCCAAATTAAATGAGAGGTCAGTTTTGAGTCTACCTGCTTCAGTATTCTTAAGCTACGTGTTTTAAAATTCCTTTAGATTACGCTGGTGGGATTGTAAGTAAATCCAGATAAAGAAAAAAAAGATATTTCTTATACCTTCATGGACTCCTAAGGTTGCTAAACTGTTCTGTTAGAAAGTAGATACTCACTGAATTTTGAAATCAACTGAAACTTGTGCATACACACACACACACACACACACACACACACACAGACACACAACTGTGTAGAGAGAGAGGCCTTTTTCTGACTTTTGATGAAAGAATATGAATTATGAAATGGAAGATATGAATTTTGGTAGGGGTTTTGTCACTGTGACCTTCTGCTTAGCCTTAATGTTCCCATTGGTGAAATGAGGCCTTTGTACAAGACATTATGATGGACTCATAATAACAAGGATCCTTTAATTCTGTATTTTTTGACACAGGATAAGGAGTAGAGGAAACTAAACATTTTCCTTGAGTACAATCTATCTTCTCCATTATCACTTTATGGAGCAATTCTGAACGTCATGTCGAGCATTCACTTAAGAAAGAAATGATTTTAGTGCAAATTAATACAGAGAAACAGTTACTGGCATCTTCAAGGAGAAGGAAGTTTAGATAACCTCAATTAAAAAAATCATCACCATAAATTAGTTTTTGTGCTTCCTCAACTTCATGTAAATGTGTCGTACACCATGTACTCTTTTGTGCTTGGCTTCTTTTGCTCAGCATAATATCTGAGGTTTTTCCATGCCACGGCATGTATCAGCAATTAAGATTTTGTATTCACCTTTTGGGTCTTAGTAGAAGACCCAGATTAGGAGAGAATTATGGGATGGAAGAAATTGGTTGGGAAAAAGGGTTTCTACATGAGCAGATCATGCAGATCACAAAGTCTTCTGTTCCTGGGTTCCTTCCTTTCGTATAATCAGAAGGGAAAGAAGAGCTACTTGGTTTTATGATATGCTTGTTTCCCCCATCGTAATTCTACTTGTGATGATGTTAAACACCCAGGCCTCATTCAATGTGAAGATGACGTTTCTTCCCAGCAATAACAAGGCAAGCGTGTGGATTTGCCTTGCTAGTATGGGCGGGGTGATGTGACTGGCCACAAGTCCAGACTCCAAGCATGGCCTTTCAAGCAGTTTAGAGTCAGACCTTGATTCAGACTGATGTGCTTGACTCCTTTCCAATTCTGGGTGGCTTACAAAGAAGCTGGACAGCTTGTCATCATGGTACCCCAGAACTAAATTTAAAGTATAGATTTTCCAGAGTAGTAGTTCATTCAAATAAGCTAACATTTATACAATGGCTATTGCATACCCATCTGTTTCCAGGTGTGATATCTTCAATATCAATATTCTTTGCTATCATATTCCCTATCATTACTGTTGATATAAACACCACTTGATATATCATAGAATTGGAGATATACTAATCTTCTTTCTGAAAAGTGACAGTGTCTTCCAGCTTAAAGCTTATTCCTGACAGGATCTTTCCCTGGAACATCTTTGCTCACTTACTCTTTCATTCATTCATTCGTTCACTCACTTAAACAAATATTCTTATTTCCTGGGGATGGGAATGCCTCAGAAAATAAAGGTACAAAGTTTCCTGTTTTCTTTCTACATTTCTACCTATCATTCAAGACTCTGATGAATTCTCATCTTCTTCAGGATCACTTCCCACTTCTGAGCTTCTGTAAGCCTTACTTTCAGTGCTGTCCTTAGGTACTGCTTGTTTATACCTGCTTTGTGACTTTTCCTGTAAGAGTTTGGATTATTATCTAATTATTGGCATGGTGATATTTCAGTCTCTGAGCAGACTACAAACTCCAGAGGATCATACATATTGCCTGATTATACATACCTATTGCCTGACTCCCAACTATACCTGCCAAGGTATGTTGCACGTAGCAGGTGTCAAGTGGACAGGGAATGGAAATTTTCTCTCCAGCAATTGTATCCTAACGTGCAGCTGTGTCTTGAATTTCAGGCTGAGCTCCAACATTGCTTAAACCATGAGGGTCATTCTAATGTAATGCCTTTCATAACAGTACATTCATTTGAACCTGAAGATGCCTCAGTACCTACTTCAGGGTTTGGTGTATTTCTGGCACTCAAAAAATATTGTCTAACTTTATACTGAGGTAAGAACTGAAAGTGAGATAAAGGACCCCCCCCATTAGGTGGGGTTCCTTATTGTAGTAGAATCATCCAAACAGATGATAGTGAATACTGGGTTACCTAAAGTGGTTCCAACTACAGAAAGATGATGGGCATGAACTATCCTTGGCCTTATTCCTGGTCTCAGGGTCTTTCTCCCTAAATGCAACCTCTAGAGAAAGAGTACAGTCTGACAGTAATAGCATGTATGACTACTCTCTAGATAGTATATTTAGCATCAGAGTTGAGCAGTACTCATGAATTATGGAAATTGTCTTGGTTTTTGAACTCTACCCAACCCTTTTTTAGTCAACAAGAAGACCTGAATGAATTCTGTGACCTCATCTTTCCTCTTAGAGGAGGTCAACTTTGGAAGGGTTTACTTCAACAGTGTGAGCATCTAGTGAATGCTAGTGATCAAAAAAAAGCTGTACAAGCACCTCTCAGGGGAACATGCTGTGGGTGGGAGATTGAGTTACATCAGACACACCCCATCCTATGATTCTTCAAGATACGCACATTCTCTCTGAATGCCATGTGAGAAGAACTCTGTTGTAAAGGGGAGAAAAAGCAAGAAGGAAGTAATGAGGGGCTGCAGGTGGTCTTCTCAAGCCCCATCACTGCACAGTGGGAATCCTGGGGTGGGCTATGCAAGATAGCAAGTGCGCCTAAGTGCAACACTGTCTTGCAGCCTTGAATATTTCCACTTAACACTTTCATCTCCATTTTCCTTTCTCACAAAGTGAATTCAAACTGCCTACCACCCACGTATCTCATAGGCTTCTATGAGGCTGAATGCGTTAATGGTTGTAAAGTGCTTTGACCTTCTCTCATGAAAAGTACTGCGGGAGTACAAAATATTATTATTATCATTTCATGGACATTTTGCAGTTCCCAGTGGTTAGTTTCATTCTCCCCTTTAATCTTGAATGCATTAAAATGGCTAAATAAAAAGTATTTTGAGTAAATAAAGATACCCATGATTTTTAAAAGTTCTTTATTATATATTTTGATATGCCTCATCACCTTCTCCTGACTTTCCACATAAACTGCTATGGCTAAACAGCTCTGTAATGATATTGCTACTTGGCTATAATTTAGAATGCTATAAAGATTATTTAGCACAAAGAAGTATTTCCAGTTAAAATTTAGCAACTCCTTTCAAATAGATTTACATTAAATCTTAGACTGAATTTTAGAAACATTGAGCAGAGCAAAAATAAAATGTAGTTCATGTTCTCATAAAATATCTTCTTCCCCATGGGCTCCTTACCCTCTGTTTCTCTTGATAGCAGATTGCCTCTACAGTTAGAGCTTTCCTTTCCTTTCCTTTCCTTTCCTTTTCAATTCTTTCTTCCCTCCATCGTGTCCTTCTTTCCTTAACAACATGCATTGACGAAATCACTTCTCTAATGTCTGATATTATTGTCAATTCTAGATAAAAACTCAGTATCATTGTTGTTGATCACGTTGTTGTATGCCATGCCTTGCTCAAACTCTTGAGAAGACACAGCAGATTGAGTTTCTCCCCTTAAGAATTACGCAGGATAGAGAAATAGCAAAATAGGCATATACATATATTAATAACAGTATATTGTTGTAGTGCTAAGATCGGGCATACAGAAAAAGGTTGTAAGATGTAATGATTTCTAGGTAGCCAGTAAACTACAACTGCTAGTTGTCATCACCCGGGGGTAAAAAATCTTGATTTTTTTTCCCACATACTTTCTATGTGACCTCAGGCAAGTTGACAACCTCTCTGCAATTCAATTTTCTGTCTGTAAAATGGGCATAATAATGACTTCCTCAAAGGGTTGTTTTAAGTCTTCAAAGATTTAATATATGTAAATAGGTTTTACCTATAATATAATAAATATTCCAAGTAATATTTTTATAGGGAACAGGAAATAATGACACATGTAAACACACACATACATACACACTTACATTTTTCTTTTCAATTATTCATTCATTTTTTCCTTGCCTTTCATAGTTAAGCTTCTTGAATGGTTTTTTAATACATCATCTTTTCTAGTTCCTCCTTTAACCCCTTTAATCTCACTTTTTCAGTTCATGTTATTGGGCATGGTATTTCATCCAAGTACTTGGCTCTTTCTCATTTCTGATAGTCATATGGTGCAAAGACCCCAGGCATGCTTAGACAAGTGATTAAAGACTGATGGGAGGAGTCCTGCTGTGTACTGCTTCCCGTTACATCATTTTACTATGAAATGGAATGTTCTGTTCTCACTTTAATCCACTCCATTTGGGCTTTCACTCCCACACTGTATTTAACAATATCACCAAGGGTCTTCATCTTACCAAATCCATTGTCCAGTTTCCATCCTCCTCCTATTTAACCCTCTGTCCTCAGTTATCTTGATTAGCCAAGTTTTGGGTTAGATGAAGAGGATTCTTTTTGCTATCTTTCCCTTCGCAATCATGTTTCCTTCTTGGGTGTTGTTTCAGACCTTCTAGTAGCAGCCGTCCCTCTTCTTTTCATTGCTAGTGCTTTACTACAAATAACTAGTCTATGAGGCACAACACCAATAGACATATACATACTGATTTAGTTCACTTACACTTTCAGAGGCACTTGGAATTTGAGACAAAAGTCCAGAGAGATAATCCATAACACAGGGGATACATCCATAATGCCAAAATTCCAGGTCCCGAATTAGGGACTAGGAGAAATTTCTTAGCATGAAGGTTCTCCTTTTCCTTAAATCAGACCCCTATGAAAACCCAGCCTCTTTCACTTTCTACCAACCTGGCTGAGGGTTTTTCTCCACTTTGAGTTTACCTCTTCAGATTAAATAAGACAGGAAATTCAGGGAACTGGAAGGATAGCCAGAAATGCATAGGAGGTGATGAGGAAGAACAGGAAAAATTACTCACACCTGCATCCAAGTATCTCTTTCTGACCTTTTGTTGTTGGTCTACTCTCTTAAATGTCAATTTTTTTTTAAAAAGTATTAAGCATGGATCAATAAACAACATATTGCCAGTTAATTCTTATTAGTTTAAGAAATGGTCATGAACAATTAGAGATTTTGAAGTGAAGACACCCTTCGCATCTTCTTAAGTATTGTTCAAGAAGGAATGAACTTACAACTGAATTTATTCAAAAGTAGCTGCCAGACACAAAACAATGTGTTTTTAAAGTATCATATATATTAAAACATTAGAATAAATCATATTAAAGTTGTATAACTTGATTAGCAAGGACTATGTGCATGTCAGCAAGATACAAAGTTTTCTGGGGTATTTTATACTAACAGTCACCATGGGAAGCACCAGGTTTTCTTAAATGAGATGTGTAACTCACAGACACAGATCAGTGGCTGGAATAGTCAAAGCTCACTGCATATCCATGGTGACATGGTTAAAACAGCATTTTATGTTCTGGCACATTCTGAAAAGAAAATTATGGTGACATGGTGCTACTGCCAATTATCTGAATACAACTGACAGTCAAAGCAACCAAGTATAAAGTCAAGTTTGTGATTTCCCTTAGATTGTCAATTTTTTTTTTAACTCCAGGGGGTTGAGTTCCCAATCAGATTTTCTTGATTTCCAAATTCAGTCTGGGCAACACGACTTTTTCTTTATAAGTTTGTTACCACATGGCTGCATGGCCTGTTTTACACTACAAAACAGTGGGTTTTATTTCTAAGACTTGCTAATGTTAAGGAAACAGAGAATATTGAAAAATGATCTGACACAAAGTTGTAGGGAATTTCCTTGTGATTCACCAAATTCTGAGGCTCATAGGCATTGCAGGATGTAGTTAGACTCCTCAGAGACACCTTTCTCACTTTCCATTCAACCCAACACCTCAGCTATTCCATTGACTCAATTGCTGGGAGACTCACATTTTCGGGGATTTCATTTGTACTTGCTGTGCCCTCTGCCAAGAATTCATCTTGCAAAATCATGCAGGGAGAGAACTTGACTCTTTGGGGTGTCATATCAGCCTGTCAGCAAATCCTGTTAGCTATACCTATAAAATCTATGAGTCTTGTCACCTTTGACCAGCTCTATAACCACAACTTGTGCCCAGACCACCATCACATCTTCCTTGGCATATTACAGTATGTTCCTAAACGAATCTTCCTCTTATATGATTGCTTACTTGAAATCCTTTCTCTATAACACATCCAGAATGATCTTTCTAAAACTTAGTTAAAAATTAATGCAATCTAAGTTAAGACTTCTTACGGCCTACTAAAAGTTTTCTGATGGTTTCCTACTTGAGTCAGATTAAAAGTCAGTGTCCACACCAGCAGTAGAACTAGCCACAATGTCCTCTGTGTACTGGCCACCTACCTGTACCTTCCACCTTTCTCCTTGTCTCCTCACCAGTCACATGGGTTTCCTTGTGGTTTCTCAAATTCCCAAGAACATTCCAGCCCTACAGCTTAATTTGCTCTGGCGATTTCTTTAGACTGGCATCATTTTCTCTGAGTTATCCACTTGACTGCTTCTTCCTTTAAATATCACCTCCTCAGAGAGGCCTGTGATATGACCAGCCCATCTCTGGCAACATCCCTCCTACACACAGCCTCTCTCTCTTTAGCCTCCTTCAAATCTCTTCTTAACATTTATCCTTATCTGGTATGTTGTTCATTTTCATTTGTAATCTGTTTCCTCTCACTAGAATCGGGCTCCGTAAATACAGGATGGGCTTATGGACTCCATAAGTACTTTTACTGTTGTGTTGACTACTGTATCCATTAACCTAGAAATAACCTCTGGTGTCATTATATGTAATAAAGGCGTTACCTATATCCCTTTTTTTCAAAATCTTTCTTTAGGAGATAAGATTGAGGCCTAGACAAGTGAAGTGATTTTTCTGTTGTCACACAGCAGTCATATTTGGAAGAAGAACTCAAATACTGTGCTTTTATTACCTTTATTATCTTGTTCTTAGAATCAAATCGTGGGACCCTGTGCCTATGGTCTCTTTGCATGAGGGGTGGGAGGGGAGGCATCGTATTTTTAAAAAACAAAACAGGATGGCATTCACGTTCTTTTCTATGGATCATTCTCTAGGGCCTCTAGTTTCCTCATTCTTTATTTTGTCTTGGAATCATTTGTCATTTATCTTCTGTCTCTGTTCTGAACATCATTTAATTCATTTTTAATTTTTTTTCAAATTGCACATGGCATTTTGAATGCTGGCCATTTAGTCCATAAACTTTAATGTAACAATGTAATTAAATACCTACTACATACTACATGCACATTCTCTTCTAGTGCCTAGGCAGAGTTTGAATTAGCAGTTGCGTTCAGAGATACATATTTCTATATTGAAACATTTTCTTCCTGCCAAAGCCAAATGTTAAATACATTTATTCTCGGCTGAAGTTCTAGAAAGCAAAATTGCATGGTTTGAGAGTGAAAAAAATCAAAGTATCATTTTAGGATATGTCAGGTACAATTCTAAATCTGTGTGCAAGGGTTGGAGATTTGCTAAGTGCAGATCCAAAATGGTATTAAAATTAGCATTCCTGCAGAATACTGAAGCATAGGCAAGGCTAGCTTGGCTGTACCTCAGGGGGCTACGTAGGCCTGCCTATTCACTGACTTTAGTATATATTTGGATATTTAGCCAGGCTTTTTACTGCAGGGTTATCTGTTAGCTTAGCTTCTTCTCAACATCCATTAGCATATGCTAGCATAAATACACTAGGCATTTTCACTTCCTGATTTTGCAAAGCTGGTTTGATTTTGATAATATACATAAAAAAATCAGAAGCCACTCCCTATATTTTCATAATTCACATCCAAACAAACCTTTCCATGAGACATAATTCTTTTTACACATTTTAATTTATTTGGTGATCACTCAACTCAGTAATTGTTTACCATTGTACTGTAATTCCTAAAGGAGGCATCATTGGGCCTTTTGTTTCAAGACAATAGTAACTATTATATATGGCTATCATGCTTCCGATGGCCTTACCTCTCTAACTGCTGAGAGTCTTATAGTATCTTCACAAATTTAATGCCTTTATGTGCAAAGTAAAAAAAAATCAACACAAAAGAAATCTTTTATTATGGTTTCAAAGGAGCAGATTTTCAGTATCTAAGAATGTATGAAATAGAAATAGATGAAAGGAGACACAATCAGAAAAGAAATATCCTCATGATTAATCAAAGACAAATAATTCCGTCATTGAAAAATGACTCAGTGCTTAAGGTTTTCCTTTGCTCTTTAGCACCAGAATTCTGTGAAACTTTGAACTTTCAATATGGGAAATAAAAGAGCAGAAAATTTTCACTCCAGGATTTTTTTTGACAAAGTAGAATCCCATACTTAAAAGCATATAATAATTGCTTTTTATTGCCTCTCAGAAGCTCTGGTGGTTGGAGTTCCCTTACTTTATCTCTTTAAATTCCTAGCAGGAATCATCTGTTCTGTCCATCCTCTTCTCAAGCTTCTCTCTCCATCTTAAATACTTTCTTTGTACTTCTCTCGAGCATCTTAATCTCCAAGAGCCCATTAAAGTCCATAGACTGCTGTCAGCCACTTCTTAATGCTTGGATACAGAAATGAATATTAACCGGAAGTTTAGCCCCTATCTTCAAGGAACGTTTTCTCCTTGCCCTAGCTAGGATCTGACTCTCTTTTTCCTAAGCCCTAGTAGTGGCCTACAAAACCCCACAGGTCCCTCATCAGCCCATTGTAGCAGGATAGATTATTTTAAAGTGGTAATAGATCATAAACTTTTCAAGAACTGTAAACATAGTTTATACTTCTTTTATATTCCCCAGGGTGCCCAAGAAAATGTGAAGCACATAGGTTAGTCAGTGTTTGGTAACTTAATAATTTCAGAAAGGTATCAACACTGTTTATGAAAAAGGACATATTCGCATCTTTAGACACGACCAGGTGGAGTTAAGGTAATTACTGTTAGCAAGAGTTTTCTTAAAGGAAATGTCAAATGGCCTGGAGACACTATACTTCACCTTCTGCATCTCTCAGGTGGCTTTCCTCACCCACAATTAGCACTTATATTTTGGATCCTTCTCTAACATCCATAAAAATCCTAAAATATTTTCTTTATATGGAGTACTCAAAACACCCGCAATGAGACTTAACAACAGTAGGAGTCTGCAATCTCAGTGTATGAGAGCATCAGATAAGAATTTGCAATAACAAAAAGTGATTGAGTTGCTTAAAATAGACCTTTCTATACTATCATTATGAAGCAATACTTTTATGTAATACTTCACAGTATACAATGCACATCATATTTCTTATTTTGTCCTTGTTTACTTTACTTTCTTCTATCTCACCTTAATCCTTATATCTAGATTTCCATCCATTATCAAATATGAAGAAACTGAGGCTTAAAAGTCGTGGTAGTGTTGAGCTATCTAAGATGAATAGAAAATATCTGTGGCAGAAATTTAATTAAGGTTGCTTGTTCTTCTTTCTACTGTGGCAGTTTTTTTCTCCCATAATTCCATAATAAAAATCCTAGGGGGTTTTACAACTTATAAAAGAGAGCAAAGCTGAGAATTCTTTCTTAAACATTTTTTTCTCAGAAAGTCTCAATCCATATGAGACCAACATTTGCAGACGTTGTTTAGTATATGATTTTTAAAATTATATCATTGTACCGTATGTAGCATGTATCCACAAATCAGATGACCAATACATTTTTGCTGAGTAAGCAAGTGAAAGTGTGTATAAGCTAGGTATATGTTGTACTGAAACAGGAATCTGTAAGCTTCTTGGTCAGTAAATTTCCCATGATAAAAATTTATTGTAAAAACCTGGAGAAAAAGGTCACTGTCTTTCACATTATGGGAATAAGAATATTCTGAGCTCTTCAGGTATTAATCTGGGGTGACATGAACTCAATTGAAAGGTGTTCACTTTTTAGTGTGATCTTGAACCTATGTTAGAGAGTGTTGTTTTAACACTGTTAGTAATCTAAAAGCAAATTATGCTTGTCAAGTGTCAGTCATCTCTTTTAGAGATGGATAAAGAGATGGGTAGGGTAGATTGTCATTTTTTATGTAACAATCTCCAGTGAACTATACCTCCTGATATGCATATGTGGGTATAGCCTTTTCCCTTGAACCCGGGCTGTGATCTGTTTTAAAGATCAACATGTGGCAAAAATGATGCTAAGTTTGTTTCAAGATGAAGCCTTAAGACATGGAAATTTCCACTTTTGGGTTCTGGGGGAATCCAGCTTCTGTGTTAGAAATTCAACTATTTGGAGAAGACTATGCTGTGAGAAGCCTGACCTAGTCATGTGGAGAAGTTGCTTGGAGAATTGAGGCCTCTGCCAACCAGCCCAGCTGAACTCCCAGCTGACAGCCAGCATCACTTTGCTGGCTTCACATGTGAGGTCATCTGAGCAATAAAGTCTTCATTCTTGGTCAAGACGTTCATGAAGTGGATGCTTCATGAAGCAGAGATGGACTGTTCTTGCTGAACTCCACTGAGACTGCAGAAATGTGAGCAAATGAACAAAGTTGTTTAAGATCCACTCAGTTTTTGAGATAGTTTATTGTGCAGAAATCTCTAACTAAAGCAACAGATAGCCAGGAAGCTAAGAATCATCAGAAGAAGCAGCATAGATAACTCTGGCTGAAAAAAAAATTCATGAATTAAAGAAAGAAAGCTGTTGCTACTCATCTTATGAGATCCCTGGCCTATTCCACTTGTCTGGCCCCTATGCCTCTCTCTACATCCTCTCCTTTGTCCCTCTACCCAGCTACCCAACTAGCTTTACTGTTCCTTCTCTCCTTAAGGTCATCAGCACCTCTGGTCACATAGAACAAGATACTATCAAAACACAATAATTTTAAAATGCCAGAGCAGCAGTGACAACAAAAAACTACTACAAATTTTTTATATACTCTTAGACAAGAGCAACTATTTTCAATTAATTCCGTTAATTGTTGCCAGCATTTAAGAAAAAGATTTGTTTCTATTTTGACTGTTTTTGTCATCCTGCTAATTAGTCTTATCTGAAGCCACCATATTTTAAATGAAACCTATTTGATCTGTATTTACTATCTACACCAGTGGTGGTTCTAGTCCTTTAGCTCATATTCTTAAAAGGATTTTAAAGTCTGTATTAATTAATGAAGTTGGCACCCAGAGCTACAAAGCATGGCAATTTTTTTTTTTTTTTTACTTTTTTCTTCCACAGTCTATTTTGACTTCTAATGCTTTTTCTTTAGCTACTGAACTAACTTTCTGGCTTCCCAGAATGATTTTCAGCCTTTCTCATAACAACTCATTACCATGAACTCTAACCAAGTGACTTGCAATTTCACAGATTTATGGTAAAATATACAAGAAAACATTTAAGGTCATATCAACCTAATGTTTGCCATTAAGGTTGTCACAAAGTATTTATTGATCAATGTTTTATGGGTTTACCAGAATATGAGTAGTTCTGGTAATTATTCATTTATTATTTTTTAGTAAAATATTTTATTTCTTCCTTTCCCTAAACAACTAAGATCAATTAGTAGTAAATTATGACATGTTTATAGTTATGTACTTAATTCAGGAAACACCAGTCTAAACATTCTCTTGTATATATTGTTTATACATAGGTATTCATATTTTTATGTGTATATACATATATTTATAAATTCCATTTACATTTATTTTCAAATTAAGGAAAAAAGCTCATTCTGCCATGGTGAAAAGTCAACCTCAATTAAAATAAAAATAATTTGTGTTTATATCTTCTGCTTACAAATTATATGTTTTAATCTTTCTCAGTCTCACTTTTTTTTCTATAAAATGAGACAATATTCTCCTAACCCTTGGAATTCGTCTAACAATCACATGAGATTTACAGGTATGAAAGTACTTAGCATAGCATCTGGTATAGAATAGTCACTTAGAAAATATTTGTTGAAACTGGATCTGAATGATTTTGAATACTTGTCTTTATTAAGTGAATAAGTAGGATGTTCTCCAGTACAGATCTGTGCTACTGCAAGCATCTGGGTATTCTATTGGTACCTGGGTAATTATATTGCACTTTACTTCTGTGTGACATCTGGATAATAAAATCATCTCTCCCTTTCAGATGCATGAGCATCCAGGTGCAGGTTATGTAGACACATTGACAGTGGTAGGAATTTACAGAGGAGATTTTATACCTAGTATAGCTCCCTGACATGGTGAATAATTCAGATAACGGATGTAATTATTTACATCCAATTTAACAAAAAGTGGGTGATCATTTACCCATGCTGGGCACTGGAAATACAAAGCTTACTCAGACACATGACTTTTTTTCTAGACAACCTCAGAATCTATTCAAGGAAATAAATATACATCCAACTGACCATGATCATCACAATAAAATAAGGGCTAAATGCAAAGAAAATAAAGTTCTGAGGATCACAAAAAGGCAGTAGCTGATTCTAAGGAGATCTGGAAAGGTTTCAGGGAAGAGGCAAACTATTAATAGAGGCTTCCGAGATGAAATAATTTGGATGAACTCTCATGGGATCGATCCTAGTGTATTCCCCTCTGTGGTGGGCATCTTAGTTTGTCCTCTAGATCTACATTCCACCCTTCTCCAGTCTGCTCTGTGGTGAGGGCTTCTGACAGAAAGAGACTGTGTCAACTGGCTCCCTTGCCCCCTGGCTCCAAGTTGGCTTTAACCAATGGGGGCACTGTCAGTAGACAGGAGGGAGGGGGAAGAGTGAGGTCAAGAATATGTGTCTTCCTGGCTCCCTCTCTGCAGTATTGTAGTGGGCTGGCTGTATTCTGGGATTTAGTTTTAGGTCTCCAATCCTGCCAAGCAGTCTCTGCTTCTGAATTCCAATTAGTGCTTCTTCCTTACACCCCTTCAGTTCTGGGATACTTGCATTATTATTTGTCATTTCTCAACTCTTGTATACTCCTTTATAAATAGACCCTTTATTAAACTTGACTCAGATTACTATACTTTTGCTGTTCTATTTTCTATGGAGACCTTGACTGATAGATTTTATTTTACAAGGTTTTGTTGGATTTTTCTCATGAGAAGTTGCCTTTTTGATTTCTCAAGACACCACATTATTTCCATCTTTCTATGTTGGTCATGCTGCTTCACTGCCAGGAGCACCTGTCCATTCCTCTGGGCCTTATTTCCACTCATCCTTCAAGATTCATGATAGGAATCATCTTTGGGCCCCTATTATGGACTCAGTTTTCTTTCTTTGAGTTTACATAATGCCATTCACATACATTAGTCACGGTCTTTGCCACAGTAGAATTCATATACTGTATGTTTCTTTCCTGTCTTTCTTAATAAAATGTGAGTTCCTCAAAGGTAGAAATCACAAGCCTCCCATCTTCATACAATGATGATCCATACTGTTCTCATAATATAGTTTCTTGTGTGGTCAGATTTAGTGGAATGATTTAACATTTAATTTAGCAATCAGTAAGAATCACAGTTTTCCTTTGTTCATTTGGTTAATTTAAAACAATCTTGCATGTGATATGTGAAAGTCCAAACTGGAAGACTGATTCCTTTGGATGAAAACTTTGTTCTAGTTTAAACTAGCCTAATAAGTATTTTCCAAGTCTTTTATGTTTGATGATGCAAATTTCATAAGAATGTGTATGTTTAATTCTTTGTTCCATGATGTATCAGATCTCTATCAAGTCCTTTTTTTGACAACCTACAGTTGTGAACATTATTTTCTACCAGGATTCACATGGCAGATGTATGTCACTCATATGCATAGCACATCTCATGGGGTGTAGCATGGATAAATGAGTGTGGGTTCTGCAAAATGTCATGCTTTCTTCTACTCAGTAAGACATGCCACTAAATTGAAAGAGGGTGACAGCATAGGGCTAGATTGGTCCGAGCCCTGTTGTAATTTACTTTTAAAAAAATTTTAAAAAGCAGATCGTATTTAGTACTATACTATTTTTTATTTTGCTTTGTCTTTTGTAAAAAATATTTGAGAATGTGACATAATATTGCAAATGAGTAAGACCTGTCTAGTTCCTTGAAAATTGGCTTTTTAATTTAACTATCCACCTTTAAAGTTATGTAAAAAAGCCAGTTCTGCTTTTTCATAACAGACATGTTTCAAGCTAGACATGAAAAAGAAATTGAAAAGAAATTGCAAAGTCTCTCTAATTTCTTGATTTTCCATTCTTTCTTTTCCTTGGCTGCATTCAAGGAAGGATAAATTTAGGAGACTAAACACTTTGAGTGGAAAGCATTTACCTATTCAATGAACTAATAGTCATCGGTTCTGAGACCTCTTCAGATTCTACTTTAAAATTACCCCCAAAACATTGTCCCCATGGCTCCTTGTTCTCTGTTTCTCTCTCTCTCTCTCTCTCTCTCTCTCTCTCTCAACGTGTGTGTGTGTTTTGGATTTTAAGAGAGTCAAGTGACATGGCTTCTATACCCTGGATCTTTTGTAGTAAAACCACAGGTGAAAATGCCATCAATTTCTTGTTGCCTTGTTTTCAGGAACAAACTAGTTTGATGTTATTTCTTCTTCGATTTTTCCAGGACATCACATTCAATTCTCAACTGTCCTGTTTTTGAAGAAAGATAAGACTTTGGTTTTGATTGAATTTTCCTTGAGATCAGTTATTGCCGAGTCCAGTTTATTAAAGAACTAACGTGGCGTCAGTTCTGAATTCTCTGAGGTCACACTCAAGTTCATCTTTGAATTGAAAATTTTTTTTTGAAGTGCGAATCTTCAGTTATATATATTTCCCATGCAAGGAGAGAGAAAATAAGTGAGATGTAAAATAGGAAGATTATTTTTATTCAATTTGGATATTTTAGGCCTTTTCCTTAAATTTGCACAAATGTTGATGTACCTTAAGTGATTTTTCCTAAAATTTGTACAGATGTTGATGCAAAATATATACTTGTTAAATGTTCTGTTTTGTTCATTTGTTTATCTCTGTTATGGACATGTTACCAGTTTCTCCAGTTTTATTTAGAAAACGTGTTTGGAATGTGGGATTCTTAGAAGAAAATATTTTTTTCCCTTCATTTTAGGATTTGAAAGATGAGTCCAGAAGGAAGTGTAGTTGATCCAAACTAAGAAGGGATGCATGGCTGCTCACCTTTAGTGCTCCACAGTGCAATGGATGACAATTCTATGTGCTTGTCCTTTTTGGAAAGAAATTCATGTTCATATATACTGGAAAGAGAGGAACTGCATATACTCGACTTATACCAGAGGTGAGTTAGCTGTTGTACACCTGTATCAATTCACACAGCTTTGTAGGCAGCACACCTGTGTAGATGAGACACCTATCTTAACGGCAAACGTATGAAGATGGTAATCCTCATGTCTAAGTTTGGGTTGGCTAGTTTGTCCATGATTTACTAAAATGTACAGCATGCACATTTCCTAAAGTATACACCACTTAGGACTCTCACATTTCAGAAAATAAATTTCTCTTCTGTTACTTCCCCCACCATGAAAATTGTCAGGATTTTTTTTTTTTTTTGAGTTGGAGTCTCACTCAGTTGCCCAGACTGGAGTGCAGTGGCTGCTTCCGGCCACCGCAGCCTCGCCTGCTGGGCTCCGGCAATCCTTCCGACTCAGCCTTCCAAGTAGCCGGAATTACAGGCATGCGCTACCACGCCCGGCTGATTTTTTTTATTTATTGTAGAGATGAGGTCTCGCTGCCCAGGCGGGTCTCGAACCCGCGGGCTCAGGCAATCCACTCACCTCAGCCTCCCAAAGGCGCGGGATTACAGACTGAGCCACCGAGCCCGGCTAATTGTCAGGATCTTAAGGTGAGAGGTCATAATGAAAATTTTATGCAAAAATATAAACGATGAAAACAAACCATCTTAATGCAAAATGTCTGCTAAGAAATCTTTAATATTATCTACTTATGTGGTTGCATGAGGTCTAACATAATTTAATTTAACACATAATTTAAATTAATTTACATATAATTTAAGGCCCATCACAATCTGATTTTCTCACCCCGTTGCAACTCTATATCCCTCATTACCCCCATAGACACCAAGCAATTCTGTCAGGTGTGGTCTTTGCTAGCATCATACATGTTATGATTATCCCCGATTTTATATATCTTTTGGTGGTTCTCCTCATTAAGAGTTGTAATTTTCCAATGTCTATGCATCCTTATACTCCAGCTAGAAACTTTTGTCACCTGAGGAGCTTTTATTGGAGCCAATGATTTTTTTTCACTTCTCTGAGCTCTACAGAATGTATTTTTAACATAAAATTTTTCTTTTCCAAACAACTCACTATTGCTTCATAGGTATGAGTCTCTTTTCTTCCACCTGACACTGACTACTCCCTTTTCTGCATTCCTCAATGTGTGGCTTTGTTGAGGATATAGACAATATCTCCTATATTTCTCCTCACAGACTTCAAGAGATGGCTGCCTGTAAGGACTGGCCAAGCTTCTTTTACACTTCCTCTCTAAGGTCCTCCTGACAGGCTTTGATCTTCTCCAATTCTGCTGTCTTTAGTATTTAAGTTTCTTGAAAGCAGCCTCTGTGTTTCTTCCTCCTCAGATTCTCACACTATGAATTCTCTATAATTCAATTTAGGTCTTCTGCTGCTCTATTTGTTCACCTCACAAAGCCATTAGGACTTTTTGGTTTCTATATCCAAAACCCTATGGCATTTAGTGGTTTAAATCACACATAAGCATGAAGCAGATTGTGTCAGCACAAATGGAAGGTATGAATATATCCTACGGGTGGGCAGGAACATTCTTGAGGTACAGAGGCCATCTGGTACACCTCTCTTTTAAGCAGTGGAAGCACTGCAGCTGCTCATTCAATAATTATTGATGACTTAATAAGGAATGAAATTCTGCTTGTTGATTATCTCCTGTCTCCTTCCTCCTACAAGTTTTTTCTAGCTATTCAGTGATTCAACTTTTATTATTATTATTTTTTGTCAATGTCTCTGAGCCACTTCTTACCTGTATCTTTCCTTAGTTTTCTATTTTCTGAAAGTCATGCTTTAGCCTTAGTGTTTTGTACCTTGCACATGCTGTCTGATGATGTTTTCTCATTTGGTCTGGAATCTCACACCATCATTCCATGTTCAGTAAGTTTGAATGGAACTTTGTGATTACCACTCAAGCCCTTTCCAGCCCCTTGTCCTAATACCTTAAATACTAATTCTCAGACTTTAGTCTATTTTGGTGACTTATTAGATTTTTCTTTTAGCTTTCCTCCAGGGGACATCAATTTCAAACCATCACAAGCACAGGTGCAACTTCTGCTCTTATAATTCCCACCCACACTCCTAACTCCACTCTATCTCCTGATAACACCATATTAAGTCACTAATGGCTGGAGTTTGAAAGATTGAATGTTAAAAGCATAATTAGAGACTTAAGGGAAACAAATTGTACCCATAAAATTTAGAATTAATTTCAGGAAAATAGGGCAATTGAAGCACCTAGTGAAATTTGAAATGACTTTTCTAAATGAGTGACTGTGCCTGAAATCAGCCCCCTCTTTACTTCCTCTGCTTCTTTATTTCCTTCCAAGAATAAGGGCAGGTCAGTGGGAGGAGGTTTGGCAAACAGCAATGTACATTTCTTGTCAGAATATCAATGGGAAAGAGCTCACCTTAAAGTTAAGCTTTCTCTCTTTAGTGGAAATGGAAAATGGGAGGAAGTGTGTGGGTGAGACCAATCATTACTTTTGAGCAAGCTCTAGAAATTGGAAGACCAAACCCTATGCATTCAAAGAGGTAGTAGTTCTGAGCCCAGGTTAATCCCATCAGTCAGTAATTTCTCATTTTTTTAATATGCAACTTTGACTAACAGTACCATCCCAGTTCACACACAGTCGAACTGAAGGGTACATACCTTCAGTCCTCTGGTGCCTTTGCCCAAGCAATCTTCCTCTGGGCAACATAATTCACCAATCCAAGCCCATTCATTCATGCAGACACATATCCACAATCTCTCCTTGTACACCCAAAAAGCTTTCTTTGACTACCACATCCCTCACCTGTCTTTCTCTGATAAAGTCCTACATCATGCAAAGAGGAAAAAAAAAAAGTAGCAGCTCCATGACAGACACTTTGCTATCTACTGTGGTAAAAAAAAAAAAAAAAGAAAAAAGAAATATATGACTCTTACTTTTTAGGTGCTCATAGTCTAGTGTGGATGGCAGCAGGGATACCTGTGAAAAGGATGCTATAGGATCTCTAAAGGGATATTAACTGGCCCTGTACCTTCTCCTTTGAGCCCTGTGTTTACAGACAGGCAATTTCTCTGATCTTTGGCTTTTCTGTCCTTAAAATGATAAAATTAATAAATATTCTATAGGATGGTTCAATATGTTAAATGAGATAATGAAATAAAATACATGGTAAAGATCTGACCAGTAGTGGGTGCTAAATAACCATTTTCTAGTTGGTATTCAGGCTGAAAATAGTTAAAGAGACTCTAATTACATGTTTGTTGCAATCTAAGGCTATTAGCAAATCTAGGTCGGCTTCATCTGCCACCCAATGTTTATTATTCTCCAGGGGACAAGAATGAAGATTATGGATGAATCAAGTCATCTTCAACCTTCAGCCTTGTTTTTTTTGCAAACCTTGGCTATGGATAGCAGCTAGGATTCTTCTTCTTCTTTTTTTTTTTTTTAATTTGAAAAATTAGGGCAGCAAACCCATGGGATCTGAGTTATCTCAGGTTGTCAAGGTTGGGTTGGCAGGGAACCTCTGGAAAATGTGCATGAAAACAATACAAGCTCAAATAACTAGATAGTTCTCTAAAAGATTAACTGTGCAAATTTCTGCTCTGGGGAACTTACTAGAAAATATTCTTCCAAAATATCTTATTCCCTGGGGTCTCCAGCTGTCTGTGTTTTGGTATTACTGATGCAAAAATAAGGGAACACAAAAAAATCTCCAAAATTTAAATCAAAATACAGTGGAGACATTCTGTGCATTGTGCTTGGGTTTTAATAAAACCTGTGTCTGTCTTTAATGAGTAGTAAAAACTTTATTTTTGCTTGATACCATCTTTTGGGTGGCAGTTCTGGCAGGCAAAAATCTCATTCTTCTTAGATTGATCCCAGAACCATAGGAGCTTAGGAACCCATGTTCTTGATGCTTAAAGTAAAAATTTCTTATCAAGTAGGCACACAGAGAGCTAAGAAGAGCTGTATCAAATGAGAGGGTGCTGCCATGGCTCATGGGTTATAATCCTGAAGACTCAGATCACTACCAGTTGCCTGTGGAAAGAGTTCTCAGCAAACATATAGTATACTGATATCTTCTGGAGACCCTTAGCAGGTCGTTCTTCATTTGTATTTGATCAAACTCAGTGCCGGCATAAAAAATTCAGAGTTGGAGCTATGACACCTTCTTGTCCATCCCTTGTTTCTTTTGTTATCTTTTTATTTTTGAGTTGGATTCTCACTCTGTCACCCAGACTGGAGTGCAGCGGCCGCTCCCAGCCACCACAGCCTCGACCTGCTGGGCTCCGGCGATCCTTCTGTCTCAACCTTCCAGTAGCTGGAACTAGCGCTACCACGCCCGGCTAATTTTTTGATTTATTGTAGAGATGAGATCTCGCCAAGTTGCCCAGGCGGGTCTCGAACTCGCGGGCTCAGGCAATTCACTCACCTCAGCCTCCCAAGGCGCGGGATTACAGTCTGAGCCACCGAGCCGGCTCATCCCCTATTTCTACAGACCAAGAAACAATCCCAGAGGCATGAAGTGAAAAATGAGATGGCTTCACTAATTTTAGGCTAAACCCAGAAACATGGACTCTTGACTCCCCCGTCTTGTGCTCTACCTACTAAAATGTGCTGCTGAAACAAACGCTGAGAAGTGCAGAAATTGTCAGAGGTGAGAAGACATGATCCTTATCACGAAGTATTGCTTCTCTATTCATGAAAATACAAATAAGTGGGTAATGATGAAATGATGCTGTAAATATCCCCTATGTTGTACTAAGCTACAGGAACATATTGGGCATTTATAATGAGCAAATACAATAAGACACTGTGTTGGAGTAAGTAAAGGAACAAACATGAAAAGGAATATGCGCCTTCCCTCTAGTATCTCTGGTGTAGATGGGAAAATGTACCTCTGACTTTTATATGGGGAGTCAGTACTCAAATTATGTAATGGAACAATTAGGCACTGTAATCTAAGAGTTCAGGAGGAGGGTAGCGCAGAGGATGCTACAGATATAAAAAGCAGGCTTTGGAAGGAAATGTGGGCAGGTTTCTTAGAGGAAATGACATTTTTAGTGAAATGTGCATAGAAGCAAGTCTTTGATTGGTAAAAATGGAAAGGGGTTGATAATAATTACATCCAGAAACCGGGGTGGGACATTTATTGAAGGGTGCATTGAGAAGGGAGATTTGTGACTTAAGAAGAAAGATCCAACTGAGTGGATCAATACAGTTGCTATCTAGGCAAAGCTGGCATGAGGTCTTGATAGAGTGAGATGAAGCTGAAAAGTCCAGGTAGAGGCCTTGTGGTGGGAGATGCTTCATTTGTCTTTTCTATCCACTACCGAGAAATAAAATTCTAAGGCCTCAGAACAGAGGAGAAGCACAGATTTCAGAAAGATTCCATTATGAACAGGACCACATTATGACTTTCTTGAGCCATGGGCACTCTTGTCTTTATGGTCCACTTTTTCCATTAAAAAGTATCTATATTAAAATTTATATTTTATGACTGCATTAGTATAAATATATATATTAAGATTATACAGTAAAACATTTTCTTTGACCTAGTTCATATTTTAACACTCTGATTTCAAAGGAAATTAAACCATTTCCATGGGTCCCTAAAGGCATTGTGAGCCCTTAGTGCTGTGCCTATGGCCTAATGGGTAACTTGGCCCTGACTCTAAAAGTAATATTTGAATTGCTTTAAGAGGCAAGTATGGAAACAGAGACTAGGGAAGAGGTCTTGTTAATGGTCTGCATAAGAGTTAAATCTAACAATTGCAAGTTGTAATGTATGTAAAAAGAAAACGAGAAAATATTCTGAATCAAAAATTCACAGAACATGAAAAGAAAATCTAAATTTAATAAATAAAAACAAGAATATCTGTTCACTTTATCACTGTGAGACTAAGAAATATCTCCAAAATAACTGTATGATTATTATTTAAATTCACTTGAAAATTTGTGGTTTATATTATAGCAAAAATTGTTCATTATGCAAGAATTTAATATTCTGTTTTCCACTACTTATAAGTATGCCCATGTATGTACACAATCTTTTTCATATTTCAGTTACTGGGTTTTTCTAAGCTGCACCTAGATCAAGGTCATCTATTTGACCTCTCAAGATGCTTTATCTGATTCTTTGGGGATTCAGGGCTATCATCTAATGCCATTATTTCTTCTAATCTCTCATAAAATCCCCTGCCTGTCTCTGAAGGAAGCATTCTCCCGGGTCAATCTGGCCTCTTTCTTGTTTCCTTGTGAATTTGTGACTTTGTGCAAACCCTCCCACAAGCCCTGGGTTCTGTCGTTTCCTCAGTGGTGGTGTCTTGGCAGGATGGCAATGGGCTCACATCCTTTGGGGAGACTTACCCTTCTCCTACTATTGGGGCATACCTTTTTTCACCAGTTCTTGGGTTTTGATCACCCTCAGATGAAGCAAATCATTGCTGGTCTCTGCAGTTCCTGACCTACAGGGGTATAGATCCCCAATGATGAAAAAAAAAAAAGGGAATAAACCCTAGCTTTCTAATTAACATCCAGTTCCACGGTATGGGGCTTATCAATTAATATTAACAAGTTATCTTCCCTTACAAAACTTAATTGTATTGGGATAAGAGACCCATACAAAGATATGAAAATGACAGAAGGAGGCTTTATGAATGAGGTGAGTGGTTATCTCCAGGAGGAGAGATCCAGAGACTGGGGAGGTGATAGGAAGTTCTGAGGAAGGAAAATGGGGTGGGAATTTAGCACTAAGAGCATGCTCACCCTCAAAATTTATTCTGATGCAAAAAGAATAGATACTTATATTAGAACTTATATTGTGTTTATGTATCTTATCCCTTTAAAAATATTCTAAAATATACATTTTACATATATAAATGGTCTATGTGGATGATAACATATATATAATTTAGAAATTAACAAATATGCATATTCTTGGGGCACCTGCTAAATTCTTTTTACTAGTAGCTTGGGCAATTAACAAGGTGGTGAGATTTCTGATTTAGGTGGGTCATCAGCACCTTCTTAACTTTCTGTTTTACTAGTCCTAAAACAGTAACAATCTATTTCATCCAAAGGGATGTCCTCATTTTCTCTTGAAAACACTATGATTTTTTCTACTTCAGCAACTTTGGCTTTGTGTCTTTTCATATTTTGAAGGCCCCACCACTTTCTTTCTGTCTCTCCAAACGGTAACTAACTTTCAGAGACCAGTTCAAAGATTCTGTCACTCAGGTTGCATTCCCTGGACATTCCAGCCCAAACTGTTTTCCCTCTCATGGGCACTTACCCAAGAATGTGTAGTTACTCATTTGGCATCGCACATTTTGATCTCTTTGTCCTGTGGTGGTGCTGTGTTCTGCGTGAATCTCTGGCTGTCACCCCAACTTGATGTTAAGCTACTAGGGACATGGCCTGTGTCTTTTATTTCCCTAGAATCCCCTTCTGTGTTGGTTACAGAGCTGGGCCATGATGGGAATTGGGGATGACAACAATGTCTGGTTCACTGAGCTTTTGTAAACTTTAGTAGTTAGTTGTTAGCTAGTGTTTGGCAAACCATTGAGCAGTGTCTTCCCGTGAGGGTAGGTGTCAAATACAGACACTGACAGGAAGGATGGACCCCGGTAGGGTACAGGAACATGCATAGTATAAAGCACATAGATTTGTTATAAAAGGAGGCAGGTTCAAATTCTAGTGCCACTGTTCACAAATTTTGGATAAGCCTCTTACGTCCTCTTAGTCTGCTTCTTCATTCGTAAACAAAAGTAGATCCAGGCATGTAATAAAGATTAGGTATCACAAAAGAAAATCCTGTAGTAGATGTTCTGTGTATTGTAGGTGTGATAATGACCTCCTGGGCACAGCATACACTGGTAGCTCAGTACGTTCTGTCTGTTCTTAAACCAGAGAGAAGCTCTATACACCGTTATCTTTTCACCTGAGGCTCACACAGACCCTGTGGTTGGCGTTATCTGATTAGCCATGCCTACTTAACTTTTAAAGAATTTATTGTACCACCACTTGTAGACTGAGATCCAGCACTTAGTTATGTTCCTGAAGAAGCCTTCCCCATGGGCTCTGACACACCCACCTCAGCTCAGCCACCTCCTCACCTACTACCCAAGGGCCTCTCTTTTGTGCCTTGACTTTGCTGACTAAAACTGTTAATGAAGAGGAAGCCTCCGATCCTTATGTCACTGTTCTTTGCTTTTGTATTTTGTTCTGTTTTGCTGTTTTTTACACCAGAAAACAAGCAGAGTGCCTAGGTTTTCTCCAGGCATCATGGAATGAGCAGGATTTAATTGCTGCTGAAGGGCTGGTACAAAAGGTTATCCAACAATGTGAGATGTTATTTGGCACTGAACTTTGAAGCTGAGAATTATGGATTATGGAACAAGATACAACTGTCTGCTGCTGTCCCAGAGCCGGGAATATAGAATTTAGAGGAAACTGGGTTAGAGCTGATGAGACCTCTCAGGGAGGTCAGGAAGAAACTAACTAGCCATCCATAAAGCTGTCGGAGCAGTTATTTGAAAGAAAAGGCCGAGGCTTCTCTTCCATGTCTCTAAAAACTTCAAATAAAAATAGACAATTCTGCATTGACATAGATATGAAATGGGTAGCAATTGAGGGCATCAAACTCAGAAATAAAACTAAGGTAACCTTTCATTGCTTAGAGGAAAATCTGTAAAATTGGTAGCCACAGCCCAGGCTGGGAGACGGTGAATGAGAGGAGAATTTTTCTTTCAGTCTTATCTAAAGCCACGAGAGAAATGGGAAAACCAGGAAGTTGAGGGGTCTTGACACCACAATACAATTGCAGGGCAGAGCTGGGAGCCCTGTCTATCATTTCTTTAGTTTGACCTTGAAACGCACGAGCTGCTTACATTTGAGAGTTGTACCTCCCGTGATCCTTTGCTATCTATCTGTCGGGCTATCTGGCATTTTGTGATATAGTATTGGGAAGCCTAGACAGGTCCTTGATAACATTGGAAAGAGTGCATACAAGGCCCTCTCTCTGCCATATTATTCTCCAATTCTCTGTTCTCCTCAGGCATTTAATCTATTTAATATTCCTGCAAGTCTGCATAGAATATGAGGCAAGCTATTAATAATCTAATCAGCCTCAGGTCAACAAAGTTTGTACCCTAGGGGGTCTTTGTCCTGCATTGGAATGGTGGTAGACAAAGATAGTTTCATTAGACACTGACACCTACTTGAGTCCAGCTACTTCATGGTCAATTGACCTTGGGAAAACACCTCAGAGACAGGAACTTATTCTTTCTTCTTCAACTATCACGTGTGTCTAATCTCATGCTCCAACTGGGATTATCAGGCTTGCCTCAGCTCCTTAGTCTAGTTTTCAAGCACATTCCATGGCAGGACTCTCACTCCCCATAAATGAGCTCACAACGTCTTTGGAGAGATCAAACTATTTCAGAGATTTCCCTGCTGGTAGAATGAAAAGTTTGCAAATCTGCTGATTCATCAAGCCCATACAAAGGTTTGCTGTTAGTATCCATCAAATTGTAACATTTTCTTGGATGCTCATTTTTACAAAAACATATCCATTTGGCTACAAGGATGACCTTTTCTGCCTCCTTACCCCTCTATGCTGGAAGTCTTCATTTCCTGATGCCTGCTGCTAATATGAGACACATGTTGAAATGTTTATGCTAATTAGGCTTTGATTGGAATCGCAGAAACAAGTTAAAATGACAAGTTTTATTGCATTGATGAATTAATTAATGAAATGAAATCACTGTTATGCTGTTTGAAACCAGTCCTCTGTTTTTTGCAGGAGGCAGGCAGGCAGATTTTCTACTCAAAAAATTGAGTAGTTTTTGTCAGAAAGGAGTGGAGGATTTACATGTTCTCAGGTGGAAGTACTGAAGGACTAACGAGGGATCATTCCTTTGATTAACAAGTGAGTAGCAATTGTAGACGATGAGAACAGGCATTCATTCATGTGAATGTGTAAACTAATGGGAAGGAGATATTAAAAGAACGGGTGATAGAAAAGAATCAGTGGTCTGTGTCTGTGATACTAATAAACAGCAGTTTTCCCAACTGAACCACCTTCAGAAATTCAGCTCTTCTATGGTGGCTCTGTGTGTTCTGGATAACATGCCAACACGGTCTGTCATTGTTCACCTTGGGCCAAGACCCTGAAGGAAGCACACTCTCTATATGGTAAAAAATTGTGTTTGTTTGGTTTTTTGTCTGAGAAAGAACATATATATTCTTTTTTTTTAAGTTAGAAAGTAAGATTTATTGAGAGGACAGAAAACCTCCTACGGTGGGAGGGGACCCGAAGGGGTTGCCCAAGAACATATATATTCTTAAGAAAGTAAACATGAAATAGCCTAGCTGTCTAGGAAATTAGTACTTTCATTTTCAAATAATTTGACCTTCAGAAATTATATCATGAGAAGTTTATCCTGTGATGAACAATGGATATATTGATACCTAGAGTAACCTAGTTAGTTTGCCTCAGATTACAGAGCCTCCCAAAGAGGGCAAGGGACTTGCCCCAAATCACAAAATCTGTTAGTGGTAAAATGAGAAAAAAACATATATTTCCTCATCTAGTTTAGGCTCTTTCTATTGTTTTGATCAAGTTAGACAATGCCATAATGTATTATAATAATGCGATAATGTATATTGTAATAATATAAAATAATGTAAAAAAATATATATTTTTTTAAATAAAAGAAAATATGGAAGCTCCCCCAAAATAAATGCCTTGCTTGATGTCACTCAGCAGATTGTGAGACAAACTATAAGCCAAAACACTCATCAAAGCTATTGATGAGCACATTCAGCTTTCATTGCTCTTGGCCTTTCTGATCTCTTAGTTAATGTTTAAAAAGAGGTGCTCTGGTTTGAATGTTCCCTCCAAAGCTCATATTGAAATTGAATTGCTATTGTGATGGTATGAAGATTGAGACCCTTAAGAAGTGAAAGTCATGGGGGAAGAGACTTCATGCATGGATTAATGCCTTTATCTCGGAAGTGAGTTAGTTATCCTGGGACTGAGCTCCTGATAAAAGGATGATCTTGGGCCAATTTCCTCTCTCTGTCTTACATGCACAATTCTTCACCATGTGATATCCTTCCATTATGTGATGATGCAGACAGGGACCACATCTCATCAGATGTGGCCCCTCAGTCTTGGATTTCCTAACCTCCTGAACCATGAACCAAATAAATCTCTTTCCTTTATAAATTATGCAGTCTGTGGTATTTTGTTACAGCAATAGCAAAAAATGACTAAGACATAGAATTTAAAAATAAATTTCTCTGATACGTGACAGCATATTTGTATGTTAACAAGTGTTGCATTTCACTTTGGTCAGTCAGGCTGAAGAAATGCATTTTTGTCATCAATGCTTATGTCTAAGATAGACCTTGTATAAGTAATAATTTCTGATCTTGCAAGACTTGATAATGCAAAAGTCTTGAGCAGATTTACTAATCACTCTTTATTCATAAGAAAAATAACCAGGGTTTTATGTAGTTTCATTCTAATAAGAATATTATTTGTGTTTAGGTTATGTAATTCATTATGTTTAGTGCTGGTGAAAACATCAAGAGGAATATGTATTTGACCTTGCCTTCTATCACGAACTAAGTATGGAAATAGACGCGTTAAAAAAAAAAAAAAAAGGAACACTGATGCTGAGTGAACTCTGCTCTCTAGGAGAGATACACATAATAGACTGTAGGATTTTCTAAATAAGAATGATTTGATGGACCTGGGGAGTCTGAAAAACTTCATGAAACAACTAGTATTTATGCAAAGTTTAAAGAATTAGAGAGACTTTTGACTGAGAAAAGGGGAAGGCAGTCATTCTGAGCCACAGGAAGAG
Source organism: Cephalopachus bancanus (assembly GCA_027257055.1). Taxonomy (NCBI): domain Eukaryota; kingdom Metazoa; phylum Chordata; class Mammalia; order Primates; family Tarsiidae; genus Cephalopachus; species Cephalopachus bancanus. Next base: position 13,166,904 of record JAPVLO010000046.1, on the reverse strand, counting down.
CTCACGAAAGGACTTACTTGCAAGAAAAGAAAAGGCGTATATGGGTGAAGTACAAAGAACTAGGCAAGTCTATGACATTGTTTGCAAGATACACGTACTCGTACATGTGCACACACATATATGCCATATATATTTATATTTTCTGAACTTAAGTTTATAATTTTCTTAAACTGCCAAGATATGTAAATGAAGGTCAGATAAATAAAAATTTATCATATAATGAAGAATTACTATCTAGAATGAGTAATGAACTCTGTTTGCTTTTATTTCATGGTTTGCTTCCTCTCTTGCCCCAAGATGACACAGTTATAGCACGTGACTGCAACAGAGTGGTGGTCATTATAAGAAAGGTTCATGTTGTTTCTGCACTGTGTCTTCAGGTAACCATGCTATTTTCATTGTATTAAAGGAGTAGATAAATTTAGCATGAATCTATAATATAAATGAGTGGCAATTTGCTAACTCTTTAAGTACATTTGGCAGAAATCATATTTGTCTTGTGGCTTCAAACTGCAAAAGAGTCTTTGTTATTCACACCAGATTTGGAGCCTGTTCAGAAACACTTAGTTAAATTAATGAGATATTACCCACGTCTGTTTTTCAATAGCTTCAGTCATACCACCTAGTGGAAATCATATTTTTATAGACCCTGTTAGATCAAAACCTAGCTCAGGGACACATTTGTCTAATCAGTAAGATTGGCACAAGATTCCTTTAAGCAATTCCTTTTAAGAACATTACATAGTACATACTTGTTATATTTGCTTTAAGTTGGGGTCATATACTTAGCCAGTAGGTGCCAGGATTTGTACACTCATTGACATTTTCTCATACTTATCCTTTTCATGGTTGGTTTACTTTGCACTCTTTCCTTTTGTATGTAAACTATGAATGAAAGCTCAGTAGATACTGGCTAAATGTGGTATCATGCTAATGAGAATAGTCATATGACTAGTGCCCAACAAAGGATAGTCATATAATTGGCTATCCATTGGTATGGGGTAAATGTTTTATGTGTCTTGCTCAGAGCATTGCTGAACACTCACTTCTGAGCAGATTTGTAATTGCATCACATTGAATTACATTTTTAGATTCCAGATAATGAAAGGTTTGCTTCCCAAGTCTGCCTTTAATGTGAAACAGAGCTGTAACAGTATTCCATTCAATATTTTTATGTGTAAATATTTTCACACCATTCAGAAAAAGATTTAATATGGACATTTTGTATCGGTTTTTTTATAGTCATCATTCACTATAGAACATTCTTCTTGTATTGGAAAGAAAGAAATTCTAACTCTAAAGAGGACATTTTATATTAGATTTCCCTATTCTTATGTGGTCTATATATCAGAAAGTATCTGAAAAAGTATACGAATTTTTTCAAATTAAATAATACATTTCTAACTCACAATGGAAGAGCAACTTTAAGTTTAATATATCATTATTGGTTATGAGAACAAGTACTATTTTATCTTTATTAATATATATAATATTAGAAGAGGATTTTCTTCCTTGACAGTCATATAAGGATGACAACTTACCATTATATTTTACATCCTGGAAGATAATATTTTACTTCATTAAAATGAAGAGGAAACTGGAGGGAGAGGGTCTCAGTGTAATTTTTTTTAAAGATCAAGATAAAAGGTTCATGTAGGAAAAGTGAAATCCTGGATCTGCCATTTGTTCCTCCTCAAACCCTGTCAAAGGGGTTGGCCCTTTAGGACATTCATGGAGATATCATGAGGTTTATTCAGAGTTTAAAGCCTGTACCCCTTTAGCTGCATTCACAGACTTGAGCCTGCTGGCTGCTGGAAAGGAGAGTAGAAGATAGTCAGGAACCTATTCAGCACAGGTTCTTCTGGCTATAACAGGAAGTAAGAACATGGCTTCCAGACGCCAGTTAATGAGAATAGTTTCTGCTAGGTCCCAAAGGAATAGCAAGGTGCAGGTAGGGCTTGAACCCAGGATGAAGATCTTCGATTCAAGATTGAGTAGCAAACTGCCAGTTTTTATTTATGTCCCTCAGCCCCACTCACCCAGCCTAGTGGCAGACATTTTCACTTTATTTTATTTTATTTTATTTTTTTGGGTTGGAGTCTCACTCTGTTGCCCAGACTGGAGTGCAGTGGCCCGCTCCCTGCCACCGCAGCCTCAACCTGCTGGACTCCGGCGATTCTTCCGCCTCAGCCTTCCAAGTAGCCGGAATTACAGGCATGCACTACCACGCCCGGCTGATTTTTTGGTTTATTGTAGAGATGAGGTCTCTCTGCTCAGGCGGGTCTCGAACCCGTGGGCTCAGGCAATCCACTCACCTCAGCCTCCAGAAGGCGTGGGATTACAGGCTGAGCCACCGAGCCTGGCCACTTTCACTTTAAATCTGGTGGAATAAAGCAGGAATAATTTTGTAATCATTAGAAAGAAATTTTGAATTGAGCTTTCATTCTATTTTCTTTTACTCTTGAAACCAAAATTCTACCCAACTTGTCAATTCCAAAAAAGAAGACAACTAACCCTTGTAAAAGAAATCATCAGGATTTCTTAAGCATAAAAATGAATAAAAGGGGGGAAAGGGATTTCTGCATGAAAGTTAATTTTATGATATTGCAGCATAAATTGTGACCTGGCAGTTCCCTCTGCAGTTTAATAGAACTGGCAGCAGGCACCACGACTTAAGCAGACTCTGTATAATGAGAAGCAAAGACAAATCGGTGTGAAGGACAGGGAAAAGGACATTACTGCTTCCCTTCTGGAAGATTAAAAATAGTAAAATATTGCAACCAGAATTTATCTAAAAGAAGATACTATCTGAGAAAGAAAAAAAAATGATTTTAAGAGACGGCCATAACCTAGCGTATGATGAGCAGAGTCAGAGAGCTGGGTTCTGGCATTTGAAAGAAACCACATGGCTTGTGAGGGTTGACCAGTTCTCTTCTAGAGACCTAGTGGAGGTAATTTTTGACATTATAATTTTGGAGTGGGACAATTTTCTAAAGCATAATTAGAGTGAAATGAACATGTTACTCCTTTTGCACTATTAAATGCAGGCAAGATACTTGGGTGTGCTAAATAAATGAGAAACTTTATTGTTAGAGGACAAAAGCTAGCCTCTGCTTACAATCAGACTGGTGACTCTTTCAAAGAGCACTGTCCAGAGGAGCCCAAGCTTTATGAGGCTGCATATATGATGGGCCTGCTCTGAGTTGTGTATCCACAGGAGCAATATCAGAGCAATTTCCAAAATTACACAGGGCATGCAGCTTCTAAATCTCCCAGCAGAACAGCCATATTATCCTGAGGACTTGCAATAACAGGAATTATATGCAATTTTCTGATAATGACTCCATTAATGTGAGTCACCGCTGACAATACAATTTGTTAAACATTGCTGGATTCTGAAATCTTAGTCTATCAATCTGAAATCCATCATTACTACCACTACCATCATCACAATGGTCATGATTGTCACCGCCATTGTTTTCATCTTCATCACCTTCATCATCATCAGAACAGCTACAGACATATTTGAGTTCACCAAAATTACCTTTTTTTTATTTCCTAACATTTCAAAAGGATAAATATATATATGTCTTTATCTGTTCAAATATCCATTTTGTAGTCAACGTGTTTGATTCCTTCTTTGGGAAACTAGGACCTCAAATTAATTAAATTTAGGCCAGGTAAAGCTTAAATTTAAATTGCCTTTTATGTCAGGAGAAACTGCCTTGGAAATTAGATCCTTCAAATGAGTGCCTGTAAATATCCATTATTGTACATTCTAATATACCTGGACATAGAATAGAACCTCCAGCTCATAGTCTATCTGATTTACTAATTGGGAGCAGCAACTGCACCTTGTGTTTTGAACCTGAATTAATTAACCAAAACAGATTAAACTGTCTTTGAGCTATTCAAGGAAGTGACACCCAAAGTAGAATTGAATGAGGAAAGGACTATTTAACTTTTTTTTTAATCACAAAGTTCAGCTTTTTAAATGCAGCAGATCTTTAGAAAGTCTTCAAAGGTGGAAAGAAACTAGCAAAACAATTTAGCCTCCCACAGGAATCTGTAACCTGCTTTTCTTTAGACCAGCCTTCCTTCTGGTGATAAGGATTCTCCCGGGATGCATACCTTTGCCTGAAGAATTACATTGACCTGCCAGATTTGCTCCATCAACAAAATTTTTTGTTCTGTACATGAAACTACTTCTCCAGCTTTGTTTCCCTCTTTACCCCTGCAGCCCCAGCCAAATGCTTGTCCTAGCGCATTCCTGTGTCACTGTTCTTGCAGCCTAAGCACACTGTCTACTTTTTCCTCCTTCCAGTTCAAGGCGAAGAGTAGATCACACTAACATACCTAAAGCATTTTCACCTCATTATCCTGCTGCTTATGAAAATACCACATCTTTCTCATTGATTGGTGAACACAATTATAAACTTTCCCCTTGAATTCTAGGGTTGGAGCTGGATCCCAAGCCACACAGTTCTAACAGGTCTCATACCATGGGGAGGTGGACATGCATGCTATACTCAGATTACAAAGTCCTGCCCATCCTGTCACTGTGGATTTCCACCTCTATTGTCCCATATCTGCCTACCCCTCACAGATAGCACACAACCACAGACCCAATGTGCCATTTCTGTCTTTATCTGCATGAAAAGACTGATTCTTTGGGGAGATAAATGAGAGCAGGACAGGGGACAAAGCAGATACCCCATTGCTTCCTCAGGAATTGTTTGCTTCTTTTTTATTTAAAATCGATAAATACCTGAATGAGAGAGGATTAGCTGTTCATGGAAATATATTTAGAAACTTAAGTTAAAACTGTGTCTTCGGTTTTTTTTTTTTTTTTTTTTTTTTCTGAGAATCAATTTGAGAAATAGCCCTTTAAAGAATATCTCTGGATATTTGTGAAACTTCCATAGAAGACACTATTCATTATGTTCTTCGATATCATTTATATGTTTTTGAGTCTGCCATAATAAATGTATTTCTTAATTTTAAAACCATCTATTTTAATGACATCTTATTTTATTATAAAATTTAGTAAATTTGTCTTTTGTAAAAGTTTAGCCCACATTTTATTTTTGTTTCTGGTAGTTTCTGTTAACCCGTAGTTTTTGAAACAGTCATCTCCAAAACGTCAACCCACTTCATGCATTACTAGCTCTTCCTATTATGTCCTTGTTTTAAACGTTTTGCATTATGGCTGCACCTCTGTAGTCATCTTCAGTCATTTCTGGATGTCTCTATGACAGATCTTCATGAAAAACAGATTAATCTCCATGCTAATGTTATTATTGTTTTGTTTTTTTCTTTGTGACTGCAGGCCAATTTTGTTATTTCTTTTGAAAAACCTAGAAAAATAATAAAGACAATAGGGAGTACTTACAGTAAAAATGACTCTTGTCCTCAAGCCCTCCAGTATCCCCAAGGCCTCATTTGGTTGGCCTTCCTTATCCTACATCAACAATCTTTCCTGAATCTTTCCCATCAGCATACAATTGTGCACTAATATCTCCCTCCATTAAGAAAGATAAATAAAACATTCTTGCTAACACTTCTCAAAAGAAGATATACAGCAGCCAACAGATACCTGAGAAAATGCTCAGCCTAACTAGTCATCAAAAAAATGCAAATTAAAACCACACTGAGATACCACCTAACTCCAGTCAGGATGGCCATCATCAATAACTAAAAAAAAAAAAACAAACAAACAGGTGCTGTAGAGGATGTGGGGAAAAGGGAACACTTCTACACTGTTGGTAGGAGTGTAAACGAGTACAACCTCGTTTATGCTGTATGTGGATACAGCATATCCACAATTCCTAAAAGATATAAAAATTGACCTCCCATATGGCCCCACAATCCCTCTACTGGGAATATATCTGGAGGAATTCTAATCACTCTATGAAAAAGATACCTGCTCATGCATGTTTATTGTAGTATTATTTAGAATAGCAAAAACATGGAATCAACCGTGCTGCTCATTGAAGGAGGACTGGATAAAAAAAAAATGTGGTATATATACACAACGGAATATTGCACAGCCATAAAGAAGGACAGAATTATGAACTTTGCGGTAACTTGGACTTAGAGGCTATAATACTGAGTAGTCTGTCACAGGAACAAAGATCCAAGTATCACATGTTCTCACTCATAAGCAGACCCTGAACAACTATCATAATACTACAAGGAATTGGTAGTAGTGAGAAACTGCCAGGGGAAGGGGTAGACCACACCTCATCAACAAGTGTATCTGTATAATGAATATTTGTATACCTAACCCTGAGTTGTACCTCACATATTTAAAATAAAAAATTTTTAAAAATTAAATTTGATTTAAAAAATAAAAAAAAACTTGGTCCTCATTCAGTTACTGCCCAATTTTTCTCTACCCCTTTCTCAGCCATGTTGGCTTTGTTACCTCTTCATTCCTGACATCATCAACTCATTCGCCTCTGAGTTCTACCACATCACCACTGAAACTCTTCTTCTATGACCTTTAAAGGCATTCTTCCCTGTCTCCACTGTATTCAACTTCTCATTATTTTATCCTCTCTTGAAATATGCACTTATCTTAATTCTTTTGACAAAGCATCTTTTCTGGTTTCCCTGTTACCTCACTGGACAGTCCTTTTGGGCCTCTTATGCTTGCTCTTCCTCCTCTGTCTCCCAGTGTTGGGTTGCTTGGATTTCAGCCCTGGGTACTCTTATCTTCATTCTCTGTACTCTCTCCTTAAAGCATTTAAATCATTATCATGTATGTAGTTACCACTTATGTTGATGAGTTTCAAATTTATATCTCCATCTCAGACTGCAAGTCTGAGCTTTCAACATACATATTTAACTGCCTTTTAGATGTCGTCCTCCTAGTTGCCTTACAGATTTCTCAAAGTCAGCATATCCACAATAAATCAATTGATTACTGAAGATCTCAGTGGTAATCCTCCTTACCATTTTATTCATTTCAACAAACAGTGCCAACTATCAACTGGATGCTCAAGCCACAAGACTAGGAGTCTACCTCCTTGACTGCATAACACATTCTCCATTAACAACATTAAATCAATGGATAAATGAACTACATAATTGAATTAAAAGGCAAAGATTTATCCTTATCATGCTGCTACCCCTGCTTCTACGTTTCACTTTCCAAAGGGAAAACATTCTTAGACTTTGCTGTGTGTCTTTTTCTAGGTTTTCACTTGAACCATTAGTGTAATAGTAATGCTTCTGTGCAATGTTGGATTCCTCCTTTCCATTAATCCATGTCTTATCCATTATTCAATAATTACTTCAATTTCCAACTCACAGATATCCTAATTGCCCATTTGCATCTTACTTGTCTTTGAAATTGTATCCTGTGATGACTGTATCACCTACTGTTGCATTGAACAAATGACAGCTAACTACTGATCACCTATGTGCCCACAGTCCTGTGCTAACAATTAGATTATGTTATTTATATAGTTTCCTCAAAAACACTGAAACATATTTCTTAGTTTATAGAAGCAAAAATTGAGCCTTCAAGCAACCGGAATGCTCAAACACAGTCAGTAGGAATATAAAAACAGTGTAAGCACTTTGGAAAATAGTTTGGCAATTTTCTTAAAATGTAAAACATATATCTATTATATAATCCAGCCATGCTGCTCCTAGATATTTACCCAAAAGGTATGAAAATATATGTCTGTGCAAACATTTGATATGAATGTTCATAGCATCTGTGTTCATAATAATCCCAAACTGGAAATAATCAAAATGTCTGTCAATAGGTTTAGTATCTTAGTTTATATGGGCTGCTGTATTGAAATAATCTTAGACTGGATAATTTACTTTACAAACAATAGATATTTGTTAATCACAGTTCTGGATTCTGGGAAGTCCAAGATCAAGGAACCAGACATTTTGTTGTCTAATAAGAGCTTGTTCCTCATAGATGGTGCCTTCTATGTGTCCTCGTATGATAGAAGGGACAAACAAGCTCTCTAGGGCCTCTTTGATTAGGGCATTAATCCCATTCATGGGGGCTTTGCCCTCATGACCTAATCACCTTCCAGATATCCCTACTCTCTATACCACTGCACTGGAGATTACCTTTCAACATATGGATTTGGTGTGAGGGGTATATAAATATTCCAGCTATATTATTCCATCCTTAGCTATCCATGTCCTTCTCACACGCAAAATACATTAATTCAATCCCATCACCCCAAAAGTCTTAAGTCATTCCAGCATCAACTCAAAAGTCTATGGTTTCATCTACTTGGGATGAAACCCCTGAGATCCCAGATTGGCAGAATATTGCTGTAGGGAATCATGTTGGGACTCATCCTTAGGCAAATTACCCCTCAACTGTGAATATGTGAAGTAAAACAAGTGATGTGCTTCCAAAAAACAATGGGAGGACAGGTATAGGATAGATATCTCCATTTCAAAAGTTAGAAATAGAAAAGAAGAAAAGGGCAACAGTCTCCAAGTAAGCCATAAACACTATAGGGCAAACAACGTTCAATCGTAAGGCTTGATTTAATGTTCTGCCTGGGGTGGAGGTTGGGCCTAAAGCTTCAGGTGAACCCCCCCACCCACTTCCGCTTTAATGGGCACAGTCCATGCTACAGATCTCACCAGCCGGAGTCTAGTGCCTGTGACACTCAAGAGCTAGAATGCCCTGCCAACCTGGGGTCTCAGGGGAGGCCCCACTCCAACGACTCCATTTACAAATAAGCAAATTGTATTATATCCATAAAATGGAATGCTACTCAACAATACAGTGAAATATGAATACACATAATAATGTTGATGAAACTCAAAAATCCTGCTAATTGAAAGAAGTCTGGTGCAAAAAGTAAGTACTGCAAGATTCTATTCATTAAAAGCTCTAGAAAATGAAAATTAATCTATACTAATTAAAAGTAGATCAATGGCTACATGGAGACAGAAGAAGAGGAAAAGATGAGTTGAAAAGGAGCAGAATGTGGTTTTGGGTGGTGATGGGAACATTCTGTATCTTGGTTGTGACATTGTGTGTATATTTCATTGGTTTGTGAATGTATATATCTGTTAAAACTCATCAAATTTTACCCCTGTAATGGGCGCAGCCTATTCTGTATAAATTAGGTGTCAATAAAGTTGTTTAAAAGGAACCCTGAGGCTTTGCGATACTAAGTTGATTAAGCCTTTATAGTTTCAGAACTGTAATATAGTCAGAACAAACTTAGAACCACACACTTCAAAAGTAACTCTTGGCTATGTTAGCCAAGTACTTCTGTGAAATGTTTGATTATTATATGTTATAATTACAACTTTTTCTTGAAAATTTTCACGACTGATTGACACAAGGAAATCTAAACTAAACTACAAACTTTTTCAAATAATGTGAACATGAATCACATTTATATCCCAGGGACCAACCTACATCATGTCAAATGTATAGTAGATGTGTGTGCATGTGTGTGTGTGTGTGTGCGTGTGTGTGTGTGTGTGTATGTGTGTTATGAGTAAGCTAAATGATTACCTAATCATATACCTGACTAATTTATTGATAAAGTATGGCTATTTTTTTTTCAAAATACAGTCACAGAATATCTCCCATTCCATCTACAACTTTTATTGGGAATTAATTTAATGTCTTTTTGTTTTGAATCTGGGTGAGCTTGTGACAGTTTCAACCAAGAGTCCCAAGTGATGCTATGGAACTTACAAGGCTTCATCACAAGAGACAACACAGCTTCTTCCTTATATCCTGAAATAATCACACTTAGAGTTTCAAGCTGCACTGTAAGAAGTTCATAAGTATTGAGGCTGCTATACTCTGAAGAGTCAAGCAACATTGAAAGGCCATGTGCAGGCATGGTGGTTGGGATTTTCATTAGTCAACTCATTCCAGACAAAGCACCAACCACGAAGTAAGTAAGCCCACAGATGATTTAATCACCAATGTAAGTCACCCCCTCATTGTATCTTCCCATCTGAGTCTCTAGACAGAGATCAGCCATTCTTGCTGAGCCCTGTACAAATTTCTGTCTGTTATAGACTCAATGTTTGTGTCCTCTCAAGATTCATACATTGAAATCCTAACCCCAACATGATCAAATTAGGAAATGAGGCCTTTGGGAGGAAGTTAGGTCATAAGGGTGGAGCCCTCAAGTGGAGTTAGTGCCCCTATAGTAAGAGATACAAGAACTTGCCTCCTCTCTCTGTTCTCTGCCCTGTAAAGATGCAATGAGAAGATGGCCATCTGCAAACCAGGAAGCAGGCCTTCCCCAGACACTTGCTCAACTAGTGCCTTAATCTTGGACTTCTCAACTTTCAGAGCTATAAGAAATAAATTCTGTTGTTTAAGCTACTCAATTTATAGCATTCTGTTATAGTAGCCCAAACTAACTAGTACATCATCCTACAAAATCTGTGATCATAATAAAATAATTATTTTAAAATACCAAGTTTTTATTATTATAAAGTCTTGGTAACTGGAATATAAATTTAGTACCACAAGTGGGGCTCTGCTGCAGGGGGGAAAAACAAACTGACAATGTATGCTATTGGCTTTGGAACAAGGCAGCTAGTATAAGCTGGAAGGCCGTTTAACGGTAGTTATGCAACTTAGTATGTTAGTTAATACAAGAAGGGATTTCAGGAGATTATTCATAGTCAGAAAGAAACTCAGAAAGACTGTTGGTCAAGGCTGTAACAACAGAGAGGAAATTGATTTTGGAAGGCAAAAATTAAAATAACTTGCTCTGTGTTGAAAAATTTTAGCAATAGCATCATCTGTGCTGATGTTTCAGAGGATGAAACCAAGAAACCAAGATGCAGAACCAAGAGGCAGAGCTAATAGTTTCCTAGCAGTAAGATTAGACCTAAATCAAAAACAGGCAGCCTGTGCCCAGCTGAATTTCAGAATTGCCATAGCAGATGACTATTGTACACCTCCCACAGGGCACCTATAGCAATTTTTTAGGCACCACCAATGTATCATGGGTGTGTAAGCAGAGAAGAATTTTTCTAAGTTCACAGTTCTTCAGATTGAGGGATACAGTGCTAAAAGTATCATTCCCTAAAAGTTTTGTTGTATCTAGACCTAATTTAAATGAAAAGATCCTGGAGTTAGAAGTGATAGAAAATGGGAGGAGACTTCGGGGTCTTCAATGAAAGAAGTCAAAGATAAAGAGAGACATTTGCTGAAGTGATGAAAACAAATATTACTCAGTAAATACTGACAACAGAGGAATGAGCTGAGCTCCATTTTCATTTGTGCAGGGGTGACTGGGTGTTGTAAAAGGATAGTGGAGAAATAGGGAGGGGATCAAGAAGAGGCTCAAGTGGAAAATTTCTGAGAATTGGTCGGTATAGATGGGATTGGGCCAGCTGTGCCTGCTAGCTGGTGCACAGGTATCCAATTTAGAATCTCATCCTCCCACAGAGACTGGGACAATAAGACTGTTCTTGATAATTACATTTAAAAGGAGTGGCTTTCAGGTCCTTGAGAAAGATACTCTCAAGTTATACATCTCAAAGGGAAGGAGAAAGGATCCATAAATGTTGGCCCTTTTTAGTAAATGCTCTGCGAAAGGGAGGTCGAGGCCTATGTCAGGTGTCGGCTTGAACAAACAGTAAGTTCTGCTGTGTTGAACTTTCTCAGGCAGACATTTTAATGATGGACTGGGGTCACTTAGGAACACAGGGCCTTATGCTACTAGAAGGCATGCTATAATTTGGTCATTTCTTAGTGCAGAGGTTTGGATGGAGTCGTTATGTGCAGAGAATTTTACAGTTTCCAGACAGTGAGTATATTTTGCATGTAAAAGGAATATAAATAATTTATGGCCAGAGGTCATACAATGACAGTTTTAAAATATAGCCTGCAAATTCTTTGATACTCTACTATCAAAAGAGGGGTGTAATTGCCCTTCTCTATGTCTGAGCACACTTGTGACTGAGCAATGGAGTGTGGCAGAAGTGATTCTATGAACTTCCAAGGCCAGGTCATAAAAGTCATTGTTCACTGATGCCATCACACCTGAATGTCTAAGCTTCCACATAAGAAGAATATGGACAACAATTTCCAGAAGAATGGATAATGGAGACTATAGGATGATTGGTAGGCACCACTAAATGATCATTTTAGGTACAGGTCATTCAACAAATATTGGTGGAATGAATGAATGCTGATTGAATAAATGAATTAATGAATGAGTCTCTTCACAGTGGCTAATATTATCTTTGAATATGAGCCGAAGTTCTGTGGAAATGAGAAGAAATTTAAATAATTAATGATAAATTTCTAAATAGCACATTTAAAACATGACAAGTTAATGGATTTTGAGTTATGTAATGGTCATTTTAGGAATTTAAGTAATTCTGAAGCTATTTAAAATATTCTACTGAAAAGGAAAAAGGTCAATTCGCTGTGAATAGAAGAGACTGGTTTTGATTCAAGATCATCATTATCAACCTATAAATATTTGTTATATGAATGAAAAACTTACTTTTATTTAATATGCACTATGAGCTAAGCCTTGCGAGAAGAATATTTTCATGCATCACACACCTAAATGGTAGGCATTATTTAAAAATCCATTATACAAATGAGAAAATGAGGCTAGAAGTGCATTCATTTGTCCAAGAAAAAAGGCTGGGTTTTAAGACAGGTTTTAGTATGCTTTTAGTAAGACTTAAAAAGGGCTCTCTTGCAAAATACTTAGCATTCTGCTTTTTTAAGCATAGCAGTTATTTTATTTTAGCAATTGATAAACTTAACTTTGGAAACTTACGTCCTTAAAAGACCGTAAATTGCTCAGAATTCACTTTTTTCAGATGGTTGCACAGTTTATTTCTGCATCACCTTCAAGTATTTTCCCAAATATTACTGTTCCAATGGAGTCTTCCTTGAACACGCCATTTTAATTGTCCTGCTCATTCTTGGCATTCTCCTTCTCCCTCACCCTGATCTCATTTTTCCCATTGGCTGATCTCTATTTAAAAACTATATAAGTTACTTAACTTGTGTTTTTATGTTCGTCTTTCTGCTCTGAAATGTAAAGTGTCCAAGGTGGGCACTTTCATTCACTAATGTAATCCAGGACTAGGATAGTGCCTGAGAAACGTAACATACAAGGTGAGTTCGTATTAGCTGAATGATAAATGCATATATACAATGGTAAACAGAAAGACGAAGTCTTACCCATGGGGTATTTACCCTTGAGCAGGAAAACAGCTAATAAAGGAGATTTTACCCTAAATTTCAATAGGTTATTTCACCTAAGCCAGCTGTTTCTTCCTCCTTTACAACTAGTGGTACTTGTCATCTTCTTCATCTTCCCTTAATCTAGTATTCCTGTTTATGTGCTATCATTTTTCATGGCTGTCTTCTCCATAATATCTTTACAAAATATTAAGTAGTTAAATTTAAAAGGAAAACTCTATCTTTCAATGAAGACAAAGCATACAGTAAGGATACCTTTTAGTGTTTGTTTTATCACTGCACTTTTGCCAACCCTTTATTTATCTTGTAACGTCTAGTATAGTTTAAATCTACATTCACCAGAGCTATCCCTTGCCTTCTGGGAACTTACCAACCTTTAAGCACATCAAACCTTAATGAAGCTGTGTTTAATCATGAAGCGTGTGTCTCTCCTACCTCCCCCTTCCCCCCATTTTCACTATTGCAGTAATCTCTAGTGAGTGGAAGTATTTCAGACTCTTGGATATTACCCTCAAGCAACAACATGCAAAGCAAATAGTTCACAGAACTAGATGTGTTTGGTTTACTCCAAATATTTCAATGCTTTCTTTCCTTTTGGAACAAATTGCTAATATGAACATGTCAGCATATACCAAGTTAGTATAAGGGAATAGTCACTTGAGAAGACAAAATTGGTGATAGAGACCAGTTAGGCTAGGAGGACATTTAAAGAACAATAAGTAACGTTTTCAGTGCAACCAATTTTTGCAAGACCTTTGCTGATAGGCGTAAGAAGTTTTATTTGTCAACCGGAATGTCATAGCATTTTGACTCTTCCTGCTTCTCTCTCTCTCTCTCTCTCTCTCTCTCTCTCACTCATGCATACACACACACACACACACACACACACACACACACACACACACACACGACTGCAAAGGCAAACACAGCACACATGAATATATAGCAAGAGTACAGAAGGCATTTTTTCTTTATTTTTTAGAATTAAAAAAAATTAAGTCCCTTTAATTCGTAAGGATAGCGCATACTGGCATAGAAAGAGTTAATTCAGACCTTACAGACTCATTTCGATTGATGATACAGCTTAAGAATGAGATAGTTTATTTTTATACTGTGGTCTCAAATTTTATGAATATATTTATCTCTAATATTTTTAGTTAATATTTATCTCACATTTTACCATTTTTGTTTTAATTTTTCTTACTGTTATACTATCTTTGTGTTTGTGTTATGTACTTTTAAACTTGCTTTATAATACATTCTAGTATTTATTCCAGTTTTACAAAATAAAAGATGAACTTTACTTACCTTCATTTTCAGATTTTCTTTAGCTTATCTTTTCTAAATACAAATAAGCTTTGTTCTGTCCACTTATGAAAAAACAAAATAACCAATAAGCAAATAAAAATATCTATATGGTTTTAATGGGATTGTGCAAAATTTCTGAAATACTTCAAGTTCACAATAATAAATTGAGAAAAGTCACTAATCTACTAATAGACTAATAATTCATATGCTTAAAAAAGAAAAACTCTAGTGTCAAAATATTTGATAAAACTTAAACACTATTGATAGCAAAATTTATTTTAAAATATAAATACTTACATAAAGTGACAAAGTTGATCTATGTTAAATGAAAAAACAATTTTGTAAATACAGGAGCAAACCTAAGCACTTCTTTTGTAAATAGATACATAAAAATCATTTCTAGTTTAACATCCTTGATTATTTTTAAAATTTCATTTATTAGAATAAGAAATGGAGGAACTATGAGCCTACATATTCAAAGGAAGATTCAAATAAGGCAGTATATCAAATTAATATAAAAGACTAAACTAAAATATGTTGGGATTAGCCAAGGATTTAGTATATTAGGAGGTTTATAAGAGACACAGTCCAAAACATTACTTTTTAATGAAAGAATTAAGAAAACTGATATTTAATTCACTAGTAACAAAAACATAAGATACTTAAAAGTAGCCTTAATAAGTGATAATATGAGAACTATGTACATACAACTGTGAATTGAAATTGCAAATTACTAAAGACCAAAATAAATAGAGTAGTAATATTATTTAACATAAAAATGGAGAATATAATACCTTTGCATTTTGCCTGACATCCTTTATGAATTTATGAGCCAGAGAGCACTTAAGAAATGCATGTAATTATAATTACCAATTCCATAATTTTTGTTCTATTTTCTTTAAAAATCTGTATTATTCACAAGTTAGGCACCCACAGTCTTTTCTCCATGACCTGTTCGGCATTTTCCTTTCTTTATTCTCTCTATTGTTTTTCTGCATTTCTTATTGTATTTTTTAATACTTCCAATGATTATCCTAAGTATTCTATTGCATATTTTTTATTTGTAAAGATGCTTTCATTGCCTTCTTTTTTTTAACGCCAAAGCCCTCTTTTGTTTCTTTAAAATAGATTTCAGAGATCTCAAATCTTTTTGTATATAGTGCAGAAAATCTTTTCAAGTCAAGTTTAGCTCTGATTGTTCTTAAATTGTTATTCTTTTGTACTATAAAATGTTTTCTTGTTCTCAAATTGGTATTTGCTTTGAGTTTGAATTTTCACAGATATTTTTGGTTATACCCCATTATTTTCTAATGTTTTTGTTTGTTTCTATCAGGTGATGCTGACACTAATATAGTTCAATGATAGTAGGTTGCTGATATTTTGGAAATGCTTTATAATATTTGCCACATTTTCTTAAGCCTTCTTCTAACCAAAATAGCAGCTCAGTTGGCAGGGAATTCCAACTCACTGCTGAGAATATCACTCAGACTAGACCCATAGCACCTACAAGTGTCAAATTCACCATTAGGTTTATCAAGGGATATTTGGACAATCTGGTACAGAATGAAGCACCCAGCTAAAAAGTTGTCATAAATAATACATTAACTAGATATACTTTAAAAATTTATGGAAGTTAAAATTCAGGAATATTTGAATAATAATACTTGCAGAGAAAATTCAGTGACAATTGTTTTGTTTAAAAAAATGAAGTCACATAAAAAGGAAAAATAAGAGAGTTAGAAAGAATAAGATTAAAACAGAAGGTTTAAAGGAGCCTAACAAACTGAGCAGAATGTACAAATAATAGCAAAACACGAAATCACTTCCAGATCTGATGAATATAAAAATAGAAATCTCAGATATGAAAAACAAATATGGCTCTGAATGCAGGAATGGTGCCAGGAGAGTACTAGCATACCAATTAAGAAAACAATGTCTTTCTGGAATGTGATAAAATAAGATACCTAAACCCAAATCATTTTAAAGAATAAGAGATTGTGATGCTGCTTTGTGCACCATCATAGCATTCTCACAATATAATTTCTGGATAATATTTTTAAAGAAAATAACCAAAAACTGGTGGATAGTACACAAAAGCCTGTTAAGAAGGAATCCTAATGAGGACATGACTGTTTAATTTTATCAAAATCATTATCATTTTTGCTCAAATGAATTACTGTATTCAGCCCAGATGGTTCCCTCAGAAAAAGAATGAAACAGAAAAAGAGGAATAAAATAAACTCACTTTTATAGAAATCAATTCACTAACTGTATAAATGAGTAAAGTAAACATACATAAATTATTAGGTATCAAAGAATTCTAAACTATCTAACTTTCAGGTACAAATATAGCATATATCATAGTTAGATTGTGTTACCTTCAACTTGTTTAATTAAGAGTTTTAGATATATTTCTTCTACCATAATTACCTAAGTATTCATAGCACCATCACCACTACCCCTTTTTGGGATTTAAAATTTTAAAAACATAATCAGTTATTCTTATTTCTGTGAGGACCTTCAAGGTGTGGCTGATAAGAGAAAGATCCTGTAGAAATGATGATTATGCTAATTTTTTCCTTAACCTGTGAAAATATTTTTTTACAATCTGTTTTACTCACTTAATAAACTCAATCATAAAATCCATGGCAAACAAACAGTATAGAAGAAAAATGCCCTTTGGTTGAGTGGTTGTATGCCATCTGGATAATGCAATGTATGTAATTAAAGTTTTTGTGGAATTTGCAGAACGTGCTTACTATGTTACTTTTCTTTATGTCCCTTACTCTATTATTGAAATCTTACCCAAATCATTTATAAAGTGGTTTGTTGCAAGCAGCATTAATTCACAATCCTGGGCATAACTTGAAATAGCACTAAACAAGCTCTAGCAATGACAGAGTGGGCAAGATGTAACATAAATACAAGTTCTAACAATTAAGTTCATGAGCTCATCCTAGAAAAAGTGTTATATAATCTGCTGAATATCACTATGGTCATCTTTGAAGTACTCCCCTTGGGAAGCTATGCATTGATGTCAGTGCCTAGTCCACCTCTCAAAGCAATTTTGGAACTCTTTGTCTGGAAAGGCCACCAGAGCTGTTGTTGTGTGATCCTTGATGTCCTGAATATCATTAAAATGTCTTCCTTTCAATGTTTCCTTTATCTTCATGTAGAGGAAGAAGTCACTGGGGCCAGTTTAGGTGAGTAGGGACTGTGTTCCAATACAGTTATTTATTTCCTGGCTAAAACCTCTCTTAGAGGTAGTGCTGTGTGAACTGGTGGATTGTAGTGATGCAAGAGTTCCTTAGGGACCATTTTTGCATACACCTTTCTGATGCTAAAATTTTCAGTTAAGATTTTCCTAACTGTTTCTCTATGTTTATCTGGTCTGCTATGCTTCTCAGTTACCCAATAATTTTGTCACACATTTCGATGAAATTTTGCAATGTTTTTGTCAGTTCTACTCATTACTGGCGGTCCTAACCTCTTTTCTTCAGTGATGCTCTCTTCCCCTAGAAAAATGTTCAATCCATTTGTACACTGCCGTTTTCTTCATGACATTATCCCTATAAACTTGAGCTAACATGTCTCTGATTTCACTCCCACTCTTGTCAAGTTTAACAAGAAATTTAATGTTTGTTCATTGCTCTAATTCAAACTCCAATATTCTTGCAACAGCACACAAAAACATGCAACAGCAAAATGAATGCCATTCAGCAAGACATCATCACATGTCAACATGAACACAGCCAGGATACACTGATATACCAGGGTTATGAAACCTCACCAAGTTGTTTGTACAATGCTGTCAGTGTAAGTGCATGGTGGCAAGTTCATGACCTTAATTGTCAGACCTCATATGTCCTAGATTCCCTTATGTCTGATATATTCTGTATCATGCATACATTCAACTGATATTAAGGGTCATCTCCTTAAAGTCTAATGAAGGTTTTTTTTTTTTCCCTCAGTCTCCTCAAAAAGTTTTCATACTGTTTGTCCATGAGGGGTGGCCTGTTGTGCTTGAATTCTTTAGGTGGACATGAATGAATGGAGGTCCATAAGTCAAC
Source organism: Cephalopachus bancanus (assembly GCA_027257055.1). Classification (NCBI taxonomy): domain Eukaryota; kingdom Metazoa; phylum Chordata; class Mammalia; order Primates; family Tarsiidae; genus Cephalopachus; species Cephalopachus bancanus. Next base: position 13,148,316 of record JAPVLO010000046.1, on the reverse strand, counting down.
AAGTGGGCTAATTCTCAGGGTTATCACAGGAATTCCTTCAGGGTCCTTTAATAACTATGGAGTCTGTGAAAAAAAAATGTATGAGGGAGACTCAAAAGAACCTAGAATTATCTTTTGAAAGGCAGGCTTCTTGTAGTACGCTCAGAATTTGCTCCTCTGGATCAAACAGTCAACTAGTTTTTATCTGAAAGTTTGAGAAGGTTGTATCACGATTTGCAGAAGATACTTCCCAAGTTGTGGCAAACAGGTGACTGGTTCTTCAACCATGACAATGCACCTGCCCACACTGCTGGCACTTGCCCACACTGCTGAGTGTTCAGCAGTTTTTGTTTGTTTGTTTGTTTTTACCAAAAACAGCATGACCCCTGTGGCCCATCCTTCCTATTCAACAAATCTCACCCCCCAAGTGACTTTTTTGTTTGCTTCTCTGGATGAAAAAAGTCCTCAAGGGGAAACGTTTTGAGTGTGGAAGAGGTGGAACAAAAAACAGCAGAAGTGCTAAGAGACATCAAAATTGATGAGTTCAAAAACTGTTTTGAGCAGTGGAAAAAGCATCTTGATAGGGCATTGCATCAAATGGGGAGTACTTTGGAGGTGACTGAAGTTTAAACATGCAAAAATACATAATTTTTTAATAAATAAATTCCAAGGTTAAAAAAAAGTCTAATGAAGAATATGAGCAAGGATATAGACAAGGATTATAATGGGTAATGCCCAAAGCATGGGGGGAAAAAGGTTTTTTTAAAAAAATCAATGTTAACATATTTTTGTGGGGGGTACAAAGACCCATTGCTTTCTAAACATCTCTTCCACCTTTTTGCTGATGACTGACATTTCCACATTAAGGTCTCCCCCTCCTCATTAAGTAATCTTACTGAACATAACCTGGAATTATAGTTTTGTTTCATATACGTGGCTTCCTATGCAATTCCCCTGGCTTCAATGCCAAAACCATTAGATTTTGACTTTACTCCTTTCATGAGGGTACTAGCAATTTATACTGCTTTTATTTATGCCTATTCATTTAGGTTACTCTACCATACTTAGGTGGGTGACACCTTTATTTTTATATATGATTTTTCTCCTTTTTCCTCACAAAATTGACCCACTGGATACAAACCTTGATTTTAGTAAATTATTTTAAAAACATAATACATAGTCACATATTCATTCCCCCAAGCTACTGAATTTTGTGGTATGAGATTAGGTTCAGTTGTTTAGGTAATAGTCTCAATGCTTTATGGGGTTCTATCACTGTAATTAAACTGTCTGATTTTTATTTAGTTGATACGTGTTGCTTATATTTCGCTTTAAATAAGACAGGAGATTTGCAATGCTTTTAAGAGACAGTAAATCACTGATTTTTTAAGCATATAATTAATATGATGTTTTCAGCACTTAGTTTCAAAATAACATCCCTTTGTTTGGATTTTATAACTCTTATTAGACTGCCCATTAAAGAGTTTTCAAGTTGGTATATTGTGTGCTTCCCAGTGTGAATTGATTCAATCAGATTGTCTTTTTCTTGAAAAGGGACAGGAAAGGAGAAATTTGAGAACAATAAGTTGTTATTGGGTGTGAAGGAAGAATAATAAAGATAGGGACATGGAAAACTGAGGTTGAGGAAACTGGAAGAACAAGTAGAATGGGTTTCTTGTTAGCATGGAGACCCAGGACACACCAGGACCATCACATCTCAATCTGTTCCTTACCTTGAAATTCCTTCCCTTCCCTTCTTGCTTTGATCCCTTTATTCTTTATTTTTAATTTGTGAATTATTATGAATACATAATGGTTGTACTTATTTATGGGGGGTATGTATGATGTTTTGATATAAGCATACAATGTATAATGATTAAATCAGGGAAACTGGGATATCAGCTCAAGCGTTTATTCTTTCTTTGATTTAGAAACACTCCAATTTCTACTCTTCTAATTGTTTTGAGACATATAATACAGTATTGTTAACTATAGCCACCCTATTGTGCTACTGAAGACTAGTTCTTACTCCTATCTAAATGTATTTTTTTTTGAGTTGGAGTCTCACTCCATCAACCAGGCTGGAGTGCAATTGCATGCACGCTCATGGCTATACCAGTGTCGACCTGCTGGACTCAGGTGATATGCCTCAGCCTTCCAAGTAACCTGCTGCTAATTTTTTGATTTATTGTATAGATGAGGTCTCTCCAAGTTGCTCAGGTTGTTCTTGAACCCATGGGCTCAGGCAATTCCCTCATCTTGGCCTCCCAAAGGGATTACAGCCATGAGTCAATGCATCCAGCCTCTAAATGTATTTTTATACCATTTAACCATCCCCTCTTTATTCCCTCCACTTCACAATACTTCCCAAACATTGGTAACCATCATTCTACTCTCTTATTTTCATGAGTTCATTTTTTTTAGCTCCCATGCATGAGTGAGAATGTGCGATTTTTATATCTCTGTACCTGGCTCATCACACTTAACATAATGTTCTCCAGTTACATATGTGTTGTTGCAAATGAGAAGACTTTATTCTTTTTATGGCTGGATAATATTCAATTGTGTATATATTATCCACTCATCTGTTGATGGACACTTAGGTTGATTCTGTATCCTTGTTATTGTGAATAGTGCTACAATAAACATGAGATTGGAGATATAACTTTGATATACTGATTTACTTTCTTTTGGATATATACCCAGCTGTGGGATTGCTGGATCATATCATAGTTCTATTTCTAGCTTTTTTGAAAATCCTCCATACTGTTCTCCATGGTGGCTGTACTAATTTAAATTCTCAACAGTTGATGAGAGAGCCCCTTTCTCCACGTCCTCACCAGCAGCCATTATTGCCTGTCTTCATTTTTACATATCTGGTTTAAATGTGACATCCTATTTCAAATCTTTTTTGACTCTCCTTTCTTCTCCAAACAGACTTAATCCTTCACCTGAATACATTTACTACAATTGAATGCAGTGCAACATTGTCAGAACTTACTGCCATAGAGTACTTTGTTTAGTTTTGTATGTTTTTACTGTTCCAACTTAAAGAGAGTAAGGAAGGAACTAACATACATGGAATACTTATCAGTTGGCAGGCAGCATAATGGTCACACATTGCATATTGCTCTTATAAAAGCCATGTGAATTAAGTCAAAAATTTCCATTATGTTTTTTTACCACCCTGCATTTTCTTTTATTATTATTTGTAAAAATACATTTATTTGGAAATTATTTTAGATGTCTATTTTTTTCTGCTAAGCCCCAGGAAAACATCCACTATATTTTGTTTACCTTTCAAGTATCCAGCACAAGGCTAGTACCTAATAACCAATCAATAAATATCTGTTGAATGAATGAATCAATCAATAAAAAAGTATTTTACGTCTCATTTATAAGTGAGGAAACCCAGTCTTAATAAAAGTAAATAACTCAAGGTCACTTAGCAAATAGGGGCAGCCTGACCAGGCTGACACCTATTGATCTTCATTCCAGTGAAATTTCAACCAGACCTTTTGGTATTTAACAATCACAGGGCAAAGGATAGTCATGGTGTCTTGTGTAAACCATTTTATTTTGTGGGGCTTTTTTATTTGTAGCCAAATGTAACCCTAATTAATACCCATCCTAAAAGAAATAAAAATGTTAAACTTGAACAAGTCTTCTGGCTTTAGGAGAAATCAAAAGAGAATGCACACATATACCAACAAAATAGATCTTTCAATTGGTTTATTAAGTAACTTTAAGGAAAGATGAGCTATGAATAAGGTATAGTTCATAAAATAAAGAACTGATGAGAAAAGCTTTAGGCAAAACAAATTTGGATTGTGGAACATTTAAAAAAAATCATTTATTTCATCTTTTAATATAACATGAATTATGTATTATGAAAATGACCTCATATGTAAATATAAAAAGTAAAAAATTATGTTAAAAAGGAAAAAATTTTCTTAAAAAAGAAAAAAATTTTCCTACAGTACAATAAAAAATGCACATTCTTTAAAAATCAAATTGAAAGTACAGTATAGAGATTTTAATAGATGATTATAAGGTAATATGGAGTAAAATTTTTTAATGCAAAATAAAATGTAACCTTTGACTTTGAAGAACAATGGCATGTAATTATAAATGCTTTCCCATACAAAATAAGCATGTTGATTTAAAGAGATCAAGATTAATAGCCATGTCATCTTTATATCTTTCATTCTCATTGCTTCCAATACAAAAGACACCACCACTGAGCCTGCACCAGAAGAAATGATCACAGCTTCATAGCATTCTACAAAGTAGGCCTCATATGCTGCATCCATGGGACAGGCTAAGGCAATCAGGGCTCCTTGTGCCATTGCTATCTTTTTAGGGAAACTTGCATCAATGCTAAGCCATAAATTGTGATAACAAAAAAAGAAAAACAAAACAAAACTGACTCTTTTGAATTTGGTTGCCCACATTCTCAAAAACTGTGCCTATTTACCTCTTGCTGCTTGCAGGATTCCTTTGTCTGAAGTCGATTGCCCAGACCTGACTTTATACAATGTTTTATTTATTAAATCAGTATGTTCCTCTCTCAGTCATCCGACTCTCATACCTCATGTTCACTTTGATAGTTCAGAAAACATGTGGCATCTAACCTTCATAGTTTCCTTTGTCAGATTACTTTCGTATAGTGATTATTCTTAAAATATTAGCTAAGTTAATTCAAACAAAATTAATCAAGGGCCTGTATTGTGCCAGGTGCAGTACTAGGTACTGTTTAGGATCTAGTAGGTCTATACAGTCTCAGCAATCCAGAGAAGGGATTTAATCTTCAATTCTGTTGTAAATACCATTCTACCCAATGTTTAACTTCCTTTTACTTTTTTTGGATTTAAATAATATGTCTCGGTTGCACCATTTAATAGATGAGAAAATATTTGCCCATGTCCATGACCTTCTCAGTGAATATTCACGTGAAAAATAAAAAAAATAGGGGTCTTTCAGATGACAACAAATGGTGAAATGGGAGAAGGAAAATGGCAGGTGTCAATATCAAGAATGTGAGGATGACTCCACATGCTGAGGAGATTTCAGAGAAGAGATGCAGAAGCAGAGACTAAAACAAACAGCAGTCCTGATCACTAGCAACTTGATTTAATTGTAGTCCTCAATGAAGTAAATGATTCTCTCATCAGTTGAGACCAAGAACCTCTGCCTCTACTTCACTACATGTTTTAAAGGATAAAGTAAAGTATAAAGGGATTAAATTTAAAGTCTTCTCAATCAGAATAAAGGAGTATTTTTCCACTTTTATGAATATAATGCTGCTTGTTTTCAAAATGCTAATTTGCTTTTTCATGATACACTTAGTAATTAGTGAGCAAAACTATAATGTACTGTGGGTATGATTTGTAGAGGTTTAAATGACAGACTTTAACTAGAATAATTTCAGTCTGATGTGTTGTTAAATAACAATATATTCTAAATGAATAAACTTGAAATAACTAAGCCACTGGGGACTATTGGCCACCTGATAATTAAACTTGATCTAACATGGACATCAAAACCAATTATATGTACTAAGCAGAAAGACAGGTCAACTCCTCGGAGAGATGAAATGAACTTGGACAGATGGACAGAATGCAAATCATGCAGGTTTCTTAATGAAAGAGAAATGAAATGCAATTTGAAGCCTTATAAAAAATCTGGATAGCTATTCCTAGATTTCAAATTGCTGAAAAAAATTATGTTGCAACAAGATGGATTGCCATATTTCCAACCACCAGGAAACCATTCCTTTAGAGAATTTAGATTTCTAAGTCTCCTAGGTGATGAGGTTTAGGACAAAATGACTTTTATAGTAATTTGGGATGCGTTTACTAGAGATACCATAACAAAGTGCCACAGATTAGGGAAAGTCAAACAACAAAAATTTATTTTCTCATGGTTCTGGAGGCTAGAAGTCCAAGACCAAGATGTCACCAGGATTGACTTATTCTGAGGGCCTCTCTCTTTAGATTTGAGATGGTTATCTTCCTCCAGTTTACACATGGCCTTTTCTCTGTACATGTGCATCCTTGGTATCTCTTCCTCTTCTTATAAGGTCACTAGTCATTTTGGATTAGGGCCCACCCCTACAACCGTGTTTAACATTTATTTTCTCTTTAAAGACTCTATCTCTAAATACAGTCATATTCTGAGGTACTAGGAATTAGGTTTCACTATATGAATTTTAGGAAGTTATAATTCAACTCATAACCATATTCAATGTACAATTTGTACACAATTTGGAGAACAAAAATATCAAAATATGGAGATGAATAAAGGGGAAACAAATTGAGTACCAACTGAGTACCTTATCAGAGAGAGGTTTTGATCTGTTGGTAGGGTGACCAACCACTCCGGTTTTCCAGGAACTATCTTGGTTTTAACATTGCAAATCTCATATCTTATCCTGAAATTGGAATGATTCATCATTCAGAATCATGTCTTAGATACTCAATAGCTACTGTTAAATGTAGAAATGTACTTAGTGACACATGGAATTATGATTAAAAAGATCATTTTTGTGTGAATTATGCTCAAGCAAACAGTCCTCCCTACAGAATATGGATAAGGAATCAAATCCAGGAAGGCCTCATGTCATTGGAAAGCTAAAAGATCTCCGATTTGTTATCAGGGTGGCACATTCTTAATTGCTGGCAAATGTCTCTAAAACGTCTCTCATTGGCAGACTGTGTCACACAGATGTAACCTGTATTATTTCTTCTTAGATTTAAGATTCTAAGATTTTTTCCCCAAATTTCAGGACTTTATTTAGGGTGATCTTAAATCCTATTTTTCTTAGGACAGTCTCATTTTACCTGTTGTGGCAGCATCATTTTTAGTAAGACCTTCTTCCATTCTCAAAAGTCCTGTTGCAGGATAAATTAAATGGTCATCTAACTTACATTGCTCAGAGTTCTTTCAACACCCATGTACGTCTACATTTTTCTCCTTACAAGATACACCAATTCCTCAGCTGGCCATTGCAGGCACAGAGATTCCTCGACCCTCTATGTGGCGCTTCTCTTTATAGCAATGGAGACAGGACTCCCCCATTTTATTTTAGACCCTGCTACTTGGCCAGAACTTGTGCTTGGACACTGAAAGAGAAAAGTATGTTTTTCCATTGTCAAAGAATCAGTACATGGGTGAATTTGGGGGAGAAAATTAGAGAGTTTAAAACAATGTAAATAAATTTGTGTGCGTGCAAAATATTTGTAATAATCATGAATTTTCCAAGGGTTTTGGGAATCATCTAGTTGAATCTCCTCATTTTGCCAAAAACACCAACAACAATATCAAAAAACTGAGGATCAAAGAATTGATTTGTCACAGGATATAATCTAAATTCATCTATTTAAAGAAAAATTCCTAACTACCAATGAATTAGATATTTCTATTACCCAAGTCAGGTATTTCTACCATATGAGAAGAACATAATAACTTTCCTTATAACAATTTTTTCTGGGCTTCTCTGTATTTTAAAATAACATATTTGTTTCTCTAAATGCAAACCTCTTTTGTGCGCCTTAGAAAAAGTATAAAAATAGATGTAAGTCAAAGAAATTTTTTAAAATTGTAAGACCACTTCCCAGAAATAATCACATATTTTCTTGCATTGTAGTTCTATTTGGTGCATGTGCTCGTGTGTGTGTGTGTGTGTGTGTGTGTGTGTGTGTGTGTGTGTGTGTTATATTTGTACACACATACATTTATTTATATACCTGTGTCTGTGATACAAACTGAGAGCACTCCATCTTATGATATACATTAACTCTATCCTTAAACCTAAAATATATAAGAACATTTAGTCAACTATGATGTTACTTTTGAAGATTTAACTGTTTAAAAAAATTTTTTTTTTGCTATTATAAGCAACGTTGTCAGAAAAACTCCTGTGATAGTGTTTGTAAATTATTACTTATATCTGTACCACTAGTTACCTGAAGTGAAAAATTACTAATCAGAAGTCTGCACTTTCTTAGTCCTTTTTAAAATGCGTTGCATACTGTTGCTCGGGAAGGTTATGCCAATTCATACACCTGCAGCACTATGGAAGCGTTTCTGTTTTCCTCCAACCCTTGACAACACTGGCAGTTCTCTTTTTATAGTTTATGCCAGCTTGATAGAGAAAAATAGTGTATTCTGGTTGTAATTTGCATTCCCTTCATTATGATTATACTTCTGCAGTTTTTACATGTTCATAGACCTTTTGTGAAGTGCCTGTTTCTATTTTTTAACCTTTTAAATTCTTATTGGTCGTTTATTTTTGTTACCACGTGGCAACAGCTGTTTATAATACCACACTAATATATTAATGTAATCACTTCTTGAGTTGATGTGTTATGAATAGATTTAATATTTGCCTATTTTATTGTAATTTTTTAAATTTAAAGTTTTAAAAAACGTTATTCTATTATGTATTATATTATCTTATTTGCTCCATCCTGAATATTATGGAAATACTCATTCTTATATTAGTAAATGCATTTTTATTATGGACTCATTCAGATTTACATTTATGTATTACTCCAGATATAAATTTGCATGTGAATCAAATGTGAGGTAGGGATGCTATTTTGTTTTTCAACAATGAGCTGTCTATGTCAATAATAGACATTAAAAAATCTACCTTTGCTCTTCTTATTTGAAATGAACCTTTACTATATTACTTCAAACACTAAAACACTGTAATGCATTTTAAGATATGACTCAACAAATTTCAGTATTCTACACAGATTTTACTTTTTAGAAATTATTTTGGATAGAGTTTCATGTACATTTTTCCTGATGAAAATTTTAATCACTTTATTATTTCCCAATATTAAATTAAGTACATTATTGAATGAATTTTAACTTAATGAAAAATTAAGTTGGAATAATTTATTTATCTTTATATAGGATCTTTGCATGACTCTTCTTTTTTTTTTTTTTTGAGTTGGCGTCTCACTCTGTCGCCCAGACGGAGTGCAGTGGCCGCTTCCGGCCACCGCAGCCTTGACCTGGTCTCCGGCGATCCTTCCGCCTCAGCCTTACAAGTAGCCGGAATTACAGGCATGTACTACCACGCCCGGCTGATTTTTTGATTTATTGTAGAGATGAGGTCTCGCTGCCCAGGCGGGTCTTGAACCCGTGGGCTTAGGCAATCCACTCACCTCGGCCTCCCAAAGGCGCGGGATTACAGGCTGAGCCACCGGGCCCGGCGACTCTTAATTTTTTTAAGTGTATTTTCTCAGCAAGTGGCCAAAGGATTTATTATTATATAAGCACCTAATGTTTTGACATATTGTATAGAGAATTCAACTATTTTCAGTTGATTTTCTTACATTGTATACATCACCAATCAAATTATTTATAAATATTAAAATTGACCTTTAAAATTCTTTTCCTCCTCCTGGAAAATTCATGATATTACAGAATAGTAGTGGTGATAGAAAGCATTCCTGTCTTATTACAGACTTTAATGTATGTGAGTATCTCTATTGTGATGTTTGCTGCTGCTATCAGTTATATAGTCTTTATCATGTTAGTAACTTTCTGTTTTAGTTATACTAAGAGGATTTTTAAAATTCAGATATGGATTTTTATTTTTATCAAATGTCTTCTAGTCTTTTTCAATATGATATCATAGTTCTTATATCACCAATTAGGATAATAAAACATTAAATTTTTTAATAATTTGTACCACCTCTTCTTGCTCAGAATAAATTTTGCACAGTTGTAAATAAGAATCTCTAAAATTTCAATTATAAAATATATATTTATTTATATGCATCTATATTAATAAACTAGGTTGTTTCATAAACACTTACATACACGTTGTCAGGATTTTATTTTTCCAAATTCTAGAGTTTTTAAAAAAATTAATATTGTCTGGAATTATCTGTTTCTTGGTTGCTTAGTAGAACATATTTATGATATCAATCAAGTTAGTGTCTATTTCATAATTATATTCTTGTCATATTTTTCCATTTTCGTGAGGGTTGGATAACATACTTAAATGACTTACTACAATGAACATCTTCATAATTCAAGTCACCATCCACTGCAGAATGTCAGGTTGGGGGATTCTGCTCCATTCAGTCATTCTGAGATTCATGTTCACTTCATTGTGTGGATTTGCTCTCTTCTAGGTTCTCCGTCTACTACACTATGCTCCATGTGGGAAAGACAGAGAACTCATGTAGGAGGTTGTTATGCTGTGATTCACATCCTATCTGTTCAAATATATCTGTGAAATCAGAACAAAGAGGAAAACAGATATTACTACACACTAATATATTTGCCCTATGAATTAACTGTATTCATTTGTATTTTTCTATGAAATTATGTGATTATTTAACATCTTTATAGTTATTAGTAGATCGTTGTATAGACTTTTTTATTTGCTCATCTCTGTCTATGGTCAAATGCTTTCCTTGCCTTCCTCAGTCCCATCTTTTCTCCTTTATGACTGCTTTTCTTCCTCCCTTTCCTGTTTTCTTCTTTCCTCGCTCCCCCTTCCTGATTATTCTCCTTTCTTTTTTTCCCAACACTTACTAAGTATATATTACTCCCATGACTTCAGAGAGCCACAAGTCTGTCTTGTTAGTTATACCTACCTACCGTCTAGCACTGTGGCCTTCTCAATTTGGACACTCATTAAATGGCCAAATTGGACTTAAATTAAGTCAACCATTCCCTGTGTTGCTCTAATAGCCTCTAAATTGTTTTTTCTACCTCGAGTAATATTCTAAATATCCCCCACACACTGCCAGATTCATTTCTCTGCAACACGACCCTGATAAACACCACCCTCCTGTACACAAATATTCAAATGCTCCCCATTGCCTGTCAAATTAAGTAGAGGCTGCTGTGATCTTCACCTGTGCAAGAACTCTCTAATCTTAGCTGATAGGCCTTATTTCTCATTACCCATGCATGCTTGCTTTGTGTTTAAACCAGGAGTTCCATTATAATACTTTCCTTACATTTGTGTTATTTTAAAAAGTTACAAAATGCTTTCATCTTACTCCAGGAAATTTCTTAGGTATTATCTCCACAGGAAAAGTCATTGTGTTTCTCATTCTGTCACTTATTGGCTTACTCATTCTTTTAGAACTTGTTATATCCTCCCTGTTACCCACAACTCCATGGACCATCTCTACTCTACTATATGGTACTGTAGATACAATTTTAATCAGGGAAGAAATGTATGCTAATATACTCTGAGCCCCTCATCATTCAAAGAATAAACACACATTTTGGAAATATTCTTTACTATCTGTCTGCCTTTTATATGTTAAGAGTAAGCCTAAAGACCAAACCAAAGTTTCTATTTGGAGAATTCTAGTCTGAAACAAGCTGATGGAGAGGTAATTTTGCTAGACCCAAGAACATAGCTGAATTCTCTGAAGTACTAAAAATAAAATCATAGGTTTCAATAATTCTTTCTGGGGCATCTTCCTCTTAACTCCAAATGAAAAAGACAAGAGTTTAAACCAACTCTTTGATAAAGGGCAACTACGTAACCAAGAGAAAAAATTATGGTGAGAAAGGTGACATGGACATAGAGCTCCTGATTAAATTAAATGGTAATGTCCATTTCTATTTTTAAAAAGTTTATATTTTATTTATACTTGATATTTCAGTAGATCTAACATAATTTCCAATTTAGATATGGAAAACTGAAAATGTGCAAAAAGTACAGCTTAATGCCTGGGGTAAGAAGGAAAGAAATTCACCTTTTTACAATTCAATCAAGTGCAGAATAGGAGCAGTTAATAATTGTAGAATATGAGTAATCAGATAAGGCATTTTCTAGTGAAAACTCATAAATTTTATTTTGGGAGTACATTAAAATTCAGTTAAATTTTAAAATCACAGCATATCTTGCGCCACTGTGAATAGTTGCTGTATCTATAGAAATCTATTTTAGAGATATGCAAGTACAAATTATAGAATGTCAGCATGCAATTTGATTTTATGTGCTTTTCCACTAATATAAATAATGAAGCATGCTGAGAGCATTCAGATACATTCAGCTGAGTATAATTAAAATACTGAGGTGTAACATGTTAAAAAAAAGAAACAAATTAAGTACTAAAATGAAGAGGTAGAAATACCAGCAATTTAAAGCGGTAACTATGTTGTGATTACAGTATTGTGAATAGACTAAATCTAATATTTTGGTTTAAATGAAATCAGTGATAGCTGGAAAGTTAATAGAAGCAGTGCCTTTATATTTTCTGCGAATAATGGAGAGGTTTCATTTCAGGAATACACATTTTTTGCCATCTCTGGAAATAAGTCTCCATGGTATTCTGAATAAGCATTCTCACCCAAATGGAACAAACTCTCTGATGAAATTGGCCACTGGGGCCTACAACAAATAATTAAAATGGGATTTGGGAATCAGTTGATTTTTTACATCCAACATTCCCTATTGGGTTAGCTGAATGAGGGTAAATCAGCTTCTTCAAACCATGTGAAAACCACAATTGAACTTCCTGCTGGTCACCACTAATTACACAGTGGTTGTGACTGCCCGCTCCTGGCTGAGGCAAATTTCCCTTTAGGATTTGTTGCTGAGACCCACCAAAAAACCAACTATTCATTCGTGCTTGCCAGGAACAATTTGGAATAAAAGATGCTAGAATCATAAAAACAAAGCGTGTTTGATTAACTTTGTTCTATTCTGTCACATTGAAAACTAACCTTAGTCCTACTATCTTACTATGGGATCTGTAGTTTCCTATGCCTTTCCAGTGTCAAGCCAAGTCTCAAGCCAAGTTTCAACTTGAGCTTCTAATAGTCAGGTGGAATTTGTGAGAACTGATGTATTACTAGATAAGTACCCGAGAAAAGGTGAATAGGAAGAAAACTTCCTTAGTCCTTGTTTATGTCTCCTATTGGACATAAACACTGCCTTACCATCTTTATCTTTAAACGTTGATTGAACTTGCCTGCGGTAGATGTTCAACTACCACTTATTATCAAACTCCTTTGACCTTATCTTTACTTCTTCTTAGAATTTCCATTTCAAGTGATTCATACTCAAAACAACCAAAGAATGATACAAAGTATGATTTAACAAAGTGCCCCCTGTAGAGGTGGATGACATAGATTCTTCCAAATACAAACTGCCCAACCTTTTGCAAAATCCTTAACCTCCATGAGCCTGTTTTCTCATCTGTAGCAGAGAATAGCAGTAGGAAGTCTAGAAAGTTTTTGTGATAGCTGCACAAATGCAAGTTACTCTGTGCCCGGCTTAGAGTAGGCAGTCAATAAGTAACAGCTGGTGTTTACTATTGTGATTTGGAATTGGTGAAAGGAAACATTAAATTTTCCTTATCAGCACAAACCTTCACTGTCCTCTTCTCTTACATAGCTTATTTTGTTTAAGTAGAATCTATGCATTATTTTAAAAATTTCTTGAATATTTATTGAGTTTGATATTTGAGGCCAGGCGCATTTGCTCACACCTATAATTACAGCACTTTTGAAGGCTGAGGAGGAAAGATTGCTTGAAGTCAGGAGATTGAGACTAACTTGGGAAACATAGCAAGACCCTATCTCTATGAAAAACAAAGAGAAGGAAAAAAAATGAAACAAAGCTTTTCTTCATTAAAAAAAAAAGATGGAAAACACTGGATACTGGGAAATCTGGAAATAATCCTGTTTAACTTTGCCCACTGCTTCTCAAACATATTTGACAAAGGAACACTTGCGTGTGTGTGTATGTGTGTATAACACCTACTAGCAAACTGCATGTGAGATTTACTCATAATGATACATCATACAAACAGAATCATTAGAGTTCACATGGATGGATAAATATGTACAAGAAACAATGATGCTTTTCTTACCTTTGTATGGTATTACAGATGTGGAATGTCTCCTCTACATACCAAGCATCCAAATCTTACCTATTCTCTTTCCCAGATAAAGGGCAATATATTTGTATAGCACATAATTCTTCTGCATTAAAGAATATACTGCCAGTCGCCTGTCATTTAGCATTTGGTTATATTCTGTCTTGTTTTGTTATATAATTGTCTTGTGTATGAGCCATAATGGCAGCTCCAGGGAATAGAGGAACATATTTGTCATTGATTTTATACCATCTAACAAAATCTGGCATAGTACCGGGAAAAATACACCATGGTGGATTTGCACCCTTTATCTTGTTCTTCTATAAGCACAGTGCTTTCCTTTTAGCATCCAAGGATTTATTGCCCAGAATGGTGCTCAAGACCCCACACATCAGCAAAAGAACAAAACAGTGAGTGAAATTATCCAGTTTCTGCAGAACTCATAAACATCCTGAATGTAGGTCACACTCATTGCCTGATGTGCTGTGCATGTCATGTTCCAACAAAGCAGCTGCCACGAGTAGCCAAACTCCCGGAAAGCGGCACAGACCCAAAAAGAGCAGCCATTTGGAAACACATTTTCATTGACAATTTGGGGAAGTTGGGCATTCACTTAAGAAAAAGCCATAATTCTGTAAGAAATGAGCAATTTATGCACATTATAATCAAATTTATTTTTATATCCAGCTACTCCTACATGTGGGATAATTCAGTCTGGGAAATCATGCTAATTAGTTAGAAAGCCATTACATTGTAAGTCTTGTAGCAGATGCAAATGCTGTTTCAAGTGTTCTCACGACCATAATGCATGTGCTTTTATTAGAATGCATTCCCAATATGGGTAGTTTGTTGGTGCACCAGGCTTTAAAGTTCATTTGAGGAAAAACACTTTCACAAACACCGTTGATAGCATTTCTTTTTATGCATTTTTGTGTGCTTCAAAATATAAAGAGAATCCCACCTGTCAGGAGATTGATCAGGGCAGTGAACTTTTTAAGACAAAATAATAATGATGATAGTGATAGTGCTGGATTCTAATAGCCAATGAGAGGCATCTTTGCTGGATTCAATATTGGAATATGTCCTTTGCAGACAGTGGAGAAGAGTAATGAGATCTAGCCTAGGAGTGGAAAGATGGAGATTCAGCAGCAAGGTTGCTGCTTGTGGGTCACCCTGGTCAAGTTACAAACCTATCAGATGCTGGGTTTCCTCACTATAATTGCAAATAACAGAACCCAACCTGTCTTCCTGACAAAGCTGCTGTGAATTTAAACTCAGCTTAATATATAGTTTTGTATTAAATTTTTTTTAAAAAAATTACTAATGGATTGAAAAGATTCTAGCCCTATAAAAAAGAAAAACTTAGTTCTCATCATATAATCTTTATTAAGGGTATCCTAAACTGCACATTAATTGTATTTCAAGATAAGTAATAAATCAAAAGGTCTGATTGAGGATCTCATCTGATCAAATAACTACCTGACAAAAGATTTTGTGGATGAGTTAAGGTTTTGGGATCCAGGAGAAAATAGACCGGAAAAGTAAATTTGGTGAAATTCATAATTTAGATTCATATTTTAAAAAATGTAAAAGAAATGAACATGTGCACTCTTTTTCCTTCATTTCCCCAAACAACAACAACAACAACAAAGCGGTTGTCCCCTCTTCCTATATGCCCATCCCAGGGAATGGCGCCTCCAACACCTAGAAGACTCTGTAGTCAGAAACTTAGATTTATCTTTATCCTTCTATCGGCCTTCATATCTCATCTAGCAGAAAATCCAGTTAATTCCATATCCTAAAGATCTTAAAACCTACTCCCTTACCTCTGCCTTCTGCCAAGTACTTTCTCAAGTCGTGGTCTTATTTCCTCAAGAACTTTACCTCCTAACTGGTCTCTATACCCTTGGGAGCTGTCTCAAATCTACTCCCTTCAAAAAGTCAGTATTGGGTTTTTAAAATGCACTTTAAATTGTTGCTATCCCCCCGCCTTTTTAAATTATTACTTTGAAATTTTAAGCAACTTGGATGGAATTAGAGTCTATCATACTCAGTAATCTTTCACAGAAACAAATAACTGAGTACCACATGTTCTCACTCATAAATGAACTCTGAACAATTATCATAATACTATAAAAAAGGGTTCGGCAGTAGTAGGAAACTGCCAGGTTGTGAGGGGGAGGGCAGGGGGAGTACACTTCATCAATAAGGGTACCTTATCTCAAACCAGGTGAAGTAGGGACCAAAGGGAGGCCCAAACTTTACTTGTACATTGACCACCTGTATACCAAATCCTGAATTGTACCCCACATCTTAAAAGAAAGTAAAATCTATATCACAAATATGTGATACACATTTCAGAGAGAATAAAATACCAAAATACCAGTCTCATTATTAAAAAAAATTAAATGGTTCCATGGAGCTCCCAGATAAAATTTATGTGCCTTGTGAATGGTTCCTGTTTACTTTTCCAGCCCTTTCCCTTTTACCACAGGCTCTAGGCACACTGACAGAGTGGCTTCTGTTGAGTTCCCAGGTGCCCCATGCTTTCTCTCACTTCAAAGCTTTTGCATCACTTCATTCTGATTAAAATGATTACAACCCTTTCTACCAGGCCAATTTCTTTTTTTCCTTTAGTTTTCAACTAAAATGCCTGTTCTTCTGAGAAGCAAGTACCTTTCTCACCAATATTTGGTTGAACCCATGCTTCTAATTTGCCTCAACATGACCTCTTATGTATCCAGATCACATAACACCCTTCCCTGTATACTGTCTTGGTCTTGAAATAACCTGGGAGGCCTTCAAGAAAGATTGTGTCTTACCATTCTTTTTCCAGAGTTTGGCACAAGTAGGTATATGATTTTCTTGATTAAAATGTATCTTCTTAATAAAATAAATGAATCATGAAAAATCTCAACAAATAACAAATTTAAATCCTTTTTATACTATTTCGTTAGCCTGACCAGGAGGCTCAGTAATGTCAATGAGAACTTTCAAATTACTCGAACAACACAGGTTCTTTGGCAGAGATTGTGAATTAACTTTTGCAGTGAGAAAGATCATAGCTGAAATCTCTGCTCAAATGTTACTTGTGTTGTTAACTGGGTCTCTGAGGCTCAATCTATGGAAACAAGGTGGGAAAGGAAAAAAGGAATCCCTCACCACTATCCCTTGCCCTACAGACACATCCACCACTATGTTCAAAAACAGACAAACACTACTAAGTATAATGTATTTCTTCAATTGAACCTTCTAAGGGTAATCAGTTAATTCTAGGATTTTAGTAATGAGACAATCACTAAGATTTAAAGTACCAAAAGTATCCTTCTGATCCAATTGAGGCATGTATAGTTATTCCTAATCTTTGACCTTTGAGAATATATGCAATCTGAACATTACAAAGAACTCCTCTTGCAGGAGTTAATTAAGCCTTGCAAAGCCCATTAGAGATAAGTATTTGCTGGCCTTGTGTCTTGGTTTCGCTGTTGATTCCTAAAAGCTTGTACATTCTTGCTATCAGACATTCAGAAAGGATCCTGGCAGGATTGGAGGAAACAAAACAAGTGAAAATGATGAGATAGCGTATAGACACATTTTTTTTTTTTGGTTAATTTAGGCCAACTCTAGGTGATAATTTGTTTCTTTCAGTTAATTCCATCAGAAGAATTATGGATGAATATAACTAGTGGCACAGTATAAATGGTGCATGTGATTACAAATCAGAGACAATTTCTTGCTTGGGAAACAATGGGCATTGGAACCTACCAGTTAAGATTCTTGTCTGTAGGTGACCTGGTGCATGAAAGTCAGCTATTTATTCTCTTTCAGGTCAACAGGAAAGGGTTATCCAATTCCCCAGAATATTTTCTTACTTGCTGAATAGGTTCTGAAAACACTCTATTTTAGGAGAGAGGGAAAAGAGAGAAAAGAGATCTTTCCTTCCATACAGACCACAGGTAGGAACCTATGACTTAACTGACAGTGATGTTCTCATGGCATTACTGATGGTCTTTTCCAAGAGCAAATTTTGGTATGTCAAGAGGGTCAAGGACGCGAGAATACCTTTGGGGAATACCAGAGGGGAAAAGACTCAGAAAGGAGCTTGTGGTAAATGATAGTCATGCTAACAGTCTCCTGATGGTGTTTCTTTAGGTCTTAAAATATGGAATTTCCCTATCAACTAATACACTCTGACCTTGTCTGTAGAATGACCAGCACTTAAGTGTTTACATTGTACTCAGTTCTTAGCTAAGTGCTGAGAGGAACATGAAAAAGAATACAAGATACAGAGGACTTGTCCCTTTGAGGCTTGCCGTATCTCTGAGTGCATTCTGGGAAACATGACAGTATAGAAAAAGACTGCACAATGTTATCTGCTTGCCTGTTGGTGTATTTGACACATATTCATTGAGACACTCCTAAGTGGAGAGCACCCTACTGGGGACCTAATACAAAAAGGGGACATATGTAGACATAAAACATGATTGATTTCTTTGAAACGATTGTGCAGTTTAGATAAAAGATACAGTAGGAAAACACATACCAAAGGGCAGGGATTTGGAGGGCTTCAAGTAAAGGTGTTGGTTGAGGGAAGGAAGATATGCATAAGAGAAAAGTTTCACATGCGGAGGAGAAGTTGTAAATTCTTCCCCCATGCCTTTCTGTTGATCTCTTGGGGTGGAAGACTTGTGCAATGAGTTTAGGAAGAGAGGTCACTATTTTCCAGGTACACCAGTATCATAATTTTTTTCCTGAAATTACATGTAGATGTCTATATGTAATTTAAATTCTGTTTTTTGATTCATTCTCTTGATAATTATTAAGTAGTTAGGTTTTTTAAATTCATACATTTACTTAAATAACGGTTCTTTAATTTTTCTATCATGTTTTCAGCATGAAAGATCAAGAGCTTTGAAATACGCTCTGCTTCTTGGTTGTGAAAGTGTGGGCAAGTTTATTTAACCTTCAGCACCTTAGTTGATTCCTCTGAAAATAAAATTAATACTGCAACCCATTTTCTGGGTGTGTGAGCACTAAATGAACTAGTGCATTGTTGAAAATACAGTGATGTTCTTGTTGCATAATCTGGACTCTGATAATTGTAGAAATATCGGAGTCTTACCATTAAAACACTGTAATCTATGTGGGACTGTAAGATGATTACTTAAAAACATGAGAATTGAATGATAAGGCTCATTATCAAGAGTATTATTACAGATGATCTGTGCAATGTTATCACTAAGACATTGTTCTCTGTCAAGAAAATGGAGTGAAGGAAAGACAGGGAAATCTGTATTTCTCTGTGCCCATACAAGCAAATTTTAGATTTGAATGGGAGCTTTTCATTTTTTATTTTCCTTAAGGCTTGGATTCAAATGCCCTGAAATTAGTTCAAACAAAGCTTACAAACATTTCCTTTTTTACTTAGTAAATGCAACCTCTTAGCCTAGCACACATTACCTGAACCAAAGGGTGGCCATCAAATGTGTGTATCAGGCTTTTACTAGCAAACATACCCCTACACAAAGATGCCAATATCTGAAAGAAAATCAAAAAAAGAGTGCCAATGGATTGCAGACAACTGATGTCTTCAGACTTTAGAACTGGACCCTTGACTACTTTAAAGCTCATCATGTAAACAGTATTATAAATCATCTCTCTCTCTCTTTCCCTTGTTTTCCTCCTCTTTTCTGCTTCATTTTTTTTCTTTCATTTCTTCCTCTTTAGCAAATGCATATTTTTCCTAAAGTCTATGCTACATTTCAAAACCTGGAATAATTGTATCAGATTTAAGTTCCACACTTGTTGGGTACACATTAAACAAAGTCCAATATATAAACCCATTAATTAATGAACCAAACCAATTAATGGGAATCATTTGCATAGCAGAAATATCCTTATATTGGCTAAGGAGAGTGTATAATATTTCTTTTAATTAGAAGATTCCTCATCACACATAAAATGTGAGTTCCTTTTCAGTAATTTCTATACATCTTTTTAGGAAGACATCTGTTGTGTGAAACAAGGCACACCTGCAAATCCAATTTCAAATGTCAATGTAGTAACACTTAGGAATTACTGATGAAAAAGAAAATATATCCTAGGCCATTATAGTCCAATCTTTCATTCTTGTTATCAGAAGGATTTGAAATAAAATGTCTTGCCTCCAATATCACTTCAGAATTCACTTTTCTATTGTTTTGACATGGAGGACAGTTTTGCAGATTTCAGCTCATGAGTAAATGATTCAATGTGACTTGTCCTCACCACAATTGAACATTATCATAAAACTATTATTCAAATGCCCTGAACAAAGGTTCCTAATCTTCTACCAAAGACATACAGTTAACTACCATTTTTGACATCTTAAGGAATTAATCACATTTCCATAAGTGCCAAAAGATACATAGGTGTAATGGTTTTTAAAAGTTTCCTTTTTAGTCAGTGAAGTAAATTGCTGACTCCTCACTTTTAACTTCCAAGAAAATTTGCAAACTGAACAGATAGTACATGCCTTAAAGTCTAAAGACTTATCTTGAAATACGAAATAGTTGCAAGAAAAAAAGTAATTACTTCATGTAGATAACTCCATCGAATAATCCTAGGTGGTTGATCTGGAGTTATGCTAAGATAGGAGAATTGGGCTCTGTTAGGGAAATTATAAAATGAATTTAAAAAGGAATAATAAGAAAGGCTATTTTAGACTTTAAGAATAATGAATTTGATCTGAACATAAAGTTTTGGATGTTAAAACTTGAACCCTTGAGGGATGGATTAAGTCAATTCAAATCTGCATATGATGAAGTAATCTTGGATAAAGATGGTGAAAGAATCAGATTTTTCTTTTGGGACAGGCAGCCCAGCATCCATTAAGCCTCGTGGCAAACTTCATTTTTTATTTTATTTTATTTTTTT
The DNA here is from genome assembly GCA_027257055.1 of Cephalopachus bancanus. Taxonomy (NCBI): domain Eukaryota; kingdom Metazoa; phylum Chordata; class Mammalia; order Primates; family Tarsiidae; genus Cephalopachus; species Cephalopachus bancanus. The sequence continues at coordinate 13,127,545 of JAPVLO010000046.1, read as the reverse complement.
AACCTCTGTAGCTTCACAACCTTCACAACCGCTGTTTCTGATGCCAGAAATATGCTTCTCTCTCTTCCTCTCAAGACTAACCCAGACTTCTTTTTTTCCCCAGCTGTCTGTTTGAATGCCTGGGAAGAGATTTCTGACACTTTCCACCTCCAACCATGACTACGTTAAGGTCCACATGATGGGCCCCAGCACATCTTGTGCTTTTCTTTCTCAGCAGTTCATTCACCTGAAATTATCTAAAAACTTATTTGCAATTAATGACTTTGTTTTAAATATTGGTTTTAACTGTAGACAAGGGCTGTGTTTATCATGTACATTGGCATAAGCTCAGCACATGGCACAGTGTAGGGCACCTCTCAGAGGCTTGTGAAATTTTGCTCTTGATCAATTGGAGAAAATGAAAAATTAGTTGAGTAAAACACACACATATATTTATTCAAAGAAGGTATATTTCAAGGTTCAGTGATTTTTTGGCTTCTGATCATTCTTATTGGGACGTTTTGGCAATAGAAGTCATTTAGCTATCACAGAAAACGAATATGCAAACACCAAGGCCGTAGCTAAGGAGGCCAGACTTAGCGGTTAAAAAGTAACATCAATTAGAATCATCTCAAGACTTTATTCCACTCACTACTGAGCTGGTAAGGCAAAAAGGAACATTTTTCAGGCCTACTGATGTCATGGAGGGGCTTGCTGCATCTGAGCATCTCTGCCTCAGGAAGGCTGTATGCCGTTGACTACATGCATGGAGAGAACACTGGAGCACCTGCTTTGGGAGGAAATGTTCTTTCTCAGCCTTTGCCTTGTTTTGTGGCTGTGATGAGGCTGAATTTTAAGCTTACACCCAGAGATTATGTTCCCTAAATAACACCATAATTTGGGGGATCGCATGCTGCTAATGGTGTTGTACAACTTTACTCTTTAAAAAATCAGCTCATAATGATAGCATTTCCCTGGTTGTTAAAATATTGCTTTCTTTGCTATAGTTCTTGAATAACGAGCCACAATTCTTCTTTGATTCATCCTAGATCTGCTTTGGCGAAGTGATTTCTTTTTCCTAGTTAACTTTTATTTTCTTATTAATCAATTTGATTTTTTCCCTCCTTAGACTCCTCTGTGCTAAGCTGCCAATCTCAAACTTTGTAAGTAACTCTATTTTAGAGAGTAAAAATAAATATATGGGTCCATTTTACAAATGGTTCCAGAAGAATTCCATGCTTTTCCTTTGCTTCAGATGCATTTAATGTCTGTATCTTTGCACAGACATCTCTTTAAGGCTGGCTTATTTTTTTCTGAAGTTAATGAAATTATTAGCTAAATAATCTCATTATTTGTGCAAATGCAATTAAACTCCTAAATGTGAAAGACAGTGTTTCAACTTCCATTCACTACTGGTAAGAGTATGAACTAGTGTAGCCAAAATAGTGGTGTTTGTTGAAACTGATTGTGTGTATACCTGAGGACTCATCAAGACTTTATAGAAAGTCTTAGATCCACAGCAAGACATTTTACAGGAAATAATTGTTGACATGCAAAACATGCGCTATGCATGGTCCAGAATGTTTTAGTTCTGAGGAGTATATTTACATAAACTAGCAAAGATAGCTCTCAAGAACATACAAACTAGTGAAAAGTGAAAGGTAAAAAAGGAGCATGAGAATGTAGCACCATACTATTTTTATGAACTGAAAAGCCACACATATCACTGAATGTATGTTTTAATGTTCTAATGTTTAAATATTACAAATATAAAGAAAATTATAGAAACAACATAATATCAATGTATCCATCTTCAACATACAATTTTATAATTCCCTCATGTTAGATTTACAGTTAAGAAATATCAGATTCAGCCAGGCTCGGTGGCTCAGCCTGTAATCCCACGCCTTTGGGAGGCTGAGGTGAGTGGATTGCCTGAGCCCGTGGGTTCGAGACCCGCCTGGGCTGCGAGACCTCATCTCTACAATAAATCAAAAAATCAGCCGGACGTGGTAGCGCATGCCTGTAATTCCAGCTACTTGGAAGACTGAGGCGGAAGGATCGCCGGAGCCCAGCAGGTCGTGGTTGCGGTGGCCGGAAGCGGCCACTGCACTCCAGTCTGGGCGACAGAGTGAGACCCCAACTCAAAAAAAAAAAAAAAAAAAAAAAATATCAGATTCACATTTTTAAGGAAAGATTTATATCTAAATAAACACATGGAAGGCTGATGTGAAAGACATAATGTACTAGAGGGAGTCTTATGGGAGAATGAGTTTGTTGATAAGATGTAAGTGATAAAAGATAATAAAACTACAATAGATGCAATGGCCTTTCTTGGGCTTTAATGATAGTGTACTATTAGCTAATGAGTATGAACAGTTCGGTTGTACATGATTTAGAAAGATGAGCAAAAAACAAAGGGTGACATACAAGTAGTCAACAAACACATGAAAAAATGCTCAGCCTTACTAATCATCAGAGAAATGCAAATCTAAACTGCAATGAGATATCACCTAACACTAGTAAGGATGACTGTCATTAGTAAATCAGAAAATGACAGGTGCTGGCATGGCTGTAGAGAAAAGGGGATGCTTCCACATTGTTGGTGGAAATGTAACCTAGTTCAACCTCTGTGGAAAGCAATGTGGCAATTTCTCAAAGAGCTAATAATTGAACTTCTAAACGATCCAACAGTCTGTCCCCGGGGAATATACCCAGAGGAACATAAAACATTCTACCAAAAAGACATCTGTTCACGTATGTTTATTGCAGCAATGCTCACAATAGCAAGAACATGGAACTAAACCAGATGCTCATCAAAAGTGGACTGGATAAAGAAAATGTGGTGCATATACAAGATGGAAAATTATTCAGCCATAAAGAAGAACAAAATCATGGCCTGAGCAGTAACTCAAATGCATCTGGAGACCATCACTGAGCGAACTAGCACAGAAACAAAAAACTGAATACCACATGTCCTCACTCATAAGTGAGCCTTGAACACTGATCACACTAGCACGAGGGGGGCATTAGCAGACACTGGACACTGCTGGGGAGAGAGAAAGGAAGAAGGGAGAAGGGCACGCACTGGGTACCTGATCCACTATTAGGGGGAGAGAGGGCCAGCCAGAAGCCCAAACTTTACCTGCATGCAACCTTCTTATGTAGCAAATCCCCTTTTATATCCCACAACTCTAAAATAAAATTTTAAAAGATGAGCAAACAACAATGAAATTAAGAGCTGTGTGTAAATTACTGCGTGTGTGCGTGCGAGCACACTTTTATTTATTTTTCTTCTTCTGATCATTTCCATACCTATGTAAATTTTTTTTCTGAAGTTTCTCTAAGTTTTCTCTTCCCTTCCAACCTGTGAGTCTTGAAATCAAACACGTCATTTAGAACCTAGGAAACATGGCCTGGAACTCGCCTCCCCTGCCAATTTAATATTCTGAGTAAAATTTTGTCTGACTTTGTCTGAGGATGGTTCAAAGTTGTTTCCAGAAATGTTATCTCATCATTCCAGTTTGAGAGACATTTTCGACCTGGATCTTTTTCATTTCTGATTTTATCTTCTTGGCCTTTCACACTCATCTGCAGCACCAAAACAGATACCTTCACCTTTCTTATCTCTTTTATTCTCTGCTATGTTAGGTCTGACCTCGCCTTCCTGTAATTTAGGGTTATATTGCTCTTAAGACCAAAGGGCCATGCACAATTTCAAAGAGCACCTTATTTACTCCTGACAGAAATGGGAGTTCCTAGCTGAGTCCTATCTTCCCCTCCTTGTCCCCCCAACAAACACACACAGCCTTGTCTTCCAAATAGAGGCCTTTTCTCCTGCAAAGCCAGATCAGCTTCAACAAGGCAGTGGAAGGTATTCCCCATGTTAAGACAGCACGCTCTGGAAAGGGAATGAAACTTGAACTGGCTGTGGGAGAAGACACAAATGTCTGCTAAGACATTCCCATGCAGCAAAGGGGAGAGTATTCCAGTGAAATTTTTAGAAGTGCAATTAGCGAGTTAAAGGCAATTAATATTTTCAAGGCTTTTTAAAATAGATATTGACAGATGACTTTTCAGAAGGATTTATAAGTAATTTATACTCTCATTTATGTTAATATAAATGTGCCTCTTTCATCTTCCGCCAACTGGCAGTGCTGTGTGTATATTAAATTTAAATAGTTACTAATTTGTTGAATTAAAAAGTGCGTAATATTATACTATTTTTATTTATTTGATTCCTCATGAGGGTGAACATCTTTCTTTCAACGTGTTTGTTATCATTTTGGGGAATTATCTTTTTATATCCGTTACTCATTTATTTACTGGTGTCTTAATTTATTTATAAAAAGAATTTGGCTTTGTATTCCATCTAGAGTGTGTTCTGGAAAGTAGTCTAATGGCAGGGTTCATATTTTTAAAAATAAATTTTCTATTATTCTAGCTTTTTTTATTGTTCTTATCATCCTATGCTGATTGGAGATGTCTTATTTATTGCATAACTTATTTTATACATCCTCAGATTGGCTTATCCTTTGCATATAACAGCATTCTTTGCTGAAAGGGAGCGAAATATTCCTTTTTGCTAAAGTTATTTGAAGATAATAATGGAAATATTATCAAATCAGAAAATATTTTAAAACTAGCTTTTATTTTTCAATACTGTATTCTATTTGACTTTTTTCTCATGCACAGTAAGTAACTGAAGAAATGTTCTGCTTATTGACTTTAACTCTTGGCAGAAAATTTTAATATATTTCAAAAGAAAGTATAGGAAAATAAGTGTCATGACCTCCCTCATAGTATGTTAAAACAATGAGCATATTATCCACATTCAGATATAAATTTTTGAAATTTTAGTGTTGATTAACACAATTGGGTTTCCTAAATGGAGATACTTCATACTTATGCTCATTCATTCATTCATTCATTCACTAATTTAGCAAGCAAGATTTCTCAGGGTTTGTAGTGGTTATAAAATATGGAATGGTTAATATAGTCTTGTTTTCTCTGTTCTCCATTTTGGATTTTTTTTTTTTTTTTTTTTTGAGTTGGAGTCTCACTCTGTCGCCCAGACTGGAATGCCTCAACCTGCTGGGCTCCGGTGATCCTTCTGCCTCAGCCTTCCAAGTAGCTGGAACTACAGGTGCACGCTACCATGCCTGGCTAATTTTTTATTTATTGTAGAGATGAGGTCTCGCCAAGTTGCCCAGGCGGGTCTTGATCCCGCGGGCTCAGGCAATCCACTCACCTCAGCCTCCCAAAGGCGGGGATTACGGCTGAGCCACCGAGCCCGGCTTCCATTTTGGATTTTATTTGTTTGTTGATTGGTGTACTAGTAAGTAAGCTTCTGAAAGGAATATGGACTAATTCAACACAATGAAACATGTTTAAATACATGTATGTAGATTGAATGAACAACCTTGGAAGGTAAGGTGCCCATTGCAGAATGCATGAAGGGATTTCCAGGGAGAACTGGGCTGAGAACTGCAAATAGAATAGTAGCCATTAATAAGCAATGCAGAATGGGAAGAAGGGGCATGGCTCAGGACTGAAAAGGAACAAATGGCATTTTCATATTCAGTAAAAAGGAGAAGATGAAATAGGAAATTGACAAACAGATTAGCTTTATGCCAAATCATATAATTTTTTTTAAACTGCAAAAAACAATGGCCTGTTAGCTCTTAGAAGAGAAAAATATTATCTCTAGGAGTCAAATAGTCATGTCCAAACTAGAATCTTTTTTTTGTAACTTAAAAATGCTAAGGCTGTGATTCAAGAAAATGCAACAGAAATAACATACATATTGTAATAGCCTTATAGTTAAAGTGAAAATACATTGAGTAAATTCAAAGAAAACAAAGAGAATCATTATATGGTAAAAGGTATATTTGAAAAGTGCTTAGAAAATTTTGAACTGGGAGTCAGGCATGGTGGCTCAGCCTGTAATCCCAGCATTTTGGGAGGCCAAGGCAAAAGGTTTGCCCTTGCCTGGTCTCACCAGCCTGGGCAAGTTGGTGAGACCTCGCCTCTACAATAAATCACAAAAACTTGCAAGGCGTGGCGGCACGCATCTGTAGTTCCAGCTACTTGGAAGGCTGAGGCAGAAGTATTGCCTAGCCCAGCAGGTCAAGACTGTGGTGGCCATGAGCATACCACCACACTCCAGCCTGGGTGACAGAGTGAGACTCCAACTCAAAAAAAAGAAAAAGAAAAAGAAAATTATGAACTGGAGAGACTGCTACAGGCCACCAGGATGCTGCCCAATACATTTTCCATTTTAACACTTTTCTCAGTAACTTGAATGACAATAGTATCTTGAAAGAAGATTTTTCAAATTGTTAGCTAATACTGTATTACTTGTCAGATGTGTTGATTGTCTAATTATTTATTGATCTAAAGTAGATCTAAGTAGAATGGGAAGAACAAAATGTAAAGATGTGAAATTATTAAGACTAAATGTACAAATCCAAATTTAGATCTAAAAAATTTTGAATGAATACAGGATGGGAGGGGCATGATATATTAGTTATCTATCACTACATAACAAATTAGCCTAAAAGTAGCAGCTTAAAACATGAAGATTTATGTTCTCCCACATTTTCTAACAGTAGAAATCTAGTAGACTATTAGTTAGGTAGTCTGACTTAAGGTTTTTTATGAGGTTACATTCAAGGCTTGATTGAGGATGAAGGCTTTGCTTTTAAGATGACTCATCACATGGCTGTTGGTGAGGACGGGCTCAATTTCTCACTGCTTGGATTTCTCCATGAGGATGAAGTGTCTTCATGACATAGCAGCTGACTTCCTTCAAGGTAAAGGAGTCAAGAAAGAGTATGGCAGGTATCAGAAGTATCTATTATAAGGTAGCCTCAGAAGTGACATACTTTCTTGAGTGCCATGTTCTACTGGTCACATGACCAAGCCTGATACAAAAGGGCTTGAAGTCAGAAGGGATCACTGAGGGCCAGAATATATGACTGGGGGCCAGAAGGGATTACTAGGAGCTACCGTGGATGTTGGTCACCATGCATGATCTTGTTGGTTCATAAATAGTGTAAGTTATTGGTGTCATATAAATGCCAAAAAAGTATATGTGATAATAGGTGGCATCAAATACACACATATTATCCACTGTGTACCAGTAAAATCATAGCTCTGATTTTTAAAAAAAATCAACCTAGAGCTCCATATTTCATGAGAAATATACGTAAACTGAAATATATTCATAAGAAAAGTTTAGAAAAATTTGAAAGTACAAAAATATGAAATGGAAGAAGGGCCTGGTGTTCTTAACCTGCATAAAGAATCCTGTACAAGAGATTCAAAAGTCAAGAATCAAAGAGCCAAGATGTCAAAAGGGAGTAGACTTGTGTTGTGTGTTAACAAGTGGTGGTGATATTCATCAGTAGGATGAGCACTTCAAAAATACAAACATACACACACTAAATAACAGAAAACCTGTGTAATACCAAAGACTGTAAAAAATGGAAAACTACAGAGTTCTTTATCACTGCTTCTACTCACGAAAAAATAAGATAGCACTTGGTTAAGATATCAATAAGTATGTTTGAGAGGGAGTTGAGCACTGAATGAATTATTCATTCCTATAGTCATTCTTTCAGGAGAGAGTAAATGAGCATCCACTTACTAAATGCTGAGAGGTTTTTTTTATGGCCTACATTGAGAGAATGAGCAGGCAAAAGCCTGTTTTCACAAGGTTTCTGATTGTGAGAGATGTACAATAAACACAAAAATAAGCACACGGAATACGCTTATTTCACTGAAATAAAACAAGCTAAGCTAATAGAATGTGATATGGTATTTAGAGTGGTCAGGGAAGTTTCCTCTAGGGAAAGGGACATTAAGCTAAATATATGAATGTCAGAAGGATCTGACTCTGTTAGAATGTTGAGAAAGTCTCAAGTGGACTGAACAGTAAACGTAAGGCCTGTTGGCTCAGTTAAGGATAGTATGTTCTATCCACAGGGAGTTGGTCACTCTGACTTCACCATCACAAGTGACACAGAAGGTGGGAGGAGACCAAGCAGAAGAGGTATCCTCAGGTGGAAAGTATATGACTTGTAGACAATAGTAATGAGTTTAGGTTTTATTTTACTACATTGAAGAAAATATGTAGGCTTCAGTCAGGAGATGGATATATAGTCTATACTACATTTTATAAAATCATTTTGTTTGCTTTGTGACTAAAAGGGCTGAACTAAGGGAAACCATTAGGTGAAAGTGGGAAAATGTACAAAAGACTTTTTATTGCTCTTGTTTGGGAAAGAAGAGATGCTTCAAATTATTTGTTGATACATCTTCTGGATCAGACTTTGACTGGTTTCTGGGAATAAGAGACAAAAAATAAAATGTATATTTTTAAAAAGCATGCTGCCTACTGAGGGGTTTAGGCATGCACAGCTGTGATATAACTCTGGTGGTTGATGGGGAAAGAGAGATTAATGTGTCAGAGCAGGAACAAGGCTGAGTGAATGAGAAGGTACCATATAGAATGTATCTGCCTGAAAGCTGGACAGATGATCTTGGAGCTTCTTTTCAAATATGGAATTCTATGATTCTTCTAAAGTTTCCAAAAGACTTTCACTTTGTTCTGACTTTGACAGCTTAGGGTCATGGGACATACCTTCCTTCTGCACAGCCATGAAAAATGGGGAATCTGATATATTTTTGAATATTTGAGAGCAATGGTTTCTCTTCTCCTCATGTAGGGTCCCTGTTAGTTGATCCCTGAATGAGGCTATTGTAAGACCATTTAGAGAGAGGTACATGACATAGTGTTTCTTACTCAGGATTCAAGTCTAAGGTCAGTATTACTGAGTCTTTACTGATCCAATTATCCCTTTAAGTCCTTGAGTTTAATTTTTAATTATTTGAAAAACAAAAATCTTTTAGAACCTAATGTGATTCTACTCATGCCACGAAGGTATTGAGATGATAAAAATTGTCGTAATTGCAGATTTTGACACCTGTTTGAAATCTGTGGGAAAGTGAATGGCCGTCTGAGAGATCATAAAAGTGAATGGCCATGTGAGAGACATCGTTTCAATTTAACACTGGGTTAGAATATGCTGGAGTCGTGGTGGGTATCACATTTGGTTGGCCACCACACAATGACCTTTCAGTATGGTGATTTTTTTTTCAGTGTCTTCAGACAAGCATAAGTTTCCCCAAGGGAGTGAAAAGGAAAAATGGAGCATGAAAATAGAGTTAGACTTTTTAGCACAGATCACCAGTATTTCATATTTGCAAAGAGCTTGAAACCATTTATGTTAATTTCTTCCCCATGCCTGTGATGGGTGTGTACTGCAACCCTCATTTATAGATCAGAAAACCAAAGATAGTAAAATCATGTAGCTTACAGTTGGCTTCACAAGAAATATATTACAAAGCTGGGGAAAGAATCCTGGTTCACACTGGGGTTATAATATCTGGAACCCAGCAGCATCTGATTGTGGACCCAATATTCTCTCACTTAATTACGTGAGTGGTTTTGACAATGTAAGGTTTTCTGGCCCTTAGATAGACCCTATTATGAAATAAATGTTGTTTTCTTCCATTCTTTTACGTAGATTGTCAAAGTATAGAGCCCAACATGTCATGTGACTGTACTCATGACAGGTCACTATTTAATTCATAAAACAACTACATACAAAGTGACAATTTTACATACAAAGTAGAGGCAAGAGTCTACTTTGCCTCTACTTTTACATACAAAGTAGAGGCAAGAGTCATCAAGTTGTACCCTTAGATAGACAGAAATTAACTTGTAGATAGACATTTCATAGAGACCAAGGACAAAATAAACTGATTTTAGGAGTTTATGAATAACATTCTTTCCCAAAGTATGTTCCATGGAAACTTAATCTTTGCTAATAAAAACAAAGTACCAAACCTTAAAACATAAAATGATGCATTTCTAGTCAAATAAATTTGACTTTTACTGAAGGACTTGACCTCTACTGCAAATCTTATGAGAGCTTTTAAAATGATAATTCCTGAAATAACTGTAAGAAGGGAATATAATATGCAACATTTCCCAAGCTTATTTGGAATAATTTATTTTCTTTTTTTCTCTGTTGAGCATGAAACAGGACTATGTTTCATAGATCAGTTGGGAAATATTGGAATGAAATTTCTCCTGTCTTGGCTCTTTAGAAAGTTTTACCAGTATTGATCTCAGGTTTTGCCCATGAAGTTGAATTTTCAAGCTTGCCCTATACCAATTTGTACTTCACCCCTCCATTTCCCAACTCCAAATCAAATTTGTGGAAGAGTGGGAGGTGTCTGCCCAAGCTAACCTGGTGTCTTCTTCACAGGCACGGTGGCCTGTGAGATGTCCAGGCAGCACTAAGGGACAACCACACAAAGAGACTTATCAAAAGCTTTTAAATTATACTTGAAATCCAAGAAGTGCCTAAATTATTTTCATCTGAAGAAAAGTTTCTGTTATAAACACCAACTCTCTCATGAGTCCTTAATCCTGCTTTCCTTAAAACTCTTGAAGAAGGCAAAATTTATTTCCAAATGTGAATATATGTGAATAGTAAATGTGAATATTTAACAAATTTAAATAGTTAATAGGTAGAAATGAGGTCTCCTTAGAGTTCTGCACACAGTTTGGGGGTAAAGTAGCCAAGGAGCTTTGGGGCTGAACAGGAATTAGTTGCTATGGTAGGCCTGAGACTGCCTACCCTTAGAAAGTCCTACTTACAAAAGAAGTCTTTGGTGTCTGGGAACTTTGCTGGTAAACAGTTCTCTACACTGCTATAAAATTTTTCCAAAATAGTAAGAGTGGCTCATTATGCAAAAGCTGTATAAACAATTTGTTTATGTTGGAACCCTGCTTTGCTCCTGGATACCTGGAATTTTGGAATGTGCTAGGTAGAACGTGCTTCTGTGACCAACCCCCAGTAAAAAGCAGCTTGGACACAGAGTCTCTAATGTATGTCCTGGTAAACAATACTTCCCAAGGGGTATTCAAGTCCTACATGACGCCACTGAAGACTCTTTAAAATTAGTGCCTTCACAACAAGGGTCTTTCCCCTTAGCTGTGTTTTCTTTGGACCCTTTCACTGTGATAAATCTTAGCCATGATTACAACTACACATTCTTCTATCAAATCCCTTGACTTGGGGGTGGGCTTAGAGGTCTCTGGCACAAGGTCCCTATCTGATTATCTAAGGACAAGACCATTTATGTTCTTTTGTAAGATCACTTTCCTTTTCCATGTGTTCATTTTACCTTATCTAATTTAGCAGAAATATTAGACCTGCAAAAGTGAGTGTTCTATTTAGACACTTCTCAAATTTCTAGACTCCTCTGTGTTTCCGTCCTTCAATTTCTCCACCTCAACTGCAGCATACATTTTGTCTTTCATAATAATATGCAATAGAAGTGACAGAAGTTGCAATAAAAATACACCCAAGCATAGAGAGTGAGACAGAGAAATTGAAAAAAATTCTCATATTCTTAAAATTATTTTCAGCTCAGTTGGGAGCGAAACATTATAAAATTTCTCAAGGAAGCCTGCTATCCTGAGATTTGAGGCCAGATTTGTTGATTCTAGAAGTTTGTACTCAGGGTGCTGGAAATAAACTTCTAAAATTTTGGACGTTTTCAGGGGGTTTGGGTGTGAATTCCAGGAGTTTGAAGATGCCCATGGGGTCAAGAAGGTATGCATAGACAGGAGATCTTGAGACAGTCTAACATACACAAAGGGGATGCACATTTGAAAGCTATCACAACCCTAGAGTGTTGTCTATACAGAACAGATGCTGTGATGTTGAAAGATTCTAGGCAATGTCTAATTCTGCCTCTTTTCCTGCAAGTTTTTAGATTTCTGCTGTCATTGGTGGTATTATCTCTGTGCTGGAGAAATTAAATGAAGTTAATGTCACGCTTGGTGTGGACAGAAGAAAGGGATGATAATGCCTACAGTGGGACTATGAGGTAAGTCATCGGCAACAGGGACTCCTGAAAGCTGTGACTTGTTGAGAGAAATTGTGATGATGCTCCCTATGTGAACTCTTTGTTCTTTTCCAGCAGCCTACAGAGCATTCTCCCTCCACCTCAGAGTGTTCCTACTCTCCTAGTGTCAACATGTCTTTTACAGAACTATGACACTTAGGACAGATCTTGCCCCAACACAAGTTGTACCTTGACCTTTTACTGTCACTGAATAAAGCTTGTTACCCTATGCCAGTCCATCCAGTTACAAACAGACAATAACTTTGAGCTTTTCAAAGAACTGAAAATATTTGCTCACAAGTGATTCTCTCTGATCTGTTTAGAAATATTACCAATGGTCTTGACTGTTATGAGAAATAATATCTCTGGGTGTACAACTGAAACAACAATGGAGATAATTATTTTTTCTTCTATTAGCTCCTGTAACGAGCAGTTTTCTCCAGAAACCACAGAGTATATTAAACTGCACACTACCCTGGAATTTTAAAAGGCTAAATATGACTTCATTTATACTAAAAGTCTTTAATTTTCACTGGTGATAAAAACAGAATCAATGAATTTGAGTGTCAAGAAACAAAAGTATTTTCTTTCCAGCCATTGTAATTTCTACTCAGGGTATAATGGCTTTGAACTTTGCAAGATAATAAAAAAATATATTAAATTTGCTTTGTATAGTTGCTCTAAAGATTTAAATTTCTTATTTATTTAAAAATATTTCTTGTCTAGTTATTTGCATAAAATATGAGCTACAACTAGATATGCTATGTTGCAATATATTTTTCTAACATTCCAACAGTTTACTTAGCTTATCTTTAATGCCTCATTACTAATCTCATCAAGACTAATTTATTAAATGTCTCAATGGATTTATTTTTGTAAATATGATAGATTGCAAAAAACATTTGTATATTTCAGTTATTTCCCATTTTATTTAGCATGTTAATGCTCAAAATTTACATCCTTATGCTAAACTGGACAAGTAGGAGTTCTCCCTCTTATGCAGATATTAGTATGCAAATTAATGCACCCTGACAGGAAGATTAAGTTTGATTTTTGTCATATTTTTCACTCCTTTTCTCTTCCCTCTGGCTTCTGGCATCTGACTTAAGAATCTACCCATAGATGCCTCTTGGACATTATACTGAGAGCAGCCTTTGGAATATGTTGTGAATAGTGCAGATATACTTATTTAGTGAGAAGTTTTAGTTTGTGACCGAGAATTCATCTAAATAGTCCTTCCACAGAAAGAGTTTAGTCTGCTATTTAGTCAAATGTAGAATAATAAGCTACTTTTGCCCTACCAAACTTCTCCCAATCTAAATCCCAACTTACAACTCTGATGTGGATGCTTGCCTTTGAGGAAATGGGAAGTTGTGCAATGATGAGGAAGAATGGTCTGGTTTGTGCCTCCACTTTGTTTGAAAAGGAGCATGAGGACCTGAATGTACATTGCACTGAGTATTTCATAGGCATCATGTGTCTGACAAGGTTAGAGAAAGAAGCAAGTGTGCTGAACAATAACTTTCTATAAACTGCAGTCTTTTTTGACAAATACTACATGGTAAAGCTAAAGAAATCTAAGACCTGAATAAGTTCAATTGTCATTGACTATGGGAGTGCTAGTTCTGGAAAGGGATGACAGTTATGATACCTTTACTAAACATTGTGAAAACCTTTACACTTCAAATGCAAACTATGACCTTCAAGCAACGTCCTGCTATCTTAATAATAGGTTTAAATGTCAGTTAAATTATTCTGATGGTGAATCTTTAGAAAATTCTATCACAATAATCAAATAGTCAAGTAATCCTAACAAGGGCAAGAAAAAATGATGGCAAAGAGAAAGAAGGGAGGGGTAAAGGAAGGTAGCAAAGGCAGGAAAGAGATCAGACTAAGGAATGAGGGTAGAAGTTAATTGCTACAAATCCCGCATGTTTGTACATCTAAGTCTTTGTGCAAAAGGCTAGAATGTCTTGATGAATGTAGAGTGTGACCATTTGAAATAAGATCATTAAAATAATCACTCACCCAAAATAACACCTTGTGGAAAGTCACATAATCATCAGCTACAGTGCTGCCAAATACCTCTGACTTGAAATGCTCTTATGAAACCACTTTAAATTAACAACCCTGAATGGTGAACACCATTTCTTTATTTAGCCATCAGACATTTGATAAACATTTACTTGTTCCAGTTTTGTGAGAGGTGCAATGGAGATAAAAATGTATATATTCAAGTCCCTTTTCTTGAAAAGTTCAGGGAGCATTTAGGAAATGGGCAATTAACTAGCAATTGCAATCCAGCCTGACATGGTATCAGAGAAGAATAAGTATATGAGCAAGAAGGGAATTTACCAAACTAGCTGAGGGGAAGGGAGGGCATTCAGGTAGGTCTTGTTAGAAATATGGATAATGTTATGAGAAACATTGTATGACATATTGCAGGTTAAGAATACCACCCAAAGAGCAATGGCCACCTCCAATAATTTTTGGTATTAGTCAGAAATTAAATTGGAAAGGGAACAGGCTAAAGAATGATAGACCATTCAGAAGGCCGAGAGGCAAGTCAGGAGGGTTTTGTCCAGGAAAGAGTAGATGAGGATCCAGACTGTGTCAGGAACAGTGGGTATAAGAATCAAAGAAATGATGAAGAAAACATCAAGGAGGTTGAATGAATTAAAAACTCATTTATTTATTCTTAGCTATTTATACAGCACCTAACATGTAATAGGTGGGAGCTCCGAAAATATTAAGTTAAAGAGAAAACAGGGCATACAATATACATGATATTGTTAACATTGTGTTTGTCATTTCTACTGGACTATCCCCAAACCAGTGAGGGCACAGGCTTGATCTGTATCATCACGTGCCAGATGACATCATAATGGCTCACTTTCCCAACTGATTGTAACCTGTTAATCATCCTATGCTCTGTCATGAGAATCCTTTCATTGCAGATTTCAAGCCTTTTATCGCAGAAAATACTTTGAGTTTAATTTTTTAGATCAAAAGAAAACATTTTCCTTTTAAAATGATGTGATAGATCATTAGCAGGAAATGAGTTTATGCTTTCAATCATTCCAAACTTTTTGTCTAATCCCCAAGAAAAGAGTTTTGTAAATGTGGGCCATTAAGAACAAAAATCTGGCTCTGCCATTTACTTGCTGTGTGATTGTGAACAAGTTATTAAAATTGCGCTGTGCCTCACTTGTATCATTTTATAAAAGAGACATAATTGTATTTATTTTGCAGAGTTTGGGGGGAATTAAATGGGCTCTCATATATGCAGTGCTTAGCAAGTGCTTAAAAAGGAGGAGATGTTCAAGAAATTAAAATGTTATTACATTCCAAGTCACCAACTAGCAGTGATGACAAGAAAACATTGGGGCCATCTTCTTTTCAGTTATCAAGTCAATTTTCTTATTAAAACCAAGCAACCTCTTAAACTTCTATTCAGAAAATGTAACAGTTTCTGGTAATGCATTCTTTGGGGTAATCAATTTCTTCAGCAATCTCAGTGATGGTTTTAATTGCTGTTGATACTTTCTTTGGAAAACAGAGACTTTCAGAACCAATAAAATATTCTGAACCTAATGTAAACTTCATGGAGAATGTACCCAATATATACCACATTGTTTATCCTTCCATTCAGTCATTCAGTGCCCTTTTATTGAGTATCTATCTGGCATCAGGCACTGTCCTAGTCACTCATTTTGCATAGATTATTGAGATGCATACTTCACTCTCAGATAATTTTTAATCTAATACAAATCTCTGGAACATAAGCAGATAGTTGTGTTAGAGCAGAATTAGAAGTTTATACAAGAAATGGTAGAAGCACAAAAGACCCTCTTAGGTATTCTGATAGTGTGTTCATGAAAATTTCAAGTCATGGGTTACTCTATTTTTCAAAGGAAGAGTAGGAGGGACAAGTGGCTGATAACAACTATAAGATTAACAGTAGACTTTGATGTCTTGTTTGTTTTTAATTTTTTTCTTTAACATTTGTCACTTTCGAGAAGTGACAAGATGGTAACGGGGCAACCCGGTCTCTGAAGCCCTCTGCAAAGGAGATCTGCAGTGGGTCTTTGACTCTCGCTCCGGGGGGCTGTGGACCCCAACATTGCAGCCTGCTCTTCATACGGAGCTCGGCTGTTGCCACCGCTGGGACATTGCAATGAACTGGACAGTCACTGCAGCGCAAACGATGCTGCCGCTGCAGCCCCTACCCCCACCACCACTGCCGCCACCGCCGCCGCTGCCACTACCTCCGTGACGGTCATAGCACATCACACCACCCGGGCCCGAGGCGATCCATATCAAACCCCTTCAGGGAAGATCTGCTGGGATTGCTGCCACCTCTCCTGCGACCGAGACTGTCCTGCCCGCCCGCCGTAAGGATCCTGTTGCCTGCCCTGAGGCAGGCAGCCATCTTGTCCTGTCGGCCCCAACCCCTCTGAGGCGAACAGCTGAGATAGCACCACCTGCAGGCGATTCAAGGTAACAACACCGAAACGGGAGAAAGAAGCTTGATAAAGACATAGACCAGAGTGCTGAACGGAGGGTAATCTGAACTGTCCTTCACAACAGATCAGGGGCAACTGACCCTAACTGCAAACTAATTTACCAGCTTGAAAAGAAAACTAGAAATCAGACCTGAAAGGACATTGGACTTAAACGAAATGTCTCAGAGTGTGCTTCATTGATTCTATTAGTTTAATGACTTAGTTCTATTCCTACTGTATTGTTCCCTTTTTTCTTTTTTCCTTTTCCTTTTCTTCTCTTTTCTTCTCTCTGTAAACCATATCTTTGTACAGAGGAACAGCACACTAACAAGGTGGTTGGTTAGCTTGTATGTTAGCATCACTATATGTTTTATTTTTATTTTTTATTTTTTGTATGAGAGTTGGTTCGTCTGTAGCTGTGGTCTATTGTTTTTATCTGTTTCAGTATAGGTCTCTCTATTTGTTGGCACACTCGTTTGTTTCCCCCCTTACTCCTCTATCTCTCCACTCCCCTCTTCAACCCACTATCTGCTCCATTCTCTCCCCTCTGCTAACCACATTTTATTTCAGGCAGTAAACCTACAGCCCCATAGCACGGACAGATTCCAGGGCAGTGGGAAGTGGGTTCCACATTATCCACACACCTGTCAGCGAATAAAAGGACCTGTAGACAGATTTTGAATCGCAGCTCTCCCCTTAAGTAAATCTCAAAACTGCAAAAAGGACCACCTCCAACCTACAGTGCAACTCCAGAATTGAACAAAGTAAGAGGACATACATAAAGAATAGGAGATTGAACAAACAGAAGTAAAACCAATCCCTTTACCCCTGAAAAACAGAATTAAAGAAGACGGTGACATGGAGGGAAAGAAAAAGTAGGGAGGGGGAAAAACTGCACAAATGAAAAAAAACCAAAAGAAGAATATAGGTCTCACACAGACCTCTGGGAAGTCAGACACTGAGAAAACAGATTCTGGAACACAAACAATGAAGAGTCCCCAGAATGACTGGTTACATGCAACAAACCCAGACATCAAGACATTAATGGAGAGAATTAAAAAAATTGAGGAGAGACAAGAGGAAAATAGGAAGGAGCTGATGTCAGAAATGACAGCAGTAAAGAATACTGTGATGGAAATGAACAACAGACTAATAAGCATGGAAAGCAGAATCAGCCAAGCAGAAGAAAGAATCTCAGAGCTCGAAGACCAAAACACAGAAGTAATCCAAACTGTCAAAAGCATAGAAAAGAAGCTCAAAAAGACAGAACAAAACCTGCAAGAGATGAATGATCACTTCAAGAGACCAAACCTAAGAGCAATTGGGCTTCCTGAGGCAGAAAGAGAAACAGAAGCCACACTGGAACAAACATTTCATGAAATCACTCAAGAAAACTTCCCTCATCTCACTAAGGATGAAAAAATTTAAACATAAGAGATTCAGAGAACCCTGCAAGACAACAAATGAGAAGACCAACTCCCAGACACATAATAATGCACCTAAACAAAGTAACTATAAAAAGCAAAATCCTAAAGGCAGCAGGAGAAAAAGGTCAGACTACCTACCAGGGAAAACCAATTAGAATAGCAGTAGATTTATCCACAGAAACCCTTCAGGCCAGGAGAGCCTGGAGCCCTATCTTCAAAGTTCTAAAAGAGAAACAATTTTAACCAAGAATAAACTACCCAGCCAAACTAAGCTTCATTAGTGAGGGAGAATTGAAATCTTTTCCAGATATCCAATCCCTAAGAACGTACACTGTCACCAGACCACCTCTACAAGAAACACTTAAGAAAGTACTGAACACAGAAGAAAAAGAAAAAAGAACAACGGCATTCTTCACAAGAGTACAGGCAAAAGATTAAAAACACACATGAACCAACTCCACAACCCAAAGAATGACAGCAAACAAACAGGAACAACTCTGTAAGAACCTTATGACAGGGATCAACTCTTACATTTCAATTATTAACCTAAATGTGAACGGACTAAATGCACCACTGAAAAGACATAGAATGGCAAAATGGATAAAATATCATCAGGCAACAATCTATTGCCTTCAAGAGACTCACCTCACTAGAAAGGACACTCACAGACTCAAAATAAGAGGATGGGAAACAAACTTTCAGGTGAATGGAATACAAAAGAAAGGAGGAGTAGCAATCTTAATTTCAGACAAAATACCCTTCAAACTATTAAATATCAAAAAAGATACAGAGGGCCACTACATAATGATAAAAGGCTCAATCCATCAACAAGAAATATCTATCCTAAACATATATGCACCCAACATAGGTGCGCCAACTTTCATAAAGCAACTTCTTGGAAAACTAAAGAAAGATATCGACTCTAACACTATCATAACTGGGGACTTTAATACCCCACCCACAACCCTAGACACATCATCAGGACAAAAAACCAGCAAGGAGATCCGGTACCTCAATGTGACTTTGGACCAAATGGACTTAGTTGATACCTACAGAACACTCCATCCAAAGACCACAGAATACACATTTTACTCATCACCACATGGAACATATTCTAAGATCGACCACATACTCGGCCATAAATCAAGCATAAGCAAATTTAAAAGGACCGAAATTCTACCAAACACCTTCTCAGACCACAGTGGAATAAAAATAAACATCAACACCAACAAAGTCCCCCCAAAACCCACAAAGACATGGACACTAAACAGCATGATGCTAAACAACTCCTGGGTCAATGACGAAATCAAAACAGGGATCAAAAGATACCTGGAAAAAGATGAAAATGAAGAAACATCTTACCAAAAATCTCTGGGATGCCCTGAAAGCTGTAGTAAGAGGGGAATTTAAATCCCTACAAACACACATGAAGAAA
Source organism: Cephalopachus bancanus (assembly GCA_027257055.1). Taxonomy (NCBI): domain Eukaryota; kingdom Metazoa; phylum Chordata; class Mammalia; order Primates; family Tarsiidae; genus Cephalopachus; species Cephalopachus bancanus. Next base: position 13,108,208 of record JAPVLO010000046.1, on the reverse strand, counting down.
ATGGAAGGAACAGAAATTCACAACCTAACAAGTCACATAAAGAAGCTAGAAAAGCAAGACCACAAAAACCCTAATTTCAGCAGAAGAATCCACATCACCAAAATAAAAGCCCAAATCCAGGACATAGAAGACAAAAAGATAATACAAAAAATCAGTGAAACAAAAAGCTGGTTCTTCAAAAGGATAAACAAGATCGATGGTTCCCTAGCTAGAGTGACCAAGAAAAAATGAGGAAAAAAACCAAATAAGCACAATCAGAAACACAAAAGATGAAGTCACATCTGACCCTGAAGAAATACAAAAGATCATTAGAGACTACTACGTACACTTGAATGGAAACAAACTTGAAAACCTTAAGGAAATGGAGGACTTTCTGACATCACACAACCTACCTAGGTTGGAACAAGAAGAAATTGAGATCCTAAATAGACCAATAACAATCAACAAAATCGACTATGTAATAAGAAAACTTCCTACAAAAAAAAGCCCTGGACCAGATTGCTTTACAGCAGAATTCTACTAGACATTCAAGGAGGAGCTGATACTAATCCTACTGAAGATATTCCAGGCGATTGAAAAAGACGGAACTCTCCCCAAATCATTTTACGAAGCCAACATCGCATTGATACCCAAGCCAGGTAAAGATCCAACAAAGAAAGAGAACTACAAGCCAATATCTTTAATGAACATAGATGCTAAAATTCTCAACAAGATCCTAGCAAACCAGATTCAGAAATACATCTCAAAAATCATCCACTATGACCAAGTAGGCTTCATTTCTGGGATGCAAGGCTGGTTCAACATTCGTAAAACCATAAATGTAATTAAATACATCAACAGATGTCAAAACAAAAACCACATGATCACATCATTAGATGCAGAAAAAGCTTTTGATAAAATCCAGCACCCCTTCTTGATAGAAAGCCTTGAACATCTAGGAATACGGGGAACATACCTCAAAATAGTAAAAGCCATCTACAAGAGACCCACAGCCAGCATACTCCTAAATGGACAAAAATTGGAACCAATTCTCCTGAAAACTGAAACTAGACAAAGATGCCCATTCTCACCCCTCCTGTTCAACATAGTATTGGAAGTCCTGGCTTGAGCAATCAGAGAAGAGGAGGCAATCAGAGGTATTCAAATAGGAAAAGAGGAAGTCAAGTTATCTCTCTATACAGATGATATGATTGTGTACCTTGAAAACCCAAGAGAATCTGTCAAAAGCCTCCTTACATTGATAAGGGCCTTTGACAAAGTCTCAGGATACAAAATAAATGTACAAAAGACAATCGCATTTCTCTACACCAATAATAAACAAATGGAAACCCAAATAAAAAACACAATTCCATTCACAATAGCCACAAAAAAATGAAATACCTTGGCATCTTCCTAACCAGAGACATGAAAGACCTTTACAATGAAAATTACAAAATACTGCTCAAAGAAATCAAAGCTGACATGAACAAGTGGAAAAATATCCCATGCTCATGGATTGGAAGAATCAACATTGTGGAGATGTCCATCTTACCTAAGGCAATCTACAAATTCAATGCCATACCCATTAAATTACCAACAACATTCTTCTCAGACCTAGAAAAAACAACACAGGAGTTCATATGGAAGCACAAACGTCCAAGAATAGCCAGAACAATCCTCAACAAAAAAAACAAAGCAGGTGGTATCACAATACCAGACTTCAAACTTTACTATGAAGCTAAAATCATCAAAACAGCTTGGTATTGGTATAGGAACAGGCATATAGATCAATGGAACAAAATTGAGATTCCAGAAGCAAAACCTCAATTTCTCAATCAACTCATCTTCGACAAAGCCCCCACCACCTACCACTGGGGAGAGGAGAACCTATTCAGTAAATGGTGCTGGGAAAACTGGCTGACCACATGCAGAAGATTGAAACAGGACCCCTATCTATCCCCATGCACAAAGGTTAACTCCAAATGGATCAGAGACCTAAATGTAAAACCTCAAACCATAAGAACCTTAGAAAAGGAAATACCCTCATGGAAATCGGAACTGGCATCCAATTCCTGTACAAAACCCAAAACCCACTGGTCATAAGAGAGAAGATAGACAAGTGGGACCTTATTAAACTGACAATCTTCTGCAAAGCCAAAGAAACCATCAAGAGAGCAGGGAGACAGCCTACAGACTGGGAAAAAGTGTTTGCCAACTCTAGGTCTGACAAAGCCTTAACATCCTGGATCTACAAGGAACTGAAACGTACTGAAAAGAAAACAAACAACCCCATTATAAAATGGGCAAAAAATATGAACAGACACTTCACAAAAGAAGACATCCGAGCAGCCAACAAACACATGAAGAAATGCTCAACCTCACTAATCATCAGGGAGATGCAAATCAAAACCACACTGAGATACCACCTAGCTCCAATCAGAATGGCAATTATCAACAACACAAAAAATAACAGCTGCTTGAGAGGGTGTGGTGAAAAGGGAACACTTCTACACTGTTGGTGGGAGTATAAACTAGTGCAACCTCTGTGGAAAGCAGTGTGGCGATTCCTAAAAGCTCTAAAAATCAACCTTCCATATGATCCCGCAATCCCCTTACTGGGAATATACCCTGAAGAACTCAAGTCACTCTATAAAAAAGATACCTGCACACGTATGTTTATCACAGCATTGTTCACAATAGCAAGAACCTGGAAACAACCATGCTGCCCATCAAAAGAGGACTGGATTAAAAAATGTGGTACATATACACAATGGAATACTACACAGCCATCAAAAAGAACAAAATCATGAATTTCACAGCAACCTAGATGGAACTAGAGTCTATAATACTGAGTGACCTCTCACAGAAACAAAGATCCGAGTATCACATGTTCTCACTCATATAATGGACCTTGAACATCCAATGTAATATTATAAGAAAATGACTGATGGTACTCGGAAACTATGGGGGGGGGTTGATGGGATTAACAGTAGCAAATATCTGTCTGGGGATGGGAAAACACCTCTTATCAACAGGGTGCCTGAATGAAACGTAATTGTACACCTAACCCTTAACTGTACCCCACAAAACCATAATAAAAAATATTGAATAATAATAAAAAAAACCCTAACATTTGTCACTTTCTATTTATGTCATGTCACCATCTTTCAAACTTATATTATATGGTTACAGCACCCCATAGATTGCTTTTCATGGTGGTCCTCAGGAAGAATCAAAGGCTTTGTGGGGGGGGGGAGGTGAAGGTCCCTTACCTAGCCATTTGCATTTGAACCATTCAACTGCTGCTTTACAATGCAGCATTCTCTCTGTGCCTATGTCCTAATAACCTGGACTTTCCAAACTTTCTATTTAACCCTTAAAGAACAACGCACGACTCATTCCTAAGTGAAATTTTTGTGTGACTGTAGAATCTATGAGCACAGACTCTTGCAGAAGGCAGACATCAGATAGAGGATAGGGACACTCTGCGTCCTGCATTATGAAGTGGGAGGTAGAAGAGGAATTTATTTTTTTATTCATGAGATGAGCTGAACATTCAAAAAGAATATAAGGCAAAAGAGTAGTATTTGGGTTTGGACACAGCATGTAGATACAAGATGCTGAATGGAAGAGAGGGAAAGTTATGGCAGGGGATAAAAGGTATTTTTTTATGTTTCTTGTGGGCAGGTTGTCTCAGTATAATCCCATGGATGGGGCTGGGTGAGTAATATTGCTGTAGGAAACTCTGTAATAATCCTACTAAATAAATGGGTTCAGAGTATGCTAGCTACAAATAAGAAATTGAATGGACAGAGGAGTTGGAAACTAGCAACATGGATTTAAAAAAAATTCCACCTCTGTTCTCTTTTTTTGCCTTTGGTTGTAACTTACTTCTTTATCACCATGTTTTCTAACGAAATGCTAAAATTTTAGTACAGGGACTGAATTTACTTTATTTTGTACCTACTTGTTCTCTCCTACTTAGCCTAGTGACATGACCATAGCACAATAGGATATATAATTTGTGAAGGCGGGAATTATTTGACTTGAGGAGTCCAATTGACTCGTGAGCCATAGACAAGTGAGGTGGGGATGGGGAGTCTTGTAGAGGTGAAACAGAGATCAGGAGAAGAACCAATGAGAAGGTGGTAGGAAAGTGGAAGAGAAGTGAAAGGTGAAAGAAACGTGGCTGAAAGCTACTGGAGGTGGCAGTGGTCAAGTAGGTGGAGATGGTGCATTGTATCATGCAAGGAGGATCCAATGTAAGATGGTGGGAAGAATGCGGTGCTTACTAGAGAGATCTTACTTAAGATCAGAGGCAGCATTCAGACCCCTTCCTAAGATAGGTGGTGAGCACAAAGGCAGTTTGCACAGCTAGAATGGGGGAGGAAGGTGAGAAATCTCAATGTGGAAAAAAAATCAAAGCAGTTAAACATACATTACTGAAAATGAAACTAAAAGAGATGAGGAGAATTTGGCCCACCAGTAATAATAAAAAAAGCTCTCTTCTTGAGACTGGAGTTCAACCAGAGCCAAAACTGCCACCAGGATGACTTACTTGGTGCTAGGCTGCCTAGCTCCTTAAATAGGAAACTCATCAGTTCTCTCAACCATAGCACAAGAGTGGTTCATAGCCCAAGATAGTATTCAGCATGCATGTGGGAACTAAGAGGTACCAACATGTGACCAAAGTACTGAGTAAGTTATTGGGTGGTTCCCTATGACAAGGCCAGGATAAACATCTGGAAAGGATGATGACAATGATGAACTCTATTCTCTCACAACATTTAGCTCAACCTATCAGAGTAGGACCATGCAGGAAATATAACAATAAAACAATTTTATATTTTAGACCAATAAAATCATTCTAGACATAGCTAGAGACAGAGAAGCTTGGAGTCTGAAGGACGTTTGCCACAGAAGACTCACTATACCTTAAGCAATTGGCTTGTGTCTACCCATGGAAGCCAATTCTACCCTACTGCCTCTCCATAAACCTTAGAAACCTAATCATTTTTAGCTCTTCAGCCTAAGTTCTCTTTATTTTTCCATGTATTAGCTCCAAATTAAAATTTAAAATAGTTGCCTGGTTAAGGTTAGTCTTAAACTAAATACTAGAATTTTCAGCACTTCACAGTTGTAGGTGTGTTGGCTTCAGCTCAACTGTTTTTCTGAGAGTACCTGATTGTCTTGACAAGACTATTTGTAGAAGCTGCCCAGGCTGCTTGAGAAAAGTATATCTGGCCAATATATTTTAGAGTTTTATTTGGTGGATATTACATAACCAAGGTGCCTGCCTCTTTCTTTGTCTCTCTGCAACTTCCTACTTTTCTATTAAATCAGGTTCAGCAACGAACCAAGAACCAGTTTGGTAGCAGCTGCCGGCCTTCTAATACTACACACACACACACACACACACACACACACACACACACACACACACACACACACACGTAAAACCAACCAAGCAAACAAACAAACAACAACAAAAAAAGTACTCTAGCTCTCAGTATCCAAGGTCCCTCCTCACCAGCCTCCCAAATTTTTTAGCCTAAAGTGTAGGTCTGGGCTGTAATTCTAACTCTGCTTTCAACATAAAATCAGATGTTGAACAAACTATTACTCCTTCCTCAACAAAAAGGGAAAGCCTGGTCTGAGAGCCTTTTCAGTTTTATATATGGAAGGGAGGAGAAAGTAAGCAATAGGAGAAATAGAATGAATCCAAATAAAATGCTTCTAGTGGACAGATAATATTGTTATTCATTAAATAAATGTGAGGTCAGATTTTATTTTAATTTCTATTTGTTGAGTGTTTGTAGCAGGTTCTCTGCTACTTGACCAAATGAAAAGAATGAGTGATGACCCAAGGTCATTTAGAGGGTTAGGGGCAGGACCAGGTATCTAGGCCAGTGTTGTGTCCTTCTTTATAACTATTATGTACCTTTAATTGACTGAGACATAAAACTGCTTTTTATTTTTTTATTTTTATTATTTATTTATTTTTATTTTTTATTTTTTGTTTTTGAGTTGGAGTCTCACTCTGTCACCCAGACTGGAGTGCAGTGGCCGCTCCCAGCCACCGCAGCCTCGACCTGCTGGGCTCCGGCGATTCTTCCCCCTCAGCCTTCCAAGTAGCTGGAACTACAGGTGCGCGCTACCACGCCCGGCTAATTTTTTGATTTATTGTAGAGATGAGGTCTCGCCAAGTTGCCCAGGCAGGTCTCAAACCCCCGGGCTCAGGCAATCCACTCACCTCAGCCTCCCAAGGCGCGGGATTACAGGCTGAGTCACCGAGCCTGGCTACAATGCCTGAGATAAAAAATGAGACATTGTGCCATTACATAGGAAATATCTGCAGATTGCCACGATGGCCAATAGAAAGAAAACTCAGAAAGGAGTATAAGAAGGGGACAAAAATTGATCTGGCTAGAAATTATAAATTCAAAGAAAATTCTAGAAACTCAGTGCTTTGGTGAGCTTGGTCATGTGGTGGTAGGAATTATTGATGGCAGTACGATTTTAGGGGAGGCAGAGCTATTGAAATGATGTTGCAGATATTATCTTGGGTCTGGTCCGTTAATCTGTTTATGACAGGACTTTCAACAGCTAAAGTATAGACAGCAGAGTCCAATCTCATATGAGGGAGATGATTAGAAGATCAAGAATTGTCCAAATATCACCGAGGTTTTCTGAGGTTCCAGTCACTTAGAGAATTTCAATTTCTAGACATGAGGGTAGCCTGAACCAACATGGTAGATGGTAAGTGAAAAATCATCACCAGAGCCTTCCTTAAGCTCATTTTTGTTGTACTGCCATAAACTCTTACTCTCATCAGTAGTGGGTTAGGGCTGGTAATGTACTATTTGCTTCCTCCAGTCTGGTTAAGGAGTCTGAATAAGTTTTGGAGGTTTATGTCTTTCAAAAATATTAGTCGGTTTCATTTAGAATTGTTCACAGTATTTTTTATTATCTTTTTAATGCTTATGGTATCAGTATTGATGATCCCTCTTTCATTTCTGATATTAGTTATTTGTATTTCTCTGTCAGTATTCTACTTATGAGAAGGAGGCAGAGGTAAGGACTGATGCATAGCTATGACTATTTGAAGGCTGAAATTGTCATATGTTAAGGACATTGTGCTTTCATCCTCTATCAATCAGTAGACGTACAGTCTGGACATACTTAACAAGGTAAAGAAAGAGGAGAAGAAATTGAATCCATGCAGAAGTAAGTGATGGTGAAAAACAAGAGAATGTGAGGTTTAGAAAGCAGATGGTGAGTGGCACTGAGCTCTAACTAGAAAGCATCATCATCATCCACAGTACAAGAAGCCCAGGTTAGATTAGGGACAGTGCTAATAATCTTGAATGCCTCTAAGGGCTCCTTACCTGTTCTTTCCCCAGGTGGTAGAACAAGATAATTTTTCTATGTATGGCTCTATTTTCGGTTATATTATCAACTACTTTTGGGAAAAACCTGGAGACAGGCATCACATTGTACTTATACTTCAAATGTTGAAAAGTTCAGTAAAGGCTCAATTTATACTTGGTTCCACAGAAGAGGAAAACTTATTCTAAGACTTTTTTAATCTTCAGAGAGGACTGTAAGTATGGAAATATTTGATAATAAAACTATAGAATCAGAAGGAAAATTTACCACAACATCCTTTTATTTTATAAATAGACTGAGGTACAGAAGGGTTAAGTGAAATACCTAGTTACAGGTATTAAAACCCAAGTCTCCAAAGCCCAAATCCAGTGTTCTTCCTACAGCAAACACAGCTCATCCTAAAATTTGCATTCTTGAACACATGTTTTTGCTTCCATCAAATACACATACATGAATTCTTGCTCAATTGTCCAATTTCCTAATTCTACTCCCTTTGTCCAAGATAACGGCTTGCTGGCAGAGGTTATGGAGGACTGCTCAATGCTCATGTCAGTCATACTACAGTGACGCCAGGTGCCTCAAACCTCCAAGTGACACTCTCTAACATAGCACCTTTCAAATCCACCAGAGAAATGATGCATGAAGGATGCAAACCTGAATGACAAACTGAAATTAAGGTTAACATTCAGTGACTATATATTACAATAACTCAGGACTTTAGAAGTATATATTTGTCTGCTTTTTCTTTCATGTAAATAACAAATTTTGTCCAAATGACTGCCGTTAAACACTAAATATAATAATTTTTAAAATTTTTAGTATTATATTATATATATATATATATCTCACACAATGAAATTTCAATGTTATATGATCAGTTAGATGGTTTTATAAACAAAAAATCAAATTCAAATTGTATCGATATGATATATATTTGTGTGTGTTTAATACATACATATGCATATATGTGTGTGTGACTAAATACATATATATGTCTTATAATTCACTTATTTTTAAATTTTTATTGTGCATCTTCTATATGCATTGTTATAGGCACTAGAGATATAGCAGTGTTTAGGAAGAATAGGTCTCTTGTTTCAGGAAGTTACATTCTAAAAAGGGGATAGCCATGTGTGGTAGCACGCACCTGTAGTTCCAGCTACTTGGAAGGCTGAGGTGGAAGAATAGTCTGAGCTCAGCAGGTTGAGTCTGTGGTGGCTGTGAGCATGCCACTGTACTCCAGCTTGGGTGACAGAGTGAGACTCCAACTCAAAAAATAAATAAATAAAAAGGGGAGACAGAAAGTAACCAAAAGAAAAAGAAAAGAAAGAAGAAGATAATTTGACATAATTATACATGTACTGGAAAAAACTAAAACTTATCTGGAAACATGAAAGTTTAGTTGTATAAGAAAGCTTGATCTAGTAAGTCACACCTAAACATATATTTTTCAATGCATTGATCTAGTAGAAAAGTAAAGAAATGTTTTTGAGGTCATGAAATATAAGGAAGATGAAATCAAGACAAGAAAACAACTGATATTGTTCCGGGAAATTCTATTCATTCTTGATGACCTAAAACATGGAAAGTTAAGACATAAATCCAGGTGGATTGAAGGCCAACAGTCTCAATGGGCAGGAAGAAAGCATAAATACACCCTATAGTAAATATTTGTAGACTTGCAACCCTCTTGACACTGTGTCCACATGATAATTATTTTAAAATAAGAAAAACAATTCCTACAAGAATTCTAAACCATAAGACTTCTCTCTTGGAGTTCTGAGTCTTAAAATTCACACTTTCTGTGTTTCCCAATCTTCTTCCCTGAAAAAATGTAATTTTAAGTGGCTCTAAGTTGAATACTGCAGCCATTAGTCAGAAGCAATTGATTATCCTGTCAGGAATAACGTATTTCAAGCTTAGATCTTATCTCAACAAACGTCCATAGATACAGAACAAAGAGACATGTCTTCACAATACAAAGTTATTAAACAAATTATAAATCCAACCACCATGAGGAAGAGATGGCAGAAGTAACAAATGACAGAGTTAGTACATCAAAGACTATGAGATTAGAGATTTTCAGCACATTTGATATTTTTAAGTAAATAAAAAAGACTATTAAAATCTGATTAATGGATAGATACCATTAAAATCAATAGGAATATATAGAGGATGCCAAAAATGTATACATATTTTAAGAAAGGAAGAAAACTGTATTAAAAATGTAATACTCAATATATACAGATAGCAAAAGATATATACAAGTCATGTTTGGCTTCTGCAATTATAAGAAGTGCTCAAAGCAGTTACCATCAATGTCCAGACACTTCTGATTACAACAAACTAAAGGTAATACATAGATAGCATCTCTTAAAATGTGTATACATTGCTTGGCACCCCCGGTGTTTGCAAAAGAACGAATTGCAAAACAGTAATTGAAATTATTAATACAATGGACATATTAAACATTCAATCAGACAGTGGAGGAGGGAATTAGAAAACTGATTGATAGATCAGTAGAATACTGCACAGGGAAACGAGAAAATAGAAAATTTGAAAGAGATGTTTAAAATGTAGAAGACTGAACGATTTCAGACTATATTGTAATGGTTAAGGTACAGGCTAACTTGTGATTAAGAGACTCTAAAATACAGTGGTTTAAACAAAGTAGTTTCTCCCTCTCAAAATAGTCTAGAAATAAGTAACTTAGAGGTAATAGAGGGCCTCTACCATTCTTAATATATGTTTTCCAAAGTTATTTATGTTTTCATTCTATCTTATCAATAAGAATAAGTCTTAGCCAGGAGTGGTAGCGTGTGCTTATTTTTCAACTACTTGGAAGGCTGAGGTGAAAAGATCGCCTGAGTCCAGAAGGTCGAGTCTGTGGTGGCCGTGAGTGTGTCACTACACTTCAGCCTGGGCAACAGAGTGAGATGCCAACTCAAAAAAAACCCAAAACCCCAAAACAAAAAAAGAATATGTAGATATGAGAAAAAGCACTTTGTCTTTAGGAAAGTTTCCCACAGTGACTTCATTCTCATACTAATGGCCTGATTTCAGAACTCAGTCACATGAACACAATTTGCTGCATTTTCAGTCTCAACAGTGGCATATCACATTCCCTTCATGCTTTCAATCTTCTGCTACCAGCTGTTATTAAAACAGCAACAACTAAAACAACAACAACAACAAAAACTGTACTATTAAAGGGCAAAGGTCTTAGAGGATTCCATTGCCCCATTCAGATTATCTTCCTATCTTATATTCAACTGTGCCATATAACGTAACACAAGTATGGGACAGCTATTTCATCACATTTACAAGTTCCGGGGATGAGGACACAAGCAAGATCTTGGAAGCCAGTTTTAGAATTCTACCTACCACGTCAAGTAAGTACAAACTTAACAAGGATATAATTTGTTAAATAAATGATAAGTTGTGGAAATTAATAAAGAGTAAAACAAATGGAAAAAAATAAAAAAAGACAAATAAAAAATGGAAAGATCAAAAGAAACAAAATATGAAAAGACAATGAAAAAGACCACTAAAATGGACAATTCAATTTTCATCATAAATAAGACTAGAAAGAGAAACCTAAATAAACAATATTAGGCAGAGAAATGGGCCATAACAACAGATATGACACATATTAAAGTAATGATATGCTAATACATTCAAAGAATATATGTAGGGAGTGAATTTCTAGATAATCATAACTGCTAAAAACAGATTTAAAAAGAAAGAGTAGACGTTAATGGTTTTAAATTAATTAAGGAAAATTTTATTAAATCTTTTCCCAAAGAAGTGCTATAGATTGATTCAACCAAATGTTCATGAAACTCCTAATTCCAATCTCACAACCTCACAAAAAATTGTCATCTGTTATCTAAAGACAGTTGAATTTGTTTAAGGGATTGATACCTGGAGCAAGTAGGTAGAACTTTGGTTGGGGTAGGTAAGTGGATTCATGATAATTTAAGGAGACTTGAAGATACTGTGCGCCTCTGATTTTTAGGGGAAGTGGACTTCTGCCTTCTGACCATTCACAGGGGAAAGACTATTATATGAATATTAAAATCTTGGAGGAGAACAAAAAACAGTTACCAAAAGACACATATAGTAAAGTCCATCCATCCTTAGATATTGGTCATGGTAGAAATTTGAGCTGATTTCAGACAAGAGGCCTCAGACCAAGGATTTTCTGAATTTGTTTTTTATGCTTTGTTTTATTTTTCTTATTTATTTGTTTTTGTTCTTTAAATACTAATTATGTTGAAGCTTATTTCTTCTCTTTTTTTAGGTCAATATTTCACAACTATGGAGTCACAGTCTTTTATAGGCTCTGTGGGTAATTAAATTCAGGTAGAAAAAATTTAAATCTACAAGATTTCTTTTCTTTTTTTTCCCTTTTGAGTCGGAGTCTCACTCTGTTGCCCAGGCTGGAGTGCAGTGGCATGCTCACAGATACCCCAGTGTTGACATGCTGGTCTCCAGTGATCCTTCCACCTCAGCCTTCCAAGTAGCTGGAACTACAGGCTCATGCTACCATGCCCGGCTAAGTTTTTTGATTTTTATTGTAGAGATGAGTTCTTGTTAAGTTGCCTGGACTGGTCTCAAATCCGTGGGCTCAGGCAATCCACTCACCTTGGCCTCCCAAAGTACTGGGATTACAGGTTGAGCCACTGAGCCCGGTCTTTTTTTTTTTTTAAATTTGTATTTTATTACAGTAATGTGAGGTACAAGTGATGGTTGACTACATAAGTAGGATGTATGTTGGTGAAGTTTGGGCTTACAGCTGGCACTCACTCCCCCTGGTAATCACCCAAGTGCCCTTTTTGTTGTCAAGTGCCTTCCACCCTCGTCCTTCCCACCCTCCCTCCCCTAGCAGTGCCCAGAGACTGTTGATCTCTCCCTTATGCTCATGTGACTGGTGATCAGGGCCCACTTATGAGTGAGAACATGCATATTCAGTTCTTTGTTTCTGTGATAGTTCACCTAGTATGATGGTCTCCAACTCCATCCAATTTGGTGTAATGTCCATTATTTTGTGGCTGTGTATACTCCATCATGTATATGTATGAAATTTTCTTTATTCAGTTCACTTTGGATGAGCAATATGGTTAGTTCTATGCTTTTGATTTTATGAGTCCTGTGGCAATAAACATGCATGTGCAGGTGTATTTTTTGTAGAATGGTTTATGTTCCTCTGATTTTATTCCCAGGAGAAAGATTGCTGGATCGTATGGAAGTTCAATTTTTAATCCTTTTAGGAATCATAGAGGTTGAACTAGCTTGAACTCCTACCAACAGTGTAGAAGGGTTCCCTTTTCTCCACACCCATGTCAGCATCTGTTATTTTTTGACTTATTAATTACAGCCCTCTTTACTTTATTTTCATCAAGTAAATTATGACTATATAATGCTACCTGGTAAGTTGAAATGGTTCATGTGCTGCTGTTCCTTTATCCGACTGTGGTCAGTGGAGAAGACTAGATATACATTGGAAGACACCAAAATCCCAAAAAGGGTGATTCTGAAAACCACATTCCAAAACTGAAACCAATAATTGAGAATTAGTAGACACAGCCGAGTTACTGGGAGACATGTATGTAGTGTAGAGCAATGTTCAACTCATTCTACCAAATGATATATTTCTTGCCCAGAATTGTTTGAAGTATAGATGGTTCTTGACAACTTATGATGGGGTTTCATTTTGATAAAGCCATTGTAAGTTGAGAATATCCTAAGTCAAAAATGCATTTAATACAGCTAAGCTACCAATCATCATAACTTAGCCTATCCTAGCTTAAATGTGCTCAGAAAGCTGGTATTAGCATACAGTTAGGCAACATAATCTCATACAAAGTCTATTTTTACAACAAAGCATTAAACATTTGGTGTAATTTATTGAACACTGTACTGAAAGTGAAAAACAGAATGGTTGTGTTTGTTGTTTGCTGTGATCACGTGGCTGACTTTTGGAACTGTGATTTGCTGCCTTGGTCCAGCACTGAGAGAATCGCACTCTATATCCCTAACTGTGGAAAAGAACAAAATTTAAAATTTGAAGTGTGGCTTCTATTGAATACATACTATTTTTGCAGCATCGTAAAGTTAAAAAATCATAAGTCAACCCATCCTAAGTCAAGGACTGTTTCTACATCATACACTCAGACTCTGAAGTATTTTTGCCTACGGAATCCTAAAGACAACAACTGGACACAGAAAGTAAACAAGTTGAGTGGGACTAGATTCTTTATAGTACTTCTCATTCAGTCATTCTGTAATATACAGATGACTTTGCTAAAAATCCAGGAGAACATGATACACATCCTGATTGCTTGTAAAGAGAACTTGCTGATTGACTTTGTGAATAGAAAGATCGATTTTGTTGGGAAAAATCAATCTTCTCTATTTAGCACCGAGATATCTTATTAATAATCCCTTTAAAATTCCACTTTAGCTCAACATTCTGGTGATTATAAGGCAGGGATCTAATGTTTTATCTCTTGTATGCGTGACCCTGGATAGTTTGTTCATCTTTTTGCTCTAAACCTCAGTTTTCCCCTGTGTTGAAAATGTGTTAATTTTCTCTTATATCAAGTTTATATCAAGTAATTATATGTATAGTGTCTATTAAAGTTCCTGACAAGTTATAAATGTCACTTAAATATTATTTTTATCATTTATTATTCCCAGTTATAGTCATTTTATAAATCCATTAATTAATTGGCAAACATGTATAGATGCCTGGAAATGTACTGAGGATCAACCTCATCTGGGATGACGGAAGAAAAATTTTGCATGATGTCTCTGCCTCAGTTAGCTTTCAATCTAACTATGGTGAGAAATCACAGGGCCACAGGTAAGTAGAGATGAAGGCAGAAGGAGTCAAAAGAGTAGAACAGACACTCAAATTCAATCTACTTCAATGACATTAGATGGCAGGGCTGGAGAGAGATCCCTGAAGACTGGGTATCAAATAAGATAGGTCTTGGTCTTGAGTTAACTCACAGATGATATTGTTTGTTAAAAAAACATTAGTACATGTGGGGAGGGAGAGAGGGAATGGGAGCATGTTACAACAGAAAATGTACCTGGTCCCAAACCAAAGGAAGTGAGGTACAGTTGGAAACCCAAACTTCACCTGCATGCAGCAGACTTATGTATCCTCACTTGTATTCCACATCTCTATAATAAAATTTTTTTAAAAATCAGTATATGTAGATAGAGAGGGCTGGGAACACACATAATAACACCTCTGTTGGTGGATCTCTGTGTTTATTCATGTGACTGACACCCTACTTTATAAGTTGTATTATTTCCTGTGGCATAGTAAGAAATACATATTTGTCTTTATACCTGATTCCTGGCACATGGCTCCTAAATCCCTTGAACTCTCTCAAGCAAAGAGTGTCTTTTGTATACTAATGAGATAAACTAGTTGTTTGGGTCCTTTGGGGATGGTAGATGTTCACCAGAAAGATCAAAGCAGGGTTAGAAACTCGAAACTTTCTGTCTCATCCAATGACCTTTGGGTAGGAAAGAGAGGCTAGAGGTTGAGATCAATCACCGATAGTTAATAATTTGATCAATTATGCCTGTGCAATGAAACCTCCATAAAGATCCTAAACAACAGGGTTTAGGAGAGCTTCTGAATTGGTGAACACAGAGAGGCACTAGGAGGATGGTACACCCAGAAAGGGCATGGAAGCTCTGTGTATCTCTTTTATTTGACTGTTTTTGAGATGTATTAACCACTAATAGTAAATAAAGTACTTTCCTGAGTCCTGTTAACTATGTCAGCAAATTATCAAACCTGAGAAGGGGATTATGAAAACCCTGGAATTTATAGCTAGTTGGTCAGAAATACAGGTAACAGTCTAGGATTTTATGTCTAAAATGGGGGCAGTCTTGTGGGACTGAGCCCTTAACTCATACGATCTGCACTAACTCTAGGAAGATAGTGTTAGGATTACATTGAATTGTGGGACACCTACTTGGTGTCTGGAAAGTCAGATAATTGGTTATTGGGGTCACAAAACAGTGCAGATTGTGCTCATTAATTTGGCAGAGACCTGCTTTATAAGTTGCCTTATTTCCCTAGTGGAAAGGAAATTCACAGCAGCAACTCTCAGATAAAGCTGTGTTTCAGTGTAATTTTAATCACAATTGGAGAGACCCAAACTCATAGAAGGTTGGATTACAGTATCTCAGAAGCTGATAGCAAAGCAGTTCAAAGGGATTGAGAGTAAGCTTCACAGAGAACCCAGCCTGGAAGTGAAAGGGATTCTGGAGGCGGTAACACAGTTAACAATGCCACTTTATGGAATGTACCTAGCCAGAAAATTGAACTATCTCTTTTGTGTGGGATCACAGTTCACCAGCCAAGGGGCTTCAGGCTATTGTCTGTGAAAAAACTTCAGGACGCAGACTGAGTTTTTTGGTCAGGGATGTGCAGGTGATCCCTATTTACTGGGTAGGATGTGTGAATGTCCAGGTAGACCTTGTTTCTGACCTAGAACACATCTACTTCATGACCTGAAAAGCTGGATGCTATATCCTGAATTGTTAGGAAACATTATATACATATATATACTTTTATCCTGCACTTTATCAGGTAGAGATGCATTATCTGAAAGAGTGAAGAGAGGTTTTTATATTTGCAAAGGGACCGAAGGAAATGAGGAGGGAGGGGAGAAAGCCAGAGACCAAAAGGAGAAGGAGGAAACCAGTGGGAGGAAGCACTTTTATTCCAAAAGCAGTATACTCAGGCGGTCATTTTCAGTATTCTAGCCTTTACTGAGGCAGAGAAAGAAATATAATGCTGGAAGAGAACCCTCTTTATCTCTCTCCCTCAGCCAAACCTCCTACTGAAAAACTCTGTTCAAGAACCATTTTTCTTCAGTGATAATCTGCCCAATACCAGTTTGGGGGGATGACCACAGGGTTGAGTGCTGGAATAATGGAGACAGGAAGAGAATCTAGACCCTTGCCTAAATTCCTCTCCTCTTCTGCACCTGCAGGAGTTCTCAGACAGTAAGGGCAAGGATAGGTCATTTCCACTGTCTGTGATGGGTGTTTGTTAAGAGGCAGTTATATCCAGGAAGTGGCTGGGGTCCACAGCCTTCCTCTCACAGAGCTTTGTGAAGTATTATTATTAGTAGTGTTTTATTTACCCAGACCCCACTCTCTGAGGATTCCAAATGCTATACAAACATATTTAAAGTAAACATCCTGCTTTTGCTAATAAAGTCTCTCAGGCCCATGTTTTATAGCATGTGGCAGGTGAGTATTGGGCTGTTTTTTTGTGTGTCTGTTTTGTTTTATAAAAACAAATGTGGAATTGGAATATGAGGATATCCAGGCGTCTGGATCAACATTTCCAGTCCATGTGCCACTGGCTGAGCCAGAGTTTTCTTTAATGCCAAAATTTCTATCCCTGGTTTATACAATACCTTTCTCCATTACCCCACTTTCCAAGCCACAATGAAACACATAGTGCCTTCTACTGTGGCTCAACTTTTGAGTTATTAGTCAAATGATTATCTCTTTTACTGATTTTTCAATGATCCACGTATTTGTATGTGATTTAAAAACAAAGAAAGAGAGAGAGAGAGAGGAGAAACCTGAAAAGGAAGGAAGAAAAAAAAAGTTGATCTTTCCTTATTTTTCAGTTATGTAGGAGGATAAAGTGAGGGAGCTGGGAATACTCTTGTCCAAAGTGGTGTGTAGGGACCATGTGAACAGAGAGAAAGGGTACAAGTATGAAATGTGACTTCTGTTACATAACTTTTGGAAGCCACTGGGAAATTTTGGGTGGCATTAAAGTTTGAGAGAAATAGCCTTTAAGTCATGCTCCGTGAATAAAGCTTCCACAGGAAATTATGATTGGGGATTTGGAAGTTAGAGACTAGTGAATAAATACTGTACTTCCACTTGACTAGTGAATATTTTTAAAATAATTAGCTGGTGCATTCTATTGATATTTTAAAATATTCAGTTACAAAAAGCATAAAATAAACATTTAAATGTGGCAACTACTCTTTTTAGAACAATGACTAGTATTTTATGAAGAGTAATAATAGTATCTCTTGTGGTTTATTAGTAGTGTCTGGCACATAATAGGTGTTGAGTAAATATGTGATGAATGAGTGTGTGCATATGTGAATGCTAACCTAAACATGCATACTTCTCAATAACCCCAAACACTTTTAGTATAACCTGAAGAACACTCTAATTTAATCCAAGTTTGCTCTTTCAGACATGATCTTATATCAGATGAAGTGATTTTACCCCAGGAGACTTTGCTAGAAATTTTGTTTTTTAATGATCGTCTCTGTGTTTTGTTTTGTTTTGTTTTAAAACCAGCCAGCAGTGTTGTAATCAGACTTTGTTTTATAGATTTTTGCTTTTAAAAATCTACTCACTATTTCTGTATCCCTTGAAAGCTGACAGCAGAACTGGCAAAATGTCAAGAACAATTCACAAAAATGCCAATACAGGATATTCTTCAACAGAAGGAATACATCTTTGGAAGCTTCCTTGTCTGGGTTAATTAGTGTTCTTTCTGAATCTTTCACAGAAATATTTGAGAGCTGCTTTTATTAGTGGTTTTATCCATAGCACGGAAGTCCTGACCAGGCTTTTAGTCTGGCCTTAATACAGTGATATCTGTTCTGACATTCTTTGTCCTTTGATTAAAAAGGGATTTCAAGAGGACTCATTGTTAGCTATTGTTATAAGAAATTGGTTCTTCTTCATGGGATTTAATAGTTGATACTTTTTTTTTAAGTCCAGGAATATGGATAGCATTGAAAAAAAAAGTGCCCTGTTATCACATGGAGTCCGATAGAGTGTCAACCCAGAATTCCACATTGGGGAAGTCATGGATATTGTTTTTTCTCTATGTACTGCTCCCAGAAACCTCTCTATATGAAGGGATCCTTCCAATCAGAATCAACTCTCTTCCTTGCCAAAATGCGTTAGCTGGCACCCTGAAGGTTGAGTAAGGCTGATCGATTATGAAAAATTGCTCACATAGAGATAGATCCCTTTATGCTGCTATAGATCCCTTTTTGCCTTTAACTGTTCCATCCTGGATTCCTGGATGTGGGTAGTAGGTGAGGTAAGATGGGGAGCATTTTATATCTTGAGGAGCTGTACTTATTCTGCAACTGTATACTATGTTTAAAGCCATTTCATCTAGGTGGGAGTGAACTAAAAATAGTTTCTCTATATCGTTCTTTCTGCTCTTCTCTCCTTGCCCTGAGAAACACAAGTCAAATTACTTTCTAAACAATAGTCTCTGGATTTATTAAATTTCTTTTTTAATAATTGCAGAATATATTTTTGTAACACTTTTTTTTCGAAGTGCATTCTCAAACATTTCTTTTCATGTGGCAGGGTAAGGTAGGGAGGAAAGGGAGCTTTTCAAAACTTGTTTCCATTTTGCATTGGAAAAACTGAGGATAGAGAGGTGAAAGTGGCTTTAAAAAGTCCAATGGTGGCAAAAAAAAAAAAATAGAGAGAGAGAGAGAGAGAGAGAATCGTGGCCTACTGATGTTCACTTTCCCTATGCAGCACTTCTTATGAAAACTCACAACACAGTCTTCTGCTAACAGATAATGGCACCTTTACACCTGATATTAGATCTATATATCACCCCATCTCAAAGGAGCATCACAGAACTAAAGAGTATGCAGTGTGAGCAAGGGAGGCTTAAGCAGCTGAGTCACAGAAGAGATGGAAATGAAGAGATGCAGGATTTCAGGACAGACTTAAGCTTTTATTTTCATTATATGTTTGAACAGAGAGGAACCAAATCATTAATTTGATTCATTAATAATTTGAACATCTATTGAGTGTCTATTTTATGACTATCCCAGAAACAATATAATGGATATTAGGATCCAAGAACATGTATAGTCACTTTGGGAGAAACATGCTTAAACAAACATGGATAAAAACACACACATTTCTTCTGGTTCAAGATGGCAATTTGAAACCTATGCATTTAATTCCTCTCTCTTCCAAATTCACATTTACATGAATATATATCATATATAGACATATCTATACAGACAGATATATGTGTGTCAAATATGCATACATATATGTGGGTTTGTGTATATCCCACACACGTAAGGAAATTAGAAGAAATTTGCATCAGTATAGATAAATAAAGAACATGTATACAATGTTCTGGGACAGTATCAAATTGAAGGCTAGAATGATTAATCCAATATTCAATAACAATGAAACCACATTACAAAAGATATGCATATATAATGCCATAATTGAGAGGAAGGGAAAAACTGCTAGCATTTTGCAAATCTATCACACATGGGCAAATACAACTTAGAAAGAAATCTGTTGTGTTCCTAAAACCATTTGTAAAGTTATAATTTTATTGAACCTTCCTCAGCCATTACCTATTCTTTTTTTTTTTTTTAAGTTGAAGTCTCATTCTGTCACCCAGGCTGGAGTGCAGTGGCACACTCATGGTCACCCCAGTGTCCGCCTGCTGGGCTCCAGCGATCCTTCTGCCTCAGCCTTCCAAGTAGCTGGAAATACAGGCATGCACTATCACACCCAGTTAATTTTTGATGAATTGTAGAGACAGGATCTAGCCAAGTTGCCTGGGCTGTTCTGAAACCCACAGACTCAGGCAATCCACTACCATTACCTATTCTTACTTAGCACCTTTATTTTTATCTATTTGGGGTTCCATCCACCTCATCTTTGGATGTAAACATAGGGTTGTGACTGATGTACCAGTTTAAGCTTGGGCCTTGAGAAGTACTCTGTGCTCCTGTGGTCAATCAAGGTAAGCATATACTTAAGTTATCTGCAATCCAAAGAAGGAGAAGATTGTAACTATGTGAATTTGACCTGCTGCAAAGTCCATTCTATATTAGCAAAGCCATAGCTGACCCACAGAAATGAGAAAAACAGGTGCTTACTGTTGTAACCTGCTAAGATCCGAAGGTCGTTTGTCATACAAAATTATTATGACAATAATTGATATAACATGACATGAAACATGTGCTATTTAAAGTAGAGCTTTACTGAAGAAATTTTGTTGGTGCCTGAGTCCATTTGGGCTGCTATCATAAAATCTGGTAGACTGAGTGATAGACAACAGGAATTTATCACACTTCCGGAGGCGGGTAAGTACTAGATCAGAGCACTGGCAAATCTGGTGTCTGGTGAAGGCCTGCTTTCTGATTTATAAATGGTATCTTCTTACTGAGTACCCACATAATACAAGGGACAGGGCAGCTCTTTGGGGCCTCTTTTATAAGAGCATGAATCCCATTCATGGAGGTTGCGTCTTCACGATCTAATCACGGTTCCAAAGGCTTGCCTTCTAATATCCTCATATTGGTGATTAGACTTCAACATGTGAATTTTGGAAGGGACACACATTCAAAACACAGCAAGGAATAAAGATGTTTCAACTAAAGAGAGGGGGCAGTGGCCCAGCTAACTTCAGTGTGTTACAACCAAGTTGAGAGAGAAAAAAGTAGAAATAAATGGATTCATAAACAACAGAAAGGTTTGTTACGTTACATAGTTGTCATGCAATGGGTATGGAAATCAGATAGTAGCATCCATCAGGACAGCAGCAGGGGTTAAGGAGAAGGGATGGGGATAAGTTTTATCTTTTAGAAATGCAATTGGAACCCACTGTGGTCAGAAGTGTGCAGAGTTTATTCAAAAGGGTATGCCTAGTTGAGACAAAGGCTTCCTGTAACAGCCTCACAACGTGGACATTTGCATCACTTGATAAACAAGGACTAAATCCCTGCAAAGTTTGGGCCACTACAATAAATGCAAATGACAAACATCTAACAAACACAGAAAGGTAAACCCATGTCAGAAGAATGAAACCTTTGTGATAGGTGAAGGTCTGTAGTTTTAACTCCCTTCCTACTCCTCACTTAAAATTGATGTTCTTACCTGGAAAATGAAAATGAAAGGAAGCACAGAGTAGCCAGGCCATCATCAGTGGCTTGTTAAGGAAATGGCCCCATTTTATTTGGCATTCTTTGTAAGACTGCCTATGGTCAAAGGACCCTGGAGTAATATTCCAAGCCTGGGGATCTCTAGGATTTTTCTGATGTTAATCCTAAAGTCATTCACATTGTGAGATTTGGGCTCTCTTGATTGCCCAAGTCTTCTCCATCTCTCTAATCCCTGCCATGTGTGTTTTGGAGATTTGGAGTGTTGCCTTCCCATGCACTGAATCATAGGCCAGTGATTTTTCTGTCTAGTAATCCAAGACCTATATTATATCTTGGAAAAACATCTTCACAATATTGAATATGTGAATGGCATCCTTCCCTGTTTGGTAACACTGATGCGGTTTTCTGAAATATACATGTTTTTATATAACATCGTGAATATAATTGAAAATTTACTGTGGTGCAGTTAAATATATAGGCTCTGTTTACCATCTTGAATGGAAGCTTGGAGGCATTTCCAAAGTCTCGTGAACAGAATTGACAATGAATTATATATGGAAGTGATTTGGAGGTTCTGTTTTGTTTAGGAGCCTGAGTGATAACGTTATATAAAGAAAGTACATATAGAGAGAACTGAATATAATTCTATGTAGCCTTAACATTTAGAAACCGAGTAATGGCAAAGACTCTACTCAAGGGTAGGAGGAATTTTCAAGATTGTAAGGAGAAAAATCAATATATTACACAGTACTGGGGACCAATACAAGGAATAGTTGAGGAAATTGGTTGGAGACGCAAAGTGACAAATACCCTTGAAAAATGGGTATTATGAGCTTTGAACTGGCTATCAGACTAGGAATACTGGTAATCTTTGGAAGGTCATTATTAGGGAGGGGCCTGAGCCAGACTGAAGTGCAGAGAAGTGAATAAGAAAGAATAAGATAGGACAAAGTAAAGTACCTTTTCAGGAAGCCAGTTACCTGGTCATCTCTCCTGTATTTTGATTATTTGCTTACTTGCCTCTCTCCGCCAGAGATAGTAAGCTCTTGAGTGCAGTTACCATATTTTTAATATTTATATCACCTGCATCTAACATGTAACCTGGCACATGGTAAACATTCATAAACTGTTTCTAAGTGAATTTAATATCAATCCTGGTGGCTAGTATGTGCCATGATGACAGACACTAGTATCTTTAGCAAAGGAGCCAGAGAAAGCATGGTCCTCCTGGGGAGGGTTCTCAGAAACCCTCAGCAACCTGGAATAGACACTTTGCTGAAGCTACAGTCTGCAGGAATTGCAAGGGCAATTTTAGGTCATCGGGATGTCATTTCTCTAAATGAAATGACTAGTCTCTTGCTGGTTGGAAATCAAGTGTATTCTTGTCAGAAAGTTTTCGGTACGAATACTGGTGAAGGCCTTGCCGGATTGAACTAAAGCTTTCAGCCCTCCTTCTATAAGCATTGGATTTGGATCCACATTTAAAATGAAAAATACTGTTTAAAAATATCTGATAGCCCATTAAAGTTCATCGTTCTGTCATCTTACCATCTTCTCTCAAAAGCAAATGCTGGGCTGTGCTTCTCTCGGCTGGAAGCGGCTTTTACACTGACATAGCACACAAAAGCTGATTGTCTCTTCTTGAAGGGGTATGATCTTCCCATCTCAGAATAGGTCACTCTTTAGAAAGCATTGTTCCAATTCAGCTAATTTCAGTCTGATCATTTTCTTCTGTTCAATCTTCTAAAAAAGCATCCATTTTGCAACTCTAAATTCCATTCTGTTTTTTTATACATCATCTCTCATCAAGATTTTTTTCCCACTTTTTCCAGCAGATACTATTATAGTCATATATCTACATCCATATCATTGCATAGGTGTGTAGGTATAAGTACACAAACCAAGAATTTTATATATGTTTGCATTTTATAATTAAGGAGATTATAATAAATGAATGAATTCATTTGGCCATAAATATGGGAATGCTGACCAAGTGTCCTGGCATCCCACATGTAAGTAGCTCCAGTCATCGTCTCCTTGTTTTCTTTCCTGTTTGCAATGAACAGAGCATAAAGTCATTATCTCTTATTAGGTTTTCTTCTAAGTCTGGTTAATTTGCTAAAATCCCTTTTGTTTCAGTCTGTCTGACATGAGGGTTCACACTGTGTAATTGTGAATAATGACCTGAGTGACAGAAGAACACTTAAAATATCAATGATTTGGATTAAAATTAAAGTATCTTTTTCTCTTTCCCACCTTCTTTATTATCATATGTTTCAACCTTCACTCCATTCAAAATTTTTAAGTATTTTCTTTATTATATAGACACAAAATCATCAGCAAAATATATTTTACTATCCAATTTACCACATTTTCTTTATGATAATTTTGTAACTATTATATTATAGGGATCCCTCCTTACTCTGAAATCGCCAGCTCTTTTTTGAAGTTATGCCTTCCTCACATGCTACCTTGACATTTTACCTCTTTTTAAAATAGGCTATGAGCTGGGCTTGGTGGCTTAGCCTGTAATCCCTCGCCTTTGGGAGGCTGAGGTGAGTGGATTGCCTGAGCCCGCGGGTTCGAGACTCGCCTGGGCAGGCGAGACCTCGTCTCTACAATAAATCAAAAAATCAGCTGGGCGTGGTAGCGCGCGCCTGTAATTCCGGCTACTCAGAAGGCTGAGGCGGAAAGATCGCTGGAGCCCAGCAGGTCAAGGCTGAGGTGGCCAGGAGCAGCCACTGCACTCCAGTCTGGGCGACAGAGTGAGACTCCAACTCAAAATAAATAAATAAATAAAATAGGCTATGACTGCATGTTAATCTTTTTAGGGTCAGGGATAATTTTTTTTTTTTAGCTCTCTCCTTCAAATCTTAGGGAACACATACATAATAGGTGCTCAATAAACATGTTTGTTCATTGACTAGATCATATTTCAAAACCTATTTTTAAATGTTTGATTGTGGTTTTCAGTTTTGCATAAACTGTAGTTAAATGCTTCTCCTAGGCGCAAGTTTGGGCTGATCCCTTAGGAACTTGCTCAAAAACTAGTTTGCTTTATTTCAAAATGGCAGATAACATTTGGTTGCAACTTTGATAATCATTACAATAACATATAACTGCTTATCTGAAGGTATCAAAACAATCACAGACTTTTGTGGCATGATTAATGATTTTCCAAAGCAGTTTACTTATAGGATCTCATTTTGTTGCACAAAGCAATAATTTACAGTGTGTGAGCCAAGTGTTACTCCCTAGTAAAGCGAAATGTCTTTATTTGCTGAATGTCACAAGTTAGCAAATAGCAAACTGGAACAGAAAAACAAGTTTTCTGGCTCCAAGATTAGTGGAGTTTTGTTTATTTGTTGTTTATTTGCTTTTCTTCTACCAACATTTTCTGCAGGATATTTAAAAGTTTCATGTGTTTTTTCATTTGTTTCCCGGGAAATTCAGAGGATTCATATAGTTTTTTATTTAGTTTGATACTCTAATGTGGGGTCTTTGCCTTCTGTGGCTATATAAGTGGTTTTCCCAGAGTGAATGGTTTTTTTTAGCAAATTTGTAGTATGGTATTTTAAACACAGTCCTTCAAATGAAATTTTAAAAGGTTGGCATGTTAGGGCTGACCTTTACACAGAGTGAATCCAGCTTGACATTTCCCATGCTTCAAGATGAGACTTCTCCATGATTGCTTCCTCTCCCTACCCTCCCTCCCTTAATTATTCCTGATCTCTTACACTAAAGCTTTGCTTAAGTGAACTCTATTGTACCTACCAGAGGCCTCCTAGAAGAGCAGGTCAAAAGCAATTACCATAACAAAGTGATTGGCTTTTTCTTAGTAGAATCAAGACTTTCAGGAAGTACTTCTATTGCCTTTCTGTGTCAGAGTTGGCACAGAAAAGATCCTTTGCAGAATCCCACACACCACCTCACACAAAGCAAGCTCCACAAATAGAGTGTCATCCTTAGCAGCTGAGTCCTTGGATCTCCTAGTTAACAGAAACCACTGAGCATCAAGGCAGGATGAAGCATAACTCTGCACTGAGTTAAACAGTACCCCTCTATCCTCAAATGGATGTCTACCCAGCACCTCAGAGGGTGACCTTATTTGGAAACAGGGTATTTACAGATAAAATTGGTTGTGGTAAGATGAGGTCGAACTGTATAGAATGGGTTCTAAATCCAATATGACTGGTATCCTTACAAGAAGAGGACAGAACTTACAAAGACACAGAGGAAAACTGGACACGTAAAGATGGAAAGAGAAACTGGAGTGACACACTTGCTTTGAGAGGAGATGGTAAGATGACACAACGATGAACTTTAATGGGCTATCAGATGTTGTAAACAGCATTTTCTATTTTAAATGTAGATCCAAATCCAATGCTTATAAACTGAGGACTAAAAACTTTAATTCAAACCAGCAAAGCCTTCACCAGAAAGAAACTCTAAGGTTTGCTGCCAATCCCAGAAGCTAAGAGAAAGGCAAGGAACAGAGCCTTCTCTAGGCCCTTCGGAGTGAGCATGACACTGTGGATACCTTGACTTTGGACTTCTAACCTCCAGAAACATGTGATAATAAAGTCCTGTTGTTTTAAGACACCAGAGTTGCAGTAACGGCAACTCATGAGAATTAATACAAGACTCTACTTTTGAAAGACTTGTGATTTTTTTTTTGGGAGGGGGTAGCATACCTATAAAGCCTAGTGCTGGATAATAGTAGTTTTAAATGTGACTCAGACAATTCAGAGAAGTGAGGTCTCAGTGAGCTAGTATGGTCAGTGTAGAGACCATGGGAAGTTATGACTTGACATGAGCTTTGCAAGCTAAGCAGAGCATAGACAATTATAAAGAATGGAAAGATAATACATTCCAGGGAGATGACTTGTGTGCTTCATAATGAATTTGGAGGAGAGGGTTTGGATTATGGAGAGCCCTAGAATAAGAATAGGTGCAACTCTATCATTTAGATGGTGAGGGTGGGGGAACATTGATGAGTTCCAATCCCTGAGGAAAGACATCCATCATTCTTTCACTGATTATTGATAAGGTTACTTTCCCTTCCATTTCTAATATATTAAAACGAGTAGGAGAGTCTGTATTGCTTAGAGGAAGGAAAAAGAAGCCTTGGCTTTGATTTTTCTGGACACTTTGTTTGGAATGAATCATTGTCAGTTCCGGTTAGCTGGCTTTACTTTGACACGATCAATGAGATATAGTCATGCATTGCTTAACGAGAAGGATATATTCTGAGAAATGTGTCATTAGGTGATTTTGTCATTGTGTACACATAGAGTGTACTTACATAAACCTAGGGCTATAGCCTACTCTAGACCTAGGTTATATGGTATAATCTATTGCTCCTGGGCTACAAACCTGTAAAGCAGTTTACTGTAATGAATATTGTAAGTAACTGTAACACAATGGTAAGTATTTGTATGTCTAAACACATCTAAATATAGCAAAGCTTCAGTAAAAATACAGTATAAGTGATAAAAAATGGTACACCTGTCTAGGGTGAAATTTGCTTTGGGTGAGTAAGTGTGTTCATGGTAATTTAATGTGGAGGCCTAGGAAATTACTGTATGCAATTTTAGACTTTATAAACACTGTATACCTAAGCTACATTAAACACATAAAATATATTGCCTTCAGCCAGGCTCGGTGGCTCAGCCAATAATCCCGTGCCTTTGGGAGGCTGAGGTGAGTGGATTGCCTGAGCCCATGGGTTCGAGACCTGCCTTGGCAGCGAAACCTCATCTCTACAATAAATCAAAAAAAAAAGCTGGGCATGGTAGCACGCGCCTGTAGTTCCAGCTACTTGGAAGGCTGAGGCGGAAGGATTGCCGGAGCCCAGCAGGTCGAGGCTGCGGGGGCCAGGAGTGGCCACTGCACTCCAGTCTGGGTGACAGAGTGAGACTCCAATTCAAAAAAAAAAAAAATATTGCCTTCTTCAATAAAAAATTCACTTTAGCTTACTATAACATTTTAACTTTATAATCTGTTAATTCTTTTAAACTTTTTGACTTTTGTAATAACATAGCTTAAAACATGTGTTATATAGTCATACAAATATATTTTTCCTTTTTTTTTTTTTTGAGTTACAGTCTCACTCTGTTACCCATGCCAGAGTACGGTACGCTCACGGCCACTGCAGCCTCAACCTACTGACCTACTGAGCTCTGGTGATCCTGCTGCCTCAGCCTTCCAAGTAGCTGGAACTACAGGTATGTGCCATCATGCCCAGCTAATTTTTATTGATTTATTGTAGAGATGAGGTCTCGCCAAGTTGCCCAGGTGGTCTGAAACTTGTGGGCTCAGGCAATCCTCTCATTTCAACCTCCCAAAGTGCTGGGATCATAGGCATGAGCCACCATACTCAGCCAAATATTTTTCTTAATGTTCTTATTCTGTAAGGATTTTTTTCTATTATTACTATTTGTGTATGCATATTTTTGTTAAAAATGAAAACGTAAGCACGCATGTTAGCCTAGGTTACCCAGGGTGAGGATCATCAATATCACTGTCTTTCCCTTCCACTGGAAGGTCTTCAGGGATAATTACATGCCTGGAGCTATCATCTCTTACAATAACAAAGCTTTCTTCTGAAATACCTCCTGAAGGACTCACCTGAGGTTGTTTTACAGTTAGCTTTTAAAATAAATAAATAGAAGTATACTCTAAAATAATGATAAAAAGTATAGTATAATAAATATATAAACCAGTAACATAGTCATTTATTACCATTGCCAAGAATTATGTACTGTACATGATTGTATATTGTAAAACTGACAGTCCAGTAGGTGTTTACACCAGTGTCACCACAGACATGTGAATAACATGTTGCATTACAACTTTACCACAATGACCATGTCACCAGGCAGTAGGAATTTTTCAGCTCCATTATAATCTTATGGGACCACTGTTGTATACATGATCCGTCACTGACCAAATGTTAAAATGCGGTGCACAACTATACTAGCATCCTGTGAAACTGTTTTTCTGAGGCTGGAATGTCATGGGTTGGCCACTGAGAGACTAATTATTCTGGCTCTTTTTAATGGAGGGCTGTTTTCCTGGGAGGCTGTCCCAGGAGGACACTCTCACAACAACAGGCCAGGACTGCAATTGTGTTCTGTGGCTGTACCTCATCTTAGTTGAGAATCAAGGCTTATCCTGTGCACTTAAACTCTGTGCAGGCTTTTATCCCTTCTTCTTGAAAGTGAGCCAAGCTGAAACATTGCTTTCTCTTACACTTAAGGACACTATGGCAAGTGTTTTTCTCCAACCATGAAACAGCTTTGGTAACGATAGCGTTAAGTTCTAATGAGAATGAAATCTGGATAGGAGAGGCTTTATTTGTGAGCTCTGACCACTCCAAGGACATTCATTTCAGAAATATCTGAGTAGGACATAATAGAATTGGTTAGAAAAGGAATGGAAAAAGAGGTGCCACAATAGTGTTTGTTTTTTATGCCTTGATTTTGATAGTAAAATGATATATTTCCCATTGATGACCAGGTATTTTTGAATGTCCAGGGATTTCTTTCTCTCTTAAAAATTTACTTTGTGTTCAATATGTGCATCATATTATTGAAAGGTCCAGAAGTGAATAGATTAAATAAGATAGATACTATGTGCAATGTCTGGCACATAGCAGGAGCTCAGTAATTATATATAAAACAAATTCATGAATAAAGTAACAGATAGTTTTTAATTTTCACACATGTTTCTGGACACAGGTATTTTCTAAATGGATTTTAAAATATATGCTTTCATAAGGTGTTTTGCTACATGAGATAGGAACATGTTCAGTTTTGGCATGAGGGTGTAAAAAAGAGTAATATTGAGGTGAGTGAGACCTAATTCCTTCTGTCAATGAGTTAAAACCTGGATGGGTAGGTGAGGTCAAATTAATTAAAAGTTACTATATAATATGATGTGTAATAGAACATTATATCTGAGAAACAACTTGGAGCTAAGGGTAGAAGTGAACAAGCACCATTTCTTCTCTGGGAACTCACAGACAGACTTTTACTAAAGAAGAACAAATAAAAAGACAAATTAGTGAGCTGTATTGTACTCTATGATAAAGGAAGCTAGCATGGCAAGTGTGTCCAGAGAAGGGACCACCACCTCTGTCTGAATTGTACATAGGACTGTGGTAGAAGACCTTGGGCAAGAATCCATTTATCCAGTTGGTGTTCAAAAGGGAACAGAGCATAGGCCCAGACACTAGCATGGGGCCTAACATTAGGGCCAGATAGTAAAGTATGATACAATGTTGCGGAGTTCTAGAATGTTAGGCTGGGGATCTTTAATTGTCAGGAGTAAAATTAATCCCACGGCATAACTTGTATCAGCTGAATGGAGAGTAGACCAGTAGAGAATGAGACAAGCATGATCCTTGGATACTGCTTAAAATGTCCCAGGGAATGCCCTGGGGGTAATCTTTAATCTCTCTGTAAACGCTGATTCTACTTCATTAACCTTTTTCTACTTCTTAGACTGCACCTCGACACCGCCACCCTATTTCTAGGAAGATTCTCTCTCTCTTTTTTTAATTATGAGTTGGAGTCTCACTCTGGCGCCCAGGCTGAAGTGCAGTGGCACATTCCCCGCCACCACAGCCTCAACCTGCTGGGCGGCGGCAATCCTTCCGTCTCAGCCTTCCAAGTAGCCGGAACTACAGGCACGTGCTACCACACCCAGCTAATTTTTGATTTATTGTAGAGACAAGGTCTCCCCAAGTTGCCTGGGTGGGTCTTGTACCCATGGGCTCAGGTAATCCACTCGCCTTGACCTCCCAAAGTGCTAGGATTGCAGGCTGAGCCACCGAGCCCGGTCAGGAAGATTCTCATTTCCTGCCTTCCTGGTGAAAAGTTAATAAACAAGAAGGTAGTGTTTCATTTTGGTACAGAAGAAAAATGTGAATTAATGATCAAGGCATCTTTTGCTTTGGAAAGTGGAAGCTCTATAGTGGATAAAAGTGATGGCTGTTTTGACTGTCAGGATCTTAGAGAGAAAGTTGTTTGTAGTTTGTGTGATTGCTTAGAGCAGCATTCCCTAACCTCTTTGGCATCAGGAGCTGGCTTCATGAAAGCTCATTTTTCCATGGGCCAGAGGGTAAGGTGGGAGGACGATTTCAAGATGATTCAAGTGCATTATATTTATTGTTCACTTTATTTCTATTTTTATTTTATTGTAATATATAATGAAATAATTATACAGCTCACCATAATGCAAATCAGTGGAAGCCCTGAGTTTGTTTTCCTGTAACTAGATGGTCCCATCTGGGGTTGATGTGAGACAGTGACACCCAAAGCATGCTGTTTATGTCCATTCTACTCTGTAATCTCATTTTGGTTGCTGTCACTGCAGAAAACCCTACTTCTCAAAGATAGGATGTTGGAAATGGAAACAGGCTTTGCAGTCTGATCTGACAGGCAGTAGAGCTCAGGCAGTAATGTGAGCCATGGGGTGGTGGTGGCTGCAAATACAGATGAAGCTTCCCTCTCCCACAGCTCACCTCCTACTGTGCGACCCAATTCCTGTGGCCCAGAGGTTGGTGATCCCTGACTTTTTTTTTTTTTTTGAGTTGGAGTCTCACTCGGTTGCCCAGACTGGAGTACAGTGGCCACTCCCGGCCACTGCAGCCTCGCCTGCTGGGCTCCAGCGATCCTTCCGCCTCAGCCTTCCGAGTAGCCGGAATTACAGGCATGCGCTACCATGCCTGGATGATTTTTTGACTTATTGTAGAGGTGAGGTCTCACTGCCCAGGCGGGTCTAGAACCCGCGGGCTCAGGCAATCCACTCACCTCAGCCTCCCAAAGGCATGGGATTACAGGCTGAGCCACCAAGCCCGGCTGTGATCCTTGATTTAGAGGACTAGAGGATGTAGCCTCGAGGCTAGGAAGGCAGTCATCAGTTGAATGCAACCTTGTACTGCCAACAAAGCACCATCTGTGTCTCCAAGCTTGGCAAACCCTTCAAGAAATTCCTGGGTTATTGTTCTGATTTCACTGCCTGAGATAGAGATTTTTCTTCTTTTTGACTCTGAAAATGATGTTTCTGGATCCTTTAATCCCTCTTGTCAACTTGATCCTTATATTCTAAATAAAGTGATGTTACTTTCCCTTGGAGACAATATGGTGTGTACTTCCTTGTGAAACCAGAAGAAAGGATTAAAATTCCATACGGAGAGGCATGATGTTTGCTTAAAAAGTGTAAAGCATTCTTAGACCAAAATAAATTGTCAATAAGTATATGGCAAGGATTTAGTTAAGTCACAACAAATTTGCTTACCATATAATTTTGTAGAAAGAAGCAATGATAGAGAGTTTCACATTGTGATGCTCTGTGTGGAGTGGACAATTGTGCTTTGTGTGCCCACACACAAGAAGAAAGTATAGTTGTGAGTGTTTATGGGCTCCTAAAATTTAGGGAATGAGAGCACTGTGTATTCAAAACTGCAAAAGCAAATAGACAAGCAACACATAAGCAAATGTGTTTCAGTCTCCCAAATTTCTGCTCAAGTTTTTCTGTTCATCTTTACTCACCTTTGAGATGTCTCCAATATAATTTAGATCTCAATCTCACAGGCCTTTGCAAATCAGAGCCGGTTTTTTGAATTTTGGGGGAGAGTAGAATTAAGCTAGCCCTCTGCTCTGGTGCTACGTGCATGAAGGTGAGCAAGAAGACAGGACTGCTATGAGTGAGAGCGCCATACATAGTGCTACAAAGGATGGGGCTAAAGACAAGATTAAGGAGAGCCTGGCTCTGGAATCAGACCCTCCCTCTGGTGCTCTGGGTAGAACACCTTCATCTCAGGGTTCCCCAGAGGCCTGTGTGACCCCTATAAAAAGAGGTACTACTTCCTAGTTTCCCTCAGAAAGCATTTTCCTAGACATCAAAGACAGCACAACTTTTTTTTTCTTGGATAACCTTGTCTCAGTTTTTCCAGCCTGGATCATTGAGATCCTCTACATATGACTTTTGGGGTCAGTATATGTAGCATTTACCTGAAGTCACTTCATTTTTCCCTAATGTATCCCGTGAGAACATGAACAAAACTCCCCTCTCCAAGTGTTGCATCTATCTTGAGGTGTTGAATGTTTTCCTAATGTCTTCATATAATATTTTTTTAAATTGAACTTAAAAACTTATTTTAAATTGCACTTTTTGAGGTACAGAAGCAGACTTGAGAGCTCTCCAAATGACTTCTAATTTTTTATGCTGTCCCTTGACCTTTTAAAGAGATGCTTTTTTTTTTTTTTTATTCCCTCTTTCTACCATCTGAGAATGGAACCAGCAGGGAGAAAGATTTTGCAAGCTTCAGAAAAAGTTTAAATGCAAAAAAATTTCTTTGTTGTTCTGTATGTCAGAATAATTCAGCATTATTCTTTCCCTGAGTATGGAAGAGCGTAATGTCTGAGAACTTTTGTTGCCCCAGGCAACAACGCTTATAGCAATCCAGATATGGTTTCTGAGGCTTCTGAAATTTCTTTCAAAAACATCTTATATTCCCCATTAGTTGTAGATTTGCAAAGTATCAACAAGGGGGCTTGCCTTATCTTTGAATAAGCTTTTCTACCTGTTTATCACCTCAAGGAATAAATACCTGTACTAGGCTCTGAGCACCACGAAAGAGATCCATCATAGTTTTCCATCACTCCCCACCTTTATATTTCCAATCCCAATAGCAAGCTCAGGATTATTTATGGACCAATAAATCATTCTGAGTGGTTAAATGAATACAACTCTTCTGGAGATAAATAGAAACTGTAGAAATGGCTTAGGGAGTCCAGGATTGCAAGAATACCAAAGAGGGTTAGAGAGAAGGTGTCAGAAGAAAAATTGTGACCAAGAATAGAGAGTTCACTATATTTGTTTCCCAAGAAGTTTCCTAAATTTTATGATAAATTTAGATATGTTGTAATTGAAGACATTACTTCTAGAGTATGTTTGTTTGGGTTTGTGTGTGTGTGCCAAAACTTAGTTGTTTGAAATTCCTTCAAAAAAGCCTGACGAAGGAACATTGCTACAGTTTGGTCCTTTTTTTTTCTTTCTTTTTTTTTTTTTAGTTAGAGTCCCACTCTGTCACCCAGACTGGAGTGCAGTGGCCGTTCCCGGTCACCGAAGCCTCAACCTGCTGGGTTCCGGCGATCCTTCCACCTCAGCCTCCCAAGTAGCTGGAACTACAGGTGCGTGCTACCACGCCCGGCTAATTTTTTTTGGATTTATTGTAGAGACGAGGTCTTGCCAAGTTGCCCAGGCGGGTCTCGAACCCGCAGGCTCAGGCAGTCCACTCACCTCAGCCTCCCAAGGCACGGGATTACAGGCTGAGCCACCGAACCCGGTCTTTTTTTTCATATCCTTATTCTGTGGGTATTGTTTTTTATACCTGGTGATTATGACATTGACCTATTTGTCATCAAGAAAAGTAATTATTTCTCTATTTAACCTGTAATCTGATCATTAATATTAGTAATGGTGAAACTCAGTTGCTTATTGAGCTTTGGCAGTTATTCTAAAGTTGTTCATCATCCCTGAAGCAAAGTATGGAGTGAGTCCAGATACTGCCAGATGTAGTGGATTCATATCTACCAGGAGTCATTAAACCAATTTTCGTTAATGGCAAAACTAAGAATTCTGTTTGGTAGGTTGTGGGTATAAACATATGATCCATCATCAGCTTCATGATTTGGCCAGTCTTAAAGCCTTTTAAAATAGTTTCACTAATATGTTTTTTATTTTAGCCACCACAGTAAAGGAGTGATTAAGCAAATACATTTACCTGCATTACCTCCTTTTATTCCAACAGCAGCCATAGGGTGTGTGTATTTTTATCTCCATTTTAAAGAGGTGAAAATTAAAAAGACAAAACAGGTAGTCAAAATCACAGTGCTTACATGACAAAGCTCTTTCTCTTTAATGTTCTACTTAAATGTTTCTTTATGTCTCTCTCAGTCTGTCTTTCTGTTTCAACTCTCTTCATGTTCACTCATTTCTGGCCTCTCAACTTTCTTCACCTCTTTCTTCTCATTTCCTCTTTCCATGCTATTTTCACTACACTCTTTGCTCTGCACCTCTCCCTTTTTAAAAATCTCTCTTTCCTACTCATCTCTCTTTCATTCTCTTATAATGAAATAATTGTAATGTCCAAAACAGGAGAAATCTCTTCATATTGGACTCATGTAATGTTAAGAATGAAGTAAATTTTAACCTTTTTCTATAAACTTCTATATCTACCTTTGTATAGAAGAGGCCTTGACTTTAGAAAATGAGAACACAACATAATATTATAATGTGAATTATTTGTTGTAAATGCTCAAAACCATAATCTTCTTCTTGGCTTTATATTTTCCTTCAGGTTGTGCCATGGAGAGGTTAGTTTTGGAATGAATAAGGACCCTAGTTCAGAAATTGCAAGAGATTGGATGCAATTTAGTTTCCAGGATATTCAGATGCCACCCCACTACAGTCAAATTCTTGCTTTGAAATCTGTTTTACTTAGTCACCTCTCTGGGTCTATGTTGTTCTTATGTAGCATGGACACAATTATATCTCTTCTGCCTACTTAGCAGGTATGTTCTGAGGATCAATTTAGAGGATTATAGAATAATTTTAAAATGTCCTGCCTTGAAGTTAGGCCATGTTTCTTAAGGCAGAAAAAGCACCAACCATAAAAGTTGAAATGATAAATGAATTATATTACTATTGTTATTTCATTATATACGATCAGAAAAACCATTAAGAGAGGAAAAAAGGAAACCTTCAATTGGGTGAAGTTATTCACAATACATCTATTTAACAAGAACTCCTATTCAGAATACATATAGAACTCCCACAAATCACTAAGAAAAAAGGCAGGCGATGCAATAGGAAAATACACAAAACTTGAACAGTAACTCCATGAAGAAAAATATCCAAATGACCAATAAATAATTCAAAGGGGATCAATTTTAATCATTAGGCACTTCACAAAAGAGCACACCCAAATGATGAATACATGTATAAAGATATGTTCAGTTAGGAAAACATAAATTAATCAAAATTTGATAATGTGATGATACCAATATACCATCACCAAAATTGCTAAGAAATATAAATAAATAAAAGATTATAAACACTGTATGTTAGTGTTTAAGGCCTTGGGACACTCATTAGTGATGATGACAGCATATATTTTTACAACCACTTACTTTGATTTTTACTGTTTTTGGGAGTATCTGCTCCAGTTGAACATATTCAGACTGCACATCCTATGTATGACTCAGCAATTCCACTTCTGGAATTATCCTATATAAATTTATACATACTCACCAAAAAACATGCACAAAAATATCCATGGCAGAACTATTCATAAAACCATAAAACAGTTACTATCTAAATATCCACCAAGAGAGAGAAAAATTGTGGTTTATTTATACTCTGGAATGCTACATAGCAATGAGAATTAATGAATTACAACTGCAAAAAATAATATGGCTGACTTTCAAATAAAGCATTGACTGAAAGAAGCAAAACAATAAAAAATAAATATCACATGTTTTCATTTATATAAAGTTCCAAAACAGGTAAAGTTAATTGGTGGCAAAAGAAGTCGTGGTAGTTTTCTTTACCTACTGGAGTGGAAAGTAATGACTGTAAGGGCCATAAGAATACTTCTGTGATACTGGTAATATTCCTTTTTTTGCGCTAGGTGGCTAGTTAGGTGGGGGTATTCAAGTTCTGAAAATTCAACTGTCTGAACATTGATGATCTGTGTACTACTCTGTGTGTCCATTATATCTCAGTACAAAGTTTGAAAAATACTATCTTATGGCTGGAATTCAGAAATGAGGGGAATTTTTTTCCAGTGGAAAGAAATACATTTTGCTTATCAGAAAAATTACTAATGGGAAAGAGAAATTATGACCTGTTCCTAGTCAAGGAAAAAAAAATGATGTAGATTTGAATTCAATGGAATTAAAGAAAGTAGAATATTTACAGTATACTCCTGGATTTAGTTGTATAAGCAAGGCTGACTGGAAATTGGAGGAAAGAGTGACTGACATGAGGTTCTGGTGGAACTTCAACTTAAGCAGTTTGTACTGAATTATGTAGGAGATATATATATATATATATATATATGTATGTATGTATGTAGGAAATGCAGATGTGTGTGTGTGTGTGTGTGTGTGTGTGTGTGTGTGTGTGTGTGTGTGTATGTGTGTGTGTGTGTGTGTGTGGAGAGAGAGAGAGAGAGAGAGAGAGAAGAGAGGTGGGGGAGAGGTAGGAAACCATAAGACAGGGTGTAGAAGTACTGAATGTGGGTTTTAAATTCAACGTGGTAGCTGGGCATGGTGGCACATGCCATAGTTCCAGCTACTTGGAAGGCTGAGGCAGAAGGATAGCCTGAGCCCAGCAGTTTGAGGTTGTGGTGATCACAAGCATGCCACTGCCCTCCAGTCTGGGTGGCAGGGTGAGACTCTAACTCCAAAAAATAAAAAATAAAATAAACATTCAACGTGGAATGAAGGGGAGAAACAAGATGGAATAAAGGACAGTTGGTGCACAGCACATAGCCCTTGGACATGAAGCTATTGAAGCCTGTAAATTCTCTTTTATTAACCCAAACTATCTTATGTTATGACAGACATTAAACTCAACATCTGTTCTAAGAGTTCTCACAGAACTGAGACTTCATTATGAGTATATTTGTCCATATACACCATATATATGAACAGTGAGGAATCACGACTATTCTCACATTAATATGTGGCAGAACTGTAATTTTGCTTTTTAAAAAAAGTCTTGCTTAAAAACCTGGCTTTCTTCTGTTCCTTCCCAGCCAAAATGGAGTAGTAGATTATGCTCCATTTATGAACCAGCCATACATTAGCTTGCAGTGTGGGTAGGATTACCATAAATTAAGGCAAAACTACAACGCTAAGCAAAAGAACAGAATGTGTTTGGCAATGGGCTATCCTTGACTTTGTAATCATTTGTTTTAATTCTAATATACACACTCCAGTAATCTGCCAGACAAAGAGGCTTGTGAATTAACAAGTGTTTGCTGTTTATAAAACACATACAAAAGTATATGTGGGGACTCTATTTGCACCCAGGGTATGCATTTATGTGTGCAGATGCATCTGTGGGAAACAGGCATAGCTCTGGATGTTTTGGGGACAATGTGAATGTGTAAGTCTGTGTATCTGTGTGTTGAGTGGATATGTACCTAAATGTGCAAGGAGAAGCTGGAAGTTGTCACACAAACGGCTGTACTGGCAAGATTTACTAACAAGAATTGACACAACCAGAGGTTTGTGGACTCATTGCCTAGGCTATTTAATCGCAATCAGTGTAAACATTGAGCAGACAAGGATCTGCAGCTGTTTTGCAGAAGATGTCATAGCTAGAAAAGGTGACCTGTAAGAGTCACATGAATATCACAGATAGGATACAAACTCCAAAAATAACTATAAAATAAAATCAAGTTTAAGTCCATTGAGTAACTCATTCTGAGAGCAATCTGAATCAGAAGTCTAAAACTAGAAGTAGGCAATCCCCATCCAAGGTATCCTCAGTTTCACTTATTTTATTTGCTTTGTTGTGGTGAAAAGATGACCATTCTCCTGCTTGCAGGACAGAGTCACTGGAGACTAAAGACTGAAGCCAAAAGAGAATACAAGGAGGCATTTTGGTAGGTCTATTTTAATTAATATATCCTGGTATTTATGTGGTGTGCATATACCAGTGTACCTCCATGTGATGATACCTGGCTTTAGGTATACAGAAACTAGGTAGTGTACTATATGCTATGAAGTCAAGGTCAGTGAGCGACCCTTTTCCCCATGCTTAGTTATGCATGAAATTCTCTTAATAAGAGGAAAGAGCTTTTTTCCACATGACAGAGATTAGCAGTTGGGCTCCCTAAGAAGCTTGGAGACTTCTGAAGGGGGAAGAAACTGATGTAAGAACATGTCCCAAGAACAGGGCAGAAGACTGGAGAAATAAGAGAGTGTGGAGATGCTTGGAACAGGAAAAGCATAAGAAAAAGAAGCAGGGCCTGCAAGCTAAGTTTTACTAATGCAGAGTTTGCTGAGCGTTGGCTGTGTGTGTGTGAATGTTGGGCATGTACACACATGAACACATATTGAATATATAAATTATCAGCACATTTTCTCTGTTGTGAAGTATCAAGTGCCAAGATATAGGTGGTTCTTGGAAATACTTGCAGAACATATGCTGTGCTATTCCACCATCTGTACCAGCCCTTTGGACCAGATTCTGTTGCTTTGCTTTGGGGCAAGGAAGAAGGAAATGAGCAGATTTCTCCCTCATTTGTGGCTCCTTTGCCCCTACCAGCTCTGTCCTGTGACTTTACCTTCAATGGATCTAATTCACCCCTCTCCCTGGGGTGCACTTGAAAGTTGATCTTTCACAATGAAGAAGAGCCTCTGTCCTCACTTGTAAGGAGAAAATTCTACCCTTTCAGAGAACACTGTAGATGTAACTCTGTTCTCAACAATGTATTTTTGCAAATTATTTTCTAGAACATCATGTTATTTTTCTCTCCCTTAAGGACTTCATGAATAGCACTCCTACCTGCAATTGTCTTCCTAACCTTGCTGGATAAGCTAGCTAAGACTAAAATTGATCAGTGCCTATGCATAACTTTTAAAACAAAATCTAAACCCTTTATTTACCAAGGTAAAACTACTCAGATTCTGCCTACCATGCTGACTTAATATTTCACCACTATTATACATGGTCTCTTGTTTCTACTGCTTAGATGTATGTGAAGTTACACATATTTGTAACTCTCTAGCATGCCAAATATGTTATTTCCTCAACCTGGGACATTAAGGGGCAATAGGCATCCTTCCCCCACCTCCTTCCTCACCAGGGCCTCTATCCCCGATGCTATCGTATTTGGCCTTGTACAAACCCAGGGTCCTGGCTGAGACAGGGAAAATGGAGATCTTTCCATGTGTCCTCTAAAAGTAAGGATTTTTTTTTTTAACTAAGAACAGCAAGGGAAAAAATAGAACAAAAAACATATGACAAAACCTAGAATTTATTAAATTATACAAAATGCTTTCCTTATTAAAATAACTTGCCTCCAAGGGACTTAGCTATCCCAGTTTTCTAACTCAAACCCTGACTTGGCTGAAATAGGGAATAAATAGATTTCCTGAGACCTTGGCCAGCCTTAGGTTGCTGTCTTGGGAGTCTTTCTCCTATGCTCCAGGGAACATTGCTGATTCATAGTGCTTCATTCTGGGAATTTGAAAAGGGCAGTCAGATGTTACACCGCATGATTTCTCATCTCCATGCTCACACAGAAGGCTGTGATGAGGGTGTTGAGTAAGATGATCTTCAGGATTCTTCCTCCCTGGAGTTCCCTCCCTATGATCCTCCTTAGCATCCTAAACTGAATTTTTCAACCACAGCTGAAACTTGCTTTTCTTGTGTCTTCCAGGTGACACTAGTTTACCCAAACTCGGAGTGAGGAAGACACACTTAGTAATTAATTACTAT
Source organism: Cephalopachus bancanus (assembly GCA_027257055.1). Taxonomy (NCBI): domain Eukaryota; kingdom Metazoa; phylum Chordata; class Mammalia; order Primates; family Tarsiidae; genus Cephalopachus; species Cephalopachus bancanus. The sequence continues at coordinate 13,068,336 of JAPVLO010000046.1, read as the reverse complement.
CCAGGATCTATTAATCATGCATTTTTTCATATGGAAAGAGGGATGTTATGAAAGACTTGAAGCGCCACTTGTAGGGTAATAAGATCCATTCTGCTCTTGGCTGTCTCTTGGTTGCCATGACAACACCACTGCTACAGGGCTTCGCGACTGTGTGAGGGGGTTGCAGAGATGAACTTTGGGAGTCCGTCCTGATGCTGGCGGATGCCCTCTTTCCCCTGGGTGGCACTTTTTCTTTCTTATCGGTAAAAAGGGAGAGTATAAAATTGCCATTTTGAAGCCACTGGCTAGTGTGGTTCAAAGGCATACTTGAATGCTGGGCTCTGAAGAATTGGAAAGTAGAAGAGCCAAGCAGGGGTTCTCTGCTGCTGAGGACTGGTGTCTATGGCAGTGATGAGTGAGCCTGTGCAGAGAACAGTGATCATCTTGGGAAGCCTTGATGCATGGAGGCATCTTCATTCTCTGTAATGCTGAGTGCTCAAGCAGAGCTGGCCCTTTAAATACTTGTTCGCTCTGTGCTGACTCTTTTATCACTTTATACATCTATCTATCTGTCTATGTTCCTTATTCCAGTCCATGGGAATCCTCTTTTGTATTCCAGTTCCAAGCAGAGGCATGGTTTCTGAGGTTTTATAGTTGTATCCCTAATTCTTTGAGGACTTTAAGGCATGTTGAGGGTGAGCATCTTGCCCAATGACGGAGTTGTCTCTGCTTCCTGCTCTCAATTGCTATATCCACACTATGTACTTTCCAATGTGTAGATGGAGTACAGTTTACTCACCTTGGTTCCTTTTAGAAAGAGTATTTTGAGAATTTGGGAAAAACACATATTGATGAATACTTTGAAATGGGAGGTGATATTCAACAGGAAGGGCACACGTAGAGAACAATAATCATGAAATAGGTTGTGAAGGAGAGTGGCAACTGTTCCTTGAAGGGCATTAATTTCATTCAGTGCTGTGAGGTAAGGAGGGAATGCAGGTCGGAATTTGGACTGAGATAAATTGCTCCACATACAAAAAAGAGGGGAGCTAGAAATTCTGGGGAATTCCAGAATGGAGGAGAGAATAAAGAGATAGCAATTTCGATGCCAGAAACAGGGACACGTGAGGGACGGAAAGAGAAATTTCTCTCAGCACAGATATCCAGTCAAGAAGGGATATTGGGTACTGAAGATGTAAGTGTAAAACTTTTAGCAGAGCCTTTCTCAGGACTTCATGGATCTCTGCTGTAAGACTAAGAGAGTGATTGATGTCATTAGATTTCTTGAAAAAATTTTTGAAAGTCTGAGATCTGCTTCCTGGATCACATGGGCAGAGGACAGAGAATATACCAGTATGTGAAGAGCAACCTATAACCAGGCAGCCAGGGTTAACACATTTGCTTACTTAGGTGGAAGCACAAAAACTTCCAGAAGAGTTGTCTTCTCTGTCTTATTTGACTATTTGTCCATTGGTATTTCAGTACTGCTCATGACGTGTGCCACCAGTTCTCTATTTAATGATATCTTTTTATTTTAGCTTTGAATTGTTTTTATTTCAATACAAAGATAGAGCAGCCCGATTCCATAGCTTTTTTTTCCTTCTTTTTAAATTTGTATTTTATTTTAAAGATGTAGGGTACAATTCAGGATTAGTTATACAAGTGGACATTGTACAGGTAAAGTTTGGATCTTCCTTTGGCCCCCGCTTTTCCTGGTTTTAGATCAGGTACCCTTATTGCTGATGACAACACAATATTAATCATTTCAAAAAAGAGGTTGATTTTACTCATCTTATGCCACAGACAAATATTGCCCAGGATTATTAAAAATGTTACTCACATTTGTGTAAGCTATGTAAGCTAAATAGTCAGCTTAAGTGTTATAATCCCATCCAATACTTCCTTAAGATTAGTCCTATGTTCTCTTGTTTATCAATCTTTGGCATGTTACCCAGTCTGCTTTTTGTAAGCCAGGATGACAAAAATAATATAGCAAATCTTCTAAATCTGTATAATGCAAAGTCATTCCCTTACATTATCTCAATTATACTAAGCAGGTCAGAATGCGTTTTGCCGATTTTCTAGATGAGAATATATTGAGCATATTTTCTGAATAAAAGCACTCAATTTTACCAAGCATTAGTTTCTGATATAATAATCTGTTTATATAGAAAGTCTAATACATAAAATTAAATTGAATTCATGTATACATTCTTTTAAAATCAGCAACATATATTCTTTATTAAAAGAATAAAAGTGCCTAAATTTAAGATAGCACAGACAAAATCCAGGTTATAAGGTTTTTCTATTACCACACATGAGGATTAACTTCCAGTCTCATATAGAATTAGATCATTTGTCCCGGGTTCCCCTTTATTCAAATGCTGTGACTCTACCTTCTTGTTCACTGCCAGCCCTCCCTTAAAATTCTTATTCCTGGTCTCTTCAATTTTCAATCAGCATTTCTCTGACCTATATTAGAAAAAAGGTGATATGTAGATTCCTACTTCTGGGAAATAGCATGGATCCCCAATCTCATAAATTAATTTATTACCCTTTTCAGAGTACATATTTGCATTTTAGAAAGGGCCTTTTGAAAATCACATTGGAGTCAGCTTGCTGCTGAGAGAATATAAGTCAAGATTTAGAAGACTACCTGGCTTTTGGTGACCAGGTGGTATAGCATCTGAGGAGCTTGCCCTAACCAGCCTCTTTAGGTTTTGTCATCATTTGGGAACGATTTTGCTTTCAGAAATTTTTGTATTTTACTTTTGGGTCCTCCAATTGGATTGAAAATGTAGGACCTCAAAGTCTCTCTCCAGGGTCACAAAGAGCTAAAATGCCTTCACGGTTCCTTCACATACCTTGTGAAGAGGACAAGGATTAGGGAGGACTGTAAAGAAGGTGGCAAATGGGATTCTGTGTAATCTACACAAATATTTAAATGTATAGATGCAAACAGGTATCTTTTTGTTTTAAATAAGACACTGCACCATTCAAACAAACAAAGAAAATCTATAGCCATAAGGAGTCCAAAAGCCTTCAGTTTAAAAACCTCTGAATAGTATCTGGACTAGAAAGTTAATTTCAAAGTTGAAAGGAAAAAAATCAGAAAGGACCACAGATGAGTAGCTCAGCTTTGATTTTTCAGTCTGCAATGAATCTTGTAGATTGATGTGCAGTACATTCTGCTGAAGGCTTATCAGCCCACTAAGGTCTGGTGGGAACCTTGAATTATACACTATGCAGAGTCAGGGATGCGAATAGGCATCATGGGAAGACGTATTACTGTCTCTGAACCTGTGGTCCCAGGAAGGAAGGGTAGCTTTGCACAATGATAGTGATGGCATAAAGACAGAGAAGAATCAATTATTTAACCAGTTATTTAATAAAATAATAATTCAGATTGGAGCTCAGAATCTTGAAAAAATGGCTTGGGGTAAAACATCTTTTTTGTCTGAATACTGTTGTACTAAATTCTGTGTTAAATGTGTCAGTGATCTAAATTATTTTGAACTACTGAATTTCTTTTTCACATTTAGATTCATACGTTCAACCTGGTACATGACAGCTCCAATCCAGACACAATCAGATTCCACATTGGCGATGTGGTTGAGATAAGAGATTATCAAGTAAACAATTAGGGAGGAGAAAAGATGTTTTTCTAGTGGTGTTGCTTCAGGGGATATGTTTGTTAGTACTTGGCTTTGTTGAAATGTGCACATTAAATTTGGGAGATCTTGAGAGGCTTTTTAAAGTTTAATTGCTGAAAATCTCTTGTTATCATGCTTTCCTGTGAGATTTATACAGCCCTACATGCTTTCCAGTTTGAAAATTATTCTTTCCCATATTGTTTTGCTTGAAAAAGTAGGGTGTGCTGAGATGTAGAAAAGAATAGCATTCTCTCCTAGGAGCAAGTAAAAGTGTGTATTGGTTTTTCTAGTGCTGTCATAGCAAAGTACTACAAACTAGGTGGCTTAAACAATAACAACAACATAATCTTCTCACACTTCTGGAGACTGGGAGTTTGAGATAAAGTGCTTCCAGGTTTTGCTCCCTTCTTGGGCTTTCTCCTTGTTTGCAGATGGCCATCTTATTCCTATGCCCTCATATGGTCTTTCTTCTATATGTATATGTATCCCTGGTATCTCTTTGTGTTGTCCAAATTTTTCTACATAAAGACACCAGTCAGACTGGATTAGAGCCTTCTCTAATGGCTTCATTTTAGCCTGGTCACCTTTGTAAAATTTTTATCTCTAAATACTGTCACATTCTGCAGTACTGGGGTTAAGGGATTCAATATGTGAATTTAGAGGAGTGGGAAACAATTTAATTCTAACAAAGTATAATTGCTTTCAGGTTTACAGGGTTAGATTGCATGATGTGTGAGACTCCTTTTAGATCTATACATGTAGATTTTACTGATTCTGAAACTCACTCTATTTATGTTTTTTTTCTATTTATGACTTCTTAAAAACCAGACTAACATGTATAGCTGATTTCCCATCTATTTTTTTGCACTGTATTGGCCATATGACATCAGCTTTCCCTCAATGAATGAGGCTTCAGCCATGACCTGTTGTATGAACTGTCTCTTTACTCTGACCATAATCCCCATTCACATCCTGGTCTAATCCTTATGTTAATTAGAAGATAATATCAAATAGGGATGATAATAATATAGATTGTTGAGAGAGAGAGAAAGAGAGCGAGAGAGAGAGTGCTATAGAATGTTTTCTGTAAGGGAACTTGAATCTGTTGACATATCCTCAAAAGAAATGATGGCACCAGAACAAAAACATCAGGGTAAAAGAGCAAGAGAGAGAGAGGTGAGAGACATATCTAAAGTTAAGCTCTAATGACATGATGATTTATTAAATATGGTACATAGGAGAGCGAGGGATCTGGAACATCACTGTGGGTTCTGGCTTATCTGCTTCTGTAGAAGGTGGAGTCATATATACAGTTGGCAAATATTTTTTCCCATTCTGTGGGCTGTCTCCCTGCTCTCTTGATGGTTTCTTTTGCTTTGCAGAAGCTTGTTAGTTTGATGAGGTCCCGCTTGTCTATCTTATTTCTAAAGATATGGGCATTTAGGGTTCTGAATAGGAATTGGTTGCCAGTTCCAGTTTCCATAAGGGTGTCTCCAGTGTTTTCTAGGATTCTTATAGTTTGAGGTTTTATGTTTAGGTCTTTGATCCATTTAGAGTTAATTTTTGTGTATGGGGTTAGGTAGGGGTCCTGTTTCAATCTTCTGCATGTGATCAGTCAGTTTTCCCAGCACCATTCACTGAATAGTGGTGATTGTTGGAGGCTTTGTCAAAGATGAGTTGGTTGAGAAATTGAGGCTTTGCTTCCAGAATCTCTGTTCTGTTCCATTGGTCTATGTGCCTGTTCTTGTACCAATACCATGCTGTTTTGATTACTGTAGCCATATAGGAGAGTTTGAAGTCTGGAAGTGTGATACCTCCTGCTTTATTTCTTTTGCTAAGGATTGATTTGGTTATTCGTGTTCATTTATGTTTCCATGTGAATTTCTGTATTGTCATTTCCAGGTCTGAGAAGAATGATGTTGGTAACTTAATGGGTATTGCATTGAATCTGTAGATTGCCTTTGGTAGGATGGACATCTTAACAATGCTGATTCTTCCTATCAATGAGTATGGAATATTTTTCCATTTGTCTGCGTCTTCTTGGATTTCTTTGAGCAGTGTTTTGTAGTTCTCATTGTAAAGGTCTTTCACTTCTCTGGTTAGGAAGATGCCAAGGTATTTCATTTTTTGTGTGGCTATTGTGAGTGGAATTGTGCTTTTAGTTTGGTCAACTGTATATCTGACAAAGCCCTAATATCTAGGATCTATAAGGAACTCATTTTGGAAATGTGCCAAAAGGAAATAAACAAACAGCCCCATTAAAAAGTGGGCAAAAGACATGAATAGACATTTCCCAAAAGAAGATATATGGGCAGTCAACAGACACATGAAAAAGTGCTCAGCCTCACTTATCATCAGATAAATGCAAATGAAAACCATACTGAGATATCACCTAACCCCTGTAAGAATGGGCATCATTAATAAAACAAACAACAACAGATGCTGGCGAGGATATGGAGAAAAGGAACGCTTCTACACTGCTGGTGGGAATGCAGACTAGTGAAACCTCTTTGGAAGACAGTGTGGTGATTTCTGAAAGAACTAGAAATTGACCTTCCATGGGACCCAGCAATTCCCCTACTGGGAATATACCCGGAGGAACTAAAATCATTCTACAAAAAAGATACCTGCACATGTATGTTTATTGCAGCTCTATTCACAATAGCAAAAACATGGAACCAACCATGTTGCCCAGAGAAGCTGGACTGAATTAAAAAAATGTGATACATATACACAATGGAATATTATGCAGTCATAAAGAAGGACAAACATATGGACTACAGCAAATTGGATGGATTTAGAGTTGATTATATTCAGTGATCTATCACAGAAACAAAGATCAGAGTACCACATGTTCTCACTCATAAGCGGATTCGAACAATTATAATGCTATAAGAAAAGGATTGGCAGTAGTGGGAAACTGTCAGGGGAGGGGGAGTGGGATTGGCAGTTGAGGGAAACTGCTAGGGGAAGGAGGAGCATACCTCATTAACAAGGTTACCTGCATAATTAACGTTTACATACCTAACCCTGAATTGTACCCCACAACTTTATATATTAAAAAAAAATGTAAGTGGAGTCATGAACAAAAATCTCTAGCAAAGAAGAAAGTTTATTTTTAAACTTATCTAAAAGTATTCATGAATATATATGCATACATACACACTATATGTATATACTATTATGTATGTTATATATGTATATAACCACATACACATTTTTAAACTGTGCCAGATAAGCAGAGATTCTACAGTCTTTCAAAGATGCCCAGTCACAGAGTGTGACCTCTTGAATGGTTAACAGAAGCATAGCTCTAGGCTAAGATGTTCTAGAGCAGTTCTGTTTCAAATAGAAAAAGAGGTAAATAAAAAAATGGATTATATGTAAACACATGGCATTTATATTTTAAGTGAGATTGTTAAAATTGTTGTGTAGAGGAAAGGAATCACATGATGAAGGTTCCAGGCACATAGGATTTAAAAATATGTATTAAATTGTGGGATTATCAATAAGACAGTTCTTTTATTCTTTTGTATACTTTATTAAAATATAATGATCACTACTACATAGTAACGAATTGACCATAGACAATGTGTGGAAAGTATTGTGGAATAAAACATTTATTGCAAGCATTTAGTTTTGTGATTAAAGATAATTAGAGGCATTAACTGCCTTACTAATGAATGCATTACCAACTATTTATTAATTCTTTGGCCAGGCACATTACTTAGAGCACTGCTGACTCTTGTGAAAAGATATGTTGGCAGTAAAAAGTGGAAATATCAGTATACTTTTAGAGAAACTATAGATTCATAAGGTTAACTTATCTAAGATGTCATCAACACTTTTTACTGAATTATTATGCAAAAATCATCAATGTTAGTTGACAATGGAATACTCACATGTGGAAGAAGCAGAAGGATGGGTTTCTTGATTTGAACCAATGAGTGGGGTTCATTTCTGGGAAAACAAAGTCTTCTGATGCTTGAACAATGATTTCTTGCTTGTGAGTTAAACTTCACTGCTAAGCCTAACTTTAACCACATTCTTCATTCTGAAAGATGGAATTCATAGGTTGATACCACTGGATTTCAATATGGCTAAAACCATCATTGTACTTCTTAGAGATATTTTAAGCATAAGTTTAGCATTGTCTGCCTCTTTTAATACCTCTTTGACGTTTTCATTTTCTCAAGTGCTTAGGAACATTTTCATTGCCAAAATATGATATACCTTGGGAGGCAGAGGTGAGAGAATTACCTGAGCCCAGGAGTTCAAGTTCAGCCTGGACAACTTGGAGAGATCTCGTTTCTATAATAAATAAAATAATTAGCCAGGCATTGTGGCATGTAAATTTAGTTTTGGCTACTTGGAGGCTGAAGTGGAAGAATTTCTTGAATCCAGCAGGTTGAGGCTGCAGCCTGGGTGACTACGTGACACTCCAACTCAAAAACAAATAACAACAAAAAAATGATGAAGTTGAAAATTACAGAAGATGTCTAAACCAGACCCTATATAACCAGCTCACCAGAATAATATAGTTGGGCACTCCATCTATAAACACATAGTAGTGTCTATAGCACACGTGTTTCATGAACTGGAGGCTCTTCTGCCTTGTTCTTGAGCATACCTGCTCCTGCTGTTGGTAATGATCTTACCATAACTCGGTAAATATGTTTAGGCTAGCTGTCCTTGCCAATGTAATTGTATAGCTCAATTAAATATTACATAAATTAATGAGTTATTCAGTGTGAAAAGATGCTTCAGATTGTTTTTCCAGGAAGGTGAGGCACTAAAAAATTGTTGTCCAGTTCTATGTGGTTAGACAGTTATAAAAGGTAAGAGAAAATATTGTAAGATTTTGGGATACTGATCTCTAATTGCATTGCCGTAGTCTTTGCATTCTCATTCCCATTCAAAGACATACAAAATAGAACCATAGACAGGTATCATAAATGTAGTTTTCGCAAGAAAACTTTATGGAATTCTCATCAAAGAACCTGAGCACAATGGAAAGCCCTTGGCCTTCCATGATAAGCATATTTAATGAGTGCATATTAAGTGAAAATAAAACACTTAACAATGAATGTGTTTTTAAAAGACGGATTCACAATCTTTTTTGATTAACTGACTGGCTACTGACTCTGAATGCTCTAGATGGAAGGCCTTCTATAGTACATGGAAGTGAAAATAGTATGCAAGCTATTTACAATATAATAAACCCTACCTTAAAAATACTCAACACATGTGAGCATGTATCTTTAGAAAAAATTAGGTGAGAATATTAATATTTAATGTTGGTTGCTATGCTTATACCAGGTCTTTATTTTCTTTGTTATATTTTCTTTTTTTCTTTATTTTTTAAAGTTTTTTTCAATAGCTTTAGGAGTACACGTGGCTTTTGGTTATATGGATGGATTGTGTAGTGGTGAAGTCTGGGCTTTAATTTACCTCACTCAAATAATGTACATTGTACCTAACAGGAAATTTTTCATCTCACACCCTATCCCACTGTCTCCCACTCAGAGTTCCCAGTGTCCATTATATCATTCTATATGCCCTTGCAGACTCATAGCAGTTCCCACTCATAAGTAAAACATGCAGTATTTGATTTTCAGTTTCTGCATTACTTTACTTAGAATAATGGTCTCCAATTCCATCCAAATTGCTGCAAAGGCGATTTTTTTTTCTTTTTTTGAGTTGGAATCTCACTCTGTCGCCCAGACTGGAGTGCAGTGGCCGCTCCCAGCCACCGCAGCCTCAACCTGCTGAGGTCCGGTCATCTTTCCGCCTCAGCCTTCCAAGTAGCTGAAACTACAGGCGTGCGCTACCACGCCCGGCTAATTTTTTGGTTTATTGTAGAGATGAGGTCTCGCCAAGTTGCCCAGGTGGGTCTCGAACCTGTGGGCTCAGGCAATCCACTCATCTCAGCCTCCCAAGGCGCGGGATTACAGGCTGAGCCACCGAGCCTGGCCTTTTTCATTCTTTTTTTATAATGGAATAAGCTTCCATGGTGTGTGTATGTGCATGTGTGTGTGTCATACTTCCATTATCCAGTGATCAGCTGATGGGCACTTAGGTTAATTCTGCACATTTGGACTTGTGAATTGTTCTGCACTAAACATATGAGTGCAGATGTCTTCTTTGTATAACGACTTATTTTCCTTTAGGCAGATACCAAGTAGTAGGACTGCTGGATCGAATGATCTAGTTTTAGTAATTTGAGAAATCACCACACTGACTTTCTTAGAAATTGTGCTAATTTACATTCCTAACATTGTATAAGCGTTCCCTTTTCACCACATCTCCACCAACATCTATTGCTTTTTTGATTTTTTTTTTATAATAGCCATTCTGATTGGTGTAAGGTGATATCTCGTTATGGCTTTAATTTGCATTCCCTGATGATTAGCAATATTGAACATTTTTTCATATATTTGTTGTATATCTTTTGTGAATCTCCTTTTGAGAGATGTCTGTTCATGTCGTTTGCCTACTTTTAAATGGGATTATCTGTTATTTTTTGCCTACATGTTTGAGTTGTTTGTAGACTTTAGATAGTAGTCCTTTGTTGGATGTATAGTTTGCAAATATTTTCTTCCATTCTGTAGTTTGCCTGTCACTCCATTGATTATTTCTTTTGTTATGCAGTAGCTCTCCAGTTTAATTAGGTCCTACTTGTTTATTTTTGTTTCTGTTGCTTTTGCTTTTGGGGTGTTAGCCATAAATTCCTTGCCTAGGCTAATATGCAAAATAGTTTTTCCTAGATTTTCAGGTTTTACATTTAAGTTGTTAATCCATCTTGACCAAAAAAGAAAAAAAAGTGATCCCTTTTATCTGTTTTGGTGAGCCATGATCACCATGATGTGACTGGGTAATTGAGGCTACAGTAATTCTAAATACTTAGAATCTCAACAACATTTATAAACATTTTAAATTATTGATTGATTATGTACGTGTTTTCTCTTGTAGTCAAGTTCTAGAAAGAGGGGGGCATTAGTTGAACCTTTACTCTGAAACGACATGTGTAACTTATTTTTTAGCCATGGTTGAGTAAATTAGGGGAGAAATGACTTCTTGTTTGTTTACTTCAGGAATACTACGCCAATAACAGACAAACACCTAAAGCTAATTCTGGAAACTCAGAAGAAGAAAGACAGAACTTTTTGCTGTAACACAAAGGGGGACTTAAGAGGCATTAACACCAAGGCTTTTCTGCCTTGGGCCTCATGACTCTGCAAAATAAAACAGAGGGCCAAAAACAGCAATCCAGACATAGAAAATATTGCCCACTCCTTTCTAAAGATTGGCCTGTCATTGCTCCCTGACACATATGTGGTTATTTTCGGAATGTCCTGTCTGATTATGTTTATATCTGAGCTTATTGTTATCAGTTAAATAAAATTTAGTTTAGGGTTAATTGTTCTATGATGTGTTGGCATTTTTTCACTTTAGGACTCTGATAACGTAAGGTATGTTTCTTTTATTTCCCTGTGTTCCAATATTGTTATGCCAGATAGTCTTATAGTCATAGGACAGATGAGAGATAAAAGGAATGTTTCCAGGAGTCTAAGACTTCTCACAGCCATTCAGTCTATGCTTCTTTGATCTGTTCACTCTGACCACTGTGCCTCTTGTCAACTGAATCTGGGCTGATATCTGCCAGTAGGTTGAGAATAAGGATAAAAGCAGTGCTTAAGGGCATTGAGTACATAAGTAATTTACATATGTTCTCTTAGAATAAATCTCACAACAATCCTAAAGACTGTCATCATTTTCATTTAACATTTGAGAAAATTGAGGTCCAATGGTTTAAAAATCAAATTGTCTATGATCGCAAAGCCAAGAAAAGTCATAGCCAAGATTTGAACGTCATCTAGTTTGGAAAGTTCTTAGGAGATAGTATGTACATTTGAAAAGACTGCTGCATCTGTTTGGACCTGTCACCTTACACATAGCTGGACTATTCACTTATGATGCAGAGAGCACAGAAAAGTGTACTACACATACCAATCTTCACTTTGGATTTCACTCTGTATCTATTCTCTACCCTCCTTTCTTGGTCTTTGACTCTAAATAATTACTCTTCTTGCTTGTGATGACCTATAAGCTATATTATCTGGAAGTATTTATTTTTTTCTAAAAAAAATTCTTTATAACTGCATACAATAAAATATATACATATATTAAAGATTTCATCTCAATTAGTGCACCTCTATCCTACCCAGCCACTTTCTTTTTCTTGGTTCTGATTAATCCTGAGACAGAGTAGTACAAAATTGTGTGTTGTTTTTTATGTATGATGATATTCAACTAAACGAAATGTTATTGATGGCTTTAGAATAAATATGCATATTGTTCCCACCCCATCATTCTGTCCTACCCACAGTGAGCACTGTCAACTAATACAGCCTCCCTACTCCCATGAGTCATGTACTGGAGTGACTTAGTAAAACCCCAAACAGAATCACAGTTTCCAGGATAAATCTTGTTGCCATACAACCATGATCCCTCTCCTATGTACATCCAAGTTCTCTTCACCAGGAATCTAATATGGTCTTAAAATTGAATGTGGTTTTAAATATTTGGGATCCTCACTCCTTTCCCCTTTACCTTACAATTTACTTCTTGATATCAGTGATCAAATTGTCACAGAATTCAGGAAAAATAACTTCAAATACAGGAAGTGATAGGTCTTGTGACTAATATCACATTTGGCTATATTTTCAGAGGTGGTATGAGTGGTGCTATAAGTAAAAATTGCATTTTTATCAAGAGGTTGAAGGGATTTTTTTGATGCCTACAGAAAATGAAGTTGTCAGTTTGAAGTAATATAAACAGTTTGAAGTTGAATGATCTATGCAGCTTTCACCAATAGTAAATACCCTCTGGTACAGTGTATGTAAAATGTAGAATATATTGTCATTTTTATTATAATATAGAAGCAGTAGCAACACACTCTGGTGTGCTCAAAACTGTTTCAATCTGTTCTAGTGATTGCCAGGTTCTTTTGATTATCTCTCTTCCACTAAAATCCACAGGAAAATGGGATCAGCTCCCACAAAGGAATCAGGACTTATATGACTTACACTAGTCTTAGTGATGAGACTGGAATGTACAGCCTGTAGAATCCCTGGATGGACCCAGTTGGTGGTCAAGTCTTTGGGATGTCAACATGCAAAGGCTAAACATAGTATTCTTTCAGGTTCTAGGCTATTCTTGTAGCCACGTTGGGGGCTCAGTGGCTGCAAAACATATGGACATTACAGCAATGGTCTTTATGGGAGAATGAGGCTAAACTTGGAATATAACAGATAATTTTCCAATTTTTTTGCAAGGAACTCTGAATTCAGTGGAGGAGTCTGAGACAATGAATAGGTTTTAAACTTCTTGCACTAATGGTAGCACTTTTTCCTTGATTTCTGAATCTGTAGTACATTGATAGACAAAGAAAACACTTAATTTCTTCCTAAAAGATGCAAAGTTTAATTTTTAGTCTGCTTGAGGTTGGACTACTTCTCACTTTAAGAAATTGTAAAGCATTCTGGAGTTGGGAACACCAAAATTATTAATTCTAATTGTTATACTTCATATAAGAAAGTGCTAGAGAACCATGCAGTAGGCAGTGATAGATTATAGCAACATTAGAAGTGCAAAATTCCAGCTCTCACCTGAATCCAAAAAGAATTAATGCTTATGTTTACAGTGTGCTTGCATCTGCATGAAGAATGGCCTTGATTCAGCAATCCTGACGTCTATTGCTGCAGTTGGACTGCATCTATTATATATCCTACGTTTCTCTCTTGACTGATGTCTTCAATCCTTTTGTCATGGAGATAGAAGAATGCTACACTCACCTTCTGTTTCAGTATGATAACTATGTTTTGTTCAGAATTCAGTGCAATTACATAAAACCAGTGCTCTATCCACAAGGGTTTTTTTTTTGGGGGGGGGAGTCATTAGTAGCTTTGGCTGCCATAATTATTGAATGATCTGTCATCTTGAAATCCTTATCCTCACGACTCTCCTTTTGTGTAAACACTTGGCTATGAGATGTGTTTTTCTTAAATTATAGAGCCTAAGCTTGTGGCCATAGCTGCCCTGTCATCCTTTGTGGAGTATGGACATTTCAAATGTGCTGTGCATAAGAAGAGCCAAGGAGTAGGGTCTAGGCTTCTATGCCACAAAAAAATATGCAGAAAAGCAGATGAAGGCAGAGCCACTGGAAGCTTAGTAATTAACCATGGACCAGGGGCATTCGTGAGTCACCTTGACAGACAGAGCCTTGCTGATAACCTGATTACATAGCTCATCTCCTGGAGATACAAAACTGGAGAATCCATGGGGGTTTGGTCCTCTGGGTTCTTCTAGCCAGAGGAAGGTCAGCTTCAAAGACTCTACAGTTTCTTAAAGATAGAACCAAAAACCATTTAAACCAAAAATGCACAGATAGGAGAGGGTAAGAATTAAAATATTTTAACAGAGGTAAAATTCATTGCCTGAATTTAACAATGTAGACTCTCAGACCTTCAGAAGTTTTAAAATACATGTCCTTGAATTTAGACTTAGTGCGCCTCCTCAAAGAAGAAGTTAATTATGTCTCTGAGAATAAAGATTTATCTCATCAAAAACACTATAACACTCTTCACAACTTTTAGTTGTTTTGTCAGTTATAATAGGAAGGAAATGCTATTGTAACCTTCTAGTTAAATTAAAGCACATCTTTTAAATAATTAAGTGTTCTGGAGTTTTTTTTTTAATTACTATTTTCTATTTTAGGTAGCCAAGAACATCAAAAGTACTAAATTGGAACTACGTGTGCCAATCTGGAACAGCTTGTTTATTAAACTGGTTCACTCAGATGTGGTGTGAGAAAGTCAGGTCGGTGGGCTGATCTTGTGAGGCAACCTGGGGCTGGTGCCCCCGCAGGTCACGCTGGTGGGAGGCATCCTTACAGGTGAACTCAGCAAGAGCATGAGGGGGGAAGCGCAGATATTGGATGCGGCTGGGGGAGGGAGGGAAGGAGGAATGGGGGCCACAAGACAACATGATGGGTACCAGGTCCGATATCAAGGGAAGAGAGGGCCCACTAGAAGTCCAAACCTCACCTGAACGCAATTTACTTAGCAAATCTTCACATGCACCCCAAACTCTAAAATAAAATTAAACATTAAATTAAAAAATAAAATGACCCGGGGGGGCGGGTGCGGGGAAGCAAGGGGCGGGAACTGGAAGAAAACCTGGCTCTAGAGCCTGTCTGGAACTAAAAGGATCACGCTGGGCTCTCTGTCTCCTGAAGCTACCAGGCTAATCCTGATTTTCTACTTCCCTCCAGCTCAACAAATGTGTAAGCCGGAATCCATGCTAGGTACTTGGGATACAAATATAAATTAAACATGAGATTATTTTCCCCTTCAAGTTGCTCAGAGCATCGCAGAAGAGGAAAACACTTCTTAGTTAATTTTTTTTCACTTTTATGTTTCCCGAGGTATTATTTAATTTTGAAATATGTTATCTTTCATTTGCATAGGTAATAGATGCTTAATGATAAAAATCTTGTAAAAATCAGAAAAAAAATTTATTATCCTCTGCATTTTGGTTGCAAGTTTGCTGCACCTTCTATAAACAAATCTGTTGATGTTGCGGTGTTGGTGGTGGTTGTTTTTTCTTTACTCCTCCCTTAATGTGGACACATCTTTACAATTTTGTTTTTCTCTGTCTAGGGATAAATAAGCCTCTTTCCGGTGAGGCCTTTTTACTCAGAGATTGAGATGGAGGACTGGCTCAAGTGTATAACCCACAGACAAATAACCTAATAGACTCTGCTGAATCAAATAGCAATTCTGTTTACAAAAGGAGTTATATGTATTATGTAAGATTGGTCACAAGGACAGAAGCCACTCTAGATATTTTAAGCAGGAAGGATTTGATATAGGAAATTAACTGCTTACAAAACTTTTGGGAAAGCTGGGGAAGCCAAGAGTCAAGGTCAGTTAAAGTGGCTGGCTTTGTGGTGTGGGGGCCTTTATCTTCTGAAGTTTTCACCGAAAATCACTGACAAGAGGCAGATTAATAAAAGAAAAGGCATACATGTTTATTAATGTGCACATAGACACCTTCAGAATGAAGACCCAAAAGTACAGGGGAAATTGTCCATTTTTATGCTTAAATTCAACAAAATATGGAGAGCAATATAGAAATATGATGAGACAAAAATGGTATGACCTAATGCTAACAAACTGAGTGGGGAGAACCAGCAAGGCCTGTCTGGCTAGATTTTTCTGAGCCGGCATTCATTCCTTCTGGGTATGAGCCGCACCCTCTCTGGAATAGCAGTCTTATGAGCTGTAATCAAACAAAGTAGTTCAGATAATTTCTTTAAGGCCAGTTTTTACATGGAAAGTTAGAGTAATATTTTTAGGTTTTATGACTGGCTTCAGGGAAAAGGGGTTCTGGTTTCTATGCCCTGATTGGAGGAAGAAGGATACTAGTTTTTATGACTACTCTTGGTGAAGGATGCATTCCTGAGAGATGGAGTGAAGGAAATGGTAGAGAAACATTTTTGTATTTGAGGCTGGTCCTGAGGACTTCCTTTGGGGGTATTGTTTTCTGAGTCCCAACAGTGGAAATTGGGAAATATACAAATTACAGGAATTTCTGCACATGATCTCAAAGACCCACAGCTCCAGGATAGGTGACTCACAGGAGCAAGTCCAGAAAGTTCTCTGTACTCCTCTGCCTTCCATCCTCTCCTCTCACTAGAAACTCAGAATTTTGGCTTCTCTCTTTCTCCTTCCTAATTTTGGGTAGATGACTTTCACTGATGGACTCCAAGTCAGAACACAAAGAAATCTAAGAAAGATCCTTTCCAAGCTTCCAGAGGTCATGAGGTTTAGAAGAAATATGTGTGTGTGTGTGTGTGTGTGTGTGTGTGTGTGTGTGTGTGTGTGTGTGTTTTGCAGGTCTAGGTGTTGGAGGAGCTGGGTACCAATAGATAATCTCAAGTATATAATAGTAATAGTAATAAGGCAATAAAGTAAATAATAACTAACATAATTCTGAATTGAACTTCACCTTGGTCTAGTCATGATGCTAGGGAATTTGCATGCATTTTCATGTATTCCTTTTTTTTAACCATTGTAAACAAATGTTTAATATTATTTCTTATTTCTGTGCCCTTAAACAGACTTAGATGGAAACTCTATTAGAATAGAATTTTAGTATAGAATAGAATATTAGTATAGAATAAGTGAAGATTGGCCTAAAATTTTACTGTAATATGTATATAAATATGTACTACTTTTTTCAACTACCTGACAAAATGTAATGACTCAGAGCTTATATTCTCAAAGCACTTGTGTATTCAGTGTCCTCTTCTTTCAAAGTTTTTTTCTTTTTCTTTTATTTTAAAGATGTGAGGTACAAATCAGGGTTAGGTACATGAGTGGTCATCATACAGGTAAAGCTTGGGCCTTCCTATGGTCCCCACTTCACCTGGTTTGAGATTGGGTACTCTTATTGGTTTATGTGCTCCTCCTCCCCCTGGCAGTGCCCACTGCCAATCTCCTTCTTAAAGTATTATGATGAATGTTCAGGGTCCACATATGAGTGAGTACATGTAGGACTCAGATCTTGTTTCTGTGACAGATCACTGAATATTATAGACTCTAAATCCATCTAAATTGCTGCGGAGTCCATAATTTTGTCCTTCTTTATGGCTGCATAATATTCCATCATATTTTCATGTATTCTTATAGGAACCACCAAAGTCACTGACATTGATCTTGTTTTACAGATTAAAAAACCTAACTTTTAGAAATATTAAGTAAATTCATCATAGTAGGGTTGACATGCAAATCTAAGTCTATTTTAATTCCATGCCTGGACTCTATTTAGAATTATATTTTGCATCCACTATTTGATCCATTAATGGTACAGAAAGATATTTACTTATGAATAATTAGATAAATTCTATGGTCACTTTCTTACCATAAGGCAGAAATTAACACTACACCTCAGAAAGTTTATCATTTTCCCAGATCTTCATATCAGGCCTTTTTATCTAGCCATTTTTATTCCATGAAAACTTCTTCTGAGCTTTGGTTAGTAAAAATTCCTTCAGGGTTTTGACAGAGCATTGAGAAATTTCAAGTTTTCAGTGTTTTTTCAACTTGGTAACGTTTGTGTATGTATGTTTTCATAAATATTTTATCAGGGCCATAGCTGAGAGATTTTTACGGATCTTTTCAATAAAATATAAAAAGTCCATTAATAGAGATATGCATTGGGTGCTGAAGAGAAGGAAGGAACATGCAATATAGTATATCGCCTTATTGTGCTGACACAGTCTTTAGAAAAATATTCTGTACCTTGCCACATTGTACAAATAACATGGTCACTAAAAGCATATACAGCAGAAAGAAGATGTTTGGATATAAGGGAGGTGGATGTTTGGATATAGGTAATTTGATAGTGCTTACCCAAGCTTTCTTGTTCGGATGATACCTACTTACTTAGGCTTGCTTCTTCAACGTTAAGTATAAAATCATCTTTTTTTCTGACCTCCTGAGATTTTAGTTAAATAACACATAAGATAAAATAATCATAAGAGAAGAATGATATATATCTAAAGAAGCTTTAAAAATTACATAATTTTTCCACATGTGTTATCTCATTTGGTCATTATAACCAAACTATAAAGTAGATGGATTGCATACTATATCCTTATTTTCAAATGAAGACTTTCCAATGTAAAAAGTATTAGGAGTGACATACTGTGTTCATGTACCTCCCATGGTGTCAGCATTATGCTAGGATGAGGGTATTGCAACCTCTGCTCTCAAGTTCTCACATTGAGGACACATGATAGATACACACAATCTATGAAATAACAATGCAATAAATACTATGGTGTGACAAGTTAGATATACACAGTGTTCAAAAAAGTATTGTAGACAGAATATGCCAAAAGAGCTTGGGGAAAGCTCTTAGAGAGCCATGTAGGAAAAATCCTCAAGAAAGTTGCCTTGGGGGCTCTGGGCCATGAATAGGAACTGACATATTGCCCCCCCACCAAAAAAATGTCTTTGGGGTAGTTTCAAAGCAGAAGCAAAAGGAAAAAAAATAAGAACATTTACTACATCTTTCTTATACTCCAAGAATCACAATATTCATCAAAATACTATTTTCTTCTTAATCTTTACAAGAGCCCAATTAGTCAGGTAAAGTTGCTCCTTTTCTTAAAAAAAATCAAGCACATAAAATTGAATTTGCTGTTCTGAAATCACACAATTTTTAGATGACAAGGCAAGATTTTTAGTGTAGTCTGCCTGACTTTAAAGTCAAAACTTGGGTCTTTCCATGGCATCAAACTACAACATAACAACTGCTTTACCATTGAGGTCACTCATCTATTTATTCAGCAAATGTTTGTTGTTACATCTTATGTTCAATGGGAGAAACTTGCCTTTAAGAGTCATAAATGAATCAGAAGGCACTGAATGCTTATAGCAGGTGGTGGGTGATTTAATTCATTTCATGTCACTTATGGGATATATCAGTCTATGCCAGCATTCCATTTGGGAGTCTCACATTTCAACATAGTACTGGTAGGGTTCACTCTGGGAATTTCCACCAAAACATCACCCTTTTTACTCAAAGACACATGCCACAATGCACCAAAATTGTGAGAACCTTCTGCTTCTCTACAAAATCAAACATATTTTTGTACACTTCACAGTGTGAATGTGCTTTTCCCTCTCAGATCAAGAGTCCCAAATTACTGGGCAGTGGTGGTTGAAATGACTTATGTATTAATTTAAAGTATAAAGTATCATATGTTTCAAACAGTTAGGAGAAAGATAATGAGAGAAACAGTTTCCAAGATAGATGGTTATCAAAAAATAACATTTGGTTGAGGGATTACTAAGACAGCATACCTAAGTCATTTATAATCACACAGTGTCCAATGACATAAAAGAGACAAAAAATGATGTGAAAATTTGGAATTGGTGTCATCTTCTTGCTCCATAAATTTAACTCAGGAATTAAGATCTATGACATTACACCTAGAGCAAGACACCACAAGACATCTATAGGCAATACTCATGAAAGATCATCAAATAAGACAGAGTCAATCAGACATGCAATGGGCTGCCTTCGGAGGTCCAAAGTTCCTGTCCTCTAACAGCTTGAAATCAGCCTCCACAGTTAGTCCTGGATTTCAGGCTTGGGGTTTACATATTTTAGGAGACAGTTTTCCCAGTGAAAAGACTTTGGAAGAAACTAAAATAACTGTGGGTACCTAGTGCCCCAGGTTGTCCTGATATGAGCCATGTTAACTGCCCTTTCTTCCATATGTGAACATTTTCATTCCAGCCATTTTGCTGTTGTTGTTTTCAGAATTGTAGAAATGTTAGAAGATCTCATTTGCTGGTTTGTTTGCTCCTCTTGAGTTTCATCCCCTTTGGTATTAAATTACGTGTGTCCTTTCTGAATTTCCCAGCATTGGTTGGCCTCTATTTAAAATACGAAAACCCAAAGTGAAAATGGCATAGCTGATCCAAACATTAGGCATGCCAAATGCCTTTTCTTTCTCTCCCTGGTTAGATGAGGGTTTTTTTTGTCTGCAGCCCAAGTGATTCCTTCTCGCCTGCTCCCATCTCCTCTTGGCAATGTCTTTATGATAAAATGTCCACTTTCTCTAAGCTCTCGTGGTCCCTGCTGCTCTGTTTCCCATTAACCGTGTGTGTTTCCGCTTGTTTGTCTCCAGATGTATTCGTTAGCATTTTTCCAGTTGAATCTCATCCTGTTATTTCTTGCTCATATTGCTAACCTCTCCAGGGGCCCATATGTTTCCACAGCTCTTGTGCCAAAATCACAGAGTATCTTAATACAAACCTTCCTTCAACATCTTCACACCAGCCAAAACCACAGGCTCAATAGAATGCCAGCCTGATTTATACCCAGTTCTGTCCCAGTGTAATGGGATGAGCACCAGGTTTGAAGCTAAATCATAACCATGCAATGCCCTGGTTGTGTGATCTCAGGCAAGGTGGTTAATTCTTGAGACTCAGTTTCCTCCTCTCCATTCTTAGAATGGTAACCACTTTGCACAGAGAGAATGTGAGATAATGGCTGTTAAGCACCTCTTCATATTACTTGGCAAGTAGAGGAAACTTCCTGTCTCCAGGGACAGCAGAAAGGACCAGAGATGGTTGGTGACCTCCAAAGATAAAGAAACTCTTGTGCCATACCCAGACATGACTAGAATATTAATGAAATAACTGTCTTGAAGAAATTGCTTAAATTGTTAGAGCGAATTGGTGAAAAAATTCTAGCTACACAAAACTGGCCTGTGAGGCAATGGCTTCCTCCTACATCACTGAGTAATTTTTCCTTCTTCTTGTTGATAGGCTTTCAATTCCCTGAACACACTATGCATGTTCACACCAGCATGCCTGATGATATTCCCTTTCCATAGAATACCCATCCCTTCCCACATCTTTGCGTCCCCAGCAAACTTCTCGTCCGTCTTCAACACTCAGGCCAAGCATCACCATCTTCAGGATGCTGCCTCAACCTCCCCAGGCTGAATTACATACATATGTTTCTATGTTTCCACATCAGCCTTGACAAATCTCCCAGAGCACAAATTCCACTACTGTGATCTGTGTTTACCTTTCTATCTCCAGACTTGTCTCGGCAAGCCAAACACTATATTTCACTTATCTCTGTATTCCCGGTGCACAGAATTGTGTTTGGAACACTAAATGAACACTCGTGTGAATGGAAAATGATAAAAAAAAAATCCATCGGTTAAATTCAGCTTTGGCTAATAGCAAGTCCAGAATAATGATTGTGATTTTCAGAGTTGCCCTTAGGAGCATAGACAGAAGAAGTTCCACTGAAGTAACCGAAATGACTTCCACAATGGTTCTCCACCCTGGCTTGATCAGAAATTGAGCTACTTAAGCAGCAAGACAAGATCTGATTACTATAGCCATGTAGAAAAGGGAATCCAGTCAATAAGTGTGAGGAGGAGCTCAGTATGAGGCCCATGACTCTGGGAAGGAAGAGATGGTTTTTTTAATTAATGTACAACATTAGTTTCATTTATTCCTTGAGTCTTTTTAGGTCCTCACCCTTCTTAGAATATTGTTTCCCAGATCATGTTAGGGTTATTGGAGGACTTCTTTGACCATCCTATAGAAAGTAGCATCCCATCTCTTCTGTCACATTCTGTAATGGCACCAAAATTCATTTTCTTCATATTATTTATAGCTTGATGTACTTATTTACTTATGTCTTCCTGCCATATGTATTTTCTCACTGCTGTCTCTCTCTCTCTCTCTCTCTCTGCCTTCTTCATTCCAAGACTTCAGGTCCCATGAAGGTAGAGATTGATTTTGAATTGATAAGTATTTCATCAATATTTGGGGATTGACTGACTCATTTCTTATACTATAACATTTTCCTTCTTCATCTGCTTATTCATCTAATAATGACTAGGTGCTGGCTGTGTGCCAGGAACAGTAGTAGCAGAATGTGATCAATCTCAACTAAGTTAATTTATATAAGAACCATTGACACCTGCACTTGCATGTTTATCACAGCACAATTCAGTTTCAAAGATGTGGAATCAACATAATTGTCCATCAACTGATCAGTGGATAATGAAAATGTGGTATATATATAGTATGGAATAATATTCAGTCATCAGAAAGAATAAAATAATGTCTTTTGCAGCAACTTGGATGGAATTGGAGAACATCACCCCAAATGAACTAATGCAGGAACAGAAAATCAAACACCACGTTTTCTCACTTATAAGTGGGAGCTACACAAAAGATCCATAATGGTATAGAGAATGATATAATGGACATTGAAGACTCGGAATGGGGAGTCGGAGAAACAGTGGAAGGTTGAAAATCACCTATCAGGTACAATGTGCACATATGGGAGTGACGAGTATACTTAAAGACCAGACTTCACTACTGTACAATGCAACCAAGTAACCAAAAATGATTTGCACCCCCTAAGGCTATTGAAATAAGGAAAAAAAATGGAAATAAAGAAGGGGAAAAATTAACAAAATAAGTATTCAATAAATTAACACAAGGATATATATATGAAAAAAGAAAGAAGTTAATTTAAAAGGATTACAATGAAGAAGGCTCATATTTGTAATACAATCGTTTCTGAAATTGAAAGGATAGTAGCATAACGTATAGCATAAAAAGTACATATTTTTTAGAAGTCCTTTTTTTTCTAGAGTTGAGGGTACAATAAGATAGGGACAATGCTGACTATATGCATACATTTCTACCCAGCTCAATCTGGCTTGTAGATGAGAGATTACCTGTAGTGTCCATGTCTGTATTTGTTCAGGCTACCCCTAATCCCTGGACACATATTTAACCTGAACTGAAGGTGACATCGTGGGAAAAATCAGAAAATTTATGAATTCCTAATTCCTTTAAGCCTATAAGTATTATACAAGCAGCTAACAGATACATGAAAACATGCTCAGCCTCACTAGTCATTGAAGAAATGCAAATCAAAACCACACTGAGATACCTCCTAACTCCAGTCAGGATGGCCATCATCAATAGCTTAAAAGCCAACAGATGCTGGAGAGGATGTGCAAAAAATGAAACACTTCTACACAGTTGTTGGGAATGTAAACTAGTACAACCTCTGTGGAAAACTATTAGGCAATTCCTAAACAGATCTAAAAATCGACCTTCCATATGAACCAGCAATCACATTTCTGGGGATATACCTGGAACTCAAGTTACTCTATGAAAAAGATACCTGCACATGCAAGTTTATTGCAGCATTGTTCACAATAGCAAAAACGTGGAACCAACTGTGCTGCCCATCGAAAGAGTACTGGATAAAAAAATGTGGTACATGTACACTATGGAATATTATGCAGTCATAGAGAAGGGTTAAATTATGAACTTCGCAGGAACTTGGACAGACATAGTGTCCATAATACTGAGCAATCTATCACAGAAACAGAGAACTGAGTACCACTATATACTCACTCATAAGTGGACCTTGAACAATGATTCATAATACTATAAGAAGGGAATTGGCAGTAGTGGGAAACTGCCGGTGGGGGGGCACACCCCGTCAACAAGGGTATCTGCTTAATGAACATTTGTATACCTAACTCTGAATTGTACCCCACATCTTTAAAATAATAAATAAATAAATAAATAATAAAGGAAAATGGGAAAACAAGCCCTATAGGTCTTGGATTATTGGGTAATGAAAAACTAATAGTTATTTGCTACAATTGAAAATTTATTGATATTTTCACTTGAATATGTCCAGCATGTATCCATGAATAAAACAAGAAATCAAGCACTAATTATTTTTCTTAGATATGTTTTTCAAAAAGACCCTCTTTAAAGGTGGGAAAAGTATAGAGGAACTTTTGAAGTCTGTTGCTTGAGTAAGGCAAAGTGTTCTGTATTAGAATGGAATCTTAAAGCTCGATTGACAGATGATTTTTAAACATCTGAGAGGAAGGCTGACAGTCAGATGTCGTCCAAATTAGGCAATGCCATGTAGAGATCTGTCCAAGTAAAGCAAGGTGAGTGGATCCTTTGTGCATCACCTTCTACTCTGTATGGGAATCAATCTCCCTGGTGTCTATCAAGTAGACATTTACAGTAGCCCAAGTCTGCAGATCCTCAGCCATGCCCTCTCTATGTTCTGGCTGCTAGTTACTGCCTCCTTACTGTACTTTGTCTTCTATGCCCTGTGGCTCCCTCAGGCTCACTCTCAGTATTTTAATTCCTAACCCAGAACCTTTGGGAGACATTGAATCAGGAATGGAGGAAAGAATCCTTGAGCAAGCATAAGAAAAAGGCATACAGCTGCCCTTTATATGGAACTTCATTAATACTCACCAAGTACCTATTCTATGTTAGGTACTGTGACAATTTCAAGAGTAGGAAGTTTTAGATCTTGACCTTCAAGACTCTGTCTAGGGAGGAATATATTTTTAATAAAAATATTGTCCGACTACAATGAAGGATGACTATATTGGTTTCTAAATCTGTCTTTGAGTTAGATTTATGTAAAATATATGATACAAACCCAGGTTTCTTGGCCTCCAGATGTATTGAAGCAGAATCTCTGAGGGTGGGACCTAGAATTCAAATGAACAAAAAACTTTTCAAAGGATTCTGATGACCTGGTCACAGACCTCCTTTGGGCAAGCACTGCTCTAATAGACACAGGAACACATGCTCTAATTGATGCATGTATAGTAGTTAAACCAAAAAAGGTGCTTTCTCAGCCTCTGGCTCTTCAAAGGTCGCTCCTTCCAAAGTCTTTCACTTTGGGTATATGGATTTCACACCCTGTATGCTTAGAGACATCGTCTTACTTTTATTTGCTATTTCCATCAGCTAACACTAACAGACTGCCTTGGAATGATGGTTCCTTTTATCTGTGTAATATCACAAAAATTATACCATATATTATATATCTATTGAAAAGTCTCTGACTTTTATGTACTGTGATTTCAGCTCATGGTTTGAGCTTAATAGCAATGTGTTTTAACACCTGGTCTGTGATATATTTTGGAATGCATTCAGGAGCCTGCTACTTCCTATGCATAATTTAAAAATATAGGTACCATGTGTCATTCAATGGAAGAGAAAGAACCAACTGCAGACTGACCTTGCTTGCTCTTTCACTGAAGAGCTCTGCAAGTTAATTGTCACTAAGAACAAAATAACATTTTATGAGGGACTATTCCCTGGGATCAGCACCAAAGTCCCAATCTCATGCCCTGCTGTTAATTGACTTGGCCAGGACCTTTCTGATGAATGTATTGTGCAAAACTGCAAGGATTATTTTTCTCTGAAACTCTGTTTGACTTTCAAATTGAAAGTTGCAACAGAAAGAAGTCAGTTATGTTACCCTTTTATTCAACCACACACACACACACACACATATATGCATATAAATATAATATAGTAGTTCATTAGTTTATATATATGTAGTTCATTAGTGTGTGTGTATATATATATAATATATACATATACATATATATGCCAAATCTGCACTTTTGTAAAGGTAAAGGGAAAATGACATCAAGTTGGCTATCTCTAACACCCTTACCACTACCACTATCACTATAATTTGCCCCTGCCTGATCATTTAGGATTTGTGAGCCTGGCTATATGGACAGCAGTTCATTTCTTAAAAGACATTATGCCTACCGTTCAAGCTACTATAAGCCTCTTGAGGCAGCATCTATGTTCTACTTCTTGTTTATCCTCTGTGTAGCATAGAGTCACATCTACTTAGTATATTGCATCTACTTAATGAATCTTACTGCTATTGTTTGCTTGGTTATGGTCTTGTGATTTAAAGATCTTAACTTAAAAGGGTGTCACAAACTCTGCCTTCACACACTCCCTCTAAGAGCTCTGTTATAGAAGTTGTGCCAATAATAATAGTAATAATAAGAATAATAGTTCATACTTATTGATTATTTACTAGGCATTATAACTAACAGTCAGGTGCTACTGGTCTCAAATCTTACATATGAGGATATGCAGCATGATAGTAAAGTGACTTATTCAAGGTAAGTTTTCAAACAAAACACTGGACTCCAGAGCTCCCACCTTAATTATTACCCTTCTTGAATTGTAGGAACTGTGCTGTTCACACACCTTCCTAACTCCAATTTGATAGAATAATTCATAGTTCATTATTTTTATATATTGAGTTTTCATTGGCTATTTCAAATGAACAAAGTATTTAGTGGTAATGTATATAAGACAGACAGATAACCTCTTCTGGAACCTTACTTGGCTTCATGTAACAACATATTATGAAAATAATACTTTCACTTGAAAAATGATTTAATTTAGAATAAAAGGTAATACTTAGGCATGATAAATTTCATTCATCATTTAGTGTAAACTAGGCACTATTGAAGCCACTGTGCATATACTGAGCCCCCCTTGCTTAACACCTCTTTTTATTGATTATATTGATGCTGTAAATTAACTAAGCAGCATATGATGATGATATCATGTTTATTGAATATAAGATACCATAGATTTTGAGCTGTACCATTCCCTTACATACCATTAAGAAATAAAATGTGCTACTACCAACTACACGATAACATGCCAGCATATGCAAGATTAATTTAATTTCAGACATGTTAAAATGTGAAAACATACATCTTAAAATTAATTATATGTTTATCTTCAATTCTCTTGTAAAATTAATGATGTCCAACTTTTATCTTGCTGAATATAGAAATAATTCAACCTCTGTATATAGAGTCCTAGTTTTAAAAAAATGAATTTTAGATTTAGACTTCATGGTTTAGGGTCCTGACTTCACCTCATACAAATGGTATGCTATTAGACAACTTTCTTTTTCTCACTTAGTTTCAAAATTTATTAATTTAATTTAGTAACTAATGACATTGTGACAATGACATAGTGTAATACATAAAACTTCCTGGTACATAATAAGAAAATTGCTGGGAAGATGGTGACCAGATAGGTTGGACTGTGAGAGTCTCTGTGGAGGCAAGTGTCCATAGACTTTCTGCGTGACTAGGCACACACTGGTGGGAGAGTGAAAGTCCGTCTGAGGGAAGACTTGGGTTCATGCACCTGGGTCCCCCCTCTGAGGGTGACTGCAAGCCCCCATAACCCTAAGACTGGAGCGCAGGCATGCAAGATTGCAAGCAGGATCATCTGCTGCTTGCAGTCCCTGAGAAAAGCCTGCCGAATCCAGCTGATTCTCATCATCTTGTGCCTGGCCCACACCATCACTTGTTATAGCGGATCAGCTGGAGCCCTGGATATGATCAGTGAAGAGAGAGGATTGGGGAGAGCTGGAGAGGACCCCCCCATTCCTGGTGAGGAGACACTAACTGCAGCCATTTTCTTTGTTCCAGGACCAGGCAGAGATCTGCATTGCTCCACCCAGTTCCGCCCAGCTCTGCCCAGCCTCCAACTTGGGACCTAAGGTAAGCTCATCAAACCAGGAGAGAAGGAAGCCCTTTCCCCATGCTAGATCAGACACAGACGGGTCAGATCTGAGTGGCATACCTGACAGGCAGCAAGCAGGGTGGGTGAGTCCAGATCTGATCTAACTTCCTTCCAAAGTAGGCCTGGGCATCTGACCCAAGCTGTGAGCAGCCCTACCTGCCTGTGCTGAGAGCAGAGGGGAGGGACTAGAGTTCAGACCTGAAAGGACTTTGGACTTACAGGAATGACCTCAGAGTGAGTATGGTTCCTTATTTTTATTTTATTTTATTTTATCTTTGAATGTTTGTTTTGCTCATTTTTGTTTTGTTTTAGTTTCTATTTCTCTTTCTTTCTGTTTTGGATAAACTTTTCGTACTTGCTTTGTTTCTGTTATTTTATTGATTTTATTTCTTCTTTCTATTCTTTAGACTTCCTGTTTGTATATGGGAAGAGTACATCAGTAGGCAGGGTTTTTGTTGGATGATGTGTTTGTATGATTATCTGTATGTTTTAATTTCTTTTTTACTCTTTTCTATCTTCGTGTCTCTTTTCACTTGTTAGTTGGTACATCTGTCTGTTTTGCCACTTACTCTTCTCTCTCTCCACCTTCCTCTTGCCCCCTCCTTCCTTTTTCCATTATTTTCCTTTTTCTTACCTCATTTTGCTTCCAGGGAGCAACCCTATTCTCCCACTGCATGGATAGATTGCAAGACAGTGGGAAGTGGGTTCCAGGGTGCCCATACACCTGTCAGTGGATACTGGAATCTGCTGATAGATTTTGAATCACAACTCCCTCAATAAAATCTCAAACTGCAAAAAGTACAGTCCCCAACTCACAGTCCAGCTTCAGAATTGAACAAAGTCAGAGGATCCACATAAGGAAGAATAGGAAACGGAGGGAACAGAAGTAAAAACAACCCTACCATCCCTGAGCAACAGAATTAAAGAAGAGGTGGAAGAAAAAAAGTGTGTGTGTGTGTGTGAATCTACACAAATGAAGAAAAACCAAAATAAGAATATGAGTCTCACACAGACACCTCAGAGGTCAGACACTGAGAAAACAGACTTCAGAATGCAAACAATGAAGAGCCCCCAGAATGACTGGTCTCAAACTAAAAGCCCAGATATCAAGACATTAATAGGCAGAATAAAAAGAATTGAGGAAAGACAATAGGAAAATAGGAAGGAGTTGATAACTGAGATAACAGCAGTAAAAAATACTGTGAATGAAATAAATAACAAACTGTTAAGCATGGAAAGCAGAATTAGCCAAGTAGAAGAAAGAATCTCAGAGCTTGAGGACGAAAATATAGAACTAACCCAAACTGTCAAAAACATAGAAAGAAGCTTAAAAAGACAGAAAAAAAAACCTTTAAGAGATGAGTGATTACTTCAAGAGGCCAAACCTAAGAGTAATTGAACTTCCTGAGACAGAAAGAGAGACAGAGAAGACCCTGGAACAAACATTCCATGAAATTATTCAAGAAAACTTCCCTCATCTCATCAGTGATGCAACCACTCAAACACAAGAGATTCAGAGAACCCCTGCAAGACAGCAAATGAGAAGACCAACTCCTAGACACATAGTAATTCACCTAAACAAAGTAGGTATAAAAGAAAAAAATCCTAAAGGCAACAAGAGAAAAAGGTCAGACTGCCTACCAGGGAAGACCACTTAGAATAGCAGCATATTTATCTACAGAAACACTTCAGGCTAGGAAAGCTTGGGGCCCAATCTTCAAAGTTCTCAAAGATAAACAATTTCAACCAAGAATAACCTACCCAGCTAACCTAAGCTTCATCAGTGAGGGAGAATTAAAATCTTTCCCAGACATTCAATCCCTAAAAACTTGCACTGCCTCTAGAACAGCTCTACAAGAAACATCAAAGAAACTATTAAACACAGAAAAAAGAATGACAAGAGTTCAGGAAAAAGATTGAAAGCACCCCAAAATCAAAAGAAACACAACAAACAAACAGAAACAACAGCAACTCTATAAGAACCTCATGACAGGAATAAACTCTCACATTTCATTAAGTAGCCTGAATGTGAATGGACTAAATGCACCAATGAAAATACATAGAATGGCAAAACGGATAAAATATCATGAGGCAACAATATATTGTCTCCAAGAGACTCATCTCACCAGAAAGGACACTCACAGATTCGAAGTAAAAGAATGGGAAGCAAAATTTAAGGTGAACGGAACAAAAAAGAAAGCAGGAGTTACAATCTTAATTACAGATAAAATATCCTTTAAGCTATCAAAAATTTAAAAAGATACAGAAGATCACTATATAATGATAAAAGTTTCAATCCATCAACAAGAAATATTCATCCTAAACATATATGCACCCAACATGGGAGCACCAACTTTCATAAAGTAGCTTCTAGGCAAACTTAAAAAAGATATTGACTCTAACACTATATTATTGGGGACCTTAATACCCTACTCACAACCCTAGACAGATCATCAAGACAAAAAAATCAGCAATGAGATCCAAAACCTCAATGTGACTCTTGACCAAATGGACTTAATTGATACCTACAGAACACTCCACCCAATGACCACAGAAAATACATTCTACTCACCACTACATAGATTGACCACATCCTTGGTCATAAATCAAACATAAACAAATTACATAAGATTGAAATTCTGCCATGCATCTTCTCAGACCACAGTGGAATAAAAATAAATGTCAACACCAACAAAGTTCCAACAAAATCCACAAAGACATGGACACTAAAAAGCATGATGCTAAGCAAATTCTGGGTCAACATGGAAATAAAAACAGAGATTAAAAGATAACTGGAAACAAATGAAAATGAAGAAATATCTTACCAAAACCTCTGGGATGCCATGAAATCAGTAGTAAGAGGGGAATTCATATCTTTATAAACACACATGAAGAAAATGGAATGATCACAAGTTAACAGCCTGACAAGTCGCCTAAGGAAGCTGGAAAAACAAGACCCCCAAAACCCTAACCTCAGCAGAAGAATCCAGATCTCCAAAACAAAAGCCCAAATCTGGGACATAGAAGACAAAAAGATAATATAAAAAATCAACAAAACAAAAAGCTGGTTCTTTGAAAGGATAAACAAGATCAATGGTCCCCTAGCTAGACTGACCAAGAAAAAGAGAGAAAAAGCCCAAATAAACTCAATAGGAAACACAAAAGATGAAGTCACAACTGACATCGAAGAAATACAAAAGATTATCAGAGACTACTATGTGCACTTGTATAGAAACAAACTTGAAAACCGAAAGGAAATGGAGGACTTTCTAACATCATCTCCCCAGAAACAAGAAGAAATTGAGACCCTAAATAGACCAATAACAATCCAAGAAATTGACTATGTCATAAGAAAACTACCTACAAAAAAAAAACCAACAAACAACAACAACAACAAAAAACCCTGGACCACATGGCTTTCCAGCAGAATTCTACAAAACATACAAGGAGGAACTGATACCAATCCTATTAGGAGTATTCCAAGCAATTGAGAAAGATGGATCTTTTCCCAAATCATTTTATGAAGCTAACATCATATTGATACCTAAACTAGGTAAAGATCCAACAAAGAAAGAGAACTACAGGTCAATATCCTTGAAGAACATATATGATAAAATTCTCAACATGATCCTAGCAAACTGTATTCAACAACACATATCAAAAATCATCCACCACGACCAAGTATGCTTCATCCCTGGGACCCAAGGCTGATTCAACGTTCATAAGACTATAACCATAATTAAATACATCAGCAGACGTAAACCACATGATTATATCATTAGACACACAAAAAGCTTTTGATAAAATACAGCACCCTTTCTTGATAAAAACCCTTGAATATCTAGGCATAGATGGAACAGAGCCATCTACAAGAAACCCACAGCCAGCATGCTGCTAAACAAACAGAAATTGGAACCATTACCCCTGAAAACTAGAACAAGATAAGGATACCCACTCTCACCCATCCTGTTCAACATAGTTTTGGAAAGTTCTAGCTAGAGCAATCAGAGAAGAGAAGGTGACCAGGAGTATCCAAATAGGAAAAGAGGAAATCAAGCTATCCCTCTTTGCAGATGACATGAATTCATACTTCAAAAACCCAAGAGAACCTGTCAAAAACCTTCTTACACTAATAAAGGACTTTGGCAAAGTTTTAGGGTATAAAATAAATGTGCAAAAGAAAATCACATTCCTATACACCAATAATAAACAAACAGAAATCCAAATAAAAAAGCATAATCCCATTCACAATAGCCACACACACAAAAAGGAAATACCTTGGCATCTTCCCAACTGGAGACATGAAAGACCTTTACAATGAAAACACTGCTCAAAGAAATCAAAGATGACACAAAAAAGTGGAAAAATAT
Organism: Cephalopachus bancanus; assembly: GCA_027257055.1. Taxonomy (NCBI): domain Eukaryota; kingdom Metazoa; phylum Chordata; class Mammalia; order Primates; family Tarsiidae; genus Cephalopachus; species Cephalopachus bancanus. The sequence continues at coordinate 13,036,287 of JAPVLO010000046.1, read as the reverse complement.
TCCATGCTCATGGATTGGAAGAATCAACATTGTTAATATATTCATTCTACCTAAGGCAATCTACAGATTTAACGCAATACCCATCAAATTACCAGCAACATTCTTCTCAGAACCCGAAACCACAATACAGAAATTCATATGGAAACATAAATGACCACAAATAGCCAAAATAATCCTCAGAAAAAAACAAAAAACAAAACAAACAAACAAACAAAAAAAACAAAGTAGGAGGCATCACACTCCCAGACTTTAAACTTTATTATAAAGCTATAATAATCAAAACAGCCTGGTATTGGTACAAGAAGAGGCATATAGACCAATTGAATAGAATTGAGATTCCAGAAGCAAAACCTCAATTCCTCAACTAACAAATCTTCTACTAAGCCTCCACCACCAACCACTGGGGAGAGGAGAACCTATTCAGTAAACGGTGCTGGAAAAACTGGCTGACCACATGCAGAAGATTGGAACCGGACCCCTACCTATCCCCATACACAAAAATTAACTCTAAATGGATCAGAGACCTAAATGTGAAACCTCAAACTATAAGAACCTTAGAAAATGCAGGAGACACTCTTATGGAAATTGGAACTGGCAACCAATTTCTGATCAAAACCCTGAGTGAGCATGCCATGAGAGATAAGATAGACAAGTGGGACCTCATCAAACTGACAAGCTTCTGCAAAGCCAAAGAAACCATCAAGAGAGCAGGAAGACAGCCCACAAACAGGGAAAAAATATTTGCCAACTCTATGTCTGACAAAGGCCTAACATCAAGGATCTACAAGGAACTCAAACATGCTGAAAGGAAAAAACAAACAGCCCCATTATAAAGTGGGCAAAAGAGACGAATAGACAGTTCTCAGAAGACATATGAGCAGCCAACAGATACATGAAAAAATGTTCAGCCTCACTAGTCATCCAAGAAGTCCAAATTAAAACTACACTGAGATACCACCTATCTCCAGTCAGAATGGCCATCATCAATTACTCAAAAACAACAGATGCTGGAGAGGATGTGGTGGAAAGGGCACACTTCTACACTGTTGGTGGGAGTGTAAACTAGTACAACCTCTGTGGAATACAGTGTGGCGATTCCTAAAAGTTCTAAAAATCGACCTTCCATATGACCCCACCATCCCCCTACTGGGAATGTACCCAGAAGAATTCAAAACACTTTATAAAAAAAAAGATACCTGCACATGTATGTCTATTGCAGCATTTTTCACGATAGCAAGAACATGGAACTATCCGGGCTGCCCATTAAAAGAGGACTGGATTAAAAAATGTGGTACATATACACAATGGAATATTACTCAGCCATAAAGAAGAACAAACATTGAACTTCACAGCAAGCTGGATGGACGTACAGTCTATAATACTGAGTGATCTTTCACAGAAACAAAGAATTGAGTATCACATGCTCTCATTTATAAGTGGACCTTGAACAACTATCGTAATACTATAAGAAAAGGATTGACAGTAGTGGGAAACTGCGGGGGCATGGGGTGGTGGGGAGGTGGGATTGGCAATAGTGGAAACTGCCTGGGGAAGGGGGGGACACACCTCACCAATAAGGGTACCTGCACAAAGAATATTTGTATACCTAACCCTGAATTGTACCCCACAATTTTAAAATAAAAAATTTAAAATTAAAAAAAAAGGAAATTCTGGGTGAAAAGAAATGTTAGATATTGATATTTTATAGTGAGACTTGAAAATATTAAGAAAGGCTATTAACATTTGGTTCAAATGTAGAAAATAATCACAAATTATTTGATGTTCCCCCTATCAAAACTAGCTCCTTCTTTCTTCACCCCTTGAATATGAACCAGGCCTTCTGAATTTTTTTGGCCAATGGGAAATGAGCAAATAGATGCAAACAAAAGCTTGAAAAGTATATTTCCTCCACTATTACGTGAGTAAATTGGTGGATAATGATAGGTATCACCCTAGCTGACATGAAGCCAGCCAGCAGACATATTAGAGAAAGGCTACTCCATATCACTGCTTGTCAAATGCTAGAAATACGTGTGACCCCAGCTAGAAATATGTGTGACCCCAGCTAACTAGCCATCCGGTAACCCATCATCTAACTGCAACTGGATACATAAAATAGGCTTAGGAAAGAAAGACTGCCCAGCTGAGCCCATTCCAAGTTGCTGATCCACATAATTAGCTATCATGGAAATACTGTTTTAAGCTACTAAGCGTTGGGGTAGTTTTTTATGCAACAAAGCTAATGGATATAACCATGTAGCACACTATTTCCCTGCAGCTGGTTTTTATTTTTATTTTTTACCAATATAAAAAAATCATATTGTCTTTACTGATTATACTTTTAAAAAAAATAAAATCTAACATATGAAATCTTAAGTCTATTAAACATGTAGGCAAAATTTGAGAGCCTTTTAAATTTCCTATTTGTGTGTGTGTGGTAAAAACAGATTTAATTCCTTCTGAGTTATCATCTTAAAATTTGAAATATTTTCGATAGTCAAGATTTCAAATATATATTCAATTTCAAATATAAATAGTTTTTCTGCTTCTATGTTTTGGATGTTATATGAAAAATAATAACATGAGGCATGTAGGGAAGCATTTGTTGACACCTCACAACTTAAATATGTCTTTGACAGCCTGTTTGTTTATATTTTTAAAATAGTAATAACAGGCCATTTAAGTTTGACCACAGTTTAAAAAAAAATCTATAAAAGAACCTTGAAATGTAGGAACAATGCAAAATTCTTGATGGTGTCAGAAGAGTAGCAAAAAGAATGTGCTATAAACATAGACCCCAGAAGAAGTGTGTTTAAAATACTAACAGTGAGCTCTAGAAGATGCTGCCCTTCTGGCATCAACTTAAAAAGCACAATCCTTCATTACCCTTGAGAAGTCAAATCCATCTCTCTCTGAAGGTCCCAAGGTCTGTGGCGGTCTGAAAAATTGTACAGCCCCCTTTCAGGCAGGCCACACTCAGTGAGGTTACAAGGTGATGCTCATTAACAGCAATATTTTTTAGAAGAGTATTAAAACCCACTGGCCTCACATGACCAATGCTGAACAACAATAATGGCAATAGTATATCCTATTTGCTGTGTATTTGCTATTGAAAAAATGTTCCAAAATAGTTGATTTTAAATGTACACATGTACTTCAACATTGACAGCATTTCATTACTACAGAAATACAGTCTCTAAAATTAGGGTCAATTTTAAAAGTGTCTGTCTTGGTATAAATTTTCTTTCCTACAGAATTTACTGCAATTTTCATTTTATTTTAAAATGCAAAAGTACACTTACACAAAATTATTCTTATTATTACAGAATTATTATTAGTAGTAGCCATTGCATATGGAATTATTCTGAACACAAGTTTTGTTTTCTCCACTAGAGGGTAACTTCATGGAGGATGAAGGCTATACCTAATAAACTTTCAATTACCCTCACTCTTCTCATTCTGTGCCTTTTGCTACTATCCTTGGCCCATCACAGGTGTATAGTAAAGTCCTTTCTGACAGATAAGCCTGCCAATATGTTTGCATATGCATTTTCCTAGAATATTTGTCTTGTTTATTTCTTCATCTTCATGACTGGTATAGTACTGAGCATAAAGTGTTCAACATAATTTACTAGCTTTGAGGACAGTGCATTCTCAGGGGATGATAATACTGCTAAGAAATGATTTTTTTATACTCTGCACATCCTAGGTTTTTACATATGTACTGAGTCAAAAGGAAAGTTTCCTTCTGGCACCAGAGGACCTGACTGGAAATATTAATACTCATTTAATAAAAAAATAATTTGGAGAACTCTGGAATAACTGCAAGACAGAAATAAGAAATTATCTCACAATTATTTTTGCCACCTCACATTGCCATGTGAAAATTGGCAATAATTTTTGTCCCATGCTTCATGATTACTTAATAATTAAAGAAAGGACAGATCTGAATACCTGTGGGATTCTTCCTAGAAACCTCTCTACTGGTGTATCGGCTATCTCACTACTTGTATTATTTGTTTGTTTTTAATTTCTCATCACTACAAAGAAAGCATGTCTTAATGTTTTGCACCAAAAAATAGGTTAGTGATGAGACAGTTTCCATCATAACACTTGTGTTTGTAAAATTTTATTAAATATTTATATTCCCACCTCTCCTGCTAGTTACTGAGTTATTCTAGAATATATACTTTTACCTTTCATCTTTAGTGACTGGCATAATGCTTCAATTACCTATTGCCGCATAACAAAATACTCCAAAATTTAATGGCTTAAAACAACAACAGTTTCTTGGTTCTCCTGATTCTGTGAGTTGATGGGAAGTCCTGCATGTAGCTGGAGCTGGAAAGTCCAAGATGGCCTCAGTCACATATCTGTCAGACAGTGTTGGTTGTTAGCCAAGCATATCAGTTCTCCACATGGTCTCCCTTCTTCCGTTAGTCTAGATAGGCTTCCCAAGTTTATGGAGGATGGATTCCAAGTGAGTGAAGCTCGAGCTGCCAATCCTCTTAAAGGCTGAGCTCTACATTCTCCAATCCAGCCTTTCGCAGCTGTAGAGATAGAGAGGTGGAGGGATTCAATTTTTTGTCTATAACTTGTTGTTGGACTTCTCTGAATACCTCTCTTATGAAATGAGAATGATCTTGTTATATCGTACTCTTTTGCTTCAGTTAGTAAACTCATATTAATTCTCTTCACATAATGAAAGAAAAGAACTCTGGCTGAGACCTGCATGACGGTACACAACATGACCATAAAAGCTGACAAACGTGAACAAGAATGGGGAAACAGAGGAATGTCATTTATCTGGAACTTTTCTACTGGAGACTATTTTATCTCTGATGAAGGAAAAGTAGCAGAATAGAAAGTAATCGTTTTCTCTCTCTCTCCTTTTCCTCCTCTCCTCCTCCTCCTCCTCCTCTTCCTCCTCTTCTTTTTCTGCTCCTTTTCTCTTCTCAAGAGTATCCCTTTGTTTGAAAGCTTATTGTAGGTTTGATCAATAGAGCAGATGAAAATGGTGCTGCCATAGACAAAATGGGGTAAAGGACATCCTTGTCCACTATGGTGCCTCCATGATGCCCTTAAAACATGTGGCTGCACTCAGTTTTAAAATCACAGGAGAAGGACCACTGCACTGGAAGTTAAGTACATGAGAATTTATGTGCATAAACACCTCAGTGAACAAAGATTATTTGAATTTACCAATTTATTTTCTCATCTCCTTTTGGAGGCAACTAAAGTTTTCAGTTCCTTCTGGCTCATAAAATCAAGCATAATATTTTACAAAAGTAAATGATGACCCATTCACTAAATTCCTGGGATATTCCATCTCAACATCCCATTCTTGAATTTTCTGCACTGTCTAGAATAGTACACCTGACTGACAGCTGACTGTCAATGAATGTTTAATAACTGAATGGGTGAATGAATGAATAAGAAAAGTTGATAGCTGTTTTTAGGAGCAGTGGAAGGCAAGAGCCAGATAGGCCACTATGTAATAAAGAATCTCATGCAGAAAGTTTCTCTATTGACTTTTCAAAGATTAGAAATCTATAGACCTAAAATTACATTCTCCATCTTTCAAAAGTAAATTTTCACAAAGGGAAACCCCTGTCTGTTGTAATATGACTCTCACCTGCTGAAAATATCTATTCCTGACAGATTTAGCTTTTTTACCTTACAAAATCATTGTGAGGAGACCATGCACAGGCTTTCCAAAGCAAAATATACAAGGAAATGGTTTCATTTCGGTGACAAGATTGATTGTTGCTGAGAGAAGTTATTTTTCAGATGTGTCTTAAGTTTATTATTTCAGTCACCTTTTATCTCTTTGATTTTCTAGGAAATGAATGCCAGTGTCTTTAAAAAACGTCATCTCCCTATACTCACCTCTATCAACCCACTACCTCCAAATCCTAACTGTTGATTCTTAGGGGAATACTGTGTGAACAAGGGATGTATTAGTGCCATTATTATATCTGCAGTTCCAAAAATGTCTACTGAAGTGCCCCGGGTGCCACAGCACATTCACAGGGGTATTGTAGGATAGTTTAAATGTTGAGTGAAACACAACGATGTTGTTGGGTATCCCCAAACTACTACCTCAAGGTAGTTCATATCTTTAATATTAGATTGAACTACTTTCTTTAGATAATGTCAACTGGGAGGTTGCTGTGAATGAAAAGCAAACACGGTGTAATGAGTGCCCCTTCTGATTTAAATATTTGAGGAGTTGTACAGTATCCTCCCTCAGGTGTACGTATCCCACAAGTGACTAGTTGTGGTTATTTAAAAATGTTATGTGTTCTTTCAATGTATATGTATTATTTTATTTTTAATGACTATTAAATTGTTAATAAATACTTAATTTACTTGGACCTACTACCTAATTATTTTGGGTTAGAGGCACTGTGCTAATGGTGGTAGCCAGACAAGGTTTACTTTCTACAGAAGATTCTCAGACCCACCATGACAGTACTTACACATCTATGGTTTGTTGGAGAAAAGGATATAATCTTTTTTTTTTTTTTTAAACCATTAAAACAAGCTATTGGCAACCCCTTTGGGTCCCCTCCCGCTGTGGAAGCTTTTCTGTCTTCTCAATAAATCCTGCTTTAAAAAAATAAAAAAATAATAATAAAACAAGGCTATGCATTGCATATCAAGGCTCCAACACAGCAAGGGGGTGGGTAGTGAAAAGACCAGACATGATTTTAACTGTTCTCTCTCTTCTGGGCTATACTAGACATACTTCATCTCTTGGATTGGAGACCATCTAATTAGATAGTTCTATCTCTTGGATTGGGAACCATGCCAAAACCAGGGAGCTTACAGGGGTGTCTTGGCCAAAGATTCTTATACTCTGCTAGTTATCTAGACACATTTGTTGCTGTACAACCAGTTCCAATGACAGAGCCCTCCAGGGGTCTTATTGAAGCTAAATATAAGCCATCAGTCTTACTGTTTATCAATAAACAATGCCATCAAATTTACTCAAACATACTTGGACCCATTGTTACAAAATGGCACTTTTAAAAAATTTAATGATGTGGGATACAATGCAGATTAGGCATACAAGTAACCATCATGCTGGTAAAGTTGGGGCCTCCCTTAGGTCCTCGCTTCTCCTATTCGAGATCAGGTGTCCTTACTGATGTTATATCTCCCCACCCACCCCCGCCCAGCAGTGTTCTACTACTGTCAATCCCTTTCTTAACAAAATGACGTTATTAATCAGAGTATTTTGTGCCTTGATTAAGGGTCAGTGTCCTGAAGGTAGATCTCTTACTTTAGCAAAACAGCTCAGGCAAATTCCAGGCCTCCAGCATAGACATTAGAAAAACAAACAAAACAAACAAAAAAACTACCAGACACTAGGTACTATGATCTGAGAAAGCTTGGATACCTCTGTCTTATAGTTTTCTTTTGATAAATACATCTGCATGTGTTGATATGGCAATTAGTGGACAATAGAAGTGCATTGAACTCCACGGCCTTTCATCTAAAGTTTCGTGGATGTTTTCAGCCTTATTTCTGAACAGAACACTCATCTTCAGACAAGTAACAGTGCAGCAATTACCTGGCCTCTCTGGGGAAAAAAAAAAGAATAGAGAATGAAATTGGGAAAAAAAGAATACAAAAATATCAAACGAATATAAGCCAATGAGTCTGGTAATGAATGATGTGCCTAACACAGAAAACATAGGGTAAATTACTGTTAAGATCATGTACTAGTCTAGCAAATATGTGTTATAACCTTTTTGATGTTCTTAAGAGTTCTGTCTTTGGTCCTCATCTTTTCTCACTCAAGTGCTGCATTGCTTTGCAATCTGACCCACTAATCTGAGTAAACTCCCATCTTATATGCTGATGACTTAAATCTAAGTCTTCTACTCGGCTGCCTACTGGGATCAAACTTAAGAGATGAAAATTCTTATAGGTCTTCTCTTCACAACGTACCACAGGATATTAAAGCTCAACAGGTTGATAACTATGTTTATTATGCCCCCCACTCTCCCACCTTGCCCACAAACCTGCCTCTCCAGCTCAATTTCCTGTTTTGGTGAATGGTATCAGCACCTTCTAAGTGATATAACCAAGAAATCTGGTGATCATGTCTCTCCTCCTAATTGTCCTAATTTTAAGATCTCTTATACTTATGCCAGTGCTGTATTTCAGTAATTACTTGCTCATAAATTATGACAATTGTCTCTCAAATGCTATTTCTTTTTCTAGTATTTTCAGTTTCTTTTTCAATTTCATTTTTGTAGATTACAGTGATCATTATATTGTACAGTTAAGACAATATTATTTCCTTCAGGTAAAATGAAGTTATGGCTTCCTAATATCAATAGAAGTAAGTCACTGTTTTCGAGCAGCACACTCAAGGCCCTGTACAGTGTGGTCCAGTCCTGCTCTCTCTCTAGTCATGTCATACTCTTCTCATAGATCCCAAAGCTCACTGAACTGACACATTTTGTCTTGCGCCCATGCGGTTTCTTCTACCACATGGCTTTTCCATTTTTCTTGTTTAATTGTTTAAGTCTAAATTCAGGCTTCATCTCTTCTAGGAGTTATAGCAGATATTGAGTCCAAATAGGGTTCGTGGTCTGGCTCTCTCTCATGAACTGATGATCTAGTATTCCCCATGTAGCATATAGCTACAGTCATTCATAATCATGTGATAGGAGAGTTGCAGAAAAGGCTTAATAGAGAAAATTTTGATGTTTACATGTCCAATATGTATTGCAGTCAGTGTTTACTATTGAGTTCATTAGAGGGAGTGGCTACAGGTGAAACATAAAGGAAAAAATCATTCAGGACATCGTGCAAATCATGCATAAACAGTAGTGCTTCAGCAGCAGCTGATAAAATGTAGTACAGAAATTGGAACAGGACATAAAACTTAGTATGTCTGCCACAGCATGGGGCCCGAAGAGTCCACTGCTGTTTTAGCACCTCAGTGGTGTGTGGTTTTGGCATGCTGGGCAGGAAAGCAGATGTCCTGTGGAGGGCACTTCTAGCCACCAGGTGAGGAGGAGATTCTTCAATTTGTTTGTAAACAATGTGCATCAATAGGAAAGTAGGCACAGATGGAAAAAGAAAATATGTTAGGAGCATATAAGCCACTACCTAGGGACCCCTAGAAACACTTGGGAAGACTTCACTGGGAGCTATTATATTAGCAGGTTAGGGTGAATAATGTGTGTATATGACCACATCTGTGTCCACAAACTGGTGGGTTTGTTAAGTTTTACTTGTTACACATTCTCATTCCTGATAGAATTTATTTCTTCCTCTGTTGTGCCTCACCTTTTTCCTGTTGTTTGTCTAGTGTGTAGAAGGAACATTTCAAGAACACTGTCTCACTTCTATGTTCATATGCCTGTCTCCCTGACTCAACTAGGGAAGTTCTTTCAGGGCAGGCACCATAATCTTTCCTGCGTTTACACTCACTGAATACAGTGCCAGAAAAAGAGTAGCAGTTCATTAATGCTAATTAGCTAGAACTGAATTGCCTCAGAAACCTTAGAAAGGATTGGATGACTGAAGTATCATTTTCCAATTTGTAACTAAGAGGCAACTAGCAAGCTTTCTCATAAACAAAGAAGTGATAACTATCAAAGCACTATTAATCAAAATGTGTTCCATTTCCTACCAGGCTTTACTCATTAGGAAAATGAGGGAGGGGATTTATGCACCAACATAAATCAAGGGTCTTAATGCTGAGGAGAATTTTGTATTGCTAGAATTAGAAAAATGGTCCTCAGTTTAGAGGAAACAACAATTAAATCTCTCTGTGCAAAGAGTTATTTCCAAGATCACTCAAGCTTTCTGTAACTATGGAAATGTTGAGATAAGGTTTAATATTGAAGAAAGGAGATTTACTTACACATTGAAGCATTGTTTGTGTCTTTTGTATCTAATTCCAGGATTATCTAGGCTTTCTCTTTCACCGTGTTACTGAAATGACCCTACAGTTTAGGAATATCAATAATAGATCTAGGGATTGTGTTTGGAAAATACAAATTACTTTTACTCCATGAAGAGCTGTAAATAATATTTTTGTTGACTAAAACTTCAAGATCTTGCTGAAAGAAACTATTGTGTCTAGATATAGAAAGTCAGCAAAATCTGCCCTTGTCTAAGAAAGTAGGTGAGAGTTTTGGTTAGCACTATGTACTGCAATTATATTGTCTAGAATTGTAAACATAGTTCTGCTTTTGGTTTTGCAGCTATAGCTAAAACTGGTTGGAATGTCTGTTACTTGAGATAAAAATGAGGATAATCAATAGAAATGCAGGCAGAAAATCTGCTATGGAGTACATGATCTCCAACTGGGCTTCAGTTTTTGGAATGTTTCTCTGTGAAACAGAAGGGAAAGCACAGCTTTCAGACACCTTAGGCAGTATAGAAAATTCTCAAAGACTTCTTTGGTGATAGCTTCAAAACTCATTGAATGTCTTTGTGCTCTCAAATGTTCTGCATGGTTGAGTACTCATGAGTTTTGTACTAGTTCCATTCATGAGTATTCATGAATCCCAGTCTAGTAACAGCATCTGTTTAATATACCAATTACAGTTTGCTCTTCATGTTTCTCATTTAATTCTTACAAAATTCATGTGAAATAGTATTGTTATCACCATTGTTTTCTCATGAGGAACCTAAACCCTAGGGAATTAAAAGAATTCCTTCACATCCATGTGGTTAAGTGGCATAGCTGGATCTTGAACCCCATATCTGTGAATGACATTGATTAACCACTAATTATACTGCAACAACCTTCACAAAAATACAGTTTTATGGTATATGAATACGTAAAGATCAAATTTTTATAATGGAATGAATTAATATATTTTACGTCTGTTGATTTTGCTTTAAGCTTGTAAAAAGTCAGTCTAATTTAAATTGTCAGTGAGGGATGGTAGATTATTTCCCAGATGGATTTAAAACTTTCTGCACTAATTTCTCTAACTCACATTTTCTATATAGGTTTCTGACTCTGAGCTAGACAAAGAGGTAGACTCTTCTTTCAAGGGGGAAGAAACCTTTGTAAGTTCCCAGCTATGAAAAACAATGAACAGTAGTGTAATAGAGATATGCATACAAGGACATGAGTGGTCCCCAAAAAGAGAATTATCTGTGACTGAAAATACCTATGAATTCTACTTGAACATGACATTGAATCTGATTAACATGTAGTAATGAAAATGCCGAATATTGTAGGCAAATATGAAGCATAAACAAAAATGTACACGTGACTAGTGAAGACCATATGTCAGCATAGGATATGTTTGGTAAAGACTTTTGAATACAGTATATAAAAAAGGGAGGTGAAAGACAAGCTAAGATTTTACTAGATTCAAAATAAGTTGCTAGATACAAGTTTTTCATTCCATTTAACCTGCTCTTACTTTGTTAACAGAAGCTCTAATTGCCATTATTGAGACAACATTGATCAGAATGAAGTACATCTATATTTTAAAAGATTTTTATATGTATAATACAGAATATCTGCCTTAAAAAGGTATGAAATATTTCTTAAATGAATGAATAATTATGTCATTAATGGATATCTAGAATTCGTGATACGTATTCAAAATTGCTGATATTTTATTGTGTAGACAATATGAATTAAATTTTTAATGAGTTTTAACTTTAAGTCGTCCAAAATGTGAATGCTTCTTTTTCCTAATAAGGTGTGTTCTAATTATCGCCATAGTAGTTCATATTTGGTAATGACCAGCATTGCTTTGGGTAGTTCATTAAATCATGAAGTGATTGATTTTCTTTTCCTTTTCTTCTTTCAAGGGGATTATTTCTACCAAATATAATTGCCCTTTAGTGAACACTGTTAGTTTGATGTACTGTGAACTTCCTTGGGGATGATCAGCCTCTGTGAATAGCAGCATTAATCTAGTACAGAAACATTAGTGGCTTGTAAGGATTAATTCTATTTTAGGAACCTTTTACAAACCTTGAGTGTACACATGCTCCATAATAACTTGTTTCCAATTTCTCAGCTGTCACATCTTTAATTTGGTTATTCACATCGTTTCTTCACAGTTGTTGATTCAAAAATCTGCTATACATCCTTTACATAATATTTTAAACCATTCCTGTCTTTCTGAGAATAAAAAATAGATGGCAGAAATGTCATTGGTGTTTAAAGCATAGGCATCAAAAGTAGAACCGATCTTTTGAGCTTCCTTACTATTGCAGCAAATAAATAGCACAGGCTTTCCCTGATTAAGTTCTGTTTCTTCTATGTTGTCAGCAGAAATTTAGCTTTAAATTTTAAATGCAGATTTCTAAAACAATTATCACTTCACCTGGGCATTCCCAACAAGTTAATCAGTGGTTGAATTGAAATCATCATCAACGCATCAAGCAATTGCACAGAGTATCTGCTAATTTGGTTCAAGTCAATTAATCCCTAGTGGAATGAAGTGGCAGCAGATGGAGATAGAGGGAGGCGCCCCATCCAACTTGTCATTGGTTCCAACTAATCAAGAGAATGTTGAGCTTTCTTTCAGGTACTTACAGTTGACCATGCAAAGGCCATGCATTTTCCTATTTAGCATGATGGATTAAAAGGTTCTCGAGGAAAATATTTGCATTGTGTAATGATCACGGGCAGGAAATAATTTTTCTTTATAGAGGGCTCTTCAACAGTACACTTGGTGTGCCTGTCTGTTTCTGGAAGGAGAATTAAAAATAAATAAATAAAAGGGAAGCGTAGTCTGATATTATGCTTTGTATTAATTCTAATTGATCCTGGAGAATTTAGAACTTAAGTATGGAAAGGTTAACATATGGAGTAAAGCTCCTTAAAAATAAATGACTTTTCTATTGACTGTTGTGATGGCAGTGACATCTCTGGGTGTAATAGCCTTTTTATCCAGCAAGATCCCCAAATTGAATGTGAGGATGGAACAGAGCTTTAGTTCATTATCATTTGTCACATCTCAGATCTTAGGGGTGATGGTTAGTATTGTTTGCTAGCACACCAGAGTGGCTCTAAGCACTTAATAGTATACATGTCATCTGGACATAGAAAAGCTTACTTTATAACCTCCTATTGGTGAATGTTTTCTGGCTGAAGACCAACATACACTAATATTAACTTGGTAAATTAATGAACCGCTTAGGTTTCTTTTATTATTATTTGTATACTAAAGTAAATCTTAGTTATGGAAGGTTATTCTACAAGATAGGAAGCAGTCACAGTATGACTGAAAAATTAAGGGAATGGACATGCCAGTGTATCACTGTAGCTGCATTCAATCATTTACTTTTTCACATATACAACTATTCAATAATTTTGATTAAAGATATTTCATGTGGGTAATGTTGTGAGAAGCAGAAGTTTGAATGATATAATTCCTTTATGCAATAAGGCTAAAGGCCATCATTTAATAAACTGTGAAGATTGCTTTAATGTTAGAGGGGTAAAAAGTAATTCATAATTTAAACTCCATCAAAATAAGCTCCATTTCATATCTCACTGACTTCCTTGGCTAGCATAGGACCAAGCATGCATCAGACACTTGCCAAAATGTTCATGGATAATGGTAAGGTCAGAGTTGGGAGTTTGGGCTTTCCTGTTCCATCATCATATATTTACCACAACGATACAGAAGAATTGTAAATAGTTTGAGGGCAATAATACCCTTATTTTAGTTAATAAATGTTTTCTTAACAAGCTATTGACTGAGGTTGAGTTGGGGTTAAATGCCCAATATTTAATTTGAAAAAATACAAATCTTTGGATCAAGCCAGAACAATGGTATAACTCTTTGTACATTGCTAATTTCGAAGTCTTGCTTTTTATTGCTGTAGAAGGACACTTTGAAAGTTAACAGACATGCTGCAGAATCCTCTAAGTAATTCAGTTTTTTAAAGGCAAATCTGTTTTTTTTTTTTAAAAAATCTGATTAATATTCTGCTTTGTAACTTACATAATCCATATTCAATCTCTTAATGAGCTTTTGATTGTCACAATGTTCCCTGTATGTACTTGAAGGTGAATTGAAAACAAATGTAGTGGAAAACTATAAGGAATATCCAATGACTATATAAAGGTCATTCAATAAATGACCAATGTTTTATGTGTGTGTGTGTGTGCATGCGTGCTAGATATAAGATGTATTTTTATATGTTGATTATTGGCAACATGCCTAGCTTGATGTAGGATTCAAGGAAAAGTATATAACATGAACTTTTTGTCATAATTACCAGGATATTAGTGTAACTTTAAGGATATGTTTACCTATCTTCCAGAATCAGAATGAGAAAAAAATAGTGCATTCATTGTATAATTATAAAGTGATATAGTGGAAATTTTCCCCCAAATTCCTAACACATTAATACATCCTTAAATAATATGACTTAGTCTTTAGATAAATTGCAGGCATGGTCATCTGTCATGAAAAAGAAAATTGGTAATCCCATAATGGGCCATTTGTAACTTCACTGTACGTACTATTATTTAAATATTTAACACATTATATTATGATTATATTTGAATGTTTTTCCTTCTTATGAAATCTTTGTTTTATACATTCTATCTTTGTAAATCCCACTCCTTACAAATGATATTTAAATAGTAACATATATTTTTTATAAAAGATTGATTAATTTATATATTGGTTACATATTTTTAATAATTTATCTTATTCTGCTGGCTATAATTATAAAGAAAAGCAATTAAAAAAATATGTTATTATTTTTAGCAACTAGACCAACATTACAAAATGTATTTTTGCCTATCATTTCCCAACATTGAAAAGAGCAAACATTGAATTTCACCCAGTATCTACTAGAGTGATTTTACAATGATTCATTTTGAAAAAAATATATGTAGCCAAAATTCAAATGTTTCACAAAAGCTGCTCTGAAATGTCAGACAGTTAATTTGATTAAAAAATATGTCCAGACTCTTGTTGTGACATCCCATCCTATGATGTAGAATACAAGAACAATTTGAGGTGAAAATAAGTTTCAATGAATACATGTGTTGATAGGATGCTCCCATATCTAGTTAAAAAAATAAACCAAACTTTATTTGCATAGTTGCATGTCAAATTTGTCACCTGGTCATCTTGTAGGTCAATGACACACAGATATCTATAGTTCATCACGGGAGAGTGGTTTTTCTTGACTTGATGGTTATTGAGTTTCCAAATAGTTCCCACAATGTTTAGTTTTAGTTATTCTATCCAATTTTATTATAAATGGCCTCATATAATCTGGAAAGTATTTATTGTATATCTTATATCCATATGGTGCTAACATCTATTTGTGTGATAGGATATACACATTTATAATGCTATCTAGACATGCACAGTTATTGCATGAATATCTAACTATGAATCTTTGAACTTTGGGAAACTTTCCTGGTGTGGAAGAGATATACAGTGGATCATGAAACATAGGTGGGATTTAGATACATACATATTTGCACAGCATTTCAGGTGAGAGCCACTGAATGGTTTTACTCAGGTTAAGTAGAATGGATGACTCTTGAGAAGAGATATAATAGAGAAAGTAGAAATATAATAGATGAAATTTCAACATTTATGGTCTGGAATAAATAGCCTTATAAACCAGATGTTCTACGGCAGAAAAATTTTCCTTCGAGGCCTTTCTCAGTCTGTGATAATTAATCGAGATGCTAAAATATGGTCAAAAAAGAAGTTATCATTATAGGTAAAGTATGCAAAACTTGGAATTTCATTTTTTAAATAATTTTTTATGGCTCCTATTATATTTTCTGCCTAAGACTTCTTCATATAAGCAAATGTAATTTTTGACACTGATGGATATCATTGGTCAACCACACATTTCTAACATAATTTATTAAATATTATGTATTAAAGAAGATGGCATTTATAAATATGTTACATATTTACTTTACACTGATTCCTACTTGTGAAGTTCTCCTGATAACTTAGTAGCATTTATTGAATCCAGAGAGAATTGTTAGCTCAATGATTGTCAGGTCTGAATTAATTAGAGTCTGCTTTGCATTATCTGTGATCTATGGATTTATGGCTAAAGAGGAAGCATCTTGCAAAGGACTTCTGAGCAGATGTTTAAGAATTACTTGGATCTCAGGAAGACATGGAAATAGAAAAGCCATCTATCTGTTTACTTTTTGTAAAAGTGGATCTTGTTAACACAGTTACGTCTATGTGTTAGGAAGTAGTACTTCTTCCCCACTTCTCATAACAACATGTGGAGGATCTCCAGCTAGACTAACACTTCTGACTTTTCTCTCCACACACCATCTCTGCAAGAGAAGGGGTATGTTGTCTGACTGACAAATTTGGGTGAAGGAATTTAACATGCTCGGCTTGGCCTATTCTTTTATCCTCTTTTGAATCTCCCAGCTAAAGATGATACATTATGATCTACTTTTTAGAATTCTTATAAAAGGTTCTTTGACTCTACTCAGTATTGAATTCTGGAGACACAACTTGGGTTTGCATAAATCCTTTAGAGTTAGGATTTGTCTGCTTCCTATGTTTGCTGTGACAATCTTAATTCTTTGGACTTCTTAATGTGTGAGAAATATAAGAAACATGATGTTGGTGAACCAATGTAATTTATGTAGTCCTGAAAGAACAGTAAAATATAACAGCAGAAAATATAACAGCAGAAAATATTTTCCTTAGGTACAGAAATGCCTTCAACTCAATTAATGTACTGTTATGGCTCATTTCACAAACTTCTTGGGGAAAAATCCAAAACCCTCACCATTTGAACAAAGAAGGTATACAAAATAGGATACTTGATTCTATGGGAACATCCTGATGATAATACAAGTAGAATCCATTGCTTAATCATAGACTTAATGTTTAAGATGAACAAATAAAAGAATAGAAAGTTGGATAGTGACATGAAGGGATAATTATTGTATACTCTTTATGTTTTACTTTTATTATTTTTTTAATCAGTATTTTTATTATGATATTGTGGGGTACAGTTAAGGGTTAGGTATACAAATATGCTTTGTTCAGGCATCCTTGTTGATAAGAGGTGTCTCCCCGTCCCCAGACAGATATTTACTACTATTAATCCCATCTCCCTTCCCCTCCTCCCCCAGAGATTCCCACCACTGTCAGTCATTTTCTTATAGTATTATGTTGGATGTTCAAGGTCCACTATATGAGTGAGAACATGTGATACTCAGATCTTTGTTTCTGTGAGAGGTCACTCAGTATTATAGACTCTAGTTCCATCCAGGTTGCTGTGAAATTCATGATTTTGTTCTTTTTTATGGCTGTGTAGTATTCCATTGTGTATATGTACCACATTTTTAAATCCAGTCTTCTTTTGATGGACAGCATGGTTGCTTCAAGGTTCTTGCTATTGTGAACAATGCTGCAATAAACATACATGTGCAAGTATCTTTTCTATAGTTTGACTTCTTCAGGGAATATTCCTAGTAAAGGGATTGCGGGGTCATATGGGAGGTCAATATTTAGAGCTTTTAGGAATTGCCACACTGTTTTCCACAGAGGTGGCACTAGTTTGCACTCCAACCAACAGTGTAGAAGTATTCCCTTTTGGCCACACCCTCTCCAGCAACTGTTATTTTTTGAGTTATTGATAATTGCCATTCTGACTGGAGTTAGGTGGTATCTCAGTGTGGTTTTGATTTGGATCTCCCTGATGATTAGTGAGGTTGAACATTTCTTCATGTGTCTGTTGGCTGCTCGGATATCTTCTTCTGAGAGGTGTCTGTTCATGTCTTTTGCCCATTTTATAATGGGGTTGCTTGTTTTTTACTTTTCAGCACATTTGAGTTCCTTGAAGATACAAGATGTTAAGCCTTTGTCAGGCCTGGAGTTGGCAAATACTTTTTCCCAATCTGTAGGTTGTCTCCCTGCTCTCTTGATGGTTTCTTTGGCTTTGCAGAAGCTTGTCAGTTTAATGAGGTCCCACTTGTCTATCTTCTCTCTTATGGCCTGTGGGTTTCGGGTTTTGTTCAGGAATTGGAAGCTAGTTTGAATTTCCATGAGGGTATGTCCTTCATTTTCTAAGGTTCTTATGGTTTGAGGTTTTACATTTAGGTCTCTGATCCATTTAGAGTCAATTTTTGTGTATGGGGATAGATAGGGGTCCTGTTTCAATCTTCTGTATGTGGTCAGCCAGTTTTCCCAGCACCATTTACTGAATAGGTTCTCTTCTCCCCAGTGGTAGGTGGTGGAGGCTTTGTCGAAGATGAGTTGGTTGAGAAATTGATGTTTTGCTTCTGGAATCTCAATTCTATTCCATTGATCTATATGCCTGTTCCTGTACCAATACCAAGCTGTTTTGTTTATAGTAAAGTTTGAAGTCTGGTAATGTGATACCACCTGCTTTGCTTTTTTTTTTTTTCTGAAGATTGTTCTGGCTACTCTTGGTCATTTGTGTTTCCATATGAATTCCTGTGTTGTTTTTTCTAGGTCTGAGAAGAATGTTGCTGGTAATTTGACGGGTATTGCATTAAATCTGTAGATTGTCTTAGGTAAGATGGACATCTTCACAATGTTGATTCTTTCAATCCATGAGCATGGGATATTTTTCCACTTGTTTGTGTCATCTTTGATTTCTTTGAGCAGTGTTTTGTAGTTTCATTGTAAAGGTCTTTCACATTTCTGGTTAGGAGGATGCCAAGGTATTTCATTTTTTTTGTGGCTGTTGTGAATGGAATTGTGGTTTTTATTTGGGTTTCTGTTTGTTTATTATTGGTGTAAAGAAATGCGATTGTCTTTTGCACATTTATTTTATATTCTGAGACTTTGCCAAAGTCCTTCATCAGTGTAAGGAAGTTTTTGACAGATTCTCTTGGGTTTTCAAGGTACACGATCATGTCATCTGCAAAGAGAGATAGCTTGACTTCCTCTTTTCCTATTTGAATACCCCTGATTGCCTTCTCTTCTTTGATTGCTCTAACCAGGACTTCCAATACTATGTTGAACAGGAGGGGTGAGGGTGGGCATCCTTGTCTTGTTCGTTTTCAGGGGAAATGGTTCCAGTTTTTGTCTGTTTAGGAGTATGCTGGCTGTGGGTTTCTCGTAGATGGGTTTCACTACTTTGAGTTATGTTCCCCTTATGCCTAAATGTACGAGGGTTTTTATCAAGAAGTGGTGCTGGATTTTACCAAAAGCTTTTTCTGCATCTAATGATATCATCATGTGGTTTTTGTTTTGACATCTGTTGATGTATTTAATTACATTTATGGTTTTACGAATGTTGAACCGGCCTTGCATCCCAGGGATGAAGCCTACTTGGTCATGATGGATGATTTTTGAGATGTGTTGTTGAATCCAGTTCGCTAGGATCTTGTTGAGAATTATAGCATCTGTGTTCATCAAAGATATTGGCCTGTAGTTCTCTTTCTTTGTTGGATCTTTACCTGGCTTGGGTATCAATGTGATGTTAGCTTCGTAAAATGATTTGGGGAGTGTTCCATCTTTCTAATCACCTGGAATACCTTCAGTAGGATTGGTATAAGCTCCTCCTTAAATGTCTTGTAGAATTCTCCTGGAAAGTCATCTGGTCCAGGGCTTTTTTTTTTGTAGGTAGTTTTCTTATTACGTAGTCAATTTCCTTGATTGTTATTGGTCTATTTAGGGTCTCAATTTCTTTTTGTTTCAACCTAGGCAGGTTGTGTGATGACAGAGAGTCCTCCATTTCTGAAAGGTTTTCAAGTTTGTTTCCAAACAAGTGTGCATCGTAGTCTTTAATGATCTTTTGTATTTCTTCAATATCAGATGTGACTTCATCTTTTGTGTTTCTGATTGTGTTTATTTGGGCTTTTTCTCTCTTTTTCTTGGTCAGTATAGCTAGGGGATCATCGATCTTGTTTATTCTTTCAAAGAACCAGCTTTTTGTTTCATAGATTTTTTTAAATTATATTTTTGCCTTCTCTGTCCTGAATTTGGCCTTTTATTTCAGTGATCTGGATTCTTCTGCTGAAATTCGGGTTTTTGTGGTCTTGCTTTTCCAGCTTTCTTATGTGTCTTATTAGGCTGTAAATTTGTGATCCTTCCATTTTCTCATGTGCGTTTGTAGGGATACAAATTCTCCTCTTATTACAGCTTTCATGGTGTTCCAGAGTATTTGGTAAGATGTTTCTTCATTTTAATTTGTTTCCAGGTATCTTTTAATCTCTGTTTTGATTTCATCATTGACCCAGGAGTTGTTTAGCATCATGCTGTTTAGTGTCCATGTCTTTGTGGGTTTTGGGGGTACCTTGTTGGTGTTAATGCTTATTTTTAATGCACTGTGGTCCTAGAAGGTGCATGGTAAAATTTCAGTCCTTTTAAATGTGCTTATGATTGATTTATGGCCAAGTGCGTGGTCAGTCTTAGAGTGTGTTCCATGCGGTGATGAGTAGAATGTGTATTCTGTGGTCTGTGGATGGAGGGTTCTGTAGGTATCAATTAAGTCCATTTCATCAAGAGTCACATTGAGGTTTCAGATCTCGTTGCTGATTTTTTTTTCCTGATGATCTGTCTAGGGTTGTGAGTGGGGTATTAAAGTTCCCAGCTATGATGGTATTGGAATCAATATCTTTTTTTAGTTTAACTAGGAGCTGCTTGATGAAAGTTGGTGCTCCTATGTTTGGTGCATATATGTTTAGGGTGGATATTTCTTGTTGATGGATTGAATCTTTTATCATTATGTAGTGACCTTCTGTATCTTTTTAAATTTTTTTTTTTTTGAGTTGGAGTTTCACTCTGTCGCCCAGACTGAGTGCAGTGGTCACTCCAGGCCACCACAACCTCGACCTGCTGGGCTCCAGCGATCCTTCCGCCTCAGCCTTCCGAGTAGCTGGAACTATAGGCATGCGCTACCACACCCAGCTGATTTTTTTTATTTATTATAGAGATGAGGTCTTGCTGCCCAGGCAGGTCTCGAACCCGTGGGCTCAGGCAATCCACTCACCTCAGCCTCCCAAAGGCGTGGGATTATAGGCTGAGCCACCAAGCCCGGCTTCTTTTTAAATTTTTGATACCTTAAAGGGTAGTTTGTCTGAGATTAAGATTGTGACTCCTCCTTTCTTTTGTGTTCCATTCGCCTGAAAATTTGTTTCCCATCCTCTTACTTTGAGTCTGTGAGTGTCCTTTCTAGTGAGGTGAGTCTCTTGAAGGCAATAGATTGTTGCCTAGTGATATTTTATCCATTTTGCCATTCTATGTCTTTTCAGTGGTGCATTTAGTCCATTCCCATTCAAACTAATTATTGAAATGTGAGAGTTGATCCCTATCATATTGTTCTTACAGAGTTGTTGTTTTTCCTGTTTGTATGTTGTCTTTCTTTTGGTTTTAGAGTTGGATCATGTTTGTTTTTAATCTTTTGCCTGTACACTTGTGAAGAACATTGTTGTTATTTTTTCATTTTCTTCTGTGTTCAATACTTTCTTAAGTGTTTCTTGTAGAGGTGGTCTGGTGCCAGGGTAGGTTCTTAGGAATTGGATATCTGGGAAAGATTTCAATTCTCCCTCACTGATGAAGCTTAGCTTGGCTGGGTAGGTTATTCTTGGTTGAAATTGTTTATGTTTTAGAACTTTGAAGATAGGGCTCTAAGCTAGGAGTAGCCTGGAAGGTTTCTGTAGATAAATCTGCTGCTATTCTAATTGGTCTTCCCTGGGATGTAGTCTGACCTTTTTCTCTTGCAGCCTTTAGGATTTTTTCTTTTATACTTACTTTGTTTAGGTGAATTATTATATGTCTAGGAGTTGATCTTCTCATTTGTTGTCTTGCAGGGGTTCTCTGAATCTCTTTTGTTTGAATTTTTTCATCATTGATGAGATGAGGAAAGTTTTCTGAATGATTTCATGAAATGTTTGTTCCAATGTGATCTCTGTTTCTCTCTCTGCCTCAGGAAGGCCAATTACTCTTAGGTTTGGTCTCTTGAAGTGATCATTCATCTCTTGAAGGTTTTGTTCTGTCTTTTTGAGCTTCTTTTCTATGCTTTTGACAGTTTAGGTTAGTTCTGTGTTTTGGTCTTCAAGGTCTGAGATTCTTCTGCTTGGCTAATTCTGCTTTCCATGCTTATTAGTTTGTTACTTATTTCCATCACAGTATTCTTTACTGCTGTTATTTCTGACATCAGCTCCTTCCTATTTTCCTCTTGTCTTTCCTCAATTTTAAAAATTCTCTCTATTAATGTCTTGATGTCTGGTTTTGTTGCATGTGACCAGCCATTCTGGGGGAGGGTGTCTTCATTGTTTGTGTTCCGGAGTCTGTTTTCTCAGTGTCTGATCTCCCAGGGGTCTGTGTGAGACCTATGTTCTTCTTTTGGTTTTTCTTCATTTGTGCGGTTTTTTTTATATTCCCTACTTTTTCCTTCCCTCCACATCACTGTCTTCTTTAATTCTGTTATTCAGGGGTAGATGGATTGCTTTTACTTCTGTTTGTTCAATCGCCTATTCTTCTTGATGTATGCCCTCTTTGTTCAATTCTGGAATTGCACTGTAGGTTGGGGGTGGTCCTTTTTGCAGTTTTGAGATTTACTTAAGGGGGGAGCTGTGTTCAAAATCTATCTACAGATCTTGGTATCTGCTGACAGGTGTATGGATATTCTGAAACCCACTTCCCACTGCCTGGAATCTGTCCATGCAGTGGGGCTGTAGGTTTACTCCCTGAAATAAAATGAGATTAGCAGAGGGAAGAGAATGGAGCAGACATTGGGGGGAAGTGGGGGCGGAGAGAGAGAGGAGTAAGGGGGAAAATAGATGAGTGTACCAACAAATGGAGAGAGAGACCTAAACTGAAACAGATAAAAACAATAGACCACGGCATAGACTAAGCAACTCCCATACAGAAAAAATTAAAACATACAATGATGCTAACACACAAGCTAACCAACCACCTTATTGGTGTGCTGTTCCTCTATACAAAGATATGGTTTACAGAGAGGAGAAAAGAGAAGAAAAGGAAGGAAAAAAAAAAAGGAACAAAACAGTAGGAATAGAATCAAGTCATTAAACTCACAGAACCAATTGAGCACACTCTGAGACTTTTTGTTTATGTCCAATGTCCTTTCAGCTCTGATTTCTAGCTGTCTTTCAAGCTGGTACATTAGTTCACAGTTATGGTCAGTTGCCCCTGGCCTGTTGTGAAGGACAGTTCAGATCACCCTCAGTTCACCACTCAAATCTGGCCTGTGTCTGTTTTTCAAGCTTGTTTTTCCTGCTTTGGTGTTGTTACATTTAATCGCCAGCAGGTAGTGCTATCTCAGTTGCTCGCTCCAGAGGGGGTGGAGCCAGACAGGAGTCACGCAGAGGCCAGAAATGGGAGCCTGCCTCAGGACACACAGGAGGAGACTCACGACCTGCAGGACATCACAGTGGCAGCAGAGGTGGCAGCGATCCCAGCAGATCTTGCCTGCAGGGGCTTCAAGGAGTGCTATGTGCTATGGTTCCCACAAAGGCCATGGCGGCACTGGCGGCTGCTGTGTCTGTGGCTGCAGTGGCTGTCCAGACTGCTGCGATGTCCCACTGGTGGCGACGGCCAAGCTCTGTGTGAAGAGCAGGCTGCTGACCTTGGGATCTGCAGCCCCTGGGGAGAGAGCCAGAGACCCTCTGCGTTCTCCTTTGCAAAGGGTCTCATAGACCAGACTATCCCATTGCCATCTTGCCAGAAGTCCCTCCACGTTTTGCTTTTATTAAACTCAAATTCCTGGCATTTATTTATTTATTTATTTATCCTAAATTGTTTGGTTGATGACTTTGGAAGAAGTAATTGAACATGCCCTACTATGGCTCATTTCTTTCTTCTTTCATATTTGGTCCACCGTAGAAGGAGCCAAATTTGGTTTGTAATAATTCATATGGTGAGGTGGTTATCCTCATGGTGGAGGGTGGAACATGTCCAGTTTTGCCAGTACGGAATTAGTAAGACTGTTGAACATAAGGCAGTGAGTGTTATAAAGGTCTTTTATGGGAAGATTTAAAGCTACATTGTCTGAATGGTTTACCATAAAAGCAGCTAATATTTTCATTTCTATTTCTATGTCTTTTATGCTTTGCATTTGCTTTTAATCTTGGGGGATGAGGAAAAGGGCAATGTATACTAGCTCCTCAAGCCTCCAAGCATCATCCAGGAGATGATTAGAAAAAGTTAGGCAGTTGGCATTCAGTTTTAATCCACACTATATTACCTATCTTAATGGTGAATATAAACAAATTAAGCGCCGGGCTCGGTGGCTCAGCCTGTAATCCTGCGCCTTTGGGAGGCTGAGGTGAGTGGATTGCCTGAGCCCGCGGGTTTGAGAACCGCCTGGGCAGTGAGACCTCACCTCTACAATAAATCAAAAAATCAGCCGGGCGTGGTAGCGCATGCCTGTAATTCCGGCTACTCGGAAGGCTGAGGTGGAAGGATCGCTGGAGCCCAGCAGGTCGCACTCCAGTCTGGGTGACAGAGTGAAACTCCAACTCAAAAAAAAAAAAAAAACTAAACAAAAAACCAAATTAAGCTATCTACCATATGATCAAGAATTCTTGTCCCTTTGAAATAGTTGTAAGAAAAAAAAATCAGTGTAATTAAACTCTGTATTGAAATTCCACTGAGACAATTGAACAATTTCATTTTTCTTTGATTGAAGTTAAGTTTGTCTAGAAATTTCTTCTGATGTTGATTGTAGGTATTATAGGAAGTGATGGTATATATTATATTATTGTTATTCCCATGTGCTTTCTGCCATTCTCCATTAGACCTTTCATCGCAGGGCCTTTCATTGCAAGAGGACTATATACCACATCCCATTGATGTCTAGCTTGACCATGTGACTTACTTTGGCTAGAAAACTGCAAGCAGAAGTGAAATCATCTACATTTGAGCAGTCCAAAGAGCCATTTCACAAGTCCACCATTGATTTTCTTCCTGTCTCATGAAAATGCTTGTTTTAGACTCAGGCAGGCTGTTTCTTCAGCCTGTATTCCAGACAATGAAAGTAAGAATTAGAGGTTGGTCTTCATCAGCCCTTGAGACAGGGAGTTGTTTGTTACCATGACATAGCCTAGTGCAAAGTAATTAACCCAGAATCAAAAGTGAGCATTCACACATATATTTCTTCTCTTTGATCATTTATACCTATGTCCTTTATTGTCATTTGTAAAAAGAACGATCCATTGTCTTCCCCACTCATCTTATTTCTTCTTTAAATTTCTGATTTTCAACTCATTTGGGCCTGTTTGTTTGTCCTTATCACCCCCACTTCTTTTAAAAAAAAACCCTCTTTTAAAAATACCTCTGCCAGGGATCTAGTTTCATCCAGAGTTATACACACACACACAAACACATTTTCCTCAAATTGACTCATTGAGTGGAGTTTATATCCAACCTGTTTTATTTTTGAAAATGTTCCCGAGAAACAGTTGACATTGAGAATTTTTTAAAATCTTGCTTATAAACATTCTTTGGTCTCAGCATTGTCATACCACAGCAGAGAAGGAGGACGTGCATAAGATTTATATAGCTGACAGAGATTTCTATGTACTGTGTGAACTACATTTATATTTTCAGCTTAAATCATTGAGTGATTATTTTCTGAAAGAATTTTGTCTTTCTTGGGGGAGGTTGAAAATCATGTCTACTCGATGATTTATTAAGTGAATAAGTAAGTGAAAATGAACAGACTGGTACTGATTTTTACCATAGGCAGCAAATTATGAATAATGATTCTTCCATGCTTGAACTCCCTTGCAGTGATTCTGCAAATAATTCTAGTTTTCTCAGGTTGTTTCGGCCAAATGGATTTGCATAGACAGAAGAAGCTAAAAGACAGCAGGTTAGGCTTGAAGCACTACATCAGAGGGCATGTTGGGATTTTTATTAGAAATATGATCTTGTGTGCCATTAGGTGCCCTGCATTTATCACTGCTATATGCTTGTGGCTTCATAAGTGAGGGGAAGACTAGAAAATATTTAGTATCATGTAGCAAATAAATAAATGTATGAGTTCAAAGAACTTTTAAGTGCATTTTAAAATCTCCAAGGGCTTATTATTAAACTGAATAGGGTTAAGGAATCTGTGGGATCTATTATTCCCTACCTTTATGGATATTCTTGACATATATTCCTTAAGAACAGAATAGTATTCTCATTTGTTTCAAGTTAGCCTTTTAAATATATTAAATAAAACCATATGACATTTCCTTTTTGATAGGTCAAAAACAGCTGAAATTTAGCAGTTTCATATTGTTCCAGCAAATAACTTAAAATTTTTAATTCAATTGTACTCTATGACAAATATATGCTTTCAAATATGTCACCAGATTCAATAAGCGGAATATATGCTTATAGATTTATAATTATAATTGACAACTTAAATTTCTATTATTTCATAAATTTTTTATAGGATAAATATTTTTGCTGCTAAATATCAAAACCTTTATATTATGTTTTATTTGTTGATATGCCATAATGTATTACTATATCTTAATTTTGGACACAATTTACTTTCCCAATTTTGTTGTTGTTGTTGTTGTTGATGGTTGTGGTGGACTGAATTTTGTTTGTTTTTGATTTAACAGGTTAGAGTAAATTGTTTATCTTTATAGGTTGTAGTAGAATGTTTATCTTTATAGGTGATAGTAAAATGTTCCCCAATGTATACTATAAGCACATATTATGTACATTAAATAGTTTTCTTTTACAAATATCTCTATGTCTTCTTTATATTATGTCATTTTGTTTTCTCAAAGTAATAATTTAAAGTGATATTGCAATTAGTTTATCAATTAATTGTAAAATTATAAACTAAATTATAAACTAAATTGTAATTGTGCTTGCATTAGAACAGTATATTATCTCCATCTTCATAAATTAATGCATATATAACACTATCTCATTTGTTACAGTTTGAATTTATGACATTTCTAGTGAGATCTAATGCTTTTAAAGTAAATTATCTGTAAATAGCTTGGGATCATTTATTCTATTACAGTCTTTAATCTTTTTCCAGATCTTCATGGGTTTTGGCACAGACACATGCAGATATGTTTCGCAAATGTGGGAGGGGTATGGTGGCAAGAAAGGCAACATGCATGAACAAGCACAAGCACCCCAAGAGAAGAACACTGGAAATGAGAAGGGAATTTGCTAGACTAGGCCAAGTGTAACAGTACCTCAGAGATGCAGAGATACAAATAAAGTAGAGAGATATGTCTAGTCTCTTCTTGTTCATAAAACTCTCATTCCCTGGCCTCACCACTTCCTGAATTTGTAATTTGTATCTTTGAAAGGAGAAGTCTATGAGAGAAAGGAAAACAATAGTTTCATTCTGCTCTATGACTGTCTACTAAAAGATCTTAAGATGAGAAGAGACAGACAGTTATCCAGAACAAAAGGGATATTATTAGACCTCTGAGAATGACAAACCCAAGATGGCAATGCAAGAAAACACATGACCCGCCACCATGAGGTACTCTAGGGCTTAAGGGCAGATCTGAATCTCCATGTATGCATTTCTAGCTAAATAGGTTGGTCCTCAGATTGAAAGAAGCGATAAGCAGCAACACGGTCAGGGGTGTGTGATGGAAAGAAAACATGGTATGGAGAAAGTTAGTAATGGTACAGAAAGAGATGTGGTGAGAGTAGGGAAAAAGCAAAATAAGGGAGAAAAAAGAGAGTGGTTACCATGGAGGCATGACATAAACCTCAGCAAGGTTTTTGGTTTTGTCTGGGAGTCTGAAAGGATATGCTGAAGTTCTGGTCTTTCTAGAATATTCTTTGTAAAAGTTGCTCATATACAAACACACATACACATAAATATATATATATAATATAATCAATAATTATATTAATTATGTATATTATATATATAAAATTCTTATGTAGTCGGATTCCAAAGGACGATTGCTTTCTGGCATTTAGAGTGATATAAAAATCTCAAAAATCTCTTACATTTTGCCTTCTCATTTTAAAAATTTAAGAGTTCTTTAATTTCTTTAAAATAGGACTTTAGAGTCAGAGTGTCCCTCACTGACTGCATACTGCTGTAGCTCTCCCCAGGTAAACCACTATTCTAGATTCTGTGTTCATCAGCCTCACACTTTTATTAAAGATAGTTTATCATCTCCTCATGCACACTTCAATAGCATATGGTATGAATTCTTCTTGATTTGTCTCTCTGCAGCAATATTATGCTTCAGTTATTTATTCATGTGGTTACAAGTCACTGTGTTGTCATAGAGTACTTCACATTTTTACTGTCCTAAGAATATACCAACATTTATTTTACAATTTGTGATTGATGGATATTTAGCTATTTCAACTTTTCGTCTTTGTGAAAAAGGCAGACATGAACATTCTTATACACGTCTCACACTGCATGTGGCCAAGAGTTTCTCCAGCATGTGTTCCTAGTGGTGGAATGAATTGGTGTATATGTGGTCAACTTCATTCAGTGATGTCAAACCATTTTCCAAAATGGTTGGGCCAGTGTACAGTTGGACAGCAATAAGTAGATGAGTTTGTTTTGCTTCAGAATTTCTCCAACATCTGGTACTGTTAGGATTGTTAATGTTTACCAATCAGATGACTAGGAAATGATACTTAATCTTCTTTATCACTAGCCATGTTTTAAATTTAAATATTTCTTATAGTTAAGGAGTTACAAACTATTTTCACATATTTATGGCTAATTCTTATTTCCTCTCCTTTTCATAATTTTTATTCATGTTTCTATGGAAAAGTGTGGATTTTTGTATTACTTTGAGGCAATCTATTAAATATAAAAATTTAATGATTTGTTTATTATACATGTGCAAATATCTTTCCCAATGTAAAACTTGCCTTTTACTCACTGAATGATAATAGAATTTCATACATTTATGATATTTTTTCTTTTTCTTTTTTGTTTAAGTTGGAGTCTCGCTCTGTCACCCAAATTGGAGTGCAGTGGCCTCTCCTGGCCACTGCAGTCTCGACATGCTGGGCTCCGGCGATCCTTCTGCCTCAGCCTTCCAAGTAGCTGGAACTACAGGCACGCGCTACCACACCAGCCAATTTTTGAATTATTGTGGAGATGAGGTCTCACCAAGTTGCCCAGGCGGGTCACGAACCTGTAGGCTCAGGCAATCAACTCACCTCGGCCTCCCAAAGTGCGGGATTACAGACTGAGCCTGGCCTCATGCCAGAATCTTTAGATGGTATAGTATTCACATAGGAAAAAATCAATTGCTCTGCTCATGCAAACATCTAACCACTCTGAATGGCCACTTCTCAGTTGATGTTTCATAATATTATTTACAGTTGAGATCTATGTTGAAATGCATTTGTTTTTTGTTTATTTGTTTGTTTTTAGACAGGGTCTCACTGAAGTGAAGTTGCTTGATTACTGCTCACTGCAGCCTTAAAATCCTGGACTAAAGCTATTCTCCTGCTTCAGCTTTCCAAGTAGCTGGAACTACAGACGCACGCTACTGCGCTGGGCTAATTTTTTGATTTACTGTAGAGATAAGGTCTCGCCAAGTTGCCCAGGCGGGTCTTGAACCCACGGGCTCAGGCAATCCACTCACCTCAGCTTCCCAAAGCGTGGGATTACAGGCTGAGCCTCCAAGCCCAGCTACTTGTCTTTACTTTAAGTAACATATATTAATTTTTACTGTTTTTTGAACTTCATTGCTGAAATCACACTATAGTCTTTTTGCGTATATCTGGCTTTTTTTGTTCAATAGTGGTGATGATGATGACAATGTTGGTGATAATGATACGTTGCATTTGGTGTTATTTCATTCTGGTAATGTATTTATATGAATGGACTTTTTATCTCTAAATTTTGGTTACTATGAAAAATGATACTATGTACACACCTATAAAAAATTTCTGGTATATATATTATGCATTCCTGTTCAATATAAAGCTACAAGAGAAAGAATGATAGCATAAGCATATGTTTAGCATATATATATGTGTGTGTATAAAAAAACACACACATATATATATAGTCTATTTTTTAAAGTGGCTAAAAAATTTATCCTGCATTGTGATGTATGAGAGGCTCAGTTGCTTCTTGCTCTTTTTCTTAGTATGGGTAGAACTTATTATTCTCTTTTTTTTTTTTGGTGGGAGTGTAATTGTATCTTATTATAGTTTTAATTTGTATCTCCCTGATATTTATATGAATGAGCACCTTTCATGTCCCTATTGGCTATGTAATATATTCATTTTTAAAATGCTTGGTTAAGTCTTTTTATGTTTTCTATCTCTTTCTTCTTTAAAAAACAAAAATTTGACTACCAGTCATTTTCTTATTGACATATGAGTTCTCTATTCAACACAATCTAAGTATTCTCTTCCACTTATTGATTTTCCTTTTCACATTATTATTCAAAAACAGAAGTTCTTAATTTTAATGTATTTTATTCACATACTTTTCCTATAGCACTGTCTTCTTATGGGAATTCCCTCAGACCTTTATTATAACTCTTTATTCTACACATTGTTTTTTCATATTTTAGTTTTGCTGGGTGGCATTGTACATACTTTCATCAAATGTGTTTTCCATTTTACCAATTTTTCATTTAGCTAGGTCTAATCTATTTCTCAATGGTTTCACTAAACTTTTAATATCTAGGAGTTTCATTTATGAAAGATTCATTACTCTTTTTCAATTTTATCCTTTTTATAATTTTTTTCTAGCTTATAAGTTCATTTATAAAAAAGTAAAACATTTTTACAAAATATATTGTTTGATGAGTTTAATATCTGAAGTATGTGTTAGACTAATATGGATGGATATCTTTTTATCTTCTGTGTTTTTATCATCTTTCTTTTTCAAATTCTAGATAGTTGGATTTTTGTTTTAGAACTTTATTTGTGGAAAATTTTTGAGAATCAAATAGAAATTGTGTTCCTCCAGAGAAATTTGCTTTTAGTTTTTCCAGTCACTTAGTGTTACTATCATCTGGAAATTTTTAGAATGAAGTTTTGCCCTTGAATGTTTTGGATTCAAAGTATTTTTTATTATAAACCTACTTTTTTTTAAACTTCTGTGTGAAGATGCTGCTTCCTACATCTAGCCCCAAAGTTTTGACATAACATTTCCTTGCTGTTCCCATATGTGTAGTAGATATAGATTTTGTTTATACTTGTACTGAGGGTATACATCAGAATTCAGTTTTATGTAAGTTTTTCTGACAGAGTCTTTATTTTGGATGGCCTAGACTTTATTTTCCATTCTGGATATTTGTGTAGCTAAAGATTTCCAGGAAATCTCATAAATACTCAGGAAAAAATTATTTGAAGGTACTACTTACCTACTAAGATTCTGGCTTTTGCTTTGATTTTTTTACTTTGGTCATTGCAGATATTTTCAGTTGGTACCTGGTCAGCAATTTGTTTTTAATAATTAATTTTACTGCTTTAATAAGTGTGTTTAGTATTTTTAATTGTAATAAGAAAGGTCATTTAAGGTATTTGGTTTATCATACAGTTAGAAATAGAAGTCTAGTTATCTTATAACCAAAAAAAAGTGCACATCAAAGTAGTTTTTGGGGGGCAATTAATGGAATCCTTTGCTTTATCTTATCCCTTACTGACAGACAGGAATGGTTTTGGAGTTTGTTTACTTGTCTTGTATTCAACTAATTTGTCTTATGTTATAATTTTTCAAGATAGATTTATTTTAGATTTTTAGGAATAAAATTATGTATTCATAGTATTTTTTTCTAATTTTCCCATTTGGAAGATTATT
This sequence comes from Cephalopachus bancanus, assembly GCA_027257055.1. NCBI lineage: Eukaryota > Metazoa > Chordata > Mammalia > Primates > Tarsiidae > Cephalopachus > Cephalopachus bancanus. The sequence continues at coordinate 13,004,586 of JAPVLO010000046.1, read as the reverse complement.
TCTGGAGTCCATAAATATATGCTGATGTTCTTTTAAAATAAAGCAAGTGACTCAACTAAGAGAGCTCACAATGACAAAATATGGAACAATTTGAGCAATACAATAAATAAAATAGTACTGAATGGTGACCCAAAATGTGAAATAAACATTCACCAGAACATGTTAATATAAACAAATGATTAAATAAATTAATACATGGAGAAAAAAGGAGATTTATCTTCCACAGAAATGAATTCCAAATAAATTACTCAGATATACAACCTGCTAAGAAGGGGATTATAACTTCCCTCCCCTTGACCTTGTACTTTGCATAGTAATGTCTACCAGAGAGAACAGTATGGAAATGGGAAAAAGAGAGTAACATTGCAGTGGACAAACTTGACAAACTCTACTTCAGCCAACAGGTAGTCAAAGGTCAACATCAATAGTCATAAATCATGTTGATCGTATGTACCATTGATGTGATGTGATGAAAATAACATTTTATTTCAGTTATGTTCCTTCTCAAAACCCATAATCTCATTCTAACCATGAAACAAATACCAATAAAGGGCAATTTACAATATACCTGACAATTACTCCTTAAAACTGTCAAAGTCATCAAAAACAATAAAACTCTGAAACACTGTCAAAAATATGGGTGTTCTAGAGAAATATGACAGCTAAATGTAATGTAGCAACCTGGAGGGAATCTTGGAACAGAAAAAGGACATTAGAAAAAGGAAAAAACCTAAGAAAGTCAGATAAACTGTGGACTTCAACTAATAATAATTTGTCAGTATTGGCAAACTAAATATACTGTGGACTTCAGTTAGTAATATGTTAATATTCGTTTACTAGTGGTAACAAATGAAATAAACTTAGGTAGGATGTTAACTGTGGCAGTGGGATATATGGGAACTATCTCTACTAGCTACTCAATTTTTCTGTAACTTGAAAACTATTCTAAAAACCAAAGTCTATTGATAAAATTGATAAATAGAGCAGATGAAATATGTACAGCTGATGTGTTTTTGAGTAATTTTCTGTCAATTCATTTCTGAATAGCTCTTTATTTAGATGTATTACCTTTCAATGTGTTTTATACCCTAAACAAAGCAATACCAGTAAATTATCACTGAATATCTGAAAGTTACTCTGAAACTATTGCATCAAAATGGAGGGGTACTGCTCAATTTATAGTATGAATGAACATCTTTTTAAAAAAAGGAGCAAGGTAATTGAAGTAATTATTATCCATCATCATTTATTATTGCCTGTTATGGGAGTTAGTTCCCCAACTTAGCAGAAATGTGAACTTTTATAAATATTGAATGATAATTAATCAAAATGAAATACTTTGCTCCAAGATATAAACTTTATTTCTTTGGAAAATTAATTAAATTTAAAGTAGTATTTTTGTAGGTTTGGGTAACTATTCATTAATACCAGGGGACATTTACAATTGCACAACTTTCAGAATATTTAATAGAAATGCAAATTCATAGAGCTGGAAGGAAGATCATCTGCTTCAAGTATCTCATTTTCTCGCTTAAGGAGAGAGATCAAATAACCTGGCCAAGATTGTTGTGGTGCTTGTCACAGAACTTAGAATGAATTTTAGTTTTCTACTGCAGCTTAGAATCTGAAACCAAGAAATTTGAACTTGGATCCTGAATGTGTCTCTCATGAACTGAGTGAGAATAAGTTGATTCTTTAACTTTTATTTTTCTAAGTACTCATTTTTTTCACTATGAAATCAGGATAAGAATGATGATATAATAATTCTCTAAATATTTTATATTGCCGATTAAGGTTTCCATGACATTATATATGCTGGACGGACATTTTAAAACTCTAAATCAAACTTGTTAATATTGTTCCTATTTCATTAAATGTTATCTGCTATATTTCACCTCTGATTTTCTTGTTCTAGATAGATAAATTAGTAACTAAGTCATGAAGCTCAATCTTACAAGATTTTTAATATTTATTCTACATATAATCAGGTCAAGATAGATTTAACATATTTCATCAATTTCTGTGCCTGTTCATCTTCTTCTTTACTTCTACTGCTTTCTGGGTATTTTAGTTTGACTCAATAGCTTCTGTAGTACTGAGGGTAGAAGAGAGCATGGCTCTGAAGTATTAGACTGTCCTGACATCTTTGCTTATTATAGTTATTCTCTTTGCCAGTGGCTTCTGTCATCACAATTTCTCTTGGTTTTTTCTCTACTTCTTTAAACAGCTTTTCAATTTTTCCTTCCTCTATGCCTCAGACAATAATGCTACTCCAAGTCTTATGTCTAGTATCCTTATCTTCTCAATGCACATATCCTTCTTGATAGCTGCGTTTAATTATTATGGTCCTAAGTTTATAGTTTATAATAATGAACTTCAAATTTGTGTCTCTAGACCAGGTCACTATCTTGATTTTCAGACTTACAAAGTCAATCACCTATATGTATTTCTCCCATACTATCTAAAAGGCATATTTAATTAAAAATATCAAAAAATAAAGTCTCATACATTCTACAATTAATTTTCATAACTTTTCTCCCAACTTCCAACTTATATTAATCTATTGTACAGTCATAAATCTTAAAGTTATCAGAATTATCTCCTCTCTTTACATTCTTATTTCTAATTGTGAAACACATTTTATTGAGATTATTTCCTAAATAGCTACTAAATCTGTCTCCTCTGTATCTTCACCTTCTCTGTTTAAGATAAGTTTTCCATGATCTCTCTTTCATACGTTTACAATAGACTCTTAAGTCAGATGACTCGGATTTCAGGTAATTCTTCCATATAATTCATACTTTTCCCCATGTTTCTAAATTACATGCTATGCCACTCTTTTGACTTAAATGTTCAGTGTCTCCCTATTTATAACATACAAATTAAAAACTAAATTTTCTAGAAAGCAATCATGGTGCTTCTTTATCTGTCCTCATCTTTCTCCAGTTCCCACCTTCCATTATTAACTTCTTAACTAAAAAAAAGGCCTTCTTGTAAATGTCTGTCTAGAATGTCTTATATGTATTCTAAAGCGTTCAAGATCCAATCCAAAATGTTACTGTTAATAACTCCTTCAGACAAAGCATAGCAGTCTAGCAGTCTTTTACTCTTCTAATAGTTTCTCTGTCATGGTAATACATTTTACGTATATATCTGTGGAAAGTTGTATTTTTATTAATGTTAGATTGTGATCAATTGTCATTGCTTGTCAAAACAGAATTAAGTGAAAGGTCAGTTGATATTTGATGAGAATTCTTGACCCAAATTCCTTTCCAATAAAGGTTTTCTAAATCTGATAATACATAGAAACATTCTATTCTGAAACATTTATATAAGGGCATTTATACATTTTAAAAATATTGTCTCCTCAGGAAAACTTCTGGTCACTAGTGTTATATCACAAGAAAGTTGATGTTAAGGTTGGGTCTGCTAATGAACTCTGTAAACACATTCAGCATCTGGCAGACATTCCAAGGTGAAAGCCAAGCAGATGGCTAATTTAATATAATCTAAGTGACTTTGGTTCAGATAAAGCAATTGAATTAGCAGCACTTTAACTCCACATATATCAGTTCCTAGCCATTCCTACCATTTCATTCCAATAGGCACTTCTTCAGTATGAAAATCAATGCTAATTGAAAGCTCATATGGTGATGTTTATATCTGTAAAATGTGTGGTTAAATAGCATATTAAAAACATGTGGGCATGGATATTAGGATTGGGAAATGGGCTTAATATAGAATAAATCACTATGTCCTTAGAGTTATTTTATGGATTTTAAATCACAAATTGCATTTCCATTGTGCCTACTATATTTATCTCAATTTCATTCAGATTCTTTCCATTAGATTCACAGGGGTTTATCATTGAAGCATAGTGACTTTCAACCTGCTATCCTGTGGGGTAGGGATAATATGTTTCATATATATGAGGAGAGAGAGAAAGAGACACAGAGAGAGAGAGATAGAGAAAGAGAGAGAGAGAGAGAGGGAGAGAGACTGGTTTTCATTTTGCTATTCAAGAGTTTTTTTATGTTCTTAATATACTGTACTTGGCAAAGCGTATTTTAATCTTATTTCATAAGGTGAGATTCCAGTGCAGCAAGAAATTATAAATAATTGGTTTCAAGTAATTTAACCAATAAGCAACAGGAATAATTCAGAATTTGTGACTTTTAGGTGTAATGAAAGAACATGGATATTGTAGCTAGGAGGAGCTGGATTCAAATTCTGGTTCTACAACTTACTAATTATGTAACATTACATGGTGAGTTTAATTTTTCTAGGTTGGATGACTGAAGTCAAACGAATATGAACTTTGAAGGTAACCTGCCAGGGTACGTATTTCAACATCACCACTTGCCAATTCTGTACCGTTGGGTGAGGCAGTTAAATCCCATCTGCTTTAATCTCCTTCCATGTGTAAGATAGAAATAGTACCAGTATCGGCCTCATAGGATTGTTGCTTTAAGATATTAGTATATGTCAAAAACTTTGAACAGTGCTTGGAATGGAATAAGTATTATAGGAATGTTAGAGAAATATTAGAAATATGAGATATGAAACTGTAAAACGATTAGAAGAAAACATAGAGGAAAATCTCTGTGATATTGGTCTAGGTAATAATTTCTTGAATAGGACCCCAAAAACACAGACAACAAAATCTAACATAGACAAATGGGATTACATCAAATCAAAAAGCTCTTGAAAAGGAAACAGCAGAATGAAGGGAAAAAAAACCCACAAAATGAGAGAAAATATTTGCAAGCCATGCATTTGATAAGGTGTTAATATTCAAAAAAATAGGGAACTTAACTTATTAGTAAGAAACTAAATAAACTTAGTCAAAAGTGTGCAAAAGGACCCTAATAGGCATTTCTAAAAAGAAAACATACAAATGACCAGAAGGCATAGGAGAAAATATTCAACATCACTAATCATCAGGGAAGTACAAATTAAAACCACAATATCATCACACATCTGTTAGAAGAATAAGATGAAACAAGCATTGGTGAGAATGTAGAGAAAAGGGAACCCTTGTACACCTTTAGTGATAATGCAAATTAGTACAGTCATTATGGACAACAGCATGGAGGTTTCTCAATAAATTAAAAATAGAATTACTATATGATCTAACAATCTCCTTCTTGGTATATATTCAAAGGAATTTAAGTAGGTATGTCTAAGCTATATCTGCACTCCTATGTTCACGGCATCATTATTCACAATAGTCAATATGTGATAACAAACCAAGTGTCCAAAAAGAGATGAGGGAAAAATTAAATGTGATATTTATAGAGAAATATAAAATGAATTTCTATTCAGCCATAAAAGGAAGAAAATTCTGTTATTGTGACAACATGGATAAACCTGGTAGATATTATGTTAAGTGAAACAAGTAAGACGAAAGTAAAAAGCTGCATTATCTCACTTAAATGTGGAATCAAAAACAGTCATACTCAATAGAAGTAGAAAGTAGAATGGTGGTTACTAGAAGCTGGGGGGTAGAAGAGCAGGGTGAACAGGGAAAGGATATGTTGATCAAAGAGTATGGCATGTAATTTAGACAGGAGGAATAAGATGTAGTGATCTATTGCATAGAATAATGACAATAGTTAATAGTCATGTAATATATATTTTAAAATATGAGTAGATTTGAAATGTTTTCACTACAAAGAAATGATTCATATGTGAGATGATAAAGATGCTAATTATCTTGATTTAATTATCCCACAATGTAAACAAGTATCTAACATACTGTATCCCATAAATATATACATATGTGTATTATCAATTAAAAATTCAACAAAATAAAGGATGTGGTGGCTCGTGCTTTTAATATCAGCACTTTGGGAGATTGAGGCAGGAGAATCAGTTGAAGTCAAGAGTTTGAGACTAGCCTGGCAACATAGTAAGACTTCATCTCTACCCCCATCCCCACCCCTGAAAAAGGGCTGGGTGTGGTATTGTGTACCTGTAGTTCCAGCTACTCTGGAGGTCAAGGTGGGAGGATTGCTTGAGCCCAGGAGGTAGTGACTGCAGTGTGCCTGATCATACCACTACATTCCAACTTGGGCAACAAGTAAAACGTTACCTCTTGAAAAAATAAGTGACTGGATGTGGTGGCTTATGTCTGTAATCCCGGCACTTTGGGAGGCCAAGACAAGAGAATTGCCTGAGCCCAGGGGTTCGAGACCAGCCTGCACAACATGGTTAGACCTTGACTCTACAGTAAACCAAAAAAATTAGTAGGGCATGGTGACGTGCGCCTGTGGTTCCAGCTACTTGGAAGGCTGGGGTGGAAGGATCACCTGAGCCCAGCAGGTCGAGGCTGCGGGGGCCATGAGAGTGCCCTGCACTCCAGCCTGAGTGACAGAGTGAGACTCTCACCCAAATAAAAAATATATAAAGAAGAGCCTAAGCTGCATGAGAAAGGATGTTTATTGTTGTGTTTTACTATTCTGTTTACTACTTTACAAAGTTATACATGTTTGTTGAATAAATAAAATATAAAATCCCTTTCTTTAAGGAACACATAGTCTAGTAAAGAAGTCTGTAATTACACGGATCAAAATCAAAGTATCGTTTTAGTGGATGCTAAATGGAGCTATACTTACAGTTGGCCCCTGCCCTCTAAGAGGGAATTGTGAGAAGCGAGCAAACATTAATGCAATATGTGTGATGACTTTATAATTAATGATGGTGCTGGAGGCGCAGACCTTCTTTTGTCTTTGGATAATTCACTGAGCAAATAAACAAATCTGCCTTACAGAGTCTCATGAAACCTAATTGACATTGTGATCCCTCTTGGTGCCATGGCATAAGTGAGGCCATTTTGCACTAAGTTCAATGAGTACAACAAACACACAAAGCACACCTCTGTCCACATTGCACAGATTTTCCAGTTCAGCATGTCTCCTCTCATCACTTAAATTTCACAGCAAAATTAACAAAAGAATATGCTCTAAGGAGATAAAGGAAAAGAGAGCCTACAAATATGATCTCAGTTTTCAATTTAAAGATAATTTTATTTTGGAAGACTTTGATATTCAGTGATATGCTGTATTCACCTTCCCAGTATTAGAAATTTTCCAAGATGCAGCATTACATTTTCTTGATAATACATTGACCACATATACATACATGCATACACACACACACACCACATACACAAAATAAGTATGCTTCAAACATAGGGAGAGAGTCTAGTGTAATACAACTTGTCTGTCCTACAAACCCCACTAGCCTTTAAGTTCTGAGGAGAAACATTTTCCAGTTTTGCTAGAGCAGTAGATTGTACTTTCAGATGGCAGAGGTTTCTACCTCCTTTTCCTTTTGGCTCTCTTAGAATCTTCACAGAAACACATGATAGTTTTCCTCTTCATGTCCTCTGAGCTCTGATCTGTGCCTGTCAGTCCTGCTCTGGCTGTTTCGTCCCACCTGCAGTTCTCTCTCGCTGTGGATGTCTGCCTGTTCCCAGGAGAATGCTGCACTCTCTGGCTGTCAGGCCACCCTCGTGACTGTCCCACTCCCACTTCTAAGACCTCTTGATTTATCTGCTTTATTTCTCACTTTTCTGTCTAATCAGGAAATATCTTCCACAAATCTCTTTCTTTGAAGAATGGATCTCAAGGAAAGTGGATGGGCCTCTAGAAGATGCTTTACCACACCACTCTCTCTCTTCCAAACTTCAGGTAACAGTTCCCTCAGGCTCTTGCTGCCATGTTTAAAATTTGAATCTAGCCAATTGCTTTATCTTTTTCTATATTTTTCCAGATGCTAGTTGAAAACAAGCTTTACTTTTTCCCTTCACAATAACTCTAGACCTCCTGAAAATCAGAGAATGTGACAACATACCTCTGTGAATGTCTCTGGCTAATTCTAGCATAACTATTGACTGGGAGACAAAATAATTCCAAGGGGCCATCCTCTAACTAATTCTATAGAACAGTACACAAAGACATGTTGCAATCACAAATAAAGGATGATGAGGCACATTACTGCATGCTACACCTACTAGTGAAGAAACATCCTATCAAGAGGAAAAAGTTGGAAAGAACAATTGCAAGACAAGAGGTTTGAACCACCCATATTGAGATTGTGCCTTGAAGTTGAATGCACAGAATAGCTCACCACAACCCCATTTGAGCATTTCCTTTCATAAGCGCCCATAATATGAAAGAAGTGTCAATATTATGTATGGGCAAATGAGTAAGAGAGCAGTGGTGTGGGTGAATTATGTAATAGAAGCTACGGTTTTAACTCCTATATAAATCAAGTCAACAATGTATCATTGCTTGTAGCTGGACATGTCTTAAAAGCCCCAGCATTGTCTGGTCCCTACTTCTTCTCTAAGCTAACCTCTCTCGGTTCTAATCATATGAGCTTTCATTCCTTTGTTTAAACATGCAATGCTTCCCCAGTCCCATAGGCTTAATGCGTAGTACTGCTTTTCAGATCTTAGCTGGGCCATTTATTTCTCAGAAAAGTGTTCCAAGACCCATTGGCTAAATCATTTCCCTTAGTCAAATGCTCTCACGGTATTGCACATCTCAACAGTTGTACATTTTGCCACTTTACATTTTGTTTACTTGATTAATATTTCCATCCACCATAGATTGTAAGATTCCACAAAATAAGGGACTCATCCATTGTGCTCACTATTCATACTTTCTGCCTTGACTTGAGTATCTTGCACATAATAAATCTTTTTTAATGTTTGTTAAATGAATTACTGACTTAGATTTTTTTCTTCCTATTTTTTTCTTCTTAATTTTTAAATATTTTTGAGTTTTGACTCTATGACCAGACACTTTTATGTCTTAGCACATATATTTTCTCATGTCATTCTTTTACGCTGACATTGTTCTGTTAGTCAGAGTGTCGGTAACCTGAGAAGCTATAATTTTGGAAACTCCCTATTTGGGGAATGGAAGGAATCATGAATGAACAAAGGAAAGGATCAGGGATTTTGAGTAGATTTATGATGATCAGGAATGAGAAATAGTCATTTTGTGAGCAAAAGAGAGGTGGTCAGAGAAGAAGTCAGAAAATGTGTCTTGCTGAGAGTTTGCTTTCTAGGAGGAGTGGATGTAAGTATTTTGGATTGAATAAACTTGTTCTTGGCCCAAAACCTAAAGTACCTGTCACTGCAGCTGGCCATGATGAATTAAGTGGAACCTACTCTAAACAGGCCACCCTGCATATTAAACTTCTCAAATGCACTAACAAAACACTTTTGGAAGAATTCTAACTAGGTCAGCAATACATTTGCCATATATCACACGAATAGTTCTAATGTAATTCATAAATATCTAGGTTTATGGAAATTGATGTTTTCTGTAAATATTGGAATGTGAACAACTCCCACTGCCAGTCAAAGCAGAATTAAATTTGAAGCTGGGACATATCAAGGGAAATAATAGAGATTCAGAGATTATAGGGTGAGAGGGGTCAAGTGGTATGTATTATCTGCCATAAACAGAAACTTCAAGACCTATAGTGTTGTTTAGTACAGTCGGAGACAATCTTCTTTTCCTTTGAACTGTATTGCTGAAGGAAACTTGGTGAGATTTTTCTGGAGTAAATGATGCTATTGCCTGCTTGAGCTTATTTGGAAAGATTCATCCTATTGTGCCCTCTTAGCTTTTCTTTCAAATCACAGTTCATTGCCTTCCCCAGGCCCTCTTGACTGACTTGATTAACTTTTCCAGGATTTTATCACCACAATCTCTCTTTAGGACCTTCAATAACTTTAATAGAAAATTAACCAAATAATTTAACTGAATTGTTAGCAATAGTTTTCTCAGGGTGGTAATATAGTGCATTCACATATACATATATATATTTGTTGAAATTTCTACAGTTAGTAGGTATTGACTTTATAATCTATTCAGCTAATACTGATTGAATACCTTCTCTGTACCCTTCATTTTTCTAAATGCTTGCTATGCAGAGACAACAATGATTAAAACAATCAGCCAAGCTTTCAAGTGGGAAGGCATCAGTAAGATTCATGCAGAACTCCTACTATTACATTCTACGCAGTATCTTCCAGAACTGAAAGAGCAGAGTCTGTGACAAGAGCCTCTGGCCTGAGACTTGGGAAAACAAAGAAAAAAACTGAGAGAAGAGAAGGCTCTCCTTTTTTTTTTTGTCAATATAAAGTTCTGAGTTTTTATTTTAGAGTCAAGTTAAAATTACTTCCTGAAGGTGAACTAATTTTCTTTCCTACGTTTTTGGAGTTTCCCTTTGGGTGAGGCATATAGTGACCTAATTTTCAACAAGATTTTGTAATCTACAGGGATGAAAATTAAAAGAAGAGACGTGTGCTCAGAAAGAAAAAAAATAATAAGAAGAAAAGGACAGTGAATCACCAAAGACTTTTGCCTCAGAGAAACAAGAAATATCTGTTAACTTCTCAGTATGTTGATTTTGCATCCAAATGTTTATTAGGAAGTCGCTGATAGAAAAGTAGATTGATACACATATTTGAATTTACTGCCTGAAATTACCTGTATATCTAATAGAACAAGCATGCTGTTTTGAAATATTTAATTTAATTAAATATTTAATAAGCATCATCTGTGTGCTCATGGATAGACAAAATGTCTACCCTGCCCACAGAAACAATTTATTTTTTAAAAATATGTGATAGGTAACGAGGGCCTAGCATATAGATGTCAGCTACCACTCCCATGGCTTGCCGTAGGCACCTGTCACTTCAACAAGCTTTGAGAAGAGACCTGGATTTCCAGCCCAGGACATCAGAAGGAGCACATGGCAGGAAAAAGGCTGTCAGGGATGATTCTCTTGCTGACCCTACTCTTGATGGACAGTTCTGTGATTTGAGCTGTCTAACTTAGTAGGAGTTTAGCTGTGGCTTATGCCACGGACCCTTCCTATGGCTTATTTTGGCTTATCCTGGTCTTTGGTACACCCCTTCTTCTCATTCACATGCTTATATTCAGTTCTAGAACTCTCTAGAACTGGTCTCTTGGCTTTTGCCATCCAATCTATAGGGCTTTTGCCCGTATTATTTGATCTGCCTGGAAAGACGTCATCTTACCCACTGTCTAATTCATGTTTATGTCTCAGCTTGTGCATCATTCCCCATGAGAAACCTTTCCTTTTTCTAAAGTCACACTATGTCCTCATTGTCTACCTACCCATTCTCTTGGACATCTTCCACAAAGCATACATTTTACACTAACTAACCTTGCTCAATGTCAATCTTTCTTTCTGGTTTATAAACTCAGTAGACAGAAACATTTTCTGTCTTTCTGCATATTTGACAAGAAATAATAACAGACTGAATGAATCAAAGGCCTTGAATAACCTTTTGCTCTTGAATATTCCTTCATATCTCTGAGAAGGAAAGAAAACACAGACATTTTTGGTTTACATCCTACTCAACAGGCAGAAATTCTGATGGTTGACCTCAAACTTATATTTGCAGTCCAGATCAAATGGTGGAATTTTTAATACATCTGTGGTATTTCTTTTTTCTAAGTGGGTTTATCTCCAGTTATATCATAGGAGTCAGAAGAAAAGCATCGTACAGGAAATGTAATTGTTCATATATACTTCTCCAGAAAACCACTTTAAAAAACACAAAATCCTCAGATTTCTGGAGTAGGATTTTTGAGGTAAGAAACAAACAAAAAAAGGGTGCAGATGTCCATAAGGCTAGTCTGAGGAAACTTAGCAATGCCCCTGCTTCACATAATATCCAGAGTGAAGGGAGGTCCTTTGGAGCTCATAGGAAATCTTGAAGATACCAGCTAACTCCAGTAAGACTGGCCATCATTAATAAAACAAAAAACAACAGACTCTGGTGAGGATATGGAGAAAGGGAATGCTTCTACACTGTTGGTGGGAGTGCAAGCTAGTTCAACCTCTACGGAAAATAGTATGGCAACTCCTAAAAGAACTAGAAATGGACCTTCCATATGACCCAGCAATCTGCCTTCTTGGAATATACCTGGAAGAATTCATATCATTCTACAAAAAAGATACCTGCACACACATGTATATTGCAACATTATTTACAATAGGAAAAACATGGAATCAACCGTGCTGCCCATTGAAACTCGACTGGATTAAAAAAATGAGGTACATATACAAGATGGAATATTATGCAGCCATAAGGAAGGAAACAACTATGGACTTCTCAGCAACTTGGATGGATTTGGAGTCTATCATACTCAGTGACTTATCACAGAAAAAAAAGACCTGAATAACACATGTTCTAACTCATAAGTGGACCCTGAACACCTATTATAATACTACAGTAAAGGGATTGGCAGGATATTGCCAGGGTGGAAGGGGACACATAAAATCAATAAAGGTGCTTGATCCCAATCCACTGAGGGCCAGTGGGAGACCCAAACTTCACCTGTACTCGCATCACTATGTACTCAATCCTGACTTGTATTTCATATCTTTAAAATAAAAACTAAAAAAGAAAACTGGACCTCGAATCTTTGATGAAGGCCACTATTCATCAATATGATGAACTAAAACAAAGACAAAAATTCATAGGTACCTCCAAGAGGACCCAAGACCCTAGTCCGGTCCTTTTAGGAGACAAGGGCATTGATAAAAAACTTAATTGGTAATTTTCAGTTAAGCATCTCAAACTTCCCCAAATTTTCTCTATCTAGGCAATCAGGAGTTAATTGAAAAACAATGAAATGTTGAAAGCTTTTTGAAAATAATATAAAACAAGATTAACTATTGATTATCCATTACAAAACTATAATACTACTACCTTTCATAATATCCTGTATGTGTGTGTGTGTATGTGTGGGGAGACAGGGTCTTGCTACGTTGTGCAAGCAAATTTGAAGCTCCTGGGCTCAAGCGATCAATCCCCTTACCTCAGACTCCCAAAGTGGTGGGATTGTAGGCGTGAGCCACCATACTCAGTTGTTTCATAATGTCCTATAGAAAATTCTTTGAACTTTTTGGAAGCTCTTTAATAGTTTAGTACCCTATTATTATTGTCTTCTACCTGTTTTTCAAATGGGAAGACAAAAGTAAAGAACAATTTATTCTTTGTATTGTGACATTAACATAATATATCATGACATAAAAAATAACAGTCCAATAATCACATATTTACATCATTTTTATATAGAACATAATACAACTATGATGGATATTTTTGCTGTGCATATCAAAGTGATATTGAACAGCACTGCAAGAGACATAAAATCATATAAATCAGATACAGTAATTTAAAAATATAGCAGGCTAGGGTTATTTATTATAAGGAAAAATATGTCCTTTATGACTCACTGCTTTCTGGGTCATTGCTGAGTGACAGTCCAGCATGGTATTGTGTATTTTGCATAATGACCCAGAGTCATCTAATCAGTTTAAGTTCTTTTTATATCCTCAGGTTAGGGAGTCAGAGAATTGTGTCAGTTTTTTTAAGATTTCAAGCTTGGGATTAGATTTAAAAGTTTATTGTGAATACTTTGTGCATACAATAAACAGTATTTTTTCAGTGGTAAAAATCAGGTGGTTTGACTCAGAAGTCCTTATATTAGATGCCACACCCCTGGGGACTCACAGAGCCCAGAAAATACTTGTCAGAGTCTACTTAAATTGGTTGTACATTTGTTTTCTCAATTAAGATCTCAGCTCCTGAGAAGAATACAATATTCTTCCATATAACACAGCACCTGGCACATAGCAGGCATTCTGGTAAGCATTTCTTGTAGGAAGGATAGCCACTCACAATAGTCCATAATATTCTGTTTTGGCTATCTGGCTAGTTAAAAGCTAAAAGGCTCTGAACTTTGAGATACTTTGCATTTAGTCGGGGAGGAAAACACCCCTCTTTTTGTACCAAATATGCACATGTTTATGATCAGATCCTTATATAGGTGAAGAGTTGATAATTACTCAGAAATCAGAACAATTAAGAAAAAATATTCAAAAAATAGAAAGAGTTCTTGAGTCTTTTCAATATCGTTCTAGACTTTGACGCCTGGCCAAGGACTTACATAATTATCTTATATTGTATATTCCCTTGTTTGACTTGCTATTAACTATTATTTACAACTTTGCAGGGGTACATGTTAACCTTCAGAAAATAGATAACAAGGTGATTTTCAACCAATAGTAATGGAAATGAATTTTGTGTGCATGATGCTAATAAATTTTGACCAAAGATTACAGTTTGATTGTCCATTATGGACATTAACAAGTTTTGTACCTGAACTACAAATCTTGTTTATCTCATAGTCACTTTGCATATCTCCATATCTCCAAAACTTTTTGGACCAGATCTGGCATCCTGGTGGTTTCATCATTAATAAGCTAAAAAAAAAAAAAGTATTTGGCAAGAACTTTCTTTATATTTGCATACAATTTGTTGCTTTAAAATTTGGAAAATTATACTCTGACAAAGTAAAACTTATATATATTTAGTTTGCATAATCATGTTTAAAAAGTACTGAAAAAGCACAAAATAATTTAGATCCCCCAGAATACATTTTCATATTATATTTTATTTTTAAATTTGATGTAAAAAACCCCAAATGTGTGTGTGTGTGTGGCTGGATCTGGAAGGTTAATCTTGTTAAGTGTACAGGTTGGATTTTGCATACAATTTTTTTAAGGAAATCCAAAATGGGGCAAATGATGAAAATGAGGTTTTGACATTGATGATGCCAGCGGGAAAGTGATGAATTTGTCAATATGGAGTACATGAAATGAAAATACGAGCAGGTCAGGAAACATGCCAGCAAGAGAGAAGTGGCACACACTGAAGTGTTGGATGGGAAACTGACATTTTTGAGACATTCTACTTCCAGTATCACTGGAATTTTTAAAAATAATAACAACAGTATAATTCTATAGGCATTTTTCTATAAAATATTAGGTTTAAGCTCTACCTCAATGTGAGTTATTTAGGAGAATTCAGGGACTATTTCAAAAATAGAAATGCCAGTTAAGAGATGACACAATTAAATTTGATTCAATGCAAAAGTGTATTTATATATATTTTACTATGTGCCAAACATTTAAAAAGGACACATCAGATTTAAAAATAAATAAATAAATAAGACATGAGTGTTTCCTCAAAGATGTGACAGTTATTGGGAATGCATGCCGTAGCAATATAAATATAATAGAGAAAGAAAGTGAGATATTAGAGAAAGTAGTAATACCAGAGGTTCTAGAGAAAGCAAAGTATGAGACATAATAGTTTCTTGGATAACAAAGAGAATTGTGGCTATTCCTAAAGCCTTCTTGGTATTTGCCTTTAATTTTAGATTAGAAATATTCTTATAAACAGAGAAGATAACAAAATGAGTAGATTCATATTATTTCAAGTGAATCGAGGTCTTGATCTGCTCTACAAAGCTCCTTTGTTCTATGGCACTCTTAATCACACGTACTCTTAATCACACGTTTGAGTTTAGCTCAAACCCACCTCTGAGTATATCTTGCTTGTCTTGATGCCTTAGGTAGGAAGATAAGGGAGAAGCCCATTCTGCACCCAGTGTCTTCTCTTGTTGTATTCTCAACGCTATGGAAGAATAAGAAGGCAGATTATACAAGACTGGCTTTTGCTGCCTGCTTTATATCTCTGAAGTTGCTACATTTTTATTTACTGCACAAATATCCTTAGGAAAAGAATTGGTTAAAGGGCATGACAAAAAGAAAGTATAATTCCTTTAAAACTCATTACTAGCAACTTTTAAAGTGCTCTTTAATTTTTTTCCATAAATTCTTCCCACGTTTATTAGTATGCAAGCATGATTTTATCTGTAGTGTAGGTATAATTTTTATTATGTTTACTCATTCAATGATCTCTC
The DNA here is from genome assembly GCA_027257055.1 of Cephalopachus bancanus. Lineage (NCBI taxonomy): Eukaryota > Metazoa > Chordata > Mammalia > Primates > Tarsiidae > Cephalopachus > Cephalopachus bancanus. The sequence goes on along the minus strand of JAPVLO010000046.1, from coordinate 12,988,750 downwards.
ATGTATATTCTCCTCATGATTATATATTCATAATTATTTTATATTGCTGCATAAGATTTAGACTCAATATACCTCACTTAGATATTTCTCTAATTTTAGGCATTTATTTAAATATCAGTTTGCTATTTTAAATAATTTTGCCATAAATATCTTTTTGAATGTCACTCTGCTTTCATCATACAAATGACTATAAGCCCTTAATCCTGAAACAAATATTTTTAACTTATTAACTACTCTAAAATCAGGGTATGTTTTAAAATCTATGTGTATATTTAATGCGGTTGTTACACAATATTAACACTCTGTATTAAGTTGATGGCAGGTCTTGGAATCATTATTTTGTTCGAATACAGAAAGTTAAGTATTGCCTTAGTATAAATTCCTAAAATTGATGAGCATAATAGTATAAGAGAATAAAATGCAATTAAAAATTAATTGCTGAAATATCAACCTTTAAGATTCTAATACCAAAGAACAAAAAAATGAAAAAATAAACTCCTTCTCTTCAAATTACAGACGTGTATACACACACATTTAACCAAAATAAAAGAGTGAATGGCAAAATGCATAAATAACAGACCAAATATTAGAGGATAGAGGAGGCCTGCAGGGGAATCCTTCCAGACCCTGCCTGCCTCTTTTGTCCTTAGGAGTCATCTGTGTTTTCTCATTACGTCAACACAATAAATCCCAGTCATGAGTACAGATATGTGCTGAGTCCTATGAGATTTTCTAGTGAATCTGTGACATCATCTTCATTTTCTCATTTGGACAACTTTAATGAGAAAATTTTGGCAAGTACTAGCAAATATTCATATTCCTTGTCTTGGCAATTCCATTCAAATTTGTACTTGCAGTGGTGAAATTTTTGAGAAGACAGAGAAGGGGAAATTAAAAACGTACTACTCAGCAGTGGGTGTGAGTTGCCTTAAGTACATATGGTAATCCTACAACCATAAGTTCTGTAACCATGGAATCATTAAAAAAAAAAAGACCCATTTGTATGATGAGAAAATATGTCAGAAATTAATTCTGTATCATCCCTTGTGATTGTGTGTGTATGTATGTGTAAAAGGTCTAATAAGATAATATGTACATAAGGACCTATCCAAAGTAATTATATCTGGGTAGCTGGATAGCATGAATGGGTAATGTAGAAGCAAGGGATTGGAGTTTGGGGAATGGAGGGGGCTTTTAACCTCGTCACATTTTCTACTGATCCATCTTATAACTATGTATGTGTATTTATCTTTGTATGCGCATCTATATCTGTATTGTTATAATATGTATTTAGACTATTTTAACCAGCATTTTCACTTAAAAATTTATTTTCAGGAGGCATAGACATAGATAGAGATGTATATATGAAGTTTTATTGGTTATTTATAATAACCAAAATTTAGATATAACAACAAAATTGAGCACTATTGGAATGATTAAATAGTGTAACACCTTTGTATGATAAAACTTGAAGATATATAATGGATTAGTACTTACAATCTGATGCTCTATGAATAAAAGTTAGGCAAGAGAAAGTGAGGGAGGGAAGAAAAGGCCAGGGAAAAGAGAGAGTGAGAAAGAGGAAAAAGAACAGAAATGGAGAAATGGAAGCAAAACTTCGTGTTAGTAACAGATTGGCAGTGATGAATACCCCTTAGAGATGTGGTTAAAGATGATTTCTCTTAATTTCTTCACTTTTATTTTTATTCTCAATAATTTATGATGCCTACATATTATTTTCATATGGAAAACATTACAGTGTTTTAAAAATCCATATAGTTAATTGCTATATGCAGGTGTCATGTAACCATGGTTTGTGATACATTATGCCAAATTTGTCTTTCAGAAGGGTTGCTTCATAATGTACACAGACTTGTGTTCTCGTGTTGGCTTTCTGCAACCTACTCCATTGATTTCCATCATGTGTGTTGCTGTTATAATAGGTTTATGATTTCTAACTTAAATTTATGCTTCTTTGCTGAGTTGAACATTTTTCTATTTGTCCAGTTTCATCTATTCTGAACTGCCTAGTTCTGTCCTATGTCCAAAAGATTTTCTTATTCATTTAGCAATGTAGTACATATATTTTTCTGAATGTGTTTTCTATTTGATTTTAACCATATTTTTGAATATAAGTGCTAGTAAATGTAATATAAAATCTCTGAACATCTCTAAGACATATATGTGTATATATGCAATATGTGTGCATACATGGAGAGAGAAATTATATGCAAACATAGACATCATATACAAAGATAAATTATGTATTATATATTACATATATAACATATATTTTTCTGCTGAACTTTTGACTACTATTATTTAGTTATTTATTAATTTAAATTTTGTTTACCTGAAGCAGTTTGTGTTTTCAATGGACAGATCAGAAAATAAAGGCATTAAACACTATCCTTAATTTCACAAATCAAAGTTAATCATTAGTCACTCTTTTCTGTATGTCTTCTAGTGTACTTCCTATGTTAACATGTAATCGTACTATGTTTAATGATTTTTATTCTATTGTTGTTTATTTTGCTTAATAATCAACCATGACCTTACTTACACATTATTATTTTCCTATTACCTCACTTGCAATTGTTAAATAAAATTCAACAAATATGATTTTACATGATTGTTTAACAAATTCTGTATTTTAAAAAAATGTTACTTTCAGTTTTTTGTTATCAATTGTGATCAAATGACTTTTTGTAAATTAATATTTTCACACATTTTAACTGACTCTAAGATAAATTCCTAACTGCAGAGTTCTTGGATTAAATATGAATGAATATGATAATGATCTTTAATGCATATAATGAGGCTGTGTGTGGTGGCTTACACTTGCAATCTCAGCACTTTGGGGAGCAGATGGAAGAGAATTGCCTGAGTCCAGGTTCGAGACCAGCCAGGGCAACTTGGCGAGACCTCATCTCTGCAATAAATCAAAAACTTAGCCAAGCCTGGTGGCACACACCTATGGTTCCAGCTACTTGGAAGGCTGAGGCAGAAGAATTGCCTGACCCCAGCAGGTTGAGGTGCAGTGGCTTTGAGTGTTCCACTGTACTCCAGTCTGGGCAACAGAGTGAGACTCCAACTAAAACAAATAAAAACAAAAACAAAATACATATAATGATGTGGTTTCTCAGAAAGGTTCTACCCATTTTACCTTCTCACCCAATGTACAGAGTATGAGGCCTGTCTACATATTTGTCAAGGCTAGGTATTAAAATTATATTCTGTCTCTTAGGGAAAATCACTATCTTCTCATTAATTAATATAGCTATTATGTGTAGACTTTTCATATGTGTAGATTTTTACTTTGAAATGTTGATGTCAGTTATGACAGTTGTTCCAAGAATGTTCTGCTTTAAAAAATAATCTTTTAAATTAGTTTAATTTTCTTTTAGATGCAAGTACATGAATCAGTAAGGAATAAAACAAATACCTACCTGACTGATCAGATAAAATTAAAAATCAAATTCAATATTGTATGTGTATAATACAAATGTAATAAAGTTAGATTATACCTTTAACTTTGCATTGTTGAAACTTAGTGATTCTTATTTTTATTGCAGCTTTCATCTTTTTTTAAAGTTGTGCTCTCTGTTTATTCTGTCCTGATGTTGTTTACTAGATGCAATATAGCCTATTGAAAAGAAATAGTTTTAAATTATTTGGGCTCAGATTTTTAAAAAAAAATTATTCATTTATTTGGTGCTGATTTTGCTTATTTAGACTATCTTTCTGATCTCTCAAGAAGCCACCTAAAAAACATCTTTTTTCTAAGAACTTTTTGTTTAGTAAGCTGAAATTTAGTTATTATGTAGTGAGACCCCAAAGTCTCGTAGCCTTCACACAATAAGGGATTATTTATCACTTACACTGATGTCTACTGTGGGTCTGCTACAACTCTATTTTGTTGCCATCATTCAGGGTTGAGGCTGACAGAATAAAGTCTAAGACATCACCAGCCTCCTTGCAGATGAAGAAAAAAAAAATTGCATGGCAAGTCATGCATTGGATTTTAAAGCTTCTTCCTGGAGGTGAAACACATTATTCAATTCACGGTTCATTGAATAAAGAAGTTATACGGCTAGACCTGATGCTAAAGGAGTCAGAAAATGTAATTCTCTCCCTAGAATGGTTCAGCAAATATTTTGAACAATAATGCTATCACCATATCTGTTCAAGAAATTTGCTAATATTTGGCTTTAGAATTATAAAATCATGCAAGTGGAAAAGCCCCTTATGTATGTATTAGTTTAAGAAATTTGACCCCAATGAAGAACTAAGTGATTTAAAGCAGGAGTCTGAAAACTTTTTCTGTAAAGAGCTGGATAGCAAATATTCCCATCTTTTGGGTCATACAGTCTGTTGCAACATTTGCAACTTCTCAAATCTGCTAATATAGCCAGAAAACGGCCCTAGTTATTTAGAAACAAATGGTCATGATGGTGTTTCAATAAAACTATTTTTTTAAAAAAAGTCACAGGCTGGATTTGTCTTGATAACAATTTGCCCTGGAGATATGTTAACTCTTACGTGGTTAGAGTAGAAATTTAAAACAGTTTGCTGATATCTGGAGTTTTGTCTGTTCTTATTGAGAGAACAGATAGCAAAATTTTGTTTATGGTGAGTTCTACTCTAGTATAAGGCAAACCATGTCTATTTTATTAGTTGTTGATTCTTTGAAATATATTCTGTAATGCAGAGGCATAATTTGAAAGATCATTTTCAATATACTTGTTTTCTTAAAACAGGATATAGAAAGAAAGGTTCTCTGAAATCTACTTGACTGATTGGAACATGCAGGCAATTGAGAAGACATTGTAAGTGGCATGGATTAAGAAAATAATGAGGAACTCTGTTTTAATTCTTATAATAGAATTAAAGGAGGCAATTACTTGGAAGTAGTACCTATCTCACCATTGTCCTGGGAGAGATAAGTTACTACATTACTACTTAACATCTAAATAGACATAATCATAATCTAGCCACATGCTTTACATAAAAGGTGACAATGTCTACATCTTTAGAACCTTCACAGGAGTTTCTATAGGTAACCATAAAAATATAAATGTCTAATATAGTTTAATTAAAATGAAATTATTCTACTGAATTGAAACTTTCTGAAAATATTTAATAAAATTATATTGCTCAATTTTGTTTTAAGAATGAAAACTTACATTTTTCTTGCTAAAAATAAGGTAGATACAAAATACTTTCAAATATCTTTCCCCCCAAAATGCAGACTTAAATGCAAAGAAGAAATGTAATTGATTCATTGAACTTTTGAAGCATCTATTTAACATTTTCAATAAAAAGAAGCCTACCTCTAGTCCCAGGTGGCAACTTTACTAAAGACATATATTATAATTACGCTTCTGTTTTCATTTCCTCCTAATAATGGAGACCAGGAAAGCCTGATTTTTACATCTGGATTCCAAGCTATCATTCAGACAAAGCTTCATTAAACCCTACCAAACACTAAAGGTCACTGTGGTTTTCATATGTTTGTATTGTAGCAACAAAATTTTGCAAAAATTCTATCAACAGTCAGCCAAATTTAGAAACACCTGAAGATAGCAAGAGTAAGATGAGAGTATTAGGTGATAAGTTCATTCATTCAACAAATGGAAACATAGATCAACAGAATATAGTCCTTACCCTCAAGGAAATAATGCTTCATAGAAGGCTAATGCTTAAATTGGCAATTAGAATATTTTATGTAAATGTAAAGTTGATTTCCATTAAACAGCTAGACAGAACTGATACAGAAAATCTTCCTTCCCATTTCAAACATATAGAAATTCCATTTAAAATATTACAACTAAAAATGTAAATATATGCCTGAGCTCAAAATATAAACAAGAAAAAATCTCCAAGTAAACAGGGAACTTAATTTTGAAGCACTGAATTTCTAGAGACTCACAGGCATTATTATTGGCTGGACCTTGGATTCTAACACTGTAAGAGAAAGAAACCCTTTGTGCTGAGAATTAGTAATGAGCTACTGTATAAAACTAAGATTCATAGGTCTGATCCATTCATAAAATAGAAACTACATAAACTCTTAAAAGCTGAGGAAAACGGCTCAAAATCTTGCAGCTTGCCTGAGGTCATGCACAGAAAGAGTGACTCAAATGCAATCATAATCTAAGGTTTTTCCCCTTCTGTGAAGTCTGAATTTACAATACACATTCCCAAGTGGTTCAGGGAAAAATCTTATTAGAGGTGAATATTTTCGAAGTGGTATCCTTGCAACCCAGGAAAAACATCACTTTGCCTTAGCCCCTGATGAAGATGAACTTATATTTTAAAAATTACTAACCATGCATGAAATGACATATTGAGAGTCAGTGAGCATATGAAATAGAAAAGACCAGGAGATCTTAAACCAATTTAAAAGTGAGTTTAAAATAAGTGGATTTTAAAACATTTAGACAGATCAAGGAAATAATAAATATCTAAGAACAGTATAATATGATACAGAAAGAGACACTGTTGAATAACCACCAAACACATATTTCAAAAACAAAAACAAAATTATTGAAACAAAAAATAATAAACTTTCTTTGGCTAATTTATTAGGAGACGATATAGCTAAAGAATGAGTATATTAATTGGAAGACAGAGGGTAGGAAATCATCTGGGGGGTTACACAATGGAAACGATGTGAAAAAGAGGTTTTAGAAGATATGGGGAACAAAATGAAGTCAGAACGTCTCAAATGAAAGAAGAAAGAGAATAGGCGATGGGTAATATAGTACCCAGAAAATTTCCATATTGATCAGTGTCTGAGTTTTCAGATTAGCTGAACACTTGAAGTCTTAAAAAGGGTGAATATGAGCATTCACGCCTGGTTGAATTAGAGTAAAATCACATAGTATTAAGGACAAAAAATAATGTTTCCTGAACAAAAGTTAAGATTATTTGCAAAGCAATACTAAATGGACCTACAACAAATATTTCAGCAACAATGACAGACCCGAAACACTAGAAAATATGTGGAGGGAGGACTCAAAAAAACCAAGAATTATGTTTTAGAGGGCAAGCTCCTTATAATACACTCAGAATTTGTTTCTCCAGATCAAATATTCAATCAATGTTTGTATGTGGAAGTTCTGAGAAGGTTGTGTCATGATTTGCAGAAGGAATGTCCCAAATTGTGGCAAATAGTTGACTGCTTCTTCCACCATGATACATACCTGCCCATACTGTGCTGACAGTATTTATTTATTTGTTTGTTTACTTATTTTTATTTTAAAGATGTGGGGCAATCAGGATTAGGTAGATAAGAGGTCATCACACAGGCAAAGTTTGGGTCTTCCTCTAGACTCCACTTCGCCTGGTTTGAGATCAGGTACCCTTATTGATGCTCCTTCCCCTTCCCTGGCAGTGTTCCACTACTGCCAAACCTTTTCTTATAGTATTATGGTAAACGTTCAGGGTCCACTTATGAGTGAGAACATGTGATACTCAGCTTTTTGTTTCTGTGATAGATCACTGAATATGATAGACTCTAAATCCATCCAAGTTGGTTCAGCAGTTTTTGACCCAAAGCAGAGTGACCCACATGTCCCACCTTTCCTAATCACTTGATTATGGGGTGAGAGCTGTTGTATTTGTTTTTCTCCTGTGCTCAGTGGGAATTCCTAATGTATTTTACTGTTGGATATGACACTATGTGCTAATATGATATAAATGATTTTATTAAGCCAAGATAGGTTTTTCAACTCTCAGTTTATACAGCATTTTTTGTTATAAAAGTATGGAATTGTATTAACATCTGTCGTATCTAGTGAGATAGTCATATTTTTGCCCTACTTATAAGAATATAAACAGTTTCCTATTAACCATTTTTTATTCAACTTAAATTCATATTGGTTATAATAGTATATTTTTCATATTGATTATTTTGTTCAGTAATTTATTTTGGATAATTTGGTTTATGTTTTCAGGTGAGATTATTATTCTGCAATTTTCTTGAAAACTGCATTTTAATCTTGAAAACATCCACGGTCCTCTCCAATTGACCTAAAAAAGTTTAGTTAAGTTCAATTAAGACAGGAACCAGGTATGGTTTAATTCTCATTTGCTTGACACTTATCATTTATGATGTTCTCAATGCCTGGTACATAGCAGAAATTCAATAAATATTTGTTGAATAAATACTGCAATCTGATTTTTGTCAATAGCATTCTACTTAAAAAGAGTTTTAAAAAAACCTTTATTCTCTTCAGTCTTTGCTTTTCTAGATACTTCACTGGCAAGATAATTGTCAAAGACATCATTCTGAATACAATCAAACTAAACTTTTCATGAAGTATGGTTACAAAGTCTCCCTAAAAGGGATAATCTTTTACTGATTTTTTAACATAACAATAAAAATTGAAGATAATATAATATATTAAATGATTCTGGTTATGTTTGTTTTTGGAGATGGAAGTAATTAAATATTTATCTAATCTGTTGAGTTAAATTTTATTTTTAAATTTTTATTTTGAATTTTATTTAAAAGTTACATTTTGTTGAAGAGCAAAATTTTATGTCTCTTTGATTCTAAGAAGCACTAATAGATAGCAATTTTCTTAATTCTCTGCAAATGGCAATATCCCTGAGCCAGTATTATACTCATCATAGGGAATAAACATAAATAAATTGCTTACCTTTTACAGGTATTTAATTACATGGCACCCTGACCTGGTTGGGGTATGGGGGGTGTGTGGATGAGGGGCTTGCTCTGAGGCTGTCTGGCTAGTGTGCACTTCCAGAAACCCTGGCTACTCAGACTTATGAGATAATTTTGCTCTAAATTGTCTGTGGAGCTTCTTACTAGAGAATGTTTATCAGGACCCTGGCCAGCAATTATGCTTGGCTAACAATAGCAGGACTTTTTTTTTGTTGTTGTTGTTGTTGGAAATGGAAGGAGTATGCTTTATTTTTTTTATTTTAATTTTTTTGTTGTGTGTCAGCCATGGGTGAGCTGCACAGTTTTTTTTTTTTAAATCAATATTTTTTATTTTGGTTTTGTGGGGTACAGTTAAGGGTTAGGTGTACAATTATGTTTCATTCAGGCACCCTGTTGATAGGAGGTGTTTCCCCATCCCCAGACAGATATTTGCAACTGTTAATCCCATCCCCCCCCATAGTTTCCCAGTGCCGTCAGTCATTTTCTTATAGTATTACATTGCATTTCAAGGTCCATTATATGAGTGAGAATGTGATACTCGGATCTTTGATTCTATGAGAGATCACTCAGTATTATAGACTCTAGTTCCATCCAGGTTGCTGCGAAATTCATGATTTTGTTCTTTTTTATGACTGCATAGTATTCCATCATGTATATACACCACATTTTTTTAATTCAGTCCTCTTTTGATGGGCAGCATGGTTGTTTCCAGGTTCTTGCTATTGTGAACAACACTGCGATAAACATATGTGTGCAGGTATCTTTTTTATAGAGTGATTTGAGTTCTTCAGGGTATATTCCCAGCAGGGGGATTGTGGGGTCATATGGGAGGTTGATATTTAGAGCTTTTAGGAATCGCCACACTGCTTTCCACAGAGAAGATAGACAAGTGGGACCTTATTAAACTGACAAGCTTCTGCAAGGCCAAAGAAGCCATCAAGAGAGCAGGGAGACAGCCTACAGACTGGGAAAAAATATCTGCCAATAGCAGGACTTTGATTGGTTCTCTTCTTGTATTCCAGATGGCTTTGTCCTTTTCCTCTCCCTATTCCTTCTCATCATAGTGCTGCCTTTCTCTAACTCTTGTAGATGTTTTGCCATAAAATGAATATTTTTTGAACTAGAAAATAAAATTTCTTTAACCCTTGAGATCTCCATCTGAAAACTGGAAGTGAAAATATTGAACTGGAAAGGTTGATGTAGAAGAGTGTTCATTGTTGCAAAAAAAAGTCCTGTGATGCCTAGCATAAAGTAGGGCCAAAAAAGAAACAAATGCATACTAATTTTGTTCAATTTCTTATGGTTGTATCTTGCTTGCTTTAAACATTCTTGTCTTTCCATTTTAAAATTATTTTGTAATAAGTAAAGCAAAATGCATAGTTTATGACTATAAGCATTCCAGAAAATTTTATAAATGTAGAATAAAAAGTGACAGCTTCCTGATTACCTTTCCTCCTCTTACCAAGAGATAACTGTTGCTAAAGACTTAATATGTATAATACAACTCATTAATGAATTTCATTATTATGCTTATATATACATGTATATCAGTTGTGTCATAATATATCATATAATTTACATTGTGACGGTTTTATTTCACTGATATAGTTTTGAAAATATCTCTTTACTTTGGTATGGACATATTATAATCAAGTTTCCTCTGTCTTTGAGCGATGTTTAAATTTTTCTCTTTTAATCTTGAATAATATAGGATTTTTTCCCTCAAATTTGTTATATAAATTTACACTTTTGCCAGTCATTTATGTTGATGCCCATTTCACTGTATACTTCTACCATGAAATTACTGATCCTTCTGTTCATGCTGGTAGGCAATTTATACTTTTATGTTTATTAATGAGGTGTAAACACATTCAAAGGCCATTTCAATGCCATTTTCTCTGAATTAGCTGTACATTTCATTTTCATTTTTCTATTGATTTTTTCCTAATATGTAAGATCTAAGTGACTCTTCATTGATTTGCTTGTCAATATAAATATGGTGCAAATGCTTTGTCCTGCCTGTACTTTACTTCCTTTCTTTTCATACAAACTTTGTTATTTAAATATAGGGGGTTTTCTTGCATCTGTTTGCTCATTTTTTTCTTTTTTAAATTTTTTATTTATTGATTTATTTATTTTTCCCCATATAACGTCACTATTTATTTTTTTTAATCAATATTTTTTATTATGATATTGTGGGGTACAGTTAAGGGTTAGGTATACAAATATGCTTCGTTCAGGCACCCTTGTTGATAAGAGGTGTCTCCCCATTCTTTTTTTTATAATCAATATTTTTTATTATGATATTGTGGGGTACAGTTAAGGGTTAGGTATACAAATATGCTTCGTTCAGGCACCCTTGTTGATAAGAGGCGTCTCACCATTCTTTTTTTATAATCAATATTTTTTATTATGATATTGTGGGGTACAGTTAAGGGTTAGGTATACAAATATGCTTCGTTCAGGCACCCTTGTTGATAAGAGGCGTCTCCCCATTCTTTTTTTATAATCAATATTTTTTATTATGATATTGTGGGGTACAGTTAAGGGTTAGGTATACAAATATGCTTCGTTCAGGCACCCTTGTTGATAAGAGGTGTCTCCCTGTCCCCAGACAGATATTTACTACCGTTAATCCCATCTCCCTTCTCCCCATAGTTTCCGCCACTGTCAGTCATTTTCTTATAGTATTACATTGGATGTTCAAGGTCCACTATTTGAGTGAGAACATGTGATACTCAGATCTTTGTTTCTATGAGAGGTCATTCAGTATTATAGACTCTAGTTCCATCCAGATTGCTGCAAGATTCATGATTTTGTTCTTTTTTGTGGCTGCGTCCATTTTTTAAATCCAGTCCTCTTTTGATGGACAGCATGGTTGGTTCCAGGTTCTTGCTATTGTGAACAGTGCTGCGATAAACATTTGTGTGCAGGTATCTTTTTGATAGAGTGATTTGAGTTCTTCAGGGTATATTCCCAGTAGGAGGATTGCAGGGTCATATGGGAGGTTGATATTTAGAGCTTTTAGGAATCGCCACACTTCATTTGTTTCTTAGATGAAATCTCTCTTTGTCCTTATACTTTCTTTTGTATTTGGAAGTCCTTCCCCAGAATAAGGCAGAACTAATTGCCCCCTATTTTATGCTCATATTTCTGGAACTTCCCCCTTCTAAATTTAGCTCTCTAATCCATTTTAATAAAGATTTAATAAAGTCAAGAGAACCCTAACCTATTTATTCAACACTTATTTAGTAAGGACTGTTTTCGACCTGAAGATACAAGTGTGAACAACAACAAGGTTCCTTTTTTCACAGAACTTAAATTCTAGTGGGGGAGATCAGACAATAAGCACATGACTATATAATAAAATATGATTTAATAATGAGATAGTAAAAAGTGGACACAAGAAGACTAAATCAGAGACAAGGGGGTGGCTATTTTATGTATAGTTTTCAGAAAAGTGCTGTCTGAGGAAGCAACTTTTGTCTACGGGTCAGAATGCACTGAATGAATGAGACATTTCAAAATCTGGTAGAAAATGGGTGGCGCTAGAGATTATCATCCTAAGTAAAATGATTCGGAAATAGAATACCAAACACCACATGTTCTCACGCCTATGTGGGAGCTGAACTCACAAGGATGAAAATAATAGACACGGGGAACACTAAGAAGGGGGGTGAGGGGAGGGGTGCTAGGGCTCAGAAACTACCTATGGGACACGATGTTCACTATCTGGGGAACAGGCCACCTGAGACCCAATCCCCACCACTACACGATATGTCCATGTAACGAATATGCAGGTGTACCCTCTGAATCTAAAATTAAAAATTAAAAAAAAATCTGGTGGAAAGACACTGCAAGCAGAGCACCCTCAGGAGTCGAGGGAAGCTGGAGCTGCATGAGGAAGAGGCAGAGTGGTTGGTGATGAGAAATGGTCAAGACCAGTAGTGAGGATACTAAGACATTGAAAGGCTGACAGAACCTAAGTACGACTTCAAATTTTATTCTGCATGTGGTAAAAAGCTATTAGAAGGTTTTGAGCAAGAAATCTAAATGGTAACATTTGCATTTTAAAAGGATGATCTGCTGTTATGTATAGAGTATCCTGGTAGAAGAGTGGAAGCAGGAAGATACAGTTTTTACTTTCCTCACTTGTGACCAATTATTTCCAAAACTAATTAAATTGTCTTTTTCTAACTAAGTTAAAGATGCAAAGTTCTGTTTACATCTGAACTTCATTCTCTTGATACACATCTGTTTCTTTTGTAAGTTACTCTGTAGTTTAAATTGGGTCATGTTTTTCCTCATGATTCTTTGCTGTAAACTTCTTTATCAATGTTATTATTTCTCTTCTCTATCAACCATAGAATCAGCATGAAGAGATATATTTTAAAATGTATTGGGGATTTATTTCCTTATAAATATGGTAGAAATTGACAGATTTACAATATTGTATCTTTCTAACAAGAAATCTTTATTTAAGTCCTTTATAAATGTCTCTATAAATTTTGGCAGAGATCTAGCTTGCTTCTTGTTAATGTTGTTCCTGGGAATTAATAGTTTTTGTAGCATTTGTGAATGGATTTTAAAATCACATTCTTAAAATTATTATTGGTTTAACCGTACAAAAGTTTACATTAACTTTGTATTCAGATGCTTAATTTAATTGTCATATTAGTTCTAATAGTTTGTTAGTTGATTTTCTAGAATCTTTTTGAAAATATTTATATTGACTTTAATTTGCATTTTGAATTTTCTATTTCAATATTTGTATCTCCCATTTATTTTCTTCTTTAATGCATTTTCTAGGACACCCAATAAAATGTTTAACAAAGATTCACATTAAGTTGCCTTTGTTATTAATTTAGTGGTAATCATGTATTACGATCACAGTTTTTAGCCATTATTTAGAGAATACTAACTTTTAAAAATGTACTCTTTATAACAACCTAATGATGCTCTACTCTGAGTATACCTACTTTTCACATGAGAAAACTGAGTACAGAATAAATAAGCAACTTGCATGCAACACCATTAATATAGTGTGGAATCAAGGATTTAAGGAGACTAGCTCCAAACTATATGTGCCTGTTGAAAATCTTTTCAGATTAAGAAATTTTCTTCTTGCTATACTAAGGAATTTATCAAGAATGAAAGTTGAATTTTACCAGCACTCTATGGAGATAATCATATGGTTGTTCACCTTTAATCTTTTAATATACTGAATTACATTAATAGATTTCCTGATGCTAATCCATTCATGCATTTCACTTCTGGAATATATATTTGGTAATGACATCCTGGTGTATTTGATTTGCTATTATTTTATCTATGATATTCCATCTAGAGTTATATGAGAAATTAATATATATTTTTTCATTTTACTAGCCAAGATGAATATTAGGATTATGATAAGCTTTTAAAATGAAGTAGGAGGATTTCTATGTTTTCTAATAATAAAATAATATTAATCTAAAACACAGCTCAAATTTTGAGAATATACTAAAAGCTTCCCATGAATAACTTCACTGTGTTCTCATAAAAAGTCTCTATGAAACAATGATGTAATTACCTACTTATTAACAAATAACATCATAACTTGGAGAGTGTTGCACAATTAGGAAATGGCACAATTCCAGAATCTTCATTCTTAAGTGTAACAATGTTTCTTTAGTAATAGAAATGAACTATTATCTAGAAATTAACTGGACCTAATATTATTCTATGGGTAAATCTACAACTACTTATGTAGTTGCTTTTATGATTTTTGATCTGTGAAGCTCTTGTTACTGTTTTTGAGACAATTTTGCTTATTATAGTCCCTAAAGGAATAATAGCATTTATCTATTTTCAATTATATTTCTTCACTTAAAGTTTTAATGTCTGCAATGTCTAGTTCCTCCTCATGCTTCCAAATTATAGTTTAACTGATAAAGGAATTTAAACCTGACGGTTTTTTCTTACCATATTATACCTTCCAATACTGGCATCTACTGTCCTGATGATGAGTTAGACTATTGTCAATCTGACTGTTGGTTTTGAAGATCTATTTTTTTCTCCCTAGTAGTTTCTAAATACTTCTGCTTATCAGTATTTTTTTTTCTATTTCAAATAATAGACATGTGTGTGGGTTGAGGTGGGTACTTGGGTGTTTATATTGGATTAGTTATATAATTTATTCACTCACTTGTTCATTCAACAGGTATTTGTTGATCAATTGCTATGTTACAGGTATTCTTGAGGGGTATGAGGTATAAAATAGTGAATGAATCAGAGAAAACCCCATGTCCTCATGGTGTTTATAGTTTACTTTGGTGTGTAGGACAGATGACAAATGAGTAAGTTATATAGCAAGTTATATAGACACAGTTCTATGAATAAAAGTAAAGCAGAAAGAATAAGGTTAAAAACTCACATTTGGAGTGGAAATTTTCATAAACATAGTTGGGAAGTCTTCACTGGGAAGGTCATATTTCAGAGAGTGAGCAATGTATGCTTGTGTGTGTGTGTGTGTGTGTGTGTGTGTGTGTGTGTGTGTGTGTGTATATATATAGAGAGAGAGAGAGCCATATATATATAATAGCCAAATATATATATATTACACATTTTAAAAAAGGAAAAAAAACTATATTAAAATTGTAATATCAGTATAACTGATAACAAAAGATGAATACAAGTCATATTTGACTTCTGCAATTACATGAGGTGCTCAGAGTAGTGACCATCAATGTCCAGATACTTCTGATTACAGCGAATTACTGAGAACTTGTTGCTGTGTGAGACCTCCTGTATCTTCCCTGTGCACATCCAGTACCATGTGTCTCAAACTTATCATGAATGCACGCAATTATTAGAAACGTTGGAGCTTCTGTTGTATACTCATGCTTCCCTTGTTGTTGTACTTCCACAACATTCTCGAATTTCAAATACCACTTCAAAATGGTCTTGCACTCCTTGAACAACAACAGTGCTTCCACCATTTTATTCAACTGTCCTGCCTGTTGCATGGTGACCCTGGCATTCATTTGAGTAATGCCATCTTTTGAGTGAATGTCATACTACAAATTGCTACCATAATTCAATTCAACTTCAAAAAGTAATATAACATATCTTAAAATGTGTATACATTTTTGGCACACCTGGTATATGGAAGAAATTTTCATGTAGAGACCAGCAAATGCAAAAGCTGTGTTATAGGAGAGTACCTGGCTTGTTGGAATAAAAGCAAGGAGGCCACCATGGTTGTATAGATGTGAACAAGTGGGATAGAGGCAGGAGAGACATTGTAGGCTTAATGGAGAGAACTTTCTAGGCTTTTAAAGGGCCCTAGATTATAGTCTATAAGAGATGGTCAACTACTGGGGTTTTTATTAAAAGAGTTTCTTGAATGGATTTATGTTTCACAAGATTATTCTCATTGTTCTATTGTAAATAATTAATAAAAGGTCATGAGAAGAAACAGGAAGACCAGTTATAAAGCTATAGGATTATTTTAGATTAAAGAAGATAAAAGTATGAAACAGGTAGTGACAGCAGAGGTTATAAGAAGTAGTATGGCTCTTCATATATTTTGAGGTAGGGCTAAGTGAATTTGCAGATGGATTCAATGTAGGTTAAAAGAGGAAAGGAAGAATTAAGGAAAATTTTGGCTTCAGCAACTAGAATTATTGAGATGCCAGAACAGGTCTAAAAATATTTAGAAAAGCAGGTTTGAGAGGAAATAACAGGAGCTTGAGTGTTGACCTGTTGCAGTGGAGTTGTTTATCAGATCTCCACATGGAATAGGCAGTTGGAAATTTGAGTCTAGATTTCAAGAGGTATTTCTGAACTAGAGGTGTAATTCTGAGACTCTCCAGCTTTCACCCAGTATTTAAAGCCAAGTAATTGAGGAACTGTTCAATAGAGACTGGGTGTGAACAGATATTCGAGGAGAGAGGAAGATTTAAAAAAAAAAAAGTTCAAGGATTTGAGTTCTGTGACACTACAAAGATGTAAAGGTTTTCAGTTTCCTTCAGCAACAGATGAGTCAGTAAGGAATAAAATTAGAAGACTGTAGTACATTGTAAATTAATAGAAAGTATTTCAAAATAAAAATTCAAATGCTACTATTTTGGTAGAGTTGTGGGGAAGAAGGTATAGTTGGGATTGGTTTAAGAAAGAATGGAAAGGACAGGTTTTGGAAATGGTGAAATAGACATGTAGATGATTGTTTCAAGGATTTTGGTGGAAAGGGGAGGAAAAATGTGAACTAGTGACTAGAGGAAAAAAATGAAGACATCATTTTTTTTTCCTTTTTAGAAAGTAGAAATAAAACGATAAACTCAATGTGCAGTCATAATAACCTTGTATTGGTTATACAAAGAAGATACTTGAGAATTACTGATATCATCTTCTTAATCATTTCTCAAGGGATTAGGAGTTAGCACACAAACGGAGGATTGATTTTAGTTGGAAGCATGGAGTTCATCTGTGGTAATAATAGGAAAGAAAGTAGTGTATGAGAATGTAGATATTGGTGAGTACATACATGCAACTTGTGAAAATTCTCTTCTAATTATTTCAGGTGTCCCACAAAATAGGGAGTAAGGGCGCAGTAAAAATAAGCATAGTGGAGAAGGTGTTGCAGGTTTACAAATAATAATAATAATTAATAACTAAAATAGTCATCTCTGAGATTGGGAGAGTCAAAGAACTAGAGAAATGTATTAGAATTACTATTCACATTAAGAGTTCTTATAGATGAAGAAGAGATGAATATGTCAATAAAACATATGAAATCGGACCTGTATCTATAATGCACACACAGTAAATAATGGCTTATAATTAAATAAAATTATTTCTAACCTCAATCCTAATCTAAGAAAGCCAACATTTTGGTTGATATAAATGGAGGCACATTTTTTCTAGAAAGCACTCTATAAAATATATCACTAATTTCCAAAATATGCCTGTTCTTTCACTTGTTTTAAGAAATTTCCCCAATGAAATAATTGATTATTCTTGAAAACTTTTAATCATATATTGTTATTTCTACTATTTCTGAACATTGGAAAAAAGTAAATGCTGAGAAAAAGAAACTGCATAAGTAAATTGTTTTGTGAAAGGCAATTATATTACATTCAACCAGTAAAAGTTCATTAATTTAGATAAATATTTAATTAAAAATTTATAATACCCATAAATAAATTTATGATGCTAATTGGGTAGTGTCTTCTTAAATATAAATATTTTATATATGCATTTATATTGTAAAATTTTTGCATCAGTTTAAGACAAGTCATTAGTTTTTACCCTGATAAAGATTTTCTTAACCTTTTGTTTCCATTTGTTCATTTATATGAGTTTTGGGCAGGGAGTGGTGATCATTTGTAAACTGGTAATTAGTGTCATCTTTCTGGGCAACTAAACTCATTGAATGTTTCTGCCTAGATCTGTGACCTGAACTGATTTTCGTTTTAGAAAGATTATTCAAGTACCACAAGTGGTATGACTTGGATAGAGATAAATTGCACATGTGGAGACCAACTGGAGTCCTTTTAGTAATTTGTGAGAGAGGTAGTGAACATCAGGGAAGTAAGCAATGGGTTAGAGAAGAGGGAGCTTCCAGATGAGGTATATGAAGCAAAGGACCCTGATATTCACATAGAAAACCACATACCAAGAGTAACTTGCAGGGAAACCTACAAAGGCAGGTATGAGCATAAATAGAACCAATTTCTTCCCTAGTAAAAAAGCCAAGCTCTGCTTATGCAGCAGCTTTATTATTACAATTTAAAATTATAGGATTATTTTTGTTCTCAGTTACTCTGTGTTTAATTATACACCATGTAATGATAGGAAAATAGCAGCTATTTTGAGGATGCTGTACATTTTCAGGCTCTGTGTCCCCTCTCCATGTGATACTGGAGGTAAAAAGAGGAACACAAAACAGAAGAGGCACAGGTGGTTGTGTTTATGGCCTTCAGGGAGATATGATTACTTCACTCGGCTGATTGCTACCTGAAGGAAGTCAGATTACAATTAAGACTGTCAGGTAAAGCACACAATTAAAGTTCATTGCCAATGCTGTCGACAAACTGGTATTAGCTGGGAAATGTACTCTGGCAAACAGATGTATCCTAGAAAATAGAAAAGGAGTGTTTTCTTCTAGAACAAATCTACTATATCAAATCTGACAACTTTCACTTGAGCTCTGGGTTCTGCGCTAGAAAGAACTTCTCAGTTGATTTAAGCAATTGACACATAACATGCAGACTGGAAATGAGTTGACTCATTAACTTATTTTGCTTAGTAAAGAGTGTAGAGGTGAGAGAAAACATGCTTAGCTCAACACATTTTGTTCTTTGCCTTCCAGATTTGTTTAATAGCTAGAAACGTTGCAGTCTACTCCATATACTAAGGAGTGGAATCATAGTCTAGAACTGGAAATTCTTATTATAAAGCATAGCAAGAAGTCATATCTCTGTTTTCAAAATTGGCTTTTAGTCAATCAGATAGTGTGGCTACACCCAACACATGCGTTCTTAATCTCTTTAAGTATCTGCTTACATTTATATGACACTAATAAGAAAGAGTACCTACAAACAGCATTTCTGCTGTTTGATTTTACTCCATAAGTAACTGTATATATCTTTACCTCTTAATAAATTGAAGTATTCCCTCGACTCCTACATATTGCAGCCATTATTGCTAATGGAAATTACACGTGGTGAATGAGAAGAAAGTATAGCTCCTATTCCTAGCTGCCATCTTGTGGTTTTCTAGACTAATGTTAGTTTCTGTCTGGTCAGAAATGGAGGCAGTTGAGGTATGGGATGGTTGTGACACAGACAGCCCAATCTCGAAAAAAGTATAGGCTTTTGCTCTGTCTATTAAAAAAAGCTTCTTCTGGATACCACTAGCATCTCCTGGGAATCACTCAAGTAAGAAAAATAGAAAATAGAGAAACAGAAAGTATCCTGGTTTGGGATGAAGAAGTGTTTTATGCAAGGGCCATTCTCTCATTTGATTCCTCAAGGCACATTACTCACTTGGGAAAATTAACTTCTCTGAGCACATCTCATTGACTTCATTTGTTGCATAGAGTGAGGCTGAAATGAGGGTACACTTATGAGGGAGGATCAAAAACAAACAAAAAAACAGGAATATATTTATTTTAAAAGTGTGTATTTATTCTTACATGTTTAAACTTGTCACCTTCAAAGTACTCTCCATTTGATGCAATACAGCTATCGAGAAGCTTTTTCCACTGCTCAAAATAGTTTTTGAACTCATCAATTCTGATGCCTTTTAGTGTTTCTGTCATTTTTTGTTTCACCTCTTCCACACAGGCAAACTGTCTCTCTTTGAGGACTTTTTTCATCCAGGCAAACAACATACTTTTGCATAGTGTCCAGCACATAGTCTTGTGAACAAATGGCTAAGGATGATCTTTGACTTTAGGTTAAAAATTAGACTTCCCACTAGAGTGGACTTTGCAGAGCATTGCATACAAGACCAGTTAAATTCTGATTTGCAATGTGATGCTAAACTAAGATTTGGTTAGATACAATTTTGTAAAATCTAGCCTGTGCTCACTTTTCCCTGCTACCAGTGCTCCTGCCCCTCCCTACAGACATACACATTCTGGCCTTCTAGAGGTAACTGACAATGATGGTTTTATTAGGCCTCTTGCCCACAGACTTGCCAGTTAAACCTAGATAAAGAAATTATGTTGCTGAGAAAACTGGGAATTTAAAGATTTCAGCAATACGTTCTTTACTCAAAAAAAAAAATGATGGAGAAGAAAATTGTGGACATTCAAGCTTACCTCAATTTGAGATTTGCTCTAGGTTTGGGGCTCTGATTAGTTCATTCACAAGTGGAATACCTCACCCCTATCTATACCAGTGCTTTGGATTAAGGAAAACATCAATGTAAATCTTGGTTCTTCTGCTGGCTTGTAATAAACTCTCTTTGTGTTTCTTCTTCTTTCTCAGTCTTTCTTTTTCCATTCATGAAACAAGGATAGGAGTATCTACCTAATAGTCTTGCTCTGAGGATTAATTGAAACAATGTATGTGTGGCCACTTAATATAGTGCTTACATAGAATGAAATACAGTAAATACAGTAGTTAATTTTGTTCCTGTGGGTATACCACAGTACTATTGTTCATTTATTTATTACATTGTCCATTCAACAAATGCTCAGGCACCCTGTCTCAGGCACCTTGCAAGAGGATATGGGTACAGATACAAATAATATGCTGTCTCTGCCCTTAGTGAGCTGGTGATCTGGCAGGAATCACAGATAAGCATATCCTGTAATTATAGTTCAATAATTTAAGTGTCCCATTGGAGGAAAGGTAGATACTTTAACTGTCATGTTCCCATCATTTTGCACTTGCTGCTGGGAGGAAGCTTTTTCCTGCATTTAGCACCAAGCAGGGAACAGAGGAAGGAGTTGCTTTTCCCTGTGCCTGATCAGTCCAAGATGCCATTGAACCACAGCAGCTAGAGGGCTGGCAATGTATCCTCCAAATGTCTTCTGTTAGGCACAGGGTCAGGTTCTTATCTCGAAATCTAGTTTTGTTTATTATTATTATTTTTTCTCTTTTCTCTATTCCTCAACCAGTTGTGAAGAAGCATCAACCTTTAGCGGAATTTTTATCAATACTCTGACATCCATTTTGGGGCCAAGGAGAAACTGAAAATCCGGAGTTTTCTAGAAATGCACATAAAGTTCTTTTATCTCTATTGTCATATTTGAGCTAGCTATAATCCTCTTCAGAAAGAGAGGCCCAGAGAGCAAAGTTATTTGCCCTAGATAAGATAGTTAGTTTGGGGCAAACAACTGGGAGATCCTGGGCCTCCTGGCTCCTGGTGGACAGTTCTTCTCTTTGCTAAATCTGTCAGATCTGACAGAAAAACACTGTAGGCAGAGGCACCAGAATCAGTGTCATAACTAGTAGTTGGATACTGTAATAACAATATCTAACTACCAAGTGCCTAGTTGGTTATTAGGTGCTGTCCACAGGCTTCACGTAGTATTATTCATCTGAACCTTTTAATAGTACCTAGAGACTTTTATTCTTATATTACAAAGATAATAATAGTGATACTTGGTAGTTATCCAATATCACACACTGTGATAGCTGGTAGCTGGCAGAGGAAGGATTCAAACAGCCTGTCTGTCTCTCTTAATGTCTCCTCATACAGTCCTCCCTCTGTATCATTCTCTGAATGACCACTCCATGGCCAAATGCCCAAACTTGTGCTGAGCACTTCAGGGTCAAAAGCAACTGTGACCCCTGATTGCAAGATCTAATCATCACCTTAAGAGTGGGAGGGAATTACTGGCAAAGTCAGAGCAGATTCATAAAACTATGAGTCGTCAAAAACATAAACCCTTCTGTTAAAAATAAGGAAATTGCCTGGGAGCCCTGATTGATGAGCTGGCTAGAACTTGATTGCTTTTATTCTTCCATACATTTACTCAATTTATACTTGAGTGTGTCTTGTGAAACAGGAACTGCCCAATGTCCTGGGAAAAAGATTGAGAGAAACAGATATGTCCTGGGACTGTGAATAAAGAAAGCTTTTCAGGAAAGAATAAGGTCTTTTGCAAATGCAGGTCCTCTTGATATCTGCATCTTGCTTTTACCATTTTTTTCTTCCTAAAATGCCCTTCTTCTCTTTCCTAAAAAACTCTTATTTATCATTCAAGGCCCAAATAAGATGTTACTCTGTCACTATCAGCTTTTCCTACTGTTATGAAAAAAAATGACTTGCCATCTTCTCTATGTTCCATAATACTTCCTGTATGCAGATCTTATAGCATTGTGCTATAAAGATGCATTTGCAAGTTCTCCCTAGATCCTTGGCAGAAACCATATGTGGTCATTGTCATATCTTCAATATAAAGAATAAAGCTTGAATCATAATTGAGATTTAGTAGTGCTTGGTCTTTGTATATTTGTCCTACCGTGAATTATTTCTCATTACTCCTTTATATCTTGAGTCCTGACTGTAGATACCTTGATGTCAGAGTTAATGGTTGCTTCTTTGCAGTCTTCCTCACTATAAGTGCTCAGAACAGTGTTGGCAACATGACCCACCTGCCCTGTCTACGAGATGGATAAGGATGATGTGCATCTTTTCAAATTTAACTTCTCAAAATCATGACTCTTTAGAAAGTGATGGTACTGGCATGCTCCAGCTTAGTTCACAGCTTGTATTAGCAAAGATCCCAGTAGGGTCCTCTAATGCAGAGAGGATTCTAAGATCTATTCTTAGAGACCATATGTCTGTGCCAACTTGCATATTCCCAGATAGGGCTGTGCCCTTGGAGAGATCCTGACACCTGTTCCTTTCGTACTATCTCTAGGTGAGCCATTCTTGAAACACCCAAGGTTTGGTAGGAATGCAATATTCACTCATTTTTTCCATTTATATAAGAGTGATTGATTTATTGGGTACCTACTAAGTGCCTGGAATTATCCTAGGTGCTTGTGATATATCAGTGAGCCAAAACAACCAAAAATTCCTACCCATGTAAAGTTTACATTGTAGTGAGGGGAGAAACAATAATTTACATGCATAATGAATAAAGATATGCTATAGAAATATATGTAGATATTTAGAAAAAGAAAAGGGTAAAAAGAAAGAAAGAATTTAGGGAGAGCTAGTGGAATGGGAGCAATAGAAATTTTAAGTCTAGTGGTCAGAATAGAACCCCATGTGATTATGTTTTAGGCAAGTGGATTTCTGAGCAAGCGTATCCTAGGAAGAGGAAATATATGGTGAAATGCTCTAAAATATGAATACACACAAACAGTTTTTTAAATGATGCAACACTGTATTATTGTGTTCCCTGTCCCGATTTCTGTCTCTGAGATCTCTTCAACTCTTCGAAAGATGAGTTAAATTAACAGTTTTAAAGTGGTAGAGCCTGTCATGGTGATATTAAATACTGCACAGATGGATACCACACCTGGGGCAGGAAAGAGGCTTAGTCTTAGTCCTCATGATGGTTAGAGACTTGAACACTCTAGAACTCAGAAGCTGTCCCAGTTATTAAAACACTCCAGCCTCAGGAAAAGAGTTTTCTATGCAAGGATCAGTCCTGTCTACCTCCATCTATCCTGGGCAAAAGGCCTTTAGACCCCATAGGCATAGGGGATCAGGGAAGGCACAGGGCAGGTGCTTGTGCTGCTGGGTCCCTGAGCCTGATTTATGTCTATTCACAGCCCATCAGGGAGCCTAACCTTAGGGGGAATAAGTTTTAAAGGGGGAAGAAATACTGCCAGAGTTTCCCAAGAGGATTCACTTACAGTCAAACATTTCCTGCCTGTGTCTACTCTGCATGCCAAGTTTCTGCGTCCTGGTTGTAGTATGCAATGAACAGATACAATCTCTGCCCACAGTGAGCTCAAATGATACTAGGGAAATAAACATTCATAGAAAAACAATCAACAACTGAGTTTCCAATGAGTATTTCTGTAAGCCAACAGTGTAAGAACTCAGAAAAGGAGACATCTGCATGGATCTGAGGCACCAAAGAGGGTTTCTTGGAGGATGTGAGGAGCTGAATAACAAATAGAAGATGTGAGCTTGGTAAAGGAAGATCCTCTCAAGACAGATCAATCGACTGGCAGGGGAAAGCATCTGGGTAAATATTAGGGACCTGCAAGGGTCCCTATGAGCTCTCTTTAAAAACCTTCAAAGTGCTGAATAGGTTTTCTGATGTCATTCTATTTCTGCTATGGTGTTTGGTTGTGACCATAATCCTTATCAACAAGAACAGTGAGGTGAGGTCGGGTGGAGAGAGATCAGAATACATATTCAGAGGACCTAAGTATGTTATAATGCCATCAGTTTAACATCAATGAATGTTCAATCATGACCTGGGCTTCAGTTTCTTTGCCTGTAAAATTAGGACAATTTTGAGAATTTTGAGAATCCGTTTAAATAACTGTCATTGATTCTTTGTAAAGTAGAAAACAAGAAACACACGCCCACTAGTTATCACTGGCATCATCTTGATAACACTACATGAGTAGTTGTTTCCCAGAAGCTTCTAATCTATATTTGAGACAGGTGATAATCTGTTAAGCAAGCAAATGAACAAACAAAAATGTATACAGGGACTAATATCATCTGCTAGAATGAAGCTAGACTGAAATGATAACAGCTTATCTTTTTCAAACCATGGGAAGGCTTTTCGCCCATGACAGAGTTTCTAGGGACTTTTTGTATTTTGCTTTTTGTGTAGCTATATGTCAATCTATCCTCATGATATTGCTTGAGACTCTGCTAATAGGAAAGTGGATATCAGCTCACCTCTGAAAGTTCTAAGTATGGTAGAGTTAGAGTTTCCATATAATTAGACATCAAAACAGAGACATTTTTGAGAGTGAAAGGAGGTACTAGTGACCAGGATTGTTCCAGGAAAACTGGGTGTTTGACCACCTAAAAGACAATGATTGTTTTTGTCACCCAAAAGGCAATACTTTTGCTCTTATGGATACAGAAATCTCAGAAGTTTTAAGATGCAGAACAAAATTACAGATGACTGTGGTTATAGGATTGATTTCGTGGGTCGTATCTACCAATATTCTGACTTTGATGGGGACACCTGTGGGCAGAGGTGTGGAAGGTATGTGGCATCTTCCAAGGTTAGGGCTGTAATTAAATATCTCTGTTCTTATTCTTCACAACTAGTTAAATACCCAAGGATTCTAAGATCACCTTTTGGGTGATTTATAGTTCAAGTCTTTACTATATCTGGGTGATGATAATTATATGTATTTGGTGCTGTGTAAAGACTCCTTTGTTGACATCTAAACTTTCCTTGAATCTTGTGAATGACCCCATGTGTATTTGCCTATTCATTTCTTTATGGAATCTTAGTGCAAGGTAAAAAAGGAAGTTATCCTAGTTTCCATTTTATAAGAGGAGAGTCTGGGGTTTCAAGTTCAGACAGAAGTTTAGACTCTTGTTAGCAGTTATGACTTTCAAATGCCATTTGCCTTGGAGACTTCCTAGTCTGCAACAAATAACTCAGTTTTTGTGAACCTATGACACATTGGGCATACTCAGCTTTTGATATTTAATTTTTTTTAAGTCATGAACTCTCCTGGACAATTGGCCTTCAAAAGTTATAGAGATTATCTATAAATGGTTCTCACTAACACACCCTGCCTACTCCTCCAGTTCTGCAAGGTTTTAAAAAATTAATATTATTTTAAATTGACAAATCATAAGTGTATACATTTACAGGATAGAATGTGATGTTTTGATATATGTAAACCATGTGGAATGGTTGAATCAAGCTAATTAACATATCCATCACTTTGCTTATCATTTTTTGTGGTGAGACATTTGAAATTTAGTTTCTTAATTATTCTGAAATATGCAATACATTATTATTGACTATAACACTCGGTTATGCAATATATTTCAAAGCTTATTCCTCAGTTCGATTTGAGACTTTGTACCCTTTGACCCACAACTCCCCATTCCCTCCTTACCCCAGCCTCCAGTCTCTGGAAGCCGTCATTCTACTCTATTTCTATGAGTTCACCTTTTTTGGATTCCACATACAAGTGAGATCACACAGTATTTATCTTTTTGTGCCTGACTTTTGTAGTTGCTGAATGAATACATCTTGAGGTACCTATGGTAAAGATTGCTTTAGTCTCATCATTATGCCACTACTACAAGCTTCGAAGTCTCTTTGAAAAGAAGGTTCTGTATGGCTAAAAACCATCAAGACTTTTCTACAGAATAGAAGATATAGAAGTAGACAGGAAGAGTTGTCCATGTTTAAACTGTCACTGAATCACCAATTAGCTAAAATTCATAATGTATAGATTCTCATGTTAAAAGAAAGTCCTGGTTCTCAGGAGGCACTTGATTAGGTCTGTTGGATAACTTAATGAATAACCTCTGTGTCAAGAGAAGAGGAATGAAGTACTATGCAGTTTAACACCATCTTTACTGCTCCTAACTAGCAGGGGTGAGCTCTCTCATTATTGGAAAATACTAGACTAGCCAGGATGAAGAGTTATTAGAGATCATGGGAGAAGGTGAAACTAACATACGAGGCTTCCTCCGGACATGAAAATATGTAACTTATTTTTATTTTTTGGCTTTTAAAACTATTTATTCTAAATATAGCCAAAGTCACCTTAACCAAATATTTTATCTTTGCAAACATTTCTTAAGTCATCTAAATCATACATCTGCCTCCTCAACCTGAAAGGTAACCACTTAACAATAATAAAGGGGATAGGGTATGGAAGAAAAGGACATTTTTAGTGGTAGCAAGATAGATTTAACTTTCCACTCTCTTTCTCTCTCTTTTTTCTTTTTGAGATGTCTTTGTCTTTTGTCACAAAAATATTTTTGGAATTATAGGATAATATTTCAAATAGTCTATTGCAGATAAATTTATTTGTATGTTGATTAAAACATAGAAAAACTAAATTAAATAACAAAATTTAATATCCTGGATGAGAGGAAAGATACATTAATCATCTCTATTTACTCTTATTAAAACCTATTGTGACTAACCCCAAAGTCTGAGGGCTTGTTTTTGTAAAAGAAAAATTCTGACACAATTACTAGAATGAGAATGGAGCATCATGATTTAACGTCTGGACTTTCAAAAACACTCTTCTTTAGGAACTCTAGAGCTAAGACTGGATAAAATTAGTATGTATCAGCTTCTCTAAAAGTTTACAGACTTTCATACTTACTGTTGTACTTGCATATTATTGGTAACATTGTCACTTTAATTGCATACCAACATAATCCAATGTTTTTCTTCCTGCTACACACTGGTCGATCACTGGACTCAAAGCCTCTTCCTTATTTGTTAGAATTAAAGCTCGTGTCAAAATGTACAAAAACATGATCACATGAAAAGTAACATCTGAAGGCAATTTCTCTTATAAATAATCATTTTCACAGACTCAATCTGTCAAAAACTAGAACTTTGGGCTCATTGTCAAATTATAAACATGTCAGTGATTCAAAGCTCAGGGTACAATGGTGATACAGGGGCTTGGAGAAGGGAAGAAGGGTCAGGTAGTAGAACAGAATGGCATTTCCTTTTTATCAGGGCCAAGTCTGTGTCATTTCTTTCACCCAAACTGTCACCCATAATTCATAAAATTCTGTCCCAATACCAAAGGTAAAACTGGGCAGGACACTCATTCAGGAAAATATTCAATGGGATGATAGACCTAATATTACAGAAAACTCCAAGCGAATGCCTCTTACAAATAATTTCAGCAATATTACAACACAACGACTGTGAACTAAAACTCACCACGGACAATCCCAAACTTTAGGATTAGGGCAAGAATTATGCAACAGTTTTTGTGGTTATTTACTACAAATAGTGTGTGTTAGTAAATGTAACAGAACTAACATAGTCCTTCATCTTATAAAATGGCATGCTTTTTGCAGCTTCAGCACACCAGTTAAAGCCAAATTGTCTTTCTTAATAATTGCACTAAAGATATAGTCAGACAGATAATATCACTCGCTCCATTGGTGGGCTACTCTAGTTGTTATGACCTTCCTAACAATGAGTAAGAAGACCATTTCCAATCTGGAAGAAGGACAAACTGTGTGCATTTTCGGTAATCTTCCTTTCTGCCTAATGTCCCTGAGATGTTCTATGATCATGGCTGTAATGAACTCTCTTAGTCAATTTCAGGATTAGTTAAAAAATCAGATACTCCAGAAGATTCAATGGCTTTCCCAATATGATATTGATCAGCGGTCATCAACCTTTTTGGCATCAGGGGTCAGTTTTGTGGAAGACAATTTTTCCACCGACAGTGTTTGGGGGTGATCATCAAGCATTAGATTTTCATAAATCTAGATCCCTTGCATGCTCAGAGCAGGAAATCTAGATCCCTCGCCTGCTCAGTTCACAATAGAGTTCACACTCCTATGCGAATCTAATGCAGCTGCTCATCTGACAGAAGGCAGAGTTCTTCTGGCCCACCACTCCCCTCCTGCCGCACAACTCTGTTTCTAACAGGCCACAGACCAGTACAGGTCCACAGCCCAGGATTTGGAGATCCCTGATATAGATGATTCTTTTCTCGGTTTCTGTCATACTTCCAGATTCCTTTTCTATGGGACTCACCAGCCTGGGTGCTAACCCTGATTTTATACTTCTGAACGTTCAATTAGACTGGAATGTCCTCAGGAATATGTATGACTGTGTCTAAAATATATACAATAAAGACTCAATGTAACATTTTAAAAATAATCAAAAAGTATTTGATGAGGCAACCCAAACCCTTCCCTCTGATAATATGCACCCTTGGGTTTAATTTTAGCAGAATCACATTTTAAAAATCTGAATTTATTTCCTGGCACCCAACAGACTCTCTTCTGGTTCCATGATGGCAACATAGTGTGATAAGAAAGGACACATATTTCTGGAGTTAGCTACTTAGATTATAACCTTCTATGTTGCTAAGTAGGAATCCATTTCTCCAGCTTTTTCCTATAATTTAAAAAAATGCAGAAAGTCTTGCATTTTTGCTCACTGTCTCTGCTTTTGATTATACATATCTTAAAATGTCTTTATTGTAACTCTAGTAGCCCTGGGGAGATTGAGAGGTAAACACAAGTGGTAAAATAAAAGTTGTTACTTAGGCTTATTAATTTTTAATATATTTTTCCTGGCGTAGATGCAAGAATTAACAAGTTAAAATATACAATATGGTGTTGGCAACTAGTAAATGCTCCAGAAAACTTAGAGTTATCATCATCGTCATCATTATTATTATTGATATAGACCTTCTATCTTGTGTTCTCTGTGACTCTGCAGGTGGCAGTTCTATTGCATGATTATGCTTACTTCTAAATTGCAACTTACCCCTGAAACTTGTTTTTTGCATACCAACACAATCCAATGTGTTTCGGTCTTAGATTTTCTTAGTTTTAATTTTATTTTTTATCGATACATGAAGATTTACATATTTTTAAGACACATGGATAATTTTAAATCAGGGTAACTGGGATATCCATCAATGTAAATATGTGTATTTTCTTTATGCCAGAAACATTTAAATTATTCTCTTCTAGCTATTTTGAAATTGACAACATATTATTGTAAAAGACAGTCATGATAGTGATCTATCAAACACTAGGTTTTATTTTTCCATTGGATTATATATTTATACCCATCAATTGACCTCTCTTTATTTTTGAAGCACTCTACAGACACCAGGAAAGTCTTGTCCCTCAATAACAACTCTCCAGACTCCTGGAACCAGTGTACTGTTACTTGTTTGTTTTGGAGTAGTTATCTCCCTCCCCAAGCTAACAATGCAGTATAAAGGAAAGTAAAAGCAAGTAAATAGCAATTAAGCTCACAATGCAAACTCTACACAAAACATGTACAAATGGCAGTAAAAATTCAGAGAAGATAGTGACTAACCATATGGAAAATTTACCCCAGGAGGGATAATAACTTCTTAAATTGTGGGAAACTGTCTTTCTACAAGATTCTTTTTTATCTTTCATATCACAGTCTAATCGTTTTCTAAGCACTCTCATTTCTTTTTCTGACATGCTATCTCTTACTGTCCTCTTCTCTCCACTGTTATTATCCTTTTCTTTTCTTTTTTTAAATCTTAAAGATGTGGGGTATAATTCAGGATTAGGTATACAAGTAGTCATCGTACAGGTAAAGTTTGGGCCTCCCAACGGTCCCCACTTCACCTGGTTTGAGATCAGGTACCCTCATTGATGTTGTGTCCCCTGGCACTATCCTGCTACTACCAATCCCTTTCTTATAGTATTATGGTACATGCTAAGGCTCCGCTTATGAGTGAGAACATGCAGTACTCAGTTCTTTGTTTCTATGCTAGAGCACTGAGTATTATAGAATCTAAATCCATCCAAGTTGCTGGCAAGTCCATGTTTGTCCTTCTTTGTGGCTGTGTAATATTCCATCAAGTATAAGTACCGCTTTTTTTTATCCAGTCCACTTTTGATGAGTAACATAGTTGATTCCATGTTTTTGCTATGGTGGACAGAACTTCAATAAACATGTGTGTGTAGTTACCTTTTCGGTAGAATGATTTGAGTTCCTCTTGGTATATTCCCAGAAGGGGGATAACTGGGCCATATGGAAGGTCAATTTCTAAT
Organism: Cephalopachus bancanus; assembly: GCA_027257055.1. Lineage (NCBI taxonomy): Eukaryota > Metazoa > Chordata > Mammalia > Primates > Tarsiidae > Cephalopachus > Cephalopachus bancanus. The sequence goes on along the minus strand of JAPVLO010000046.1, from coordinate 12,957,894 downwards.
TCTTTTAGAAATCACCACACTGTTATCCATAGAGGGTGAATTAGTTTGCGTTGCACTCAGCAATATAGAAGTGTTCCTTTTGCTCCAAATCCTCACAAGCATTTGTTGTTTGTTTTATTAATGAGGGTCATTCTTACTGGAGTTAGGAGGTATCTCAGTGTGGTTTTGATTTGCATTTCTCTGATGATTATGAGACAGGAGATAGCTAGAGAAAGACTAGGCCAACAGACAGGTGGGTCCTCTGGTAATAACTCCCCACCAGGCCTCTCAGGCTCAGCATTGGTAAACAAGCTTCCTGCCAGTCTCTCAAGCTAGGACTTAAGTACTCACTCTGGAATCGAAAAACAACAAATCAGCTCACTATTAGGACCCTAACTCCTGTCGATTGGTCCTTAATACTGACCAATCAGAACAGCTACAGCTCACAGCTAGTGCTAGCCAATCGGCTTGGAATTAGGGCTATATAAGCACCAGCTCTCCGGCCCCAGACAGGCAGCCTGTTTGAGTCCCCTACCACTGTGGGAATGTCTCTGTTCTCTCAATAAATTCTGCTTTATCATTCTTCCTAGGCATGAAACAAGAACCTCGACCCTGAAGAGCTGCGACATGAAGAGCTGCAACATGAAGAGCTGCAGAAGATCATCAGAAGATCATCAGACGAAGAGCCATGCACCCACAGAGCCAGCTGAACCAGGAGAGCTGCTGGAAGAAGGCAAGACTTGGAAGCTGAGACACCCAGGAGTCTAGGCTTGCCAACCCACTGAACTAACAATACTCTGTGCTTAGCTTGCCAAACCATTAGAGCCTACACTCCAGGGGCTAGGCTTGCCAGCCCACTGAACCAAAACACTTTCAGGGCTTGGCTTACCAGCCCATTAGAGCTGACACTTCCAAAGGCTAGGCTTACCAGCCCCTCGGAGATGTTCTCTGGGGCTTGACTGACTGACCCCTTGAGCTGGCACTCTCCAAGCCCAGGCTGACCTGAAAAATCCACATCAATTAGTGAAGTTGAGCACTTTTTCATGTGTCTGCTGGCTGCCTGTATATCTTTCTTGAGAAGTGTCTATTCATGTCTTGTACCCACTTTTTAATGGAGCTGTTTGTTTTTTTTCCTTTCAGCACATTTGAGTTCCTTATAGATCCTGAATGTTAGGCCTTTGTCAGATATACAGCTCACAAATATTTTTTTGCCCATTCTATGGGCTGTTTCCTTTCTCTCTTGATGGTTTCTTTTGGTATGTGGAAACTTATCAGTTTAATAAAGTCTCACTTGTCTATCTTACCTCTTACGGCATGGACATCTGGGGTTTTGATCAGGAATTGATTGTCTATTCCAATGTATATAAGGATGTCCCCTGTGTTTTCTAATATTCTTAACATTTGAGGCTTTACATTTAGGTATTTGATCCATTTGGAGTTGACTTTTGTGTATGGTAGCTAGGGGTGATAGGTAGGGGTACTCTTCCAATTTTCTGCATGTGGTCAGTCAGTTTTCCCAGCACCATTGACTAAATAGGTTCTCCTCTCCTAAGTGGTTGTTGATGGACACTTGGTCAAATTGGATGAGAAATTGTGGTTTTGTTTCTGGAATCTCTATCCTGTTCCATTGGTCTATATGCCTGTTCTTGTAACACCACTAGCCTGTTTTGATTATTGTAGCCTTATAGAAAATTTTAAAGTATGGAAGTGTGATACTTCCTGCTTTGTTTCTTTTGCTGAGGATTGTTTGAGCCCTTTGTGGTAATTTATGTTTCCAGATGAATTTCTGTATTGGCATTTCCAGGTCTGAGAAGAATGATATTGATAATATAATGGGTATTGTGTTGAATCTGTAGATTGTCTTTGGTAGGGTGGACATCTTAATGATATTGATTCTTCCTCTCTATGGGCATGGAATTTTTTCCATTGGTTTGTGTCTTCTTGGATTTGTTTGTGCAGTGTTTTGTAGTTTTCATTGTAAAGGACTTTCACTTCTCTGTTTAAGAAAGATGCCAAGTTTTTTGTTTTTTGTCTTTTTTTTTGCTGTTGTGAATGGGATTGTGCTTTTCATTTGAATCTCTGCCTGATTGTTGATGGTGTATAAGAACGCAACTGTCTTTTGCACCTTTATTTTGTACCCCAAGACTTTTCCAAAGTCCTTTATCAGCACTAGTAGCTTTTTGATAGATTCACTAGAATTTTTGAACTATAGGATTATATTATTTGCAAAGAGGGGTAAGTTAACTTCCTGTTTTCCTATTTGGATATCCTTGATTTCCTTCTCTTGTTAAATTGCTTTAGCTAGAACTTCCAACACAATGTTGAACAGGAGGGATGAGAGTAGTCAGCCTTGTCTTGTTCCAGTTTTCGAGGGAAATGCTTCCAGCTTCTGTCCATTTAGCAATATGCTAGCTGTGGGTTTATTGTAGATGGAACTTACTATTTTGAGGTATATTCCTTCTATGCCTAGGTGTTCAAGGGTTTTTATCAAGAAGGGATGCTGGATTTTATCAAAAGCTTTTTCTGCATCTAGTGATATAATCATGAGGTTCTTGTTTTTACATCTGTTGAGGTATTTAATAACATTTATGATCTTGCAGATGTTGAACCAGTTCTGCATTCTGGCCATGAAGCCTACTTAGTCATTGTGGATGATTTTTAAGATGTGAGATTGGATCCAATTTGCTAGAATCTTGCTGAGAATTTTTGCTTCTATGTTCATCAGGGATATTGGCCTGTAGTTCTTTGGTTGTTGTTGTTGTTGGATCTTTACCTGGTTTGGGTATCAGTGTGATGTTAGCTTCATAAAATGATTTGAGGAGATTTCCATCTTCTCAATTGCCTGGAATACTTTCAATGGCATTGATCAGCTCCGTCTTGTATGTTTTGTAGAATTCTGTTGGAAAGTCGTCTGGTCCAGGGTTTTTTTTGTAGGTAGTTTGCTTTATGACGGAGTCAATTTCCTGGGTTGTTATTGGTCTATTTAGTGTCTCAAAGTCTTCTTGTTTCAAACTTGGGAAGTTGTGTGATATCAGAAAGTTCTCCATTTCATTTAGATTATCAAGTTTGTTTCCATAAAAGTGTGCGTGACAATCTCTGATAATCTTTTGTATTTCTTCACAATCAGTTGTGATTTGCCCTTTTGCACTTCTGATTGGGATTATTTGGGCTTTTTCTTGGTCATTCTGGCTTGGGGGTCCAACAATCTTCTTTATTCTTTCAAAGAATCAGCTTTTTGTTTTGTTGATTTTTTTGTGTGTGATACTTTTATCTTCTATGTCCTGTATTTGGGCTTTCACTTTGGTGATTTGGATTCTTTTGCTAAAGTTGGGGTTTTGCTGGTCTTCTTTCCCACTCCTTTAGGCGACTTCTTAAGCTGTTAACTTGTGATCTTTCCATTTTCTTGATATGTGTTCATAGAGACATACATTCCCCTCTTAGAACTGATTTCATGGCATCACAGAGGTTTTGATAAGATGTTTCTTCATTTTCATTTGTTTCCAGGAATCTTTTAATTTCTGTTTTATTTCTGAGATGATCCAGTAGTCATTCTGCATCATGCTGTTTAGTGTCTAAGTCTTTGTGAGTTTTGGGGCAATTTTGCTGGAGTTAACATTTATTTTATTCCACTGTCATCTGAGAAGGTGCATATCAGTATTTCAATCTTGTGAAATTTATTTATGTTTGATTTATGACCAAGGGTGTGATCAATCTTGGAATATTTTCCATGTGGTGATGAATAGAATGTACATATTGTGGTTGTTAGGTGAGAGTACTGTAGGTGTATCTGTTAAGTCCATTTGGTCATTTGTCAAGTTGAGGTTCCGAATCTCTTTGTTGATTTATTGCCTTGATGATCTATCTAGGGTTGTTAGTGGGGTATTTAAGTTCCCAGCTATAATAGCGTTAGAGTCCATATTTTTTTTAGTTTACTTAGTAGTTGCTTTATCAACGCTGATGCTACTGTGTTGGGTGCGTATATGTTTAGGATGGATATTTCTTGTTGATGGATTGAATCTTTTATTATTATGTGGTGTCCTTCTGTATTATTTTAGTTTGTGATAGCTTAAAGGTTGTTTTGTCTGATAGTAAGATTTCAACTTCTGCCTTCTTTTGTGATCCATTCACCTGGAAATTTATTTTACATCCACTAACTTTGAGTCTGTGTGCATCCCTTGTGGTGAGATGAGTTTCCTAGATGCAGCAAATGATTGGGTCTTGATTTTTTTAATTCATTTTTTTGAGATTCTGTGTCTTCAGTGGTTTATTTAGTCCATTCATGTCCAGGCTGATTATTGTAATGTGATTGTTTTTCCCCATCATGAGCTTCTTACAAAGTTTTTTATTTGTTTTCTTTCTTTTAATTATTGGGTTTATGTATGTGCGTATTTTTGAGTTTGCAGTCACAATGTATTCTGTGTTCTCCTGTTCTCTTGTATCTAATTCTATTTTAAGTGTCTCCTGTAGAGCTGGCCTGGAAGCTGTATAATCTCTTAGGGCTTGGATGTCTGAGAAGTATTTTACTTCTCTATTCCTGATGAAACTGAACTTGGTTGAGTAAAAAATTGTTGATTAAAATTGTTTATCTTTGAGGATTTTGAAAATTGGACTCCAGGCCATTGTCAGACCTTTGCTGCCATTGTCTTGCTAAGCTATGGTGTGGTCATGTGCTTGTTGTGCTTTGGCCAGGTCATGTTTTCTTAAGCTTTGGACCCTTCTCCCCTACCTTGGAGAGGTGAATCATCTCTCTCTCTCTAATTTACTTTCTAAATAAATTGTATTTTCTAATCTAAAAAAAGAAAGAAAGAAAATTGGACTCCAATTTCTTCTAGCTTGTACTGTTTCTGCTGATAGGTCTGCTGCTATTCTGATCCATCTTCCCTGGTAGGCAGTCTGATCTTTCTCTCTTGCTGCCTTTAGGTGTTTTTTTCTTTTGTTTACCTACTTTGTATAGGTGAATTGCTATGTTGGTCTTTTCATTTGATGTCTTGCAAGAATTCTCTGTATCTTTTGGGTTTGGATGGTCATATCTCTAGTAAGATGGAGAAAGTTTTCTAGAGTAACCTCCTATAATACTTGCTCCAAGGTGCTCTCCGTTTCCCTTCCTTATTCTGGGATATCAATCAGGTGTAGGTTTGTCCTCTTGATCTAATCACATGTCTGTTGGAGGCTTTGTTTTTTGTTACTATGTTTTTTACAGATCAGATTAATTCCATGCTTTGGTCTTCAAGTTCTGAGATTCTTTCTTCTGCTTGATTAATTCTGCTTTCCATGTCTGTCATCATGTTATTTGCTGCATGAAGGTTTTTTATGGCCAAATTCTCTGTTACAGATTATTTTAGTGTTGCATCTTATATTTTTTGAGTCTTATTCACTTTTTCTAATCCATTCTCTAATCTCTGTTGTACTGGGGGGCCAGCTGTTGGTGACTTCCTTTGCTTGAGGTCTGATTTTTCAGACATTTTCTCTTTGGTACACTGGGATTTACCTGTGTCCTTCCATTGATTTTTTTCCTCATTTGTGACAGAGCTCTTTGTTTTCTTTTTATTTCCATTATTCAGTGGCAGTGACGGGGCTTTCATTTCTGATGTTTGCTTAACCCTCTATTATTCCCTGATCAGGGCTCTGGATTTGTTCTGTTTTGAAACAGGGCTAAGAGTGGGAAACTTTGCTGCCTCTTGTAGTTTTGAGAGTTGAATAAGGTGGAGGATGGGGAGCTAGGATTCAGAAACTGCCTGCACATCTCATTGTTCATTGACTGGGGTATGGGTTCTCTGAGATTCACTCCCCACCTTTATATGATGATACCATGGGTATGTTTGTGTAACCTTGAGTCCAAAATAAAGTAACAGAAATAAGGAGAACAGAGAAATGTAGAATGAAATAAGACAGACAAAAAAAAAAAAAAAACAGAGAAAATCAAAAGCTGAAACCAAAGCAAAAAACAATTAAACATATACACACACACTGAAAGATGAACACTCAATCATTCAATACACACATAAACAAAAAACAAAAAATGAATTAAGAAACAAGGAAAACAAAGAAAAAATTTAAAAATAAATAAAAGGTGAGGGGAGTGCAAATCGAACTGTCACATACACATCCTTGCACACAAAAAAGAAACAAAAAAAATTAAAGCAAAAACCTGCCTTCTTGTGGCAGGTTCTATAATTGTTCCTCTCAGTTGCTCACAAGTAAGCCCCTGTGTTGTTTCCTGTGGAGCTGCAGCCTCATTTGCAATCTCCCCAGTACCCTGTCCTGGGAAGGAGGATAGGCTGTGGGGGAGGGTGGGGCTTCAGTCCTCCCCCCCCACTCTCGTATGGTCAAGGATATTCTCTCTGGTGGGGAGGTGCAGGATTGTAGTGGAAGGGTACACCCCAGTCCAACTTATCCTGGAGTAGAGTCCACCTATCATGGCTGATGTCCAAGCTTCACCTGGGTTTGGCCCTTTCAGTCATGCCTCAGCCATGTGGGTCTGATATCCACAGCATTGCTGGGGAGGAAGGGGTTGGGTCAGCCCTGGACTCACTGCTGATCTCTTCAGGGGTCTTCTTCATTCTTTTCTGGTCACACCCTTTGTCCCATGGTTGAATCAGGGTAGGAAGTGGGGCACCTGAGACTCAGCCCTCATCCTGTCCCTCCAAAGTTTGTCCTTTTTTGATATTCCCTCTGGAATATCAAAATATCCCTCGCAATCAGTCCCTGAGTAGTTAACCCACTGGTCACAGTGATCGAGTCTGTTGCACTGCAGTGAGCAAATGAGAGCACTTCCCTGTTCAGTTTTCAAGATGGTGTCAGGATGCCTGTTTTGTCTTCTCCAGTGGTGCTCTGCCTCTGGCTCCCTCATTGCACTCTCTCTGTAGTCCTTGTTGTTAGTGTCTGGCCAGGCAATGTGATGGTGAGGTAGAGTCTGGAGCTGGCAGTCACTCCTAGCAGCTTCTTTCTGGGAAGGGCTTTGCTGATTTAAAAAAATGATACTCAGCTTCTGTATCCCAGGAAGAACTAGAGTCCAAGCAGAGCAGCTGTGACACCAGCCACTTCACCACAAAAGCCCTAGCTACTTTCTCCTGAGTCCCCACTCACTCAGTCAGTCACTCACATGCCCACTTACTCACAGACATGTATGCAAAATTGTCCATACACTCACTCATTCACATGGGGACTCACATAGTCCAACTGGCTCCACTACCATCTTCCTCCACCCCTTTCTTCGTTATTACTATCCTTATCCTGGGACTCACCTTCATCACATTCCTAGAGCATGATGCTATTCTCAAAATAGAATTGCTTGTCATTATTATTCCCTATTCTAATATATCCCACATACCCCTGTGAGGTTAAGCAACCTTCAAAACTATTTTGATCATAACATTCTATGATCAGAGAGGTAGAATTTCTCTCTAGACCATTAACATGAAAGTTAGAGACTTCTGGAGTGTTTCTAATATATTCCCAATTGGAATCCTCTCATTTGCTGCTAAATATCTATTTCTGTATTAATTTGTTAATTCATTTATTAAGTTAGTTAGCAGCCACTTAGTCAATATCCATTTAATGGTTGGCATCTACTCATGGAACAAGCTTTCTAACAGGTACTTAGGCATTGGAATCCATGGCTCACTCTCTCTGTCTCTGTCTCTATTTCTCTCTCTTTTTGGTGGGTCTGCTTTTTTTTTCCATCCAGTTATGCACCCTTCCAGACACATGACATCCGGACCTAGGTGTTCCCTGAGTCTCTTCTAGCTGGCACCAAAGCAGTAAGCATGTGGGTGTGTGAAATATGAGGCGCCAAAATATTCATTTCTTTATTTTCTCCTACCTGCTACAGCCTTTATAAAATCCAGTCCTATAGGTTATTGATTTTCACAAAAAGAAGAAAAACTAGTGGGAGTGGAGAATTATGATGTTATGTCCTAAATGAATTTTTCACAGAAAAAGAAGAAGAACAAAACAACAACTATTCTCCGTCTTGGGCAGTTGGTCAGAAATGAGGTTTGGGGCATGGAATGGGAAAGGCAGCAGTGCGTCTGTCCCCAGGGGAGAGCACGCATTGATCTCTTGGGCGATTGCCCTGACTAACTCTGAAACTGAGAATTAGGTTCAATATGTTAGTGCTAACGTTTAAGTCCTTTGAAATCTCCAGGGGCAGACTCTGCTTTTTCTTCCTCTACTTCCTTCATGCTTAGGTGAAAACTGACTTAACTCTTTACTTTCCAGTCTTTCTCTTTTTTTATGTAGAAAACTATGAAAATCTATGAAAGCTGTGATGAGATATTTTAACTATTATTTCACAAGCAATAGGTTGAAGAGGAAGAAAAGTTAACATCAGATCTCTACCCCTGTAAGATTTTACTTTCTATTTAAGATAGCAATAATAGACTCATCTTTCTTTTTGCTCATCAGCTAGGAAGAGCACTCATCTGAGTAGCGAGGCATGGCTAAGGCAAGACATGAGTCAGAATCACTTAGAGAGCTTTTAAACATGTGCCTGTGCAGATGCAACTTTAGATCTGCAGTCAGACTGTCCATGAGTGAGCCCTGCGGTTCTGTATTTAAACAACAGCAAGAACAAGAACAACAAGAGATCTTTGTTATAGCTTACATTAGCTACTAGGTACAATATAAAAGAACATGGCAAACAAGGTAGGGGTGTGGCACGAAATACCAAGGAGCAAATGCCTACAGATTAAACATTTGGAGCTGATACACTACATTTCATGAATCTGGCCCTACAGGAATAACAATATACAATGTAAGATACAACGATAGACTTATAGCAAGTTTAGATTTTCCAAAAAAGCTTACCTGACACTCTGTTGATTACAGTTATGAGATCTAAGGTCAGGGGAAGGGTGAGGAAGAGGTGGAAAACAGTCCTGTGGAAAAACAGTTCAACAGTAGGGGAAGGAGGCTTAAGGAGGAAGCATGCCTACCAGCTATTTCTATCTTCCAAAACATAACCTGTTCGCTTAGAAGAAAGTCTGGTGAAGAAGTTAGAGATTTTGTTAGTTGAAGAACTTCGACTTGCCCTATACCAAGCTTTTGAATGCTGAAAACTGGGATAATATATGCCCATGAGGCAAAAGATAAATTAAAGCTGGCCTGAGGGTGTTTGAAACAGCAAGGTCATGTAGAGGCTGATGACTGTGCCGAATTGTTCCCCTTCAGCCTTCCGCACAGGAGGTACCAGAAATAGCCAGTATCTTTCAAGATGAGAAATAATTGGAAATAAGACTAGAGGAGACCTATAAATGAAAAACAGTAAGCCATATTTTGGTCAAGTCAATTGAGTTCAAAAACAAAACAAAACAAAAAGGAAGAATCACAAGTCATTTACAAGGCAATGAGTAGAATGTGAATCTTAGATTATAAAGAACAAAGGGTCAAAGGACTAGATCCTTAGTCTCAATATCTTGAGAGTAGAAGAGGAATTGACTTAATCATCCATCTTTATTCAACTGCTATTAATTTAATACATATTATGTGCCAATCTCTGTTCTAGGATTTAAGAATACATTCATTCGCAATGGAATCAAGATCCCAGCTCTCATGGATCTTAGATGCTTATAAAATAAAGAAGCAACATAAGAAATAAACAAAGAAAAAAATGTTATGGAGTCAGAATGACCTGGTTTCAAATCACAGCTGTGCCACTTACCTTCTCCCTTGTTTTTAATCTTACTTTATTTCATTCTTTGCAAAATTGAGACAGGAATGCTGACCTTGAAAGGTTTTGATGAGGATAAGAGGATATTTGTACTGTTGAATAGTATCTGGACTATAATAAGTATTCTATAAAAATTTGTGGAATAAAAATTTGGCAATACAAAAAAAATCTGTTAAAAGGGAGAGAATAGAATTAAAAGCATAGAGGAAGCATTTATCCTTTAAGGAATAGAGGGATGATTGACATGCATGGAGACATATATACATAGATTCATATATATGTATATATACATGTATATATACACACATATATTGATTGATACATACACACCCATGTATGCATTAATGTATCTAAATGTCACACAGAGAAGGAAGATAACAAGTAAATTGAATTGGAAAGTTTGGAGTAGAGGAGATGAGAGTCGTGTCAAATATTTTCGGTTTTTTTATATAACCAAAAAGACAACAGGGCAAAAGTCAAAACATTTGAGGAGAGTGGAGATATTTAAGAGGAAGGTGATAATGTAAAACAATTAAGTAGAGGATAACTAGTGTGGGCCTTCCTTTTATAGTCTCAGAACTCTGATTTCATCATCACATGGAAACAGTTGTAACTTTCAGAGACATAAAAATAAGAAGCTGTGGGTACTTATATCTAAACAAGGAACTTAGTATTATGTGCTGAGTATTATGTGCACAGTCAAAGAGAAGTCAGAATTCATGTGGGCATGGCCAGGTTCTCTCTGTATGAAGGCATTGGAGGCCAGTTTACAATCATGGAGCAATCTGAGTAAGTTATAATATCTCAGAAGATAGTGCTTGGCCACTTTAATGTGAAGAACAGTTTTTGTACTTCCAGAGAAGATCTTTCCAGTGGGACTTGTGTATTCTTCTGTAGATGCCACCAAGATAGACACAGCAGTGTTGGTTTCTCTAATTATTCTTTTAAGCTTTCATGGAGACCAGTACTTCTTTTAGCTTTATATTTTTTCCTAGATATGTTCATATATTCAATAACTTGTAGTAGAATACGACTGGAAGAAGTGGAGACCAAAGTGAGGCCCAAACTTTACACAATGACCATTTTGCATACATAACCCTGAATTGTACACCACAACTATAAAATGAAAAAGTAGCATTGTATATCTCTATTTCATTCATTACATATTGTTTGTTACTTAACTTATGACTAAACATTAGAAGAGCAAGTATTTCTTTTTTTTTGTTTTCCCAAAGTATTGAAATGGCATAATCTCATTTTCCTTGGAATCTAAGGAAAAGACAAATTTTTAGGAAGCCCCTTCAAAGGAAATTTCCAGACCTAAAGAAGTTGCATTATTAGTAACTAAAAAAAAAAAAAAAAAAGTGGTTATAAAATCTTCTAGATAGTTTGTAATGACCTCGTATCTTTGGAAGTCCCAAGGTTGTGACATAAGCAAAGGTAAAGCCAATGTTGAGTTAAGACCTCATTTATTTGTGCAACAAATATGACTGAGTATATAAGAAAATGCCAGAAACTTTGTGAAGTATTTGAGTGAAGCAGTGTACAAGAAAGCCCCTACCCTCAAATAGCTCACAATCAAGTTGGAGCAAATAAGCAACGATATGAGCACAGTAAGTGGTGTAACAGAATGCAAGTCTCTCACCTGTAGGTGGGGATCTTCTGTTTTCAGAACCTGATATACTCTCCAAGGCAAAGTACTCATCCCTCAAACGAAGTAGAGTCCTTTATGATTTGTTCTCTAGTAATAATTCTAAGGTTTCCTGATAGCATCATTAATATTTTTCATTCAGGATTTGCGTGTAGGATTGTTGGTTACCCAGATGCACCAGTTTCTGAGTCAGTGCTATTTCTTTCACTTATAAAGCTTATTCTTCCTTTAATTTTCAAGTTATAATGTAATAGTTATCTGTGTGGGTATCACCAGTGAAGCTAAGGGTGTAATTGGAAGTAACTAGTGATATACGTGTTAACTGGATATGAAATTACTCTACAGAATTCTGGGTATCAGTAATTGTCCCATCACCCAACACAGCAATACCCTTAGGCACTCCTGTAAGAGAACTCAATTCAGAGGAGCTTCTTCATTGCAACTTGGGGAAGTCCTCCTATGGGTCCTGGCTTCCTTAGAGAGTTGTGCTACAATTAAAAAAAAAATTACCTTCAAATTCCAGGGAAGAGACTCTCTATTTGAAAACTTATGTCCCAGGAGGTAGCTAATAAGTATGCATATAATTAAAAGAGAACCAGTTTACAACCAGATTCTTCCCAGGCCTTAGCTCTTAATAATGTATTCTGTTTGCATCATGATGACTCATACAATGGGATTTGTCTACAAAATGACATCCAGGACTATTTCTTTCTTTTCTTTCATTTTTTAAAATAAAATCTTCACATGCAAGTCTGGCTTTCCTGCTTTCCTTCCTGTAGGAAGTGCATCCTTCTGTATCTACCTAGATTCCATGCCTGAAGAGTATAAGAAAACCTTGTCTACATGTTGAGACATCAAACGCCACAAGCTACTGCTAGAAAACTGCTAATTAAGAAAAACTAAATGTATTAAGATTTACTGCACTAAGGGAGAATATCATCTTAATTTTTTAGATCTTAATAAGAAATTTATTTTTAGAAGGGTCAATTGACTGAGTTAATTTGCTCAGCCCTAGCAATAATGTGTTATGATTTAAGATTCTGTGATTGTTTTAAAGATGCATTAGGTAATATATGTAGTCTATTATATAGATTTAATTCCATAGTATGATAAGAAATACATATAGATAGTAAAATGTTTACTATGGCATAATAACTTAACATATTAATCATCTCACATTGTTATCCTTTTTATGTTTTTGTGACAAATATAGCTAAAATCTAATTCATTTATTATGTCTCTGATATACAAAAAACTTTATTACCTTTAGTCCTCCTTTTGTGCAATAGGTCTCTTCATCCTACATATCTTCTACTTTGTTTTCTCTGACCTACATCTTCTCATTTCTTAGCCAATCCCCAGCCCTGGTAAACCACTATTTTATTTTCTATCTTTGCATATTTGAATTTTTTCAGATTCCACATACAACTGAGATCATGCAACACTTTTCTTTCTGTGTCTGGCTTGTTCCATGAAGCGTAATATCCTCCAGACTCATCCATGTTGTGGTAAATGGCAAGCTCTCATTCTTTGTTAAGACTGAATAATATTCCATTATGTACAAGGGGAAACCACAAAAAACCCATAATTTATTTTTTAAAATTGTGTATTTATTCTTACATATTTAAACTTCAGTCACTTTCAAAGGGCTCTTCTTTTGAGACACTTTTTTTATTTGAGACATCTATTGAGACACTTTTTCCACTGCTCAAAACAGTTTTCAAACTCATCAATTTTGATGTCTTTTAGTGCTCCTGCCATTTTTTTTGTCTCACCTTTTCCACATCGGCAAAACATTTCCCTTTGAGGAAATTTTTCATCCCGGGAAACAAAAAAATGTCACTCAGAACGAGATTGAGTGAATAGGGAGGACACAGGGGTCATGCTGTTTTTGGTAAAAAAAACAAAACAAAAAAACTGCTGCGCACTCAATGCAGTGTGGGCAGGTGTACTTGTAAATCAGCCATCGTGAAATGTGCAAATGCATTGAAAAAAAATCTTCAAAAAAAAAATTAACTGAAGCTGAACACAGCCATTCACAACAATGCCAGCTGGCACACTGATGCTGATGACTATATATATTCATTCAGTTTCTTTATCCATTCATCTGTCGATGGATGGACATTTAGGTTCTTTCCATATCTTGCCTATTTCGAGTAATGATACAGTAAACATGGGTGTGCACATATATTTACAAGGTGGTGATTTTATTTTCTTTGAATATAAGTCTGAAAGAGGATTGCTGGGTCATATGGTAGAGTCTAGCACTATCTTGATTGAGATTCCACAATGCTTGCACTGAGGAAATCAAAATTTGAGTATTTATAGGCCTTTGAGTTCTGTGTTCGGGTGGTTTAAGGCAGATATTTCTCTCATGAAGTACTTGAGAAGGCAAGGTTAGCACAGAAAACTTTTGATGGAACTATAAATGTTGCACATACATCACCAGTTCAGAAGGAAAGAAAATCTTTCGGTAAAGTGTGAAGATAAATGCTGATACAACTCGCTAGGACTGAGAATAGATTACGGTGTGTTTAATGGAGAGGCTGGAGTATAGCAACTGGGACTGATAGCTCCAGGAAAGGCACGGAGGTTAAAACTATGTTGACATATTCATGAATTCCAAGGTAATTTATCTGTATGGAGCAGAGGTTAAATTTTGGAGAGCTATGTTAAATGAAGTTGAGTCACTGATAAATCATATAATACAAAGTCTCAAATTCTAAAGAGGTTAGTTTGGATTGGTAAGATTACCTACAAGGAATTGGAAATTTATGTCAATTGAAATTTGTCTCATCTAGAAAGCTCTGAGTCTAGAATGATGGTGATGAATGGGAAAGTTCAAGGGAAAAATCTGTATCCAGTATAAGGAAACTGTAGAAATTACTGACAAGTTCAGAGCATAAGAGTAATATGATATGAATAATATTTTGGAAGTTGATTAGTATGGCAGCAGAATGGATTAATGAGTCAATACTCATAAGGTATTTAAAAGAGTACCTGTTACAAAGCATGAGTAATAGTAACAACAATAAAATAATAATAGTAATATTAATTATTTTTGGAAGGAGAACAGACAGGAAGCAAGAAGAGCAGTTAGTAGGCCATTGTATTAATGTATATATAAGGTAATGATGTTTTCCCTAGGCCATAGACAACAAGAAAAAGTCAATCAAGTGCCAAGACAAGACAAATTAGCAAGTCAGAGAAAATCTTTTCTTTGCCCACCATTGCATTTATTGTTAACCTTAGGCCTTACTATTCAATATGTGACATAGTAGTAGTCTCATATTGAATGGTCTCACACAAGAACTTGTTATTCAAGTTCTCTGTCTCAGGCCCCACTCAGAATTGCAAAATTAAAATCTGCATTTTAATAATTTCTCCACATGATTCTGTGTCTCTAATTAACAAACGATCTATTTTCAAATTCAAATGTAGTCTGGAGAAAATGTATTTTTCTTTACAGAAAGTTGATTGGCTTCATTCCTTTGAGATATTGGATGTACAGAGCCCAAACCCTTGACATTTCCTAAGCAATTTCAGAAAAGGTAATATATACACCCTTCTACTCTTCTATTAATAAGAACATTTAAAAACTAATTATAAGTCTAATATTCTCCAAAACCTTACCTTCTTATATTTATTTACTCATTTATTAAATATATTTTTTAAATTATTCAAAAGAGTTTTCTTGTAAATAATTTGTTCAGTACATTTTTAGTCTCTGGACTTTTTGAGAATTTGATAAAAAATCTATTCAATTTCTTGGCAGAAAAATGCACATAAACACATGTTGGCAAGTTTTTTGCACAACTTATTTCTGCATTGGAAATGTATTTCCTTCATATATATCAACCATAAAAATTTTCACAAATATTATGTTTCTTTTTTAATGTAAGAATAAATGCCTTCTTCCTCAAATGGAGTGGATAAACCCAAACTGTACAAAATGAACAGAATATAAACTATTTTGTGGCTCAGAAGTAAATTTCAACGAGATGCCAACTTTGACACCCAGCTGATCCTGACTTTTTGTTTTGATACCAACAAATGCTGGAAACTCTGACTCATGAAGATAAGGATAAGCAAAGTATTTGAGTTCTCATGGCTCACATTGCAGATGGAAGTAGGCTTCCTTCAAGGAACAAGATAATTCTTTAAAACCCTTAAGGTTGAATTCATGTGTCAGTATTTTCCTACTTTGTTCTGAAGTCAGTTAGGTAATTTAGGGTTGGTCTGCACCATTGTTGTTATCTATATCAAAATGAGAGAAGTCATGAATTTTTTTTTTATAAATCTAAAAATTTGAAGTTATTTAACTATAACTGCTGGAAGTTCTTTTTAGGTAATGGTGATTTCTGATTGCTGAGTAATTGAAGGGGAAAAAAACCATATCTCTACTCTTGCCTATAATGAATAGAAGTGCTTTCTCAAATATTTGAAAGTTTTCCTTCCATAGTAAAAATTTAAGTTGTCTAAGATCATAATTTTGTCTTATTTGTTGCTTTCTGCTCTGCTTCACTGCTATAACCATTACAATGATTTCCTGATTATATACTGACATTTTTGCTTTATCCATAAGGTCAAATACACCTCAAAATTCTCTCTCTCTCTCTCTCAAAAAAAAAGACAAATGTACTTAAAGTTCATTCAAGTGTTTTAAGAATTCTTCTGGTAGGTCAAATAATTTCAGCACAGTAATAATATTCACAGTCTAATATAATTTATTTAAAGTTGTCTTAAATGCTGATGATTTAAGATCTGAGGCTGGTAAAGATTACGGTTTGTGAGGCAACAAGTCACAATTTCTTTTTTTTTTTTTTTGAGTTGGAGTTTCACTCTATTGCCCAGACTAGAGTGCAGTGGCCGCTCCCAACCACCGCAGTCTCGACCTGCTGGGCTCTGGCGATCCTTCTGCCTCAGCCTTCCGATTAGCTGGAATTACAGGCATGTGCTACCACGCCCAGCTGATTTTTTGATTTATTGTAGAGATGAGGTCTCGCTGCCCAGGCAGGTCTCGAACCCGCGGGCTCAGGCAATTCACTCACCTCAGCCTCCCAAAGGCGCGGGATTACAGGCTGAGCCACCGAGCCTGGCACCACAATTTCTTTAAATCACACAATGTGACTCTAGAAAGCAATGAATAGCAATAAACACTCTTCACTAAAGTACCAAACCTATATGTTTTACACAGAAATCATTGCATTTTGTGAAAACGTGTGATCCCTTGGGGTATCTTGGTTTAATTTAGAAAAATTCACTTGGAGGGGGAACTACAGTGTCCCATAGTATCCAACAGGCTACTAGAGGGAGTCAGGAAATGCCCTTTCTTGCGTGACTCAGAGATAAACATTTCCTTAAGAATTTGTGACCGCCTACATCCTACTATCTCCTGTCTCCCCTCAATTCCCTGGATTTGCAAACTCCACTCAGTTACATACATGAAGAAAAGGCTTTTAATGCTATTTTATTTGGTTCCCTTATTTCATACTTTAATAATTCAAAATTGACCTTAAGATTTGATGAAACAAATTGCCTAAGGTTTACATATGGGTAAGACTGGATCTTGTCAAGATAATATAGGAGGAATAATAAAATAAATTGGTAAAACCAAAGAAAGAGCAAGGAAGGTCACATAGCCTTATCTGTTCTTTACTACCTTGAGAAATTCAGGCAAAGAAAAGGAAAGGGCTACGGAAACACAAGCAAACAAAAAGAAAAGCTACGCTGCTCAGTTGAACATTTGAGTATCCTTATAATAGCAGCTGCTACAAACTTATTTCTCTAGACAGTAATAAGATTTTCTATTCAACAGTTTTCCTTGTGAAAGAAACATTTTACTCCATGTCAGTTACTGTTAATCTCCAAAGCAGTTCACTAAATAGAAAGTCATCCATTATTTATTGAGTTTATTTTATTTATTGTATTTAATTGTGTGATTTTTGAATGATTATCCTTTGTCAGATGCTGTGCTAAGCATGGGACATACATTATCTCATTTAATGCTTATAATGATTCTTAACATAGTTTATATAATATTATTTTCATTTCATAAATGAAGAAAATGGAGCTCAGAAAAAACAGGTAATATACAGGCCAGGGTAAGATTTCGTTCTAGATCTATTTTACTTCATATTTTTTATTCCTTTCTGCTACACTTCACTGCCTCCCGTGGAATCATCTGTATGCATATGTCAGACTAAAACCAGGAGCAAGCTACCTTTATCAGAGAAACCTGCATTTCCATTCAATGTAAAGTATTTTTTTAGCAAAATTTCTATAGTTGCTCTAAAATATCTGGTGTCTCTAAGATTTCTCCAGACTACTGAAGTATTGTTTAAAACTCAAATAAATTTGCAGCCACTCATGCTGGAGTTGCCCATATGAGAAACAGCTAGATGATATATCACTTTCTGTGATTTAAAATATTTGTACTTGTGATTTCCAGCTGAGCTTACATGGTTTGATTTTCCTTGACACAGTCTTTTATGATGTGTGATTCCTCCTTTTATGATGTTGACAGTCAAGAAACCTCTCATCCGGCCTTACTTTAAGCTGCTGTGGAGATGTGATATTTTTGAGGTCCTCCAAACACTTTCCTCAACGTGAACATCATGAATGTCAATTTATCAAGGTTTTTGGATTGAGACAGTATTGGATGAAAAATAATAATTTTATGTTCATCGTTACTAAGCACTTTATGGCTATTTAAAAGAAGCAGTGTTAAAAACCAAAGTATCAGTATCCTTCACGCTTCACAAACCAGCCTAGGCTCTATGTTAGCATCATCCCTGTGTGACTGATTATCCAAATAATTCCCTATTATTCTTCAACAAGGCAGAAATCAGATAACCTGGTAGTAATTTTAGAGAATGATTCTACTCAGACGAAGGTAAATTTGTCTCACTACCTATAGAATAAATATTTCATTAAGGAATCATGTCTTCTGTAAAATTGAGATAATCCAGAAAAAATGGTGTCTACCAGAAGAGGCATCCTTCTGTATTTAGTTACAAACCTGTCCAACAAGGAGACTCAACTAATACAATTTTCCTGAAGTACACTTTTAACAAGTTTACTTTCTACAATCAAATCACAGAAACTTCCTTTGATAAAGAAGGTGTTCTTGTTTATTTGTCAAAGTGTTCTTTCTGTCAAAATTATTTTACTACTTTAATTTTTCATTGCTTCAATAAGTTCCTCATGCCCCCTAGGGAAAATCTACCCAAGCTTGTTAGTTGACGTCAGAACTTCAATACAAACGCTCCCTTTTGTCCACAGGAGAAATAATGGACCCTGGAGCACCACAGCTAGGTCCACACATTAAATCCGTTTACCAAGACGGTCATTATTCTGTAATTCTCTCTGCTAATTTTGTGTGGGAACAAAGCCTCTTGGCTCCCTGATGCTAATGAGCTTAGGGCATTTCCCTTGTTTCGGGTCCAAGGCAGGGATTTTTCTTATTTTCCTTTCCTGTCACCTTCAGGTGAGCTAATCAGCTCTAAGCAGTCATTGCATTTGAAGCCTGTGAGTTTCCAGCTTCCCTTCTTAGTGTTTCCATCTTTAGCCAGGGCCCTTTTCTTTCCCAAGTCATTTTTGGCTCGTATTTCCTTTGTATTTGGCCTTCCGTGTGGATGCCTGATAGCTTTCCTCCTGGAAACGCTCTGCAGGGATTTCTCTTTGTTTTCTGAACATGACTTTTAATTACACTTGGATTATTTGGCCATCAGCAGCAATGTAAAGCCTGAGTTAGTGCCATCTGACAGCATTAGAGAAGGGGGTGGCTATTGGCTAGAAAGGTAGCCTTTGCTTCTCGGTCTGAAATGGGCCATCTTTAAAAGGACAGGGCGATGGAGATGGAAATGGATCACTCCCACATCTGATCCAGCTCTGCCCATAGCATAAGATTTCCATTCACTTGGCTTGACAGGAACAGACTTTAAACTATTAACATTATTTAGTTTTGTTTTCACCCCTCACTGTTCCATCTCTATTTTTAAACATTACAATGGAAAATGTGTACATGTGATTGTAAATGGCAGTTTGAATTCATGATACTTTTTCTGGTGAATATGGAAGTTTATATGCTTTATTCATTTATTGAATTTCATTGACATTTGGTATGATGTGACCTTAAAAAGTTGCCCAAGTTGTCTTGGCAACTATTTTGTTGAATAGTTACACTGTCTTATCCCAATCATCTTAGAAGATTCTTTGGATTTTTGCATAGTCCTAAGAGTTCTTACATACTAGCACATTAGCTTGATACCAACAGATATTTAGAAGATATTTATTAATTGGTCAATGATAAAGATCATTGAGAGCAACACATGAATAAGAATGATTCTAATATACTCAAGTTTAAAATATAGTATCACAGTCTTTAGAAGATACTTATTAAAAAAATAATGCATTAGTCTGAGAATGTTTTTAACAAATTTTTTACTTCTTTTTTTTTAACTAGGCAAAATTCAAGAGTGGTCTTATTCATTAGTAGAGAAGTACAGAGAAAATTATCAAACTATCAAAACTTGCCATTTCATGATTACATGTAGCTTTCAGAATTATAGTTTAAACATATTTTTATTTGACAAGACATATTTTGCTTTCTTTTGAAATACCTCTGTGTCACTTAGAACCAAGTCTTAATGCATTTCTTACTCATTTTATGGAAACATTTATTTCTAGTTCCTATTACAATAAACTGTATAAGAAGAAGAAAATGTATGCAAATGTGGCTGGATTTTTAAAAGTTCCTCAGCATGTATTTTTTAAATGTAACATAAATTTTTATTCAATTAATTGTATAAGATGACAATTTATTTCTCTGGTATTTGAAAAGATATCTCACAGTCCCTTAGGAAATCCATACTCACCAAACAAAAGCAGTACAATGTCACAATCCTGGAATAGATTGCACACATAACAAGGAGAAGTAAAGGCAAACACATTTCTTTGATTTCCCTGTAGACCGTAGACATTTCTGGTCATGGCATTTAAAAGGAGCAACCCAATGGAAAATGTTTTTCTTGCAAAACTCAAATATCTAATACTAACATTTACCTGGACCTGGATTCACCTTTGTAAGCTGTAACTGACTGATCTTATAAACTTGGAAAGTACCAAACAAGTGCATGCGATTTCTGCCTAAACACCATTTTTCTCCCTATCTCTCTAGGTAGTCTGTGCCAAGATCTCTTGTTGAGTGAAGTCTAACATGCCAGAGAAGCCAAGAGGATTGTCCACCTTAGTGCTAATATTTCGACTAGAAAAGAAAAGTTCCCATGTAGTAAATAAACAAATACTAGTCATATCACTGTCAGTACAGAATACAAACTGGGTTACAAGGTTGTCATTATAACCCTCCTATATGCAAAAAGCCAGGCTGACCTTGTTTGTTAGTTCATTCCACAAACTGGTATTGAATACCCAACACATACTAAAAGCTGGTGACAGAAAAATGGATAAAATACATTCTCTTCTGTCAAGGTTTTTACTGTTGGGGGGGAAACAAACAAAAATATTCTTGAAACATTGTGAAAATAAATAGCTGTTATGTTTAGAAAATATAGAAAAATGCAGTGCAGACTGCTGTCAATATCAATCAGAACTAATTTTCTAATCATATCCTAGGGAAAATCATGCTCATTTTAATTTCAAAGGATAAGGAGAAATAAGTCATGTGCAGTTTGTATATATGTAGCTGAGGAGGGGAAGGTCACAGAGACCGAGAGAAGATCAGAAGCAAAGATACAAAACTTAAAAAGCACATGCTGCATTTAGCAACAAACAAGCAAATTCGTGTTGCTGGAACCTCAACTATAAAACGAGTACTGAGAGATGCTGCTAGACAGATAGGACCAGTCACGGAGAGCTGTGTAAACCGCTATAAATGTTATCCTGAAGGTTATTTAGAGTAAGGAAAGGTCTTCAGTGAGGGGAATGAATAATCAGATTTGTTTCTTAGGAATAATTCTTTAGTGGTTATGTGGAGTGTTTTGGCTGGTGGAACAAGATCAGAGCTGTTGAGAACCCTTAGAGACAGTTGCCAAAATCCAAGTGTGATGAAGATAGTGAACCTAAACTCCAGAAAACTTAGAGATGAAGAGACAAAATGGAGAGCCATAAGGGAAGTAAAACCAATGAAAAATGCACTTAGATGACGGCATAAGGGAGAAATCAGAATGAAGTTCTAAGTGTCTCTGTCTAGCCTGAGGACAGAATAGATATTAGTGATACAGGTGCAATGTGTTAGGTGCCTCACTTTTAAATCTCTACCCAAATAATTCATATATGTAGATAAAATGCTTTATTAAAAGGTGGCAGTTGGGTTAGGACTTCAAGAATAAACACTGTGTTAATTGATGGAGACCACAAAGTATTTAGACTGATGTAATTAGACCAGATTAGTGGGAGATTGGAATCTCTGTGCAGTCATAGTGAGAGAGCACAGGAGTGGTGACCTTAAATGAAAAGTCGTGGAAAAACTGCTATTAATAGTTTTTAGTCTGTAGGTAAGAAAGTGATTGTTATTTTTGTTTCGATCATTTTTTTTCCTGATCAGCAGGAGAAATACAATGGAAGAGAAGTACCTTAGGAAAACTGATCATGAAATGTTTGAGAGACTGGACGGCTGAGGAGAATGAAGACAGGAAGTTTAGTTAGAAAACTATTGTGAACCGGGCTCGGTGGCTCAGCCTGTAATCCCGCATTTGGGAGGCTGAGGTGAGTGGATTACCTGAGCCCGTGGGTTCGAGACCCACCTGGGCAGGCGAGACCACATCTCTACAGTAAATCAAAAAATTAGCCGGGCGTGGTAGTGCGCGCCTATAGTTCCAGCTGCTTGGAAGGCTGAGGCGGAAGGATCGCCGGAGCCCAGCAGGTCAAGGCTGCGGTGGCTGGGAGCAGCCACTGCACTCCAGAATGGGCGACAGAGTGAGACTCCAACTCAAAAAAAAAAAAAAAAAAAAGAAAAAGAAAAAGAAAAAGAAAAGAAAAAGAAAACTATTGTGAAGTAATAAAAATATGAGACAAGACAATGGGATAAGGGGGCCTAAACATAGGGGCTGTGACAGAACTAGCATTGAGGAGTAGGCAGAACTAGTGTTAAGAAACTGTGTTTGTTTAGTGGTTGAAATGAACCTCTCTCCTCTCTCTCTCTCTCTCTCTCTCTCTCTCTCTCTCTCTCTTTCTGTCTGTATGTGATTTCTCCTATAACATTCAAGCTATATTTGGGTGGGGTTGTGAAGGATAGCAATTTTATCATAAGACCCAAGGGTAAACAAAATGTTGACTACATTCCAATAACAGACACACTGATTATTCCTTTACAATGATATTGGCTACCCAGGTTTGTAAGATACTTGAAAACTCTTAACCTAGAAGACTCAGAGATGTCTAAAACACCTTTCTATACCAGTGTTATATTTTATATTCTATTTATTTTACTTGTGGAAACAATAGCATGATACCAATAAAGGGGCTTTTAAAAAGAAAAGCAGTTCTTCCAAAATCTTATTTTATAAAAAGTATTATTTTTATTTTTTTCGTTTTTTTGTTCCAGACATATTTTTTTTTACAAATTCCTATACCTATTGCACATACAGGCTATTTTTCTACTTTCTCACGTATGTGTGCATTCTATATAGGCCTGGTATTGCTGCAGCCCTCATGATTACCATTTCCATTGTCTGCATACTATTCAATATATCAATATCATAATGCTCATCACCATTCTCTCAATGATAAATATTTTAGCTGCATTCTAAAATGCCTGCATCGTAGGCAATGTATTAGCAGATGTATTTATATGTGTGTAGTCCTTTCTTTCTTTTAGAACCTATAGTCATTAGAAATTAAATGCAAGATATAAATACAAGTCACATATTTAACATTAAATTTCCTTTAGTATTCTGATGTTAACAGCTATGCTTAAAAATAAAAAGACAGGTGAAGTTAACTCCAATGGCATATTTTATGTGATCCAATATAGTAAAAATATTTCATTTCCAAAATAAAAATTAATAAATTTATATTTTGCCTTCTCTTTATATATTGTCTAAAATTCAGTATATATTTTATACTTACAGCACATCTCAGTAGACTAGTCAAATTTTAAGTGCTCTGTAAGGCTTATGGCTACTGTTTTGGACAGTAGTTTCAGTATATTTCCTAAAAACAAATTCCTCATAGTCATGGGATTGCTAGTTTGAAGTTGAACAAATTTAAGGCTTTGCTTCATTAGTTATTCACTTGCTCAAGTAAGTGTATTGCCTTATGCTGCATTTTTCGTTTAGCTAGCTATTTATTCAATACTTACTATATACTGATCCTGAGCCAGATGTTACAGAAAGTGTCTTATGAGACAAAATTTTGCCATTCAAATCTAATATAAAATAATACTGGAAGGAAGTTTGAGGTGCAATTACCTTATTTCAGAATCAAATGAAACCAAGTTTTATATCATAAAAATAAGTACCTTTATTCATTTAAAATTCACATTTCTTAACAAAAATGGTTTAAGGAATATATCTATAGTTGTTTAAACTACTTTTATATAAACTCATCTTCTTAAATGTTAATTGACAGTACCCCATGACCACAATCAAAAAAAGAAAAGAAAACTGTGTCTATATAAACATAAGAGAAAACTCTTGAGTGTGGCCAATCTGGATAATTCCATTCCACTCTTAACAAAACCTTTGTCTCCCTCCTGCTTCTACAGATGAATGATGTCTATGATTCCCTCACCAGCAAATATCACTTTGTTCAGGTAGATATATTCAAACCTCACATATCTGGGTTTGTTCCACTCCACAGGGGTGAATTGCCAATTCTATCATAGCAGCTTGTGCTTGAATTTTCGGCTATAATTGTTCACATTCTTGCAGTACTTGTGCTACGAGGGCAATAGCATCAACAAACAGAAGGATTTGCAGTTTCTCTCCATCTACTGGGAAGCCGCCTTCCTAATCAATTCTCCTCAGCAAATGCTCCAGGACAGTGGAAAATTCCTTGGGTGAGAGATAATACCACCCAAGGGAAAATGCATTTATAATTGATGTGGTAAAAAGCTGTCAGACAGACATGGGTTTTCTCAACCATTTTTGTAAACACTGTTAGCATCCCTGACTACAACAGCAGAAGTCTACAATCTCTCTACCTCTGGGTAGAAAATTGTATGTAGCAAGGAAATGCCCATGTACTAGATCTTGTGGTTATGTCTACTAGAGTCTCCCAAAACTAAACAATCATTATAGTAACTCTTGGTTTATGTCTCCCTAACCATATTAAAAAAAATTATTTTAATAAAGTGTTTGTCTTACTACTGAGCATGTTGCCAAGAATGGGATAAAGAGGAGGGAAATTATATGAGAGAAACTCCATCAAAAGTTGGGGCTGCCCTCTCTTAAACAGGCTTAGAAATCATGAGAAAAAGTACATGATTTCCCCATATTTTGGGGCTATAAAAGATTTCAGAGGTCTGTGTATCACATAAAGCCAGGCATAATTCCCAATTGGCAAAGTTTAGTAGAGGAAACAAACTTAATTATTTCAGCTATCAGGTGTGACGGTATCAACTACATACGTGGAATTATACCTTTATTCTTACCTCACTTGTGGTTGTTTACAGGAAACTATAAAAAATGCATTTTATTGCAATTGTATAATCTCAAAAGTGAAGAAAAATGACCTATGTACTGCAGTACTGGGAAAAGCTTAGGCAGAATTCACAATGGTTTTTACCTTTCCCAGGGTATCAGATTTTGAATGATTGTGTAATTCTACATCTGTGAGTATAATAATAATTAACACAGATGCACTTACTCATACACACACAATATTCAAGGTCATAATTGAGGCTGAATATTGGCTCTTTACCCATGTTTTGATTTTGAGAAGACAATTTAGTCAGTCTGATTCTTCTCTCTTCACCTGAAATATGGGTCTAATTTTATCTACTTCTCAAGGGTGTGGAGAAATTTAACAATGATAGGCAGGTAAAGTCCTTTATATAGAGCAGGCATTTAGTACACAGTGGCATTGAAACAATACTGTGTTCGTGGTAAATTACAGAAAGACTCACTGTAGCTTATTCACAGTGGTTTATTGTTATTTAATTACAGGATTTGAATGAGGTGTCTCATCAACCATCCTGAGTAACTTCATGGGAGTTTCCTTCCCAAAGTTTCCTGCTGGATTAAAATTCAGCCTATTGGTTTTAGTTTGAACAAAGGACTGGCTGGAGTCTTTGAAGGATTAAGTTGAGATTTTGACCTTCTACTGTAACTCTGTTACTCACTTGTCTCTTATTTTTAATTGTGTGCTATTTTTACTTTTTCTTAAATTAATGCCTATCTTTTAAATGCAAAACAGAGAGCATAGAACCCTGAAGATTATTTGAAAATCATGACTAAAAGCGATACTTTCCTTTTCATAGTTAACTCGCTTGCGTTCTTTCTGAAATAGATCTGATGATCTTCCTCTCCTGGCAAAGGAAAGAGCCTTTACTCCTGACTTCAGGTGGCAAGAAGAATGAGAGGTTTATGTCAGAGTTAAAAAGCCGTTGTTTGGCTAAATTTGGAGATCCACAGACCCAGAGACAGCATAGTGTATTAGTAAGAGCACAGATCGTGGAACCACACAGTTAGGGTTTGAACCCAACCCTGCTACTCACTAGCTGCATGATTTTGAGTAACTAACATTGATGTGCCTCAGTTTCTTTATTTGAAATGTCTGGGGTACAGAAAGTAAGATATATTCAAAAGACGCAATTTAAGAGAGCTAAATAAAAGAAATACAAGTTGTGAGCAGGCTTAAGGAAAATTAATAAGGAGTAGCAAAGTACTCTGACAATAAACACATTTTATCCCTCCTTGGTTTAAAGGGGCAAGAAGAAAGTGATAAATAGAATCTTAGGAGAGTTATGGTAGGAGGAGAATTGCCATGGAAGTTGTAGATGTTGGTAGACACAATTTCCCAGTGTCAAATCACAGGCTGGTAGGAAGAAAGTTGATGAAGTAAAGCATTGACTTTTCTTTCTTCCCACTCTCTAGTACATTATTGATATCTCCGACTTGTGAGCCAGAGAGCCAGCAGCCTGCTTGGTGAGGCCAGGCTCTTGGGGCCTGAAGCAGGTAAAGAATGGGGGAGACTGGATGTGGAATGGCTAAGGGAGAATATTCAGCACAGAAATAGTACCTACCTGATGCAGCTCTTTATGAAAATTAAATCAGTTAATATTTTCTTTTAAAAATTATTCATTTTTATTTTTTATTTTAAATATGTGGGGTACAACTCAGGGCTAGGTTTACAAATGGTCATTGTGTAGGTAAAGTTTGAGCCTCAGTTTGGTCCTCACTTCACCTGGTTTGAGATCAGGTAACCCCCTCCCCTGGCAGTTTCTGACTATTGCCAATCCCTTTCTTATAGTATTATGATAATTTTTCGGGGTCCGCTTATGAGTGAAAACATGTGGTACTCAATTCTTTGTTTCTGTGATAGATCACTCAGTATTACAGACTCTAAGTCCATCCAAGTTGCTGCAAAGGACAACATTTTGTCCATCTTTATGACTGTATAGTATTCCACTGTGTATATGTACCACATTTTAAAAATCGAGTTCTCTTTTGATGGGCAGCACAGTTGGTTCCTTGTTTTTGCTGTTGTGAATAATGCTGCAATAAACATGTGTGTGCAGGTATCTTTTTTGTAAAATGATTTGAGTTCCTCAAGGTATATTTCCAGAAGGGGGATTGCAGGGTCGTATGGAAGGTCAAATTTTAGGTCTTTTAGGAATCACCAAACTGTTTTTTACAGAGGTGTTACTAGTTTACATTCACACCAACAAACCTTTTCCTCGCATCCTCTCCAGTATCTGTTGTTTTCTGAGTTATTGATGATGACCATCCTAACTGGAGTTAGGTGTTTTCTCAGTGTGGTTTTACTTTGTATTTCTTTGATGATAAGTGAGGCTGAGCATTTTTTCATGTATCTGTTGACTGCTTGTATGTCTTCTTTTGAGAAGTGTCTATTCACGTCTTTTGCCCACTTTTTAATGGGGCTGTTTGCTTTTTCTTTTTGGCACATTTGAGTTCCTTGTAGATCGTGGATGCTAGGCCTTTGTCAGATATAAGTTGGCAAATATTTTTTTCCCATTCTGTGGGTTGTCTACCCACTCTCTTGATGGTTTCTTTTGCTTTGTAGAAGCTTTTCAGTTTGATGAGGTCCTACTTATCTATATTATCTCTTATGGCATGGGAATTTGGGATTTTTGATAAGGAATTGGTTGCCAGGTCCAATATAGTTAATATTTTCAAAGTGCTGGGAATGGTACCTAGCATACAGTAAGCATTATGTAAGTTTTTTTTTTTTTACAAAAACCTTTACTATTTTAATAATGGTCACCTCCATAAGTTTTTAGACTCAAAGACAGCTCAAGCTTCTACAAGAACATGATTGTCTCATCTTTATAGTGACTTGTAATATTTGTAATGAGATTTAGAGACAAGAAGATAAAGTCTCTGAGACACCGAGATATGTCAATAGACCTTAGGAAGAAATAAGATGCCTGTTAGATCAAACATTTCATCCAGTACTACATGGGCTATTTAAGCTTGATTATTATTTTTTAATAGCAGGTACTCACCTTCACAGATAAAACTATAGTAAGAATGAGTAGAAGAAAAAGAGAAGAGACATACAGAGATTGCCAGGCTTGATGCCTCGGGTTATAAGGAGAGCAAGATCCTAGTGGAGACAGATCAACTTTGATTAACATGACATTAATAAGAAGTATGTGTGCAAGGTTAGATCTGCACTAATTAATCAGTTTCAATTAAGCGTGTACTTTATTCAGGCAATACGCTGCATGGGTGAAACATATGTCAATACCTCAGACATAGTCCCAGACTTTCTACAAGGTGAGAGAGGGCCAAACCTCAAAGCTTAGGAAACATGACAGCAGTGGCCATAGCTCAGAGAGCACATGACCACACGAGAGTTTAGTAAAGCAATGGCCTAGTCTCAGACTTTCCAGTGTTATTTTGGTGAGTAGAAAACACAGATCGAAAACTAACCATATGGGTAGACATAAGGCAGGTGCAACTAACCTTCACATTAGTGTTAATGTTAATAGGTGCTACATGATTTTGGTAGCTTCAGTGTCACCTCAGAGCAATGGATTTGAAAAAGTCTTCATAGAAGACATAGATTTGGGCAGAATTTTGGGTTGAGGATAGTTTTATAGGCAGAAAAGAGATGGGAAGGAATTTTACTGGAGTTGACAGGTAGTGGACTATCATTTGTCGAGTCTGGAAAATACATACAAAGGAGCACATATACTAGTCTGGCAAAAAACACTGGGAGAGAAGACACAAACTGGGTCTGACATAGTAACACAAACCCAGAAAAAGGCACAAGGACAGGAATTTTGTCATTTCCTATTTTCTATTCAGCTAAAGTCATAGCTTGAGGAGCTGATTTCCATTTGGCTTTCAGATGTGGATACAAACACATTATTTCTGGACTACCTATATTTGAATCAATGACTAGCACAGACAAATCTATGCATGCTAACTGGCTCATATATGCTATGTATTTTCCGATTTGTTGTTCGGAATGTATTGATCCCTCTCAACCTTCTATCTACTCTCTGATAGACAAAGAAGTCAATGTAACTATATTAGAATTGATCTTGTATTACAAAAGCTGACCTCGAGCCAATACTAATGGATTAGGGATATAGAACCGAGGCTGGACACGAGTGCCTGTCAGTCCTGCATTGGGAATAGCATCGTTTGGAGTGATGAAGTGCAAGGCAAAAGAAGCCTGCAATCTTGTAGTCAATCAGCTCAGTTAATACAGATGGCACTTAGAGCCCATGAAGTCAATAGGCATGGGTGAGTGCTTGTGACTTGCTTCTCATTTTCTGGGAGTTGAAACTATTCCGATTAATAATATGAAATGGCAAAGCAAAACCACTCAGTGCCATTCTTTCTGTGGAGGATTATCTCAGTCTTCCACCCTCACTGTGCTTAGAAGTTGTAGAAGAAAGAATCGTTCATAATGAGATTACATACTGCCATTAAAGAAATTTTCACAAGACAAAGAGACCAAGAGAAAAATGAGCGGGGTGGGGGGACACAGACATCATAAAATAGAAAACTGAATGGAATGTAAAAATATGAAAATATGCTTGGTGTCATTAACAGACAGAGAAATGCAAAATTAACTTAAATTGTGTTACCAGTTTATACCCACAAAATGAATAAAATTAAAGCCTGAAAGTACCAAGTGCTGACAAGGTTTTGAAGTGATGAGAACCGTCTATACTGCTAGAGGAGTGTAAATTAGTACAGCGGCTTTGAAAGCAGTATGTCATTACCACACACAGTTAAAGATGGGTGAATTCTATGACCTATAAATTTAATTTTTAGGTATATACTCACAAGAAAGTAGTACATATGTATCACAAACTATGTACAAAAATGTACATAGTAGCCGGCTTCTTTTCAGAGCAAAGTGCTAGAATCAATTGAAAATTGTCCATTAGTAATAAAATCAATCAATAAATATTAGTGCATTCATATGCCACAATACTGTATAGTAGTGATGCTAAATGGGCATGAGCTACATCAATCAAAATAGACGAATCTCAAGCATACCGTGCCCATTGAAAACAATAAGTCACAAATTAACTTACATAATGTGTTTCCATTTAAATAAAAATTATAGTACACTAGACTAAGCAATAACATCGTTTTTGGATAATTAATATATGAATCAATTTTTTTTTGAAAAGCAGTGGAATGATGAATACAAAATTATGAGTTTTAGGAGAAAAAAGAGGGTTACATTCAGAAGTGAGCACACTTGGAGTAGCTTAGATATTGCTAAGGTTACATTTCTAATGTTGGGTCGTAGGTACATGTATTTCTTTTACATTAAAATGCAAACACATTCTCCTTCTCTCACATATACATATACACACATGTACATATTAATATATATATGTAATGCAGATAAAATTACATGTACATATATTCACTTTTCAATGTATAATATATTTAATAATAAAATAAATTTAAAAGAATGCCACTGACATTCTTTACTATAATCTGAAAAATGACCAATTTGGATGGGGTTTTTATTCGACTGAGGGGGTATCTTTGCACTCATTTCTTTGGATATGAGTTGTTCAGTTTCCACATAGAACAAACTGGAAAACAAGTTTTGCCTCCAGTTGTTTTTCCATTTGTCTTCTTCCCATCACTAAAATCTTCTTGAACTTTCCATTCTCACTGTCTCTTGAACTCACTGCATTCAAACTTTTCTATTCATTTTTCCACTCACTTTTTTTCCCTAATATCAATGACTTCCATTTAAAAGCTCAGTCGCTATCTCAGTCCTTCTCTAATGTAACATATCAGCTGTCGCTGATGCAATTTATCACATCATCTTTCTTAAAGCATTTTGCCTGGTCTCTGGGACATCTCTCAGCAATCCTTCTAAATTTTTGATCTACATTTGTAGCTTCCTTGGCTGATTTTTCTTCACTTTTGCAACATGTTAATTTTGGAGTGCCCCAGGTTTGGTCATGTAATCGCTTCGCTTCTCTATCTACACTTACTTTAGATACATTCTCTATCAGTCTCATTGTTTTAGATAAGCATCTTCATGCTGAAGGCTCTAACATTTTTCTCTCCAGCCAAGACCTTTCAGGAACTGCAGATTTATAATCAAGTACCTACTCAGTGTATCCATTTAGTTGTCTCCCAGTTACCTTAAACATATCATTTTCATAACACGGATTCAATTCCATTCACTCTTTTTGAGCTTGTCTCCAACAGGATTTGAAGATCAACTGTTTAAGCCAAAAATGCTTGATATAATCTTTCATTAATCTTTCTCACTCCCTCAGCATTCGACCCATCCTGTGCATCTTAACCTCAAAATCTATCCCTCAGATTATTATGTTTCACCATATTCATAGCTACCACCACAGTTCAAGCGTCTACAACCTCTTTCCTCAACTATGACAATAGACTCTTGTTTCTCCTATTTCCATATTTGCCTTCTTCAGTCTTTTTTTCACAGAGCAGCTAAACAGATCAAATGTTATGTTATCAAATGAGTCATTGGCATAAAACTTTTCTAATGTTTCCAATTATATTTTGATGCAAACTCAGGGGTCTTCACATGAACTCGATACCCTACATTTGGGCTTCTGGTAACTTCTGGTAACTCATTTACCACTGTCTACTCCTCATTCTGTTCCAACTTCCTTAACTTTTTTTCATTTCTTGGATTGTAGCAAGTGTGATCCTATTAAGATCTTTGCACCTGCAAATTTTTCTGTCTATGACAATCTTCCCCCAGATATTTTTAGGGTCATCTTCCTCTCTTCAGTCTGGATTCTTCCTAAATGCTATGCAGGTTTCCCTTGACCACCTTATTTAACAAAATGACTGTCTCTATCCTCCCATTCTGCTTAATTTTTCTTCAAATAACATATCCATTTCTTGACAAAACACTAGATGCCTTCATTTTTGTTTGTTTTTTTCTTATTATCTGTTTCTCCTAGAATCTAAAATTCATCCAAAGACTATTTTTGTTCATTGCTGTGTGATTGGCACTCAATAAATACTTATTGGGTGAAGAAATCTATGGATAAAGTGATTATATAGTTTAAAATTTGCTTTCCATATTTGATATCATCTTTTTCCTCTGTGCTTTTTTCCAGAGGAAGCTCAACACTTGTTCATACTTTCTAGCTAAATGTATGTATATTCTTGATAAATATTATTGGATGACTCTCTGGTTAAACAATTCTAATAAATTAACATTTAAGTGCTATTTTCTGTTGTTAAAATTATATTAAATGTTTCTTTTGTTTAATCTTTAAGCATCTGTGTTCTTAAATGTGACCTAAGTTAATAATTGAGATTTGGCCAGTAGAGATTGAATAGTTTCTGGTTAATCACTTGCCACTTAATTAGTTACTCAGCTCCATCTCATCACCACTATAAAAGTGTGTGATATGCAGAGTAAAATGCAGAGTGAGCTTGCGCTCCACAATGACCTGTATATATCTCTCCATATTACTTGTCCTGTCAGCCTTTTTAACTACAATTATTTTGAAGACTGAGGATTTGATAGAGGATAGATGTAAACCATTTTTAAAATTAGTTTTTTGATAGCTCCATTCTAAATGAGCTACAATCCTGTTAAAGTTGCAAGTCATACCCATTGCTGACTCATATCATTGCTGACTCTGAGTCATTTATTCTCTTATAGAGATGTGGTGAATAAGCTGACTCACGAAGGGTAAGGTGTCACAAAGTAAGGTAGGTTTTCAACATGTTCATTTGACAAGAACTATTGAAACACTACATATTATAAATTACAAATAGTTAACCTCACACTTGATTGACTGAACAGCCTCTGGATAAAGCAACATTTCTAAAAAACCCTGAGACTGAGTTACTGCCTCCAATATTGGAGTTACTGCCTCCAATATTGGAGTGTTTGACGCTGTGGATGATTATTTAATCTCTCCTCAATTTTTCTGGTCCTTCCCTTTATTCTAGTAATCAAGATCCTTAACGATCTCAGAAAGTGATTCTTTAAGACTTTGCTTGGCCGGGCACCGTGGTTCAGCCTATAATTCTAGCATTTTGGGAGACCAAGACGAGGGGTTGCCCGAGCCGGGGGTTCAAGATAAGCCTGGGTAACTTAGTGAGACCTTGTTTCTACAATACATAAAAAAATTAGTCAGGGTGGTGGTGCACACCTGTAATTCCAGCTACTTGGAATGCTGAGGTGGAAGGATCGCTAGAGCCCAGCAGGTTAACGCTGGGGTGACCGTGAGCGTGCCACTGCACTCTAGCCTGGGCAAAGAGTGAGACTCCAACTCAAAAAAACAAAAACAAAAAACAATTTTACTCTTCTCTCCTCCACAGGTCCTCTATTCCCACTTAAGTGATCCAACTGTCTTCTTTATAAAGATTGCTCCATCACACTATGAAGTCTTCACTAATGATATCCCCAACTGATCTGTCTGCATCTTCCTTCCCCTTTTCATACACACACACACACACACACACACACACACACACACACACACACACACATTTATTTCAAGTTCTACTTAATGGAAACGTCCTGCATAGATCCTTGCGGGTCTGCCAACACACACGAGCCATGTCATGCGTTTCATATATTTTACAGCTGATCAAACATATTATTTCTTTTATGTTAATTTTCTTTTTTGTTTTTAATTATTATTGCTTTTTTATTAATTATTATTTATTTGCCAAGATAAGAAGCATTACTGTAAGATAGCACATTTCTCATAAATAAATTTTCTGGCAATTAAAGCTTACCACGTTGATCAACAAAACATACTCACTTTTTAATACTTTGGATGGAATTCTTTTTTTTAAATAAATATTTTTTATTATGACATTGTGGGGTACAGTTAAGGGTTAGGTATACAAATATGCTTTGTTCAGGCACTCTTGTTGATAAGAGGTGACTCCCCATCCCCAGACAAATATTTACTACCATTAATCCCACCTTCCTTCCCCTCACCCTCCATAGTTTCCCACCACTGTCAGCCATTTTCTTATAATATTATGTTGGATGTTCAAGGTCCACTATATGATTGAGAACATGTGATACTCAGATCTTTGTTTCTGTGAGAGGTCACTTAGTATTATAGACTCTAGTTCCATTCAGGTTGCTGCGAAACTCATGATTTTGTTCTTTTTTATGGCTGCATAGTATTCCATCATGTATATGTACCACATTTTTTTATTCCAGTCCTCTTTTGATGGACAGCAAAGTTGCTTCCAGGAATCACCATACTGTTTTCCACAGAGGTTGCACTAGTTTGCACTCCCACCAACAGTGCAGAAGTGTTCCCTTTTCGCCACACCCTCTCCAGCAACTGTTATTTTTTGAGTTATTGATAATTGCCATTCTGACTGGAGTTAGGTGGTATCTCAATGTGGTTTTGATTTGGATCTCCCTGATGATTAGTGAGGTTGAACATTTCTTCATGAATCTGTTGGCTGCTCGGATGTCTTCCTTTGAGAAGTGTCTGTTCATAACTTTTGCCCACTTTATAATGGGGTTGTTTGTTGTTTTCTTTTCAGCACATTTGAGTTCCTTGTAGATCCAAGATGTTAAGCCTTTGTTAGACCTGGAGTTGGCAAATACTTTTTCCCAGTCTGTAGGCTGTCTCCCTGCTCTCTTGATGGTTTCTTTGGTTTTGCAGAAGCTTGTCAGTTTAATGAGGTCCCATTTGTCTATCTTCTTTCTTATGGCCTGTGGGTTCTGGGTTTTGTTCAGGAATTGGATGCCAGTTCGAGTTTCCATGACGGTACTTCCTCCATTTTCTAAGGTTCTTTTGTTTCAAGGTTTTACATTTAGGTCTCTGATCCATTTGGAGTTAATATTTGTGTATGGGGATAGACAGGGTCCTGTTTCAATCTTCTGCATGGTGATCAGCCAGTTTTCCCAGCATCCTTTACTGAATAGGTTCACTTCTCCCAAGTGGTAGGTGGTGGAGGCTTTGTCGAAGATGAGTTGGTTGAGAAATTGAGGTTTTGCTTCTGGAATCTCAATTCTATTCCATTGGTCTATATGCCTGTTCCTGTACCAATACCAAGCTGTTTTGATTATTGTAGCTTTATAGTAAAGTTTGAAGTCTGGTAATGTGATACCACCTGCTTTGTTTTTTTGCTGAGGATTGTTCTGAGTATTCTTGGTAGTTTGTGTTTTCATATGAATTCCTGAGTTGCTTTCTCTAGGTCTGAGAAGAAGGTTGCTGGTAATTTGATGGGTATAGCATTAAATCTGTAGATTGCCTTAGGTAGGATGGACATCTTCACAATGTTGATTCTTCCAATGCATGAGCATGGAATATTTTTCCACTTGTTTGTGTCATCTTTGATTTCTTTGAGCAGTGTTTTACAGTTTTCATTGTAAAGGTCTTTCACATCTCTGGTTAGGAAGAAGCCAAGGTATTTCATTTTTTTTGTGGCTGTTGTGAATGGAATTGTGGTTTTTATTTGGGTTTCTGTTTGCTTATTATTGGTGTAAAGAAATGCTATTGTCTTTTGCACATTTATTTTATATTCTGAGACTTTGCCAAAGGCCTTTATCAGTGTAAGGAGGGTTTTGACAGATTCTCTTGGGTTTTCAAGGTACACGATCATGTCATCTACAAAGAGAGATAACTTGACTTCCTCTTTTTCTATTTGGATACCTCTGATTGCCTTCTCTTCTCTGATTGCTCTAGACAGGACTTCAAATATTATACTGAACGGGAGGGGTGAGAGAGGGCATCCTTGTCTTGTTTCAGTTTTCAGGGGAAATGGTTCCTATTTTTGTCCATTTAGGAGTATGCTGGCTGTGGATTTCTCGTAGATGGCTTTTACTATTTTGAGGTATGTTCCCCGTATGCCTAGATGTTCAAGGGTTTTTATCAAGAAGGGGTGCTGAATTTTATCAAAAGCTTTTTCTGCATCTAATGATATAATCATGTGGTTTTTGTTTTGACATCTGTTGATGTATTTAATTACACTTATGGTTTTACGAATGTTGAATCAGCCTTGCATCACAAGGATGCAGTCTACTTAGTCATGATGGATGAATTTTGAGATGTGTTGTTAAATCCGGTTCGCTAGGATCTTGTTGAGAATTTTAGCATCTATGTTCATCAAAATATTGGCCTGTAGTTCTCGTTCTTTGTTGGATCCTTACCTGGCTTGGGTATCAATGTGATGTTAGTTTCGTAAAATGATTTGGGGAGAGTTCCATCTTTCTCAATAGCCTGGAATACCTTCAGCAGGATTGGCATAAGCTCCTCTTTAAATGTCTTGTAAAATTCTGCTGGAAAGTCATCTGGTCCAGGGCTTTTTTTGTAGGTAGTTTTCTTATTACATAGTCAATTTCCTTGATTGTTATTGGTCTATTTAAGGTCTCAATTTCTTCTTGTTTCAACCTAGGCAGGTTGTATGATGACAGAAAGTCCTCCATTTCCTTAAGGTCTTCAAGTTTGTTTCCAAACAAGTGTACATAGTAGTCTCTGATGATCTTTTGTATTTCTTCAGGATCAGATGTGACTTCATCTTTTGTGCTTCTGATTGTGTTTATTTGGGCTTTTTCTCTCTTTTTCTTGGTCAGTCTAGCTAGGGGACCATCAATCTTGTTTATCCTTTTGAAGAAACAGCTTTTTGTTTCATTGATTTTTTTGTATTATCTTTTTGTCTTCTCTGTCCTGGATTTGGGCTTTTATGTTGGTGATCTGGATTCTTCTGCTGAAATTAGGGTTTTTGTGGTCTTGCTTTTCCAGATTCCTTAGGTGGCTGTTAGGCTGTTAATTTGTGATCCTTCCATTTTTTTCATGTGTGTCTGCAGGGATATAAATTCCCCTCTTACTACAGCTTTCATGGCATCCCAGAGATTTTGGTAAGATGTTTCTTCATTTTCATTTGTTTCCAGGTATCTTTTAATTTCTGTTTTGATTTCATCATTGACCCAGGAGTTGTTTAGCATCATGCTGTTTAGTGTCCATATCTTTGTGGGCTTTGGGGGGGACCTTGTTGGTGTTAATGTTTATTTTTATTCCACTGTGGTCCGAGAAGGTGCATGGTAAAATTTCAGTCCTTTTAAATTTGTTTATGCTTGATTTATGGCCAAGTATGTGGTTGATCTTAGAGTACATTCCATGTGGTGATGAGTAGAATGTGTATTCTGTGGTCTTTGGATGGAAGGTTCAGTAGGTATCAATTAGGTTCATTTGATCAGGAGTCACATTGAGGTTTCAGATCTCGTTGCTGTTTTCTTGTCCTGATGATCTGTCTAGGGTTGTGAGTGGGATATTGAAGTCTCCAGCTATGATGGTATTGGAGTTGATATCTTTTTAGGTTACCTAGGAGCTGCTTTATTAAAGTTGGTGCTCCTATGTTGTGTGCATATATGTTTAGGTTTGATATTTCTTGTTGATGGATTGAACCTTTTATCATTATGTAGTGGCCTTCTGTATCTTTTTAAATTTTTGATAGCTCAAAGGGCATTTTGTCTGAGATTAAGATCGCGACTCCTCCTTTCTTTTGTGTTGCATTCGCCTGATAATTTGTTTCCCATCCTCTTACTTTGAGTCTGTGAGTGTCCTTTCTAGTGAGGTGAGTCTTTTGAAGGCAATAGATTGTTGCCTGGTGATATTTTATCCATTTTGCCATTCTATGTCTTTTCAGTGGTGCATTTAGTCCATTCCCATTCAAACTAATTATTGAAATGTGAGAGTTGATCCCTATCATAATGTTCTTACAGAGTTGTTGTTCTTCCTGTTTGTGTGTTGTCTTTCTTTTGGTTTTAGAGTTGGATTATGTGTATTTTTAATCTTTTGCTTATACTCTTGTGAAGAACGTTGTTTTTTTTTTCCTTTTCTTCTGTTTTCAATACTTTCTTAAGTGTTTCTTATAGAGGTGGTCTGGTGGCAGCATAGGTTCTTAGGGATTGGATACCTGGAAAAGATATCAATTCTCCCTCATTGATGAAGCTTAGCTTGGCTGGGTAGATTATTCTCAGCTTAAATTGTTTATCTTTTAGAACTTTGAAGATAGGGCTCCAAGCTCTCCTGGCATGGAAGGTTTCTGTAGATAAATCTGCTGCTAATCTAATTGGTCTTCCCTGGTAGGTAGTGTGACCTTTTTCTCTTGCTGCCTTTAGGATTTTTTCTTTTATACCTACTTTGTTTAGATGAATTATTATATGTCTGGGAGTTGGTCTTCTCATTTGTTGTCTTGCTGGGGTTCTCTGAATCTCTTGTGTTTGAATTTTTTCATCCTTGATGAGATGAGGGAAGTTTTCTTGAATGATTTCATGAAATGTTTGTTCAGTGTGGCCTCTGTTTCTCTCTCTGCCTCAGGAAGGCCAATTACTCTTAGGTTCAGTCTCTTGAAGCGATCATTCATCTCTTGAAGGTTTTGTTCTGTCTTTTTTTTTTTTTTGAGTTGGAGTCTCACTCGGTCTCCCAGATTGGAGTGCAGTGGCCGCTCCCGGCCACCGCAGCCTCGACCTGCTGGGCTCCGGCGATCCTTCCACCTCAGCCTTCTGAGTAGCCGGAATTACAGGCATGCTCTACCATGCCCGGCTGATTTTTTGATTTATTGTAGAGATGAGGTCTTGCTGCCCAGGCGGGTCTCAAAACTGTGGGCTCAGGCAATCCACTCACCTCAGCCTCCCAAAGGCGCGGGATTACAGGCTGAGCCACCGAGCCCGGCTTGTTCTGTCTTTTTGAGCTTCTCTTCTATGCTTTTGACAGTTTGGGTTAGTTCTGTGTTTTGGTCTTCAAGCTCTGAGATTCTTTCTTCTGCTTGGCTAATTCTGCTTTCCATGCTTATTAGTTTGTTATTTATTTCCATCACAGTATTCTTTACTTCTGTTATTACTGACATCAGCTCCTTTGTATTTTCCTCTTGTCTCTCCTCCATTTTTAAAATTCTCTCTATTAATGACTTGATGTCTAGGATTGTTGCATGTGACCAGTCATTCTGGGGGCTCTTCATTGTTTGTGTTCCGGAGTCTGTTTCCTCAGTGTCTGACCTCCCAGGGGTCTGTGCGAAACCTATATTCTTCTTTTGGTTTTTCTTCATTTGTGTGGTTTTCTCCCTCCCTACATTTTCCTTCCCTCCACTTCACCGTCTTCTTTAATTCTGTTATTCAGGGGTAGAGGGGTTGCTTTACCTTCTGTTTGTTCAGTCTCCTATTCTTCTTATGTATGCCCTCTTACTTTTTTTAATTTTGGAGTTGCACTGTAGGTTGGGTGTGATCTTTTTTGCAGTTTTGAGATTTACTTAAGGGGGGAGTTGTGATTCAAAATGTATCTGCAGGTCCTGATATCCGCTGACAGGTGTATGGATAATCTGAAACCCACTTCCCACTGCCTTGGAATCTGTCTGTGCAGTGGGACTGCAGGTTTACTCCCTGAAATAAAATGAGTTTAGCGGAGGGAAGAGAATGGAGCAGACAGTGGGGGAAGCGGGGGTGGAGAGAGAGAGGAGTAAGGGGGAAACAGATGAGTGTACCAACAAATGGAGAGAGAGACCTAAACTGAAACAGATAAAAACAATAGACCACGGCTACAGACTAACCAACTCCCATACAAAAAAAAACTAAAACATACAATGATGGTAACATACAAGCTAACCAACCACCATATTGGTATACTGTTCCTCTATACAAATAAATGGTTACAGAGAGGAGAAAAGAGAAGAAAAAGAAGAGAAAAAAAGGAACAAAACAGTAGGAATAGGATCAAGTCATTAAACTAACAGAAGTGATCAAGCACACTCTGATACTTTTCATTTAAGTCCAATGTCCTTTTAGCTCTGATTTCTAGCTATCTTCTCAAGCTGGTAAATTTGTTCACAGTTAGGGTCAGTTGCCCCTGGCCTGCTGTGAAGGACAGTTCAGATCACAACTAAGTTCACCACTCAAATCTGGCCTGTGTTTATTTTTCAAGCTTGTTTGTCCCATTTTGGTGTTGTTACCTTGAATTGCCAGCAGGTGGTGCTATCTTGCAGCCACAGATGGGATGGAGCCAGACAGGAGTTGGTCAGAGGCTGGAGATGAGAGCCTGCCTCAGGGCTCTCGGGAGGAGACCCACAGCTGGCAGGCCATCACGGTGGCAGCAGAGGTGACAGTGATCCCAGCAGATCTTGCCTTCAGGGGCTTCAAGGACTGAAGTCCTGGATCGCTTCAGGCATGGGTGGTGTGATGCGGTATGGTCGCCATGGAGGCCACAGCAGCACCGGTGGCTGCTGTGTCTGCAGCTGCAGTGGCTGTCCAGACTTTCACGATGCCCCAGCAGTGGCAACGGCTGAGCTCCATGTGAAGTGCAGTCTGCCGACGTTGGGATCCACAGCCCCAGGGAGAGAGCCAGAGACCCTCTGCGTTCTCCTTTGCGGAGGGTCTCATAGACCACCATGTTTATTTTCTTTATACCCACAAATGTGTGTGTGTTCTTGTGTGTATCATATTCTAATAAGGCATTTGAAGTTCATTGTTAGCAGGAACTATCTTTTAATTCCATAAAGTGTTCATAAAATTGATCTTTATGGGTTTTTAAATATCTTTCAACTTTGTAACCCTGTTTTGTGACATAAGTGCTTGCTGTTTACATTAAACTTGTAAGGTGAGTTATCTATCTTAAGTTTATTGCCCCCCCCACTTTTATAGTATTTTGGGGGACAAGAAATAGGCCCTGTTTCTTGCTGCATATGATTTATGCTGACTTTGAGTCATCTAAGTTGGGGCTCCATTAATTGAGGAAGCTCCCAGTTGTCTCTGTGACAACAGAAGATGATTAGTACTACTCACCATTTGGCATGTATGCCAAAATATTTAAAAGGATGAAAGTAGGAAGCCTGGTTTGATAAGCTATTTAGAGGTCTTTAAAAAAATGGACAAGAGGAAGCAATCTCTGCAAAAGATTGCTACAGGAAAAATGGAATCAATGGATTATCCAATAAGATAGAGAATCTGCCAACCCTCCAGCTCTGATGAATGACACAGCCCTCAAAATACATCTGCTTCTCTCTCATCTCAACACTCTGGATTTACAAAGCATTTTTTCATGATCTCAAATTCTCTCACAGCAGCCCCATGAGTAAGAAAAAGCAGAAATTGTCCCAGTTTTTATATATCTCTATCAAACACTGTTTTCTGTTTCAAACATCTCTTTTCTCATTAGAAACGAGGCCTTTTTCCTCCTTTGAAACCT
This sequence comes from Cephalopachus bancanus, assembly GCA_027257055.1. Classification (NCBI taxonomy): domain Eukaryota; kingdom Metazoa; phylum Chordata; class Mammalia; order Primates; family Tarsiidae; genus Cephalopachus; species Cephalopachus bancanus. The sequence goes on along the minus strand of JAPVLO010000046.1, from coordinate 12,916,794 downwards.
TTCCTTGTGAAGTCCTGCAAGCTAGAGTGTGCCCATTGTGGCTTTTGAAAGCAGTCCCCTGATTGGCTTGCCTCTCAGACCCTCTCCTGCTGTGTGCTTCTTTTCAGCACGAAATAAGTGTCAGACAATTAGAGATGGGACTGGAGATGTGTAAATTGTACTGTCGCCTCAACAAATTAGTAATTTTGTGATAATACACTGTCCTTGTAACATGGTTAGAGTTACCACAGTTACCTGCTTCTATTTGTGCTAAAAGGCCATGGGTAAGATTGATGAAGATCCTGTGTGGTGATTCATTCTCCTTCCTGACACTCTCCCTGCAACCCTCCTTTCCCAGGAACTGAGACATTAACCAGGCTCTGGAGTTAGAACACAGCCTCCACCTGTGCCCCTCAAACTCACTGATGCCGTTCCTCCTGCCATGGCCTGGAAGACATTGCCTTGCCTGTATTTAACAGGTGCAGGAAAGAAAGGGTGTGATATAGTAAAGGAAATAAATTCCCAATACCTCTCAATCTAGTCTTCTTTTATTCAGTGGGCAGGTCCTTAATAGGAATTGATTTAGGGTTCAAAAATCTTAGTTACTGCATTAAATTGAAAGCTTACAAATATTAACTGAAGATTTTTTGGTATTTTACTTCCTTAATAAATAAATATGGCAATGATTCCTTTACAGAGTTGCTGTTTTCAGGCCATGGGGCTTCTGGGTCCAGACTCTTCCACAGGAGGAATTTGTCCACTTTAGAAAGCTCCTTTTATTGATGGATGTGTTGCCTGTTCACTTGCCACAGTCCACTCTGGTTGTTTGTCAGAGTTCCAAGAGAACAGAAGTGGAACCATTTGCTCTAGAAAATCCCAGTTAAACTATACAGAGTACTCTTCTTATAATTTAGTAATGAGACAGTCTTATGGGTAGCATTAGTCATGACAACATCAACACATATTTGTTACCTGGGTATGGTTTCATATACCCTTGTGGTAATGGTTTATCCCATAATTATGGTAAATTAACCACAAACTGACTTTACCAAAATTTCTACAGAAAAGAAAAGGTTAGGAATAGTCAAGAAAATTTTAAACATGTAGAGAGAGTGAATCATGCCTTTTTAAATAATTGTAGTTATAAAAACAGTATGGTAACGGTGGTGTAGAGGCAACCAGAATGGAAAAGAAAGTCAAGACAATGACCCACACATATATCGAAAAATGGAATATGATCAGCGTGGAGAAGAAGGGAAGGAAGACTAAGAACTAAGTAGGTTTGGGAGGGAATACCCAATTCCACGTGCCCGATTTTAAACTCATAGCTGACATCAAATATAAAAAAGATAAATTTATAAGTGCTAGAAATGAAGAAGCTTAAATTCATGGAGATTAGACATTGGTACCAAGAAGACTATGGATTCTTACTTATAGATGTATGCCTATCCTATCCTGGTATGGGAATTAAGTCTTTAGGCTAAATATGAAGGAGTTACTTGGAACTCGGTTTAGTTCATAAATTCTAGCACTTCTGAAATTATAGAATAAAGAAACATTGCCCATTGACTTTTGAACACACTATAAAAACAGGTCAGATACCCTTAGCCAAAGTGCAAAATGAGTCCCTTGTATAAAAACAAATGAAGTTCTCCTCCAGGATTTAAATCTGTAACTGATCCAGCGTAATGAATCTACAACCCAGGACAAATACAGGATTCTCAAGCAAGATGTGTTTCACAAAAAGAAGGCTGAAATTATAAGCACATGAGAAATTCCACTGCTCTGCACTGAAACAATAGATTTGATGAATATGAGAATTTATATTCTAAGGCTATAGATAAAATAACAGCATTAGAGGGAAAATAAAATGAGATAAAGAAAAAGATAGAGTCTATTAAAAAAGAAGAGGATGTTATAAGAAAAGAAAAGAATACTTTAAAAAATCAAGAAATAATAAGTATAGCCATTGAAATGAAAATAAATAACAACTAAAAATGGGTTAATGGGAAAATGTTCCAACCAAGAAAAAGCTAGCGAACTAGATAAGAAATCTGGAAAATCATTTAAAAAGTGACTTAAGATTAAAGAGATGGAATAAATTCAAAAGAAGTTAAAAGATACAAAGGATAATCTAGGAAGTTCCAAAATACTTCTAATAGTTAACAATAGTAATGAAAAGAGAATTGGGGCCAACTGCAGTGAGTCACCCTATAATCCCAGCATGTTGGGAAGCCAAGGCAGGAGGATTGCTTGAGTCCAGGAGTTCAGGACCATCCTAAGCAACATAGTGAGACTTATTCTCTACAAAAATAAAAATTAAAAAAGATTAGCCAGCCATGGTGGCATGTAACTGTAGTCCCAGCTACTCAGGAAGCTGAAACAGAAGGATTGCCTGTTGTCAGGAGATTGAGGTTGCAGTGATCCATGAATGTGTCTCTGCCACTGCACTTTAGCTTGGCAACAGAGTAAGACACCCCCACTGAAGAGAAGAAAGAGAGAGAGAGAGAGAGAGAGAGAGAGAGAGAGAGAGAGAATGAACCTGGAAGAAGAAATATTTTTAAAGAAAATGGCAAGGCGATTTTACTTATTTACAAAAATACAAATCAATGAGGTAAGGATAAGCTACTTAATAAACAGTGTAGAAAAAGTGGTCTCATGTCACACACAGCATGGAAACATTGTATGCATAATGAAACTAATCTGGAATCAGCCTAATGGTGAAGCATTAGGATAATTGTTAATTGCTAAATTTGACATATTTTCACACGTGTATATATTATACATTACAGCATTTGAAAGGGATAGATTCCTTCCTTCTTTCCTTTTTTCCTTCCTTCCTTCTTTCCATTTGCCCTTCCTTCATTCTTTCCTGTTTTCTTTCTTTTCTCTTTCTTTTCTTTCCCCCTTCTCCCCTTCTACCTTCCTCCTCTCTCCCCAGCTTTTGTTCTCCCCTTCCTTCCTTCCTTCCTTCCTTCCTTCCTTCCTTCCTTCCTTCCTTCCTTCCTTCCTTCCTCCCCTTCCCTCTCTTCTGCCCTCCCTCTTTTCCTTCCTTCCTTTTTTCTTCCTTCTTCTCTCCCTCCTTCCCCCACTTCCTTTCCTTCCTCCCTCTCTTCTTCCTTCTCTTCTCCATTTTTTGTTTCTTCCTATCTTTGTCATTCAATTAAAAATGCATATGTTAAGAAAAGAATGTAAGTTATAAAACATAAAATATAATACTACGTATGCATATTTAAAGCACCTTCCAAAAGATGTAAATATGTAATTTAATGGTGTGTGTGTGTGTGTGTGTGTGTGTGTGTGTGTGTGTGCGCGTGTGTGGCCATAGGGATGGGGATGGTGTGGGGGGTTAATAAGTAAGTGATAGTGCTTAGGGAAGGTAGGTGAAAAGGTCTGGTGGGAAAGCAGCACGCTCCTATAGACTTTTCCTTCAGCTGCTTCTTCTGTTCAGGCCATGAATGTTTTCCTAGTTGTAAACAAAGCTGGGAATCGTTAGTCTGATAACAATCAATTGCTAACTGGCATTTACATTGTTCATGGAAGGAGTATAGCAGAGGGAAGTTTGATGATACTGCATTCTTGGTAAATAGAGGCCAACATAACAAGGAAAAAAATAAGTCCTTTTTGCTGCAGTGACTGGAGGGGAGAAAGTGGGGGGGGAGACAATTGTGTCTTTCTGGGTAGATATGAGGCAAAATGCCCAGTTTTCTAGAGACCAATTTTACTGACTTTCTCAACTTTAACAGAACCATTCATTTTCCTCTTAAATAAGAACCATTGTCGTTTTCTGTGTTGCAGGATAATTAACACAGTGAAAAAGAGCTGTTGAAATGTTGAGTGTCATTACCTAGGTGACTCATTTTTAAGAGCATCTTTGAAAATGATTTGCAAAGTTTGTGAGTCACAGTGGGGAAAGTTTCCAGAGTTAAAGCCTTACATTTCTAACTATGCCAAACTCAGGGTATAGGGCACAAATTAAAATTTCAGGATGATAAGTTTGAAGCTCAATCAATTTTTCAAAAAACATTAAACTACTTGTGGAGTAGTGCTAAATCTACAAGGTACTCTCTCAAATCTACTGTTACCCAAACTAATAAAGCAGCTTCAGATCTAACCACTAAGTAAACAGCTTTCTATCCCTTGTGCTGTTTCTCAATAGGTATAATGTTACTTGTTTGGTCATAAGAAAGAAAATTGAGACATTGATCTTCTGCGATTAAGTATTAACTATGGAATTTAGCATTTACTTATTTCATGTTATATAGTGTTAACTATGGAAGATGAAGTCAGTGGCTCTCACCTTCAATAAATCAACTTTGCATGTACAGAAGAAACTATTTCACTTAAAACAGTAAAAGACAATAGAGACATAGTTTAATCAAGTGTTGACTTTTGAGATACTGACAAAGAATGATGCTCTAGTTTTGATACATGCTAAAGATGTCAGGGAAAGCTTTGTTAGAGATGAAAAAATGCCTAAGATATTGGTATGCAGACTAAAAGAGATAGAACATTTTTAAAGGAGAAACCCATGACAGAACATCATAATATTACAGTTTTATTTTATCTTTATTTTCTTTATTTTTTCCATTCATTTTTGTAAGGCTCTGTAGAGGATATGTAGTTGGATCATAAATAGTGTTCAAAGCTCATATGGTTGATGTTAAAATTTTTAAATGTGAAAATGGCTTCGGGCTGGATCTAATTGAGCAGTCGCTGTAAAACATACTAAACCACAGAGAATTTATGCAGACAAGGATTTTAAAAGTTTATTTGTATGATCTCTTTGGAGTGGAGGCATTAACAACTTAGAATGGCATTTTGGTTTTTTGAAAAATCAACATAAATATGGGCAGTTGGATTAGAGGATTAATGGTGCCCTCATTGCCTGATCTGTCTTTTTTTTTTTTTAAGTATCTTTCAGACAGCATATTGTCCATAAGGATTTCTGATTATCTTTCCCGTTATGCTTAACAAGGACTTTGAAGAACTATGAAATTGGACTCAGTAGGTGTTAAAAAAGTTTATTAAATGCTGATGGGAATCTGTCTAATTCTGGAGATTTTCCAGTTCTAAGGAAATTGCCTTATTTGCAGTATTTCCATTCCATTGTTAACTGATTGTGTTTGTATCTTTTAAGTATGTCACCTAATAGGAAAAAAAGAACCTGAAAGACAAGTTATAACAAAGAATTGTTACTGCCTTTCTCTGTTGCTATCTTATTCCTTTGCATGTGTGCAAAGGAATTTATACCAGAGGACTGGACTTCTTTATAGGTTTTTGGATTAGTCATTAACACCTTCTTGTCATTACAAGATGCATGGCATCCCATGGGGAGGATAAAGAGTTTGGGATTTTATTGCAGGAATTGCATTCCAGCTTCCATTTTTTTTTTCTATAGGTCACTCATATGCAAGTAATTCTTGAGCAAACCATTCCCCATCTGTTCAGATCTTGTTATAACAAAATCAGCCTTGACAGATTATGGCCCATAAAACAGAATAAACTTTGCTCAGCTGAATGTATGAAGTAAGGAGAGAAAGGATACAAAGGGCCCTCTGGCTACAGAAAGCCACAATCAGGGTAGGAATATTCTCCATCAGGAAGTGTGAAAGATATGAGAGCGTTATGAGGAGAGAAATGGAGGGCTGCCCATTTGGTAAACCCGTCTACTGGACACTGATCAATGTAAGCAAGCAACTTAGAGCTTTGTCCCGAGACGCATGTCCCCGGGTACAGTCCTCTGCTGTCTTACCTCATAAATGTCTGCGCAGAACCCAAGTTACTCACAGGGTGAAGCACATTCTAGGGAACACAGAATATGCAATGCAGCTGCCATCACTAGAAGTGGCATACAGAAAAATCCTGTCATCACAAGTTAAATAATTTGTCTAATATATCCCACAAAAAAGGCCATTTCGTTCATCACTGTTCTAAAAATCTTATAAACTGCCTCTTTGAAGGGCTGTTTTCAACTTTAAGGTAACCATGAGTTCAGTTTTGCAGCATTATTCTGGGGAAACAGGATTTGTTTATAATACTTTGCTCTGAATATTTGCCCTTGCAATGAAAGGAACAGCATATGTTTGGAAGTCGAACTGAAGCTGGCATTTCCAGCGCTCATGTTATTGAAGAAATCATTGTGGAGGTCACGCATGGACCCTTTTCCAGGGATATGCTGTAATATCTGGTTGGGGTGGTGTGACCTAACTCTGTCTTCTCTTTCCTGATATAGTGGGCCTCCTTTGCTTGCTTAGGCAAGAAATGCTGCAAATCTATTTTTTTTTCTTCTTTTTTTTAAGTTGAGCAGGCTTATGTTGTTGCATGGACCTTCTATTGGATAAACTGAAGGACCTTCTTCCCTCACCCTCAAACCTTCCCAAACTTGTCAACAGGTTTACTCTTTAGTGTTTTGCAAAACCAGTCAGATCAGCAATTAGTCAATTCAGAGAACAAAGGAGTAAAATAAAACAAAACGACAACAGTCAATGAAGTGCTATGTTCTGTTTTCTTCTACTGAGCTTTCTTCAACTCATGGGCAGATTTAGAGTGAGGGAAAGACTCATTACTTGTGTGTTTTTCCAGCTATTTTGTGTGTACTTTGTGGTCACTATGTACGCCATTGAAAAAAATCTAGGATATTTATTTTGAGAGGTGTATTATGCCTGGGCAATAAGACCGAGCTTCAAGATGTCCTCTGAAAGAGGGTAGACCACCATATATGTAAACCGTTCCAGAGGCAACAATGGAGAAGATGTATATTTGAAATGATAGTATTAGATGAAATTTCCAGAAATGTTGAAAGATCACAGTAAAGTCCAACAAACTCTAAGATCAACATTTTAAAAAATTGTTTTATTTTTGGATTTGAGGTCCACTCTGTTACACAGGCTGGAGTGCAGTGGCATGAGCAGGACTCACTGCAGGCTTGACCTCCTGGGCTCAGCCTCCCAAGTATCTAGAACTATGTGCAAGTCACCACATCAGGCTAATTTTTATTTTATTTTTTTGTAGAGATGAGTTCTCACTATGTTGAAATAAGCAGTTGAAAGTCTTTGTCAACTGAAATCACTATTTTGCCTATCTGTATGTCTTTTTACATTATTTGTCTTTCCCCTTGATTTTCACACATTTTCTTGCCTCTTCATATATATAATTTTTTGTGGTAAAAAGAATCATAGAGGCTGTGAGTGATGCTACATTCCCCCAGAGAATGTCTATCTTTGCTAGTCAGAGAATGTGATCAATAAATCACTACAAGCAGGGGTCAGAATGTTCTGTTTTGAGCTCCAGTGTCAGTAAGACTCTGTCCACTTCTGAGTCATCTCTGTTTCTCGAATGTGGCACCCTTGGGATTTGATCTAGTTTTGGAAGATGGAGACATTCCCTTCTACCTTATAGAGGTTTTATTTTAGTTCTTTGGGTTCTTGTCCAAAGTCTTCAGGAGTGACTAGTCATATTTTGAGTTCTTCTGGTTGAACTTTATTTTCAAAACACTATAAGACCATAAGAGATTTTTTACTGTGTGTTAGCAGTTTCTGATCTAGCCCCCCATACTTGCATGCCACCTGGAACTTAGCAAATACCCTGCGGAGAAACCAGCAGTGTGTTTGGAGGCCCTGTACATTTCAACCTATTTTAGCAACCTGTGTAATCTTAAAAAAAATAAAATAAAAATTTTTTCTTGAGTAGAGACCTCAGCCTTGGCCAAGTTTGATTGTTGGCCTACATAAAGAATGAAAAACTATTTTCAAGGGAAAACCATCACCTGTGAATATCAACTCACCAAAAATCCCAGCTCATTTCTCCCTGATATTTTAATTCATCTAGTACTAACGACTTTCATAGTTCTCTCATATCTTTTAAAACAGGTTATTTTTAAGTTATCTCTTCTTCTTAGGTGATCTACTGCATTCTACCTAGAGAGAGTAACTGAAAAGAATCTATACTTAGATATGGCATGACAAAACAACAGCAGACCAAGAATGCTACATTCAGGATGGAGATGAAAGAAGGTCTTGGGGCCTAGTGTCTTGCCCTGTAGCCTAGGTGAGGCACATCCAAATAATGAGTGGATGGACAGCCAATCCCTTGATGAGCCATAAAAAGTCAGCTGGCATAATGATGGAATAGGAAAATCACTAGATACAAGAATTATGAATTTTAGAAAATAATATTCATAAAGACTTAGGCAAGAAAACATTAGGAAAAATTCTCAAGAAATACTAGGATCCAAAAATTGACTGGATTTTAGGCAACTTCGTACTATGAGAGAAGCCAGAATACAAAAGATGACTTATGTCTAGATAATCTGAACTATTTGCAGGTGATTGAAGCAGGGTGCAGGTATTTGCACAGGTGTTCAAGGCACAATTCATGTTTCTAGTAGTGCTGCATAGATCAAAGTGAAATCAGAATATAACCTGACTTAATCTTGTAGTTGTTTTTAGCTCTTGAGCTGAAACTGGGCAAAGCCAAATTCTCTTGTCCAAGGGTACAATTATTCTCAGAGCCTGAGACACAGAGTAAAAACCTGGACATGCACATGAGGCTTTCCTTTTCTCCCAAATTCTGCCTTGATATAGTTTCCTACAACTTACCCTTGATCAGTCCTCTTTTGACCCTTATCTGTCACTTGTCTTATTACTTACTAGTGTTTTTTAAAGTGCTACAACTTAGAAAGAAGCCGACTCTCAATAGAATTTTCCTTGGTCAAAAACTTTCTCTGACAAAGAGAAAAGACAGTAAAGATCAAAATAAATGGAAATCAATACAAAGAAGACATTGAAATTCTGGCCCATTTGCCACTGTCAGCTGCACAGGGCAGACAGCCTGGTAGCAAAGAGGAAGTAAGACTGTAAAAGGTACAATAAAATGTATCAAGTCAGGGGTCCTCATTGGAGTTGAATGATCACTGCTGTGGCAGTTTGACCTTTCTCAATGCTTCCCTCTGCTGGGTATGATGTGACCCGCAGGATGTCTCTCCAATGTGTATTTAGATGCCCTACTGCTCTCCTGGCCCAGCAGTGATGGGGAATGAGAAGGAAATCTTCCCTTTCAGATGGCTTTCTTTTTGGTACAGACAGATCAGAGCTCCCAGAACCATCCAGAGAGAAAGAAAGGCAAAACTCCAAGAAAATAACGTGACAGTCTTTGGAAAACTGTGGATAGGATCACATAACTGAAAACCAAGTGTAACTGAATTTGCTTCCAGAGCGAATAAGGGGGATAACAGAGCTGTCAAGGAGTTCCATTATCCAAGCCCCTTGGGGAGGGCAGGTGATCAGTCCATAAAAGGCAGAACTTTTGGAAGAGGGTGCCCAGATGTTTCCTGGCTTAAAGCTAGGAAAGGCTTATGATACTGGATCTTTGGAGGTACAACTCAGTAGCTGCTGTGCTATTAATAAGGTTTACCATTTCTAGTATCCGAAATGGTTTCCAAATGGTGGATATTTTTCTTGAGTAAAACAACCTGATCTGATTGAACTCATGGTCTCCTGGTAAACTGTCCCTGTGAAACTGGAAGTTCTTATACTGAACCTAGAAGTATACTGACAGACGGTGTCCGCCCACATGGAGAAGAAAGGAAGCTTTGGTGTCTCTTCTTCTTTTTATAAGTTACGGGGGCTCCACCCTCATGACCTCATCCGAACTAATTACCTCCCAAAGTCCTCACTTCCTAACATCATCACATTGGGGATTTAGGGCTAAAACATATTAATTTTGAGGGAGCACATTTAGTCCATAACACCTGTCTTTTACATTGATGGAATTTTTTTTTACAATTATTTAAATACAGTTGACCTTTAAACAACATGAGGGTTAGAGGTAGTGACTCCCCTGCAGTCAAAAATTCATGTATACCTTTCAACTCCCCAAAACTTAACTACTAATAACACACTATTAGTAAGTTAATTTACTATTCCTGACCGGAAACTTTGCCAATAACATAAACAGTTGATTAATACATATTTTGTATGTTATATGTATTATATAAAGTATATATATAATATTACAATACAGTAAGCTGAAAAAAGTTTTTTAAAAAATCACAAGGAAGAGAACATATATTTACCATACATTAAATGGAAGTGGATCATCATAAAAATCTTTATCCTCATTGTCTTCAAGTTGAGCAGGCTGAGGAGGAAGAAGGGTTAGTCTTGCTATCCCAGGGGTGGCAGAGGTTAAAGAAATTCCAGGTAAAAGTGGACCCATGCAGTTCCAACCTGCGCTGTTCAGCGATCAACTGTAATAGAGTATTTCATACTGAACACAAATTTTTTTTTTTTAATGTACAGATTGTGGAAATATTAGGCTCACATTTTGCATGTCAATTAGATATAGGTTGCCCAGCTTAAATGGAGCATGTGCTTTACATTATTTCTTCTTATATCCAACTTACTTCCGCTCTATACATTTATATTCCTGGCTGGATCTAGTCAGGTATTAAGCTTTGAAGCCAGGCACACAATAGTATTTGAAGTTTATAGATATCAGAGAGTCTGTCTAGATAATTTCGTGAACTCTCTGGAGGAAAACTGAATTTCTGAGGGTCCAAGCATCATTGTCACTAATCAAGAAATTACTCACTTTTCCTTTTGTTTTGTTTATTTTATTTATTTACTATGCTTATGTACTTTCTCTATAGTTCACCTTAATAAAAAATGAGTACCTAGCAATTTTCTAATTCATAAAATGAAGACAAATTATAATTTATAAGGTTTTGGTAACATACATATGTTTTAGAATAGTCACTGTAATTTCATCAGTATTTAATAATGTTATTTGTCTTATTAAACTTTGTTACAGCAAAAAAAAACCAAAAAACTATCCAAAACTCAGTGAATTGAAACAATCATTTATTTAACTCACAATTATTTGGGTTGGTTAGTTAGCTTTTCTAATTTCAGGTAGCTCAATTTTTCTTTTCCAGGAACTCTCATGTCTCTCTAGTGGGCCATTGATTGGTGACTGGATGTGAGAGGACCGTAATAGAGTATACCATAGACTTAGGTTAAGAGCATGCTATAACCCAATAAATATGTAATCGGCTCGTGGACAATAGCACAACCATTTTGGTTTTGTGTCTTAAAACATAACCTGTAACTGTTTAAAGTTTCAGTTATGAAAAAAACTGCAAAGCTCCAGTTACAAGCTTCAACCCCTTCCCTTGTCTCACTTTCCCCTTAGCAACAACCAATCAGGTGCCAGGGAGAAATCACCTAAGTTTCCAGATGTCTCTGCAACTTCCCTAGCTAGTGGGCCAAGGTCAGCCCGAGTCAGGCTAGCCAATCCTCCACGATTAAGCTGACCACCAGAGGTTACTACCCAATTAAATGGTAACAAGACTGGAAAGCCCCCCCAAACTCCTCCTCCCTTTGTGTAAAAGCATAAAAGGCATTTGCTTAAGGAAGTCAGGGCCTCTGGGTGTACTCCGTTGTGTCGGTTGTCAACAGAGGTCCAGGCTCGAGCTTGCAAATAAAGACCCTCTTGAACTTTCATCGGAATTGGCTCTTGGTGGTCTCTCAGATTGAACTTTCGGCCACTACAGATGATCTAGGAGGGCCTCACATGTCTGTTTATTAGCAGGCTGCTTGCCAGGGCAATGGGATGACTAGGAAATACGTCTCTCATCATTCAGAAGGCTAGGTCAGACGGCTTTGCATGCAGTTTGTGATTTTCAAGAGCAGCAAGAGAAGGCAAGCCTCTCTATAAAAACGTTTTCCAATCTTTGATGGCATATACTTGCTATTGTCCCATAGACCAAAGGACATCACAAAGCAAACAAAGACTCAATGAGTAGAGAAACCCACTCCATCTCTGGATGGGAGGAGCATCAGAGGCACTTTGCAAAGCGTCATATGAACAGGAATGGAGAGAATTTGTGGCAAATTTTGCAATCTACCATACTTGTTCTTGTAGTGGTTTTTTATTAGTAGAATTTAAATAAGAGTGTCTGAACATCTGGCCATTTGATTTCCCTGTACTATACCCTATTTGTCTCTCAATTAACAGAAGAAAAAAGCTAAAATTCTTTATAAGGTAGCTCCCTTTGTCCTCAAGGAATACATTTCAAGACCCCCAGTGGATGCTTTTGTGCTTTGGGCCATTATTAAGTAAAATAAGGATTACTGGAACACACACTCTGTGCTACTGGGACAGTAGATCTGATAACCAAGAAGGCTACTAAGAGACTAAGAACAGGTAGTGCATACAGCATGGAGATGCTGGGCAAAAGGATAATTCATGTCTGAGGTGGACAGAGCAAAATGGTGTGAGATTTCATCATGCTACTCAGAACAGGATGCAATTTAAAATGCATGAATTGTTTAGTTATGGGATCTTCTATTTAATATGTTCAGTGACAAGGACATGAAACCATAGAAAGTGAAACTTCAGATAAAGGAGCACTACTGTTCTAACATCCAGAGCCTTCTGAGTCAGACTTTATGTACCTATCCAGCTTCACCTCCTCTTCACCACATAGTACATGAATTTCATTCATTCTGAATTGCTTGCCATTCTACAAATATGCTATCCTTTCAAAATTGTGGACCTTTTATATATTGCCTGCTACCCAGTGACCAGCTAAGAAACTCCTAATAAAATCTAAAAATTCTGCTTATACTTTACTTCCTCCATAAAGGATTTCCTGATCCTTTTTTTCTTTCCCGAAGGTAAGTTTCACCTGGCATAACAAAACCTCTATTACATTACACTGAATGTGCCTGCCTAGCTACATGCACCACCCACAAATCAGAGTACAACTGTGGGTGGGCCAATGTCCTCTCCATCTTTGAGTTAACACTTGACAAAAAAACTAGTATGTTCTCAGAAAAATGCTTGACAAATGAAGGAACCACTAACAGCATGACATACAAATAACATGTCCTTAAATGTCCTCTAGAGACTGGGTTAAGGAAACCACCATTATAGATGCTATAGTAGGTAAGAGAGTCCTAAATATCCAGGTCTTATTTGTGTGACCAGAAATTCTTGACTTCAGATAACTCCCTCTTTATCGTTCTGAATGTGTTTCATCACAGAGGAAACCTTCTCTCCTTTCACTCTCAGTGTGAATAAATGCTCTGCCAAAAGTGGGCCATTCCCTGCTATGAATTGATAGGACAGGGTCAAGCATTTTCCAGATCTTGAAACTAAGTTTTGTGCAAAAGTGCATAAATGCTGTTAGTAATGTATGTGGAGAATAGGATGTTGCCAGTGTGTGCCAGGGGACAGACTGCTTTGTGAGAACGATTTATGATCTGTCAGGTGGGAAGTTTTATGGTGCTGTGCGAAAAGACAAAGAAATTTTAGGAGCTGCTAAAAGCAACACAAAATATGCTTTCAAACTTAATGAGGAGAGGTGATAGAATTGGGTTGGCATGTAAGGCTGGCTCCATGTGTTAGAGAGAAGCTGAAATGTTCTTAGTGTTATATATTTTGATTTAGCTAAATTTGTTTTGGGCAGAATGGATATTTATGTCCCTGTACAATGAGCAGCAATTTCAACGTCTATCAATATAATAAGAGTTGTATTTGAAAACTGTGCCCCATGAACAGTTTCTATGTGAGTATGTCATATTTTTTTTTTCACAGAAAAGCCTTATTTCTAGGAAAAGTGATATATCCATTTCTCATTGTCTTGGCTAAAGTAAGTAACCTTACACAAGCAGAATCATTTTTATTTAGCTGATTAGAAGAAATTCTCAGAGCAATGGTCTCAACCAGTGTAAAGTGTTCATATTGGTAATACTTCCAAGCTTTTTAAAAATCCACAGTTGCCGGGCTCGGTGGCTCAGCCTGTAATCCCGCACCTTTGGGAGGCTGAGGTGAGTGGATTGTCTGAGCTTGTGGGTTCGAGACCCGCCTGGGCAGCGAGACCTCATCTCTACAATAAATCAAAAAATCAGCCACGCGTGGTAGCGCATGCCTATAATTCCGGTTACTTGGAAGGCTGAGGCGGAAGGATTGCCGGAGCCCAGCAGGTCGAGGCTGCAGTGGCCGGGAGCGGCCATTGCACTCTAGTCTGGGCGACAGAGTGAAACTCCAACTCAAAAAAAAAAAAAAAATTCACAGTCTGTTGATCTAACCACCAACCAATAAACAAGTTTCTAGAATAGAATATACTTTAGAATTATAGTGAGGGTAACCAAAATTAACTCAGCAGTCTTAAAATTTAGAAGAGCCCTGTTAGAACATTTAATTCTAATCCAACTCTACTGAATGTGGAAAACAGAGGTCAAAGTAGTAGATAGGTTAAGAGTCAAATGTCCTAAATATATGTCAAACATAAGAAATAAATTTTTCCATAGTCTATGCCTATCATTTGGTGTCTTATTAAATGTTGACCAAACCATATTTTCAGTTATTTTAGTCAAGCTTCACAGAATACTGTCAACCTACTTTCAGTAGTTTCTCTATAAACTACTGAAAGAAATGACTGATTCATTTCAATATCATTGTAATGTTAAAGGCCCCAAATTCACCACACTAAAAAATTGATACCATACATAAGTATACTATAAGTATGTAGAAAAGTTACTATTGATTGATTTAGGAGCAATGAAATCAATAACATAAAACTTTATTTATTCTCTTTTTCAGACCAAAAAGAATAGGCATGCATAATGTTTTCCAAATATTGATGCCATACATATTTTTCTACAAATATAAATGTGGATAGTTGCATCCATCTATTTACACATCCATTAAAAAATGCATACCTGTGTGCTTAAGTGTTCTAAAGTGATAAGTGTCAGTATTTGGAAAGTGCTTACAATTTTAGTGGAAGAGGACCTGATGTTAAAAGTTGTTAAATGAGAGTTTAGGAGTACTGATCATCCCCTAAGTGTAAACAGTGTTGTCCTATGTTGATCTAAATGCTCCAGATGGAAGTGCCCTCAACTTTTTGGATTAATGGATCACAAACTTCAGTCTGCATAAGAATCAGTTATCATGTATGTATATATAAAATATATATTTAATATATATTGTATATATGAGTACATATATTTGATCTCTACATATTTTGATTCAGTAGTTCTGCAGGGTAGTAGAGGATACAAAAGTCTATTTTTTCACATGATTACAGGTGAAACTGAAAGCTAATTTGTAAGTATTGAGAATTATTACTCTAGACTTTAAATGGTTTTTGCTAACTTAAGAAGGCATACTGCATATCGGGTTGTGGATCAGGTATTTCTGTGACTGGAAAATGGGTTTGAACTGAGTAGGGCAATGGCAATGGCATCTGTGCCAAGATAATAGGTATAGCCAATGCAGAGTATAGGGGTCAAGGGGAGTCTTAGGAGCTAAACTGCTTGAGATTCAGTTCTAATTCCATCACAAATTAGGGTCTGTGACACTGGCAAATTAATAGCCTGTGCTTCATATTTCTTCTAGGTACATTAGAGGTAATAATAGTACCTGCCTTAAGAGATTGTTTTGTTGATTAAACAAATAAAAACAGAGAGAGAAGAGAGAGAGAGAGAGAGAGAGAGAGAGGAACTTAGAAAAGTGTTTGCAGAATAGTAAATTCATAGAATATAATATTAATGTATAAGCATACATCAACAAAATTGAGCTACAAATGCAGGCAGAGATACTATAGAAGTTTAGTTGATTTTGGGACTTGGAGGTAATAAATTTACTCGAGAAAGATGGTGTAAAAAGCCTTCAGGAAACCTTTCCTATGGTGGGGTTTTGATGGCCTGAGAAGGAACTAGAACATATCAGGGAGAGTCGCTGAACAAAGTCATAAAGGAGTCACCTTTATGCAATTTGAGTATTTGATCTTTTTCTCTTTTCCCTTTGAAAATCCATTGGTAGACACCTGCTCTTTAGAGGATATATTCAAGGGGGATGCCCCTTGAATGCCTGGCAATTATTCTCTTGTGGACATTGTCTGTGGAAAGTTGAAGTAATTGAAAGATGGAGCCATAGTGTATTTTTTTCAGGCTGTGATCCTGAGTCTGACATCTAGCTCTGGCTATATCACACAGTAGAAGAAAGGGATTATGAGCTAAGATTCAACAAAAGCAATATAGATGTGTTTCTCCTGGCTAAGGAGAATTACTTCTCTAAGATCATATGGGGATATTCTTTGAAAAATGTATTGGCAGATACATAAGAATTTGCACTTTAAAAAGAGAGAATAGGTTAGTTATAACACATTTTCACTGAAATAATATATATTATAAAGGGAAAATTTTATAAATGTGCTGCAGAAGTAGTAAAAATAAAATTGTTCATTGCTAATAACAAGAGATTGCAACAGATAATATTCTGAGTGTGTCAGGTTTTTTGGGAAAAATATTCTCTGTACAGCCATCTATGAAGATTATACTAGATATTTGATTTGTATCTCATTTGGTTCATAAAACACAATATCATGACCAGGTTCCTTTATCTTTAAAAAATAGTTGAAAACTTAATTTGTACTGATATGCTCTAATGGATATGAAAGTCTTCTGCTTTTGAGAAACTAGATTGTTTCTCATGTGTCTCCATAATAAATAATTATCTGTATACAAAGTTGTTTTCTAGAAAGGCTGTTGAAATTTATATATTGAACAACAGTACAAGAGAACATCCATTTTCCTGTACCCTTGTTATCACTATTAATGATTTTTTTAAAGTGTGTAAATTAGCTTGTTAAAGAAAAATACTCCTTATTACTATTTTGTTCTGAATTTATCATTTACCAGTGAAGCAAGTGTAGTTTTAACCAATGGAGGATATAGAATTTGGAAATGAAAATGTAGTGCCAACTTTATGATTTGCCTTCCGTTCTTGACTTCTATCCCTGCTGCTTGGGCTTAAAAATGAGCTTGTCGCCATCTGTCTGTCTGCCCCATTTCGTTTCTCGGAGTCATGCATGGGTGCAATCACATAGGCACCCCTTGATTCCACACATAATCAAGAGGAAAATTTAAAACCCCAGGTAAAAGCTTTTCACAGAACAGGAATTGCATCCTCGATCTTTACATGCTAGAAACAGCCTTCAATTTTCTCCATGGAGATCTGTTTTATGTGTTATTTTAGTTTGCTTCTAACCCTGTTTTCCACTGCAAAAAGGCAATTTCTATTACTGGACTCTTGATTCGATGTGCAGTTAAATGCTACATCACAGCTGAGTTTTGATATTTCACAGTGGATGGAAAAAGTATTAACAAAGTTTGTGTTTTCCTCCACATATAATAACCACTAATTCATGGGAGTTAGGGGTTTCAGTGGTCTGACTCTGTACTTCCACAACAGTAGATTTACTATCTTTTTCATCATGATTTCACCCAAATATAGTGTTTTTTTTAAAAAAAACCCTCTGGTTTGCCTGTTTGACAGAAATGTCAGTTTCTTAGTCATTTAACTCAAGTGCTTTAAACTTCTGACCCCCTTGGACAGTGGAAGGCCAAAAAACTCAAGGACTACAGTCAGTCTTTGGTATAGTCTGTTCTCATAATGCTTCATATTTCACCATATAGCTGTCTAGAAACTACCATTATCTGTTTTCTGTGTCAGATAATTCGATATTTCTTAGCAAAAAAAAAAAAAATCTTCTAGAAGAGCCAGTAAAATCCAACTGATACTTGCAAATTTGATTTAAAGATGGTAGTGGAAGGAAATCAACTTCTAACAACTGTCAGGATTCCTTTCTGGTCAAGGAGGTTTATTTTGTGTGTTCAAGTATATGAGTACAAGTGACCTTAAATATTATCATATATTCTGAGTGAGGCAAATCAGTGAATGTGTTACCAGTGGAGGTCTGGTGAACTCCAAATATGTGCTCCTGCTAAGAAGTTGGATGGATGGAGGAGTTACTGTCATTTTTACAGGAAGCGATTTTATTGTAGTTATAATTATTTTTGTTCTTTTTTAGTGTTTTCTAATTGAATTCTCTCTAGGCATCTTTATTCCTCAAAAATTCACTGTAAATTTCTTAAAGGCAGCATGGGGTCTGACATATTTGTACTGTATACACGGGTTCACCAATTATTGTATGGTATTGGCAAAATTATTTGCTTTTTTTTTAATCTTAATGCTTCCATGTGTTAAAGAAAAATGTATCATAAGGTTGTTGTGGGAATTATATATGTACATATGTACAAATGCCTACAAGACTACTTGGAGCATAGTAAACATCAATATATAGTAGCTATTTTAAAACAGTTTTCTGTTGAACCTCCACAGCATTAATATTGGGTTGGCCACAGGATCAGCATTTTAAAATTCTTTGGGGGTATGAGTTGAACTAGAGCAGAGCATTTTAATATATCTTATTGATTTATTTATTCTTTCAAATACTCCAGCCTTCACATTTAGAAAATTTATCTGAAATACATCATAAAAATAGAGATTATAGGAGGAAGGAAAACAAGCCACATCATTTTGGCACACAGTAGGCACTAAATAAATATTTGCTGAGTGGATGAACATATGCATATATGCCAAGCCACTCAACTCAGTAGAGGGAATTATGTATTTTAATCTTGAGTCTCGAGTACAGCACAGAGGCAGAATGGAATGGAAGTTTCAGTTTACCTGACAGGCAGTTGAAGTTTTATTCTGCTAAATGCAGAAGATATAATGAACTATAAACTTGCTTTACTGAACAATTAATCTCTCAAAAGGAGAACTTTAAAGAACTTCAATATTCTCTCCCTGTCTGGAAAAAAAGAAGTGGTTTATATATTGAAAGCCAAAGAATCTTGCAAAGAAAGAGACCATGACGCCAAAAGTTTAAGATAGCTGAGGAAAGAGGAACTGGATTAGAGAGATTTAGATGTTGAAAATCCAGATTTTAAAAATATTCAGGATTTCATAATGTGAGTTTTTAAGTGGAGAGGTGATTCCATCTTCCATGGGAAATCTCAGGAATGAATTTTGAGTTCATAATGGTAAATGATTCTAATGAGCAACACTAATGGAGATTCCCCAAGATCCCTACAAAGATGCTAAGGAGCTCATAGACAGACAATTTGGAAGGGGTACACATGGGGAAGGAGGAATAACAGATAACAAAGACAAATGTAATATGATGATGGAGACATAAGAACGATGACAGGGATATTAAGACCCCCCAAGAAACCGAAAATTACAAATGATGTTAAGCCTCACTTGTCCTAAACAAAATACCTAGGTACTTTGTCTAGAAAAGGAGAATGACATAGAAAAGGAAGTCAAGTCACTTGGGAATGACGTGTTAATTCCTTTTTCTCTCCTGAGTAGCCGAAACTTGTTAAGAGTTTTCTATATTTCCTGACATTTGAGCTATTTCTTAATACACTCTGATCAGGCTTCTGTTCCTATACCTGCATTGCCAAGGTCTCATTTACAAACATTAATCCTAAGGACATTTTCCAGTTCTCATCTTCCCCTTGCAACATTTTAAATAGTTCTCTGCTTTCTTTGTAGTCTTCTATGCCAATTCTCCTCTCTCTAACACACCTTAAAATGTTTGCATTTCTCAAACATTGCTCTGTCCTAGGCCCTCTCTGTTCCCATTTTCTATTTTCTCTTACAGCCAACTTTTCATATCAAGCTTGTTATACCAACTGTTCTACATCCTCATTTCAATATAGATCTTCCTCTTGAGTTCAAACTTGCAACTCAGACTTTCTTGGAGCTGCTTACTTGACAGTTCTACTCAAATTCAACTTAAATTCCGCAGATCCAAAACTGAACTTCCCTTGATATTTATTATGGCTAAATCCCCTTTTCTTTTCTACACTTACAACCATCTACTCAGTTAAGAAAACTAGAAATGTCTCAGTTTATGTATAGTCACTTATAGCAGTCATCACTATATATTCCTGATATTCCCTCCTCAATATGTCTTAAATATGGTCAACTCCCCATGTCACTGAATACTCTGTTCCCAAACCATCACGTATCACCTGAACTAGAGCAAGAGCCTCCTAATTCCTGTCTCTTCATTGTCTTGGCCTTCTCAGAAATGATCTTCATATTGCAGCCAAGGCAGATTATGGCTTTTTAGTTTATAATCTGCAATGACTTCCCATTGCAATTAGGCTGGCTTTCAAACTTCTTAACAGAACCTGCAAGGTGTGTCTGGGCCTTGACTATCTCTCTTGCTTCATCTGCCACAATTTTCTGCTTTGCTTCCTGGGTTTCCATCACAATAATGTTCCGTCAGCTCTCTAGTCATAGTTACGTTTTATTTTCATAAAAGTTATTCATATACATTTTTTTCTGAAGCTGGTGTTTTACCAATCGACTTTATAATTCCAATGACATACATATCTTTTTACTATTTATATTTTCATTGAATTTCTATTAATAAAAATAAGAGTCCATCTTACATCATTTTACACACATGCATCTCATCTTTCTATCTTACAATATGAATGTATCACAGGTTTTAGATAAATTGATGTTAGCATTTTTACTATTTGCACATGAAATAATCTTGTTGCTGAGCCATGTAGCATATTATGATTATATATTTTTTCATTATAATTTTTTTACTTTCCTAGGGTTAATAATTATTTTACTTTTTATTTATTCATCCCTAAACTTTCAGATAACTAATATATATATATTTATATACGTATAAATATACATATAAATATATATATATTTGACATACTTAGACATGTAAGATGATTTATTTAGATTTATTAAATGCAATGAATTAATTTATCTTGGAAGGCCTCATATGTTGGCTCATACCTGCAATCTTGGCACTTTGGGAGGCCAAGGTGCGAGGATGGCTTGGGCCTAGGAGTTTGAGACCAGCTTGGACAACATAAGGAGTCCTCTCATCTTTACAAAAAAAATTTAAAAATAATAGCTGGGCATGGTGGCTCACCCCACAATCCCAGTGACTTGGGAGACTGAGGTGAAAGTATCACCTGATCTTAGGAGGTCGAGACTGTGGTGAGCAGTGGTCATGCCACTGTGCTCCAGCCTGAATGACAGAGTGAGACCCAGACTCAAAAAATAATAATAATAATTTATCTTGGAGGAGTTTCCCATCTTCCTGCTTCAGTTTGACTAGCTGTTTTATGCATTTGCTACCTAGCTCTTGTCCTGAGATGTCTTGAGATGCTCCCTTTAGCAATATCTTGGGAATTTATGAATTTCTCTCTTGGACCTTTTCAATGTGTCCATCTATCTTGATTTACTCATCATTTTTTGTTTTGTCTTCTTTTCGTGAGAAAAATATTTGATAACATTTTTTTGGAAAACATCCATGATAAATCATGGGGTATTTCAGAAATGGGATTTACTAGAAAACTAATTAAAGGGTTTGGGAAGAGTTCAAGGAATGGGCCCTGCTTTCCGTTGGATGCTGTCAGGAAGTAGGGGCGATTATATGGACTTTCTTAATCATTGCTTTCTAGAAAGTAGAAGAAATGATGCATTACTAAACTGTTGTTGGTAAAGAAGCAGCACTTACACAAATTAGTTAGGAATGGGGATATTTGTGTATTTTGGTGCCTGAGACAATGTTCTTATTTCTGTCTGTGTTCATCATGGAGTAGTCTTATTTTTATCTTGCTACATCATAGTCAAGGAGTAGCCTTTCTGGTGTTAATTTTTTGTGTGAAATTCTGTAGTTGGACAGGAGAACAAGGCCTAGGCAGCCCCCAGTGCCAGGTCAGCTTCTATCAACCCCAAAGCCCAGCTGAGAGTGTCAGGTTAGCACTTAGTTGATGGGGCCTGCCTATCTCTTTTTCACCTTTAATTTCCTAGCTCATTTTTTATAAAATGTGCATCATTTGGTTGTAGAACAAGGTAGACTAATCCTTTGATGATCTTTTACTTTGTTTTGTTTTGTCTTTTCGATTTTCCATTTTTGTCTTTTTCTGTTTTCTTTCTGGAAGATTTCCTAAATTTAACTTGCATCTTTTCCAGTAAATTTAATCTTCAAGAGTTCTTTGTGATTCTCCAGACATTTCTTTTCATGGCATTCTGTTCTTGTTCGTGCATTGAATACCTTATTTTATTGCTGTGAAGATAAGAGAACATAAAGATGGCTGTGGTTTTGTTTTGGTTTTATTTGTTATTGTTTTGTTTTAGGTTTTTATCTCTCTGCGTTGTCTTTCCTCATACATCCTCATGTGTCCTTTTCTCTGTTAATTTATGTTCCCCATTCTGTTGATTCTTGCTTCTTTTTTCATATTTAGCACTGAAACACTAAAAACTCTGTGTGTGTGAGTGCTTTTCTTTTCTCATATTTACTATGGTCAGGCTATTTCATTGGAGGACCCATAATCATTGCTGTTTGCGATTTTATATATATTTAGTTGAGTCTTTAATTTTGTCAGAATCTAGACATTATATCGGACTAAGAATGTAAATCTGGCTGCCAGGGATTAAGAGGAAGTAAGGCAGGTAAGGAAGCTTGAGGTTTCAAACTCAGTCCACTTTTGATTATTCCTCCTTTTCAATACAGCATCCCAGCTCTAAGATAGTCTTGACGTCTCATGCTGGGAGAAGGTAGGGGCAGCTCCCAGTTTTACCTGACCAGTGAAGTGGAAGAATTTCTTGGAGAATCTAACTTTCAGTCAATTCTTCTCAGCCTTACTTGGAACTCATTTTCAGAAATTACTAAACCTCTAATGTGTCTTATTCCTGGAATTCTCTGTCATGTATTCACATTTTCTTGATTCTTGTTATTCTTGTTGCTAGCTTATATGTTTATCCTCTGGGTCTGTTAAGTGAGTTACTACTTGTTCACCTATTTTTTACCTTCTAATTTTTTTTTGTTGTTCCCCAATTTTTCTTTTTCTTTGTCACTGAAGATTTAGGAGTCATTGAAAGTAATCAAATGAGTTCAAATCTTCATGTTTAACTGGAAGTCTAGGTTTTACCCTTTAGAGATAAGAAGAAATTAAATTTTGAAAGATGTCCATGGGAAAACCACTATATTCTGGAATCTATAATTGGATGTTAAAAAGAAAACATTTAAATGGTTAGAAAGGGAAATAACATATGGTTTTATTAAGAAGAAGTCATATTGATCTTCTTAATTTCCTATCTTAATAAGTTAACTAACCTGGCAGATCAATGAAATACATTAAGTAAAGTAAAATAAATCATAGAAAGGGTATTTGAAGATATGCTTGTTGACATGATGCCAGGAAATAATATGTGGAGTGGATAGAACCAGGGACTTTGGATTTACACATACTATAGGGTTTCATCATGGTTATGCCAATTTTGTGACCTTGGGTGAGTTACTTAAGCTTTTATGCACTAGTTTGTCTTGCTGCATCATGGTCAAATGGTAGCCATTCTGATGTTAATTTTTTTGTGTGAAATTCTGTAGTTGGACAAGAGAACAAGGCCTAGCCTGTTCCAAGTGCCAGGTCAGCTTTCAGGAACCCCAAAGCCAGTTAAGAGTGTCAGGTTAGCTAAGATTCATAATGCCTGTCTATGAAAGTCATTGAAAGTTTTATTAGGGTAATATATGTACACTGCTATGCCACACGGTTATCACCTCAGTCTCATATCCACCCTCATCTATGTTGCCCTTTGCATCACAGTGGAGAAGCTGGTGTGATGTCTCCCAAAATATTTTTCCAATATGCTTTTAAATGAGATTCTGCCAGTAAATAGGACTAGTCTGAGAGTTCAATGAAGAAGTAAAGGCATCTTCAGGAAGACTGCAAACAAATAACAGATATGAGATACAGGTCCCTTTCTGGTCAGCTACCTCAACCCCCTACTTCATTCCTGCAACCAACTGAGATCAACAACCACAGCCTCCCTGGACAAGCTCCTTCAAGTTCCATGCTTCCTACTATAGGCAATAGAGCATCCTTCAGGAACTGACCTGTGATGTCCTGGGCTTTGTGAAAGGTCATATTAGCTTCTCTGATCTTCACTCACTCATCTCTTCCAATTTTTCTTTTTTTTAACTTCTAGCACACTGTGTGAACATCATTCCTATTTGTTCATACTGATAAACACGTGGGCAGTTTATCAGTAGGCAGTGGTATGGAAAAAAAAAGATGGATTATAAGTTGACCATTTTGAGGCTGGGTATATGTGGGTTTATTTTGCAATTCTGTCTGCTTCTGCATTTGTTTAACATAAACTATAAAATAAGTTAAAATAAAGATAATTTTATATAAATAAACACAAAAATATTTCTTACTTCGATTATAGAATGGATTCTGTTTTCTTAGAAGATATAGGTGCAAAGCACAAGGCCCAGCAAAAGGCAGGGCCCCAACCTATAGCTAACAGAAGTAGAATTTGTTTTCATAGTGTTAGATAATGTTACACCTGATTGGATTAGTCTAACCAAAGTATGTGTATTAAAATGCATTTTTAATCTAGAAGGGTTTCTGGTGATATTCAGCTAGTCATTATCTTTGGACTACATATTTTTATATAATCAGATGACCTAAAGTTGTATACTAGATGCAAAATCTGAAAATATCATTATACACTAAGGTGATAGTACAAATCATGTACAAATACTCAGCTTGCTGGAGTGTAAACGTGACATAGAACTTAGCTCAAAAGAAAAAGGAGTGGTGGAATTCACAGATTATAAATATTCTATCTTGGCTGAATTGTAGAATGTTTTAATTTAATAAAGATTTTTTAAGTTTGTTAGTATTTTAATAAGTCTGCCATCTCTTTCTTTGTGTTTGCCCTGGATATGTGTCTTACTTGAGCAAGTGACCTTGTATTGTCGAGCTCCTGTATTTCCCACAGCACTTAGCACAGAGCCAACCATGTAAAATATCTTCACAAAGACTTATTTAATTAATTTTCTTAAATCCCTTCTGGACTGCCCATTTGCCTTCATTAATTATGTTAGACCTAGAGGAGATGACCTCTACTTGCTGCCATGGTTGAATTACATCTTAGACTTGTAGATTCTTTGAACAATAACATTTTTCAGGGTGAAAGATAAACTAGTAGAGTTAGAACATATTCATTTTATGGCTGAGGAAATGAACAGTCTTTCGTGATTTTTTTCCACCTCCCTTCCTAAGCCCATATATTCACTCCTGTCCCCGCATACACTTTCTCTTACAATCGTTTCAAGCTGCAAAATAATGAATTTGGAGTGAGAATGGAGATATGCCTTCCTTTTTGTCCTTTCAGCTTTGTTTTGGTAACCCACAAACAAATATCAGAGTCTTAACTATTATAATGCAAAATACAAATATGCATGTAAAACTGTTTTTAAATGATAGATTTTCGTTTTTTAATTACACCAAGTATTTCTTTAGAGATTTAAGAGATTTTAAGCTTTATGAGCATTAATACCTTTGTGATTGTGATTTGTTTGTCCCTAATTAAAAGAATCAGGAAAATAGTTGGTGGAGAATATTGATGCACCAGGAAAACTTATGAAGAATACAGCTACTTATTTGTTCCTTTTGTTTCAATGATCAGAAACCTAGCACACGGCATAAATGAGGCAAATCTGTTATGATGGGATAATTGTGGCTGTATCTTCTGTTATATCATTCATTAACAACAGGATAAATATGAATCCTGGATTTTGCTAATCTGATGGTCTTGGCTCTGTTTTTGGTAAACAGTATAAATTATTTCCAGAAGTGCTGTGGAGGAAAATGTGAGATATTGTTGGAGAATCCAACACACTCATAAAACTTACAAAATGTCTGTGTCTGGCCCAGGAGACACTAACTACCCATGTGTCTTCATGAGCCCAGGGGAAGGCATCAGACAGACTCCCTCCCTTTCCATATTCTTACCCCAAGTTCTGGGTGCACCTGGATGAAAGGGAGTCTGCCAGCATTTCTTCAGTAGGCTTCTGACTGTCAAAACAAAAGGAAGCCTCATGGGGATGCTCAGGCTTGGCTGCTGAGGAGAAAACACTGTGTTAAATGTTTTACATATATTATCCTATTATACCCTTACAAAGCCTTTTGAGCAGGGTCTCCATTAAGCAAATGATAAATGTGAATCTCAGAGATGATTAGATTTTTAATCACGTATATATTTTCAACAGAAAAGTTGGGGTTGGAGCCCCTATTTCTTAGTGCCAGATTGGGTACTGTGATATACTGCTTTCCAGAGCTGCTCTGTGGGTGACATTAACCCTGAGACCCTCCTTATTCTATTACATTCCTTTGATGCCTGTCTTAGTTCGGTCAGGCTGCTAGGACAAAATACCATAGAGGGGGTGGCTTAAAGAAGAGATTTGTATTTCTCACAGTTCTGAAGGCTAAGAATTCCAAGATTAGTGTGCCAGCACAGTTGGGTTCTGGTGAAGGTGCTATTCCTGTTTGGAAAAAGGCCATTTTCTTGCTGTGTTTTCACGTGGTGGAGAGCAGAGAGATAAATCTTTTATGTCTCTTTTTATAAGGTCATTAGTCCCATTCATGAGGGTTCCTTCCTCATGCCCTAATCACTTTCTTTGGGATGTCCTTCCTCCTAATATGATCACATTGAAGATTAGAATTCCATATAGAAATTTTGGTAAGACAGAGTCGCTCCACAGCCATGCCTGAGATTAACTGGTGAATGATTTAAGGTTTTCAGTGATGGAAATAAAATATTTCTAGTCCTCTGTGTTTGTTACATAATAATGTTGACATTTAATTAAAATATTATTAATTTTAGAGCATAAGCTTCATGGAAGTAGGATTATTTGTCTGTTTAGTTCACTGTTGTATCTTAAGTTCTTGAAACAGTGACTGACAAAAATAACGTGCTAAAAAAGTAGCTACTGAATGAGTGAATCTCCCAGGTTTCAATGCCAACTCTGGACTATCCACCATTATTGCTGTTTTGTTGCAGAAAAGATAAGTTGTACCTTGGAGGAATAAATGAACCTTTTAGAATTTACAGAGAGAAAAATAATAGCAGTTCCTGCAAACCACAATTAAACAGATGTAAAGGCTCCAGCTTTCAGAGTGGTTCGTCACTCTTTATAAACTATAGGCATTTCTGCTTCCAATCCACTAAAAGCATTTGTTTTTCTTCAGACTTAGTTTTAGTCCATTAATCAAACCCCTACCAGCAGTGGTTGGTGCATACATGATAGGAGGAAAAGAATGTCTTGGTATAAACAACCAGAATGGTAACTCTGCCTAAAGAAACAGATGCTTTTCAGAGAGATTGTTTGTTTGCTTGTTCCTAATTAATGTTTCCCTTAAGGATGAAATTTGGAGAGAGACCTGACTTCCACAGAATTCCAGTAACTAATTTGCTTATATATGTATGTCTTAAACCAATAGAGGAGGAAGTGATAGAGAGAAAGGTATAAGGGGAGAGGAAAAAGAACTATGTAATATACAAGTAAAATAAAGAGGATAGAGTACAGAAAAGGGGAAGGATAGGAATGGATAAAAATGGAGATTTTACTCCAAAGGAGATGAGTGCTGAATGCTGACTATTAGGATATGGTCAAAAATAATACGTAAGTTGAGAAAAACAATGTTGTAGACTAATGAGTTAGAAAATACTTAAAAATAATAATTCACATAAAAATGAAAAGCTCTCTACCATCATTTGGTCACAGTTGACCCCCTTGCAGTTATAGTGAATAAAAGGAAATAAGACAAAGAAAATATCAATATCTTAACTGTTTCAACTCTCTCTCTGACTTTTATTTTTCACAGTAGTCCTTATTCATATGTGTAGAAAAGAGAGTATCAGTAATTGCGTGGTATGACTGCAGCAGAGGAAAGTTTGCAGATTTTCCTTCTAACTATAACAGCTAGGCTTTGCAATAAAATAGGTAGTTTGATCATTTATATAATCATGACTTTTAAGGGAGCAATTCAATCCCCAATTACAGAACTGATGTACGTAAACAGATATGATGCTCCCTTTACACTCTTATTGAGAAGTTACTTTTTAATTGCTTTGCTTATAATTTCAACTTCAAAGCCAGTAATAGCTTTGGAATTAAGAGCTCATAGCCTATTTGATACACTGATATTTAATTAATGAGTTCATAACTGCAGTGGCACATTGCCTTTCTGACAGCTCCGCCAGGTTGTTAGTTTCCATATTGCTAACTGGTGTCTGCTAACCATTCCTAGAAAGGTTATTTGGCTTGTGGAATCCTTTCAGCTGGATGGTGAAAAAGAATGGGCTCAATCAGAGACAAAGATGCTCCTTCCTCTTCCCTGCTCTGTAGATTAGCAAGATGTGTTAGGCCACTGGGGATGATTCTAATTTCGTATTGTTTTTTCTCTCAGCTTTTAGGATTCGTCTACACTAATGTCATCGATGGTCCACTAACTGAATAATGATCACATCTATAGGTTTGGAGATGGAGGTGGATGAATGAGCCCACATATTTTCCTTCTTCTTTCCAGAAGCCTTTTCAAACCCATCCTATACTCACTATGATCCTTCTTCCTTCCCATGACACCCCCTAGCCACTTTGCAAGATTTGGCAAACTGTGGCTCTTGAATTAAGAATGTGTCTTACATTTTTAAAGGTTGTTAAAGAAAAAAGAAAGAAAAGTAAAGAAGAAAGAGGAGGAGGAGAAAATGAAATTTTTCAAGCTCTTTGCAAGAAAAACTTACTGACCCCTGAAGGATAATTAACACTGTGATAAGCATCTATAATTGAAATCCTATTACTGGGCATAACTTGGCCAATTTTCTTCTCTAACTCACAGAGCATGTTTTCTACAGGCATTGATGACAAGGATGAGACCTTTTTACAACAGGCCACCACTACTAATAGGCTATTCCTGTGGAAGAAGCCAGCAGCCACTCACAGTTATGTGGGATTCATGATCTCTCCTTTTAGGTGAATTAGTACTACTAAGCGTTGTTACCTCTTACAGGGTTTCCAGATTTAAATTAAAAAGTCTCTGATGTTGAGACTCCTTCTTCAAAATACTTGCTATTCCCTGATATCCTTAGTTATGATTCCGGACACTGAGATCATCAATGAAATCAGTTTTGTTGAACTTAAAATTTTGACCTTTTAGAAGAACTTTTTCAGAGATGACTCTGGGAACATTCACATAGAGCGGTATAATGCTCCCAGGTTACCCACCAGGGTTTTGTTGGCAGCCAGCTGAAAGCCAGGGCCAGAGACAGCATGATACAGGATAAGAACTGAGAAAGGATAAAGGGCCACACGTTAGTCTGAATCAGCCAATTCCCCTTATGAGGATTAATTCATTCAGATCCTTTTCAGGAATAAGTATTCACAGGAGAAGGAAAAGAAGAATATTAAAAGAACAGAGGAAAGAAAGCAAACCTAAATATGTCAACCTAGGGTTTAGTTGAGAGCTGACCCTGCCAGAACTTTATAGATTGCTATAAAGTTAGAAGTAATTAATGATAATTGAAAGAACTGTGAGTTATTAGTAATATTTGAATTATTAAGATAAAGATAATTATAATAAAATTGGGCACTACAAATAGTGATTGCATTAAATTATTTTAATTTTAATGATTGCTTTAAAAGTGTGCTAAAATTGATTTTCTATAAATGGATTAATAATATAATTATAATAATTATAGCTATCATTTACTGAGAGATTGCCACACATTGAAGCTGTGCTGTGTTCTTCATATATAGTATTCTTATTAGTTAAAAATATTTTGGTGATTTGAATTAATGATAAAAAGGACACTACATGAGTTCTGAGGGGTGTATGCCAAGAAAGTCACCTCATATTCTGAGGACTTTCCATGGACTTCGGCACAGGAAATTCATTTATAGGAGACCCGTACAGCACACATAAACTTGAGAATAGCCCTTGCTTAAAACTACTCATCAAAATGACAGCAATAGCTATCTGCTTTGCCCTGTGTCTGGCATGTTTGAGTTCATGATGAGCTTCTGAAAAGGTCAAGTGCTTGTGCAAAGGTAGACAGGTATGTGTAATTAGATATAGAAGTTAGTGATAAATAAACATGCTTAAAATCAGAATTCTACTTTATTTATTGATTACCCTTGAACTCATCTCTAAAGATAACTGCGTCAAAAGTCAACAAACACCAATAATAACTACTATTTATTGAGACTTTAGAATAGAATAGACAAGCATTTTGCATATGTTAGAGCAGGGGTCCTCAAACTTTTAAAACAGGGGACCAGTTCACTGTCCCTCAGACCGTTGGAAGGGCGGACTATAGTTTATAAAACCATTTGCATTAGCACTGAGCGCTATTTGCGTTATCACTGTGATGCAACCCCCCTAGAAACCACCCCCAACCAACTAACCAACTTCAAAAAAAAGGCTCCCCTAACTTCAAAAAAAAAAGGCTCTCTAACTTCAAAAAAAAAAGGTGCCCCATATCCGCAAAAAAAAAAATAGACCTCCTAACTTCAGGAAAAAAAGGTCCCCCTTAACAGCAAAAAAAAAAAAAAAAAAAAAAAAGGCCCTACTAACTGCAAAATTAAAAAAAAAAAATAGACCTCCTAACTTCAAAAAAAAAAAATAAATCCTAACTTGTTCTTACCTCAGTCCTCAGGCAGCAGCAGGCTCTGCACAGGCAAGCTCGTGCCTCGTCTGATTACACCGGAGACTGAGAGGAGGAGTCGAGAGACAGAGAGGAGGAAGGGAGTCGGAGAGTGCGACGTACGTTCCACACATGCGCACTGCGGGCCTGGACAAGTCAGCTGCTAGGCAGGACAGGCAACAGAGGCAAAAACACCCGGTGGGCCGGATAAATGTCCTCGGCTGGCCGCATGTGGCCCGCAGGCCTTGAGGACCCCTGTGTTAGAGCATTTGAGTAAGTTGTTAAGTTGATCCTCACGTACTTGTAAGAAGACTGAGGCAGCAAGAAGGTTCTTGATTTCCCCAGTGCCACATGGACACAACAATATATAGTGTAGTTGAAATTTAGTTGCATAAGTATTTATACAGTCTCTTAGTCCTTAATTGTTTATTTTATATGCAGTGTTCCCATTGGTCACTCACAACTCCATTCAGTGGTTTAACTCTACCGTGTACGTGTGTGTGTGTGTGTGTGTGTGTGTGTGTGTGTGTATGTGTGTGTGTGCCATTACTTTGTGAGCCTAAGAAAATAAGGGCAGCCCCTCTCACAGCGCCAGGGTGTGTTATGCATTTAATTAGCACAAGCTTTGATGATGTTGATAACATGTAGTATTTTCCTCATTGTTTGCTGTAAGATATTTATCAACATGGATGAGGATCCTTCCCTTTTGTGCCATAAGAAAACTGACCCTAAGGTGTGTTGGAAAGGAAAAACTATTTAGCTGATTTCAGTTTCTCCCTTTGCTTTTGTTTTACTTTGGTGTGTGAACACTGCCAGCTGCTCTAGAATTTTGAAATTCTCAATTCCCTCTTGTCTATTGAGTAAAAATCCTCCCCCTCTGTTTAGTTTGTGAGCTAACGTCTTTTTCGTATCATAAGGCTGATAAAAACCTAACGGATATAAGAAGAAATGTTTATGTAACTGGATAACCATTGTTTATTTTTTGATTCCACTCAGATTTCATTCAACGCACCATGGTATATGAATTGGGTAAAACTATCAAAATCACCATATACATTAACATAAAGTCTGACCATTAAAACAAAATAAAACAAAAGATTATTTTTCAAGCCTTCTGTAGACAGTTTTCAAAATCAGCCTCTTTTTTCCTCCTCACAGACACATTTTCATGCATCCAATCTCCAATTTTGTTACAAAATCAGGTCAAGATGGCCCAATGTGTGGATACATTGATTTGAACACAGTTACATTTAAGCCCAAATGAGGTGCCAAGCAAAGATCACTGAAAATTTCCATTACTCTTAATGATCTTTTGGAATTGATAGTACTTTTTTTTTTTTTTTGGTTTATGGGATGGTAGCTTGCAGTTGGCAAAGCAAATCAGAGGAACACCCAAAGTTAAATGTGTGAATAAAATACAAGAACAACATAGTAATGACTAATAAGATGTAAATGCCAAGAATTTTCTTGTCTTTAAATTAGACATCTGTGCCCTATTTTTACATGCTCATCACCATAAGCGCTTTAGCATGTTTCCCCCAATCTGTCAGCACAGACATATTCCGACGGCCCCGAAGCTTTAACACCTTCACTGCTACAGAAATGCCCTGGCAGCCACTCCTGTGGAACATCTGCTGAAAGCAAAAGATGTGCGACACAGGCCCCGCCCTCGGGTGTTTTGTTAGAGAAGTTGGCATAGTGCCGCTTCTCTGAGGAAGGAAAGAACTATGTTTCTGGGTCATGTCTGTGGGAAGATCGGCTTGGGGGACACCATATCTCCCCGACAGGCCTCCTTGTCATATGGATTTACCAGTTCAGAACTTGGCCTGGTGTCTGCACAGGAGGAGGAAAGCAGATGAAGGGCTGTCTCAAAACTGAGCTGCCTCAAGCCCACACATGTTTGCACAGCTTGCAAAGTGGCAAGACTGTGGGCAGGTCTGATCTGCAGAGAAACAATCGGTCTGAAGTGCTTCGAATCTGACCAGGGGAGATGCTGACACTAGGCCTAATAGGCCATAGAAAACTTCTGGGAAAAGATCTGCATTTCTCTGATGATGAGTGAGGCTGAGCACTTTTTCATGTGTCTGTTGGCTGCCCATATATCTTCTTTTGAGAAGTGTCTATTCATGTCTTTTGCCCACTTTTTAAAGGGGCTGTTTGCTTTTCTCCTTTCGGCGTATTTGAGTTCCTTGTAGATCGTAGATGTTAGGCCTTTGTCAGATTAACAGTTGGCAAATATTTTTCCCCATTCTGTGGGCAGCCATAAAGAAGGACAATGTATAAACTTTGCAGCAACTTGGATGGATTTGGAGTAGATCAAACTCAGTGATTTATCACAGAAACAACAGAGTTCCATATGTTCTCACTCATAAACGGAACTTGAACAATTATAATGCTATAAGAAAGTGATTGGCAGTAGTGGGAAACTGTCAGGGGAAGGGGGTGGGATTGGCAGTTAAGGGAAAATGCTAGGGGAGGGAGGGGCATATCTCATCAACAAGTTTATCTGCATGATCAATGTTTATACACCTAACCCTGAAATGTGCCCCACATCTTTATAATAAAAATTAATTAAATTAAGTTAAATTAAAAAAAAATCATAGCCAGGGTTTTAGGAAGTTGCTTTGCCCATTGAGGAGAGCCTTATTCAAAGGCAATGTGTTTTTGGAGGCCACAAAAATCTCTGATATTTCCTAAACTACCGGTTTACCTGCTGATACTTCAGAACCTATCCCTTCACATCCCTTTCAGAAAAATGTTTGCCTTTTAATAGTTAGAGATGAACTTAAAAGCAAAACCCCTCAGCATGGAAAAAGAGATGCCAACCCTATGCTAAAGTAGAAATATCTGATAAATTGTTCTAGAGAACAGAATGAGGAAACAGACTGGCTGAAAGGATGGGTGGGGAGAGGGAGGTTGGCGACAGTAGCCTCAGAAAAGACAAAACAAAGGATGCAGAGTCCAAGCTGACTGGCTGTGTCGCTAAGACCCCCAAAACAACTGCTTGTCCTAGTAGAAATGTATCTGTTCCTTTGTTGAGCATTTTATATAATAGCTACTGACTTCTTAATCAACAAATCTGTGAAATTATTTCCATTCTATCAATAAAGAAACTGGGGTTCAGAAAAGATCTGCAACTGACACAAAGTTTGCTGAGAGAGACACATGAATTCTGTTGGAAAATAAATGGGATTCATAGTCAATCAGACCTCATATGTGAACTCTAGTTTCAAAAGTTACTAGTTATGTGACCTTGAGCAAGTTACTTCATTTCCCTGTACATCCGTTTCTGCCCAGAAACTAAACTATAGGGGTGAAAATAGCCCTAAATTAGAAGTGACAGAACCAGGACTTAAACTCAGGTCTCCTATGACTATTTGTTTTATTTGCTGTCATGTGTTATTCTATTATCTTTACGAAGGATGATTGCACAGAAACAAGCAATATTTTTCCATTTCCACTTTTTTTTAAGGCACAATCATGGCGAATGACCATGTCATAATAAACCCAGGAAAAATTATTAATATTGACTATCGCTCTCTTTTCAGGAGATAAAAGCAATTTCTGGAAATGAAGCTCAGCATAGCTTAACGGAGCAGTCATGTCCATGCAACCAAGGTTTAGCATGGTGATCTTTGCTTCCTGGAGTACCTTATTCACTCACCCTTTTAGGAAGCCTTTCCTCAAACACCCGATCCATTGGTGCCAACTTCTTCTAAGTCCCTATAGCATTTAATATCTTTGACACAAATCACTCATTCACTTATATAAAGAAATTAGAATTTTGTTGTGCATCGGGCACCTTTTGCAGCATTGAAAAGAAGAACAGCAAACAAAATAGAAAAATCCTGTGCATTCATGAAGCATGCATTCTAATTTTTCTGGAATGGGAGCAGAAAAAATAAACACATAATAAGGAAATAGATTGTGTATTCATTTCCTGTGGCTGTGGTAACAAATTGCCACATACTGCATGGTTGAAAACCACACCAAAAAATTTTCTCTTAATTCCAGAGGCAAGAAGTTGGAATCATATTACTAAGTCAAAGTCAAGGTGTCAGCAAGGCCACACTTACTTGTGCTCTCTAAGGAAGAGTCAGCTCTTTGTCTCTTCCAGTCTCTGATGGCTGCCAGCATTCCATGGTTTGTGGTCACATCAATCTCTTCCTTCTCTTCTGTGTGAGTGTATCTAATCTTCCTCTGCCTCTTTCTTCCAGGATACCTGTGATTGCAGTTGGACCCAATTTCAATAATCTCATCTCAAAAATTCTTAATAAATGACCTCTTCAGAGATCTTTTTAATCTAAATAAAGTAACATTTACCAGTTCTTTTAAATTGGTAAAACGTCAATTCTGGGGTTTAGGAACCAGAATTTTGGAAGCTATTATCCAGTCTACTCCATATAGAGTTTTAAATGGTACTATGTATTCTATAAAGGGAATTTAAAAAGCTATGAAATATAAGGAATACCAGCACGGAGTTATGGACTGTTATTTTCTATATTTCCTTATTTTCTATAAGGTAAATATAGAAGACTTTACTCATCTGATGAACTTGAAGCAGAGACTGGAAGGAAATAAAATCATTTGGAGGAAGAGGGTTTTAGGTAGTAGAAACAGCACATGCAAAGGTCCTGAGGAACCTGTGTGACTGCAGTAGAGTAGACAACAGTTATAGTGATAGGAGATGAGGTCAAATGGGAGGCCTCATTGATTAGTGTACAGTCTTTTATTATGAGTTAAATGGGAACCACTATGATACAAGAGGAAAAAAGAGCAAAGAAATCAAATGTAAGTTTTATAAGCTTCATTTTGCTTTTCTGAGAATGTATTGAAGGAGCAAGAATTGAATGAGGTGACTGGTTGGAAGGATTTCCTAATAAAACTGTGAGACATGAAGGTGGCTTAGAACAAGATTGAATGGTTAAAGTGTTGGCAACAAGCCTGATTCTGAATATATTTTAAAGGTAGATTAAACAGGATTTGCAGGTATGTTATATATAAGGCATAGGTGAAAGGGGACATGCAAGATTACCATGCTTTTAGCCTGAACAACAAGAAGGATGAAGCTAACATGAAATTTAGATGAGGCAGATTGGAG
The DNA here is from genome assembly GCA_027257055.1 of Cephalopachus bancanus. Classification (NCBI taxonomy): domain Eukaryota; kingdom Metazoa; phylum Chordata; class Mammalia; order Primates; family Tarsiidae; genus Cephalopachus; species Cephalopachus bancanus. The sequence goes on along the minus strand of JAPVLO010000046.1, from coordinate 12,881,306 downwards.
GAGGGAACAGTCAACTGGGTAGAGGCAAGAGACTCTTCAGTTTTGATATGCTTTCAGGCAACAAAGTTGAGATATTGTGTCGACAGCTGGATAGAAGAATGCAGAATGCAGAAAAGTGGCCTGAACTGAAAGAAACAAATGTAAGAGTTGACACCATGCAGATGGTGTTTAAAGCCCCGAGGCTGGCTGAACTCGCTTAGGGACTGACAGTCATGTGGTGATGCGTTTGTTCTGCAGCCTTCTTGGACTTCTAGGGGACATTATGCTGTTGTAAATATTGGCAATGCTGAAGGTGTATTAAACCATTTTCTCTGCCCTCAAGATGTTCATATTCTGAAAAAAGGGCAAATTTGTGAAAATATATATGCTTACTATATTAGGCTAAATTCTAAAATAGTAATAAACTGCTTTTATTAAGGTGGGAAGATCTGGGTATGTGTATCAAGTATACTTCATATAGATCTGGATGCTGGAGAAAGTGGAAAGATTAGGATATCAGGAAAAATAATAACTTTACAGAATCATGATTAGAGGACTGTGGTTAATCTAGGGATTCTTACCACTGGCTGCACACTAGAGGCCTCGAAAACATTGTTTAAAACAAACGACAACAACAAAATTATTCCTTTATCCTTCACCTCAGATCATTTAAACCAGAATATCTAGAGGTTATACTCAAGCAATGGAACATTTTAAAGAGCTTTAGTTAATTCTAATGTGTAGCCATGATTGAGACACATGAGAATAAAACATTAGGTATTGTTTCTTGAAGTATAAGCCCTGGACTACCTACATTACTAATTCCTATAAAATTCAATAAATATGCCATCTCTGCAGTCCCATTCAACTTTAAGACCTGGATTTTGCAAAGCATTCCATGTGAACCTTTTACACAAAGGTATTGGGTAAACACTACTATGCCTGTTGGGGAAAGTGAATACAACTTTGGTAGTGAGGATTAGGCAAGAAAATGTCATGCTAAAGACAATGAATATAATCTTGGGGAAAACAGAAAATTAGACGGTTTTTACAAAATAATATACACACACACACACAAAACTGTACCAATTTTGATAAGGATTTAAAGACATTAGTAATCAGAGTTTTAGTGGCTAGTTAAAAAGTCATTGCAATAATCGAGGTAAGAGATTGTAAGACCTGAATCCAGATGTGCCTTGGGATCATACACAAGGGACTAACCTGTGTAGGTCAACAGGATATAACACATCTGAATCGTGGCCAAATGCACATCCAACCAGAATATGGGAGGTATGACAACTTAGCTCTTCATGCCAACAAATCACCATGGAATTAGCTCTCACACTTCTGCCAGGAATTGAAAATTTATCTCTTGAGCATAGAAACCTGCTGGAGAATTCTGCATTGTTTTGAGGGAAAATTAAGGGAACTACTTTCTTTATTCTTTTTAGTTAATTCTATTTGGTTATTATAAGTGAGGGATAAACTTGTTAGCTCATATGGGACATAATCTTTGAATAGCAAGATTTTACAAATTTAATACAGAGTGCCAAATGTTTATTACGAAGAGTGATCGCCAAATTGAAACTCAATATTGGTGAATTAGGATCATCTCATACAATTGTTATTACAGATCAATAAGTCAAATGAATTAGTTTCACTCTGTCTTTGAAAATAGGATTAAAGTAGACCATTTTAGTTTTCTTTTTAATTTTACTTTAAGACAAATCATATTTTTTCTCACCTTTTCAACTGAAGGTGAGAAATTCTGTAATGTAAAGTGTATGCTTTCTATAGAGCATAAACACAAACAAAAAATGTGAAACATATTGGCAAATCTAATCTTATATAGAATGGTAGTTTTTTAATAGGTAATGAATTGTTGGGGTGGATCACCTTCATATCTAGTCAACTGAATAAATATTTATGAGTTGTCAGTAATAAAAGTGATTGAGTCCCATGAGTGATAGTAAGAGGCTAATTATTTGTCTGGTGGTTGACGAGATGGGATAAGTCCACTGCAGTCGGTCTATCTCACTGATCACAGTAAAAAAACTCTGGACAAAATATAAAAATGCAACTATCTAAGGACTCCAGGTATATGTATACTAGACTACAGGAAATTGTTCCACATCTCATTAAGCTGTTATTTTTTCTTAGCAATTTTGTTTCCTCTGTTTTCATCTGGATATTTTTATTGCCATTTATTCACATTAATGAATTATTTTAGTCTGTAGTATTTAACTTGCTGTTAATCTCATTCAGTATAATTTTCACTTCAAACATTGTAGTTTTGATGCTAAAAGTCTGATTTCAATGTTTGTCTTTATTTCTGCAATGTGTTCAAAATTTCCCCCACCACCATAAACATAAGTAATGCAGTTATAACAATTTGTATATCCTTGTTTACTAATTCTATCTTTTATGTCATTTCTGAGTCTTTAAAATTATTTTATCTTATAATTATAAACTGACGGATGGATTGTTGTATGTATTTATCTGGCACAAAATGATATTATGATTTATAAATATAATGTGGAATGTTTAAATCAAACTAATTAACATGTCCATCACCTCAAATATCTCTTTTTTGTGATGAGAACATTTTGCGTTTACTCCCTTAGCAATTTTGAAATGTACAATATATTATTGACTATATTCACCATGTTGTACAATATATCACAAGAAAAAATAAATTTCTCTTATCTAATTGAGCTTTGTATTATTTGACCATCATTCCCCATAATCCCCAGTCTCCTAGTCTGTGGTGACATCATTCTACTCTCCAACTTCTGTGAGTTCCATTGTTTCAGATTCCACATATAAGTGAGAACACGCAGTATATGTCTTTCTTTCTATGTCTGGTTTATTTTGCTTATTGTAATGTTCTCCAATTACACGCACTTTGTCACAAATGAAAATATCTTTTTTTAAAGGCTGAAATGTATTTCATTGTGTTGATGGACATTCATTTGTTGATGGACACTCAAAGTGCTTCCACATCTTGGCTATTGTGAATAATGCTGCAACGAAAACTGGAGTCCAGATATCTTTGACATTACTGATTTCAAATATTTAGGGTAGATATCCAGAAGTAGAATTGCTATATTACATGATAATTCTATTTTTAGTTTTTAATGAACCTTCATACTGTTTCCCATGTAGTATATTAAAATGCATTCCCACCAATCTGAATTTGTTTTTATTGACCTGTTGTATTTTCCTGCTTTTTTGCATGATGGTCAACTGGGCAAACATGACCATTGATTGGATGGCAGGCATTGTGGGTGTTGGAGTGCAGATATTTTTGTATTCACATAAATATTCCTGAGTTGTGTTCTGGGGTACATTTCAGTTACATGGATACTACTGGAATCTTTTGGGCTTTGCATAAGTTTTGTAATGACATGACCTGAGCTGCCTTGTGTGGAGGGCTTATTTTGGTCTACTATTTAGGCAATATTCCTCTGAGTCTCTATTTAATGTTTAGAGAGTTATGTAGTTTTTCCACTCTATAATTCTATAATGGTGAAAAGACAACCTATTTCTGATCCTGTGTAACCCCTGCAGATTGTTTCTTTTAATCATTTTGTATGTTGTATCTTTTTTTCCCAGCCTCAGGTAGCTTCTTCACAGGCATGTGCTGATCAGTACTCTGCTAGTATTTGAGGGGACCTCTGCACTTTTTCAGAGTCCTCTTTATGTGTACATGTGCCTGTGTATGTGACTCTGTAGAACTCTCATCTTCAGGACTCTGTCCTGAAACTCTGACTCACTTCTTTAAGTTTCATCTTCGTCTTCTCAACTCAGGGAAACTCCACTCTGTTGTTGGGTTCCCTATCTTGTGTTGCAACCTGCAAACACTCTCTGGTAGTAAGCTGCAGTAATCATAGTGCTCAGCTTGTTTGTTTCTCTCGTTCAGAAATCCCAGTATTAAATTTAAAACCAATGTAGTTTTTAAAAAAGGCCTCAAACCTGTCCTTTTCAATATATGAAAAATATTTAAAATATACATGATATATTTAACTGTGGCATCTTAAAGTGCAGAACTTATAGAAGGAAACACGAAAGAAAATCTTGTGAACTTGAATTAGGCAAAGTGTTCTTAGATATAAGGTCAAAAGTATGATTCACCAAAGAAAAAATAGAGAAGTTGGACTTCATCAAATTAAAACATTTTGCTCTGTGAAAATTACTTTTAAGAGATTGAAAACTTTGTATATCTAACCCTGAATTGTATCCCACATCTTTAAAATTAAACATTTTAAAAAGAAAAAAAATACAAGGGATTGTTTTGAAGGTAATATTTGCCACCAACATGTTTGACAATGACTTGCATTCAAGAAATATAAAGCACTCTCAAAACTAAATAATAGGAAAAGAAAAAAGAAAAAAATCTGAACAGATGCTTCACAAAAGAAGATGAAAAGCTCACAAATGATCACAAATAATGAAGTTCAACATCATTAATATTTAGGAAAATGCAAATTAAAACCACAAAGAGATACTTTTACATACCTATTAGTATGACTAAAGTAAAAAAGAAACAAAACAAGCAAGCAAACAAACAAAAGCAACTGATAATACAAAGTATTGCAAAGTATACAGAACAAGAATAACTCTCATTCATTACTGATGAGAATGCAAGCTGATAAAACCACTTTGGAATATATAGTTGCTGTATATTTAGCATTTGATTCACCAACACTATTCCTACATAATTACCAAAAGAAATAAAACTTATGTCCACACAAAACCTATATATGAATATTCATTTTCAGCTACATTTTTAATGTTCCCGCCCAAATGTCCTTCAACTGGTGAATGAATAAATATATTGTGGTATATCCAGACAACTTAATATTCCAAAGCATTGCAGAGGAATGAGCTATTTATATATGAAACAATATAGATAAATCTTAAATAGATTACTCTAAGAGACATTCACAAGACCAACCAGATTATATATGCTATATGATTATACTTTTATGTCAATCTTCAAAGCCTAAACTATAGTGATGAAAAGATAAGTGGAATTTCAGAATATGGAAGTAGAGATAGGCTGAATATTAAAGGGCTTCTGACTGGATTTTTTGGGTGGTAAAACTGTTCTGTATTTTGTAGTAGTGCTTATATGGTCTATTTTTTAAGTATCATAAAATTGCATGCAAAAAGTAGTGAAATTTAATGTATGTAAAATAAAATTTTAAGTCTGTCTATTTTATTTCATGCAAAAAATATACTTCCAAAATATTTGACTTCCAAGTAGTTTAATGGTTTACAAAAATTAATTGATCAAGTTTAAATCCTAATCACCAGTTCTCCAAATTGCCGCTTTACTCTTTATGGTTTGAGTATTAACAGAATGTTTTCTCAAAATTGGTCTTGAATTTCCCCTCACTTCCCTCAGATCGGTGAGACTGAGTGCTTAAAAAAATTGCAAACACAGTGAGCAACTATTGGCCTGGGAGCCAGCATGGGTAGACTCTAAAAAGATTGCAGTTTAGAGGAAGAGACGGGCCAAGAGAATCTCCATGAAAGCTCAACCAAGAAGTTCTTGATTGCTAGTCTATACTTAGCAACCCTTTGCTTCTTTCCTGAGAAAAGTTTAATATTCTTTCTCTCTGATCTTTTATATTCTTTCATAATCTCATCTACCCTGAATTCATGCCTCCTTAGGCTACATATAGCCCACAATGTAGTTCTCTGAAACCCAAACTTCAAACTTAGTCCTATGAGGGCAGGTTTTATTTCTTATTCTTGTCTTCTTGCTATCTGAAAGACTTCCAGAGTATGCATATCATTCCTTCATTCCTCTTGAAACATTTTCTTTTCTTTTCTTTTTTCTTTTTTTGAGTCGGAGTCTTACTCTGTCACCCAGGTCACCCACTCATAGCCACCGCAGCCTTGACATGCTGGACTCAGGTGACCTTTCCAACTCAGTCTTCCAAGTAACTGGAACCACAAGCATATGCCACCATGCCTAGCTATTTTATTTTGATTTATTGTAGAGATGAGGTCTCAGCAAGTTGCCCAGGCTGGTCTTGAACTCCTGGGCTTAGGCAATTCTCTCACCTCTGCCTCTCAATGTGCTGGGAATACAGGCATGAGTCATCACACCCGGCCAAAACATTTTTTTCTAAACTTTGGTAATACTGCATTCTCTTAGTTTACTTTCCCATACCACACTGCCATCAATTGCTACTTTCCTAGGCTGAATCCTCTGCTATTTTAGGCTCCAAAATGCTGTGATAGCCCTATTGGTATTTTAAAAGTCTCCTTTCTTTTTAAGATATCTATACCTAGAACCCTATCCTATCCCATAGGTGAACCTAATATTTATATGCTGATAACATGTATTAGCTGCCAATTGTCCCTTCTCAAATCTGTTAAACCATTCTCCCCATTGATAGAATTTTAACTTAGCTGAATATCCCACTTCCCATATTGGAGGCATTTGACTGTTTTAACAATGATCTATGGACAGAGGAATTAATATAACTTTCATGCCACTTTTGCTTAAGGTAACTCCTCTTTAATTCCTGTTTTTCCATTTCTACTGGTTTGGGAATAGCTACAAATGGAGCATTCCTTTAGAGTCAAAGAGGGGAGCTGCATGTAGATGCTTTTAAGATGTCTGAATTTTTTTGTGTGTGTGTTTTCCTCTTCAGGTGTCCTTTTGCTTTCACCATTGCATCTGGAAATCTTTTTCAATGAACTGACTTTGAGCTAATGGAGTCATTTGGCTGCAGACAGAAAAACATGTCAAGATGTTAGTAACCAGTGATATATAATATAATCAGTGGACTTTGCCTGATATACCTTTTTTTTCCTTTTGGCTTATTCCCCTTTCCTGCCCTGCCTCAACTGCTCACTTGCAAATTTCTCTTGAGATGTTTCTTTAAGAAAGCAGTTGCACAGAAATTCAATCTGAGGATAAGATTTTGTGGAAATTGACCTATAATACTGCCCATACCCTAACTTAGCCCTCTAAGCTATATCTAGCTCATCATATAGAAAATAGCAGGTCTAAGATGAATTCTTCTGTATAAAAAGGATCACAGTCATATACACACATTCAAGCTCACACACACAAGCACATGTATGGACATACAAATATCAATCAATGTGGGAACAATAAAAGCACAATAAAAAATGACAGGGAACTTAGGACACCCAAACTTAAAGTTACCCAAATTTCACACCTTCAGTGTAAAATAAAATAAAAATAAACTTGAATCATGGGGAGATCAAGGATAATATCTCATTACCAATTTTGATATTAGATGCAGGTTTTTAAAAAATCAAGAATCAATAACTAAATCTAATCTATATGTACATTCATAGCCAGAATTTGCAATATTCAGGTAGATTTACAGCAAAAATCAGAATTTCAAAAAACAAAAACACCTGAGTTGAAAGTAGTCGTAGATGCCAACAACAACAATAGCAGCAGAAATATAAATACTCTCTGGAGAAAAGCAAAAAGACAGGCCTAAATAATCCCTAAAGATAAATTTCTAAGGAATGTAAATATACCGTGAAAATAAAAGCAAGAAATGTAAAAGATATTATAAAAAGAACCAGTAGAAATAGTAGACTACAAAAAAACCCTCAAATTATTTTTTTTAGATTTTAAAACAACAGACGTTGAGTATAAAACAAGTGTTATGTGTATGTCAAAAAATAAAAAGTGAAAGTTAATATGATTAAGAAGACAGATATGAAAACTAAGTGCAAGAGAATAAAACAAAATATCTAGAAACATTTAAAAATATTGAGAAAGAACAGAAGAAAGAATCATGGTCTAAAAGATAGCCTTTAGAAAACACTCAGAATACAGTATACAAAAATAAAATCATGAAGTGTATGAAAGAGATTAAATGAAAGTGAAACTAGAACATGAAGATCCAACATTTGTCTAACTGGTGTTATGAAAGAGAGAAAAAATAATGGCTGAAACATTTTCTGTTAATCAGAAAACCTTAGATTCAGCAAGATTTATGCAACCTATGCAGGTTTAAAGAAAATCTTCATGATTAGACATAAAAATAATGAAACTGAAGAACAACAAAGGAAAAAAGAAACAGTAGTGAGTACCAGAGTATAGCAGAATAATATGAATGAGCTGAGAGAAAATAACAGTTAATCTTAAATTATATGCCAAGCAAAATTATATTCCCCAAACAAGGGAAATTTAAAGGTACACACACACGCACGCACACACACACACACACACACACACATGAATATATTCATGTGTGTGTGTGTGTGTGTGTGCGTGTGTGTGTGCGTGTGTGTGTTTTTCCAAATTAGTTTCACTAGTAGTCTCTATTGCCTTCCATGTTTCTGGAAAAATATTGAAGAAAATAATATATTAATTAACATGTGTTCTGACACCTTGGTTTGCCACTTTAGCTGGAGATTGAACAGAGGAGAAATATTAGATGCCAGATACTATGACAAAGTGAAAAGTTTCTCTCCAAAATGTGTTCTTCCTTCCATAGTAAGAAGGCTTTAGCTGTACACATAGGCATTCACTGACAACACTTCCTGGATTCCCATTCAGGGAGGTGCAGCCACGTGGCTGTATTTTCACCTAGGGAATATGAGTAGAAGTGTTTTTATCCATTGAAAACAGAGAGTATTTCCCATCCACCTCCATTTTTCCATACACATTCACAGCACTCATTAAAGGAAGATATCATAAAAGTAAGAGGAAAGGTCTAAGGTACAGGATAAATAGTAAGACAAGAAAGTGGGGATTGTACATAAGCTTAAAACAACTATTTCCTGCAAGAACAGGAATACCATTTTATGAGATTAGAGAAAAGACATAAGATAAAAATAAAAAGAATGATGTGAAAGTTATCAAGTCAGTAATTGGTATTATGATGAATAAACAGGTTTAATGATTTAGGAGGTGAATAAAAGTAGAAGTTTTTTTTTATTATTTTAGTAAACAGGTAAAAAAAATCTTTTGGTACTGATATGAACTTGTTAGGTCAACCCGGTCTTCGAGAGTGTCAGCTCAATGGGTTGGCCAGCTGATCCCCAGAGAGCATCAGCCTACTCCAAGAGTGTTGGCTCTAATGGGTTGGCAAGCCAAGCCCTGAGAGTATGACAACCCACAGAAGTGTCTCAGCCTCGGAGTCTCACCTTCTGCCAGCAGCTCTCCCAGTTCAGCAGGTCTATTTGCTGGCAAGTCAGCCTCCCGGGTGTGTGGCTCTTTAACTCTGACAATCTTCTGCAGCACTTCAGGTGAGGGTTCTTGTCTTGTGCACAGGAGTAATGAAGGACACAGATGGCCAGAAAGTGAGAAGTCAGGATTTATTGAGAGGACAGAAAAACTCCCATAGCCAGAGGAGACCAGAGGGAGTTAATGATCTGGGGCTGAAATCTGGTGCTATATAGCCCTAAGATGGAGTCAGTTGACTAGCAGTAGCTGTGAGCTGACTGGTCAGCACTAGTTGTGCTGATTGATCAGTATTAAGGACCAATCAGCAGGAGGTAGGGGTCTAATGGTGAACTTTTGGTTGGCACTTGGCAGTGAGTTGATTGGTTATTTTTCTATCCCAGCAGTAAGTACTTAAGCTCTAGCTTCACCGGCTTATAGAGCGCTTGTTTACCAATGTTAGTGTTTCGGTCCCAGAGATCAGCTGGAAGTTTCCTACATTGTTACCGGGGGACCCGCACTGTCTATCTACCTAGCCTTTCTCTAGGGATCTCCTTTCTCAGTACAACTCCAAGAAAATAAATAGACTATGTAACTTCCAAATTGATACAAGGGCAAAACTACTTGCAATATAAAAGTAGGCAAACAAGAGAAAAACAAAGTTTGATTAAATACAAAGTCCTGAAATAGTGTTAAATATGAATCTAATTATATTATAAATTATAATAATGTAAACTGAGTAAATACTTCAAGTAAAATATAAAGATTGTCACACTGAGTTTAAACAAAATCTAAAATGCAGTTAGATAGCATTTATAAGAAACATATCTCAAAAATATTAAGGACAATTAATTAACATGAAAAAGAGTTACTACATATTGATAACACTTACTTCACTAGGAATATCTAATAACATCAAACCTGTATGTTCTAATAACTGGCTAAATTATATAAATGATCACATTAGAAGAGTTAGATATATTTATTTTTGTATTTTATTAATTACATAGGCAAAATAAATTATTGATTTTATAAAAGAATTAAACAATAGAATTTATTACCTTAATTCAAAGTTAACAAAATTAACATTGATATTGGTTTTATACAGATAATTTTCTGTAAACCTAAGGAATGTAGGTTAAAACATAGCAATAAAAATATTGCTAGAAACATTATTATTTAAAAAAATTAAGAGCATCATTTAAAAATCACGTTACACTATAATTAAGAATCAAAAAATGCATATGCTAAATAACAAAATGATGGAATGAGTTACAGTGGTATTTGGATGAAAATTTGTAGTCTTTACTATTAAATAAACTAGAAAAATGACCTAAGCATTCAACATACATTTTTTTTTCTTTTCTTCTATTTTTTTTTTTTTTTTTTTGCTCTTGGAAGTGTATATGTGGGGGGGGGTGAATATGAGAGAATAATTAATCTAACCTCACATAAAACAAACAAACAATAATAAAGACAAATAATAAGTAATGTAACCACTGGCAAAATTTATCAAGAGTAAAAGAGAATGTTCAAAAATATAAAGTTTAAGAACGGATAAGGAGCTATACTATAGTTAATTCAGACACTTAAAAGTTAATGAATGCATACATTGAACAACTTTAACTAATAAATTTCAAAACTTAAGTAAAATGGACAAATCTAAAAAACATAATTTATCAAATCCCTCTCAATTAGAAATAGAAAACTAAAGGTTCTACAACCATTAAAAAAATGATCACTGGTTGGTTAAAGTTGTCCCCATAAAAGAAGTATCAGACAGAATGTTTTATGCCATATTCTTCCAATCTTTGAGGAAACAAGTGAAACAAATATTACAAAATAAACACAAATAGAGGAAAAAACTAGAAATACTCTGCAACACATTTCTTGAAGTTCATTTAATTCTGATTCAAAGACGTCACAAAGATAACAGGTCTAAGAATTTATTAGCCAATTTCACTCATGAATATATATGCAAACACTCCAGATGAAATGTTGACAAACAGTATCTGCAATGAATAAAAAAAATATATATAACATAACCATGGTAGATGTCCTCATAAATACAAGATTAGAATTTCATATTTTTAAGATTGGTATTTAGATTTTGTGCTTGGATAGTCTGGCTTTGGAATGACAGTAATATTGGCTTCATAGAATTAATTGGGAAGTGTTCATTCCTCTTTCTTTTCTGTAAGAGAGTGCACAGAGTTGGTTGTAGTTCTTCCTTAAACATTTGATGGAGTTCATCTGGATTTCTCTTTTTTGGGATTTTTTTCTTTAGTTGAAAATTCTAGTTCATTAATGTGATAGGGATGTTCAGGTTATCTATTTCATATTGCACAAGTTGGTGTTTTTTTAATAAATGGTTCATTTTATCTAAGTTGTAAAATTTATGTTTACAGAGTTGTTCCTAATATTTCCTTATTATCCTCTCAATGTCTGCAGAATCTGTAAGGCTGTTTAAAAAGCAGACTTAGCAAAATTCTTACTCTGCTAATTCTAAGAGTCTAATGTCCTTCCAGTGTATATGAATTTATATATATCTTCTACTAATGTGTATACATATAATGATATATATGATTTTCTTCAAAAGGGATATCATATGCATCATTCCTTGGAAATAAATATATTTACTTCTGGGATTTATTTTTGTACAGAATTCATTGTAAAAATGTCTAGAAAGAATTCTCTTAAGAACATATTCTAGCCGGGCTCGGTGGCTCAGCCTGTAATCCCGCGCCTTTGGGAGGCTGAGGTGAGTGGATTGCCTGAGACCGCGGGTTCGAGACCCGCCCAGGCAGTGAGACCTCATCTCGACAATAAATCCAAAAAAAAAAAAAAAAAAATCAGCCGGGTATGGTAGCGCATGCTTGCAATTCCGGTTATTTGGAAGGCTGAGGTGGAAGGATCGCCAGAGCCCAGCAGGTCGAGGCTGTGGTGACTGGAAGCGGCCACTGCACTCCAGTCTGGGTGACAGAGTGACACTCCAACTCAAAAAAAAAAAAAGACATATTCTAATTTCTTCTTTTGTCAAGCATCATGAAGATAACAGCCTGGACTAGGTTTTGTTGCTGCCAACATTTTTAGAACACAACCCACTTTCTTGAGAGCTGCCCAAGAGGGCTAATTTGCTACATTATCTTAAAAGTGTCATATTTTTTTGGTTACAAAATGGTTATGAAGAGTTGTAGGATTTTTGTCTTGATCTTGGAAATCCGGCTTCGGAAGAGCAGGGTAAAATCTGCTTCTTACTCAGATTTACATCCTCAGAGTCTTCAACTACTGTGCCTGGAAGATAGCAGATTGTTAAAAACATTAAAAATTTTGAATGCTTGAAAAAAATGTAAGAAATAAATGAATGAATTGATCTTACTTTTTGTGGTGGAGACAGACACTTAGAAAATTATCTGATACCTGAATTTTCTGTGTTTTCTCTGACATTAGGGAAATTAGAAAAGATATCTTATCACTTTTATTAAATTGTGTGAGGCCAGTTGTTCCAACTGGGGGTGATTTTAACTTCCAGGGCACATTTTGAAAAGTCTAGAAACATTTTTGGTTGTTTTCACTGAGAAGTATTGTTGGCATCTAGTGGGAACAAGCCAGGCATGCTGCTTAACTTCCTACAATGCACAGGAAAGCTTTCAACAAGAACTAATATATACCAAATGTCAACAGTATTGAGGTTGGAAAAGTCTGGGAAAGCCATGGATATAGCATATACTTTGTGATCCTTACCCATCTCTTGATACACCCTGATACAAGATTCATGCCGGTGCCTCAATTTTAGCCCATAAACAACTTTTTTTTCTTGCCTCAAGAGTTTGTTTTCCAAAGGCTAAAGAACTTGGTTAACCCAAACTAATGGGTTTCAGGCAAAGTGGAAGTGGAAGGAAATCAGTGGTCATGAAGAATTTCTTCAGAAATGTGGGTTAGAAGTTGATGAATAAAGATTAGGAAGAAAATAATAAAATGCTATTTAATTTTTAAAAAATGGAATTAGTGATTAAATAGTCGAGACTCCCAGTATTTCAAGGGACATTTTTTCACATACATTCTGCATGGCTATTCAGAGATTTCCCTGTGGGACTGAGATCCAGTTGTCCACAGTGGTAACATTTACACTTCATTATATTTTTTCTTCTTTTCTTTCTTGTTCTTGCTCAATCAGTTCCACTTTCAAATAAACTGTCTGTGCCTAAGTCCCTGTTTCAGGCTCTGTTTTGAATGAACCCACACTCAGGCAATGGATCTTTATTTAGAAAACAAGTGACAGCTTTCAGAAATGATGGAACAGGGACATGAAAGTTTAGCCATTCCAGGTCTAGAGTGAGACACTCTGAAAATATAATAATAAAATTAAATTAAATATCTGAAACTTAACAGGCTACTGTAAGTCACTTTCACTGATACCAGTCATTTGTATGAGAATGTCATGAGTTCAAGTGTCTCAAGTACTGAGGAAGAACTGGAACAACTATTAATTTAGAATGAGTATCTACCATCCTTGCTTTCCTTATCTTTTCTTTGCCTTAAGTAGATTGAGAGATATGGGGCAAAGAAAACAAACTGCCTATTGTAGTAATTGGAAAAGGAGAGATAAGAAAATCAGTCTTCATTTACAGTATTTCCTCCTGTTCAGATGTCATAGATGCTCCTTAAATTAATGCACAAACGTATAGACTGTCATTCAGTGGAAAGCATTAATGAAATCCTCTTGAAGGCATTATATTATAAAAAATAATACAGAGAAATGAGAAAGACATATAAGTTCCCTACATTGTGGCAGATTCTACACTTGAAGTCTCATACTGTAAATTTATTCATAATTGTTCTGAGGATTGATAAGAGTTGCCTTAGCCAGTAAAGTTAGCTGTTGGCAATATCGTGATCCTGACATCTGAAAGCTTTCAGGGTTCAATACAATCATTCACAGGAGTGCCAACATGCAATATCATTCCGCCTAGACTTCCTCATGCATTATATATAGGTTAAAAAAGGTTGCCGTAAATAGTAGGTTCATAGAAAGGACAGACTGAACGTTTGAACTCTTCACAAAAGAAAAATAAAGTGAGAGAATAAAAGATTGTTTTTCACTTCTTTCCTGGTCTCTCTCCCCATCACCCTTCAAATGCAGAGGACTACAAAAGCAACATTAGTTCAACATTAAAATCGATAAGCCTTTCTCTTGATTCCAGTCTGACAGTTCTCCTGCATGGCAGAGAAGCCACAAAGTTGAATAAATGGGTTTCTAAACAAATTGGGTCAGATGTTGCTTTTGCTTGACTTGCTTAAGATTGATTGGTAATTAAGTGGTTTAAAATTGGTTCTTTCCTAGTGGAGCAAAGTTGGTACAAGGGTTTACATGCTTTTGGAGACCTTTAGAGGATTGGAGAAATGAATGGGAATGAAAAATAGATATTTTAGAAGAGTCTTGGTTTCAAAAGAAGAATAGGATGTGGTCTCTCTGTTGAATATTCCTAAAGCAGAGTGAAAAATACATATAATGATGAGCAGTCAATCAATGATCAGAATTACAGGGGATAACAAGTGCTCTTTCTTCTGAAGAACAAAGGATAATGTGTCCATCTACCTTCTTCCTCAAATCCAAATCAGGTTATGGACCAACCAGTGTATATGGAATTGGATAGACTCTTTCCATTGGCCTAGATAATGTTTGGTAAGTGAGTGCAGAATCGAAATGGGGGAAAATGAAATCTAGGAAGAAGATTAAGTGATAGCCCAGGCTGAGACAAAATAAGACAGTGAGGAAGATATCCCAACACCATTTATTTAAGAACCGGTAGAGTACAAGTAAGCATTACTGAAATCCCAATTAACTCAAAATCACCACTTTTGTGGTCCTATGAAAATGTAATAATTTGTACATAACTGTCTTGTATCAAATATAGTAAATGAAAATTATAAGTATTATACAATAAAAAATGTTTTAATTGTTTGTTACAATCCTTAACACATGTACTCTGATATCTTGATCTATGCATTCCAAGGTGCTATTACCTAATTTATTTTTGTTTCTCTTGTAAGGGTTGCAAACTTATAAAGAACCTGGTGTGAGCTTAATAAATACTTCAACAATTTGCAGAAGCAAACAGAAAATATTTTGTTGGTAGTGGTTTGGGGGAAATAAATAGCATAAAGAATTTTGTATGGTTTTATATCTTGAGTTTCCTGTCAAATATATTTTAATGCATATATTAATTTGCTAAAGTTTTCTGGTGAATAAATAGTGGCAAATGCTAAAGGAAATACGATAACCAATCAAACAAACAAAAATCCTATCTTTAAAGAGATTATATACTCTATAGGTAATAGGATGATAATTCTTTATGATAAAAAGTCACAGGAAGCAAAAGTACAAATTACTATAGTAATTGAATTGATTAAATAGACTTTTATGGGAAAGGTGTCAGGAAAAGTTCTGGGAAATAGATAAAATTTGAGCTGAAATTGAAAGATGTAGGTATGCTTTGAATATGAGAGTTGGATTCATTCTGTTAATAATTGTTTAAAGCACATATGGAGGGAATAGTAAGAATATGTACACAGAGCATAAATAAGTTTGATTGAAGTGCAAAAATCTATGAAGGCAAATAAAAGATTATCTAAGGTCTTAAGTGGCAATTGAAAGGTTTGGGGCTTTGTCCAGTGATCAGTGAGGACCTACTGAAGACTGATCAACAAAGTTATGTCCCAGGTAAGTCAATTTGGTAATAGAATTCAGGATGGATTCAGCTTGGAAGATTAGAGTTAGGGATGCCAAATTAGTATTAAAGTGTGCCAGAAGTTAAGTACAATAGATAAGAGGCACTGGTTCAGTAATGAAAGTGAAAAACGAGAGGGTGAATAATTTCAGACATGTTGAAATCAAGTACCATTACCATGTATTCAAATCAAGGAGATTACCTGCATTTCAGAGACTTTGATGACCTGTAGTTAAGCCAAAGAGACTACATGTAATGACACTAAAAAAAATGTGAATCCTTTATTCCACTAAGTTTTATGTTGATCTAAAAAAAGGATTTACAGGATTGGCAGTAGTGGGAATCTGCCTGGGGAAGGGAGAGTACACCTCATCAACAAGGGTACCTGCATAATAAACATTTATATACCTAATCCTGAATTGTACCCCACATCTTTGAAATAAAAAAATTAAAAGAAAAAAATGGCTTTAATGTTTTAAACAAGTATTTTTCAACCTGGGAAATATGTATAAAATCTCAAGACATACAAAGGTCAAGTGTAGATACATGCATTTTCAGCTTTACTAAGTGATGTCAAATAATTTTCCAAAGTGACTGTGACAGTTTACATTCCCAACAGTAAATATGAAAGTTCCATTTCCCACTGCCTCATGTCCTTGCCACCACTTTTTACATTTGGTTACTCCAGCGGACAAGGAATGGGTTAATTATGTTTTCTTTTGGGATTTCTTTGGCTTTCAATAATATTGAACACTACAATGTTTTTTAAACATTTGTGTTTCTTTTCTTAGTCACAGCCCTATCATGTCCTTTTGTCATTTATTTGTATTTGATTCATGTTTTTGTTATTGATTCATAGGAGTTAAAAGATACATTGTAGATGTTACTGTTTGCTATATTTTTCAAATG
The DNA here is from genome assembly GCA_027257055.1 of Cephalopachus bancanus. NCBI lineage: Eukaryota > Metazoa > Chordata > Mammalia > Primates > Tarsiidae > Cephalopachus > Cephalopachus bancanus. Next base: position 12,864,512 of record JAPVLO010000046.1, on the reverse strand, counting down.
TTGTCAGCCAGTTTATTACTTGTCTTTTAATTTAATTTAACTTATTTTTAATTTTCTCATCATTTGATTAATTACGGGGCAAAAATGTCAGCACTCAAAGAGAGGAACATGCAGGAAATAACATGCAAAAGGGTATGTATAGTTGAAATAAAACAGAACACTAAGCAAAATTTTATTTTCATAAGAAATATGTTAAAGGAAGTACTCTATATTAAGTTGATTAATTATATTCTTAATTGTTTACCTTTTGTTTGACTCATCTCTAAATATGGCTTGTCAAACTCATAGTTCCCTGTTCTTGTCATATAATTTTGATTTTTATATTTTCCCACAGTTGTGACATAACTGTTTTAAATATAATTTTTATATGTGAAGTTTGTGTAACATGAAAGTTCTCTGCCCCTCATTTTGGTAACTTATTTCTTCATGTGCATGATAATTTATGATTTGGTTCTCACATATAGATGTCACATTGGGATGTCTGCAGTCAGATCATTACTCTGTTTATTTAGTTTGCCCTGTGACAAAGCATAAAAGTCACATGAGTTTGAAATCCTGGTGATCAGCTGTATCTGAATAGAGCACTTGCTTCTTAGTTTGGTTATTTATCTGGGTCATTCCCTTGGTTTATTTCCGTACCTGGGAAGTTCCTCCCATATTTTCCTTTCAATTCTATTCAACATTTTAAGGATTCTTGTAACTTTCTGAGCATTTTAACTTTCTGCACTAAAAGTTTTTAGAAGATATAGTATTTTTTCCAAATATCACCAGTGTACACATGAGGAAAATATTTTGCATTGATTTTCTGTGGCATCTCATGAGAAACTCAAATGTCTTCATTTGTAACATCCTATTACCTAATACGCCACAAGGTAATAATGATTTATAGAGTGTGATTATTTTTTAATACTAGAAAACTAGTTTTATAATTTGCATAAATTTCTGAAATGATAAGGATCCACTGCAGATGATAATACATCACTTAATCTGAGGGAAAATATGTTGTTTTTGTGACCAGAATGATTGGTTTTTATTTTTTCTATAGCATTAAGCTACTAGTGTCAGAATTGTTTACCTGAATTCAAGTTTTGGGCTTCCATCTTCATGCTTCTTCATAATGCTTTCCTGAATCTGTGAAAAATAATTTCAGTTTGAATTTTTCATTTAACACAGAAGCTAATTCAAAAGATTTTAATGAAAGTTGCACGTAGATATATATATCACTTGTTGGTTGCACTTCAGTTGATGATTTCTACTGACACTTACAATGACCAGAAAATAGGCCTGCTGTATTTCTAATGCATTGTGATCCATGTCATATTTGAGACCTAAAATATTTTTATTTAAAGTACTGTGTCTGGTGTTTGAAAATCATGTGTATTCTGCTGACTTGTCAAATGTACTACCCTTTTATTTAAATAACTGGCTAGACAAACTTTCTAATAATGATATTTAATAGTATTTATGTTCACTTATTTCTTGTATACCAAAACAGCTTATTCCTTTCATGGTTATTAAATTCTCTAAATATTAGTACATTACTAATCACTTAATCTGGGTGAAAATGTGTTGTTTTATTTTCCAGGGAATTGTTGGCTTATTCATTTTATTTATTTTAAATTTTAGACTCAGGGGTACATGTGTAGGCTTGTTACATGAGTATATTGTGTGATGGTGAGGTTTGGGCTTCTATGGAGCCTGTCACCCAAACAGCTTGGTACCCAATATGTAGCTTTTATTTTATTTCATTTTATAAACAATATTTTTTATTATGATTTTGTGGGGTACTGTTAAGGGTTAGGTATACAAATATGCTTCGTTCAGGCACCATTGTTGATAAGAGGTGTCTCCCTGTCCCCAGACAGATGTTTACTACCATTAATCCCATCTCCCTTCCCCTCCCTCCCCACCCCCATAGTTTCACACCATTGTCAGTAATTTTCTTATTGTAATATGTTGGATGATCAAGGTCTACTGTATGAGTGAGAACATGTGATACTCAGATCTTTGTTTCTGTGAGAGGTCACTCAGTATTATAGACTCTAGTTCCATCCAGGTTGCTGTGAAATTCATGATTTTGTTCTTTTTTATGGCTGCATAGTATCCCATCATGTATATGTACCACATTTTTAAAATCTAGTCCTCTTTTGAAGGACAGCATGGTTGCTTCCAGGTTCTTGCTATTGTGAACAATGCTGCGATAAACATACGTGTGCAGGTATCTTTTTGATGGAGTGATTTGAGTTCTTCAGGGCATATTCCCAGGAGGGGGATTGCGGGGTCATATTTAGAGCTTTTAGGAATCGCCACCCTGCTTTCCACAGAGGTTGCACTAGTTTACACTCCCACCAACAGTGTAGAATTGTTCCCTTTTCGTCACCCCCATACACAAAATTAACTCCAAATGGATCAGAGACCTAAATGTAAGACCTCAAACCATAAGAACCTTAGAAAATGAAGGACATACCCTCATGGAAATTCGAACTGGCATCCAATTCCTGAACAAAACCCGAAACCCACAGGCCATGAGAGAGAAGATAGACAAGTGGGACCTCATTAAAGTGACAAACTTCTGCAAAGCCAAAGAAACAATCAAGAGAGCAGTGAGACAGCCTACAGACTGGGAAAAAGTATTTGCCAGCTCCAGATTTGACAAAGGCTTAATATATTGGATCTACAAGGAACTCAAATGTGCTGAAAAGAAAAAAAAAACAACCCCATTATAAAATGGGCAAAAGATATGAACAGACACTTCACAAAGGAAGACATCTGAGCAGTCAACAGACACATGAAGAAATGTTCAACCTCACTAATCATCAAGGAGATGCAAATCAAAACCACACTGAGATACCACCTAACTCCAGTCAGAATGGCAATTATCAATAACTCAAAAAATAACAACATGTAGCTTTTAAAAACCCTTCTCATTCTTACTTCCTCCCCTCTTTAGGAGTCCCCATTGTCTGATCTTCCCATCTTTATACTTATTGTACCCAGTGTTGACTCCCATTTATAACTGAAAACAAGTGGTATTTGATTTCTGTTTCTGCATCAATTTGCTTAGAATAATGGCCCCTTGCTTCATCTGTATTGCTGCAAATGATATGATTTCATTCTCTCTGCAGCTGAATAGTATTCCATGGTGTATATATACAATATTATCTTTATCCAGTCTACTAGTGGTGGGCACCTAGGTTGGTTTCATGTCTTTGCTGTTGTGAACAGTGCTGTGTGAAATTGTATGAGTGCAGGTACATTTTTGGTAGAACAATTTATGCTCCTTTAGGTTTATATTCTTTAGTGAAATCGCTGGGTTAATGGTAAATATATTTTTAGTTCTTTGAGAAATCCCAAATTGCTTTCCAAAGGCACTGAACTAGTTTACAATTTTTATAGTGTTTTTGATGAGCATTAAAAAAAATGTTTTATGCAGTCCTCTTCTGCTAAACAGGAGAGCCTGCATGAGAACAGAAGCAACACTGAGAAAGCAAAGACTTATGAAGAGAGAAAAGGAGCAGAACTCAATCATTTTGTCTGAACCCTTAGCCAAGGCATGCCTTAATATCCCTGGAATATCTAGATTCTAGTAGCTTTCATTGTTTGTTAGAACTCTTCAGACTAATTATTACTAAAACAAACAACAGATGCTGGCAAGGATGTGGGGAAAAAGGAACACTTCTACACTGCTGATGGGAATGCAAACTAGTGCAACCTCTTTGGAAGACAGTGTGACGATTTCTGAAAGAACTAGAAATTGACCTTCTATATGACCCAGCAATCTCTCAATTGGGAATATACCCAGAGGAACTCACATCGTTATAGAAAAAAGGGACTTGCACATGCATGTTTGTTGCAGCTCTATTCACAATAGCAAAAACATGGAACCAGCCATGTTGCCTATCAATGCTGGACTGGATAAAAAAAATGTGGTACATATACACAATGGAATATTATACAGCCATAAAGAAGGAAAAACATATGGACTTCATGGCAACTTGGATGGATTTAGAGTCTATTATACTCAGTGATGTATCACAGAAACAAGAGAACAGTGTACCATATGTTTTCACTCATAAGCAGACCTTGAACAATTATCATGATACCATAAGAAAGGGATTGGTAGTAGTGGGAAACTGCCAATGGAGGTGGGGTGGGATTGGCCATTGAGGGAAACTGCCAGGGGAGGGAGGGGCATACCTCATCAACAAGGGTAACTGCATAATGAACATTTGTATACCTAACCTGAATTGTACACCACATTTTTAAAATAAAAAAAAAATTTAAAAAGAGAGCTCTTCAGGCTAGCTTTTCTCTTCATTACAATTTGAATTATTTTAATGGGCAGTGATATCATGATGTCATCTCAGATCTTATATACACTACTGCATGTCACCAAGTTAGAATTACTATACAGTTTTTTTTTTATACAAACAACTACCTTTCATTCCTCTCATTTTAAAAAAAAGAGGAAAAAAACCTGGTGTGTTTTCACCGCGGAGTCCCTCAGGATTGTTCATTATTTTTCCAAGGATGTCTCTTACTTGTCATGAATGTAGTCAACTCTTGCATGTAATTCTTGGTGAGCTAGAACAAACTTCTCCCTTAGGAGTATTGGAGGGGAAAAAAACAAATGCATTTCGCTTTTGCACAATGAAAAGCATTTTCCTCAAGATGAATTGGCAAACTTCAAATATTAGATGACTGGCTTTTCAGGCATAATTAAGAAGAGAATGCCTTCAAATCCTATGAAAAAGACATCGCCTACCAAAAGAACTCTCTGGTGGGCCAATCTCTTCCCTTGCACCATGGAGCTCAATCTCTCCCCTTTTGTCAAAGACTGTTCTTTCAGTTATTCTTTTATCCTATTACAGCACTCTCTGCTGTACTATCTTCTTATTTCTATAAACAAATATTCTTTAATGTCTCATTAATAAAAAACAAAACAAAATAAATTCCCTTTTCTACTCACATCCCTCTGTCTGCATTCCCATTTCTGCTCCCCTTTAGGGCTACTCTTTCCAAAATAGTTTTTTATGCAGTGTTTCTTTTTTTTTTTTTTGAGTTGGAGTCTCACTCTGTCGCCCAGACTGGAGTGCAGTGGCCGCTCCCGGCCACCGCAGCCTCGACCTGCTGGGCTCCGGCGATCCCTCCGCCTCAGCCTTCCGAGTAGCCGGAATTACAGGCATGCGCTACCACGCCCGGCTGATTTTTTGATTTATTGTAGAGATGAGGTCTCGCTGCCCAGGCGGGTCTCGAACCCGCGGGCTCAGGCAATCCACTCACCTCAGCCTCCCAAAGGCGCGGGATTACAGGCTGAGCCACCGAGCCCGGCTTATGCAGTGTTTCTAATTCTTCACCCATCAGTCTTCCCTCCAGTGTAGTTTCAACCTTTATCACTTCACCCAAAATATTCTTGTCAGGGGACACTTTTCTGTCCTTGTCTTACCCACTCTTTGCAGTTTTTTCCATTATGAACAATGTTTCTCTCTTGGCCTATTAGAAACCATTATCTTTCCCTGGCCTTCAATGGACTATTTTCATCTCTCTTTTTGATGTATTTCCTTTCTTCTACTATTTGCATAAATTAGGAATGGTTTCACAGAATAATACAGGGCCCTTAAATCACCTCTATTTGACCCCTGAGGTGGTCTATGCAGCACCATGGTTTTGGCCAGCATCTACATGTAACAACTGCAAAGTATGTATTTCCAGTTGAGATTTTTCCAGTAGACTAAAATCATATACTTCATACATGTTGACTCTCTATCTAAATTTGGGTGCTTCAAAGCCATTTCAAATTTAATATAACCAAAACTTATTTTAATATTTTGAAGAACTTTTCTAAATTATTCTTCCTCATTTTTAAAGGATGCCTTTATTACTTGTTCAAATCAGAAACCTGAAATGTATATTTAATTACTCTCTTTACCTCACCACAAAAAATCTGATTTATGGAGCACTCAATAGTGTTCCTCCAGAATATACACTGAATCTCTTGATAATGACCTGTATGATCATGTTATCAGAAACAATTATGTCTCACTAAGACAATTCCTATAGCTTCCCAATGGGTCTTTCACATTACTTCACTATGATCTAGCTGTATTTTTTTTTTTTTTTTGAGTTGGAGTCTCACTCTGTTGCCCAGACTGGAGTGCAGGGGCTGCTCCCGGCCACTGCAGCCTCGACCTGCTGGGCTCAGTGATCCTTCTGCCTCAGCCTTCCAAGTAGCTGATACTACAGGCATGCGCTATTACACCCAGTTAATTTTTTGGATTTATTGTAGAGATGAGGTCTCGCCAAGTTGCCCAGGTGGGTCTTGAACCTGCGGGTTCAGGCAATTCACTCAATTCAGTCTCCCAAATCATGGGATTACAGCCTGAGCCACCGAGCCCGGCCGATCCAGCTTTTTTCATAATAATCAGATTGATATTTTTTTCCAACATAAGCAAAATGATATCATTTCCTAGCTTAAAAATCCATCAGAAGCTTCCTATTTATCTTAGAAGAAAACCTAAACTCTCTGCCTTGGTCTACTTGGTTCTTCATGATCTTACTCTCTTCTTTTTCCAATCTCATCTCATGACTGTCTTTTCCTCTACTGGCCAGGCCTGTCATTTTCTAGACGCTTTGTCTGGATTGTGGTGCCACCACACTTTGCTCCCAGATTCTTACATAGCTGATTTTTTTTTCTCATCCTTCAGGTTTCATCTCAACCCACAACCACCTTATCTTAGTACACCCCAACATGTGATTTTGCTATCACCCTATTTGCTCATGTTACTCGTAGCATTTTCCACAAGTCTGCAATTATTTATATGTTTACTTATTTGTTTTCTGTTTCTTAGTGCATTGTAGAGACGCCATAAATATTTGTTGAATGAATAAATGTCAGTGATTTACTAGAACTGAGAAAAGTTCTATGGTAGTTATCAGTCTTACATTGACATGAATTGTTTCACAAAGCTTTGACTGATCTTCCCTGGTAGTGTTTACTTAGTCAATAGATACTAACCTGACGGAGGAGCTGTGAAGTGCTTTCCTCTATTTTCTAGGAGGTTAGACTTGTTTACCAAAAAGGTTAATGTTTGGATGAACTATGGTACATAATTAAAATGCTAACAGAGAAGTTTAAATGGCAAACAAAATCAAATTGCTCAGTAAGTCAATGGCACAATAAACAAATAAACTTGTATTTGTCAGTAATTTGTACACCTGTTGTGAACTTTCCAAATATTATTTGGCTCTCTAGAAGTCAGGTGGTACTGGTATCTCAATGTTTACAAGCTAAGACAACCAGTTGGTACTCTTCAGTCAAGAACTAATTAATATTTAATATTTACAGAAGTTGTGCCTTTCTAAACTTTTCTTTTTTCCTCAAATTTTTCCTTGGAAAATTTTGCTAATATAGTTCAGAGTCTGACTACTCGGGCTACAATTTGCCTGACATCTGGCTCTATTTAAGCCTTTTATATTTGTGTGTAATTTCATTTTTTTCTTTTAAATTTACTTCAATTCTGCAAACAAGAAAGTGAATTTCAAAATTATAAACATTATGATCTGATAAAAGTAAATTAAAGTGTTTATGAGCTCTTGAGGTTATTTTGAGTCTACATCTGGCATAAGTCTGGAAATGTGTATAGTTATAAGCTTATTTAAAGAATGTTGGGAAGTAGCAAAAATGATCCATAAACTACAAAACTTGAATTAGCATTTTATAAATCATACTGCTTCTCACCTGAATACAGTGCTGAATAGGCTAAGAATCCTTGAAAGCAGACACATCTTTATGAATACACACAAGCTTGAAAAAGCTCTATACGTGAGTTATGTGACTGCATTACAAAGAAACAAACTAAGGACACTGATAGCGATATGGTATACTGACGTTAAACAAGTAAAGGGCCCATGATTGGGGATATACCTGAGAAAGATAAATACTCAAAGTTGTTATTGTACCAGGAAGTTACAGTTTCATAACCAAAGATATTTTCTTCTGATTTTTTTTTTTTTTTGAGTTGGAGTCTCACTCTGTTGCCCAGACTGGAGTGCAGTGGCCACTCCTGGCCACCGCAGCCTCGGCCTGCTGGGCTCCGTCGATCCCTCCACCTCACCTTTCCAAGTAGCCGGAATTACAGGCATGCACTACCACGCCCAGCTGATTTTTTAATTTATTGTAGAGATGAGGTCTCGCTGTCCAGGTGGGTCTCGAACCCGTGGGTTCAGGCAATCCACTCACCTCAGCCTCCCAAAGGCATGAGATTACAGGCTGAGCTACCAAGCCCGGCTTTTTTTTTTTTTTATATAATCAATAATTTTTATTATGATATTGTGGGGTACAGTTAAGGGTTAGGTATACAAATATGCTTCGTTCAGGCACCCTTGTTGATAAGAGGTGCTTCCCCGTCCCCAGACAGATATTTACTACCGTTAATCTGATCTCCCTTCCCCCCCTTAGTTTCCCACTACTGTCAGTAATTTTCTTATAGCATTACAATGGATGTTCAAGGTCTGCTATATGAGTAAGAACATGTTATACTCAGACCTTTGTTTCTGTGAGAGGACACTCAGTATTATAGACTATAGTTCCATACAAGTTGCTGCGAAATTCATGATTTTGTTCTTTTTTATGGCTGCATAGTATTCCATTGTGTATATGTACCAATTTTTTTGATCCAATCCTCTTTTGATAGATAGCGTGGTTGATTCCAGGTTCTTGCTATTGTGAACAATGCTGCAATAAACATACGTGTGAGATATCTTTTTTATAGAGTGATTTGAGTTCTTCAGGGTATATTCCCTGTACAGGGGTTGCGGGGTCATATAGGAGGTTGATATTTGCAGGTTTTAGAAATCGCCACACTACTTTCCACAGAGGTTGCATGAGCTTACACTCCCACCAACAGTGTAGAAGTGTTTCCTTTCGCCACACCCTCTCCAGCAACTGTTATTTTTTGAGTTATTGATAATTGCCATTCTGACTGGAGTTAGGTGATATCTCAGTGTGGTTTTGATTTGCATCTCCTTGATGATTAGTGAGATTGAATATTTCTTCATGTGTCTGTTGGTTGCTCGGATGTCTTCCTTTGTGAAGTGTCTGTTCATATCTTTTGCCCATTTTATAATGGAGTTTGTTTTTCTCTTTTCAGCATGTTTGAGTTCATTGTAGATCCAAGATGTTAAGCCATTGTCAGACCTGGAGTTGGCAAACACATTTTCCCAGTCTGTAGGCTGTCTCCCTGCTCTCTTGATTGTTTCTTTGGCTTTGCAGAAGCTTGTCAGTTTAATGAGGTCCCACTTGTCTATCTTCTCCCTTATGGCCTGTGGGTTTTGGGTTTTGTTCAGGAATTGGATGCCAGTTTCAATTCCATGAGGGTATGTCCTTCATTTTCTAAGGTTCTTATGGTTTGAGGTTTTACATTTAGGTCTCTGATCCATTTGGAGTTAATTTTTGTGTATGGGGATAGTAGGGGTCCTGTTTCAATCTTCTGCATGTGGTCAGCCAGTTTTCCCAGCACCATTTACTGAATAGGTTCTCCTCTCCCCAGTGGTAGGTGGTGGAGGTTTTGTTGAAGATGAGTTGGTTGAGAAATTGAGGTTTTGCTTCTGGAATTTCAATTCTATTCCTTTGATCTATATGCCTGTTCCTATACCATACCAAGCTGTTTTGATTATTGTAGCTTTATAGTAAAGTTTGAAGTCTGGTAATGTGATACCACCTGCTTTGTTTTTTTGCTGAGGATTGTTCTGGCTATTCTTGGTTGTTTGTGTTTCCATTTGAATTCCTGTGTTGTTTTTTCTAGGTCTGAGAAGAATGTTGCTGGAAATTTGATGGGTATTGCATTGAATCTGTAGATTGCCTTAGGTAAGATGGACATCTCCACAATGTTGATTCTTCCAGTCCATGAGCATGGGATATTTTTCCACTTGTTTGTGTCATCTTTGATTTCTTTGAGCAGTGTTTTGTAGTTTTCATTGTAAAGGTCTTTCATGTCTCTGGTTAGGAAGATGCCAAGGTATTTCATTTTTTTGTGGCTATGTGAATGGAATTGTGGTTTTTATTTGGGTTTCTGTTTGTTTATTATAGGTGTAAAGAAATGCGATTGTCTTTTGCACATTTATTTTATATCCTGAGACTTTGCCAAAGGCCTTTATCGGTGTAAGGAGGGTTTTGACAGATTCTCTTGGGTTTTCAAGGTACACGATCATGTCATCTGCAAAGAGAGATAACTTGACTTCCTCTTTTTCTATTTGTGTACCCCTGATTGCCTTCTCTTCTCTGATTGCTCTAGCCAGGACTTTCAATATTATATTGAACAGGAGGGGTGAGAGTGGGCATCCTTTTCTTTTTCCAGTTTTCAGGGGAAATGGTTCCAATTTTTGTCCATTTAGGAGTATGCTGGCTGTGGGTTTCTCGTAGATGACTTTTGCTATTTTGAGGTATGTTTCCCGTATGCCTATATGTTTGAGGATTTTTATCAAGAAAGAGTGCTGGATTTTATCAAAAGTTTTTTCTGCATCTAATGATAAAATCATGTGGTTTTTGTTTTGACATCTGTTGATGTATTTAATTACATTTATGGTTTTAAGAATGTTGAACCAGCCTTGCATCCCAAGGATGAAGCCCACTTGGTCATGATGGATGATTTTTGAGATGTGTTGTTGAATCTCGTTTGCTAGGATCTTGTTGAGAATTTTAGCATCTATGTTCATCAAAGATATTGGCCAGCAGTTCTCTTTCTCTGTTGGGTCTTTACCTGGTTTGGGTGTCAATGTGATGTTAGCTTCGTAAAATGATTTGGGGAGAGTCTCATCTTTTCAATTGCCTGGAATACCTTCAGTAGGATTGGTATCAACTCCTCCTTAAATTTCTTGTAGAATTCTGCTGGAAAGCCATCTGGTCCAGGGCTTTTTTTTGTAAGTAGTTTTCTTATTACGTAGTCAATTTCCTTGATTGTTATTGGTCTATTCAGGGTCTCAATTTCTACTTATTCCAACCTAGGCAGGTTTTGTCATGTCAGAAAGTCCTCCAGTTCCTTAAGGTTTTCAAATTTGTTTCCATACAAGTGTAAGTAGTAGTCTTTAATGATCTTTTGTATTTCTTCAGGGTCAGATGTGACTTCATCTTTTGTGTTTCTGATTGTGTTTATTTGGGTTTTTTCTCTCTTTTTCTTGGTCAGTCTAGCTAAGGGACCATCGGCCTTGTTTATCCTTTTGAAGAACCAGTGTTTTGTTTCATTGATTTTTTTTGTATTATCTTTTTGTCTTCTATATTCTGGATTTGGGCTTTTATTTTGGTGATCTGGATTCTTCTGCTGAAATTAGGGTTTTTGTGGTCTTGCTTTTCCAGCTTCTTTAGGTGGCTTGTTAGGCTGTTAATTTGTGATCCTTCCATTTTCTTCATGTGTGTTTGTAGGGATATAAATTCCCTTCTTACTACAGCTTTTGGCATCCCAGAGATTTTGGTAAGATGTTTCCTCATTTTCTTTTGTTTCCAGGTATCTTTTGATCTCTGTTTTGATTTCATCATTGACTCAGCAGTTCTTTAGTATCATGCTGTTACTAAACAGCATGTCTTTGTGGGTTTTTTGGGGATCATTGTTGGAGTTAATGTTTATTTTTATTCCAGTGTGGTCTGAGAAGGTGCATGGTAAAATTTCAGTCCTTTCAAATTTGCTTTTGCTTGATTTATGGCCAAGTATGTGGACGATCTTAAAATACGTTTCATGCAGTGATGGGTAGAATGTGTATTCTGTGGTCTTTGGATGGAGTGTTCTGTAGGTATCAATTAAGTACATTTGGTCAAGAGTCACATTGAGGTTATGGATCTCATTGCTGATTTTTTTGTCCTGATGATCTGTCTAGAGTTGTGAGTGGGGTATTAAAGTCCTCAGTTATGATGGTGTTAGAGTCAATAACTTTATTTTTCCTAGAAGTTGCTTTATGAAAGTTGATGCACCTATGTTGGGTGTATATATGTTTAAGATAGATATTTCTTGTTGATGGAGTGAACCTTTTATCGTTATGTAGTGGCCCTCTGTATCTTTTTTAATTTTTGAGAGCTTAAATGGTATTTTGTCTGAAATTAGGATCGTAACTCCTCCTTTCTTCTGTGTTCCATTTACCTGCAAATTTGTTTCCCATCTTCTTACTTTGAGTCTGTGCATGTTCTTTCTAGTGACATGGGTCTCTTGAAGGCAGTATATTTTTGCCTGGTGATATTTTATACATCTTGCCATTCTATATCTTTTCAGTGGTGCATTTAGTCCATTCACATTCAGGCTAATTATTGAAATGTGAGAGTTCATCCCTATCATAGAGTTCATATAGAGTTGTTGTTCTTCCACTTGGTTCTTTGTCTTTCTTTTGGTTTTGGGTTGGTTCATGTGTATTTTATTCTTTTTCCTCTACTTTTGTTAAGAACGTTGTTCTTTTTTTCCTTTTCTTCTGTGTTTAGTACTTTCTTAAGTGTATCATGTAGAGGTGGTTGGTGGCAGCAAAAGTTCTTGGGATTGGATATCTGGGAAATATTTCAATTCTCCCTCACTGATGAAGCTTAACTTGGCTTTGTAGGTTATTCTTGGTTCAAATTGCTTATCTTTTAGGACTTTGAAGATAGGGCTCCAAGCTCTCCTAGGCTGCAGGGTTTCTGTAGATAAATCTGTTGCTATTCTAATTGATCTTCCATGGTAGGTGATCTGGCCTTTTCTCTTGCTGCCTTTAGGATTTTTTTCTTTTATGCCTTCTTTGTTTAGGTGAATTATTATGTGTCTAGGAGTTTGTATTCTCATTTGTTGTCTTGCAGGGATTCTCTGAATCTCTTGTGTTTGAATTTTTGTATCACTGATTAGATAAGGGAAGTTTTCTTGGATGATCTCATGGAAAGTGTGTTCCAGTGTGGTCTCTGTCTCTCTTTCTGCCTCAGGAAGGCCAATTACTCTTAGGTTCAGTTTCTTGAAGTAATCACTCATCTCTTGAAGGTTTTGTTCTGTCTTTTTGAGCTTATGTTCTGTGTTTTTAAGAGTTTGAGTAGCTGGGCTCAGTGACTCAGCCTGTAATCCCACGTCTTTGGGAGGCTGAGGTGAGTGAATTGCCTGAGCCCGCGGGTCCAAGACCCACCTGGGCAGCGAGACCTCATCTCTACAATAAATCAAAAAATCAGCCCGGTGTGGTAGCGCATGCCTGTAATTCCGGCTACTTGGAAGGCTGAGGTGGAAGGATCGCTGGAGCCCTTCAGGTTGAGGCTGTGGTGGCCAGGAGTGGCCCCTGCACTCCAGTTTGGGCAACAGAGTGAGACTCCAACTCAAAAAAAAAAATTTAAAAATTAAATAAATAAATAAATAAGAGTTTGTGTTTGTTCTATATTTTGGTCTTCAAGCTCTGAGATTCTTTCTTCTGCTTGAGTAATTCTGCTTTCCATGCTTATCAGTTTGTTATTTATTTCATTCACAGTATTCTTTATTACTGTTATCTCAGATATCAGCTCCTTCCTAGTTTCTTCTTATCTCTCCTCAATTCTTTTTAATCTCTCCATTAATGTCTTGATATCTAGGTTTGTAGTTTGAGACTAGTCATTCTGGGGGCTCTTCATTGTTTGCATTGAGAAGTCAGTTTTCTCAGTGTCTGCCCTCCTAGGGGTCTGGGGGAGACCCATATTCTTCTTTTGGTTTTTCTTCATTTGTGTAGATTTTTCTCTCTCTCCCCCTTTCCCTCCCCTTCTTTAAATTCTGTTTTTCAGGGAAGGTGGGGTTGCTTTTGTTTCGCTTGTGCAATCTCCTGTTCTTCCTTATGAGTGTCCTCTAGCTTTGTTCACTTTTGAGGTTGGAGTGTGGGCTGCGGGCTGTACTTTTTGCAGTTTTGAGGTTTAATTGAGGGGGAAGCAGTGACTCAGAATCTATATGCTGATTCCAGCATCCACCAACAGGTGTATGAGCACACTGGAACCTATTTCCCACGCCTAACAATCTGTCTGTGCAGCAGGATGTAGGTTTGGTCCCTGGATCAAAAAGAGGTACAAAAGAGGAAAATAATGGAGGAAGGGCGGATCAATAGGAAGTTAGAAAGAGAGAAGCATGAGAGGGAAAACAGACATACATACCAACTAACAGGTGAAAAAGAGACACAAGGTCGGAGAGAAGTGAAAAAAACACAAGAAAATTTCCCTAAAGAATACTGGTAGCTATACAGAGACAGACCAATAAAATCTTGAAACAGATAGTGTAAGTCAGAAAGCAAACAAAAGTGAGCAAAACAAACAGACAAAATGATAAAATCAAAAGTCAAAATAAGAGATCACACTAGCTCTGGAATCTTTCCTGAGTGTCTAAGGTCTCTTCAGCTCTGATCTCCAACCTCTCCCCTCTGTTTTCGTTGCAGGCAGCTAGATTTACTCGCAGTCTAGGTTTGTTTTTTTTAGCCTGCTGCCTGGGAGGTCTGCGTTGCTTAGTTGCCTTTGTCTGATTCTGCGTAGGGGAGGGGTTTTGTCTCCTGTTTAGTGACGGTACCTTAGGAACTGAGGTGGAGGCTGGTGGAAGGTGGGTGGAGCAATGCAAATCTCTGTCTGGAGAATGGCTGAGGTGGCAGTTTCAATTTCGTGGATCTTTTCTCTCTGCTCATCTGGGTCCCTGTTTGATCCACTATGGTGGACTGTGGTGTTGTGGGAGGCACCAGGGATCAGCTGCACAGCTGGGCGCTGAATCCGGGGTGCTACCAGCAGGCTGGGGTGGAGGAGGGGATCGGAGTTCCCTCCTCTGGAGCTGAGAGCCTCCAATCAGCACCTCCTTAAGATATGCTGTTCCCTTACAAAAGCATGGGGTCGCACGCTGAGTGCCTCAGCCAGGGTGGGCCCAGAGCTCCAAAGCTCCAAAGGGCAGGGGTGAGCAGCAAAGGTGGCCCTGGATCCCTCACAGGGTACTTCAGTCAGAAATGGGACTGGTATTTCTGAGAGGAGGGCACCCAGAGCCTCCCTGGGTGACCAGCGGCTTGGTGCTGGGTGCTGGGTGAGACAATGCAGCCAGGGAGGGAGCTGAGGCCTGAGACTCCTACGTGGGTGGGAGTTACAAACAGTGGAGCAGCAGCAGCCAGGGCTGCAATATCCGGCCCTGCATGAGACCAAAGGTCTCCAGGCCTCGGACCAGTGTGGCTGGCAGTGGGCTGGGGGGTGGGGGAAGAAAAATAAGAGTCTTTTTGGGAACTCACGTTCAGAGACTCTCACAAGTCCACCTATGGTGTCGCCAACTTACCGGAACTCCTCTTCTGATTCTTTAAGTCAAACACTTGATGTTGAGCTGCATAAAAGAGTATGCTGTGTTTATTTTTATGTCACAGTCCAATGGGTAAATGTTTTGGCACATAATAACCATTTTTAGAGTAAATGATTCAACATTATTTGTCTAACCTTCATTTTTTGTTAAGCAATAAAACGGTAATGTCACCGCTTTTGACTTGAATAATATTTGACTGGTTATCTGGTTTTAGATTTTCTTTTGAGGGAGGGGTTCTCTGAAATCCTATAAAGAACAGAGCATTTTATTTGACAGACACCTTTCTTACCCTAAATGTACTTTTTTTGTATTGTAGATTTGCTGGTCTTTATTTCTATTTGTTTTTATGGAATTGATAGTGTGGTTTAAGCATATGTGCATTTAAACATAATTCTAATTTGATAAGAATATTTATAACTTTCAGACAAAGGAAAATGGTGTATCTCAAGAAATCTAAAATAAAAAAGCTGTAATAGGCTTTTTGTTTATTTGCTTGTTTTTAAATTGGAAAATATAGGTTATTTAGAAAGTAAATTAAAGAGAGAGAAGAGAGAGGAGTTTCATCTCTCCATGGTAGGGGAGGGGCCAAGGCTAGGAAACATGCAGCCATAGCTCAAAGAGCCATGTGGACACACCAGAATTTAACAAAGCAATGGCTTTAAGTAGTTTTTAAACTGCTTGCTAATCAGGAAAATTTAGGAGTGTTTTCACTCTTATTAACTTCACAGATTGTGTTAGAGATTAGGGTAAGACGATAGGACAATAGAACCCCAAGTTTTGATATACTTCCTGTGAGTATATATGTATTAAATGGGAAGAAGAAATAAAAGCCACAATAAAACTGTTTTTACTAAAATTTACCTCAGGAAACCAAAGAACAATATGGTGATTTCAAGGATGCCAAGAAAGCAAATTCTCATTGAAAAGTTAAACAGCCATTTAAAGACAGCATCTGGCCCACTTATGGTATTTTTTGTTATTTTGCTTTTTACTTTTTCTATAATGACACAATATTTTCTCTGGCCATGCTTATCACTGAAATGAAGGAAGATTAGAAGGCTTCTAAACTCAAGAAGGGAGTTGGGAGAAATTTGTTATTTAGATCAGGGTGATATAATCAGATTTGCATTATTGAGCAATAGATAACAGCTGAAATTTACTGTACAGCATTGCAAATGCTAGCCAGGTGTTTCTACTTTAAATTTTTTTCTAGATTTTATCTTAAATGTGGTATGCAAATGTTGGTAGGGATTTATTATTATTACTACTACCATAGCAGAGATATTGGAGTGTAGTGATATATGTAGCTATGATGTGTACTATTTAATGACCTCACAGGTTATTTCTGTTCGTTGGGAATCTATCTAACACTTAATGTCTCTTCATCCAGTGACAATGAGTGGAACAATTTGCACAGTACTATAAAAATGACACAGAAATTAAGATGCTCATTTTATTCAAGAAGGTATACTAAAATATATGCCATTATAAATGATGCTAAATTTTTGTATTCTTACCATTTAAAAAACAGGCAATTCAATGAGCAAAATTTTAAAAGAATTATTTATAGCAAAATATATTATAAGTGGCACCCTATAAGGAGGAGATGGTGATAACTTTATAAGAAACTACTGTTAGCTCTAGATGATGTATAATTGTACCTCTGTGCATCTGATACTGCACACAAGTTCTATCTAGGTATAGGTTAAGCATGTGGTTTGACTCCATTCTTACGAATTCTGATTCTAGTTCTAGGTGAAACCCAGATAGCTATACAAGTGCTTGAATAGTTTCTGATTCTGGCTCTTGAATGAAAACATACCGAAGAACATAGATCTGAAATATCCCTTCAATAGCAAACACCTGGGAAGTGTCTCCATATGGCCTTCTCTTTCTTGTGTTTTAAATTTCTTCCAAACCAGAGCCTTGCTTATACAGAAACAGTCTTGGTTGATTTGTTGTATTCATCAATTTCTTTTAATATATTCATCTTTTTTTTTTTTGAGTTGGAGTCTCATTCTGTCGCCCAGATTGGAGTGCTGTGGCACACTCATGGCCACCTCAGCGTCAACCCACACTGCCCTCTGGCGGTCCATCCACCTCTGCCTTCTAAGTAGCTGAAACTACAGGCACGAGCTACCACACTCAATTAATTTTTTATTTATTGTAGAAAGGAGGTCTTGCCAAGTTGTCTGGGGTGGTCTCAAACGTAGGGGCTGAGGCAATCCACCTGCCTTGACTTTCCAAAGTACTGAGACACCGACCCGGCCTCATTTTAAAAATATTTATTGAGTACTTTCTATATATGGGGCATTGGAAATTTTTTTAAGTAAAAAACAAACAAAAGAGAGTCCCAGTCCCTACTCTCAAAGAGCAGAGAAACTTTCCATTGATTCATTAAACACTCTGAAACCTTCGCAGAGCACCCTCAGCAGTATTTGTGGTCCTTCCCAGAACTCACTACTCATCCCTTAAGTTAGCATTGCCTTAGCATATTGAACTATACTTATTTTATTTTACATTTCCACCAACAAATTTCTCTGCACTTGTGGGCAGGGATTGGGACTCTTTTTTGTTTTTTTGTTTTTTACTTACAAAAAATAATTCCCAGTGCAAAGGATAATGCCTCATATATAGAAAGCACTCAATGAATATTTAAATAAATGAATACACTAAAAGGAATCAATGAATACAACAAATCAACCAAGATTATTTCTGTATAAGCATGACTCTGACTTGGAAGAAATGTAAAACACTTGAAAAATATAATTTTGTAAGATTTGTGGTCTTCTTTTGTTAATGGCCTACTTCATGATCATTTTGCATTCTCCACATAATTTTTAAAAACATAAGCTTGGCCGGGCTCAGTGACTCAGCCTACAACCCAGCCCTTTGGGAGGCTGAGGTGAGTGGATTGCCTGAACCCTCAGGTCTGAGACAAGCCCAAGCAACTTGGCAAGACTTTGTTTCTACAATAAATTTTTTAAAAAAATTAGCCGGGTATGGTAGCATATGCCTATAGTTCTGGCTACTTGGAAGGCTGAGACGGAAGGATCACTGGAGTCCAGCAAGTCAACACTGGAATGGCAGTGAGTGTGCCATGGCACTCCAGCCTGGGCGACAGAGTGAGACTCCAACTCAAAGGCAAATAAATAAACACATGCATGCATACATACATAAATATATATATATATATATATATATGTTCTTGTCAGATGTCTTGGTTTGTGACTTAAGTAACAAGTGTCTGAAGATTCCAGAGTCACTAGTATCTATTTTGTAAATCTATATTTATATCTTAAATCTAATGGAATCCCAAATTACTGATCTTAAGAAATAGCTTATTTTTAAATACTGAGAGTAAAACATCATGCTAAGTGCTTTAATTATTTTTCCTTGAAACTGATGATTTTATTATACCTGACACTATTAAGAAAAATGAATTCTTTGAGGAACTAAAATCTGAAAAAGCTGAACATTTTAAGTGCTTTCTCTTTGGGTGAAGATTTATTTTATTTTAATGTGGGACCACTTAGTGAGTGAGAAGGTTGTAAAAGACTTTTGTGTGCACATTAAAATTTTACAAGTTCTGTGTTCTTGGTATTTTACAATGTGTATTATACATTTCCTGAAAAAAAAGTAGAGGAAACCTCAGAATGGGAATAATGATACTTAAAACAGTCATTTTGTGTGTACCTACTTATGAGGCACCCACTCAACTGCCTGCCTCACTTGTATAATTAGGAAATTTGTATTAAAGTGATATAGTTATTTCTTGGTGAGTGGCTTTCATGTCGTGTCAGAAACTCAAACGATTAAGTAGATCTTCTAAATAATGCCTATTTGAGTTATTTTATCAATATCCTTTAAGAGCATACACTTGTGCATGTGTATGTCTGATTTTTAAGGAAGGCCTGATCGTGAGGAACATGTTTGATATAACATATGACAATAGGACCTAACTTTTGAAATTGGAACTGCTTTGAACAATTTTAGGGAAGGGACCATCACAACTAGCAGTCAGCTCTCCACTTAATATTCTGAAGCTATGTGTCTGTGTAATCTCCTGTATATTCTTGGCTCTAAAGATGTTGCCCTGTCAGGAAGGAAACATTAGGCAATACTAATGTCGTTGATCAGTAAAAATATAATGCCAACCTAGTTTATAAAAAACTTTTCTAAGAGAGACCTCTTGCTATAGAAACACATGGTAGTTTTTGAATACTATTTTGTAATTAATAGATGAACATGATATTACTACTTTTCGTTGTATATTCAAGGCAGAGAATACTTAAGCATATAAAATATAGCATAATTTGTAATATTTTCTCTTGTATTGAAAATATACTTGGTCTTTTCTTGTATCACTCGAACTAGTACAATTTCATGATGCATCCTTGCTCAAAATTTTACCTACACATTTCTTTCCCAGTTTGAAAATTTGAGATTCTCCACCACAATTTGTTTTCTTGTTATTTAAAATTAGCAACTATTGCAAAAAAATTGTCCAAAGATTTTATTTGTAAAAAGGTGATAAAATATAACAGATATATGTTATTATTAAAAAGTACATTCTCTTTTTACTTAACATAATTTTATTTTATTTTCGATTTAGGAAGTATATGTTCCTGTATGTTGCCTGGACATATTGTATAGTGGTGGGGATTGGGCCACAAATGGCCCATTCCCCAGAGAGTGAGCATTATACCCACTAGGTAATTTTTGAAACCTAATTCCCATCTCTTACTCCCACCCTTTTTGTGCCCCCAGTGTCTATTATATTCATCTCTGTGGCCATTTAGCTCCCACATATAAGAGAAAACATGTAGTGCTTGGTTTTCTGTTTCAGAGTTAGTTCACTTAGAACGATATTCTCCAGCTCCATTCATGTTCCTGCAAAAGACATGATGTCATCCTTTTTATGACTGAATAGTATTTCATGGTGTATATATACCATATTTCTTTTATCCAGTCAATCACTGGTGGGCACTCAGACTGGTTCCATAATTTTGCTATTGTTAATAATGCTGCAAAGAACATATGAGTACAGGTATCTTTCTTATGTAATGATCTCTTTTCCTATGACAGGTCCCTAAAAGTGGGATTGCTGTTTCAAATGTTAATTCTATTTCTAATTATTTGATAAATTTCCATTCTGTTTATCACAGAGGTTAAACTAGTTTGCAATTCCACCAACAGTGTTTAAGTGTTCCCTTTTTCCCACAACCACACCGACATCTGTTATTCTTTAACTTCTTAATGACAGTCATTCTGATTGATGTAAGATGTTATTTTATTGTGGCTTTAATTTGCATTTTTTTGGAAGATAAGAGTTGCTAAGCATATTCTCCTGTGTTTTTTGGCCTCCTGTGTGTCTTTTTTTGAAAAGTGTCTATTCATATCCTTTGCCCACTTTTTGATGGAGTTGTTTGTCGTTTTCATTTTGTTTCCATTCCTTGTGGATTCTGAATAGTAGTCCTTTAGCAGAAGCAAAATTTGCAAACATTTTCTCCCATTCCATATGTTTTCTGTTCACTCTGTTGGTTATTTCTTTTGCTGTGCAGAATTCTTTTAGTTTAATTAAGTCCCATTTTACTTCTGTTTTTGTCACAATTGCTTTTTGGTCTTTGTCATCAGTTTTTTTTTCAGGCTGATGTTCAGAAATGTTTTTCCTGGGATTTCTTCTAGAATTTTTATAGTTTGAGGTCTTACAATTAAGTCTTTAATCCATCTTGAGTTAATTTTGTATATGGTGAGAGATAGGGGTCTAGTTTCATTCTTTTGCACATTGCTAACCAGTATTCCCAGCACACTTTATTGAATAGGGTATCTTTCCCCATTTTTAATTTTTTCCTCATTTTTAATTTTTTGGCTTTGCCAGAAAATTAGGTTTGCAGGTTTATTTCTGGATTCTCCATTCTGTTCCATTGATCTATCTCTCTACTCTTATACAAGTACCATGCTGTTTTTGTGATAACATAATTTGAAGTTGGTTAGTGTTTTACTTCTGCATTTGTTCCTTTTACTTAGAATGTCTTTGGTTATTTGAGCTCTTTTTTGGTTCTCTATAAACTTTAAGTTTGCATTTTTCTAATTCTATGAAGAACAAAATTGTTATTTTGATAGGGATTGTGTTGAATATGTTGATTGCTTTGAACAGTATGATCTTTTCAACAATATTGATTCGCCTATGCTCATGGGATGTTCTTTGGGTAGGCTGTGATTTCTTTCATCAGTGTTTCTTCTAGTTCTGTGAAAAATGATTTGGTATTTTTATAAATATTGCATTGAATCTATAGATTGCCTTTGGAAGTACGATCATTTTGCCAATTTGATTCTTCTAATCCATGAGCATAGGATGTTCTTCCATGTGTTTGTGTCATCTACAGTTTATTCTGTCAGTCCGCTTGTAGAGATCTTTCACCATCTTGGTTAGATGTATTTCTAGGTATTTTGCTTTGCCTTTGGCTGTTGTAAATGGGATTGACCTCTTGATTTGGTTCTTGACTTCAGTGTTATTGGTGTCTAGAAATGTTACTTATTTTTGTATATTGATTTTGTACCCTGAGACTTTACTGAAATCATTTATCAGGTCTAGAAGTCTCCTGGAGGAGTGTTTAGGATTTTCTAGGTATACAATTATGGCATTAGCAAACAGGGACAGTTTGTCACATATTCTTCTTTCACATATTCTAATATAGTTATTCAATTCTGAGGTAAAGTGACCCTTTGTAGATAGGATGCATTTTGCATTTCAACCTCAGGCTAAAAAACTCTTTTGCACTGGTATCTGGGTGACTTGATCTGGTCTACTTCTCTGAGACTCAATTTTTTTGTTTGTAGAATAAAATGATATCTACTTCAAAGAGTTACTTTAATATAAAGTGAGTCAAGAGTTTTAAAGTACATACTTGGTTTTCTGGCACTCTTTAGCAAACCCTTATGCATTAGTTTGTCTCCCAACTTAGCCTAGGCAGAGTCTGTACCAACACTTGCTTTGAGAAAAGAATACAAAGTCAACATTTAATCAAATATAAACAGACCCATGCTATTTAAAGCTTTCACAAGTGTATATAATCCGTTAAATAGAGCAACTCAGTAACCAGTCACACAAAAGATGCATTTTATACAGTACATTATCATCATAAACATGCTGCAATTTCCTCCTCTTACAATGACTAAACTTTTTATTTATTTGCTTTTTTCACTGTATAAGCAAAACTGAAGGGTATGGAGGGAATATCTTCATTAGAAGTATGGAAATCAGCTGGATTTCTTCAAGAAACACATAAATGTGTTTTACGTGTATATATATGTTTTAAAGAAATTTTGTTGCTTGAAAATGTTGACAAAATGATTGTGGAAATATACAATATTTATCAATATTATACAGAGAATATACTTTATCTACCTATCCATTCATCCATTCACCTATCAGTTTTTAATCAGACGCCCTTTTGGGATTAAAATTTCAGGTCTTGTAGTCCCCAAACAAAATGCCCATGTCTTATAGGAAACTTAGACAAGAAATCATTCAGAAAGAAATACACAGAGAATGGCTGAAACACAAGGAGCTTTGGGAAGCAAAGTGCAAAACTGCCTTGTTGTGATTCCTCCATTGTCCAGAGCATATGTGAGGTGTGAGGGGTGGGGGAGCAATACTGAAGATGAATTCTCAGCCAAGAGTGACAAATTTAACTTAGTAATTAATTATATCTTTCAACTCTAAAAACTTTAGTTATTGCCTTCTGATATTTTTCTTTTATTTCTTTGAACATTATAATCATATGCATATGCATGTTTATTTTATAACTTGAAATAAACTTTATAATATTTATGGTTACAATGTTTAAAGAGACAAAAAAAGGAAAGAACTTATTAGAAAATCCAGAAATAAAAATGTATATATTTATTAATTTACATGAATGCACATTGATTTTCAGAATAAAAGATTTCTGATAACAGGGTAGAAATCATTGCAATCCTGACCTCCACCTGATAGAATCCCAAAATAAACATATGAAAGTACTAGGCAGTCTTTATAAAAAAAAAATACAGTTTAAAAAATTAATGGAAAATTCCAATGAAAATGTACTCATTAGTTGGCAGAAATAAAGAAAGGTTTAAAAGCTATGTTCTTAAGTTACATATGATGCCAGTTTGAGATTCTGGTATAAAGAATCTGCTAAGCCCTTCTGCTAACAGGAGGTTGTATATATGAGGGAAAGGATAAGAGGTCAGGATGCTTTGTTCAAGCACTGAATTAATAGTGTCCTACTGAAGCCTGGAGTCCTGAGTGTTGGTTTATGGAAACAGAACCACTCATACAAATGGTACCAAAATGGTTGGAGAGAGAGAGAGTAATCTCTGGTTGCTTGAATCTCTAGAGAAGGTTATTAGAGACTTTAGAATACTGAGCTACCTTTAACCCTGACTTATATAAGATTATGTCCTCAATTCTTGTATAATACTCAACTTCCCTCCAGAAGAATCTTGAGTTTCTGACCTCACTAAATATTGCAAACCACCGATACATTTGTATACTCAAGTGACATAATGTTCAATTGGAAAAGTCTGAACTTGCTCTGTTTAGGAGAAAGAAGAAAGAAGACTAAACTTTATTTTTCATTTTCTGTCTGAGTCATTGTGAAGAAAGGAGCAGCAGCTGAACTGTACCTGCCCAGCCCATTGGGACATGCATCTGTCTTCCTGGGGTTTGCCTTTCTGCAAAAAAGGGCCAGCTCCCTCTCACTGTGTCCTCACATTTGGGGCAACTAAGAAAACAAGGTTTCTCTCCCTCAGTCTTTTTAAGAAACTTGGAAATAAAAATTTATTTTCAGATGAGCAAGATGAGAAATAAGTAAAGTTTTTTTCCTTGGGACCCTGCTTTATCTGTGGTTGTAGTTATTAGCTTTCCTCTATTCCCTTTCTTTAAAGAAAAGCTGACAGCAATCCTGACTTATAAATATTCTATGTGATAGCCATTTTAGATGAACTCTTTGCATCAGTTTCTAAAATAAAAATAATAATAATTGCTTTTGCTTGTTGCCATAAATTTAAATAATGTTTGAGCATCATTTTTCCACTCAAGGTGACATTAATGATAAACCTGGGTTGGGTGCTCAGTAAATATTAATAACATATCAAAATGTGTGATTTATCAGTCGATATTGCTACAAAATTGGCCTGAATAATGGAATATGAGGCCTCAGTGACCATCAGAACAAATGTAAAACGTGCTTAGATTGATTAAAGGATATGGAGAAAAAAATAGGAGAAAATGGTTAATATACAATGACTTTTTAAATGTCTTCACATTATTTGGTTGAATGATTGTTGCTGGCATCATAACATCCCATTTTAATGTCATTAAAATTCCTTATTATCTAGGAAAGATTTTAAGAAAATGTAATTCAGTGGTGTTTTAATTTTTATAAATAGCACATAGTACAGTTATAAGTAGGTAATAATACACATTAAAATAATAATGGCTCAGAAATGTGGCTTTTACAAATTAATTCAAAATTAAAAAATGAAAATTAAGAAATGGAATTTCAAGCATGTGTAAAATCTAACTATTCAAAACACATAAACATGATAGATAAAGTACATTTAAAATTAAAAAAAAATCTTCTGCCGGGTGCTGTGTATCATACTTATACTCCCAGCACTTTGGGAGGCGAGGTGAGAGGATTGCCTGAGCCCAGGGTTTATAGACCAGCCTGGGAAACTCTGCAAGAATTCATCTCTACAATAAATAATAATTAAAAAAATTAGTCAGACTTGGTGGCGAGTGCCTGAAATTCCAGCTCCTAAGGAGGATGAGGTGGAAAGATCACCTGAGCCAAGCAGGTTGAGGCTGTGGTGACTGTGAGCGTGTCACTGCACTCCAGCCTAGGAGACAGGGTGAGGCTCCAACTCAAAAAAAAGAAAAAAGAAAAAAATCTTCACCACAGTACAATATATCCAGGTAACCAAAAGTCACTTGTACTCCTAAAGTTGTTAAAATTTTAAAATATAAAGTGTACCTATAGAAATGTCTATACTCAAAATCATGAGCAAAAGTTTATGAGTAACAAAAAGAGAGAATCCCAAACCAAGGTACCTATAGGAAGTCAGGACCATAGATAGATAATCTGATCCAATTTTTTTTTTTTTTGAGTTGGAGTCTCACTCTGTCGCTCAGACTGGAGTGCAGTGGCTGCTGCCGGCCACCGCAGCCTCACCTGCTGGGCTTCTGCGATCCTTCTGCCTCAGCCTTCCGAGTAGCTGGAACTACAGGCGCGCGCTACCACGCCCGGCTAATATTTTGATTTATTGTAGAGATGATGTCTCGCCAAGTTGCCCAGGTGGGTGTCGAACCCACGGGCTTAGGCAATACACTCACCTCAGCCTCCCAAAGGCACGGGACTACAGGCTGCGCCACCGAGCCCGGGTCTGATCCAATTTCAATGCCAATGGAGAAACACATGCATTATGTTTGGTAGGGAATAAGAACTCAGTTTCCTACATTTAAATAAGATACTAGCACCATTCCCCTTTACAGTACACAGTGACAAAAAGGTGATCATCCACCTAAGATATTGACTCTAGCCAGATTGTCATTTTGGTAAAAAAAGGACAATCAGATTGACACAGATTTCTCATCAGCAATAATATCTCTTAGTTCCTAAATAACCTCAAAGAGTTGAAAAAAATAACTTTCTATACTTATTTACATTAATATTTGAGAACAAAGCTTGTGTAAAGACATTATTAGGTTTAAAAGGCTAAGATAATTTACTACATAAAGACTGAAAGGGAAAAAAATAAAAAGCCTCAGAATTAATAAATAAAATACTTTTATTAATGAATAAAAACACGTATAAGGGGCAGTGACAAGTTACACCAATCTAACAAATTAATTGTATATTATGATAATATGAATTATTTTACTGTACGGTAAAACAACTTAGAATAAATATATTAAGAATAATGCATAGAAGATGGGAAATTGACAGTTAGAGATAAGTCAAAATATTTTAGACACGTATTTTTGGCAAAAGGTAAAATACTGATTACATTTGTAAAGTGTTCTAAAAATATGAA
Organism: Cephalopachus bancanus; assembly: GCA_027257055.1. Classification (NCBI taxonomy): domain Eukaryota; kingdom Metazoa; phylum Chordata; class Mammalia; order Primates; family Tarsiidae; genus Cephalopachus; species Cephalopachus bancanus. The sequence continues at coordinate 12,838,161 of JAPVLO010000046.1, read as the reverse complement.
ACATGTTAAATATTTTATAAAGACAAGTATGCAGACAAACAATAAAAACAAACAGAAAATGTAACTCTTAGGTGGTAGAAAAATAAAAAGGTACTAACAAAAACATTATTTCATGAGTAAATATTGTTACCATCAAACAGTCATACTAGCCCTGGATGACTTACCCAAATTTTCATTTAAGAGATGAGCAATCTTCTGGCCTATTTTATCCCTTGAATATTAGGTTTTCTCTGTTGCAAAAACTCAACTTTTATTAACTACTACAGCATTTGTTTAGTGGAAGTGAAATCGTGTCACAACAAAATGACATTGGCTTGATGTTCAGGCTGGAAATAAGCAGAGCATAGACTACAAGCCAAAGAATTGGTAAGTATCAGTCAGGGTTCAATTTTCAACCAGAAAAACATAATGAGTAGACCCTATCTATTCATCTACCTCTTATAATACTACAAGAAAGGGATGGGCAGTGGTGGTCACTGCCAGGGGAGGGCGGTGGAGAGAACACGTCAGGAATGATGCATGATTGCAATCCAGGCAAAGTGAGCTCCAGTGGGAGGCCCAAACTTCACCAGTACGTTGAAAACTTATGTATCCAGTCTTGGCTTGTAGTCCACATCTGTAAAATAAAAAAGAAATTTTTAAAAAAAGAAAAATTGGTTTCTAGGCTTACAAGATTGCAGGCTGGCAAACTAAGTCTAAGATCTGTAACACAGTCCATCAAGAAAGATGGGCTGGAATTCTTGGGCATGATTTGAAGCTGCTCTCCACAGGAGGAAAGTCTTCTTCAAGAAACCTTGTCTGCTGTTTTTTTGTTTTTGTTTTTTGTGAGCAGGAGTCTCACTCTGTCACACAGACTAAAGTGCAGTGGCCACTCTTGGCCACTGCAGCCTCGATCGGCTGGGCTCCGGTGATCCTTCCGCCTCAGCCTTCCAAGTAGCTGTAACTACAGGCAGGTGCTACCACTCCTGGCTAATTTTTGATTTATTGTAGAGATGAGGTCTTGCCAAGTTGCCCAGGCGGGTCTCAAATCCGCAGGCTCAGGCAATCCAGTTATCTCAGCCTCCCAAAGTGCTGGGATTGCAGGCTGAGCCACTGAGCCTGGCTTGTCTGCTAATTCTTTTAAACTGATTGAATCGGACCCACACAGATTATCTAGAATAATTTATTTCACTTAAAGTCAACTGATTATAGACTTTACTCACATCTAGAGAGTACCTACCCACTAGTAATTTGATTAGTATTTGATTGAATAACTGGGAACATTAACCTAGCCAAGTATCACATCAAAATATTGTCACAGTAAGCTAGGTTATGCTGTGGCAAGGACATATAAAACTCATGCTTGAAATAATTTAAAAGACAATCATTGAATCCCTTCTCCTGTGGCATGATTTCCTGATGGCAGCATCTGGATCAGTCATCTGGGACTATGAGATCGAAGTCCAACTGAAGGGATACAGAGAAGCAAGATCAAAATTGTTTGGGTCCCTTGCAACATAGAGTCATGGTACCAGCCCTGTCCTATAAACCTAGACTTTATATTAGAAATAATTAAACATCTATTTTGTTTGAGCCACTATATTTTAGTGCCACCTAGTTACAACACATTACTTATATCCTAATTAATATGCATTATGGGCCAATATAAGTTGCAAATTTTCATATCAGATTTAGAATTTATAATAGCTAAAGCAATGGGAATTAATTAATAAGGACAGACCACTCTATTGAAATATGTACCAATATTATGAACAGGCAATGCGCAGAAGAAGAATCCTAAATAGCAGTTAAGCATATGAAAAGACACTCAACCTTCCTAATAATGAGAATTGTAAATTAAAACAACAGTGATGATTTTCTATGGTCAAATTTTCAATCCACAAAATATTTGACAATAGTGAGTTTTTGGAAGGGAACTGATACTTTCATATATTGTTCTTGGGACAGTAAATTGCTGTCACCACTTTGGAGAACAATGTTGCACTATCTAGTAACATTTAAAATGCACATGTTCCATGTTGTTGTAATTTCCATTTCTGGATAAGTGCATCTCTTGCTGCATGGTTTATAAAAACATAAAAACAAATCTGGAAATAATCTAAATGCACATTAGACATGAATGGATAAATACAATGCAGTCTGTTCACAGTAAGGTATAAACCCAAATTCATTTTCTCTCTTTCTCTATTGCACTCAAAAAAAACATGATACTAAAAGACGAACGCAAGCTCAGATGGGTATATAAGTACAGTTCTATACCACTTACTGAAAATATTTTGTTTAAGAATATATGCATAATATGACATTTGTATTATGTGGAAAGATCGCTTTCAATCTATGATATCTGTTGCCTCTAAAAAAGAGAATAAGAAATGAAACTGGCTATGAAAGAGAAAATTGGTCAGGTGCAGCTGCTCATGCCTATAATCCCAGCATTTTGGAAGACCAAGGTGAAGTAATTGCCTGAGCCTATGGATTTGAGAACAGCCTGGGCAACTGGGTGAGACCTCACCTCTACAATAAATCAAAAAATTAGCTGAGAGTGGTGGTACGCAACTGTAGTTCCGGCTACTTGGAAGATTAAAGCAGAAAGATTGCCTGAGCCCAGCCGGTTGAGGCTGCGGTGGCCGCGAGCTTGCCACTGCACTCCAGCCTGGGTGACAGAGTGAGACTTGGACTCAAAAAAAAAGGGGGGTGGAAATTACACTATTTCAATGGTTTTCCTTAAAGATATGACTAAATTTTTAAAAATATAATGAAAAGTAATCCATCACCAAAGGTGTTGGAAATTCATGAGTGTTTGTTATAGTGTTATTTCTAGTTTTCTGTATTATTTTCTCAAAATGTACCACTGACAGTTTTGATAAATATTGCAAAGCCCATTGTTATAGATCTCCACATTCTATTTTGGCAAAATAAATATCACTTTGACTAATATAAAATTTAGAGTCTCTACTTTGTGAGTTGTATATGTATTGCAGTAGATATAATTTTGGGGTATAGATATAGTTATAATTATTAAATATTAAAATAGTCTGTCTCCATGCCCACCCAGATCCCTAAACTCTGTTCATGTGAAAAAATATAGTTTATAACTTTTACTTTTTTTATATTCAGGAAATTCAAAAATGTTTTCCCTATTTTTTTTAGCTTTCCCTATTGGAGACCCTGCAAGTACTTTTAAAATTTGATTCCCTCTTGGAAGAGAAAAGTACATTATTTCTGACTACCCAATATTGCAAGATTAAGATCCTTTGAAATGATTTTTGATGTAGGAAGCCATCAAAATTATATTTTGTATTTAAAAAAATGCCTTACAGACATCCTGGATGTGTGTGTGTGTGTGTGTGTGACTGTGAGGTAGTGAACAAAGTTTGGGGCAAGTTCTCTGCACACAAGATATTTACAGTTCACTTGGGGAACCAAAGCAAAGACCAAAGAAATAATTGCAGCACAAAAGTGGCACTGAGTGCTAAACTCTGATGGTCACTCATAGTCACAAGAGGCTGGAGTTAATTAAAGAAGACCTCACACAGAATTAGAGAATTGAGCTGGAGAGGCAGCTGGACAGAACTTTCCAAAAAGGAGAGAATTATTATCTATTATATTGACGATGGTCAGAGGAGAAATTGTGTAGATAAGATAAATAGACAGTGTGTGGTGAAAAGCAGTAGAGGTCAAGTTGGCCCATGTAAGTTTCGCTCAGCTCATACAAAATCTTGAAAGCCAGGTTACAACTTGAGATCAGATGCCACAAATCTCTGAACCTGGAGTCAATTCCATAACCTTCTATTACTGGATACTGCTAATATTATATTCATTTCGTCCACTTAAAACTGACAATTTTCGGTTAAAGGATAAGTTCAAGCGAGCCAGAATTCCTCAATAAGAGACAGCATCCAAAAAAGTAGAGATTCAGTAATATCACTTCCCACTTTGAAGATCAACTCAGCGTTTTTTAATTTTTCCTGGCTATGGGCCTGGTTAAGAAAGAAAAGTTGTGTATGTGGAACTTCTACTTTCTGCCAAAGAAGAACACATTCCGTGTGATTCACTCCTGACAGTTCCACAAGTGAGCATTGTCACTGCCATTTAACTACAAATGATGCAGAGGTAAAGAGAATGTAAGCCATTTTCTTAAGGTCACACAGTGGATCCATGTTCAACTCAGGTTTTGGAGTCTTTGAATTCAGTATTCTTTCTGTTGTCACCACCTGCAAATAGCCAAATGTTACTATACTCAATAGTTCTAAATATATTGTGATAACAATGGTTATACAGTGAAAATAGAATTCTGGTCACAAATTCTGTTTTCTAGTTTCTTATCACTTGAGATCTGAAAGCCTACTTTGCCCCTTGGTGAAAGAAGCCTCAAGATAGTGATTTAGAAGATGAAATGGGCAGCATTTGGGGAAAGAAAGAAAAAAGTCAAACAAGAATAATTTGACTAAAGACAAGCATGGGTGTATCTGGAAATGGAGGCTATGTCTCACTGCCACCTGACTCCATGAGGCTAGTCCCCTGGGAGTACACAAGGAATCATGACATACAGTACTTTGATTATCAATATGTGCCGGGTACAGATCCGAGGGGTCGGCTCTCTGAGTTGCTGAGGCAAGAGATAAGCTCGAGGCTCATTCAATTGTGAAATTGGTTAAAGGGGAGAAAAATACCACCCATCAACCCATACACACATACATACTCAACTCCAGAAATCTTAGTGCAAAAAAGTGATTCTCTTAATATAAAAATAAACCATTTTGTTACTGCCGCCTGCTTCTCCCTGTGTTTAAGATATGCTTAAACCACTTTGGGGGAGATCTAGATATTTCTAAAAGCAAGTGCTTAGTGAGGAGTGAACATATACAAAAGATAATTAAAAATTATAATTAAGAATCTAAATTTTGTAGTTTAGTGAATAGTAATATATCAATGTTTATTTCATGTTTTTGAAATACGTACGTTGTGTACAATATTAACATTTAAAAGAGAGGACATTTGTAGTATACCTCTGAAGTATACCTCTCTTGAGGAAACCTTGTTATAGATTAAAGAGTCCTAGAACCCATGTTTAGAAAAGTGCTCTCTATACAAAAAGATCTAAGGCTTGGACTAGACTTGATGCACTACTTAACCAGAAAGTCTCCAAAAAATTCAACTTATTGCCTAATATTAAACTTATTGCCTAATAGGATGTTACATGACAGGAAACTGTTGTGATAGCAATGTTTAAAACTTCAAGACCAATGCAGTGATTCTTCAACACCAATAGCTTCCTGAATCTACCTAGGCTTTTGGCATTGCACCAATGACCTTAATTCTCAGGGGGTGGTTGGGAAATGTGTGTGTATGTGTGTGTGTGTGTGTGTGTGTGTGTGTGTGTGTGTGTGTATGTATGTGTGTGCATGCATACATGCACACACACACCTTCTATTTAAAAATGTTCTCAAGCTCTTGAATAAGATAACTATTCATAGCTTTACACATTTCTTGCAGTTAGTCTAAATATTATTTTCTAGAAAATTGAGTTTCTCCTCTGTTACAGTTAGTTATCACTTCTAGTACTTCTATTCTGGTATTATGCTATTAAGACAGAAACTAGTTAAAAGATTTCTGAAGGAAGGTAAGGGTTGTACTGGGGGTTAAGCAAGTCTTTGCTGAACAGGGCTTTAAAAACATATCTAAATATCTTAGTTTGTTTAAATACTTGGCATTAGAAAGAGGACTATGTATTTCAGTTTGCACAATTCTGATATACTCCTGTTATCCTAGTTCCTCCTTTTCCTCTCATCAATATTTCACTTTGAATGATCAACTATATTGTCACCTAATTATAGAATAACAACATCTCTTCATTCTACACAAAGGAAAAAGTAACCCAGTAGGATTTAAACATTTACATGAAGCCAGTTAGATATCTTAATGCTCAAGTCAGGACCTAGAATCATCTCTGTAGTGGGTTAGGAGGCTTTCTTAATAGTGGTTGACGAAAGATGATAGACATTAGTTTTTAGGTAAACACTGTGTGAAAACCCAAGCGTGAGCTGTTTACCTGGGCTTGAAGAACACTCCACCAAGACATCCAGAGAGTCCCTCCATCGAGCCTAGAGGTGCTCTTAATACAATTGGTGTCATCATAGAAGTATCTGAAATGGAAACATTTGCCAAATGCTACCTTATATGGGGCACTTATGAACAAGTTTTTATAAAGTATCAATTATGTTAAACCTGTAAGGGTTTATTGCATGGGAGTGGGGAAACTAGGTGCTCATTCTAGAAAATTAATTAGGAATTGCTTCCTCAAAAGCAACCGTGTTTGCAACTAGAGAACTCCTTCTCCCCTTTGTCCTCCTCTACTGCAAGAGATGGGAGTTGAAGAACATGCTGCACAGTAAGCACGCACAGACACAAAGCAATCTACTCCTAGGGCTGGATGGGCTTCAGTTCTTAGGAAATATCCACAGCAAAGCTGCAGTGTTAAATATGACTAAGCTCCTCTATATATAGCAGCCGTGAAGGCAGAAGGCCCTTCACAGCTGACCTTTAGATGAACTTAACTACAATCAACAAGAGAAAAATACTAGGCCTTTCATACAAAATAATGAAGTTTCTCTAATTTGTTTACTAGCAGTGCCCAGCAAGGACCTTATCCCCACAGAAGGCTTTGGTGTACAGAAATGAATCCAGGCAACTGCATATAGAGAATCTGGTGGGTTAAGATGCAAGGTTGCATACTGCAAGGGAAACAAGAGGCCAGGAAGACAAATCCTCTTGTGCTCTGTTGTACTTTTGGAGCTGCTGTCTAACTGGTTGTTATTTATTTCATACTATGTATTAAGCCATTAAAATTACTGATAGTAATAGACAACAAAAGTTTATGGCTATTGGGTTTTGAAGGGACTTTGTGTGACTAATAAGTAATTTTCAGGTTCAGAGTATCAACATTTCTTATCTTGCAAGTTGCAAGATCTTTTTTAATTAAAGGGGAGAGTAGCAATTTTTTTCTTTTTAATATCTACTGTCCTGAAATTAAGTTCCAGCATAAATTCAGTACACATTAATGGAGAAGCCAATGACTGGAAATTCCAAGATTCATAAACATTATTTCCCTGTTGATTTGCTATAAGGTCAAGTCTCACATGCACATGCGTGCATGTGCACACACATGCACACACAAGAACACACACACCATAGACTAGAGTACTATTTGGCTACAAGTCTTAAGATTAATCAATATAAATTCCATGTGTTTTTCCTTGTATCCCTTTTGCAACTTGGCCAAAGAAGAGAACATACAATGCCACTAATGTCACTGAGGCTTACTGATGTTATGATGGATTAAAATGACTGAATACAGAGCAATAAATGCTTTCTCAACTACCAAAAGCCAAAAGTATTGACCTGATTACATACTTTTCTAGGAAGAACACCAATTCATGGATCTTTTGTGCTGGTGAATTCTGGCCCCTTAGAACAATAGCTTTGGCCACCTGTGTTCTAGGGCAGTGTTCTTCAAAATATTTGTCATGAAGAAGATTTTACAATTTTTTTCATGTATAATGTATTGATGCAATAAAAACAAATTACAAGGGACATTTTAATAAAACATGATAGCTAGTGAAATAAAATGCAAAATTCAAGTCCAAAATCTTAATTAAAATAGATTCAACAGACATTAAAATTGCTTTGTAAAATTGTTACAGAAGTTCCTAAATGTTTACTCTCAATTTCTGTGTTTAGTGCATTCCACGCTGACATCTTTACAGACCACACTTCAAGTAGCACTGCTTTAAGCCCATAACATTTTAAAGTTTAATATCCTCATATTCTTTTCATTCTTTAAACCATTGACTAGCATACTTTTTCTGACTGCGTCCAGAGAGCAACTATTTTTGACTTTGTAAGCCATATGGTCTTTTGCAACCATAGCATGAAAACATTTATAGACAATATGTTAACAAATGAGTATGGCCATGTTCCAATAAAACTTTATTTATAAAAGCAGACTACAGGTCAGTTTTGTTCTATGGGCTGTAGTTTTCAGACCCTTCCTTTAGATGGGTCCTACATGTCCTAAATACTCTATTTGTGTTGTTAAAAGAGACGCTTTTGAATAGGATGATTAAAACTGCCACTGTGCATTTTAAGCACATTTTTTTCCTTTGGCTTTACTTTTGGAAGTGCTATCAAAAAAAAGTTCTACCATTTTAAAAAGCAGAATATTTCAAAGGAAAAAGCCATTATGATCAATTGTTAGAGAAAGAATCAGCATCTGCATAGACGCAGACTTTTTTCCCTTAGGTAGCTGGAGTTTTCAGTATTAGCTGGAGTTCTCTGATTTTTCCTTGTAGACACAGCTCAAATGTCACAATCTCATTCATTCTTCAAAATGTTTTTAAGTAAAACATTCTATTTGGGAGGTATTGTAGACCTTTGAACGTCCTTTTATTTATTTATTTTTCCTTAGAAAATGTCTGCCTTTGCCTCCCCCAGGAAGGTAACTTATTAAATCAAACAGAACTGTCTGCTCAGAGGTCCCTTAATCCTTATAGCCTCTGAGTCTTCAGAGCAGATTAAGGTTTCTTTAAAAGCTCTTTGTTATTTCCAAGGTCTAACATAGAACTGGAAGTACATGAAGGAAGATTTTATGTAGAATATATAATATGTATATATAATATACAAATATAATACACACACACACACACACACACACACACACACACACACACACTTTTATGTCTCTGACAGCAAAATATTACGAGAAAGACCTGATCTGAATCACCTCCAGGATAGTTACAAAACACAACTGAAAGTGTTTGTAATTTCTAAATAATTATGCAAATCTGCTATCTTTAGTACTTATGGGAAGAAAACGGGTCCAGACGAAATTTAAAACAAAAATAAAATAAAGAGAAGTACAATGGACAAATTGTGGTATTAAATATATAAAGTGCTATGGAGGCCAGACAGAACTAAAGCTACCTGATAGATTCCAAGATAAGTCAGAGAAATTCTATATGGAGAGGTGTGATTTGTTGTAGAAACCAATCTTCCTGTAAATATGCAAAAGGACAGATTCTGGAGTTATAAATAAATCAGAAATTAGATCAGAATCCAGGATCAATCTACTGCCTGTTTTATGACTTTAAGTAAGTAACTTAATCTTTTTGAATCGTAATTATTGGGACTAAATAAAATAGTAGGAATCAGTATATACTCAATAACTGTTAGCTAATTTTACTATCAATGGAATATCATGATTAATAAAATGATATATGATAATAATGATAGTTAAATTGGTCTTAGAATACATTAACAATAGTAAAAGGAGTGCATATATTTCTGATAAAATAAGAATAAGTAGAAGTGCAGTTGAAAAAGGTAATTCATAAAGAAAAAGTATATGATTTGGAAAAACATGGAGCACACAAGAGCTAGCAAGGATGAATTCCTGAGTATCAAGGAGATACTCAAGCATATTATCATTGGTTTCCTAGTTCCTACCCTAATTCAGAAAAATCTGTGCCTGCTGCCTGCTTGGTGCTGTGTGTTCATTTTCTAGTCTATTTGTCATGAGTAGGTTTCTATCATTAACAAGATTCATAAGCAGCTCAGTCATGAACTTAAAATGCCTTGTGCCAAGAGATACAGGAGAGTCTGTAAGCAGCACTTACGTCCTCCTGACTCAGGCAATAACACTGATGAGGGAGGGAAGGTTTGATCCTTGTAGTCTGGCAGAATCTCTGCCTGCTCTGAGAGGTGCTCCATGAAGACGAAGGTATATATTGCTCTATACACAACACCTAAAATAGATCCTTACTTTCAATAGATCCTTTTTGAATGGATTAATCAGTAAATAAAACATGAAAGCATATTCCATATGCTTTTCAAAAGCTCAATAATTTTTGGTTGAATGAATGTGCACAGGCACCACTGGGATAGCTTTCCATTTTTTAGTTTAGCTCTAAAATCTTCCTTTCATCATTTCACTTGTGTATTACCTTGAAAAGAAGAATTTGGAATTTCTTCCCTTCTCTACTATCTTTTCTGTCTCTTTATTACATAGTGCATCAACTTTAGGTTGCATTTTGATATTTAAGGACAGTCCTAACTTTCTCTCAAACAGTATACCACATTCCTCCTTTAGATGTTATAGCTTAATAGTACTTTTAACATTCCCCCAAGTTCACCCAACATTTCCCTATATTTTTAACCTCTGCTTAAATCTCTCCATCAGGCCTGGTCTTGGATACAATTGTGGCTGAAGCTGTCACCCATGCCTTAAGCCTCAGATTGGAATGCCTTCTCTATGAGTCGTCCCTAAATCTTACAGTTGAATGATTTCTTCCTCAGGATCTTCTATAATCTGTCCATCTCCCTCTTAGAAAACATGCTAGTTTCCTGTTTGTTACTGTCGAATGTGTCCATACTATGCCCCATGTCTGATAACGAGCAATGTAAGGCCAGTGTCCAAGGGCCTTACACTGTATCTTCTTTACTGCTCATTGCTCAGCATGAGTGAAAGAAAGAGAATGTTTAATTTGAAATAAGAGGTATTGAATTTCATTTTTTTTTAAAGAAAATTATTACCTCCTTTTCCTACTCATGTGTACAACCCACCTGCCACCAGGTAAATTGGCTTTATCTCCTACTACAAATGTCCTATTTTCTGAATGTACTACTTGTTCAAGTGATGGCTCCACAGTATCCTCCTTTGAATCCACCAGAGGCTCTGGCTTATTAACCTCTTGGGAGAGTTGCAGATTTGAAACCGGTTTGTGAGTTTGTTAGCAGAAAAAAAAAAAACACCCCAAAACAAAAACAAAAACAGCCCAATCCCATGTGAATAAGCCCTTGCCTCTGTTTCTGCCTCATACTTACCTGGCTTCATTCTTGGCATAGGAAATGCAACCAGTTAAGCTTTTAAAATGACTTTTTAAGAATTTTCTGTTTGCAGTATATTGTGCATTTCCAGGGTATAACTAGTTGAAGTCCCATGATTAGTCCTTCTTTTTGGAGTTACTCTCTCCCAGAAGGTGAATGAGTAGGCAGGGACTAGGTTTGGCAGCGCTGCTACAGACATCACTAATAAAAGCTGCAATCGCCTTTTATTGTAGTGTGAAGTCTGTAGAGTTCTTCTGAGACTGAGGTACTTCTTTCTTGGCTCCTCTGTACTACCGGGATACTAACACCTGTGCACGAGTAGCAAGGCCCCATATTTACTCAGTCTCACACTACAGCCCCTGGGGGACTGAGTCTAGGCTGGCTTACCTCTCACAAAGTAACTTTTTTTCAGCTTTCTGTGATCTTGTTTAGAAACAGAATGGTAAAATAGGATACTAAGGAAATAAGTCTTAGGAAATAGCACGTGAATTCTCAGATTCATCGGGCAATACGTCTTCTTGAAACTCAAGCTTCTTGATGACAAGAGGCTTTGAGGCATTATGGGGAAGTACAACCACAAAAACCCCTGTTAATTTGTCTCATTGCACATGTTAGAATTAACTAGCATGGATACTTTAAAATTTTGATTGTATATATATGTAAATATATATATTTATTATTAATTTTATTCATTTATTAATTTTAAACCAGTCATATCACTAAGGAGAGTTACCTTTACATATGTATAAATCTATGATTTTGTTGCTAACCCCTGGCAACTTTTACTTTTAGAAACTCAGGTTTGCAATGTCGAAGGAGGGGGCACTTCAGACAGTTTGAGAAGTTGAGAGCTGAGGAGGAGTACCTGCTAATAATTCTGTCCTTCTGGGAAGTGTGAAGTCTAGAAGAAAAAGAAAGATCAAGGGTGGGCTGAATCTGAAAAGAGAACAGATGGGCTGTGGTTACGCCTGCCAGAGGCATGGGCAGAAAGAAATGAAAAGCTGTTCCTGCTCTCTTTCCCCTCTAAACAGGGAACATGTACACTAGAGCTCAATGTGGGTTGGGGCAGATGGGATGCTCAGAGAAAAAAAGGTTGGCAGTGCCTTCCTCATAAGAGGAGGCAAACCCATGAACCTAATTTCCTCTAAAACCAGACCAAGCCTCTGCTCTGCATCTTGACATGCAGAAAGGAAACCTTGTCAAGAAAGGGGCTATTAAGAATCTGCAAACATTACTCAAGCATGTCCCATCCTCTGGGGATTATTTCTGATTTGGAAAGAGGTTTTTTGTTGTTTTCTTGTTTCAATACTTTAGTATAGGTAATGCCTTTTTAGTTTTTCACTCATAGCAGTTGCTGCGGTGTAATATAGTCCTGTATCTAAAGCTTGGTCTCAAAACTGGAAACAGCATCACCTGTGAACTTCTTAGAATTTCAAACTTTGGGGCCCCAAAAGATGCACTGAATTAGAAATTGGGAGGCATGCTCTCCAGATGATTCTGATTCAGGCTGAAGTTTGAAAACTACTGCAAGTAGACTTTTGATATGGAAAATCCGCAGTTAAAATCTTTAGTGGTACTGTGACTTTGGGTAGATTACTCACACTCAACAAAGCTTATTGCTCATGGCTGTTGAGAGGATTAATGAGATAATTCATGTGCAAATGCTTAAACAATAGAGGAAGCGAAAACTATAAACAGGCATCTGTTTATGAGAGAGAAAGAGGGGCAAGAAAGGAGAGATCATGCGCGCGCGCACGAGAGAGAGAGAGAGAGAGAGAGAGAGAGAGAGAGAGAGAGAGAGAGAGAGAGAGAGAGAGAGAGAGAGAGAGAGAGGATAACAACACAAGTCTGTTCTAAAAAGAAAATTAATATTCTGTGTTCCTTCATATTCCCTAGCTTCCCTTGCAGTGCCGTTGAGGCCTGGCGACTAGTTTTGGAGAATAATCTGTGAGTAGAAGTGATGTACGTCTATAAAAGTCAGAGGCAGTTCGTACCAAGGTAATTCCTCCATTCTTTTGTTCTCTTGCCATGAGGCATGCTTCCTACCCTACCAGACTCTTTATGAATCAGAAATAAATTGTTGTGTTCAGCTGCTGAGATTTCAGGAGTAAAATGTTGTGGCAGCCTGCATAAATTATCCAGGTCAGCAATGTGGAAGGAAAAGTACTGAGAGAGTAAGATTGACAATGAAATGTCAGAGGAAGAAACTGGTTTATAGAAATAGAATATTGTCTCATGATGATAGAAAGTTGACACTGAACCATGTCTTTATCAGTATAAGTACTGGGAAGGAGACAGAGATCCCTGAAAGACAATCTCCAAAGAATAGGTAATTTTCTAGTGCATTATTATCTAGTCAATGTCTGTGAACATGATCAATTCAGATTATTCTACATTCTTTGGTTACAGAGTGAGAAGAGGGTGGGGTGGCTTGAGCTTACTTCTTATAAAAATACAGAGATCCTATATGTTACTAACAACCCTATTTCAAGACTCCTAATAGGTTGTCTACCTTCCTTTGTGTACCATAAATCCATTCCCGAATGCATTGCTTAATCTTTGCACACGTAAAAACACACAAAAGTGTAAAGTCCAGTTATGGTCTCATCCATCTCCTTTTGTTCGCTTCAACTTCCATCTCTTAATTTTTTTTTTTGAGTGTCTTCCTATTATACATTTTGATTATGCAGGGCCATTGGCATTTTACTGAATGCAACTTCCCCTTTCCAACATTAGTATATCCACCTGTAAAGTTTGATTTCTATCATTAGACAAAGCTGACTCACTCTTATATTTTAGAAGCCAAAATATAAAATCACTTATTTTAGAAAATCTTTTCTAGCTCTTTAGTATTGGGTAAGTTGTTCTTATGTGATCTCTTAAGAAATACATTTAATTCAACTGAGGATGGTTAATAGAATGGCAGCTTACTCTGCATCTAAGAATAGAGTCAGAAGAGATGTTTCTATTCAGAATCTCTTGTTGGACAATTTTTTTTTTTTTACAACAACACGAGGCATTTAGATAACCATTGTCCTTTGCAAAGGAAGCCAAAAGAATATCTTCTAGTTTGAAATATCTAATGTGCAGAGAAGATTTATCTCTGAATGAAAAAAGAGAAATGGAATTTCTCTTTAATCTTTGTATTAAAGAGAAATGGACTAAAATATATAAGGACCTCAAGAAAATCCAGAAAGGACAGGATCTGATAAACATCTCCTGTTTCCTAAGATTCAGGGTGAGATATCCTAAATTAGGGGGACTTGGCTGGCTTTGGGCAAATCCCAGGTGTAAGAAATGAGATCAATGAGAAAAAAATTACCTTGAGTCAAGGGAGAGTTCAGATTGGTTTTCCAAAGTCAACTTAAAAACCGGTTTGGTGTTATGGCATGGAAATAAGATAAAGCTTCTTAACTCCTGGAATACAAAGTATAAGCTAAATAGCTTTAATCTCAGGAATTCACATTTGTAGCATCTTAGAAAGTAAAGTACTGAATGCCTGTGTTTATATACTTTCATCAAAAGACAACTGCATTCTAGACTATGAAAGTCTTCAGAAGCTCTGTCCGGATTTCCTATGAACCATGTTGACTTGTCAATAACAAGCAACGTTCAAAATAGGTTGATCAACATAGTTATAGCTTTGCTTATCTTTCAATAAAGGAATAGCAGTGATTTTGAATGAATAAGCACTCAGAAGGAAGCACTACATATTCTAAAAACAAAGCATTGGGTTCAGAACAGATAATTGAATAATTGAGTTGATAAATCAATACATATTTACCTTCATGCATTCATATTTTTAAAAATGTGCATATATTTGTACTAGCATTTGTAAGACAGGTTATAATGGTAGACTATTGTTTATCACACTCAACTAAAGTTTGCTTTCTTGTATGTATTTATTTTTAAAAATTGAGGTTTTAGGTATAGAGAGTTAATTGCCTCCTTAATTTTTAACATGCAGTCTTTTACCCCTGTTCTTATTCCTCCCCTTTAATAGTATCCTTTCTAACTTTTAATATATGACCTTGGTTATATCTTAGAAGAATATGCTATAATAATGTATAAAAGTATTTTAACTTACATGATTCATATTGCAATGTCCAATACTGTGTCTTAAAGTATTATCCATATTTCTTTGTATAAATGTGAATGAAAGCCTATGTTTCTCCACATCCTTTTAAATATTGGAAATTATTCAGATTTAAAATATGATGGTTGTAAAATTGGTATTTTGTTTTATTTTTCACTTTTCTTGCCTTTTACATATTAATAGCATATTTATTATTATAAAGATGCTTTTCTCTTAAATAAATTAGGATAGTTACACTTTCAAATTATTATTTTACTTGTTAACCTGTAAAAATATGCATATTTGTTTTATTGCAGTCTAACATACTTTATTACTTTTATTATTTTCTCATCAATGTGAAAACTTTAAACATGTTAACTTCATTTATCCACTCCTCATTTTATGTTACTATTATCACACATTTAATTCTACAAGTGTTTAAAATTCTACAATATGTTTCTTTAAGCCAATTTTTATTTATATTTACCCATATGGTTTTCCTTCTGCTTTTTCTTAGGGCCTTTTTCAGATTATTTTCTTCCTTTTTTATGTAGATTTCAAGAGTTTTACTTTGTGTATTGGTTTTATTTTCTTTGCATTTATGCTGCTTGAGGTTTGCAGAACTTTATGAAACTTCATTAAATTGTAGTTTAATTTCTTCATTAATTGCCCTCCCAGTATTTATTCAAAGATTACTTCACTCTATGCTTTATTTCTGGGATATGAATCTGAGACTCCAATGACACGAACTTTTAAAAAAAACTGTGTTTCTTAGAAAGTCTTGTGTAAAAATTTTCTTTTTACCCTTCTGCTTTACTCTATTTCCAGTGACTTGATTTTCATATCACCAATCTCCTCTCCTGCTGTGTTTAAATTGCTGCCAAGTCCATTTACTGAGTTCCAGTATTGCTTACTGTGTTCTTACAGGTTTATAATTTTTCTTTATTATTTTATGCTTTAGCCTATAATGATACTCTATTTTCCAATTACTTCATTTTCCTATCTATTGTATGTATTAATCTTAGTCAAAGTCCATATCCATTAACTTCAATGTTTGGATAACCTGTAGACCTATTTTTATTTTTTTATCTTGTTGGGTTTTGGTCAGTTGCGTCTGTTTTGAAGCATGACCAAGTAATTATGATTGAGTGAACAATGTTGCAATGGCAACAATACACAAGTAGGTTATCTGGATGATATTATCTTCCTCAAGAAAAAGTTCATCTTTTTCTGGTAGGCAGATATACTGAAAGCCTATACACTATAAATTCTTAGGAAATGAGTTTTACTTGAGGTTAACTTCCACTTTAGGTGAGTCTTTTCTACTTCAGATCTACTGCCTTTTCCTGGGCACATCTCTCTAGGAATTACAAGTCAGACTATGTGGCGTCCATTAGAGCCTTTTCCTTTAATGGGTCGCAAACTCTATCTTATTTACTCAGCATAAAAGATTGCCAAATAACTTTACTTTTCAGAGGTGTTTTCTTAGTCTCTTTTAATGTGCAGTATAGGAATTTAGCACATAGCTAGTTGTAGAACCCAGTGATATTCCTCTACATTCCCAACAGGATTTTAGATCCTCAAGTGTATGGGTTTTTAATTCCATTAGTCTATTTGCTTGCATTTTTTTTTCTCAATACTTTCTTGAAAGTTCTAGTTCTACACTGTTTTCTCTGCAGATCCTCTTCCTGAGCTCTGTGCACAGATTCTCAGCTTCTTGCCTCGTGTCTAGAATTCACAAAGGCCCCAAGATAAAAAGCAGCTAAAGAAAGTTTGTTAACCTTTTTAAAGTTTTCTCTTCTATTATATCAATTGCCTGAATTTCTGGCTGCCGCAGAAACTCTTTAATGCATATGAATAGATTTTTTTCTATCTTACTTGTTTTTCTTAGTTGGTCTTGGTGACAGCATTGTTCAGATACAAACTCTATTCCCCTTTCTTAACTAGAAGAGGTAGCATTTTCCTTGACATGTTGTAACTCTCTGCTTACTAGTGAAGTTGTACATAAGATTATATATTTGCCAGCCAACTGGATATCACAATATAAGCATTATGCATTCTTATCATTTCCATTTTATGTAGCATTTCCTTTATTAATTTATTGATTCCTGAGGTGGAGTCTCACTCCGTTGCCCAGGATGGAGTGCAGTGGCATGCTCACAGCCACCCCAGTGTTGACTTGCAGGGCTCAGGAGATCCTTCCATCTCAGCCTTCCAAGTAGCCAGAACTACAGGCATACATTACCATGCCTGATTAATTTTTTGATTTATTGTAGAGATGAGGTCTCGCCAAGTTGCCCAGGCTGTTCTCAAACCCGTAGACTCAGACAATTCCCTCACCTCGGTCTCCCAAAGTGCTGGGATTACAGACTTGAGCCATTGTGCCTGGTCCCTATATTTATTATTAATGTTCAGGGTTTATTATTGTATTTTAGATGTTAATTCTTCTCAATAAGAGACAAAGAGCTAATTCTAAACCATCTTCTCTGCTTACACCTACTATAACTTCCAATAAACAGAAATTATTTTATTTCTAATACAGAAAATTCCATTATTTTTGGCATGCTTTGTTTCTTTTATTTATTTATTTATTTATTAAAGCAGGATTTATTGAGAGAACAGAAAAGTGCCCAGAGCGGGAGGGGACTCTAGAGGGTTGCCCTGCTTCTTTTATTTTTATTAAAGAAATATTTTCCTCTCTAAGGGGTTCCCTTAGTATCCTCCTATGTTTTCTATTATTAACTTCACTATTATACCTTTTCTATTTATAAAGGAATTAGCCAATAGAGAGTAGCTGTAAAAACCCTTCGTCGTATATCTTGGTTTCTAATACCATTCTCCAATAAAATAGACTAGGTCTTTTTGGAAAAATGGTTGTTTTATGACTAGGACAAATAATATACAAAAAGAACTCGGAGCATCTTATAGTGCCAGAAAGTAAGAAAGTGTTCAAACAAACAAACAAACAAACAAAAAGAGGCATGTTGAAGGGCCACAGGCATTAATGAAACAACCTTCCAATGGCCAAAGCTTGAAAAAATGTAAGTTACAAAATAAACTGGTATTAAATTTTAACCCAAATTGAAAAATAATTTCCAGAAGTCCAGTACTGGTATAAATAAATTATTGAATACATAATGAATGTGGTTAACAGACAAGTTTCCCATACAGAAGAATTTGAAATAATTCACGTAGACATTTTACCATTAAAGATATGGAGTATAACACCCCACTCCTTAAGTGTAGGTTTTACATGGTGATTCTGATATAAAGAATATAGTATGGAAAGTGGGAGTGGTTGAGTGTAACTTTATCACAGAAAAAAAATGACAAATACTACCTCAGTCAATTTAAACAATAAGTCATTTTTACAGCATACACCTATGATATTATATGATGAAAACAGCACTTAACTTTTTTGTTTTTCCTCCAAACAATGCATTACCCAATTCTAATCATGAAAACCATCAGATAAAACCCAATTGGGGACATTGCACGAAATATATGAACAGTACTCTTGAAAACTGTCAAGGTCTTCAAAATCTGAAATTATAAGAAACTGTCACAGTCAAAAAATTACTGAAAAAGATGTGGCAATTAAATATAGTATAGTATCCTTGGTATTCTAGATGAGCTCTTAAAACAGAAAAAGGTATTACAGGAAAACTAAGGGACTCAATAAAAATATGAATGCTAGTTAAGAGTAATCAATTAATACAGGTTCAGTGGTTGTGGACAAGGTATCATACTAGTATAAGATGTTTATAGTAGAAAAAACTAGATGTGTTGTATGAGAACCCTCTGTAGTGTCTTTACAACTTTTCTCTAAATTTACAACTCCTAAAATAAAATGTTTTTATTTTTTCAAAATGGGCCCTTGGAGTCAGACTGCCTGGATTTAAATCCTGATTTTGTCAGTTGCTGTATACGTAATTTTTAGTTAGTTATAAAACTCAATTTTTGAAGTTATAAAATACTGATAATAAACATGATGCATTAATTCCAGGAATATTAGTTGTTAAAATAGAAAAACTTTCAACTCTCTGGTTTAATACACACACACACACACACACACACACACACACACACACACACACACACACACTTTCTTAAATACAAGACTCAAACCTAACTACATCAATTATCATACTACATGTAAGTGATATAAGCACCCCAATTTAAAGACAAAAACTGTCATTTTTAACCAGAAAAATTATAAGACTTAATTATCTTGTGAACAAATAAAATACTTTAAACATATAAGCAAAACTAAAAGTAAAGAAAGAATGACTTTTAAATATTAAAGTAGAATTTTAGGCAAAGAATAGAATATTACATGGGATAAAGAAGGTCATTTTGCAATGCTAAATGAGTCAATTCATCCAAGGGATATAACAATCATAAATGTTTATGTACCTAATAATAGATCTTCAAACTTCATGAAGCAAAAACTGATGTAAGTGCAAGGAGAAAGAAACAACCAAATTATAGCTGGAATTGTTAATAACTTTATCTTCATAATTGATAGAACAAATAGATTCAAAATAATCAAGGATATACCAGACTTGAACAAAAATATCTATCAACATGCCTATTGACATTTACAAAACATTTCAACCAACAACGGAATGTATATTATTTTCAAGGGCATATGAATATTTACCAAAATAGACCAAATTCTAGGACATTAAAAAAATGGTTCAGTAAATTTAGAAGAATTCAAGTCACACAAAGTATGTTCACACGCCACAATGGAATTAAACTAGAAATCCATAACAGTAATCTCTGGAAAATCCACGAATAATTTATTGTTTTTATTTTAACTTCAGATGATACATGCATGGGTTAGTTGTATGGATGCATTGTGTGATGACGAGGTTGGGGCTTCTAATAAACCCATCATCCAGCAAGGTACAAAAAGGTAGGTTTTCTACCCTTACCCACTTGCATTCTCTTCCTTTTAAAAGTCCCCATTGCCTGTTGTTTTCTGCTTTATATCTGTGGGTACCCAGTTTTTACCTTTCATTTACAAGTGAGAACATATGGTATTTGACTTTCTGTTTCTTCATTAATTTGCTTAGAGTAATGGCCTCCAGCTGCATCCATGTTGTTGCAAAGGACATAATTTTGTTATTTTTTTATTACTGCATAGTAATCCATTGT
The DNA here is from genome assembly GCA_027257055.1 of Cephalopachus bancanus. Taxonomy (NCBI): domain Eukaryota; kingdom Metazoa; phylum Chordata; class Mammalia; order Primates; family Tarsiidae; genus Cephalopachus; species Cephalopachus bancanus. The sequence continues at coordinate 12,818,039 of JAPVLO010000046.1, read as the reverse complement.
GTATATGTACCACATTTTCTGTATTCAGTCCACCTTTGATGGGCACCTAGTTTGGTTCCATTTCTTTGCTATGGTGAATAGTGCTGTAATAAACATATGAGTGCACTTTCTTTTGATAGAACAATTTATGTTCCTTTCAGTGTGTAAGAGGATTGCTGGATCAAGGGGTATTTCTATTTTTGTTATCCAAACTGCTTTCCACGAGGGCAGAGCCACTTTACAGTCCCACCAGCAGTGTATGAGCTTTTTCTTTTCTCCACAACATGGTCAGCATCTGTTGTTGTTGCTGTTTTTAATAATAGCTATTCTGATAGGTATGAGATCATGTCTAATTGTGGTTTTTATTTGCAATTCTCTGATGATTAGTGATGCTAAATATTTTTTCATGCTTTTTGTCCACTTAAATGTCTTCTTTTGAGAAGTGTCTTTTAATGTCTTGTGCTCACTTTTTAAAGGGGTTATTTTTTTCTTCTTCTTGATTCCTTTAAATTGCTTATAGTTCTGTATATTAGCCCTTTGTTGGATGCAGAGTTCACAAATACTTTCTCCCATTCTGTAGGTCACCTATTTATTCTGTTAATGGTTTATTTTTTATCTTGTTGTGAAGAAGTGGAGTACAAGTTAGGAACAGGCACATAAGTAGTTCATAGTTTATATGCAGATGAAGTTTGGGCCCCCAGTAGGTTCTCACTTCCCCTGGTTTAAGATCTGGGACCCTTAGTGATGTTACATGCCTCCTCTCTCTGTTCCCTGGCAGTGTCCCACTATTGCTGATACCTCTCTTGTAGTATTGTGATAAATGTTCAGGACCCACTTATAAGTGAGAACATGTGGTGTTTAGTTTTTGTTTCTGTGATAGATCACTGAGTATGACAGATTTTAAATCCATCCAAGTAGCAACAAAATCCATAATTTGGTTCCTCTTTATGACTGTGTACCAGTCCATCATGTACAAGTACCACATTTTCTTTATCCAGTCCACTTTCGAAGGGCAGCAGGGTTGGTTTCATGTTTTTGCCATTGTGAACAGTGCAGCAATAAACATGTATCTTTTTTGTAGAACTATTTGAGTTCCTCCAGGTATATTCCCAAAAGGGGGATTGCTGGGTAATATGGAAAGACAATTTCTAGTTCTTTTAGAAATCGCCATACTGTTTTCCATAGAGGTTACACTAATTTGCACTCTTACCAACAGTCTAAAAGCATTCCTTTTTCTCTGCATCCTTACCAGCATCTGTGTTCTCTGTGTTACCAATAGTGGTCATTCTTACTAGGGTTAGGAGGTTTCTCAATGTAGTTTTGAGTTGCCGTTCTCTGATGATTAGTGAGGTTGAGAATCTTTTCAAGTGTCTGTTGGCTGTTCATATGACTTCTCTTGAGAAGTATCCATTCATGTATTTTGTCCACTTTTTAATTTCTCTTTTCTTTCAGCTTGTTTGGGTTCCTTGTAGATCCTAGATGTTTGTCAGATACACAGTTAGCAAATATTTTTCCCATTCTGTGGGCTGTCTTCCCATTCTCTTGATGGTTTCTTTTGCTGCATAAAAGTTTTTTCAGTCTGATGGGGTTCCACTTGTCTATCTTATTGCTTATGGCATATGTCTTTGGGTTATAATCAGGAATTGGTTGCTTATTCCAATATGCATAAGGGAATCTCCTGCATTTTCTAAGATTTTTATAGTTTGAGGTTATATGTTTAGGTCTTTGATCCATTTAGAGTCGATTTTTGTGTATGGTGATAGGTAGGGACACTGTTTCATTCTTCTGTATGTGGTCAGCCAGTTTTCCCAACACCTTTTGCTGAATAAGGTCTCCTCTTCTCAGTGGTTGCTGTAGATGGCTTTGTCAAAGATGAGTTGAGAGATCGAGTTTTTGCTTCTGGAATCTCTATTCTGTTGCATGGGTCTAATATGCCTCTTTTTGTACCTGTACCAGGCTGTTTTGATTATTGTAGCCTTATAGTAAAGTTTAAAGTCTGGGATTGTGATTCCTCCTGCTCTGTTTCTATTGCTGAGGATTATTGTGGCTATTCATGCTCTTTTTTGTTTCCATATGAATTTCTGTATTGCCATTTCTGTATTGCCATGTCTGAGACAAATGATGTTAGTAGTTTGATGAGTATTGCACTGAATCTGTAGATTCCCTTGTCTAGGACGGACATCTTAACAGTATTGATTCTTCCCATTTATGAGCATGAAATGTGTTTCCATTTGTGTCTTCTTTGATTTCTTTGAGCACTGTTTTGTACTTTTTGCTGTTAAGGTTTTTCACTTCTCTGGTTAGGAAGATGCCAAAGTCTCTTTCTTTCTTTCTTTCTTTTGTGGCTATTGTGAAAGGGACTGTGCTTTTTGTTAAGTTCTCTACCTGTTTATTGTTGATGTATAGAAATGTGACTGTTTTTTGCACACTGATTTTGTACCAGAGACTTTGCCAAAAACATTTATCAGTGTAAGGAAATTTTTTAAAAACATATTTCCCTTGGGTTTTCAAGGTATAGGATAATATCATCTGCAAAAAGGGATAGCTTTTTCTATTTGAATACCCCTTTTTTCCTCTCTTGCCTAGTTTCTCTGGCTCTGACTTCTAACATGTTCAACAGGAGGGGTGAGAGTGGCAGCCTTGTCTTGTTCCTGTTTTCAGGAAAAGTGTTTCCAATTTTTGTCCATTGAGCAATATATTGGTTGTGGGTTTATTGTAGATGTCTCTTACTATTTTGATGCATGGTCATTCCTTCTATGCCCAAATGCTCAAGGGTTTTTATCAAGAAGCAGTGCTGGATTTTGTTGAAGACTTTTTCTGAATCTAATGATATAATCATGTGGTTCTTGTTCTCACATCTGTTGGTGTGTTGAATTACACTTATGGTCTTGTAATGCTGAACCAGACCTGCATCCTGAGAATGAAACCTACTTGATCATGGTGGGTGATTCTTGAGATGTATTGTTGGATTCAGTTTTATAGAATTTTCTTAATAATTTTTGCATCTATGTTCATCAAGGAGATTGACCTATAGTTCTCTTATCTGTTTAGTTTTTTTGCCAGGTTTGGGTATTAATGTTAGCATCACACAATGATTTGGGAAGAGTGCTATCTTTCTTGATTGCCTGGAATACTTTCAGTAGGATTGGCATCAGCTCCTCCTTGTATGTTTTGTAGAATTCAGCTGAAAAGTCATCTGGTCTAGGATTTCTTTTGTAGGTAGTTTGCTTATCATAGAATCAAGTTCCTGGGTTGTTATTGGTCTATTTAGGATTTCAATTTCTTCTTGTTTCATTCAACCTTAGGATATTGTATGAAGTCAGAAAGTCCTCCATTTCATTGACATTTTCAAGTTAGTTCCATATAGGCATGCATAGTAATCTCTCATAATCTTTTGAATTTCTTCAGGGTCAGTTGCAACTTCACCTTTTGCATTTCCAAGTGTATTTATTTGGATTTTTTTCTCTCTTTTTCTTAGTCAATCTGGCTAGGGATCCATCTATCTTGTTTATCCTCTCAAAGAGTCAGCTTTGTGTTGATTTTTTTCTATGATACTTTTATCTAATATGTCCTGTAGATAAGATTTTATCTTGATCCTGGATTCTTCAGTTGAAGTTAGGGTTTTGGTGGTCTTGCCTTTCCAGGTCCCTTAGGTATGACATTAGTCTGTTTATTTGTAGTCTTTCTGTGTGTTTTTTTTTTTTAAATATGTGTGTGTAGAACTATGAATTTCCCTCTTATTACTGCTTTTGTGGCATCCCAGAGATTCTGGTAAGATGTATCTTTGTTTTCATGTGTTTCCAGGAATCTATTACTTTCTGTCTCAATTTCTGTTTTGATCCAGGAGTCATTTAGTAGTGCGCTACTTAGTGTGTGTGTTTTTAGGGGGGTCTTGGTGGTAATATTTATTTTTATTTTATTGTGATCTGTGAAGATACATGGTATTATTTCAGTCTTATGGAATTTGTTTATACTTGATTTATGGCCCAAAATATAGTAGATCTTGAATTGTTTCATGCGGTGATGAAAAGAATTTATATTCCATGATTGTTGGGTGGAGTGTTCTGTAGGTATCTATTAAGTCTATTTGGGCAAGCATCAAGTTGAGGTTCTGGATCTCCTTATTGGCTTTTTGCCTCAATGATCTATCTAGGGTTGTTAGTTACTTAAGTTCCCAGTTGTGGTAGTGTTAGAGTCAATATTCTCTTTTATTTAGTAGTTGCTTTGCAATCCTGGTGCTTCTGTCTTGGGTGCACTTCTCTGTTAATAGTTTATTTTACTATGCAGAAGTCCTTTAGTTTCATTAGATCCCATTGTTAATTTTGGTTTTTGCTGGATTTGCACTTGAGGATTTGCAAAAAAAAAATTGTTTCCTAGGGCAATGTGCAGAAGAGAGTTTTCTAGGCTTTCTTCTATAATTTTTATGGTTTGAAATCTTACATTTAATTATTTAATCCACCTTGAGTTAACTTTTGTATATGATGAGAGGTTCATTTATACATGGTTAGTCACTTTTCCTAGCACCATTTATTTTAAAAGTTGTCCTTTTCCCAGTATTTATTTTTGACAACTTTGTCAAAGATAAATTGGCAATACATAAGAAGCCTTGTTTCCGAGTTCTCTATTCAGTTCCATTCGGCTATGTGTCTATTTTTATACCAGTACCATGTCATTTTGGTTATTTTATTCTCGTAGTGAAATTTGAAGTCTGGCAATGTGATGCTCCAGCTTTGTTCTTTTTGTTTAGGATTGCTCTGACTATTTGGGGTCTTTTGGTTTCCATATGAATTTGAGAATTTTTTTCCTAGATTTTTGAAAAAATGATACTGCTAGTTTGATAAGGATTGCTTTGAATCTATAGATTGCTTTGGGCAGTATGGATATTTTATCATCTTGCTTCTTCCAATCCATGACCATGGAAAGTTTTTAATTTGTGTGATATTTGATTTCTTTCAGCAGTGCTTTGTAGTTCTTATTGTAGAGATTTTTTACTTCCTAGGTTAGATGTATTCCTATATATATGTATATATATATATTTTTATTATTATTATTTTTTATTTTTTTGAGAACATAGGATTTATTGAGAAAACCGAAAAGCTTCCACAGCGGGAGGGGACCTGAAGAGGTTGCCCTATTTCTAGATATTTTATTTTATTTGGCTATTGTAAATGAGATTTATCTCTTTATTTGGCTTTCAGCATGAATATTGTTGGTGTATAGAAATGCTACTGATTTTTTGTACATTGATTTTGTATACTGGACTTTATTGAAATTGCTTATTATCTCTAGGATGCCTTACATTATCTTTCTTTTTTTTATTGTCAACTTAAAATCTGTTTCAACTGATACAATAATGGTGACCCTGCTATTTTTTTCTTTTCCACTTGCATGGCAATTTTTTCTCCACCCCTTTGCCTTGAGCTTATGGGTATCCTTAAAAATGAGATGGGTCTCCTGAATACAAAAGAAGAATGTGTTTTTTTAACACAATTTTCCCCTCTATATATTTTAGGTAGGAAAAACATCCTTACTTAACATTGAACATTGAACATTACATATTGAAATTCAAGCTTACTATTGATTCATGAAGTCTTGTTCCTATCATTGTATTATTAGCTATTGCATTGTAGTATAAGTTGTGGTTGCTTTATAGGGTCTGTGGACTATGTGCTTTGAGTGTCTTTGTGTTAGGAGGTATCATTCCTTCATTTCCATGTTTAGAAATTCCTTAAGTATCCCTTGTAGTGTGAGTCTGGTGGTGGTAAATTTCTTTAGTGATTGCTTGTTTGGAAAAGACTTTATTTCTCTTTTTTTTCAGGTTTAATTTGATGGGGTGCGATTTAATTTAATTTTATTTGCTGTCATTGCTCTTCTTTAAGTATTCTAAAAGTGGACCCTCAATCACTTCTGGCCATAAGGTTGCCCTGAAATAACTACTCTTAATATTATGGGTCTCCCTCGGTGGGTGGTCTGACCCTTCACTCTAGCTGTCCTTAAGATTTTTTTTTATCTCTCTTTGACATTGGATAGTCTGGTGACTATGTGCCTTGGAGATTATCTTCTTGCACAGTATCTAACAACATGTCTCAGAATCTCTTGTGTCTGCAGGTTGACTTCTTTAGCAAGATAGGGGAATTTTTCATAGATTATACACTCAAATACATTTTTTCAGAGTTTTTCCATTCTCTTCTTTCTAAGAAATTCTAATTAATTGCAAGTTTGTTCAAAACCCCAGATTTCTAGAAGACTTTGTTCATTTTTCTTTATTTTTTTTCCTTATTTTTATCTAACTGGATTAATTAGAATAATCAGTCTATAAGATTTTAAATTATTTCTTCAGCTTGGCTTAGTCTTTTGTTAAGGCTTGTAGTAGTAATTTGAAATTCTTGAAATTAATTATTCAATTCTAGAAGTTCCTTTTGCTTCTTTCTTATTATGCCCATATTCTCTTTGAATTCTTGGATCATTTTCATGGCTTCTTTGGTTTCAATTTCAATTTTCTCTTGGATATCATTGCGTTTCTTTGCTATTCATATTCGGAATTCTATATCTGTCATTCTGGACATTTCATTCTGGTTAGAATCCATTGCTGAGGAGCTGATGCAATCCTTTGGAGGTGCCAATACACTCTCAGTTGGTATTGTTCTTGTGTTGATTCCTTCCCAACTGGGGGTAATTCTTCTTCTTTTTCTCCTCCTCCTCTTCCTCATTATTATTATTATTATTTTCTATGTTAGCATGGAACTTTTGGAGATATTCTTCTTTGTGAGCTGTAGGTATGATATATATTGTGTATGGTAGATTGGCTTCATTTAGTGCTCTGCTTCCCTGTTGGCCCTTGACACCCAGGGGGCAGGGGAGAAGGCAGTGGTGACAGGGACAGAGAGGGATCTAACAGTAACCTCTGGGATTTGAGTAATTAGGGATGTGCTGGGCCACAGTTGCAATGTTCGTGTGGCCCTAAGATGCCTGTCATGGAAACAGGGAAACCCATCAGCAAGAAAGCCACAAGAGCAGGAGACTGTAGCATCTGCACAGGGGATATGTAGAACCAATTTGTCTCTTCACCCCCTCCCTGACTTGTAGGCAGAAGAAGAGGGAGGCAGTGGTGATGTTGACTAGGAAGGTCCAGCAGCAATCTCTTGGAAGTGGGACCTCAGAGGAGCACTGAACCACATCCCATCATAGAAACAGGAAAGCTCTGCCTCTCTAGGAGGCACAGAGGTACACACTTTCTCATTTACTCTCTGGCAAGTCTGTGGTGAGGGTGGAGGCAGCAGTGGTGAACAGCCTATCAGTGAATTCTGAAAGCTGGTGGTTTCTGGGAGTCAAGCTATGGCTGGAGCTTTCAGGTAGGAACAGACCATGTTTGGTGGGTGCCTGTCTTTTGTGAGGAGCAGCAGAGGTGTAGGGGAGCACATTGTGCATTGTTCACCAATTTTTTACTTCTGTGGCTGCAGTATTTGTCCTGGAGGTGTGTGAAAGCACTCAGCCTCCTTCCTTGATGGGATGGTGGCAACCAGCACCAGACTGTTCAGGGAACAAGAGCATGCTGGGTTTCATGTGGAATTGAGTGGTGTCTTTGTCAGACACCAGGTGCTCCTGTGGCCAGTTGAAGAATGATAGGGACTCTTCTGTTACTAGGGTTGTAAAGTTCAATGGTGGAAGTATGGAACCCCAGGGGTTTTCTCACTCATCCCATTCTTGCATTAGAATGGTTCTGCAGTAGAGCTGACTCTGAAGGCTCCTTGGTCTCACTCCCCTCCACTGTCTGCGGTTCTCTTTGCTTCTCTGGTCAACTTCAGTGTGGTCTCACAAACAATACACCAAAATCTAGGGTTTACTCACTATTTCAATCCTCCAAGAGAGGTACGCATTAGCTGCTTCTAGTCAGCCACTTGAACTGGAATCCCCAAATCCACAGATATTTTAAAACTACAAAATATACTTTATTTTGTTATTATTATTTTTTGTTTTGAATTTAATTTTAGATTCAGAGACTACAAGTGCATATTTTTTGCATGCATTTATTAGGTACTGGTGAAGTTTGGATTTTTGGTGTCCCCATTCTCCAAATAGTGAATATAGTACCCAATAGGTAATTTTTAAACCCTTATCCTCCTCCCAACCTTCTCCCTTTTCGAGTCCTCAGTGTATGTTTTTCCATCTTTATGTCCATGACTACCCATTATTTAGTTCCTACTTACAAGTGAAAGCATTTGGTATTTGGCTTTCTGTTTCTGAGTTAGTTCACATAGGATAGTGGTCTCCAGCTCCATCCCAGTTGCTGCAAATAACATGACTTTATTCTTCATATGATTGTATGTTATTCTTCTTTTTTCTTTTAATTTTTTATTTTAAAGATGTGGGATACAATTCAGGGTACAATTCATAATGAACAAATGTTCATTATGCAGGCAACCTTGTTGATGAAATGTGCTCCCCCTCCCCTGGCAGTTTCCCACTACTGTCAATCCCTTCCTTACAGTATTATGATAATTATTCAAGGACCATATATGAGTGAAAACATGTGGTACTCAGTTCTTTGTTTCTGTAATAGATCACTCAGTATTAGAAACTATAAAAAATGTGGTGTATTATATGATGGAATATCATGCAGCCACAAAGAAGGACAAAATTATGAATTTTGCAGCAACATGGACTTGAGAGTCCATAATACTGATTGTGTGGTATTCTATGACATATATATATATATATGTATATATATATATACCACATTTTATTTATTCAGTACTGTTAATAGACACATTGGTGGGTACCATGGCATTACTTTGTGAATAGTGCTGTGATGAATATATGAGTGCAGATGTCTTTTTCATATAATGATTTATCTTACTTTGGGTAGCTGTACAGTAGTGGGATTGCTGTGTTAAATGGAAGTTCTATTTTTAGTACCTTGAAAAATTTCTGTATTATTTTCCATAGAGGTTGAACTAATTTACATTCTGACCAACAGTATATGGGTGTTCTGTTTTCTCTGCATCCACACTGACATCTATTGTTCTTTAACTTTTTGTTCCCCATCAACTATGCATGAATGGAATCTCTTCTGCTCCGTTACTGGTGGGGAACACTCCTCCAACTGACCAAAGGAGCAGGGTAGGCACCTAGCAATGGCATTTGCAGACCATTTTCAGATTGCAAAGTTGTCCCTGGTTAAAGGTCTTGCTACCAAAGAGAAATCATGTTCTCAGCAATTCTCTTGCAGCTCAGGTTGCTAATTCAAGCCTGCAGGAATGGGGTTTCTCCTGCTAGTTTCCTGCTGCTCAGGCTGCTGATTCAGGTGAGCAGAAATATGGTGTCTTCTGCTCCTTAGTACTGGTGAGTCACATAGGATCCCCAACAATGACACAACGTGGACCAATTCCAGGTCACAAAGTTGTCCCAGGCTTCAGATCTCACTGCCCAGGAGAAACTGTGGCTTAAGCAACTCCTGTTCTCTGAAAGGAGTGAGCCCAATTCAGGTGTCTACTGTTGGAACTATCTCCACACTCTCTCCTCAGTTTTGGCTGTGGGGGCTGTTCCCCCACACCAGAGCAATCACTCCACCCTCTGGTCTGAGACTAAAATGCCTGCAGTGGCCACAGCTGCAGGATCCCCAAACAATAACTGATTTATTTGAACCCAGATTAAAAATGACGTCCTCCTCTCAGACCTGGATCTGGAAAAATGCTTGCAGCTTTTCTTGGCATCTTTACCTCTCACTGTCTGTCTTCTTCTTGAGTTGGCTCCAAGCCTTGGGAGAATCAATGTGCTCTCTTGTGGCCTGGGTTGGACAGATTCCTAGTTGAAAAATTAGTTACAGTGGGAAGCTCTCCTTTCCTCTCATGTGCTGAGACTACACTCACTTTTAACTGCTAAATGTTGTTGCTGGGGCTGCTTGACCACCTTCTCCCCCTCAGGATCTGTGGTGTTCTTTGCTATTCCAGTGAATTTCCATTTTCCTTCTTGAAACTCACTGAGCTGATTTTTACACATTATTTTGCTATTTCCAGCTGGCTGAGGCACACTGAAAGCCTCTAAATCTTTCCTCTTGGAAGAAAAAATAAGACCAAGATAAATATTTAACAATAACTAAGAAAAAAATGTCCTCCTAGATAGTGTAGCATATGAGACTAATTATGTACAAAAAGGGAGCTCTTAATTTAAAAAGAAACACTATTTCCAAGGTAACATTTTAAAGAATAACAAAAATTAAAGAACAAAATAGCAAGGATTGAATATGTTTCTATTTGTGAAAAAAAACTATGTTATACATTTCTAAATAATTTTGAGACCAAAGAAGAAGAAGGAAATTAGAGTATATTTGAAACTAAGTGGAAAATAGAAACACATTATATTAAATTTTTGGCATGTCTCTAAAACAGTAGCCTAGTGAGAAACTTATAGCACAAAAAGTTTATACCTGAAACTTATAATGGTCTTAAATCAATGACCTCATCTTTTTCCAATAATCTTGCTAAAGAAAGAAAAGCAAATTCATCCCTAAGTAAGCAGACAATAGAAATTATAAAGACCAGAGATGAATTCACTGAAAAATATAAGAAAAAATAAAGCAAATCAATTAAATCAAGGCTGATTCTTTGATGAGAAAATAAGCATAGATCATGACTAATTTTGTGATTTATCCTAAGAATACAATATTGGTTTAGCCCTTGAAGATCTATCAATATAATTCAAAATATTGACAAACTAAAAAAGAAAACATTTTGTCAAATAAATACAGAAAAGCATTCGATAAAATCTAATTCCCATTCCTTATAAAAACTCTGAGTAAACTAGGAACAGCAAGAAACGTCCTCACCCAGATAAAAGGAATTAATGAATAACCTATAACTAACATAATATTGAAGGTTAAAGAAAGGATACTTTCCCTCAAAAATTAAGGACAGAGGCATGTTCTCTCACCTCTTCCATTCTCCCTTAATTGCACTAGCCACTGAACTAATGAGAGAGAATAAAATAAAAATAATTTGGTAGGAAAGGAAGAAATAAAACTGTATTTTTTTGTAAACAAAATTATTATCTACAGGAAAAAATCAACAGACTCTACAAAATAACTTTTAGAATGAATAAGTGAGTTTAGCAAGTTTGTAAGATACGTGATCATTGCACAAAAATCAATTTTATTTCTATGCAATAGTATCAAATGATTTGAAATTAAAATAAAAGGATCCCACTTAAATAGAATAAAACTGAGTATACAATGACAAATCTAAAAAATATGACTAATACCTTGACACTGAAAAGTATAAAACGTTGCTAAGAACATTTTCAAAATATCTAAGTAAATGGAAACATATATCATGTGCAAGGGTAGAAAGATTCAGTATTGCCAGCTGTTTATTTTCTTCAATTTGATCTATACTTTCAATTAAACTATACTTTAATCTTAGTACATGGTTTTGTAAATCTTAAACTGATTATAAAGTTTACATGGAAACTCAAAAGACTTAGAATATACAAAACAACTTTAAAAAATAACAATGCTGAATTTTAAGACATAACGTTTTAGAAGATTTGCTTTATTATAGAGATGAGGGATGCACATGAGGATTAACTACATAAGTAGGCTGCATGCAGGTGAAGTTTGGGCTTCTAACTGGCCTTCGCTCTCCTGGTAGTGGACCAGGTACACTTTGTGTTGTCACATGTTCCCATCCTCTTCTCTCCCTCCCGTTCCTAGCAGTGCCCAGCAACCGCTGATCCCTCTCTTATGTTAATATGACTAATGTTCAGGGCACACTCATTCAAGGGTTTCAGGGCTCCTTCAACATCCACAAGGTCATAAACCTAATTCAACACACTAGCAGATGTAAAATCAAGAATTACATGATTTTATCATTAGATACAGAAAAAGCATTCAACAAAATCCAATATTGTTTCTTGATAAAAAAAACCTTTGAGCAGCCAGGCATAGGAAAAACATAACTCCAAACAGTAAGGGTCATCTATGATTACTATAAAGTTTTACAATCAAAATGGTGTGGCATTGCTATAAAGATAGACAAGGAAATCAACAAAACATAATAACGCATGTTGGAAAAGACTCACACATTTGAAGAACTTTTATTACCATTATAATAAAATGCAAAAACATTTCAGTGGATAGAGAGTAATCTTTGTAATGAATGAATGATACAAGAAAATTTGAAATTAAATTTTGAAAAAGAAAATTAAAATGCCATTTGAAAGATATTCTTAGGAGAATGAGAAGATAAGCCATAGATCGGAAGAACATATTTAAAAATCACATATCTGTAACATTTTATTAGAAAATGATTAAAGTTAATAACAGTCACATGATTTAAGCAGAAACCTCACTAAAGGTGACACAGGAATGATAAATAAGCACATATAAATATGATCAAATAATCAGTCATTAGAGAAATACAAATTAAAAACACAATGAGAGATACCATGACATATCTACTTAGAATAGGTAAAATTTTAAAAAGACTGACTATGCTAAGTGTTGGTGAAAATGGATATGTAGTAACTAGAACTTTTACGCACTGCTGATAGAAATATAAAATGGTGAAACAGTTTGACAGTTTCTTGTTGTTATTGATTGAATACTTATGGTCAAATTCATACATTGAAGCCTAATCCTCAATAGTATAGTATTTTGAGGTGAGTCCTTTGGGAGATAATTAAGTCATGTGAATGGACACCTCACACACATGATTAGTGCCCTAAAGGAAGTTGTACCAAGACATTTTATTTCTTCTCTGTCTGTTTTCTGCCATATGAAAATCCAGTGAGAATACAGTCATCTACAAACAAGACAGTGTTCCATTAATAGACATTGGATTTACTGACATCTTGATCTTGAAATTTTTAGCCTCCAGAGCAGTGAAAAATAAATGTCCATTGTTTAGCCAACCAGTCTATAGGATATTTGTTATAGCAGCTAACATTGACTATGACATATACAAAGTAAATTATTCACCTATTATGATCCAACTGTTCTGTTACTAGGTACTTGTCCAAGAAAAATATACAAATATTTGTACAAAGACGTGTTCATAGTAACTTTATTTGTTATAGACCAAAACTGAGAAGAGTCAAATGTCAATGAACATATGAATTAATAATTTTTAAAACATCTGTAGTGTATCTTTTTATTGAAATACTAACTAACAATAAAATTGAATGAGCTATTAGTATACACAATGTTGATAAATTATCGTGAATAAAACAAGCCATTCACAAATAAAACAATATATGTTCAATTTTTAAAAATTTTAAAGTTGTGAGGTGATGGTCAGGATTGGCTATATAAATGGTTTGGGTATAGTTGAAGTTTTGGACCTCCCATTGGATCTTACTTCACCTGGAAGGCACCCTTATTGATATTATATGTCCCTCTCCCTTCCCTGGCAGTTCCTCACTACTGCAAATCCCTTTTTTGTAGTATTATGATAGGAGTTCAGTGTCCACCTATGAGTGACAATATATGGTATTCAGTTCTTTGTTTCTGTGGTAGATCACTGAGTAGGATAGATTCCAAATCCATCCAAGTTGCTACAAAGTTGATCATTTTGTCTTTCTTTATGACTGCCATAATAAAATATTTATAGGATGCAAATTAATCTACATTAACAGAAAGCTGATCAGTGATTTCTTGAGGATCTCTTAGGGCTGGGAGAAGAAGAATTATAAAAATTCCTAATATGATTTTTGTTAGTGATGGACATGTTAATTGTCTTGTTTGTAATGATGGTTTCATGGGTTTATACACATTTCAAAACTTAGTAAATTATGCACATCAAATATGTGAAGATGCTTGTATGTCAATGATATCTTAATGCATCGGTTTTGCAAAAAAGTTCATTCAGTAGGTTCCTGATCTATTTGTTTCTAGGCAGAACCATATGCAAAGAAAAACTACTCACAAATTTCTGTCTGCTTACGATCATCTATCCCATTCTCTCATAACTTAATGGCAGCTACCATAAGATAATCTTCTTAAGTGGCAAGGCTTCACCCTTGATCAAATGTTTACATCCCCCAAGGCAATAATTTTCATTCTCCTGCCATAGAAACAATAACAATTCTCTTTTCTTCTCCTTTGGAAATCTCATAAAAAGCCTCTCTTTGGTGAAATCTATACCAAAAATCCCACAGATAGGGATTGTGGGAAGTATATTTCCCAACTTTCTATTCTACATTTAAAGGGAAAAGAATAAAAAGTGAAAATGATGTTCATCTGGCAACAGAATTACCAAACCACTTCATAAAAATATTTATTGTTAAACTTATTTGAAGTGCTTAGAACAATGTTCAGAACATAATAGGTGCTTAAGACACATTGTCTTGATTAGTAATATGATAATTGTTATTATTATAATGATATTCACTATGTCATCAAGCCATAGAACTTTGCATAGAACATAAAGTATATATCCTAAATGTTTATAAAAGGAAGAAAAGAAGGGAGAAGAGAAAAGGGAAAGAAAATTGGGGGAGAAAAGAATCAGAGCAAGTGAGAGAGAAAAAAAACAAACCTGAAGAAGCAAAATTGCCTGAAGGAATACAGTTGTTAAGTGCCTAATGTGAAATTAGAATGCATTCCTTTCAGACTACAAGGAAATATTCTATTGTTTGTTCTATTATTTTTAATAATCTCTTTACGATTACCCTGAAACAATAATTTTATATATTTAATTGGCTATCAAACACACACACACACACACACACACACACACACACACACACACACACAAAGACTTAAAAACTCTGGGGAAAATGGAATTAAAAATGAAATTATATATATACATATATATGTATATATATATATATATATACACATATATATATATATGAATAAAATCAAGACAACTTTGTAAAGAATGTTAGCCATTTAGTTAATCCCTAAATAACTGAAAGTCTGGAATTTTAACCGTCATTGCAGTTTCTTTTACATAATTAACTGAAGAAAAATGGGTGCCCTTTAAGTGTTTTTTAAGGTTAGAAAACAAAACAAAATAAAAAAAAGTCAAATCAGAACTGTGAGGTGGATGTCTATTGATTTCCTTCAGAAACTCCTGCAAAATTTCCCTTGTTTGATGAGAAAAATTAACAAAATTATTGTTGTGGTGGAGAAGGACATGCTTATGAAACTTTCCTTGATGATTTTTCCTTTTTTTTCTAAAGCTTTGGCTAACTTTCTCAGAAAACTCTCCTATTCTTGATTCTACAGAAAATCAACAATCAAACTGCCTTGAGCATCCCCAGAAACTATTTCTGTGATCTTTGCTCTTGACTAATCCAGTGTTGATTTGACTGGACCATTTCCACCCCATGGTAGCAATTGTTTTGATTGTGCTTTGTCTTTAGGATCATACTGGTAAGGGCATTAGCCATCTCATGCTTCAATTCTTTGAAGAAATGCTTCAGGATCTTGATCTCACTTGTTAAAAATGTCCATTGAAAGTTTTATTCTTGTCTACTGCTGATCTGGGCACAAGAGGTTTGACACTCATTGAGTGGAAAGTTTGTACAACTTTTTTTGTTTTTTAGAATTATGAAACAAAGCCAATAGACATGTCTATGGTATTGGTTTTTGTTTCTACTATTAATTATAGATCCTTTTCAATTAGGACACGAACAAAATAAATTTTCCATTGTAAATGGATGTGGTTGGTCTGCCACTGAAGGCTTTATCTTCAACATTATCTCCTTTTATAAAATAAATTATCAATTTTTCAGAAACTGTAAATTTCTTTTGGGCATTGCCCTCATAAACTTTATGTAAATCATTAATGATTTTGCCATTCTTCTACTGAAGCTTCACCATAAACTTGATATTTTTTTCTTGCTTCAATTTTAGCAGAATTTATTTTGCTGATAGAGGTTTTTCTCAAACTGATGTATTTTCCTTCTTAGTGCCTCAAACTAGATAATGATTGGACATGTTATAACAAGTTACTATAAGTTTATTTTGGCGCAAAAAATTGAAATACATGCATGTTTTTTCCATAATATATGTAGCGCCCATAAGCTTTTAAAAAAACATTCATCTCTCTCTCTCTCTCTCTCTGTGTGTGTGTGTGTGTGTGCATGCGTGTGCGTGTGTGTGTGTGTGTGTATCTCTCTCCAAGCAAAAGAGGCATTTCTCGTAAGCAAGAAGACTTTTATCATCCCTCAATAAGGGTCAAAGTTACAAAGTTTTTGTGGATATTGAAGTATTCTCACTTTCACTGAAATTCTGTGGGTGCAGTTTATCGGTGAATCTTGGTGTGAACAAAAAAGGTAAGGGGGATTTGGAAACTTCTTGGAAGTTTTGATGAAGACAGTGACAGTTTTCAGAAATGGCCTTTCACTACTTGACTAATCTAGGGCAAGGGCACTGGTGGTTGGCCATGACACACAAAAAAGTGTGCAAATATTACACATCTGTGTATTGTTTTCTGTCAGTGAGGACTTACTGAGTCACTATAAAAAGTAATAACTTAAAAACTGATTTATTTATGTCTCTTATGAATTTAGAATCTATGGAGCTGGGGGAAAAAGGCAGTAGGAAGATAACATATTCAGAGCCAGCTTCTCCTTATTATGTTTAATGAGAGGAAAAGAAAGTTGCTTTTCACAGTTGTGAGGAAAAGCTTGCCATCCTCTAAAATAATACACTCATTATTTAGACTAGCAGGACTCAAATGATACAGTATTTTATAAGTTTATTATGAGCTCAACAAAAGCCAATAGTGTGGACACTAAATAGAAATGCTCGTAGGGCAGATATTACGTTTAAACAATAATAGTGTCCAGACCACAGGACTTGGCAGGTCAGCTGTGTTTTGAATTGTTCGTACTATTTTGTGCTTATTTCTCAAGAATCACATAACAAGGAACTGAATCTGATCATGTTTATCCCTGGGTTTACCTGATACAATGAAAAGCATTCATACTAGGATTAGGCACCCTGGGCTCCTCTCTTCTTCCTGGTAACTCTAGAATGTTCATGCAGAAAAGTCTTAGTCCTGTTAGTCTGGTTGACTAGAGTAGTTGATAATTTTTGGTTTTTGAATTGATAATTATGAAATTTGTCTTGAGTCTCTATTAGTATTAGGAAATGCACTTGCTCTATTTAGAATGTACATTTTTTAAGGTGACTTTGGGTAAAGTTGGAAATTAAGAGATACATTTTCTCATCAATCCATCCCTGATGCTGCTACTACTGACCACCTAATAATTTTTAATGACTTAAAGTCTGCTTCCTAGGCACTTTAGGCATATTAATATTCACAACACTCACACTTTTAATAAAAATTTAATAACCTAACACAAGTAAAATAAGATTTTGTTATTATTTTGTTATCATTCTTCTTATAATTTTGTGATGCATCTCATGAAATTTGAGCCCATGAAGTAACTAAGGACATTTATCTTGGTGAAGATAATATTTATGTGGACACAGAAATATTTAGGTAGACACAAAAGATACTGCAAATGCTCAATAAATTTATAACCTAGGTTAACATCATTCCAAATTGCAAAGCGAGGAATCGTTAAAAAGAGGTGAATTTAGACTTAATTAAATAAAGAATTAAATAGCAAGGATGACTAGCCCAAATTATCTCTCCATCCCTTAGACATATGTGTGTCCAAAGTGAGTGTGGACAACTATTTTTCAGAGATGCCATAGAAAGAATCCATCTATAAGCAGGCAGGACAAAGTTAATGGCTGCTAAGCTTTCCATGTCAAGACTGCATTGCCTTCAAATAGTTTAGGTAAAATGAACGCAATTCTCCAAATATTCTTTTGTAACTTTGGGGATCAAAAATATCCCTTAACCTTGGAGAATAGACCGGTTGGTTGTGAAGAGTACATACTTTGTCTCTAGGATCATACTGGTAAGGTTGGTTGTGAAGAGTAAGAAGAACACCTAAAACATTTATGACATGAAAATGGCCTGTGAGATATAATATGGAAGTTGAACATAGTGGCTGACGCCTATAATCCCAACTCTTTGGGAGGTAGAAGAGAGAGAATTGCCTGAGCCTAGGGGTTCAAGACCAGCCCAGGCAACTTGGTGATACCTCGTCTATACAATAAATCAAGAAATTAGTCGGGTGTGGTTGTGCATGCCTGTGGTTCAGTCACTTGGAAGGCTGAAATGGAAGATCACTTAAGCCCAACAGGTGGATGCTGTGGTGGCTGTGAGCATGCCACTGCACTCCAGCCTAAGCAAGAGAGACTCTGACTCCAAATAAATAATAGATAAATAAATAGATAAATAAAATGTGGATACCCCATCTCATTCTACACACACATACACACACACACACACTCACACACACTCACACACACACACACACACACACACACACACGTGTTTCTTTTAATCAAACAAATGCTTTGTAGGACAAGTCTTAGGGAACTCTTTCTTCAGGGAATAAATTTGGGTCTATAAATTGTTTCTCTGATAGTCTGTGAAGTGTCTTGCACCTGAATAATCCTAAGAGTCATTCAGAAGATGGAAAATCTTGAATAAGGGCATGGATGCTTATTCTTTAAAATGAATGTTAGGAAATAGCAGTGAGCAATAAAAATAATGTAGTGATATGTAAAAATGGCATGCAGCCTAACTTAGTCACCAAGCCGCCCTCCTCACCCAAGATTCATTAGTCTCCATATCAGTTTTGCTATTGAGTACCTTTATAGAAATGCATGCAATGTAATGGAAATGTACCTGAACCTTATTATACAAGTCTTCTGAATATAAATAATGCAGGAGACCTGCTCTTTGTGAAAAGATGTTGTGTTAGAAAAAGGAAACTGTAAACAGATTTCTAGTGATAGATATTGTATATGCTTTAGACAGCATCAAGCTTTAATATATGTGTGAGTGTAAATGTGAATATGCACCCCCCCACCCCAAACACATACACTCTTTTAACAGCACTAGATTTGGGTTTGCTTGTGCCTTTTCTTCTTTTTTCTTTTCTATTCCTCAGTGAATCTCTACAGAATCTGTAATGTGAGTGTTCTTTGTTCATGATATTGTATACAAGACTCCCCTGAAAATTAATAAGGCTGTCTCCAACTCACAGCCCTATTTGCATACTGCTCCCCTACCAGCTAGCGTTTGATTTTCCTCTGTATCTCTTCATCTTCAGGATGTAGCTGAATGATTCCTCTGCCAAATCCCAAATCCACCCTTCACATGGATCCCATGTGATCCTCTTCTTCAATTCTGGACCTTGTATTTGGGGCATTTACTATAAGGTTCTTAGGATTATTTTATGTTTCCTTTTATTTAAATGATAAAATAGGCATCAAATTAATCGTATAAGACACTGTCAGAGAATTATTGAAAACAGAATTCTATAATAATAATTAGGATTATAACCAAGAGCACTCCAGTAAAGCTAAAGTGCAATTAACCCCTTAAATGTAATACAGAGTAAATCTAATTTAATAAAATGTTGAATTACAGTATTGTTCTCTTTTATTCTTACTACTAGGCTTCTCTCTGAGAAGAATTAAATGAGATGAAGACTTAGCTGCTCCTTCATGGCCTAAGATAATTAATGACTTTAATGCATGAACAAATAGAGTTGACTTGTGAAGGGCGAGTTTGTGAGTTTCCAATATTCATTCTCTCCTTTCTCTCTCTCACTAACTCTTGTTTATCAAAAAGGTTCTACTGTATATCATTAGTTAATGATGTTGATAGGGTCATTATTTAGTAACTCATAATTTTGAGATTGAGATTAGCAGTCACTTTTAACCAGTAAAATACACATCATTTCTTCTGAAAAGCACATATTTAACTCTTAGAGTCTAATGGTCCTTGGCTTGTCCTGAGTTTTTAAACATCCCCTCTTCCCATTAAACCTCTATTTCCCTTATAATTGCAAAGATCTCCTGGGATGGACAGTATGCACATACTTAACTTTCTAGCAAGAAGAATATAATTTTTTAATATATTCTTATTTTTACTATCTTAGATTCGATCAGATGTGCCTTGGATACCAACACAATGACAACAAGATACTCTTTTAAAAAGCTATAACTAAAATATGGAGTTGTTTAAAATTGAGAGAAAAAAGTAAAGCACCTGCATTGTAAAGCTTTTACTGGGTGTTTATTAGTGGAAAAGAGCAGAGAAGGAAAAGAGGATGCCCTTGTAACCAGTAACATCTCTGGTGTCAATAGGCACAGAAGTGCCACGTGCAAGCAGGTCTCTCAAAAGAGAGCTGTCTTGCTTGGCATGGAGTCACATATGTACAAAGTGCTACTTCAGCAGCGGGATTGGGCAGTTGAAAAGACAAGGTAGCAGCTAAGGAAACATTCAACCTCTTCTGCATGGATTTCAACTTGATTGTCTCAGAAATGCATTGTTTTCCTTTGAATATGTGTTTTGTGTTTGACTCAATAGTTACCATTCGGATAATCAAGAAGAGTGAAAAAGTATATCTGCACCTCACGATGATGAAGAGATATCAGAGTTTGATCTGGAACAGGGTGCCACATATATCTTAGCTTGTTCTCCAGTCATTCTCTACCTTCCTATGTACTCTGTGGTATTATTCTAAAATGAATTACTTATGCTTTGGAGAATGTACAGAAGCACATTTTTACTTGGGGGGAAGGGAGAGATGGATGAATTCTAAAGGCAGATAAGCTCATTCAGATAAGCAACTGAAGTTTCTCTAAAAGGTGGAGGGATTTGTCTTGTTAAGTATAAACAAGAAGGTGCTTTCCAGGAAGGCAAAGTGTCTCAGGAGGGGAGCAAGCTAGGCACTGGGGATATATCCCAAGGCAAACTTGTATGGTAGGTACTGGAGATATATCCCAAGGCAAACTTGTATGATAGGTACTAATTTTTGTACTCTCTCCATCCCCACCTTGGGCTGAGAGATTAGTCATATGCAGCATGAAATTTTTATTTTGGAAGATTCTTTAACATATTTCAATTTCCTATTGTTACCTAAATTCAGATTGTGAAGAATTAAGCAATGATCATGCCTTAATTTTGAAGGCTGTGAGAATGGAGTTACATCTTATTGAGGACGACTGTGGAATAGAAGTCCTAGGTGTTTGCCAATATTAGTAACCTCCCAAAAAGCTGGATTCAGGAGTTCATAACAAAGCTACATGACAGTCAAGGACTCAGATTAGGCACTACAGGAAGACAACTCCCGCTTCTCAAATATCTTACAGGAAATTATCCTGACAGGGAAAGAAACTATCTGCAAGATTTTACGTTTTGTATACTTAAAGACAAGTGATAGTAATGTTTAGCTTTTTATTAAATGTCTTTTTTAGGCACAAGGAGCTCTTATTACTGCCTTTGAAAAATATTGAGATATGCGAGATGACTTTTCCTTTTTAAAATGTCCCAAGACTGTGGTGGGATCTGTTTTTATTTCTCTTATTGGTGTTATTTATTGGCATCAGCTCTTAGACTCACTTCTTTCTGAATAAGACTTGCTCTGAAATATTTCTTTCTTTCTACCTAACCTAATGGTTCTAGTCAGGAATGAACAAGTAGACAAGTGAATTAGAATAAGAGAAAAAAGTGTTTTAAGTTGTTCCCAAGCAGACTGTTTATTAGTAAAGAACAGATCAGATATTGGTTTAAATGTCAGCTCCTCTGGGCAGGCAACTTTGACCTTCTGGAGCTCTCATAGCTTTCCCTACCTGGTTACCCTGAGTCACACTGCATTTTGTCCATCTATTATTTGGTTGATCTCTATTTCTAGACTATATGCTTCTTGAGTTTCAATATTGCACCTGTTTTGATCAATATTTATTCTTACCACTTTCAAAAAGACTGGCAGTGTGTAGATTTTTAAGGATATTTTTAGGTCAAAAAATAAATGAGACATTATCTAACATCTCCTAAATTTATTAGAGGAGAAATACAACATTTAAAAAAGCATATTTTCCAGCTCTCTCCTGTTTCCATTTCCCATGTCCATAAGCCCACCTTCCCAAGAAATTACTTAAACTAGGATGCAGGATGCTTTATAAAGTCTCCATATCTGGCCCCTCCAAGAGCAATTCTAGCACTCCTCTGGGAATGTGGCCTCTGAAACACACTTATTTATGTGTTTGGTTATTTATATTTTTATGAATATTTAGGGGGTACAAGTGAAGATATCTTACATATATATATCTTATAGTGGTAAAGTCTCGGCTTAGTGTACCTATTACCCAAATGTGAACATTATACCCAATCGGTCATTTTTCAAACCTCACCCTTCTCCCACCCTCCTGGACTTCTTACTCTCCAGTATGTCCATGTGTATAGTACCCATTTCTTAGCTCCCATTTATAAGTAAGAACACGTGGTATTTGACTTTTAGCTTCTGAGGTATTTCATTTAGGATATTGCCTCCAGTTCTATCTATGCTGCTGTATTTATTTTTATTTCTTCCAGGTAATTGAAATGTGAAGCTAGGATTGAGAGCCACTGAGTTAGTCTACTCTGTGTTGCTGACTTGTTTGCTTATCATTCAACATTTTGTATATACAATTTTAATGCTTTTGTTTTTTTTTCATTTAATTGATGATTTTCTACTGTTTTTTTCAATGTAAATAATATATTTTAAATTATTTTTGACTTTGATAATTTGAGGGCCTTACCATTAATGACAAATGAATATTTGGCTAGATTTATAATAATTGGGTACAAACATTTCCCCTTCAGCAACTTACTGAGTTTTCTCTATTTTTTGGCATCTACTGACACAGAGGAGAAATTTTATATTTAAATTAATCACTATATTTTCATGAGTACTTCTCTTAGCTTCATAAATAAAGTATTTTCTTAAATGTCTTTGCAAGTATGACTTAGAGAATGTCTAAACTTACTTTGGTAGAATGGCTTTGCTTCTGTTTTATTTTTATCGATTGAGAAGGGTGGCATTTGAATTCCTTCTTCATGTTAGTTGCCCTATTTTGAAGTTTGAAGTGTTTTGATGTGTCTCGCAATTTTTCTTATAGGTCACCTTGTGTCCGGTACTTGGATTTAGTATTGGCTCTGTCAGAAGTTGTGTGAATTCCCATACAACTTTTAAGACCTGAGGAAGGGGAAGTTGTTTAAACTAATTATAGCTTTTCTTATATCAGGTGTTTTCTTGAGGGAGGAAATAAACTACAACTGGAGGCTGTCTGACCAGAGAATTAGGCAGGGAGTTAGTAATAGTATCCTTGAGATAAACTATGCTGCTGTTTTAGAAGTTGCCTGCAGTTTGCACCAGTGGCCTAAAAAGAGGTTGGGATTCGCAGGGAGCACATTGCTCTTTTATTCTGAAAAACACCTTAAAAGGGAATCTTTATGCAAGGGCCAATCCTTCCTGGTGGGAGGTACTATAACTAAGGAAAGTGAGTAGCTCTGTGTAGTAGAGTAATAGGAATTAAAGTTATTCCCTGAAGGATCAAAGAAAGCAAAGACACTGGAAAATGAAGGTGAGGGAACAGGCTTTGGAGGAAGAAGGAGTCCTTGGTGTCATGATGGAATGAAAGAAGTTGGTTAGTGAGAAAATTCCTCTGATTAAATAGCCTAGGCAATATATTTATGCCTCACATTTAATTTTAGATTCTTCATTGTTCTCTGCTGTGCTTTAGAAATCTTGAGTTATGTCCAGATCTTCAGAAGTAGCATATTACAAACAATGGGGTTTTATTAATGGTGTATTAGTGAATTAAGAAGGAAGGACTATATCTAAAGTTGGAGTAGCCATTCAGAAGACTTGTGGAGTAAGGGCTGACCAAGGAAACAAGGGTACTCTATCTCCAGTTATCTTCAGAAATGTTGGAAAGGATACTGGACTTTTACAGTACAGCACAAGGAGGCTGGAGTCTTTTTTATTTCCTTCAAAGGGAAGTTTCTGGAGGAATGAAAGAAGATTGTGCTTAATTTTACAAGTGTAAATGACTCAACCCTAACAACTTTAAGTGATTCCACTGAGCAAATACTGTGATGCTTCTACTTCACCTAGGATGTTGTCAGGGACATGGGGAAGCTGATATTGAGTCCTCAGTCACTGAAACCTGGGACTCAAGACTCAAGACTATGCTTTAAGGGATAATTCCTAAATTCCTTAGTACCTCTAGGACCTGCCATTCTGAATTAAACTGTATAAACAGGTTCCTCTCGGGACTCCATTCATCCTCCCCAGAAAGATTTTTTAATTCAGATGTTTTGTGTTCTACAATGTTCATCATAAACTTCTGTCATAAACTGTAATATGCCTTATAGGAATTTCTCATCATTTTTATGATGGAACCATTCCATAAAAATCTTTTTATTTTATTTTCTGCTTTAATTTATATTTCTGTGAATTTGAGAGGTCAGCTGGACAGCCCAATTTGTCTTGTATGTTTAGATGTTTTCATAAGAGTAGTTTAAAAACTCTATTTGTTAGTTTGTTGAAACAAATGACTTTCTCTTAGATGTGATCTGAAAATACTACAATTGTTGCTCTATTTCATTAGCTCATCAACCCTAGGGCTTTGTAATAAAAATGTAAAACATTAAGTTATTGGTGGATTTATTCTGGAGAGAGTTGGTGAATGTATTAGTTTCCTATTGTTGCTGTAACAGTTACCATAACTGTAGTGACTTAAAACAATACAAATGTATTATGTTAGCATTTTGGAATTCAGAGTCTTAAGTGGGTCAGCAGGACTTCATTACTTTTGGAATCCCTAGGTGAAAACGCATTGCCTTGCCTCTTTCAGGTTTCAGTGGTCCCCGGCATTCCTTGGCATCTAGCATCTAACCCCTCCCTCCACTTTTAAAGACAGAACATATCTTGACAGCTTCAAATCTCCCTCTCTTCCTCTCTCCCTCACGCTCCTTTTCTCCCTCCCTCTCTCTCTCTCTCTCTCTCTCTCTCCCTTCCTCTCCCTCCTTCTCTGTCTTCATCTCTCTCTTATTTCTGCTTCTGTTGTCACATCTTCTCTGACTTACCTTCCTTCTTCCCTCTCATAAAGACCCTCATGTTTCTATTATGATCAATGGGATTATATAGGATCACCTCAACATTTCAAGATTCCTAACTCATCATATCTGCAATGTACCTCTTGCCATGTAGTGTATCATATTCTCAGGTTCCAGAGATTAGGATGTGAACATTTGAGGGGATCATTATTCTGTCTACACAGAGAAAAAAACTTTGCTACTTGCATGCAGATATTAGGACAACTCTTGAGACTTAACAGTAAATGAAGAATTTTGCCCCAGTGTTAAATTATTGAACTCAAAAATGCTCCATGGAACAGCTCCAGACCTAGTGAGCCAATTGTACCCATGGAATAAACATATGATTTTCCCATACAAAATAACTTTAGAAGATAAAAAAAATCAATCATTTAGTACAAAACACCGTGCATTCTCTTACCTCCAGCCTTCAAAGACACAACTTTTTCTACATAGAATATTTCACCATATCTCCCTTTCCTACTCATCCCTCAGATATTACAGCTAATTAATGTTGAAGCAGTATTGTCAGATGGCATTTTTCAGACCTGATGATCTTGGACAACACTTTGTATGTTAGTACACCATAGACTCTGGAGTTGCTTGCTGAGTAATTTTAGATGACTAATAACCTCATAATTAGATAAATAATTGATATGGCTTAATTATATGCTCCTTTACAACTTTATTAATATGCGTGTTTGAGCTGTGGATGCCTTTCTGCCCTTTACCTGCCTTGGAGAAAACATAATTCTCTCCGGGTTTGGCAGAACGTGCTGAAGAACCCATGCCAGTGCTCAGGATATGTAAATTAGTCATCTTGTTTCAAGGCATTAGCAGCTGTTGTTTCTAATTATTAATGAGATGGCCAGTATTTGCTGTAGGAGAGTGGAACCAAGTGAATGGGTTTGGTGTTCGTGTTGTTTAAAATCATTTTTTTTTTTTTTAACTCAAGGACCCTCAGCCAAAGTAGTTGAGTTGCTCAGAAGGTGGCCAGAGGTTTGCTGGCATTCCTGATTTGTTTGTATCTCTAGGCTATGCATGGGTGTGTGTTGTTGGATACTTCTTGAAGGCTGGCTTCTGTTTGGCTGCACTATAGTTTATAAGGTGTAATTCATAAGTCATTTGAACTATTATCAACTGAAATAAGAAACAAAAGTATTTTGCAAATGCAAAAGATGTTTCTGTTATTATCACAACATAAATAAGGCAGGTAAGGTTGCTTTATTGACTAGAAGTACATCATAGAAGTGTTAAATTATAGAAAATTCTATGTGTACTTGGATTGAGTAGTGGAAAACAGAAGATAATGATAATATCTTCCAATTTATTTTTAAGTCACTATTTTAGGATTGAGTTTAAACTGAGACATGTAATTCCTTTCTTTCAACCCTTTATTATTTAAAAACGTGACAGATTTGAACTTCTATTAAAATATTGCCAGTGTATTGATCAACTTATGAAACTAAAGATTTTGTTATTTTTAAGTTATCTCTCCTACCATCACAAAATTAAATCTAGATTAATAAGAGAGATGTGTCTTTCCCTTTCTATCACCTTTCTCATTATCCTGGTCTAGGGTGTTATGATATCACACTTCAACTACTACAGTAGCTTTTGAACTAAACACTTTACATGCAGCCTCTCAGTTTTCTATACGCCATTCTCATTACTAATAAAACAAACAAACAAGCAGAAAAATCTCAACACTTCTTTTCATTATACTAACTTACTTAAAAATGTCCTATATCATAGCCAATATGGTAAGATAGGAAAATTGGAAAATAAAATATTATTATTTGAGGTTAATATACACCTCCAGAAAGATAAGAACTGTTTTGAAACTTGAAACAAACATAAGCAAAAGTATAGTTTGTTTTTTTAAAAAAATCCATCAAATTAACATAAATCTGAGACTAAGCTGGAGCAGGGAGTGCTGACAGCTACATCACGGCTGTCACAGGGCACAACATAATGTGACTGAGCTAGCTCCTCTGGATACACTTCAGCTGTGAATCTATGTTTCCACACAAAGTCACAAGGCCTTGGATGCCGGTATAAAGGTTGCCCAATGAAGGAAGACAGGAAAAAATTACAACTACCCTTGGTTTCCCTGAGGTGACTTTCAAAGTTAATTACTCTTACATTCTCACATGGTAAAATGAGGGTCATTACCAAGTGTGCATTTTATTACACTTCTAGTATTATTTTTCCCCCATGGTGAATTTATACTACTACAACTTCAAATGAAATAATTTGTGTTTTCTTCACAGTATATATATATATAATTTTAAAGACATGGAATACAATTTAGGATTAGATATATAAATGAACATCACACAGGTAAAGTTTGGGCCTCCCTTTGGTCCCCACTTTGCCTGGTTGGAGATCAGGTACCCTTTATGATGTTATGTGCCACCTCCCACCCCAGAAGTATCCTGCTACTGCCAATCCTTTCCTGATAGTATTATGGTAAATGTTCAGAGACCACTTATGAGTGAGAACATATTCAGTTCTTTATTTCTGTGATAGATCACTGAGTATGATAGACCCTAAATCCATTCAAGTTGCTGCAAAGTCCACACGCTTGTCCATCTTTATGGCTGAATAGCAGTATTTTCTTGTTAATATAAGTGATTTACAAAAATGTTTTTATTCTTTTTCCTTCAAGCACAGTCTTTATTTATTTATTTTTGAGTTGGAATCTCACTCTGTCACCAGACTGGAGTGCAGTGGCTGCTCCTGGCCACCGCAGCCTCGACCTGCTGGGCTCCAGCGATCCTTCCGCCTCAGCCTTCCAAGTAGCTGGAATTACAGGCATGCACTACCATACCCGGCTGATTTTTTGATTTATTGTGGAGATGAGGTCTTGCTGCCCAGGCGGGTCTCGAACCCGCGGGCTCAGGCAATCCACTCACCTCAGCCTCCCAAACTTGCGGGATTACAGGCTGAGCCGCCGAGCCCGGCTCAAGCACAGTCTTTAAAGGCCTTACTTTGAACTTTTGTTCTGTGTTTTTTTCATGAAATGAGAACAAACAGATACACCACAATGGTTCCAATAATGATTGAAATCTTCTAATTAGAATTAGGTAACTGATTTTCTGGATTTTTTTCATGATTTATTCTATTATAAAACTATAAATTTATAATCATAAATAATTAGCTACTTAATTTATTTTTTAAAAATAACTTAATGGAAGATGTCTGCTCTGGGGTACCTAAAATAAACATTTTGATAAAAAGTTTGTTACTCTATTCAATTCAAAATAAGAAAAAAATGCAAGATAAGTTTAAAGAATGAAGTATGATAAAGTTATTCCTTTTCTGAATTCTGTTTGAAAGCACCAAGAATGAATATTATACATTTAGAAATAATCCCAGCCGGGCTCAGTGACTCAGCCTGTAATCCCGCGCCTTTGGGAGGCTGAGGTGAGTGGATAGCCTGAGCCCGCGGGTTCGAGATCCGCCTGGGCAGCGAGACCTCATCTCAACAATAAATCAAAAAAATCGGCCGAGTGTGGTAGAGCGCGCCTATAATTCCAGCTACTTGGAAGGCTGAGGCGGAAGGATCGCCGGAGCCCAACAGGCGAGGCTGCGGTGGCCGGGAGCGGCCACTGCACTCCAGTCTGGGCGACCGAGTGAGACTCCAACTCAAAAAAAAAAAAAAAAAAAAAAAAAGAAAGAATCCCTTTTTGGTTTTTAAAAAATGGTACAATGTAAGAGGAAGATATAGTAATAAAAGAGTACCTATCAAGCTTGACTAGTTGTACAAGCATCCTGAAGAGTGATGCTGTCCAGAGACTCAATACACATTTGAGCACTAGCCAGTATTGAATATGAAAGGCCTAGCAATGTAATATGAGCAATCTGGCCATTTTGTCAATTATAATTTTTGTTTCTTTAACATTTTTATCTATAACATACATAACAATCTCACTTTAAAGGAGCAAATATAATTTCTATTTTTCAGATTCACTCTTGAACAAATATTTTCCTGAGTCTATATGTTTAGTAACTATACATTATCATATTCTGTGATTTTATGTATTTATACTATATTTATATATTTATGCTATCACAAGTGAGCAAAAAATTATAGGTACTGCATTGCAGGGCATTGGAAAAAATAATCATCATTTGCTTCAAAGCCTTAGCACAGAAGTGAAGTATTTCTCCACTCTGTTGATTCAGATTATATTAGTCCAGAGAGATCTAATTAGATGATTACTGATTATAGAGCTCTAACCGATAAATAGACCTAATGATATTTCTCCAGAACTTTAAACTGTTTTTAGGCAGATGTTTTCAAGTGATCAAGATACATGCTATGGTTTCACATGCACATGGTTTTTAAAAAATAGGATCATTGATTTCTCTGTGTTTTACATGAACTGGTAACTATGTTAGCTTGAGCAGGGTTTACAATTAAACATTAAAATAAAGAGGTCAGAGCAGATGGCATAAACAATTTCCAGGAAACATGAGAGATTAACAGGTAAAAAATGTTTCAGCATCAGTTATTTTGAGGCCTTCTATTTAATGCTGAAAATGGCATTCCTTGAATTTGACATTCTATTAAGATGATACAGCAAAACGGTAGATATTATTTCTGGTGTCTGGTGTTTGTTGTAGATGTCAGTTTAACAAACAAATCTGTGGAAAAGATCGATACTCCCTGATTAGAAACAAGTTGGTCTGTATAGGAGACACAGACATGCTTAGGATGGTCTTGTTAACAAAGACCACTGATCAGAGGATTGTGATGTCCCATTGGTTGAAGACAGTTAAGATCATTCGGAGCCAAAATTATTCCTGACTGTTCATTCTGGAGCCATTTTAACTTTTAGTCATGCTGCTGGTTCCTGATTGGTTAGGAACATGAAAAATCTTTACGGCCATGAGAGAGAAAATAATAATCAGGGTCAGGGATCTAGATATAGACTTTGTGACCATGTTGAAGTATTATTGCTTCAGGCATGTAGGTAAAGAAGAGGCCAACTGAATTTTGTCGTGACTGTTGGTTGCTCAGTGAAGGCATATAACCATAGATCCCATGCTCTTGCTGGAGGTGGAAGATGGGTAAAATCTGATTTCACCAATGATGCCTGAAACTTCAAACATAAGAAATCCTACCTCTCCACTTCAAGTCCTTATGGCACTTGAAAATTCCTTCCATTCTCACTTGTGAGACAATCTAAAGATTTCAAAGTATTCATCTTTTTAAATGGAGTAAAAATCAGGTCATCAGCACACATGCATTTGATTTTAGGTATTTCGCCTTCTGGGGTGGAGGTGTGATGGTAATATTTAATGCCAAGTTCCATGTGGTTGAGTTTTATAGATGTGGAAATTAATAGTTATCACCAGTAATCCCAAGAAAAGGAAATAGGTAAGATTGCAAGTGAGAGGGGCTGTACTGGACACAGGGTAGCTGTTCTAGCTCATCCTTATTGCCTCCATTTTTCTCCGTGTAGGCCCCATTCCGGTGACCTTTTGTGTTTGCTGTGAATTTATGATTTTGACAGACCCTTAATAGTCCCAATCCATCTGTAAACAGGAAAAACAATCTCTCTATCATTTTAAAAGAAGTCGTTGGGATGATTAAGGTGAGTCTCAAAAACACTTTGTGGTCTGAGTTGGTCAGTTCAGACATTACATGTTTTTTAAACTGATGTCATATAATGCTGTAATACTTGCAATAAGAACTATAGTGCTTCCTTTTCCACTAGGGATTAGTACTGAACACTGCTAAAGCAGGGAGGGAGGGGAAATAGGAAATGCAAAGCCACCCATCAGGTACCATGCTTACCAATGGAAGTGGGGTGGGGTGGGCTCATCAAAAATCTGAACCTCACCATCATGCAATATACTCAGGTAACAAATCTTCTCATGTACCCACTGATTCTAAAATGAAATAAAAGTTAAAAAATTAAAAAAATAAAAAATATCCAAAGCCAGTACAGATTGTATGTACAATAAGTAAAAATGATTCGAATGATTCTAGTACAGGACTAACCCTATACTAGAAATATGTCAATCTTCCTAGTAAACTAGAATTATGAATCTCTCACATCCACAAGCAGAAACTTGAAAGAGGGCTGCAGTCCATGAAGCCATAAGCTGTAATTTCAAAGCTTAAATTAAATCTTTTGTAATAAAAAAGCAGGTCTTGAATAGAGTTTGTGGTGGCTGCTATAGAGAACTGAATAGATATACTTAAGAAAATAATTTTATTTGTCTTTTCTTTTTCTTTTTAAGGAAAATGCTGGAGAAGAAAGAGCCAATGGGGAAAGGAAGGAGAGAAGAAGGGAGACTAGCAAGTAACCTGACCATATGAAAAATGTTCAAGAGGACAGGAGAGACGTCCATAGTGTCATTTGAAGATTTTTGGATGTGTGAAATATGAGAATGTGTTGTCTTCCTAAGGCAGAACAAGTTCCCTGCCCCATAGAATTACAATATATTTGCACATGTGCAAGAGCATGATGAAAGTTCTTGGAATTGATAGTAAATGATGACTAGCTGGCTCTAAGATACATGTGAAAGAGAGAGAAAAGTTACTCATTTGCTTATTATAATAAGCATTATAAGAATGTATCCCCCATGCACTTTTACTAGATATTATCAGAGGTGTCCCTTGTTAGATTGGGTGGTCTGGATAGGTCTATTTGAGAAGAAAGGACCAAGTCTAACACACACACACACACACACACACACACACACACACACACACACACACACAGAGGAATGGAAATCAGGCATGAGAAAATAGCGAGCACAGAGGCTTTAAGGCAGGTCAAAGTGAACTTGTATTTTAAAAACAGCAGAGAAACAGCCTTAAGGAAGAAAATTGACTAGGAAAAGTGTCACAAGATAAAGTTGACTTGATTCACTTATGTGTTTAAAAATAAGTAAATAAAAAATTACTTGGACTACTATGTGGAAAATAGATTAGAGAACGGCATAACTACCCTGTTGACATCAGGATTAAGCTTGCATTAAAATATAATTCAAAGTCAACTTTCAAATGTCTAACACATCTTTATCAATCAGAGTGAGCATTCAATCAATTTTTTGAATGAATGATCAAATGAAGGGGTGAATGGAAAAAACTAAATACCACATGAACAATTATTTAGCTTGACAGTGGTTATCAAACCAAAACAAATTTACAGTGTGCTTTCTCATAAAAATCTAAAATAGGTTCATGACAGATGAAAATTATGAACAGGAGATCTTATCAATAGGAACAACTTTCATGATGATCTGTCAGAATTAATGGAGAGAGTCATCTCTGATTTTGTTGATAAGTAGGACAATCTCTGTTAGTAATATTAATTTTCCCACTTGACTAAAATTATAGTTTTATGAATACCTTAGTCCTAAAGTTTGGGTTTCTCAAGGCAAATCTCAAATGCAAAATATATCTAATTCATAATCTCAGAGACGTTAAAGATCCAGTGTGAAACATTCTATTTTGTCACTGTGTCATCTGGAATTGTTTTATGCATCTCAGTGCAAAGTAAAATGTAAAGGAGTCATCATTTAGGTGATAAACTATCAGCTTCCAGACAAACATTTTAACTGATTTACACCTGTTTTTCCTCTAAGATATCTATAGTTATCTGATGTGTCTCTTTTCCAACTGATTGGTAATAGCTAGGGGGACATTTCTTTAACTGTATGCAAATTGGTCATGAAGCACAGAAAGCCAGGCTATATGCCCATAGAATGAGATCTGTTATGAACATAAGTTGTAGAAATATTGAGCTATTCATCAGGCTAGGAACACAAAAGGGCTTACATGCAATTGATTGGCCAAATCACACAGTGCTGTCAGGACATGCAAGAGTCCTGAGCATGTCTACGATTGATAATTGATCAAAAGTAGCCTTATCAGAAGCAATCAGAATCAATCATTGCTTCATAGCTTGGATACACAGACACAGCTCTATTTAAAGTGCTTGTTTTATACAATTTCTGGGAGAGAAAAACAATAGTTTAAAATTAATTCTGTTGGTTACTAATAAACTACATTGAGATAAAAATAAAGAGAATTCCTTTTTATACTTTCGAATAAACAGAATTTAAACTATCCTAATTTGAGATCATTACAGTATTATTTGGATTTTACCTCCTGACAACAAAGAAAAGGCATACATGTAAAACTAAAAAATAATTTTATCATGATCCATAAGATGATAAGAAAATGTATATTGTTGCTGAGGAATCAGGAATTTGTATCAAGAACTATAAAAGATTTGAGGAAAACTTTAAAGTTTGTCTCCATTCCTACTCTTCTCTCTGTCCAAGGGGTTAAAAACTCTGGGCTCCATTATTATTCCTGTTTGAGGATGTACAAGATATTTAAACATTTACATCAGTTTCCTTATGTGTAAAAGATAGTAATAATTACCTTCAGAATTATTGAAATGATTAAATAAGTCAATATATTTATAGTATTTACTTGCTACCTGGATACATATCTTAAAATCGCAATTTAAATAGTTACAATAATCTTAATAATAGCAATAACATACTTAGGGTGTAAACGTGTGAGAAATTGTAGAAAAAGGTGAACAGGAAAGTAATAAAGAAAAACATAAATGTGTCTGAACAAATCCATCTGGAAAATATTGTTTGAAGATATTTGTGGCTAAAATCATGACTTTAGGATACAATTTTGTCAATACTAACTCAGGAATCTGTGGCATCTGTATTGCAAAATGCCCTGGCTCTTGGTCAGGTGTATGGACAGTGAGGTACAGAAAGTGATTCTGTGGAGTTTGGAACATATTGCTGATGCAAACTTAGATTTACCCTCATACCTTTGACCCCTCAAGTGTCCAGTACTTGGACTTATACAACTGTGTCGTTGAGAAGCAAGTTATGGTCAGGTTTAAACATCAAGAAATTCAAGTACTGCACTTGGATGAATTTTATGCCAATGAAGAGAAAGATGATAGTGGTGGTGTCTCATTAAAACCCGATCATGTAGACTAGTAAATATGAAAGCAGTTACTGAATTAACTGAACTGGATGATGCTGATTGTTAAGGAAAAAATAGATTTGCTGCTACACAATAAGAGCCAGGAAAATATGTCTGGACAGAAAAACCTGTGAGGAGGTATCTTAGAAGACTTCAGAAAGTACAGGGGTTCACATTCTTCAGGAATGAAATTTCAGTTGTCCAAGAAATATAAAACCCTTAACAATCTGATGTGCT
The DNA here is from genome assembly GCA_027257055.1 of Cephalopachus bancanus. Lineage (NCBI taxonomy): Eukaryota > Metazoa > Chordata > Mammalia > Primates > Tarsiidae > Cephalopachus > Cephalopachus bancanus. Next base: position 12,783,869 of record JAPVLO010000046.1, on the reverse strand, counting down.
GACTGAGGTTAAAAAAAGCATGGGACATATTGTGAAAGTTTGAAAATTATAAATATCAGCCACAGCTTCATGATTAATTGCAGAAACATGAACAGTAGTTATGCTTATTTCTTTCCTTCTTTGTTGTGTCCATATTTTTATATATTAAACACATTTTTCTCTCATCTTATCTAAGGTATGCTTTTGGTTTTGAACTTCAGGATTTAATTGTTAGATTCTGGGATTTTGACTAGATGAAGAATAAACCGCATAGAGGAATAGAAAGTGACTGGTGGAAGCATGAGGCTCCCCTTTAAGGGATGGACTAAGTGGGCTTCATTTGTACAAAGAATCGTTGCATTATCTTAGGGAGGAGTAAATGGATATTACAATTATCATTATTGAAGATTATAAATGTATATCTATAAGGCTGCCTTATGTATGTGCAGTAGCTGGATTGACCTCTAACTCTTCTGTTTGGAAGGTTTGAAAAGGTAAGAGATATATACATATATATGGAAAACATTTGGAAGGTTTGTAAAGGTAAAATGTAAATACATCTTTATATTTATATGTCTATATATATGGAAAACATTTGGAAGGTTTGTAAAGGTAAAATGTAAATATATATATTACCTTTCAAACCTTCCAGATAGAAGGCTCTTGGCCAGGAGCCTTATACTTGCATACACACACACACACACACACACACACACACACACACACACATACACACAAACACAAAAGACTCTACACCGAATATATATCTAGAATAGATAGAATAGAAGAATAGATATAATTAGATATATAATATATATCTGTATAGAATATGTAACTATTCTAGATCTTTTGTAGCTAGTTTTGTGGATATAAGTTAGTTTCTGCCAATTAAGTGCACTCACATGAAATTAAAACAACAGATTCATCTCTTGTGTCTATGCCAGCTGACAAGCAAACTCTAGCATACATGTCTGAAGTAGGTTCATTTGCTTGTCCCCAGCTTCATAGGCGTGAGACAGCTGTGGCAGTGACAGCAGTGGTGGCATAAAAGCAGATACTTCCTGCCACTGGGTCTGTGTCATGAAGGTGTCACCTTGGAAAGAAACTTTACTAGTAGCCCCCTGATGTCAGCTCTCCAGCCTTTTTAGTGATTTCTAAATTAATCCCCTTTTGCTTGAAAAACCTAGAGTGATTTGCTTTCCTGCATTGAGCCTCTGTTCTAGGAATTTCTTGGAAAGGGCTAAAATATCATATTTAGGACCATTAGCTTTAGACCAAAATGTTTTCTGTTTTCCCACATGAATTAGAAACCCATCTTTACAAACCTACTACAGAAGTGTGACACAGAAGATTCAAAAATAAAATTGGTTTTGAACAATTTACTGATGAATAGATAGATAAGAATATTATAGGAAAGTAAAACAATAGAAAAAAAGGAAATTATTTGGAATGTAACCTACTTCTAACAAAGTAAGTGACTTCTATAAATAATTAACAACTAAGTAAATTAAGGTTAATAAATATTGAATTCCAGAGAGAATAATGAGAGATGACATCTGTGCACTTGGTATTGTGCTAAATTCTTTTCAAACATTGTTTCCTTTATAACAACTCAGTGAGGTAGGTGCTATTATTATTATTACCTTTTCACAGATGCAGAGATCAAAGTTTCTAAGTGTTGATTTTGTGTGTGTGTGTGTGTGTGTGTTGGAGTCTCACTCTGTCGCCCGGACTGGAGTGCAGTGGCCGCTCCCGGCCACCACAGCCTTGGCCTGCTGGGCTCCGGCGATCCTTCCGCCTCAGCCTTCCGAGTAGCCAGAATTACAGGCATGCGCCACCACGCCCAGCTGATTTTTTGATTTATTGTAGAGATGAGGTCTCGTTGCCCAGGCGGGTCTCGAATCCGCGGGCTCAGGCAATTCACTCACCTCAGCCTCCCAAAGACGCGGGATTACAGGCTGAGCCACCGAGCCCGGCTTAGGTGTTGATTTTTATAGTACTTAACACAGGTAAACCTTGTACTTGAACCACAAAACTTTAATTTTGGAACCTGTGGTGTCAATGAATACTTTATACTGCCTCTCACTGGTCTAAGGAACATATTTTTCTGAACAGATAATCAGAAAACATGTCAAATAGGTCCCTGAAAATCAGGTGGTCTTAGTAGCTCTCTATCAGTAATGATTTTTTCCCTGGTGGACTTTTGGAAATGTCTGGAGACATATTTTAATTGTCACTGCTGGGATCAGGAGACATACTGCTGACATCTCATACATGAAGACTAAAGCTACTGCTTGTACATCTGCAGTGCACAGAACATTGCCCATAACATAGGATTATCTGGTTCAAAATGTCAGTAGTTTCAAAATTAAGAAACTCTGGTTTAGCCAACTATTTCCCGAACTGCCCCACTGAGTTTCTGTGTACTTTGAAGAAAAGTCTTGTAGTTAAAAAATAAACTTTGGGAAGTGTTATATGTTTTATACCCTTTTTGAATAATCTTTATGAATATTGTATTTAAAATCTTGTTTTAACATATAATTTAAAATTCAGAAAAGGCTTATTGCAAAGACACACCTGCTTACCTTTGTTTAGCCACAGTTAGGGATATTCATAGTTAGGATCACAGATGGGGACGGTCATGGCACTCATATGTGACTTACCCAAGGTATTGCAAGAAAGAACCAGAATTAAAAGGTAAATTTTTTGACACTAACTATAAAAGCTGTGAGATGGCTTTCCCAGCAAATTATGTTCTATTCTTAATTTATAGAGTTGAATATTCACATAAAAAAGATCTAATAAAATGCCATAAACTACTGTTTATAAATTCTATTTTTGGTCGACTGGCAGAAAATAAGCAAATATATGTATACAACATTTTATGTAGGTACCAACACTTTCCTCCCAGTTCAAGGTGAAGGGAGAATAGAAATGACCATAGACCTATACCGGGGTTCTAGCCATTAATACTTACATTTTACCAGTGATTGTGACAAATGATGAGTCTTATGAGAAGGGGGGAGGGATAATGGCAAATGATATTTGACTTTTGCAGGGTCATTCTTACTTGGATCATCCATGCTACATGCCTGTCTTGCTACATGCCTGTCTTTGCTCTCTTTGGAAAATGGATTATACACACCATCTTGTTTCATCTCCTACTGCTAACTGTCCAACATTTCAAACCCTGTATTCCCCTTGAGAGGTCCTTAGAAGAGTAGGAAATAGCATAAACCTATTTAATAATGCTTTTCTTGAACAGAAAAATGCAGATGGGCCATTTTTCAATTAAATCTAAAGGAAACCAGTCAGGAAAAACAAAAGATTTGGAATGATGTTTCTCACCACACTTCAAATTGAATTGGAAGAGAAGTGTCTGCATGCCGATTTCTAACCATCTCCTTTTCTGTACAGCTTAATGGATGGCTTGGCACACCTCTGGGTTCCTTCAGACTTGGGCACAAGTGCTTATTTCCATCTCATAATGAGATTTAATCAAGCAAAGCCAAAACCATTGCTACAAGTTAAACACTCCCCAGGGAGGGGGTGCCAATGACTGGGGGAGTAATGAACCTCTATTTAACTTTCAGATTTTGTTAATAACCGTTTGACTTGTACTGGTTGGAGCTAATTAGTTACTGCAGCTTCTCCATTAGTGGCTTATAAAATAGGGCTTACCTTGTACATGTTAAGCAATTTTCTCAGTGTGGGTCATTTTAGCGAAAATAGAAGGAAACCATCTTAAACATGCATAATCATTGCATTTGCTGTGGTTTACTTTCATATGGAGTTTCAAGACTGTCTACAGATCAAGTTCTGATGACTTCAGGAAGTATATACTCAGGTTTTAAAAAAGTTTTATTTTATCTGGAGATCAGTTCAATTATTTTTGAAGCATTAAAGAGGAGTTCATCTATATCTCATAGGAGGCATCCTAGATATGGTATACATTCTTAGGATTGGAAGCAGTAAAAAATGTAGGGTGCTGTTGGTATTGGGCAATGAGTTGGGGGTTCTTCTTAGACCAAGAAGTATTCACTACGTTTTAAGGTTTGTAATGTTTGGCATTGTTTCTATAGCAGACTGTTTCCACTACTCATATTCTTTCCCCAAATAGTATTTTCAGATAACATAAGGGAAGAGTATTGATTACAATATGGCATTTTAAAAATCACCAGAAAAGGGATCAGGTAATGTCAGGGCAAAGAGCTGGAAAACAGTGGTTATTACTCCAGGCTCTGGTGGCTTTAGATATTAATGGGCACTAAGGAACATGACCTTGAGATCAGAATATTCTAAATCCTAATGTGATGTTCTCAACCTTAATGCCGCTAGATTCCAAACTTGGTCTGGAGGTAGGTGTCATTCAAACTAGGTGAACAAAAGGACAGCCTACTATATGCTGTGGATCATTGGCCTAGAGATACATGATACCTCAACCCAATATTTTCCTTTTAGCCCAGGCTAATCCTGAAACATCCTCATGGGTTGATTGTTTATATTCCTTGTGTTGCTTGCCACATCTCTTTATTCACTGCGTCTCCTCTGCTCAACATCTAAAATAAAGATATGGCTGGTCTTTATGGTAGTTATGGGTGTATAATGTTTAGAGTTAATGTGATGTTTGGATGTATATGCTGGGTGGTTTTATTTACTAATGGGAAGAGCTCAAAGCTAATTCAGGTCCTGGGCATCTGATGGAGTAGGAATGATTGAGAAAATAAAGGTAGAAAAGGATTTGAACTAGTACTAACAGAAGGAGCAAAATCAGATTGACCATGACAATTGCTAGATCTATCAATATTTCTGCTTTGTTTTTTAAGCCATTTACACAGCATTAGCAGACAAAGTTGAATAAACTTGGTTCCAATATTGAACATTTGTCTATTATATCTTTTCTTTGAAGTCTATAAAACCTTTATTTTTACACACGTCACATTTTAAAATCCAAAATGTGATGTATTTAGCTATATTCAAAATTTGCAATTAAAAAGGGTGTATGCAAGGATTATAACCTCTATATCTCTGGTGCTAGAATGGAGGTGGTTTTACGAAATAGAATCAATAACTAACACACATTTTGAGGCACTGAGGATATAAAATCTATATTTTCAAGAAATACTTGAATTAATATTTGTTAATATTAAAGGATGAATATTACATATGCAAATGCTACAGTGACATAACATTAGTCATATTGGTGTCGACTGTTTTAGGTAGAAAGTTTTGGAACCTTGAAAACAGAAATATCTTGATATACATTGTTCTGCCCTCTATTTTGTTCTCTGTATAGAGATGAACCATTATTTCCCTGAAGGTTAATGTTTTTCCATGTTTCCAGATTGTGTTTTTGTTCTATTGGCTTATCTATTACAGTCTTCTATTTGCTACTTAAAATGTAGCAAAGGGAAATATAGAATGCAATGACTTTATGAAATATAAAGGGAAATTATGGGGGATTTCAGGAAGATAAATATCAAAATTTTTATTTATGAAACCATGGTTTCTTGAGCTTTCTTGACTTTAGCTGGAGGCATATTTGGTAGAAGAATGGCAATGAAATAAGACATTACAATATGAAGACCAGTATTATCCATGAAAGTATCTTTAGAATTTGAAAATGTGCACTTGATTTAGGTGCCACTAGCACTCTGATGTTAGCATAGTCCAAGATTTTGAAGCCTTATACTACCTTTTCCTCAGGACCTTAAAAGACTACCATTGGGAACACTCTTGCTATTCACATTTTAATATTCTCTAGTGCTGGGGTTTTACTCTTTGAAAATAGATTTATTTATTTGAACTGGTTCTAATTCATCCATATCCAATTATGGTAAATAAATTAAAAGCTTAGTCCAGGACACATAATTCTAAAAACAACCCCCCCCCCAAAAAAAAAACTTATTAACCTGTAGTATATTGGCTATACAAGCAGTATGTAAACTTGGGTAAAAATATAATCCACTCAGTAAAGAAAACTAAAAATCAAAAACCTCTTTTTCCTACCTAATACCAGTTTCACTTCCTTGAGACAAATGGTATCAACAGGTTTTTGTTTTGTTTTTATGTGAATAGCTTTTCTCTTTAAAAAGTGAACTCACATCTGTTTCATGATATTATCGCCAATAGATAGAAGTCTTGAAATAATAATGAAAATTAAAATGTGTTATATTGTACCATTAAACACCTACCTTTCCCAATTTTGCTGCTCAATTTTTAGTACTTATGTGTGAATTAGTATTTCATTGTGATTTGGTTGACAAATTTAATTAATGAATTAAAATAATAAGTTTAAATCATTATTTCCTCATTTATCAACTTTAGACATAGTCTGTTGCTCTTCCCTTATAAAAGGTGCAGAAGTAAGGCACTTATTGTTCTTTTACTAATATTCTTATTAATTTTTTCCCATTGTTCTGAGCCATTTTATTATTGTTCATCAAGGGTTATAACATTGCATTCTCTTCTATATCTATAATTGGGTTTTTTTATTATGTCTATAGCTTGCTTCTAAAACTGTATATTCTAGAACTAGTATCAATTTAAAACCTCAAGTAAAATTCATTACAAAATTAAATAGAATGAAGAAAATATAGTCTAATGCTTAAAGCAGCAACTACAGAGTGCCCATAATTGATAGATTCTCTTGTTTTCTGAATCAGTTAAACTGGCAACCTTTCTTTTACTCATGTGAACAGTCTCCTTCTATATTTGTTCCCATATCATGTACCTATCAAATTTTTGACTGGATATAGAAATCCATAATTTTTTATTTTTGTTTTGTTTTATTTTTAAATTTTAAGCTAGGCATGGTGGCTCATGCCCATTATTGGAGCACTTTGGGAAGCTGCTTGAGCCCAGGAGTTTGAGATCAGCCTAGTCAACATACTGGGACCTCATCTCTACCAAAAAAAAAAATTAAAAAATGTTAACCAGGAGTGATGGCGTGTGCCTGTAGTGTCAGCTACTCAGGAGGCTGAAGCCATAGAATTTCCAGAGCGCAAGAGATTGAGGCTGAGGTGAGCCGCACTTGCACTACTGCACTCCAGGCTGGGAGACAGAGTAAAATTCCTACTTGGGAAAAAAAAAAACAAACCAGAAAGAGAGAGAGAGAGAGAGATCTATAGAAATGTTTTAAACCAAAATGTTGATGATTATTTTGTGGATTCAGCATTCCTGATAAGAAGCCTCACAGCCTGGATTAAGTATACTACTATCTTTCTTTGAAATATTTTATGTTTCTTTACCCTTATAGTTGTGAAAAATTATAAGTGAATGTCTAAGTTTGAGGTTTGCAGTTTGTCAAGTATACATTTTAGAGTTAATATATAACACATTAGGTAATTATGTTATATTCATGTATATTTATACATATATAACTTTTTATCCTCAGATTGCTTCATTTCAAACTGTCTGTTCTTGTTTAAGACTACAACTTAAAAAATTCGCTTCTGTTTACTGATTTGTCTATATTCTTCAGTGGTCATTTATTTTATTTCTTTATTGCTGGCATTCTCTTTCCAGTGATTTTTTCTTTTCTCAAATGCTTAATAATTGTTAGTTATTGGTGAATATCTATGAATAAAGAATCATGGAAGAGACTGGGATATAATCATGGTAGCTGCCAACTCTCAATCAGAGCTGAAAGAGTTTCTAATTTTGGACTAAAATCCAATATGAAATGAGATAATACAGCTTTTTTTTGTCTTATAAATTTGCTTTGGTATTAACAAAAACAGGAATTACCAGCTAGACAGTTACATTATCACTGGAAGCACAAGGTACAGAAATTATGAATCCTTCAAGGAACAAAAACTAATTTGGATGTAAGAATGCAAGTCTATTCTATCACTGTTATTTTTATTTCTGTATAATCATAATGCATAAACTACCAGATAAAAATTAAAAATTATATTTTTCAGTTGGTAGTATATCAGCCTGTTTCATGTTCATCAAAATTTTATCAATATATTTGGATATGCAATTTTGTTAATACAAAACATTCTATGAAAAACCACATTCATTGACATTTGGCTATGCATCAATTATATTCATTAATTTATCTCTGATCAATATTTGGTTTGTATGTGCCAGGCATGCCACAAGGCCTGCAGATATATTGATGAACAAAGCAGAATTGTTCTCTTTCCATGTAGGTGAGTAAAATATACAACAAACATATAATAAAAAATTACAAATGTAATATATAAAGGAAAATCATACATCATAGATAAAATAAATACATACAAGTAATCAAGTATTAACCTTCAATGAAGTAATATTTAAGTTTAATAAAATTAAAAGGAGAAGGAGAAAATGACTCCTGAAGAGAGAATGTGAGTGAACATTCCAGAAAGAGAAAATAGCAGGTGTGAAAACCTTTTTTTTTTTTTTTGAGTTGGAGTCTCATTCTGTCGCCCAGACTGGAGTGCAGGGGCGATCCTTCCGTCTCAGGCTTCCAAGTAGCTGGAACTACAGGCACGTGCTACCACGCCCAGTTAATTTTTTGATTTATTATAGAGATGAGGTCTTGCCAAGTTGCCAGGTGGGTCTCGAACACGTGGGCCCAGGCAATCCACTCACCTCAGCCTCCCAAGGTGCGGATTACAGGCTGAGCCACTGAGCCCGGCTTGGATGTGTAAACTTGATGTGGAAACAAGATGGGTACATTTTGGGATTAACCAAAGGACAATGTCACTAGGAAGGAAAAGAGCTGTGCAACACAAGGATGGTGAAGAAGAGATAGGCTATAGCATATAGGACTTTGTCCTAATAAAATTAAAACTTATGGAAATATTTTAAATATGTGAATAGACTAATTCAATTTATAATTTCAATTTTCAATTAAATTTATAAATCAATTCAAATTATATTTTGCAATTTAAAGATCAATACCTGTGAATTATGAATAAAAGAAAAGCAAGAGTATAATATGATAATTGTAAAAATTTTTAGGCTTAGATATTGTGTTTATTTAGAATTTAAAATCTTTGCAGATCCATATTTATGTTGTTATATTATAGTGGATATATGTACTGTTATTTCTCACCCAGCATCCACTATTTTTCCTTTTGGTATCAGAAGCTTAACTTAATATTCACCAGTGTTCTGACTTCCTATTTTTGTGGTATGTAAATTAGGTGCTTTATTTTTGAACTTTAAATCTTATGTTGAGAATTTAAAAATCAAAAGGTTTTGGAGCCAATAACCTAGATGACAGAATACTTGTAAAAATATCAACTCTTCTCTGTTGCATGGATATTGGTGGGTCTCTAGTGCATGATTAGGGGTACTTTGGATCTTTATTAGACTTCTTTTTTATTTATTTAGATGATACATATTTTTTCTTTCAATATTTTGAAAGTGTAAAAAAATATGCTGCTTTAAGACAAATTTCCCTAGACCAGACCTCTTCTTACTAGTGTTTACGTAAGCCTCTTTTCTGGATACACTGTGTAATTATCAGTGTTTGTGTCTTCTCAAGACATAGTGCTTCACCTATTTTTGTGACTCTCCAAAATCCCCTAAAATCCTCTTAAAAGTTGCCTTACTTCTTAAGCCTTGGTGAATTTCTGTTCATTGAATCCAAGAAATTTTAAAAGATACATATCAACCTCAAATACAAAAGTAATATTCCATTGTGATATCAGCAGTAATGGACTGGAAAAAGGACCTTCAAAAACCTACTCCTTCATAAAAATAATAAGAACAATGGCAAAAAAAAGTTAAAAATCAACTTCTTCATTACTCTGGAAATTAACAGGCAATGCAAAAAATCCAAGGAATATTTATTTAAAAATAAAATTAAGAGCCGGGCTCGGGTGGCTCAGCCTGTAATCCCGCGCCTTTGGGAGGCTGAGGTGAGTGGATTGCCTGAGCCCGCGGGGTTCGAGACCCGCCTGGGCAGTGAGACCTCATCTCTACAATAAATCAAAAAATCAGCCGGGCGTGGTAGCGCATGCCTGTAATTCCAGCTACTTGGAAGGCTGAGGCGGAAGGATCACCGGAGCCCAGCAGGTCGAGGCTGCGGTGGCCGGGAGCGGCCACTGCACTCCAGTCTGGGCGACAGAGTGAGACTCCAACTCAAAAAAAAAAAAAATAAAAATAAAAATAAAAATAAAAATAAAATTAAATAAACTCTGAGTAAGTAAAGCAATCACGTCATTTTAACATGTTCTCTTCTCACCACTCTCATTCCATTTCTTTGATAGCCTTAAAAGTCAATAGCCTCACAATCATTGCAGTCATGAAAACAAGTAGGCAAGCAGACCCAAAAGAGGATAAAACAGGTGTGGAGATTACAAAAGGTCCCAACCCCTGATAATTGTAGTTAATCAGACTGTCCTGTGGTTCTCGGGAAACTTCCACTGACAGGAATTGTCTTTAATTGACCTGACTCAATGCTTGTTCATTATGAATAGTTTACTCAGAAACTGTTTAACATCCCAACTTTCTAAAGCAGTGAAAGCAGGTGGAAAAACAACAGACAGACAATAAATGAACAGAAAATTCTGAGGAATGAGGTGTATATAGAAGGCTTGTGATATATTTGAACATCTTGTGATATATTCCTGGGAATCTAGACCACCTGCATGTGCAGAAATGTGTGTGTGCTGAAGAGAACTTAGAAGTCTCTAGTCTTTCAGCTGTGACTGATTTTGAGTAAAAAGCCGAAGTGAATACTAAGACAGAGCTGTAAATACTCTGCCTTAACACATAAAAACAAGCTTTCATATACAAATTGCAACCCTCAGGAACAGCTGGGAGGTGTAGACATTCAATATTTAAGAAAAATCTCTGTCCAGTCAGTAGTTGACTACTGAACTGAGCAGAAACTTAAATGACCATACACGATAAAGAATTATGATTTTACAGAATAAGTTTAGAAAAGTCACTAAACAACATCAAAACAAGAAAAACATTCAAAATCATGCAGAAGTTAAATAACACATAAATATCTAATAAGTCAAAGAAAGTATCACAAGTATAATTAAAAAATACTTTGGATTGAATGAAAATAAAAATGCGACATATAAAAACTGTAGAATGCAGCTTAGGCAGGGTTTAGAATGGAAATTTTATTGCACAGCATGGATAACTCATATCAATAATCAAACTTTCAGTTTAAGAAATTAAAACAAAGAGCAAGAACCAGAAGTAAATAAATAAAGAGGTTAGAATGGATTTTAAATAATTAGAAAACAGAAAATCAACAGAGAAAACGAATGAAACCTAAATTTGTTCTTTGGAAAGACTGACAAAATAGAAAAATTCTTAGCTAGACAAATTGGTAAAAACATAAAAACACAAATTTCTAAAATCAGGAATGAAAGAGTGAACAGTACTGCTGACTTCAAAGAAAGAAGACTATTATAAGGCAACTGTAAGTCAACAAAATGTACAGCTCATATAAAATAGACAAATTCCTGAAAAGACAAATTACTTGACAGATCCAAGATGAAGTAAAAAATTTGGCTAGATCTTTATTAAAAGTGATTAAGTTCATAACAAAAAATTATTCACAAAGAGAAGCCAAGAAAGATGACTGTACTTGTGAATTCTACCCAATATTTAAAAAACAATTCATATAATTCTTCACAAAATCTTTCAAAAAATTGAAGAATATAGGACATTTTACAACTCATTTTATTCAACCAGTATTATACTAATACTAAAACTAGACAAAATATAGGCCAATATATCATGAATACAGACACAGAATTCTCAAGAAAATAGCAAGTAAGTTGAATTCAGCAACATATAAAAGCAATTTTACACTGTGACCAAGCAGAATGTGTCCCAAGAATGCAGTGTGCTTAACACAAAAATTATAATAAAATATGCTGTAGTTGTAGAATAACAGATAAAAACTTGATAATTTCAATAGACTCAGAAAAGATATTTGACAAAACTTATCACCCTTTTATGATAAAAGCACTAAAAACACTTGTAATAAATGGAAATTTTCTCAAGCTAATAAAGGACATCTACCAAAAAAAACGCATGGCTAACATCATAGTTAACGGTGAAAGACTGAAATCTCTCCCCTGAAATCATAAAATGACAACTAAGGCACCTATATTTAAAAGGAAGAACAAAAAAAATCTCTGTTTGCAGAATGTGATCTTATATATAGTAAATCTATATAAAACCAAAAAAAAGCTATTAGAAAAAACTGGTATAAAACATAAGCCTGTGACATTAGATTAGGCAAAGGTATTTTAGATATGACATCAAAAACATAAATGACCCCCCTCCCCAGGAAATTGGACTTCCTCAAAATTAGAAAATAAAACAATAACTTTTGTGTAGCAAAAGATACCATTAAGGAAGTGAAAAGACAACCCACAAAATTGAATGAAATATTTGCAAATCATATGTTTGATAAGGATCTACTATTCATAGTATAGAAAGAGCTCTTATAGCTCAACAATAAAAGAGTAAATAATCCAATTAAAAATGGCACTATGTAAATAAGCTGTTTGTAGAAAATAGAAAACCAATAAACACGGGAAAAAATATCACTAATCATTAGAGAAATTCAAAATGAAAATACAATAAAATGCCACTTCATACCTAGTAGGATGACTGTAATCAATAGACGGGAAATAACAAGTGTTGGTAGGATACAGAGAAATTTGAACACTTATACAATATCGGTGGGAATATAAAATGGTACAGCAGCTCTGGAAACAGTTTGGTAGTTTCTAAAAAAACTTAAAGATAGGGAAACTGTATGACCTGGTAATTCCATTATTAAGTATGTACTCAAAAGAACAGAAAACGTGTCTCCACTTAAAACTTGCTTATAAGCAATATTATTTATCCTAACTCACATATGAAAAAATCTCATAAATATTCATCAGTTAGTGAGTTGATAAATAACATGTGACATATCCTTACAGCAGAATATTATTCGGGTATGACTGATAACATACTACGACAAGGTTCAATATCACAACACGTTAAACAATGGAAACCAGACACAAAAGGTCACATATTGTATGATTCCATGTATATGAAATGTCCAGGTCTGGCAAGTTCACAGAAACAAAAAGTAAATTTGTGGCTGTCAGAGGCTGGGAAAAGGGAAGCATGGGCAGGACTATGAATAGGTATGGGTTTGGGATGCGTATGATGAAGATGTTTGGGAATTAGTGCACACCTTTGTGAGTACACTCAAACCTTCTGAATTGTACCATTTATTTATTTATTTATTTAATTTTTTTTTTTGAGTTGGAGTCTCACTCTGTCACCCAGACTGCAGTGCAGTGGCCGCTCCTGGCCACCGCAGCCTCGACCTGCTGGGCTCCGGCGATCCTTCCGCCTCAGCCTTCCGAGTAGTTGGAATTACAGGCATGCGCTACCATGCCCGGCTGACTTTTTGATTTATTGTAGAGATGAGGTCTCGCTGCCCAGGCGGGTCTTGAACCCACGGGCTCAGGCAATTCACTCACCTCAGCCTCCCAAAGGTGCGGGATTACAGGCTGAGCCACCTAGCCCAGCAAATTGTACCATTTAAAAGGGTAATTTTTTTTGTTATATGGGTTTGCTTTCTAGAGGTGACATAACCAATGAATGTAACTTGGTGGCTTAAAACAGCCGAAATTTATTTTCTCACGGTTCTTAAGTCCAGAGGTCCAAAAATCAAAGTCTTAGGATGCTCCCTAACCTTGAATATTTTATTATGAGATCCTTAACTAATTTAATCTGTGAAAATCCCATTTCCAAAAAAGTTGCATCCTGAAGTTATAGGTGAACATGAATTTTGGAGAGACACTATTGAACCCACTACAGGCTGCCTCGGTCTTCCCCAAATTCATGACTTTCCCATATGCAAAATATACTCACTAGTCCCAATATCCTAAAAAGTCTTAACTAATTTTGACATGAACTCTAACTCCTAAATTAATAGAAATAGCATCAACTCACTGGGTGCCAGATCTCATTGTCTAAGGCCTCCAAATCAGGTAGGGGTGGTACTTTGCATATGATCTATTCTGGGACACAATCCCTCTTTATCTGTGGCTCTTGAGATTAGGGAAAAAAACAAAAACAAAAACGCATGTACTTCCAAAATACAACGGTTGGGTAGGTATATGATAGACATTTCTACTCCAAAAGGGAGATACTGAAAGTAGTATAGGGTCACTGGCCTCAAGCAAGTTTGAAACCCGGCAGGGCAAATTTAATTAGGTCTTGAGGGCCTGAAAATAATACTCTATGTCTTGATGTTCCTTTTTCTGAACCCCTGGTGGTGGCAGTCTCACCCTCTGTGCCCATGGCTCTATCTTTGGAATCATATTTCCTTTTCTTGACATTTAGCACAAGTTGTTCCAGAGAAGCTCTGTCAGCCTATTTTCTGTCTATAGGATTTTGGAAGTCTGATCACCTCTTATTAAGCTACTGCGGTATCTGTCAGTCCGGGTATACAGTTTTTGTTGTTGTTTTGTTTTGTTTGTCTTTCTGGTATAATATTCTCGATATCTTGTGGTCCTCTTATATATGTCAAGGGGATACACATCATTAGACAAAATGGTTCTGAAGAGTTCCTTTCTGGATTATTCCATGTCTGCTTCTGCTAAATTGGTTAATTGAGTTCAGGAGTCACATACCTAATCTTTCAACAAAAAGCTGTTGTTACAGTTTGGATGTATCCCCCAAATTCATGTGTTGCAAAGATAATTGCCATTGTAAGTGTATTAAGAGATGGGGACTTTAATGAGGTGATTAGGCCTTGAGGATTCTACTCATATGAATGGATTGATGCCATTATCTTGGAAGGTGATTACTTATCACAGGGGTGTGTTCTCAATAAAAAAGATAATTTTGGGTCCCATCTTGTTTTTCCCTGTCTAGCATGAGAGCTTTCACTTGTTGCATTCTGCCATAGGATGACCCTTGCTAGATATTGGCACCATGTTCTTGAACTTCCCAGTCTTCAAAATTATGGGTCAAATAAACTTCTGTTCTTTATAAATTACCCAGTCTGTGATACTCTGTTATAGCAGGAGAAAACAAACCAAGACAGCTGTCCAGCCACGTTCTTGGCATTCTCTCCAGAATGTACTAATTTTAGAATCCTTTGAAATCTGTATAGACCAAGAACCTCACAAGACTTAATCAGATCGTTCCTCTTTGCTTAACTGTCCCTTTAATTTATCTCTTCCCTCTCAGATTTTACTCTAAACAGTAAGGAGAAATAAGACCACAGTTTTCTTGGAAATCTCCTCAGCTAAATATACAAGTTTATCACTTATAAGTCTGCTTTCCACCCAGCTGTAGAATGTATTTAAGCCAAGTTTTTGCTCACTTTATAACAAGGATCACCTTTCCAATAATATTCAATAACATGTTTCTCATTTCTATCTGACATCCCACCAGAAGCACTTTTAATGTTCATATTTGTAGTATCATTTTATTTATGATAGCATATGTTCTCTAAGGTAATAGAGGTTTTAGCTATCATAATCCTAATTTTTATCTGAGCCCTCACCCAAATTGCCTTTATTTTTTATATTTCTAACAGCTTACTCTTTAAGGCAATCAAGGTTTTTTATCAAGCACCTGAAAATTCTTCCAATCTCTATCCAGTTGCTAATCCCAAAGTCACTTACATATTTATAGGTATTTGTTATAGTAGCAGCCCATTTCTCTGTACCAACATATACATTAGGTTTTTAGGGTTGCCATAACCTATAACTACAGCTTGGTGGCTTCAAACAAGAGGCATTTATTTTCACACAGTTCCAGAAATCGAAAGTTCAATAACAGGATGTTAGCAAGGACATACTTTCTATGAAACTACAGGAGAATCTTTTGCCTCTTTCAGCTTTTCATGGCTCTTAATGCTCCTTATCTGTGGCAGACGATCTCTGTGTCTTTATTAACATGGTATTGTCCCTGTGTGTGTTTCTTTCTGTGTGTGTGTGTGTGTGTGTGTGTGTGTGTGTGTGTGTGTATGTGAGAGAGAGAGAGGGAGAGAGAGAGAGATTTCCTTCTCTTTTCTTTTGTGAAGACACCAGTCATTGGACTTAGGGACACTAAATCCAAGATAAATCTATCTTGAGATATTAATTTAAATATGAAAATACTGTATTTCCAAATAAGTTCACATTCTGAGGTTTCAGTGATCATGAATTTTAGGAAAGACACTAATAAACCCACAACAGTTTGCGAGTTCTATCTCAATTTAAAAAAACTGATACACAAACTAAAAATTAATTAATTAATTAATTAAATGCCTAGTTCAGGAGCTACAATTGTATCTAAATCTTTTTTAATTACCCAAGATAATCTCTTCCCTGTGGCCAAATCAACATATATATTTAAAACCATTATTTGAGTGCTATGTGCCAGGCACTATGTTAAGCATTTGTTAGTACACTGCCACAGTCCATTTGGACTGCTAGAACAAAATACCTCAGCCTGGGTAAGTTATGGACAATAGTAATGCGTTGCTTTCAGTTCTGGAGGCCGAGAAGTCCAAGTCCAAAAAGCCAATAGATTTGCTGTTGGATGAGGCCCTGTTCCTCACAGATGACACCTTCTGTGTATTCTCATATGGTTAGAGGGATGAATAAGCTCCTCAGAGCCTCTTTTATGGGTCACTATCTGCATTTACTAAAGCTCTATCCTCGTGGCCTAATCAACTTTCAAAGGTCCCATCTCTTAATACCATCACCATGAGGGTTAGTTTTCAACATATGAATTCTGGAGGGACACAAACATCCAGACCATAGCATTGCTTTAATATTCATAACCTTATGAAGTACATACTCACATCATCTTAATTTTATGGAAAAACAAAACAAAGTCCTGAGACTTTGAGAAACTAAACAACTCTCTCAGGTTCACACAAGTATTAAATGAGTTTCAAATTTATTTACCACTGACATGGATTTTAATTCAATGCATCTTTCTTGCTCATTCACAATGTGTAGGATTCTATCTGATTGAAAAGCAATTAATTTTTGAAAGGAAAGTTGCTGTTTCTGATGTTACATATTCCCCTTTTAACATGACAAATTGTAGGATCCAATGGTATTATTGAATTGCCATTTGGTTATGCTTTTCACATTTCAAATCACTTTTTAATGCATTTTCATTTGATTCCCACAGCAACACTGAAACAGGGTTTAATAGGAATTATTATCCTCATTTTATAAATGAAGGAAAAAAGGTTCATATAGAGGTTATTCAGCTAGTGCATGGGCTTACATTTACTCTGAAACTCAGTCAATTGGCTCTAAGGCCAGTTGTATAATCAACAGCATTATGTCTCTCTAAGTTTTTAGTGTTTCATTAAGGCTGTGGATAATTCCTACAAGTAAACTTTATTAATAATGATTGCTCCACTCTGTCAGATAAAGAAACACTATGAACGTCTCTATTTTTATCTCACATAAATTGTTCAACTCTGGACTGTCCTTACAAATTTCTATTGTCCATCATTACAATGCTTCCTGGGATATCAGGGGAGAAAAACTTTCCATTTCTTCAATAACCTGAAGGTAGAAGACACTGGAGGATACATTGCCTAAACAATTAGAAATGAAGATCTAGGGGATTCTGATTGAACACACGCTAAAAGAGGGTGACAGACTTAATGTGTTAGGAAAACTAAGACAAGAATTGAATTTATTCCATGCCATTCTGCTCCAGCTCCGAATAGAGTCAAAGCTAAGATGTCAGTGCTGGCAGTAAGAAAAGAGAGGCAGGTGAGCAGGCATGTAAAATTAGAGAAGAGGAAGAAATTCTTGTGAGCATGAAATTTACAACTATAAAGGGTTCGATGGAGCTCCCCAGGGCAATTAATAAAGGTTCCACACAAATATGCACTGGCAGATAGGTGGCTCTGCACCCAACCTTTATTGAGAGGGATGGATAATTGCAGAAACTTTGGCTGATCTGGGAGTAGGGCTCCTGAGACACAGTGACTAAATAGGAAGCATGGATTACGGAGACATAATGTCAGCGCAGATTTAGTAGTTAAAAATGCATGGTTCAAAAGTATTTTACTAATGGTGATTGTAACTAGGCTTTTGAAATGTTTATCTTGAAGTAAAGATTGGGAAAGTCACTGTGACTTCAAACAGTTTAGGGCAGAGCCTTTAGGACTCCTGGCTGGAAGGCTGCAGCAGCACCTCCCATTACATTATAAAATATCTCTTTGTTTCATTAATAAAAAATAATGAGTTTCCAAATTTTCCTCTCTAGTCTATAAGTGCTTAATTGCCTAGAACAGAGAGTTCTGTCTCAGGGCTCCACCCACATGTGGGGTAGGGTCTTATTTTCATCCAATCATTATAGAAAACGTGTTTAAATTTTCCTTATGCTCATAGAATTTTTCAGCACATTTTAATTATCTTAACATACCTTCTTTAAAGTATCGGCATTATCTCAAAAATATATGAATTTGGCTTAAAGTTCTATAAACCATCTTCTAAAAGAGAAACTTTAGGTTGAGATTTTTAATTTGTCCAAAAATTTTGCCCTACATTTCTCAAATGCTTGAATTAATGAATAGATTGCAAGGATAGATCATCCACTAAACTGGTCTCAGGTAAGTGCTGAGTGCCTAGTGGGTGATTAAGTTTATTTAAGTAAATAAATGAATTAAGCAAGAAAACATTCAATCTATAACGCTTTGCAAAGATCTAGCTTTCAAAAAGGCTTGGATTTTGCTAATGCATTCTGAATGCCAAGCACTGTACTATCAGGAAAACATATTGTGTTTGATTTTCATAAAGATGTATCATTAAGGAATTTATGGTGCTTAAGGTCATAATCAGGCAAACATAGTAAATATTTAACAAATGTTACAGTAATTCTAAAAGTCAGATAGAATTAGCCACATATTGCTGATAAGGAAACTTAAGCTCAGAGAAGGCAAAATAATTCTCCAGTTTCCTACAGCGAGAGGGTAGCTGAGCCTGTATCGATCGCCCCTTCTCTATTTCATGCTAATGTAAAGCCTGGTCTCTTCCTAGCAGGCCAGGATATTTCTCCTCAATTACCATTTTATGAGGCTCAGAGAAAAATCTTGTTATTTGAGTTTCTACATTTTGGATTTCAGGATAAATGTTTTACCATATCAAAGCCAAATTCCCACTGGTACTATCATCCCTGTAGCCTTTCACAAAACAATGAACTGGACATACTATTCCAGGCTCTTTTTTCTCACATTCGTATTCTAGCAGCAGAATGAATCCATGTTCACTCTCCTTGTAAACATAAGAAAACTGCCCTTTCATTTGGACAGTGCCTCAGAACAAGTGATTTTTTGTGACAGGGTTTATGATTTTGGTCTGGTGAATGAATAAAATTGAAGACTTAGAGGATTTGGCTGTTCTTGTGTCTTAAATGTAAAATGTTTCCAAAGCTAGTGTTTCTGCCTCACAAATGATAGTCGAAGTGTGCAGCACTGTGATACCAAAGCTTAATGTGGCCAGGCCTTGAACTTTCTGTCTCCATCTGACTTTCTAACATTTAGCGGCTAGAATACAAAACGGTTTGCTGCGGCTCTGCCTCCCAGGTGTCGGAAAGAGCAAATGCTGAAGGACTTTCAACTCAGTGGGCTTCACACAAACTATACCCCAGAGAGAAAATCTAAGCAGTGCTTCAGGCAGGTGCATGATGTGGTTCAGAAGCAGAAAACATTTGATTCATGAGCAGGAGGCACTAAAATAGAGCTTTGGGAAGAAAGGAGAGATCAACCAATAATGGGAGCAATATTGCGCCTGACTTCCAACATTTGCACTGCTTCACCTGCCCTCTCTCCCCTGTGCTTAAGGTTCAGAAAATATCAGAGAGCTCACGTGAGGTAGATGGTGCAATGTATGCACCAATCCCAAACATCCTGAAGATAAAATGTACATTACTTCTTCCAAGAAGGAGACGTGTGGCCCCCAAATGAAGAAATTCCTTGGACCTTGTGATTGATTCAAAGGACAAGAAGACATTAAATCCACATGGATTTTCTAATTTCCTTGACAATCAGTAAAACAAATTGTTGCTTTTATTCCTCCTTCTCTTCTTCCTTCTTTTACTTCTCCTTCTCCCCTCCTTCTTTCCTCTAAAACAATTTTTTGTTTGTTTGTTTTATAACTGGCTTTGCAGAATTGGTAACAGCTTTTTCCCCAACCTTCCCTGTAACAGTTTTTTAGACACACCCTGTTGGTAAACATTCATGTGTTACTCTCTAACAAAAAAACCGATTTGGTTTATAGTGACTGATAAGACCAGGGCTGTTTATTGAGGAGAATTTTCTGGATTTAGGAACAGGCTGGTAGTTTGAGTTTGCTCACCAGAGGGCTCTGGACCTCTTTTTCTGGGACAAAACCCTCTAACAGGAATACTCTAATCAGAGAAATCATTCTCTGCCTTTTCATCATTTCGTAATGAAGACTATCACTTGAAAATAATGGATTTAAATGTCATTCTGTAGGGGAACTCTGGAGATGAAAACAGAACTCCACTCAAATCAACAAAAACTTAGGTATACTACTTTGCTTAGCTGTCAAGGAGTAGCTGCACATCCCCAAACTGAATTTAACATGGAGATTGAGTTAAATATATTAACATTAAATATATTTATTCTAGACATGTTTTATCTTATTATACTGGTAATATTAGTCTCCAAAACACAACTTCTTTCAGAAAAAGTCTACACTTGCAGAATAAGCTGTGAGGCCATTGTGAACATTGTTGATCTTTGTTAATACAGATCTTCACAAGATTGTGCATCAAATGATTAAGATTGCTTGCAGTATTGATCCTCTCAGTTCTTATGGAGGCTAGGACAAACCTAGAGGCAACCGAAGCTCCTGGGCGTGTTGCCTTTAACCTCAAACAGACTCATCAAATTGCCATAGTGTACTATGTAAATATTATCATATTCGGTGTGTACCAATATTGTTAAATTCTGTGATACTTTGTAAGCACTGGACTAGTCACCTTGAAGTAAATAGACATGCAGAAAGATAAGCAAAGAAAATAGTGATGGCGTACATTCCTTGTACACCTAATTTGCTGAGAGATATTAATCACGAAAAGATGAATTTTTTTGTCAATTGCTTTTTTTTCAACTATTGAGATGATCATATGGTTTTTGTCCTTTATTTTGTTAATATGGTATATCACATTTATAGATTTGTGTATGTTGAACCATCTTTGCATACCCTAGATAAATCTGACAGGATAATGATGAATTTTTTTAATGTGCTCATAAATTCAGTGCACTAGCATTTTGTTGAGGATTTTTATATCTATGTTTATTAGTGCTATTTGCCTGTTGTTTTCTTTTCTTGTAGTGTCCTTGTCTGACTCTGGTATCAGAGTAATGCTGGCCATGTAAAATGAGTTTGGAAGTATTCCATCTTCAGATTTTTTGAAGGGTTTGAGAAATATTGGTATTAGTTCTTTTTTAAATATTTGGAGGAATTCAGCAGTGGCATCATCTGGTTTTGGGCTTTTCTTTGATGGGAGACATTTAATTACTGATTCAATCCCCTTATTTATTATTTGTCTGTTCAGATTTTCAATTTTTTGTGCTTCAGTCTTGACAATTTGTGTGTGTCCAGGAATTTGCCCATATTTTACAGGTTGTTCAATTTGGGGGCATCTAATTGTGTCTAGTTGTCTATTATGATTGTTTGTATTTCTTGGATATGAGTTGTAATGTTTCCCTTTTATTTATAGTTTTATTTGAGTCTTTACTCTGTTAGTCTAGTTAAAGTCTTCTCAATTTTATTTGTCTCTGCAAAAATCAACTCAGCTTTCTCAGTCTTTACTATTGCTTTCTGGCCTCCATATTATTTATTTCTACTCTGATTTTTATTATGTCCTTCTATCTGCTACCTCTGAGTTTAGTTTGTTCTTCATTTTACTAGTTATAAATTGAGTTGTTTATTTGAGATACTTATTATGTTTTAATTGATATATAATAGTTGTGCATATTTATAGGGTACTTAGGGTACATGTGTTTTACTGATACATGCATACCATGTGTAATGGTCAAATTAGAATAATTGGAATACCCATCGCTTCAAGCATTTATCACTTCTTTGTGATGAAAATTTCAAATCTTTTAGTTATTTTGAAGTCTATAAATTCTTGTTAACAGTAATCATCCTACTGTCTTAAGGAATACTATGACTTCTTAGAATTTATTCCTTCTAAGTATATTTTTGTATTCATTACCAAAATAAGAATACCAAATCTCATCACTTTTTTAAACATAGTACTAGAAGTCTTAGCCAGGTTAATTGTGCAAGAGAAAGACATCCAAATTGAAAAGAAAGAAGTTAAATTGTCTTTGATACAGAAAACATGATCTTATAGATAGAAAACCTTAAACACTCCACCAAAATAATAATAATAATATTTATAAGGAAAGGAAACTGTTAGAACTAAGGAATGGG
Source organism: Cephalopachus bancanus (assembly GCA_027257055.1). NCBI lineage: Eukaryota > Metazoa > Chordata > Mammalia > Primates > Tarsiidae > Cephalopachus > Cephalopachus bancanus. Next base: position 12,761,463 of record JAPVLO010000046.1, on the reverse strand, counting down.
CTTGGCTTTGGGGCTCAGGCTATAATCCCAGCATTTTGGGAGGCCAAGGTGAGTGGTTTGCCTGAGCCTGCAGGTTCAAGACCAGCCCAGGCAAATTGTCTGTACAATAAATAAAAAATTAGCCAGGCCTGGTAGCATGCACCTGTAGTTCCGGCTACTTGGAAGGCTGAAGGTAAAAGATTGCTGGAGCCTAGCAGGGCAACACTGGGGTGGCCAGGAGCATGCCACTACACTCCAGCCTGGGCAATGGAATGAGACTCCAACTAAAAAAAAAAACCCAAAAACTAAGGAAGGGTTTGAGTAAAATCGCATAAAATAAAATGAATATACAAAAATCATCAGTGGTTCTTCACATTAACAACAAACTATCTGGCAAAAATCAAAATAGCAATGTCATTATAATAGCTACAAGAATAAATAAAAAATAGAAATAAATTTAGCCAAGAAAGTAAAAGAATTGTATACTAAATAGTAGTTTTATAGTTTCAGGTCTTACACTTAGTTTTTGATAATTTTGAGTTTTTTTGTACATGATGTAGAATAATGTTCAATATTCTTCTGCATTTTCCATCCAGCTTATTGCTTTCATCAATAAAACACTGATGGAAGAAATTAAAGAAGGCACAAATACATGGAAAAAAAATCTCCTGATTATGCAATTGAATAGTTAATCTTGTTAAAATGTCCATACCACCTAAGGCAATCTACAGGTATAATGCACTCCTATCAAAATGTTAACATCAGTTTTTACAGAAATAGAAAAAGGAATCCTACAATTCATATGGAGCCACACAAGACCCCAAATAACCAAAGCAACTGTCCGCAAAAATAATAAAGCCGGAGATATCAGAGACCCTGATTTCAAAATGCAGTACAAAGCTATAGCAATCAAAACAGCATTGTATTCTCATAAAAACAGAAACTTATACCAGTGGAACAGAATAGAGTGCAACAAGAAGTTACTTATTTACAACTGCTTTTTGACAAAGGTACCAAAAACACAAAATGGGCAAAGAACAATCTTTTCCACAAATAATGTTGGAAAGACTGGATAGCAAATGTATAATATTGAACTCTTATCTCACATCATATACAAAAATCACCTCAAGATGATTAAAACTTAAATGTAAGACCTGAAGCTGTCAAACTACTAGAAGAAAACATAGGGAGAAAGCTCCATGAGTTTGGTCTGGGCAATGATTGTTTTTGTGTGTATAATTTCCCAAAGCAGAAGCAACAAAAGCAAAAATTGGCACATGGAGTTGAATCATACTAACAAGCTTATGCACAGCAAAGGAAAAAACCAACACAGTGAAGTAACAACCTAAAGAACGAAAGAAAATAATAACTATACATCTGTTACAGCATTAATATCCAAAATTTATAAGGAATTCATACTAAATAGCAAGAATCAAAGAACTCAATTTTAAAAACAGGTAAATAACCTGAGTAAACATTTCTCAAAAGAAAACAAATACGTGGCCAACAGACATATACAAAAATGGTCCACATCACTAATTAGCAGGAAAGTGCAAATTAAAACCACAATGAGATATTGCCGCATACATTTTCTAATGGCTGTTATCAAAAGAATGAACAACTGTTATAGAGAATGTGGAGAAAAGGGAACCTTTGCACATTGTTGGTAGCGATGTAAATTAGTACAGCCGTTATGGTATATCTGAGATATCTGCTCTCCTGCATCATTGCAGCACTATTCATAATAGTCAAGATGCGGAATCAGCCTCCGGGCACAACAACAAATGTATGTATCATTTTTAACTATAGTTATCATGTCATATAGAAGATTTCTTGAACTTAATCCTTCTATGTAACTAAAATTTTGTATCCTTTAACCAATATTTCCACAATACCTGTTATCCACCCTGAGAAACCTGAGGGTACAGAGCACATGTACACACACACACACACACACACACACACACACACACACACGCACTTGTTTATGCACACACATGCATATGCATGCAATGGAATACTATTTAGCCTTAAAAAAGTGGACATTTTGTTATTTGTGATAATGTGGATGAAAATGGAAGGCATTATGCTAAGTGAAATAAACTAGGCACAAAAGACAAATTGCATATGATTTCACTTATATGTGGGACTTAAGAGATGAATTTATAGAAGTATAGAATAGAATGTTGGTTTCTCAGGGTGGATAACAGGTATTGTGGAAATGTTGGTTAAATGATACAAAAGTTCATTTGTACAGAAGGATTAAGTTCAAGATATCTACTGTACAACATGATGACTATAGTTAAAAATGATGAATTCTATTCTGGAAAATTGCTAAAAGTAGATTTTAAGTATTTTTGTTACAAAAAATGATAAGCATGTGAAGTAATGCATATGTTTATTAGCTCGACTTAGCCATTCTGTAATATTTCAAAACATCATATTGTACACAATAAACATATACAACTTTTATTTAATTTGTATAAGGAAAATTGTGAGAGGCCTTTCTATTCTAGAGACAAGGACTTACATTGGCTTAAAAGACTAATTTTGTCAAAGTGTCTTGAATCTATATCTATAGTATTCCTAAGTGTTGGAATCAATAATAACAGTTGTTTTTCTACTTTTTCTCCCACAAAATATTGTCTGTTCGAAGATTATTGTCATTGGTACATATAGATGACTTATTCATTTTAATTGCTGGAAGTTAGACATCTGAATGTATCATTCTATCTTATGTCATTATTGATGGAAAAATAAATTGACAATGCTGCTACAAATATCCGTATGAAAATATGATGGAAATCCACCAGGGAAATGGCTCACACCTGGATTATATACTGTCCTCCTGGGGTGATGTTTGGGAATATATATGTGCTGTTTGTTTATCACGATAACTGAGTAATGTTACTGAAAATTGACACTAGTGGGCCAGGGTTGCTTATCATCCTACAATAAATACCTGGAACAAGAAAGAATTAGCCATCCAAAATATAAAATCTTTCCCTGTACTTAAACAGTGCTCTAAGTAGTGTGCTTAGAAGTGAAACTGGTGGGTATAGTGGATTTAGTAGTTAGTTTCAAACTTCTTTTTGCTTGACCATCTTGCAGCACCTGGACAGTTAGATATTCCCTTTTATCTGTATTGCAGATGTGTTTTAGATTTCCCAGTCGGATGGTTACATGGAGATTTGGAAGGGAAAAATGAGGTAAAGTTTGTGTGTTCGGCTGGCAAGTAGGCACAAAAAACTTTTATTTATTTATTTATCTCCAACCTCAGACAATGTCCTGCTTTCCACTGACTCACCCAGAGGCAGGGTACATAGCACATTTTTATTTTTTATTTTTTACCTATGAATTAACAGATGTGTTGTAGCCCTGGAGTTGGCAATTGTGGTGATAGCTTCCTGCCCTTGGGATAACAGCTATCTAGTAGTATATTCTATTGATCACATCCGGATCACCCACTGCCCTCTTTGTGGTGGGAAGGGCAGCATTCCTTATGGGTGAGATAAGAGGCATTGCAGATAAGATGCATTATAAAGGCCTTGCATGGGCCTGTTCCTTTGCCCTTTCTAAAAATTTTGTATGCCCTTGCATTATTCTTTTACATTGTTTTCTGTTTCAGTTATCTAGACATGTTTGCATAATATTCAGCTAAATAATGGCTGAAGCACTAGGTTTTAGGAATTAGATATCTTTAGACTATGTCATGTTGGTTTTCTAAATGTATTAATTTATACTACAATGTACATGAGTTACTATTTCCTCATACTGTCACCAACATTTGGAATTGCAGAATTACTACTATTTCTTCTCCTCTTCCTCATTATAATAATTGTTGCAATCTGTACATCCAACAATAGTAAAATGGCAGTGTTGTGTCTATTTGAGAAACCTGATTATTAGTCACTGAGAATATTTTCATGTTATCATTCACTTTTCTTTCCTGATAAATTTTCTTGCCTGATCATCACCTTAATCTATAGTTCTCCTGATGTTTTTTATATTGATATGTACAAGATTTTAGTATCCTTGCCACTCTTGGCCATTGTCTGGAATCAGCCCAAGGGAGGAATGATCTCAAGATATCTCAGTGATGGATTTCAACATTCAGTAGTGGAGGCCTTTAGTCAATTATGCTCCCTGTAGTCCAAAGTCAGTGAGGCACATTCTTAAGACTGTCACATTTTCCCCTTGCACTATTCAGATATACTTCCTTACACAGGTGTGGAGAGCATCTCCTCCATGGTCTTCTGTGGCCTTATTTCCTGAGGAAAAACTCAGAAGAACAAAGTGAATCAGTTGAACTAGAGTCTCTGTTGCTGCTGACAGTCTTGGGTCATAACTGGCCTTCATTCTTCCCCTCTTCCACTATCTATTCTAAAATCCCCTCACCTTCAGCTATCACCTCAGCAGCTTCAGGTGGCTCACCTGGTGGTGCAATTCATACCTTTATCTCTTAAGGTTCTGAGGCTTTTATAGCAATTCTATTTCCATGTCGAGATTGCTGCACATATCCATACACAGTTCTCATGGAGCAAGGCTGTACCGGGAGGTGACCAAGTGCATCACCTGAGTTCCACAGGTACTTCTCTTTGCTCCCAACCTGTGTAAAAGGATCATTATCTCCTGCAGATTATGATCAATTACCCCTGTCATCTTTTCACTGTCTGCTATTCCCTGGGTGGAAGGAATTAAGAGTGCCCAAGTAGCATGTGTAATTCATAATCCAGTAGGAATTCTAGTTTTGTCCCCTGGCAAGAGGGTACTTGTCGTGGACCAGGACTTCTAACCCTACCAAGTCTAGAGTTATGGGAACAGGAATCACAAGGTCTTCCAGGGAATCATGAGTGATGGTAAGTGGAGCCACACATGCTTCTAGCCCTTGGTTTCTGAACACAGGTACTTTTCCTATTGGGCACAGGGCAACATATATTTTTGTTTTAATAAATGTACTGTGTTCTGAAGAATGACTCCTACTCAAGGGCAACTGCAGCACCTCCTTTACCTCCTTTGTTTCACATCAGTCCCTTGATCTGATGATTTGTGTATAGAATGTCATGCCTGTGCATCAAGCACTTCGTAAGCTTCCAGATAATGATGCTGGCTGTGTCCTTGTGAGCAGGAGAGGAAAACTCATACTCAGAATAAACATTTATGATCCCTGTGAGGATGAGTACCTGGTCCTTTCAGACTAGTAGAGACCCAATGTAATTAATTTGTCACCAAGCAGTCTTCTTGAGAGTTAGTGCCATAATGGGTGGTTATTGTTGGTCTCTGTTGCTGATAAAATAGAAATCAGAGGTATCAATAGATCTGCTTTGATAAGTGAGAGTTCATGTTATTGGACCCATTTACAGACTCTAATTCTGTCACCATGGCCACCTCATTCCTCATTCATGTGCCCCCCAGGCCCCTTGTACAGTGGCTGATGACAAAGACTGAGTCACATGGTCTACTTGGTTGTTTGGTGCCTTTCCTGCAGTTTATACTCTCCAAATGGGGTCAGTTTGTAGCAAAATCTCCCTTTTGACCTCACTACCCTATGACCGTACACACACTACTGTCTGGAAGATGTCATAAGACTTCTAGTTCTTTTGCTCCTAGGTCCTTGACATGAGACCTTGAACCATTTCCCCTTTCACAAAAATAGATTGCCAAGTTTACTGCTCACAGCTCAGCCCATTTGGAAAAGTATTACTCTTGACGGTTTTTAAGGGCCACTCCTAAATGGCTGTCACTGCCTATTTTTAGCTTGTACCCACCCATCTAACGGAACTATCCACAAACCAAGTCTATCTGCTTTGCTCTTCCTTCAGCTAGTTGCATAGAAACCCCCATAGGCAAGCAGAAGGAAAGGCACAGATGTAACTCTCACAAGTGACATGGGATCAAGTATATGCTCCTAGAAATGACTTTTGCCCTCTGGTCCTGCTCATTGAATCCAATTCATCTCTGGATTGCCATTTCCATTTACATCTGAGAGAATCCAACTGAGAATGGGTAATTTCAGTTATGACCACTTGTTAAATGAGACCCAGCAGCATGTTAAAATCTATTTATTTCGTAAAGAACTTATAATTATCTGTGCTGTATAGCACAGCCCAGAATCACAGGGTTGTGAATTTTGATTCTCCCACATGAGTTTTTACTGCATTCTTTTCCAGCGCTGACATTTCCAACATCGTAGGGTCAGAAGGATCATATGGTCCGAGAAACAGCAATGATGGCCCAGATTTGCTGCAATGTCCCTCCTTACTCCAGGAAATGTGATCATTTTCATGTTCTCTAGTCATGATGCTTAAGTGTGGACGTGTCACCTAGAGACCCAAAGGGGTGTGCCAGGCACTATGTTTCCCTCTTTGTGGTGGAAGATGCAATATGCAGCAATTTGTCTATTACTTTGAAATAAATATCATGGCAATCTCCTGTCCACTAAATCCCCCAAATTTTTACTCAAGGGTCAAGTCCCTGGATCTTTGTAGGGTTTGTTTTCCCTCTCTGACATGCATGTATTTCACAAAGGCCTAGAGGGTACTAGCTGTGTCTTATCTGGCCAACTTAGCATGATGTAATGGGACAGTGTGATATTCTTTGAGTTGTTAGGTGGTCCAGATCTCTCAGGATTATAGTATGACAAAAAGGCAAGATACTTAATTTAGTTCTAAGGTATAATTATACATAAATATTGTCCTGTCCCACATGAATGCAAATTATTTCTGATCCTCTAATGTGAATGGGGAAAGAAAAACCACATTTGCCAAGTCAGTGATTGTATACTATGTACCTGAGGTCTTATTAATCTGTTTCAGCAACGATACCACATCCAGCTCTTTAGCCCCAGATGTAACTGCTACTAATTAAACCTGTTGTAGAATAGTCATTCTCCATGATCCATCTAGTTTCTATAGGACCAGATTATTGAATTAAATGAAGATATAAGAGAAATCACCACCCGTGTATCTTTTAGGTCTTTAAAGGATGAAGTAATCTCTGCCATCTCCTCCGGAATATAGTTTTTATAGTAATTTTTTGATGCAAAATTCACAATACATAAATTGATCCTTTAAAATAAACAATTCAATGGCATTTAGCATATTCCCAATATTGTGCAACCAACATCTCTTTCTATTTCCAAAATATTTTTGTCACTCCAAAGTAAAATATATTATGTAGTTTCTCCCCATTTCTTCTTCTCTCCTAATCCCTGGTAAGCAACAATATGTTTTCTGTCTCTATGGATTTATCTACAAGGTGTATTTTATATAAATAGAATCATACAATATGTGACCTTGTGTGTTGGAGATTTATCCATGTTGCAGTATGTGTCAGTACTTCATTCCTTTATTATGGCTCAATAATATTCCATTATATGTGTATGACACAATTTTTTAATTCATGCATCTATTGATGGACATGTGGGCTGGTTCCACCTTTTTGCTATTACTATTGTGAATATTGATCCTGTGAATATATATATATGCACCTATTTTCAATTTTGGGGATGTATACCTAGGAATAGGTATTGCAAGGTTATTTGGTAATTCCATTTAAAACTTTTGAGGAACCACCAAACTCTTCTTCACAGCAGATGAACCATTTTGTATTCCTAGTGGCAATATATAATAGTTCCAAATCATCCATATCTTTGCCAATACTTATTTTTCACTTTTATTATAGCCATCCTAGTGTATGTGAAGTGGTACTTCATTGTGGTTTTCACCTGCATTTCTTTAATTACTGACAGTGTTAAGCATCTTTTTATTTATTTGTTAGACCTTTGACTACCTTCTTTGGTGAAATGTCAAAGAATGTACTCAAATATTTTCTCCCTTTCCATAAATGGTCTTTTTACTCTCTTGATGTTGTTTTGATGCACAGTGTTTTTAACTTTGACAAGATTCAGAATGTCTTATTTTTCTCTTTTTGTTCATGCTTTTGTGTTGTATCTATGAATTTATAACTTAATCCAAAGTCATAAAGATTCTTCATATTTCCTTCTAAAAATTTTATGGTTTTAGCTTTTATATGTTAGTTGCCGATTCATTTTAAGTTAATTTTTGAATATAATAGGGTAGAATATTCAGTTGTTCTAGCACCATTAGTTGAAGAAACTATTATATCCTAACAGAATTATCTTGACACCATAATATGGTTTCCTAGAATTGCCATAACAAAATACCATTAACTGGGTGTTTTGAAACAGCAGAAATTTATTGTCTCACAGTTCTGGAGGCTAAACATCTTAAATCACTACGTTGGCAGGGCCATGTTCCCTCTAAAATCTGTAGAGGAATCCTGCCTTGACTCTTCCTAGATTTTGGTGGTTTGCTGGCAATCATTGGGATTGATTCCTCAGCTGCAGCTGCGTAACTCCAATCTCTGCCTTCATCATTACATGTTCTCTCTGTGAGTCTATGTTTTCTTTCTTTCTTTTTTTGAGTTGGAGTCTCACTCTGTCGCCCAGGCTGGAGGGCAGTGGCACGCTTCCGGCCACTGCAGCCTCGACCTGCTGGGCTCCGGTGATTTTTCCGCCTCAGCCTTCCAAGTAGCTGGAACTACAGGCGTGCGCTACCACACCCGGCTAATTTTTGATTTATTGTGGAGATAAGGTCTCGCCAAGTTGCCTAGGTGGGTCTCGAACCCGCAGGCTCAGGTAATCCGCTCACCTCAGCCTCCCAAGGCGCGGGATTACAGGCTGAGTCACCGAGCCCGGCGAGTCTATGTTTTCACATGATTGTCTTATAAGAATATTTTAGATAACCCCCTCAGGTTCCCACCCACTTTATTGAGAGGAGAGCTTTACTCTCAATAAATCGTGCTTTCAAAAAAAAAAAGAAGAAGAATATAAATTATATTGGATGAGGGGTTTACCATAACCCTGTATGACCTCATCTTAACTAATTTTATCTGAAGTAATCCTACTTCAAACTAAAGTCATTTTCTTTTCTAGGGTTGGCAGGGGGGACACAATACAACTCATAACATATGGGTTTATTTCTGGACGTTTGTTTTTATGTCATTAGTTTATTTGTGTATTCTTATACCAGTAGCATGGTGTTTTCATTACTTTATTATGACTCCTCTATCTTTGTTCTTATTTTTAATATTGCTTTGGCTATTTTGGGCTCTCACAGTTATGTATGAATTTGATGTTTGATTTTTCTATTTCTGCAGAAAAGTACTGGAATTTTGATAGGAATTTAATTGAATCAGTAGGTCACTTTTGGTAATGTCACGTAAAAAACAATAAGACTTCCAATCTATGAAAATTATGTCTTCACATTCATTTAGATATTTTAAAATTTCTTTCAGCAATGTTTTATAGTTTTCATTGTATAAGTCTTTCACCTCCTGCCTTTGATTTACTCCTGGCCGTTTTATTGTTTTGGATACTATAGTAATGATATTACTTTTCTAATTTTTTTCCAGATTGTTTATTACTGTTGCAAAGAAGCACTACTTATTTTTTAAAATGTTGATCTTATATCATACAACTTTGCTGCGTTTATTGATTATAGTTCTTTGGGATATTTTTCTATATGGGATAATGTCATCTGTGACTAGAAATAATCTTTACTTTTTCCTCCCCAATTTAGTTGTATTTTATCTCTTTTTTTGCCTCATTTTTTTAACTATAACTTTCAGTTACAATGTCACATATCAGTGGTCAAAGTACACATTCTTTCCTTGTTCTTGATCTTAGAATGAAAGATTTCAGTCTTTCACTCACTGTGTATGTATACTCATTAATTGTGAGTGTATTTTTTTTGTTATACTGTCTTGTGTAGATAAGAGCTTTTTCATAGGTTTTTGTTTGGTCTTCACTTTTATAACAGTTATTATGCCACAGAGCAATGACCCAATGTGTAAATCACTCTCACCACTATGTATATCAATCCCAATTAAGTCTGAGAAAATGACTTTCAAGTGGGCATAGACAAGTTGGCCCACTGTGAGACATAATTTAGTCAGGACCCCAATTGTTATTTGGTCCCTGAACTCTCCTACTTTAATAGAAGAGCAATAATGACACTGTGGATCTCCAAGTACTAGGAATGCAGGATTATTTATATTCACAGAACCCTCATTTAAATTTGTATTACAAAAAAACAAATACTTTTTTGGCATATGTATCTCCCATACAATCTTTAGGACCTACGGTCTGAGAATTAAGTTCACAAACTCATCCTAGGAAAATTGTTACATACCTCATTGCTGAGTATCACTATGGTCACCTTCCAAGTACTCACATTGGGAAGCTATGCCCCAACACCGGCAACTGGTCCACCAGTCAAGGCAATTTTGGAATTCCCTTTCTGAGTGGCCATCAGAACTGTTGTTGTATTATACTTGATGTTCTGAATGTCATTAAAATGTCTTTCTTTCAATATTTCCTTTATCTTAATGTCAAGAAAAAAGTCATTGGGGACCAGATAAGGTGAGTAGGAAGAGTGTTTCAGTACAGTTATTTGTGTACTGTCTAAGCACTCCCTCACAGACAGTGCTGTGTGAGCTGGTGCACTGTCATGATGCAAGAGTTCCTTCAGGACCACTTTTGCACACATCTTTCTCATGCCCAGATTTTCAGTTAAGAGTTTCCTAGCTGTTTCTCTATTGATTTTATTTGGTCTCCTATGCTTCTTACAGTCAGCTGATAATTTTTGACATCAATTGGACAATTTTTTCCAATAATTTTGTCAGTTCTGCTCTTTACTAGTCATCTTGACCTCTCTCCCCTCAGAAAAAACTATTAATCCATTTGTATACTACTGGTTTCTTCATAGCATTATGTCCATAAACTTGGACTAACATATCCTTCATTTCACTTTCACTCTTGCTAAGTTGGACAAGAAATTCAATGTTTGTTCATTGCTCTAATTCAAGGTCCAGTATTCTTGCAACAGCACACAAAAAAACATGCAACAACAATAATGAACACCACCAAGAGAGACCCAGACACACATTGACACAATAACAGCTGATATACCAAGGCTGTGAAACCTTACCAAGTTGTTTGTACAGTGCTGCCAACATAATTGCATGGTGGCAAATTTCATAAACTTAATTGTTAGACCTCATATTTATACTAAATAAATGCTGTGTGGTTGATCTGAAATTCAAATCTAACTAAGTAGTCTATAAATTCTAATTATGTCTGGGAGAATTATTACAGCATTTATTGTCATGGAGTGGTATAGTTATTCATCCTAGAGATGGGGCTACCCTTTCAGTCAATGGGTCCCAGATCTGAAAATTAGTGGAATGAACATTTTCAGTCACTTATCTATTCTTCTTGCTTTAATTTTTTAAATTAATATGTTAAGTAGCATCCTTGTTGACTGTCCATCAATTTTGTCCTTAGGGACATCATGTTCTAGAAACCATATTTCCAACATCCTGTAGAAAAGTCCCCATAGATATTCCTGTGATCTTTCCAGTTGTTATGAGAATTGCAGCCTCCTGGATTTTGGTGTTTAAGGCTCACCATCTATTACTTCAGAATTTCATAATTGTCATAGATGTTAATGAACCCAGCTCTGTGATTATTCTTTTTACCATCATCCTGAGGCCTGCAGAGAGCCACATCTTAACTTGTTAGTGATCTGGATGTATCACTGTGGCCGTGGTGAATGGTGTGTCCTCTATCCCTCTTGGAACACAATTTTCTGTTGGGTATTTTTCCCTTACATAGTATGTCTATTTCAGCATTGGCACTTCCTTGGCCTTTTTATTCCTTTCTCTAATATTGTGAATATCTTCTAGGGCAACTTATGCCTTTCTACTTCCTGGGTTATCTCTATATGCTTATTGTCCAATTTCCATTATAGATAGAAATCTCCCTGGGAAAAACTAGATTTTGTATGTGTTAACTTCAGCACTCAGAATAGTGACTGTCACATGACAGGCCTTTCTCTATATTTTTCCAGACTTAGTTAAACTTACTCAAAAACTATGCTTAGTTCTGCCATGATATAATATAGACTGACTCAAGATCATTACTACATCTGAGTGTCTTTTAAATTACCTTATTGCCGGGCTCGGTGGCTCAGCCTGTAATCCCGCGCCTTGGGAGGCTGAGGTGAGTGGATTGCCTGAGCCCGCGGGTTCGAGACCCGCCTGGGCAGCGAGACCTCATCTCTACAATAAAATAAAAAAAAAATCAGCCGGGCGTGGTAGCGCGTGCCTGTAATTCCGGCTACTCGGAAGGCTGAGGCAGAAGGATCGCCGGAGTCCAGCAGGTCGAGGCTGCGGTGGCCGGGAGCGGCCACTGCACTCCAGTCTGGGCGACTGAGTGAGACTCCAACTCAAAAAAAAAAATAAAAAAATAAAAAAATGAATCACCTTATTTATCTTTTATTAAAAGTGATATGAGTCTGACCCATGCAGATAAATTTTGAACTATAAAAGTTTTTCAAAAAAGTTAATTGAAATGACCATGGTATCTAAATTATTCGAATTTTAAAATATCAGGGTACCTCACATCTTTAAAATTAAAAATTAAAAAAAGAGGAAAAAAATATCTAAGGTCTCATTTTCCACCTTCTACTAATGCAGGCATCTTTTTGGTGCCATTGCTCACAGATGACCATTCCACTTGCATGCCCCGGTTACAAAAACAGCACTTCAAAAGCATCATCTTTCACATTGTGTGGTTAGAGGACATTAACTGTTACAAAGCTTGTCTTTACAGTGAGACTAACTTATTGCAATTTTACCACATTCAACCTAGTTTTATTCTACAAAGTTATATAGCATGAGAATATTATTTTTTCTTTATGGTAGCTCCTCAGATGTGGAAAAACTTTCACAATGGCTTTCCTATGTATCTAAGCTAAGTAGTTACTCTACCAATAGTTCTTCCTCATTTATAATTGGAATTTTAGATATGTCACCATCTAAATTACCTTACTCTTACAAAACTTCAGCTTGTCAACATTCTTAAAATACAGGAATACAATAGACAAAGTAAATGCTCAGCTAATGGCTAAAAAAAAATTGTACATCTTGACTTTATTAACAAATCCCTAGCTGCTAATTTCTTTATTAACAAGGCTTTCTTAAATCAGGTCCCCTCAATGAGCTGTCACTTATTTCTGCAGAACTGACAGTAGCAACTGCTGCCGACCTCCAAGTTTCTGCATGTGAGTTAAGGTGATACTTTCACTTCTGAAGTGTATTAGTCGGGTTTCCAAGTCCATACAGGAAGGCATACAATTATTTAGGAGGAAACTGCATTACTTTGACATGCTTGCATAAATCATATTATATCTTGTCCTGAAATGGTCACTGTTTTTTGTTTGCTTCTAATTTGTTTCTTTAATATTGGCTTATCCCCATACTGTATCTAACCAAGTGAATGCACTGTCACTATTAATGTCCTCATATTTTCTACCATTCAGACTTTCTTAGTAGTTCCTAGGATATGTGTGTGTGTGTGTGTGTGTTGTGTGTGTGTGTGTGTGTGTGTGAGAAAGAGAGAGAGAGAGAGAGAATGAATGAAGGAGAAAGTACTAATGTAGACTGAAGAAAATTTCTTTTTCTTTTTTTGATAATCAATACTTTTTATTATGATGTTGTGGGGTACAGTTAAGGGTTAGGTATACAAATACGTTTCATTCAGGTACCCTATTGATAAGAGGTGCTTCCCCATCCCCAGACAGATATTTGCTGCCGTTAATCTCATCTCCCTACCTCCCCATAGTTTCCCACTATTGTCAATCATTTTCTTATAGTATTATTACATAGGATGTTCAAGGTCCATTATATGAGTGAGAACATGTGATAATCGGATCTTTGTTTTTGTGAGAGGTCACTCAGTATTATAGACTCTAGTTCCATCCAGGTTGCTGTGAAATTCATGATTTTGTTCTTTTTTATGGCTGCGTAGTATTCCATCATGTATATGTACCACATTTTTTTAATCCAGTCCTCTTTTGATGGGCAGCATGGTTGTTTCCAGGTTCTTGCTATTGTGAACAACGCTGCGATAAACATACGTGTGCAGGTATCTTTTTTATAGAGTGATTTGAGTTCTTCAGGATATATTCCCAGTAGGGGGATTGCAGGGTCATATGGGAAGTTGGTATTTAGAGCTTTTAGGAATCGCCACGCTGCTTTCCACAGAGGTTGCACTAGTTTACACTCCCACCTTGTAATTACAAGCAACTCTAAAATGAAACTACATGAAGTTTCTCCCAAAAACGCATTAAAAGTTTACTTGTTTCTTGTTAATTCAATTTCTTTTCTTTAAAAAAGTGATTTTTTATGCTTATTTTGAATGAGACTTGAGCCTTAAGAGTTGTGATGTCTGTCCAAGACATAACTAATAGTTTTGGAAGAATATGGACTCACACATAGTAAAGCAAAAGTTAGTAGTCAGTAAAATAAGATAATAAGTAGCTTTGGGGGATTAATTTCCCAGGAAATCCCAGAGTCAGTAATAATTGTTTCTGGTTATCCTTATCTACAGAAGACTTGCTCCAAACTTTTGTGAAAATATTCAGAGTGAAATCAGTATTTAAGTAATATATGTCATCATCAGTATAAAATAATAAAAAATCGAGAGAAAGCTTAAGACAGTGTCGAGCTTATTTTCTCTACGGATGTGATGAGAAGCAGAGGGAGTCCTTCCTGTGTGATATATCAAGGTGATAATGTGCCCCATTAGGACAATTTGTTTTATATTTCTTAAAATAGATATGACTAAGGAAATGAAAAATGGAGGTCAGGAAAAAATTCATGAAGTCCTTCACCTTATATTCATAAATCAATGACTTGGTCCCAGAGAATTGGCTAAAAATATATTTCTTTTTCAGATGAAGGAGATTCAGTTGTGAAAAGAAGAATGTGTTGACTGAAATTACTGAGAACATCATCTCTGTCATTAACCTTATACTACAGCATTATACAAAACACATGGGAAGTGATTTTCTTTCTCTTTCACTAGTACTTTTCCAGTAACACAATTCTCTCTCTCTCTGTCTCTCTCTTTCTCTCTCTCTCTCTCTCTCGTTACACACACACACACACACACACACACACACACACACACAGAGAAAGAGAGAGAGAGAGAGAGAGAGAGAGAGAGAGAGATGCACACATACACATTTTGATTTTTTAGTTGAAAGCATGTAAGTTTATAGTTGGAAAAATAATTGTGCTCAGTTAAATGTTTGGCTCCTGGGAGAGGGGATAGATAGAGGTAAAATAATTTAAATGAAAATGTACCAAGTATTTTCATTAGGGAAGAATTAGAAAAAATATCCAGATGAGATTATGCTGAGATAATACTAAAAACTTAAAAATGTGCTTTGGATATTTTTATTCTAAGAAGTAAGTACCAGTATCAACTTCCAAAATTTATCGGTATATAAAATGACAATCTTTGGTTGAGAATATAATCTTTGAAATTCAGTGGGAAATAAATGATTTTTTAAAAAAATAATTTCTTTTATAATATAACTGTAACCTTTTAAACTTATAATCAGGTACAACCTAAACTATAATGAAGGCACTTAACATGTCAGGAAACAAAGAGAAAGAGTTCAAATGGCAAGGCTGCAGCATTGAGAATTTCTAGTAAGATATGCACTCTTGCTTCTATTTTTTTATTGCATTCCATAAGAGTCACAGAGAAAAATTCTTTAAAGAAATACATTCTAGCCGGGCTGGGTGGCTCAGCCTGTAATCCCGCACCTTTGGGAGGCTGAGGTGGGTGGATTGCCTGAGCCCGCGGGTTCGAGACCCGCCTGGGCAGCGAGACCTCATCTCTACAATAAATCAAAAAATCAGCCGGGCGTGGTAGCGCATGCCTGTAATTCCGGCTACTTGGAAGGCTGAGGCGGAAGGATCGTGGTAGCCCAGCAGGTCGAGGCTGCGGTGGCCGGGAGCAGCCACTGCACTCCAGTCTGGGCGACAGAGTGAGACTCCAACTCAAAAAAAAAAAAAAAAAAAGAAATACATTCTGCAGCTTATCACTCATGTTGGAGAAAACTCGTTTAATGCTTTTGTTGGCCATGATACTGAAAGGAAGTCTTGATTGAAGCAAGCACAGTCATATATTGAAGTATACAAATAGATACGTTTGTTCGGCTTATTCTCCAGCCTTGCTGCAGGAATGCAAATGAGATTTTCCATGCCCAGTTTCAAGCTGTCAAGTGACAAAAGGGGAGGGGGCAGAAAAAAAAATCAATTCAGTTAACCTAGCACAGAAGTCTACAGATTAATTATGTTAAAACAACAACAACAACAACAACAACAACAACAACAACAACGAAACTGTGTTTTTGTATTGGCAACTTGAAAGATTGATGCCTGCAATATTCCTTAATATTATGTAAACAAATGGAGCTTAATCAACTACAGAAACATCAGTTACTATACCTTTAAAAGGTGTCGAGTGAAGTTTTTGCTTTCTTCTCAAATAAATTAAGTGGGTACTAAAAACAGGAGCCCTTTTGCAGTTGCAGGCAGGATTTATATATTGCTTGCAAAATAGTGACAGACAGGCATTGTGACATCAAATACCGAGTAGGCATCAGTATTCCTATTCTTTGTATTGTGACTCCAGAATTCTAGGAAGGCAAGGATAATTAAGTAGGCAGGTTGTACCCTCATTCAGTGCCTTTATTTTGCAGCAGAGCCATTGACCTCTCAGCCTTCAGGGTATGTGGGATGCATTCTTTATTGTTTTTGGTTCACTTGGGTAGATTAATCCCAGTTTAGTAGCCAATTTTTATACAATCATTAATTCAGTAAATGGAAAACATTCATATACGTTATTTGGGTTCTTGACTTACCCTGACTTAAATGTTAAAAAGTTGACTGACTTAAAAAGTTACCCTGACTTAAATGTTAAAAAGTTGTTTGCTTATTAGCCACCGGACATTGATTGAAGATCAAGGAAGTTCAGCTCTGTGCACTAGAATTTAAAAGAAAGATATATTTGAGTTGTGAACAGGTCACTGGAAGAGACCTAACTAGTGAAACATTAGAGAAGGGCAGCCAAGCTACAGGTAAAGCAGCAAAGAATGTCCTATAGAAGTAGTGGAATCCTAGAAATAAACGATGCCCTTGATTTTACCTACAGTATGCAAATATTCAACCCTTTAAAAAAAGTATTTTAAAAAATATATGTACTTGATTCCGAACAGAAGGAAGATCCAGTGAAAAGCAAAAGTGATTTGGTATGGTTCAGAATGACAGATGTTCACCAACTGGCAGCAAGAAGTTAAAATGAATGAAAGGAGATGTGAATAGAAGAGGATGGCTTAATTTGCTTGACATGAAATGAAAGGAAGATAACTTTTGTTTCTGTAATTTTAGCTGAAATCAGTAATATTCATAGGAAGGTTCAGGTTTTGTGGAGAAGCACTAAAGAGAAAATACATTTCTGAGATTATGTTTGTTTTTGTGAAATTAGAAAGTAGCATGTGGCAATGCAGTGGAAGTATAGGATACTTTGAGGACATATTCTTGCTTTTAGCTGAAAGTTAAATAGATATGGTTATGTTATCTTCAGCTAAAAATAGCAAAGAGCAGACTATTAATTACAATTCTTGTGTTGTTCAATAATTTAAGGTTATCAATTTATTTGTTTTAAAAATGCATGTTAACTTTAATTGAGGCTATTACTGACAGGAATAAGCAAAGTTAGATATTTTGTTGAACAGACTCATAATTATTTAGTGTTTCCATGTTGTGTAATCTCAGGTTTCACTTTGTTAGTAAATCTACTTCATAACTATGCGGTCTACATAATTTTAATGAAAATGTTTGAACATGTTTGTCCTTATTCATTTACTCTATCTTGGTTTGGTTAATTGCCACTTTGCATTTGCTCAGTAAGTTTCTTAATAAAGATTATTATTATTATTATTATTTGAGTTGGAGTCTCACTCTGTTGCCCAGGTTAGAGTGGAGTGGCATGCTCATGGCCACCCCCGCGTCGACCTGCTGGGCTCCAGCGATTCTTCTGCCTTAGGCTTCCAAGTAGCCGGAACTACAGGCGTGCGCTACCATGCCGGGCTAATTTTTTATTTTTATTGTAGAGACGAGGTCTTGCCAAGTTGCCTGGGCTGGTCTCGAACCCATGGGCTTAGGCAATCCTTTTGCCTTGGCCTCCCAAGTGCTGGGATTATAGGCTGAGCCGCCAAGCTCAGCAATACAGATTACTTTTACTGTTTTTTTTAAATCAGACCTATCTTCTTTCCCCTACTGTATTTAGTAATGTGTGTGTAGAAAATGAATAAGCATATCATAAACAAAATTCACCACAAAGTATGTGCTTATTAAATTACATTGATAAATATACTAACTCAACAAGATACAGATGGGAGGCTGAGGTGAGTGGATTGCCTGAGCTCGCGGGTTCGAGACCCACTTGGGCAACTTGGCGAGACCTCATCCCTACAATAAATCAAAACTTAGCCGGGCGTGGTAGTGCACGCCTGTAGTTCCAGCTACTAGGAAAGCTGAGGCGGAAGGATCGCCGGAGCCCATTAGGTCGAGGCTGCGGTGACCGGGAGCAGCCACTGCCCTCCAGTCTGGGCGACCGAGTGAGACTCCAACTCACAAAAAAAAAAAAAAAAAAAGATTCTTTATAGATTCATATTTATATTATATATATACATACACACACTTACATACATATATACATTAAGATGTGAAGAGCTACTTTTCCTAAGAAATGAAATTTTCCTTCACAACGTAAGTCAAGATGTAGTGCTCTGTTAAGTAAAAGCACTAAATTATTCTCATCTTATGTACTGCCATCTGGAATACTTGTACTTTTTTTGTGAATCACAGAAAAAGCAATTCAAAACCAGACATTAAATCCACCCATAAGTAATTATCAACATATTAAGTAGCTTCTAAAGACAGGTTTGAACACGTACACTCCAACAGGATGTTCTTAGGTTGATAACCATAAGATTCTTTCATTGAGAAAAATATTTTATAATATTATTGTATAATACTTTGGCAAACTGTTTCTATGTACATTTGCTTGAATAGTCTTATAATATGCCATATTGCAAAAGTAATTCTGTTATGTGATTCGTAACCATCTTCTTTTCTCTGATATCTTTCCATGTTTTATTAATGGGGAAGAAATCCTTATAATGAGGAAAGTGTCTGAATCGAATCTTGAAAACATCCAGACTGTTTTGCCTTACAGATTTCAGGATTCTAAGGATTTGAAGGGATGGTAGGTGAAGCTAATCTGCTTTATTTGTGGACCAGGGCTCATGTTGAGGGGGCCACATGGATGTTGTTCCATTCGCTTTGTTAAAAAAAAAAAAAGAGAGATAATTAGGTAATATAAAAACTGGTTCTGTATTTTTACAATTCTAATCTTGAAAAAATATGACTTTATATTTAAACAATGAGGATGCCCCCCCCAACATCTGCTCTACTACTCTAGAGGGCTTTGTAATTCTGTTTTCCACATGGCAGCCATTTGTAATTCTGGTCACTCGCTTACAAATAACTTATCCTCTTTAACATGTGGTTCTCAGAATGAAACACAATACTCCAAATACGACCAGACCAAGTAAGAGTACGGGGGGGGGTGGTGATCACTTTCTATATTCCTATTGTAAATACTATAATACATTCACAGACTGCATTAATTTTGTCTAAAACTTGACTTATTAGGATCAAGTTGATCTTAAGATTAAGACACACTTGACTGTGACTTACTAAAGTTATGTGCAGTTATTAAATCTTTTTTGTCCCCTCAAATATTTATACCTAAACATAGACATTTTATCTATCTCTGTTATATTCCATTCTATCTGCTGTTTCTGACTTTAACTATTAGTCTTCCTTTAACAACTACTTAATATTTCTGGTTTATAAATAAAAACACTTTTACTGGAGAAAAATTCTTTTAAAAACTAGGATAAAACATAAAGAAAATACCTAAGCTGTCATCATGGCAATTATGACTTTAACAGTTTTATAAGCTTCTTTTTCACTTACAAATACTTTATGGAAATGTTATTGCATTACTTAGTATTCTTTTGTGATCTGATTTTCACAAAATTAAATTATTAAATTAATAATTTAATAATTAATAATATAAATTATTAAATTAAAAAAATTAAATTTCGCAAAATTAAATCATTAAATAATACATTTACATTATAATTAATTAAGTAGTATATGGTTATTAAGGTTGGTTTCATACAATTTCTTTCTATTGCAAGCAATACAATATAAACATCCTTATAAATGAAGTTTGCCTGCATTTCTCAATAACTCTAGGACAAATGGTTAGACATAAGACATAAAATTCCTGGGTCAAAATTTGGGTATATTTGAAAGAAATCTTGATGAATATTGCCAAACTAAAATTTATGTCAAGGTGATTTCTTATATTATCCATAAGTGTCTCTCTCTCTCTTCCTCTTTCTCTGTGCACTCACAACACACACACACACACACACACACACACACACACACACACACACACATATCTTGAGTGGGTAGGAAGAGGGAGATAAACTTAGTGAGTTATACTCTGTTTTAATCATGACCTATCTTACATCTATAGAGTTGAAAGTGGTATGCAAGGGCAAGTGATACATAGCAGCATTCGACTAGACCAGAAATTAACACCTTTGGTGTATGGGATATAAAGTTTCTATGATAGACCTGACCTGTAGCTTATGTTCACTGTTTCTTTCACAAACTTTTAACAATAGAGCAAAAACAAAAACAAACCTAAAATGTTCGTAGAATTTACCATTGCATGAAATTCGTCCAGAGGTAACAATAAAACTGCAATCTTTAATAGAGTACGACCAAAATCATTGCTGTTATTTTCTGAGAAGACAAACAATCCATTGAGGTTTTCTTTATGATTACAAAGGTTTATTTAATGAGTTCTATAACTATGACTATTCTGGACTACACACAGTGCTAAACACTGTAGTATATTTAGACAAATAAAATAATGTCCGGCATAGCATGGTGGCTCATGCCCCAAATCCCAGAGACTTGGGCTAGGTGAGAGGATCACTTGAGTTTGGGAGTTTGATGTTACTTTGTGCTATAATTGTACATTGCCACTGTAGATATTGATTCAAAATATAATAATAATAATAAATAAAAAGACCTCCTTACCAAAAAAATAAGTAGTAATCACAGTACTATAAATATTACATAAAATGTGTTTATCAGGTTGCATCATGCAGAAAGCCCAGCTATATACTGAAGAATCAAAGGGCTGACATAATTCACATTTATGGCAGTGGCAACCAAAGTTGTTTCTCAGCTGCAGGGCTGTTTGCTGATTGAAAAGTTTGCCTCACTCTGCACCTGTGGGATGTTAAGAAAGAAAAGAACAGCTGGATAACTATTGGTGTAGGTGGGAGAGAAAGGTGATCATGGTGAGCAAAAGTTAAAACAGACCTTTCTCAGCACTTCTGGGAAGCATCAACAAGCAGGTCCTAACCAGGATCATCATAATAGATGAGGTGCCCAAGCACCAAATCCTACCGAGACTCAGTAATTGAGAACCAATGAAATAAATAGAAGTACGTGAAGGAAATGAGGATGAAGCAGTCAAGAGGTAGAGGGAAGTCAAAATATGTGATGCCACAGAACTCAACAAAAGAGCACTTTTAAAATATGAGTAATGAAAAACACCAAATATCAAGTGAGATATTGATTTAAAAAGAAGAGATACCGACAAGGATCTTGAAACCAGTGTAGCAAAAGCAAGCTGTCAGGTGAACTGAGTAGGCAAAACCAGATTGTTTGGAACATGTGTAGATACAATTATTCCAAGATCATTTTGTAGAATTTTATTTAGAATAAGAAAGATTTGATGATGTTTAAATGAGTATGTGATTCAATCAATATGTGACGGCAAATAATTTCTTTATCTATGGGTCACAAATTTCAATCTTATATCTTCTAGCTTTCCCATTTTCAAGCAGAACAGGACTTTGGGAATTTCTCAGTCTGGGAAATTTCTAAGACAGATCTCAGTATCTTCATCTGTAAATGTGTGTCAATATACTCTTAAGCAATGTTAGCTAATTGTTTTTCTTTGGAGACATTGCAAAAAGGGTGGGGAAAAAATCAATATAGCAAGGTCCCTTGGGAAGTAGAAGGCTAAAACTCGGGTGAATAAAGTAATTGTTCAAAAGAAGGAGCACTCTCTTACATTGTGGTGAGTACAAAAAACAAATTAGATACATTTACCTTTATGGGTTTGGCATTGACAAATTTCATATTTTAATAACACTGTTGCCTTGAAAATAAGAAATAGCATGATAAGTTTCAAATAGGTTACAGAGTTAATGAGTAGAAGATTTAAGGAAAATGGCCAAGATTTAATTTAGTCAGTGTACTGACTGTGAGAGAAAGTATACTGAAGAAACAGGATTATCCGACAGTCCTGAGTGTCTATCTGATGCTAAAGAAAATAAATTTGATGTAACAATACTTTGTGAGGCTCTTTTTTTTTCTACTTTAAACAATGTACCTAGTTTGGTACTTTGATTATGGAAGGCTGACAATGGGCTTGATCTAGAATTAATATTCTGCAAGATGGATTCAAGAGAATGGTAATAGACCAAGTAGAAAGAAACATATTAGCAAATGGCCAGCTTGAAATCTATTCAAAATTGACAAGGATGCGGGTGCAAGTAAAATATGATATAGATAAATAAAGAAAAAGGATAAAGACAGAAATATGGAGATCTTCATCAGAAAGCAAAAGCAGTTTGAAATGAAACTAACAGAAGAGCTGAAATCTGTGGTAAAAGATTGGGGTGGTTGTCTGTTATAAGTGGAGCTCATACAGGTTATAAGAACCAGGGAAGCCGGGCTTGGTGGCTCAGCCTGTAATCCTGCGCCTTTGGGAGGCTGAGGTGAGTGGATTGCCTGAGCCCGCCGGTTCGAGACCCGCCTGGGCAGCAAGACCTCATCTCTACAATAAAAAAAAAAAAAAAAATCGGCTGGGTGTGGTAGCGCATGCCTGTAATTCCAGCTACTTGGAAGGCTGAGGTGGAAGGATTGCCGGAGCCCAGTAGGTCGAGGCTGCGGTGACCGGGAGGGCCACTGCACTCCAGTCTGGGCAACAGAGTGAGACTCCAACTCAAAAAAAAAAAAAAAAAGAACCAGGGATATACAAGTGTGGATGGATATATCAGAAAGTTAGAGTCAACAGTAAGGTAACCTATTTTATGTGTGCTATTCTTACATAACCATTAATAGCTCCCCTTGCATCTTTTCTTAATCAAACATTTTATAAATTGCTCATCTGTAATTCAATAACTAATATATGTGCATTAAACCTATAAATTGTACACAATCAATATTGCATTAGTAATTTATAAGCATGTGGAATAGATTCCATTTGCGCACAGTTTGGAATGTTCAACAGCAAAATCACTGCATACATATAGCCTGGATGTACATTGTTTATAATCTCATTTATGCTACCAATTCTCCACAGGATAAATTCTACTTATTTCTAGTTGAAGTATTATACACTTCAAATTAATAAAACTTTACCGTAGTTGAGGGCCACTCTTTGGTTAAAGTATTGATCCCTTCAGCCATTTGTCTCCTGCATACTTATGTATGTAAAAGTCAGGCATGTGTGTGTGATTTTCATTTTTGAAGTTTATAATAGCAATGTATTTGTTAGTAAATGGTGCAAAAATTTTGTGGAAAAATTATCCTTCAGTTATATTATAAACTTATAACTCAGTTGATTTTATTTTCAGAACCTGAATATGTACAATGGTCATACATGGGGAACAAACACTGGGAACCCTAAATCACAGAGGTTATTTACACTATTTTGCTGAAGATTCTATTTAAATATGTCAAAATATTGATCTACAGAGTTTGAGAGATATTTTAGAATCCTGTGTTCTGACTTTGTCACTCTTTAAAAAAAAACGGATGCATAATTTCTAAATAACTTAGAAGCTATGACCTTTCTGGCTAGTTTTAAAATGAACAGATCTTCTGTTTATCAAATTTCAAAATCAATTTTTCTGAATTAATTGGTTTCTAAATTTGCTTTAAGCAAAGTTCAAAGAAACCTAGGCAACTACTAAAAGTTATGGAATTCAGTCCCCAAAATTTCAAATACCTTATTATTGCTTTTCAATTTAAAGGAAGCAATAGATTCCACTAACTCCTGAAATCAGGCGTGAAAAAAGGTCAGGTATGCCAGGTTGGGCCCTCAAGACAATTTCATATTCTCTTAGGGAGTCTTACAAATTTTTGCCTTATGGGTAAGTGATGGCTATTCTCAAATAAATCTCTATTAACAGCATCATTACCACCTATCTCTTTATATATACCAAAGTGACTGAAACAATAAGTACATTTTTACTTACATAGTACCAAATATAACTATTAACTTATTTTTTATCTAGAAAGTAATTTAAGAGCCTCTGAAAGAGCAGAGAAACTAAAGATCAGAATATTTAAGAGTAACTAAAATTTAAATATTTCACAGACACGTTTTCTTCTTACATAAAAAGCATTAAATAAGTTATATTTAAATGTACCCCCATATATATTTTAAAAATCAAATACTTCTTATTTAAGAGGTGATTTAAAAAATAAGGGTTTAGAGATAAAGGATGAGCTATCCAATTTCAGTTATATTAAACCCAAGTGTAAAAAAATATAAACAGAAGTTTAATTTTGCTAAAATAAGTTAAATATTATTATTTTCCCCTTTCAAATTACATGAAAGAGAATAAATACACATGGGCTGAGATATTTTCTTGCTTTGAAATGCATAAGAAATTATATTTCATACGTGTCTAAATCTTCAGGGTAATATAGTTACCCTACTTTTATGGACAGTTCAACTAGGGAATGTAAGTTACTATAATCATTTGAATTGGTTTTCTTTATACTGAGTCTTGTTGCTCTTTTTAAAAATGTTTTATGCACATGTAAAACATCTTAGTAGATGCCTGTATTGTTACGGATAATGCAATCATTTTTAGGTTGACCTTAAGAAAGCACACAGAATTCAGTGGCATTACTAGCAAAACTAGGTTCCCCACTTTCTTCTTCTTTTTCATTTGTCTTCTTTGCACTCAAAGTCTTTGACATTTTCTTGGCTGTTTCAAATGATGCTATTAGAAATTGATGGCTGACATAGTGCTCATTCTCTTGAGATTGGAAAGCTGATGTGATTTTTCTCATTATTTTTCTTCACTCATGATTTTCTAGAATAATTTACTGTGGGTTTTTTATTTGTTTGTTTTATAGTCAGGAACATCACGGCCCTCTTATACTTATCTTGAACTTATTTGTCCTTTATCTTTCCTTTCGTCTTTGGGAAGCCAGTTCTCACAAAGAGCTCCACACCTGTTGCAATGGTCTAGAAGAGGGATGATCCCCTTCACTTCATGAAGTATTTTCCCAATAATCAGTTAAGAAATTTTTCAAGTATATCTGTACTATTCTCCCCTGCCTAATATTTAGTAACCTGATGCATCTCATATTCATCTGAGAGCTCTTGTCCTTCTTCACTAAGGCTATACAATCTGAGAGACTCAAATTCAAAATTCTACAATGAATTGATCTGAAACTGAATCTGGCTCCAACCAATCACTTGAATGTTCACTTACACCAGCACTAAGATCTGAACTTGAAGAGTCCCTGTCAATTCACTGCTAACTGCTTCTTTTACAACACATTTCCCTTATGGGTTGAGTAAATCTGAAATGCTCCAAATCCCCAATTTTTTATGTGCCAATTGGCACTCAAATAAAATGTTCACTGGAGAATTTCAGATTTTGGATTTTCACATTAGGAAGGCTAAACTGATATGTGAATATTCTAAAATCCTGCCCCCTCAAAAAAAAAAAAAAAAATTCCAAAATCTAAAACACGTCTGGTGTCAAGCATTTCAGAAAAGAAATACTCAACCTTTAATACTCATAAAGTAAATACTTCTCTAAAAGAAAGTACCATCAGATTTGTGACACTTTGTCATTCACTAGGTAATTCACTGAATGTTTTATCTAGCCAGAAGTAATCTCTCCTTTCTCTGAATTTCCAAAACACACTTATGTCCTAGTCTGCGTTTCTGTGTTTATGCTCACAGCTAGATTACAAGTTATTGCATCAAAGTCCTTAGTCATGCTTATACTCCTTGTCTCAATAACTGTTATCCTTCTAGATGAGGTAGATTGTCTGAAAATTAATTATGAACATGAAGATTTCTGTTCCTTTAGCTCTTACACAAGGTTACTTTGATCACTATAATTTTTAAACTGACTCCTGTTTTCACTCATAGATAGACCTGATCCAATTGTTCCTCCTGAATGTTCACTACCAAGTTTCTGTAGATCACTGTGTATATTTTCCTGTGCTCTTTCGCTGAGAAGGTTGGCATGCCAAACCAGTCCCTTAGATCACTGGAAAAATATACAGATTGAACAATTTAAAAGCAGTGACTCTGGCTAATCACAGTTTGTTGTTCCTAAACTATAATTTGGGAGATGTTTACCACACCTTGAGTTGACACAAACCTGTTGATATCCCACATTTTACATGCAGGATACCCTCTAGGCTCCCCAATTCCTTTACCCAGCACGCAGGACCCATGCCTGGGACCTCAGTGGCAACCCCTCCAATCTGAGACCCCGACCACTGTGGTGCTCACATTCAGTAGGTTTGGAGAAGACCGAGACTCTTGGCGGAGATAACAGCAGGTCTTAGGTCAGATCAAGCTTGATGTCTTGCTGGATCTTCCTTGCAGCCACACATGCCCCAGTGCGTTCCTCTCCCCTCAAGGGTGGGGGGGCACACAAGCAGTCAAGGCCCTTTGTACCAGTGCACATATGCAGTCAGGGCCCTCTATGACTGTCAATTCTACCTTTCATTTCTAAAATTGCCTAGGATTGGATTACCCAAGTGGGTGCAAAATTCATGGCCCAACAATGTGGGGCAGGGAAGTGGGAACAGAGGAGCATGAGTAAGAATATTCATACATGATCACATATTAATATAACACAACATAATTGGTGAGTGCTTAAAATTCAAACCTGAGTCTTCTACACATTCGAAAGTCAGTGAACCAGGAGAATATCTGAGTACCTAACATGTATCTAACATTCACAGTGGTGAATTATTGTATGTGATACTATTCTGAATTAATTACCTTCAAAGGTCCAAGCTTGATTTCTTCCAACATTTAGCTTCTACTGCAAGCCAAACGCGTTAAAAGTATAAGCTGGAAACAGAGCCATTACAAAATAAAAGTAATAAACAACCTCTTACACATCTCCTAAACCAATGATTCACACAGGGTTTCACACACAATTCCCATTAATGCTAATGAAATTGTGTAAGTTACAAGCTGAAACTCTCCCATACATTAATAGGTGAATAGTTCCCTGAGGTACTTACATAGAGGAGGGAACTTAATTTTCTATCCACCAACTTGCCCTGGATGAAAAATAAGAAAGCATTTTTTATAAGTTAGATTTCTTTTGCAAGTAGATAGCATAAATTCAGTCATTGGAATGGATTAATCAAAAGTCACACTAGTTCACTGACCAGGTCATTTTTGACTAGTTAATCCATCCTTCATGCAGATAGATATTAGTTGGATTCAGTCTTTAAAAGTCAGTCTTTCTTGTGGTTCTCAAAGTAACCCATTTAAGTACTTAAAATCTCCTTTCTTTCAGCTTAAAAAAAGAAAAGAAACGTGCAATTATGTGCAGCAACTAGTTGGAAGAAATAGAAATTCTTGATTGCTTTGGTATGAATTGAAGAGTTCAGTCATTGATTTAATTATCTACCTAGAGAAAGAAAGATCATGAAATGTTGAGTTAGAAACAATAAAGGTTATTCAAAGGCTTAAATAATGTGATAGTACAGGTATAAGAAGTTTCTGGGGAAGATGTGTTTTTTTTGTAGTTCAGAGCAAAAAGCAGCTTTCAATACTATATCAGTATTTTAATTTAACAATAATTGTAGCAATATCAACTTGGTTGTACACAGTTCTTTACTCTCACTAAATATATATATATATGTATATAATTTCATTTAGACTTCCTCAAATATAGGTAGGACTAGGATTACTGTACATTTTATAATCAACAAAGTGAAGCTCATTTTAGTAAGTTATTCCATAGAGGAAAAGTAAGAGCACCCTCCTAAAATATTAAATCAAACAAATCATAAATAAATAAGTATGCTGATTTTGCCCCAAACCGATGATGAGAATTATGTCATGGAAAGGAAATATTTTTAAATCTCATTTAGGCTAACATTTTCCCTTTACAGCCAATGCAATTGAGTATTAAAATAGAAATTTTAAAAAAATCATTACCTGAAATTCTAATGCCAAAGGAATTCTAGTGTCTTGCCTTTTGATTAGTGATATTTAGAAAGTATCTTAAACAGGAATAGCTCCCCAAATATCAAAATGTGTCTTTGATTAAATTATGCATGAACATGTAAATAGTTGTTATTATGCACTGCTCTATGAGAACTATCTGATGTTTCTTATTTTGACTCAAGCTCAAATTACTTTTAAGCATCAGCAGACACATTTTGGCTAATTATGAGGCTTTAAACTAATGAAAAAAATTCTAATATATTAGACATTAAGAATCTGTGCCATTACACATGGTGTTTTAAAAATAACTAGTCTCAAATCCACAATTATAGTTGGAGAATTCTCAGTAATTGATAGAATGATTAAAGTGAGAATTAGCAAGGGAATAGAAGACTTGAGCTACAGTACCAACTAAATTGACCTAATTGGCATTTATAGGATAGAGGGCAAAAAGCCAAAAATTGCAAAAATGACACTATTTTTAGTGAACATATATTATTCACCAAGATAGACCCTATTCTATGACTTACAACTTTTCAAAAATACTTAGAAGAATGAAATTTTGTAATACATGTCTTCAGACCACAATGGAATGAAATGAATAGAAATTAATAGAAGATAGTTGGAAAAAACCCCCAAATATTTGGAAATTAAACAACATATTTCTGGCCAGGCATGATGATTCACAGCCTATAATCACAGTGCTTTGGGAGGTCAAGGTGGAGAATTGCTTGAGGCCAGGAGTTTGAGACCAGCCTGGCAACATAATGAGAACCTGTCTCTACAGAATTTGTGATGGCTCGAGCTTGTCGTCCCAGGTACTCAGGAGGCTAAGGTAGGAGGATCACGTGTGCCTAGGAGTTCAAGGCTGAAGTAGACTGATCATGCCATTGGACTCCAGCAAGGGCAAAAGAGGAGGAACCTGTCTCTAAAATTAAAAAATAAATAAAATTTTAAAAAGAGTAACAATAAGTGAAAGGAAAAACAACAGCAAAAAACAAAACAAAACAAAAAACACACACTTCCAAACAAACCCAGTGTCAATGTAGAAGCAAAACATTAAAAAAAATTGAATTAAGTAAAAGTGAAAACAGAACATATACGTATTTATGCGATACAGTTTAAGTAGTGCTTAGAAAAAATTAAAGCATTAGGAAAAAAGGGAATATTCGAAGTCAATTTTAGAAAGTCAACGGAAGAAGCTAGAAAAAGAAGAACAAACTCAACTCAAAGAAAAAGCAAGATGAAGTAAGGAAATAATAAAGATAAGATGAGAAATCAGGAAAATTTAAAATATCAGAAAAACAGAGAAAATATCATGGAAACTGTTCTACTGAAAAGATCATTAATAAAATTTACAAGAATCTGACCAGACTGATTAGCAAAAGAAAGAAGACACAAGAATAAAAGAGGGACTATAACTTCACATCATATGAAAGTTAAAATTATAAGGGACCATTATGAGCAACATTATGACTATAAATTTGATAGCTTAGGTTAAAAGGACAAATGATTTGAGAGTTACACCTATAAAGAGTAAATTTTATTATATGGAAACTACATTTTAATAAAACCAGCCTTACAAACAGAGATTCATCTATTCAGGAAAGAGAACAAAATGTAGTATGGCTATTATCAACACCAATATATTTTTTGTATGTTGTTTTTATTTAATTGTTGTGTTTTTATATTTGAGCACAATATTTTTGTACAACACTCAGATTATATGATGATACCTGGATTTCAGGCTCTCAGTATTTAGAAAGTACACATTCATTTTCACTTTTTGTTCTTCACTATTCTACTTTTACAGATCTTTTATTTAAGGCAATTCACTGTCACTTTTGGATGGGTTCTAGTACATTCAAGAGAAATTTTGGATATAAGAAATAGAGCTAAGAGTCATTTTCCCTGCCTAGGATTAGATGAGTCCCTTGGGCTACCTTACCAATTTTTTCCCTTATTTTGAACCATACAAATTTGACTAAGTGTACTACAGTTATAATGTCTACATGGATTGATTTTTGAAGAGAGATTTGGAATTATCACATTACTTTTTTCACCTCATCTTAGCTGTAGGTTTTGTGTGCTGGTGGTCAATCACTAGTATAAAATAAAAATCCTTTCTAACATGAACATTAACTATTCATTATGTGATTAATTCTCCAATAAATCTAAGAATGAAAAAATAGATCAAGATATCCTTTATTAGTAGGAGAGATGATAATAACATGATAGCTATAATTTATCGAACACTTATATGTGCCAGTGTGCTAAGCAATTTTCATTCATTACTTAAATTAATCCTTATAACATCATTAAGACATAAGTATAATTCTCATTGTATCACAAGGATATGATACTAAAGGTGAAGAAATATTCTGCTGAATAAATTTGCAAAACTTAAGGGGGGAAATAGTCATCCAGTGTTGGCAATGGGTATTAGGACATATATATATATATATATTCAAACTTGCATTGTAGATGGGTACTTTAATTGACAAAAAACTATTTAATTAAGTAATTTCTGATATGCATCAAAAGCCATGAAGCTGGTTTATATTTTGGTAGACTATATGTAAGTCTAAAAACATATTCTAAAGGAATAATCTGAGCTTGCTATGGCTCCAATATTCCCTCCATAACTCATGTTGAAACTTCATCTTTAATGTGGCAGTGTTGAGAGATAGGGCCTTAGGAGGTGATTAGATCATGAGAGCTCTGCCCTCCAGAATGAATTAATCCATTCATGAATAGTTAAATTACTGGGTTAGTAGATTAATGGCTTATCATGGGAGGGGACCTGGTGGCCAGCTTCCAAACTCTTCACAGAGTCCTCACCAGCAAGAAGTCTCTCTCACCTGATGTGGCTCCTTGACCTTGGACTTCTCAGCCTCCATAATTATAGAAAATAAATTAATTTTCATTATAAATTATCCAGTTTCAGGTATTTTGTTATAAACAATGGAAAATGCACTAAGACAAAGTCACAGAAAAAAAACCGTGATAGATGATCTTAATATAAGCAGTACCCATAATAATAATTTAGAAAGATTGTTAAAATAAAATGGGGACATATGACAATATTAAATTCAATATGCTATGCACATGTACCATATATATGTATATGCATGTAGATATATGTGTGAATAATAATAAATATAACTATATATTTACATGTCCCCCATTAAAACTATGATCAAATAATGATGCACATACTAAAATACAAGTGAACAAAAATTTTAATTTCTTACATTCCTCACGACATGCCTTAAATTCTTGCAACAGCAAATTTCAACTAGTTCCCCAAATAAAGCTGTGGCATGTACCGTTGTACATCCAGGGTTTTCCTAATCTTTCTATATTAAACTGTAACACTTTATTCTAAAAGGATTTCCTTCTAGGACTGCTGCATGCACTGGGACTCTTGTGAGCTCAGAGACTGTTGTTCTAGTTCTTTGTATTCTCAAGACCTAGCAAGTTCTAGGCATGGAGAAAGCATTATACGTTTCTCAGGAACTGAACCTATATAATCCAAAGTGAAACTGTGCTTTTAATTAAGATAGTACAATTATTGGCTTCATTCTTATCAGTTTCCCATAATTTTATACTGTGGTTGTATTTTTTCTATAATGATCAGAATATATGTATTCAAATAAAGTGAAATATGAAGCCAACACTCACTAAGGTTTACCTATAATTGTGTCAATATCACTTATCAACCAGCAAATTTTAGAACAACCTACAGAGATAATTATTAAATATTTCATGAAAGCACTTAAATATTTATGTAAAATCTGAGGTCAAAATTGAAGAAAATTTGCATTAAACAATTGTGCTTGTTCATAGAAGTCAACTCTAATGTCATTGGAAACCATATTAAATCATGAAAACTGCAAACTTTGTCAAACCAAAGCTATAAGGATTGTCACAAAAATGTGTGTACAACTGAGGTTAAAGCCACTCAGCTAATAAGTAAAGCTAGCTGTTCTAAAAATTAAAAACCAAGGAAGGAAATAATAAAGAGTGACATTAAACAATTATAGATATTGCAGATATCTAGCTAGGAATATTTCCTTTCATAATCATGCAGTATGTGAGTATCCTGCCCCCACCATAGACACACAACATAATTTCAAATCCCTGAAGTTGTGTGATTTCTGGAAAGTAAGAAAAAAATAACCATTAATAAATAATTTTAGATTTTCTGAAGACACTAATTTTAGTTGGCATCTTAGATTTACTGCACATTAAAAGATAGATGAGTAGCTCTCTTTTGGTCTGGGTGAAGACCTAATTTAGGGATTATATACCAATTAATTGATTATTAAGTATTTAAAAAGAATAAAAACACATAACCTTTGCAGGAGGGTTGAACTTTTCTGAGGCAGTATTTCTCTTTCCAAACATCAACAATAGAATACCATCTGATACATTAAAAGTTCTGGAGGCCAAAAAGTTTATTAAAAGCACATTTGACACTCTAAACCAAAGAAACTTCTAAGAAGAAAGAGCTGAAAAATAAGACCAAAAAAAAAAAAAAAATCCACAGTACACACACACACACACAAAACTAAGTTAAAGCACAGGTATGATAACTAAGCACGGAACAGAACAACTTGGATTTGATCCTAACACATATTCAGAAATCATCAGAGACAAATGTTACACATAAAAGCAATAAAAAAAGATTACCTCAAGAGAAAAAGAGAAAACAACAACAACAACACATATTTAATGCTCTGTTAGAAGAGAAAACAAAGTCAGGCAAGCATTGAAAGATCTGAAAATTGAAAGAGAAAATCAAATCAGTGGCTTTTGTGCCTCATCCATCTGCCTGCACCCAGACAGCACACATTGGAGTCCAATAGAGTGAAAACAAAATTGGGCAACTTCAGCAGAAACACATCCTCTCCATTTTTAAAATAATGAAAACAGTAACAGAGGCATGACTAGGAACCAAATGGAAGAAACACCCTGGGAAATTGCACAAGGGACAGTCAGAGAGGCAGTGAAAGAGAGTTTATTCATTGGAATGAAAATTCACCATGGTGGGACCAGGCTACATGGATCAATGACCTGGAAAAATTTGGTTGAGAAAAATGTGAATCTGCTAATGATCACATTTGGTCAAGCAAGAAAAAGGGTGCTGAGATGCTTGGGAAGAGTGGATCTGGTTTTTGAAGTGATACACTGTGACTGTTTAAATTCCTAAGCATGGCCCTTAGCATCCTCAGCATCTGCCTGCAGACTTTCTCCCACAGCTTCTCTTCTCATGTCCCTCAGCATAGCGCTCTGTTGTCGCAGCTGCCCTTGAGATACTGAGATTTAAAAGCAACTGTATCATCTGGGTCATGCTTTCTTACCAGCCTCTATCTCATCATTGTCCTTTGTCTGCTAAGCTCTGACCACTATTTCATTCCACCCAAACTTGAAGTTCATCCATCAAATTCATAATCTTTGTACATGTGATTATTGCTGGAAATTTTTTCTCTGGTTCCCTTCATTCTTGTGTCAACTTCACAATGATGTTTTCCTTGACTATATCTCTCCAGGCTTTACTATCACATCACACTCTTAACAACCTCATAAAACTTGTCAACTTTTGAAATAAGCTTGTATAATGATTGGGTATGTTCTTTAATAAGAGTGTAAACTCCTGAAATCTGAGGTGTTCGTCACTTAATTGCAAGCAACTGGAAGCGTGACTACTCTACAGTAGGACTTCAATAAATAGTTTTAATTAAAAAATTATTCTTGTCAGAACAGTTATCATTCCAGCCTAGAAGCAAGGATGAGGAAGAACAAATACATACTGAGGCTAACATTGTACCAGAAAAAGGTTCTAAGTATCAACATGCTTTACTTTTCATTGAATCCTCACACCAAACTAAAGATAGCTATCATTTTCACTTTACAGTCAGCATTTGTGGCTAACCACAATGATATGATTTAAACAAAGTCATCTAACTACTAAGAATAACTTGATTTCAAATCTGATTTGGATTTCTATAGTCTATCCATTTCATCATACTAGCCCTTCTTTGTGCTGATGATTTTCTTCCCTAATCAGTTGATTTTAATCCTCTGTGAAGCAGACTATAATGACCTTCTTCTTTGAGTAGTATTCTATTCTGATCATCAGTTAGAATCTTATGAAAAAAAATAT
Organism: Cephalopachus bancanus; assembly: GCA_027257055.1. NCBI lineage: Eukaryota > Metazoa > Chordata > Mammalia > Primates > Tarsiidae > Cephalopachus > Cephalopachus bancanus. The sequence goes on along the minus strand of JAPVLO010000046.1, from coordinate 12,726,961 downwards.
AGGCTTGAGATGGTGGCTATCAGTTTTACGTATTTATTCTATTTATCTGACTAAACAATGAGACCTTTTAGGGTGAAAATCATCTTTGCCTGCCTTGGTTACACCACCCCATCCACCCTCTGTCCTGCTATGTACCCTGCTTTTCCTATGAACTCCCTTCCCGTATTCCTAACTTCTCTGCCCTGACCCCTGTACCATCTGCCCTGCTGTTTCCTACTCTGTGCCCACTGCCCTATTAAACCCCTGCCTTCCTATGCCTCCTTCATCCTTATGTCCCCTGCCCTAACTTGGAGCACAAATCTCTACACATTAAGAAAAGCTTGAGAATAGCTCAGTGTAGAAATAGAAGAAAGTATAGTAAATAGACTTTTCTTATTTCCACATTCGTGTCCATCATTTTTATGATAATGGCTGAAAGAATGAATAAGACAGCACAGTTATTTAGAATGAGTGATAGTCTCAATTGCTTTATTTGTCCATTTTGGGTGAACATAGCCACATTCAAATCTCTGCGGTCATTTTCCTTTGAGCAACAATTTGTATAGTAATTACAAGCATATGTTTTAGAGCAAGTCAGACCTGGATTCACATTCTGACTCTGAATCTTCCTAGCTGGTGACCCACTTAATTTACCTGTCTAATCCTACTCTCTATCTCTAAAATGATTAAAATGACTATTTCAAGAAATTGTTGTAAGAGACAAGAAAACTGATACATGTTCACTTCTTACCTAGGTGTCAGGATCATAGAAAGCATTGAACAGCTGCACTGTTCAAAACTTGTCACCCCTTGCTTGTTGGAGGGTGTGGAGCTATTCCTTTTTCTCTTTGAAGACTGTAAAACTTCTCCAAAGTCTCTCAAAGCCATTAAAATGTTTGCGCATTTTTGTTACTAGGTGGTACCTCTCTACTTAAGGAAATAGTACATTATTCTTTTTCAAAAGATTTTATACCGACATGAGTAAAAATAAAAAAAAAATTTTGTTTCAAGAAATTCTTTTGTTACCATTTGTACTATTGGCTTGAGGCTTATACTTCTATGCAGCTTTTCAATTACTTTTTAAAAATTATAAACTATATGCATGACTTTTCTATATTCACAGATTAACAACCACAGCACTGGTAATTTATAAATTTGATAGACACCATTAGTATTCGCCATAACTAGATCTTTGTTCCTTCTTGCATGTACACAAATCTAAACTTCTCACTCCTTTTCAGTTATGTGAAGACATGGGAGAACCAGTGAAAAATAAACAAAAACACCTTGTGTTTTGGCTGATGCAGTGAAGGGCCTTGCAGAGTTTCAGTTTCTTCTTCCTCTGTCACAGCGTGGGCAGACAAGGCCTGTGTCAGTATGGCGAAACCAAATGATTCCCCTATATGAGGAGGGAGATTCTTCCATTGTAATAAGTCAGTGCTAGTAGGGGTTTGTGTGATATCATAGTAGAACCTAGCAAGGATATGCAGAAAACAGTCAATTCATCGTACTTGAGCTGTATAGCACTTTCACATTTCTGGAAGGATTTTGTTATTATCATTATTATTATTTTTATGTTTACTGGCCTTTGTTGGGTTCCTCATAACTGAGTACTTGGAATGGTCTGACAAGTGTTTTGCATGCTTGAGTTCTTGAATAAAGCTATACCAATATCCAGATAGTTTGAACAAATGATGTCATTTATTGTAAACTCCTGTTTCCTTTCAGAGGTTTGTAGTTGAAGTAACTGTGGTCAGTCATGAAGTCATGGCGTGCTTACGTGATCAGCTTCCAATGAAAAAAACCAGACTTTTGGGTTCAAGCAAGTTACACACTATAGTCGTGTTGCTGCAGTTTATAGCAGAAAGAAATAAATGTGTTTCGAGTGACTGCTCTGGTAGAAAACATTTAGAAACGTACTCTTGGTTTTCTCCAGACTTTGTCTGATATACCAGTTGCTGGTTTTATTTTGCAAACTTTCACTATACTAAATTCTGACCAAAAGTGGCTCCGAGTTCTATGTGTCCTTTTAGTGAAACATTAAACCTGGGGTGATCTAGGAAACCATGAAGATATTTCCTAACCAGTACAGAAAATTCATACTGGAAATGTGGGGAATTAGCATAACAACATAGCAAAACCCCAAAATATGCGTCAATACTGTTATGGGGACTTAAAATGTTGGACATTTGTATTGCAGAATATTTGTCATATGTGATAGAATAAACACTCGCTTAGGTTAATTTGAGAATTAAATTTTTTATTGATTTACCTATTTAGTTACATATGTATGTATGTATGTATTTATTTATTTGTCTGTTGAATTGGGGTTCTCACTTGGTTGCCCAGGCTGGAGTGCAGTGATAGGATCATGGTTTGCCATTGCCTTGACCTCCTGGGCACAGGCAATCTTTCTGCCTCAGCCTCCCAAGTAGATGGGACTACAAAGGTATGCCACCACATTGGCTATTTTTTAAAATTTCTTTTAGAGTCATGGTCTCCCTTTTTTGCTTAGGTTGGTCTCTAACTCCTGGGTTCAAGAAATTTTCCTACCCTGGCCTCCCAAAGTACTGGTATTACAGGTGTATTCCACCTCACCCAGCAGAGAATTAAAGCATTTAAATAATAAACTTATCCTCTAGGCCTGGGAGTCTAGAGGAAAAGATTGGGAAACACATTTCAGAATTGAGTTTTGAATGTAACTGATCACATTTGGAGAATTTTGAGAAAGTGATGAGCTCAGCAAAGAATTAGCTATTTAACAGAATGAAGGAATCACAGTCATTCCTGATTTTGCAATAATAGAACCTCAGACTGCTTTTGAATTTCAAACTATAAAAGGTTAATACAAAAAAGACCTTGAAAGTCAAAATCCTGTAAAAAACTTATCATGAAATAATGATTAAATTAACATACTTTCCACCCTTTGTTAAAAAAAACTCAAAAGATGTAAGTACTTTCAAACAAAAATCAGATAAAAAAATAAATGCCCAATAGATTACTAGCAATATTTACAATATCTTCAGGTAAATATCATATTAATAGTGTACCCTTTTCATCTGTTATTCAAAATAGACTCAGTAAGTTGACAGTTTGAATGGGACAAAAAAATAAAGTCAAATGAATTTACTGTACCTGAAAATGTGTAGAAGATGTCTTTGAAGCAATTGCGTGTATGGCTTCTGGTATGTGGATCTGAATCAATCCAGGCATATAAGAGCCCTCCAGTGTTTTTTGTTATTATTGTCTTAAAATTGTATTGTTTTGCTAAAGAAACTTGGAGACTAGACTGAAAAAACTTGTGATTCTTTGATTCTAAAAAATGATCTTTGCATTTGTCGAAAACATTGATTATGTTCACCTACTCCAAGTATCACTTTTAACAGTTCCTGAAACAATTCCTTTAACTCAGGACTATAAAGAACTATACAGGAAACTTTGCAGATTGGTATCAGACAGAGCAGAGTTTGAATCCAAGGTTCCATTAGGGACTGGGTATGGAACATTGGGCAATTTAAATGGAAATAATTATAATGCCATTTCAAAAGGCCATTGTGAGGATTAAATGCATGTAATTGCTTAGTATAATTTCTGCCACATAGAAAGCATCCAATAAATGTTAACATTTAGTGTAAAAATTATTTTGGGGTTTCCATGCTTCTAAAGGAAGGTAGTGATTTGAGAAACTGTTATAGTGCCCAAGAAGGGCATATTCCCCAAACACTTCAAATATGAACATACAGAATAATGAAAGAGAGAGAAAGAAAAACAACTTTCAGAAGACAAAACTAGGAAGCGTCTGAGAGCTACAGAAAAGGGAACTTACTGTCAGAGAGTAGAATAAGAGCCCACAAAAGGAATAGTCTCTACCTTCATGCTAGGCAGCTCACAAATGTCTGCCCAGTGGGATTTCAAAGTGTCTACATACCAAGGATCTCTGTGTACCTCTCATTCTTCTCCTTTCAGAGTAAGGGTGCTTTTTGTATTATTCTAACCTTTTCCCACCATTATATACTAAATGTAGGTATAGGAGGAAGCAAGTGGTTGTCTTTACGGCTCATAGGTTCTGGTTTAAGAGTAGCCATGTTCAAATCTGGTAGGGAGACTGTTGTACACCTAAACTATAGGGCTATTATTGGATAAGATTTGGAGGTCCTCCTTGGAAATGAGGAGTGTGTGTTTTGCAAGAAAATTAAACTTAACATATAAGAACTGAAAGAATAAACTGTGGCAAACTTTATTAGTGCTCACATTATTTAATTCCTCGTTTCTGCCTTGGCTTACAGGAACTGCACTTCCCAATGTCCTTACAATTAGATCAGGCCATGTTACTTACAATGCACCATTTTTCAAGTGGAGGCAGTAAAAAGCTAATTTTTAAATCTGCTAATTTTTAAATCTAATCATCCCACTTCTACAACTATTATGAAGAAATCTCCATTTAAGATGGCCAAATACCAAATACAGCAGGCTGGATGAAAGAGAGCTGCCACTGAGAGTTTCCTAGATTCAGAGTGGATTTCTTTTATGTTTTATAAATAAGAAATGAACAATTTTGTATGAAGACAAAGGGATTTGTAGTTATATGTTAAAGCATTATAACTTAGCGCATCCTGACTAAAATTGTAAGCACTTCTGCAAACCTGTGACTTAAAATAGTTTCAATAGTTCTAAGAAGAAATCGTAGAATAGGGGATACTTCTAGATCCCTTTTATGAGGCCAGCATCACATTGCTACAAAAAACGGACAAAGACACTATCAGAAAAGAAAATGACAGACCAATATACCTGATAAACACAGAAAAAAAAAAATCCTCAGCAAGTTGGTAACAAAATAACTTGACAGCACATTAAAAGGATCATTCACCATAATCTGATGATATTCATCACAGATATGATCAACATACACGAATAAGTACATGGAATATGCCACAATAACATAATAAAAGAAAATATATATGATTATTTCAATAGATGCAGGAATATTAACAAAATTTAACACCCTTTCATGAAAAAATCTCTGAACAAATTAGGTATAGAAGGGATGAACCTCAGCATGAAAAGACCATATATAATAGATCTGTAGCTAACATTATGCTCAACAGTAAAAAGTTGACAGTTTTTACTCTATAAGAAATAAGACAGGCTCCAACTCTTATCACTTCTCTTCAACATAAAACTGGAAGTCTTAACCAGAGAAATAAGGCAAGAGAAAGAATTTAAAAGCATTCAATTTAGAAATGAAGATGCTAAATTGTTCCTGTCTTCAGGTCACATGATCTTAATAAAAAACCTTAAAGACTGTACCAAAAAAAAAAAAAAAAAAAAAAAACTAGAGCAAATAAACAAATTCAGTAAAGTTGCATTATGCTCCCAGACTTTAAAATTTATTATAAAACTACAATAATCAAAACAGCCTAGTATTGGTACAAGAACATGCATATAGACCAATGAAACAGGATAGAAATTCCAGAAGCAAAACATCAATTTCTTAACCAACTTACCTTCAACCAAGCCTCCGCCATCAACCACTCAGGAGAGGAGAACTTATTCAGTAAATGGTGCTGGGAAAGCTGGCTGACCATACACAGAAGATTAAAACAAGATTCTTACCTATCACCATACACAAAAATCAACTCTAAATGGATCAAAGACCTAAACATAGAACCTCAAACTATAAGAACCTTAGAAAATGCAGGAGACACCCTTATGGAAATTGGAACAGACAACCAATTCCTGATCAAAACTCAGAGTGCTCATGCTATAAGAGATAAGATAGACGAGTGGGAACTCATCAAACCGACACGCTTCTGCAAAGTCAAAGAAACCATAGAGAGAGCAGGGAGACAGCCCATAGACTGGGAAAAAATATTTCTCAACTGTATATATGACAAAGGTCTAACATCTAGGATCTACAAGGAACTCAAATGTACTGAAAAGAAAAAAAAATCAAACAGCTCCATTGCAAAGTGGGCAAAAGATATGAATAGACACTTATCAAAAGAACACATATGAGCAGCCAAGAGATACACGAAAAACTCCTCAGCCTCACTAGTCATCAAAGAAACGCAAATTAAAACCACACTGAGATAATACCTAACTCCAGACAGGATGGCCATCATCAATAACTCAGAAAACAACAGATGCTGGAAAGGATGTAGCAGAAAGGGTACAATTCTACATTGTTGGTGTAAGTGTAAACTAGTACAGCCTCTGTGGAAAACAATGCAGCAATTCCTAAAAGATCTAATAATTGACCTCCCATACAACTCCGCAATCTCCTTACTGGAAATATACCCAGAGGAACTCAAATCACTCTATGGCATTATTCCCAATAGCAAAAACATGGAGCCAATCATGCTGCCCATCGAAAGAAGATTAGATTAAAAAAAAATGTGGCACAAACATGATGGAATATTACATAGTCATAAAGAAAAGCAAAATTATGAACTTCACAGCAACTTGGATGGACTTAGAGGCTATACTATTGAGTGATCTATCACAGAAACAAAGAACTGAGTATCACATGATCTCACGCATAAGTTGACCTTGAACAACTGTCATGATACTATAAGAAAGGGATTGGCTGTAGTGGGAAACTGCTCGGAGGGGCACACCTCATCAGCAAGGGTGCCTGCATAATGAACATTTGTATACCTAATCCTGAATTGTACCCCACCCGTTTAAACTAAAAATTTTTTTAAATCTTCCTCAAACAGAAAAAAGATAAAAATAAACATACAAAAATCAGTAGAGTTTTTCTACATGAGCTACACCTAAAATCAAGAAAACAATCTCACTCACAATAACTACAAAATAATTACAAAAAATAAAAATATAGTTAGCCCTACATATCCATTAGTTTCATATCCATGGATTCAAGTAACCATGAATTGAATATACTTGGGAAAAATCATCTGTAATGAAGGTGTGTAGATTTGTATTTGTCATTATTCACTAAGTAATATAGTATAGCAACTATTGATATACTATTTACATTGTATTATGTATTATAAGTAATCTAAAGATGTTTAGAGAATATGGAAGGCTGCACCTAGAAAATATGCACATACAATGCCATTTTGTATCAGAGATATGAGCATTCCCAGACTGTGGTATCCATAGGAGGTCTCAGAACCAATCTCTTATGTACTGAGAAACAAGTGTACTTAGAAATAAATTTAAACAAGGGAGTTAAAACACCTGCACAGTGAAAACTATAAAACATTAAAGAAAGAAATTAAAGAAGACAAAGATAGAAAATACCCCAAGTTTATGGATTGAAGGAATAAATACCGTTAAAATATCCATGCTAACCAAAGAGATCTACAGATTTAATGCAATTCCTATCAAAGTTTCTATGGCATTTTCACAGAAATAAAAAAAAATCTTAAAATTAGTATAGAACCACAAATGACCCCAAATCTACAAAGCAATCTTGAGCAAAAAGAATAAAGCTGGAAGCATCACACTACCTGAGTTCCAAATAGACTACAAAACTATAGTAATTAAAATAACTTGGTACCACTATAAAATTGAATGCATAGACCAATGAAACAGAATAGAGAACCCAGAAATAAATCTCTGAATCTTAAGTCATTGTTAAACAATGTTGTCAAGAACACACAATGATGAAAGGACAATCTCTTCAATGAATGATGTAGGTAAAAATGGATATCCACATGCAGAAGAATAAAATTAGACACTTGTCATTCACCAAATACAAGATTCAACAAAAGAGCCAGGCTCGGTGGCTCAGCCTGTAATCCCGCACCTTTGGGAGGCTGAGGTGAGTGGATTGCCTGAGCCCGCGGGTTCGAGACCCTCCTGGGCAGCGAGACCTCATCTCCACAGAAATAAATAATAAAAAAAAATCAGCCGGGCACGGTACTGCATGCCTGTAATTCCGGCTACTTGGAAGGCTGAGGCGGAAGGATCGCCGGAGCCCAGCAGGTCGAGGCTGCGGTGGCCGGGAGCGGCCACTGCATCCAGTCTGGGCAACAGAGTGAGACTCCAACTCAAAAAAAAAAAAAAAGATTCAACAAAAAATAGATTAAATACTTAATTGTAAGACCTAAAATTATACAAGTCTTAAAAAAAAGAGGGCAAAATCTCCAGGACATTGATCTGGGCAATAATTTTTTTAAAAAGGCCTCAAAGCCAGGCTTGGTGGCTTAGCCTGTAATCCCGCACCTTTGGGAGGTTGAGGTGAGTGGATTACCTGAGCCCACGGGTTCGAGACCCGCCTGGGCAGCAAGACCTCATCTCTACAATTAATCAAAAAATTAGCCAGGCGTGGTAGTGCGTGCCTGTAATTCTGGCTACTCGGAAGGCTGAGGCGGAAGGATCGCTGGAGCCCAGCAGGTCGAGGCTGTGGTGGCCGGGAGCGGCCACTGCACTCCAGTCTGGGCGTCAGAGTGAGACTCCAACTCAAAAAAAAATAAAAAATAAAAATAAAAAGACCTCAAAAGTACAGGCAACAAAAGCAAAAATAAACAAATGAGATGATCTCAAACTAAAAAGTTTTACACAATACCTTTGTTCAGATACAACAATAAACAGTGAATAGATAACTTATGTAATAAAAAGGATATTTACAAGCTATGTATCTGATAAGAAGTTAATATGCAAAGTATGTAAGTAACTCAGACAACTCATTAGTAAGGAAATAAACTGATTACAAATGGCGGGAAAACAGAAAAGTAACTTTTCAAAGGAAACATAAAAATGGCTAACAGATATATGAAACAAATGCTCAATATCACTAATTATCAGAGAAATACACATTAAAATCTCAGTGAGATATTACCTTACATTCTAGAAGGCCTATTTTATAAAAGACAAAAGTGTTGATGAGGTTGTGAAGAAATAGGGATCTTGTACACTGTTACTGAGAATGTAAATTAGTATAGCAATCATAAAAAAGTACAGTATGGAGGCGCCTAAAGAAATTAGAAAGGGTTTAGGAGTAGCAGGACAGTGCTGGGTGGGGGAGATACACCTCATCAATAAGGGTAACTGATCTCAAATCAGGTAAAGTGAAAAACCAAAGTCAGGTCCAAACTTTACCTGTACAATGACCATTTGTATACCTAACCCTGAATTGTACCCCACAGCTTTAAAATAAATAAATAATTTAAAAAAGTAATATCTAATGCATTTATTTATTTTGATTAACAAGAAAATTATATATATTTATCATGTGCAGCATGATATCTTGAGGAACAGTTGAGTGGCAAGATCCCACTTCCAAGTATACATCCAGAGAAAATGAAATCAGTATGTTGGAGAGATATCTGCACTTCCACCTTCATTGCAGCAGTATTCCCAATAGACAAAATATGGAATCAATCTAAGTGTTAACCAACAGATAAATGGATAAATAAAATGTGAGGTGTGTGAGTGTGTGTGTGTGTGTGTATCCATAGTTGAATACTATTCAGTCTTAAAAAAGAAAGAAATTCTGTCATTTCTGACAATACAGGTGACCCAGAGGACACCATGTTAAGTGAAATAAGCCAGGGTCAAAAATACAAATACCACATAATTTTACATGTGGAATCTACAAAAGTTGACATCATAGAACCAGAGAAAATAATGGTAGCGATCAGAAACCAAGGGAAGGGGAACAGGTTGAGGGAGATGTTGGTCAAAGGATATAAAATTTCAGTTAGATATTTTTTGAGAAATCAGTAACTCAAGATCTCTATTGCATAACATGATAACTACAGTTAATAACAATATATTTCATTCTTGAAAATAGTGAAGTCTCTGGAGCCAAAAGCCTTGGTTAAAGCTTTGTTATATCAATAAAAGGAGTCAACATTGAAATATATTTCTCTCCACCCCCACAAAAATAATAGAAAATAGTGAAGAAAGATTTTGTGCTCTTGTCACAAAAAAAGTATGCTGGGTACTGTATATGCTGATTAGCTCAGTTTAACTATCTACAATGTATATATATATACTTCAAGATATCATGCTGCCCATGATAAATATATACATTTTTTATTTGTCAATCAAAATAAATAAATACATAAAATTATATATATATTTATTTATTTATTTTGAAGATGTGGAGTAAAATTCAGGACTAGTTATACAAGTGGTCATTGTACAAGTAAAGTTTGGGCCTGAATTTGGTCCCGACTTGTGGTTTGAGATCAGATACACTTATTAATGAACTGTGTCTTTTCCTCTCATTCTCTCCATCCCCTGCAGTGTCCTGTTACTGCCAATCCCTTTCTTATAGTATTATGATAATGGTTCAGGATCTGCTTATGAGTGAGAACATGCAATACTCAGTTTTTTGTTCCTGTGATAGATTATTGAGTAAGGATGAATTTGAGTCTTTTCCTCAGTGAGGCAAAGTTCTGGTTATAGTTAATGTGTGCTCCTCCCAAATGTAAGTGTGGTACAACATATTAAACATGCAAAGGGGTAGTTCAGGAAAAACTGTAAATTTAGAAAGTTTAGAATATAGAGTTTTCAAAATCATAACAATGGATTTGAATTTATTTTCTAAAAGTGATAGAAAGGCATTGAATAATATTCATCATAGGCATGATGTGATATATATTTTATAAGTATTCCAAGCTATGGACAGGTCAAAATAGAAACAGAAAGAACAATGTTTGTAGCTATTATAGTACTTCAAGAAAAAGATGATGTTGTTTAGTCTATAGTGGTAGTAGTGCAGATGAAAAGGTCAAGATGGATTCTACATATATTTTGTAGGTGGAATGAAATTAGTAAGACTTGCTGATCATGTAAGGGAATGCACTGGAAACTTATTTCTCTTGAAGGAAATATAATTTTTGAGAAAGTCAAGAGACTATACAAACTTTTCTATATTTGCAAAGCTAGAAATTTGCAAAGGTCTTGGGATTTATCCCTTGTAAATGTCAAGGGTCTTATGATATCTGCTTATTGTAGAAAACTTGAAAAATACAGATGTACCCAAATGTCACTTAGAAGTGGGTATGAATTGCATCTAGGTCACAATTACATCTTTTAAAGCACTTACACTTTAACTTCCTACAGTGTTCTCCCTAGCATAAGCAAGAACATAGACCTCCAAGTATCCTCCCCTCATTTTCTCTGGCAATTTCTAAAGTGGTGCTTTCTATTGCCCTCCAAAGATTTTTCTGGTCTTCATCTTCTCTTATTCGTCCCTCAAATTTCCAGATTATCTAACTCTTCCCATATGCATACACACTCTGACACACACACATAAACACACACTCAAAAGCTGCCTTGGAGCCTCTCTGGGATAATGTTTCCATAAATTGTATCAGGTGAGCACTACTATCCATAACTGGATTATTTAAAATAATAAAATTTTAATAGGATGCATCTTTTTTTTTCATGTTTTGCCACTTACTCCTCATCCCAACTGTCTCAAGAAAATAATTCAGTTACAATTGGGTTCTCACTTCTATATTCATATAATTGTATCCAAGTTCCATAATAAGATTATTCTATTTTCTTCTTTCCATTTATGTTTTTACTACTCTTATTAAGACATCTATCATCTCTTTCTGAACCTACTGAAGCAGACTTCTGAACAGATATCTCTCCATCCAATCCAGTTGACAATCAACAACCAAAGCAACACTCTACAACACAGCTTGAACAAATACCGAGATGCTAATCTGACCACCCCGACTTCTTAACAGCTTCATCAAAATCTTGAAAATGTTCAATGCCTTCTCACTGCTCTGGAGCTATATCTTGAGTTGCTTTATTTGCTTCTAGGCACTTTTAGAACTAGTAGACACAGGACAAATATTTATTTACTTCTTGTCATCTTGCTAGTTTTTTATGCCTAGATTTCTCCCCTGCAATCTGAACACAAGCCACCAAGTAACTATGCTCATGTAATGGAGAAGGCAAAAATTATTTATCTTAGAAATTTGTGGAGTATGTGTTTTTTTTTCTTTTTCTTTTTCTTTTTTTTTTTTTTTTTTTTGAGTTGGAGTCTCACTCTGTCGCCCAGACTGGAGTGCAGTAGCCGCTCCCGGCCACCGCAGCCTCGACCTGCTGGGCTCCGGCGATCCTTCCGCCTCAGACTTCAGAGTAGCCGGAATTACAGGCGCGCGCTACCACGGCTGATTTTTTGATTTATTGTAGAGATGAGGCCTCGCCGCCCAGGCGGGTCTCAAACCCGCGGGTTCAGGCAATCCACTCACCTCAGCCTCCCAAAGGCGCTGGATTACAGGCTGAGCCACCAAGCTCGGCTGAGTATGTGTTTCTTTACCAAATGTTTCTACCACACTGGAAAGTATTCTGATAAAAGTCAAACAATTTAAGAAGAGAAAAACATCCAGTATCTAATTGGTGTGTTTTCTCCAATCTCCCATACTTATCTGGTAGATAGACAGGATGGAAGTATAGTCAGTTCCAGAGATCAATACATGATGTAGAACTAGAGAAATGGAAAACAATAGGTAGGTTAAAAGCATGCTGAGTGTGATTATGTGTATAGTTTTTCTGTTTATTCATTTTTGTGTTTGCTTTGTTTTTCTTAAAATTATCCAAGGAACCTTTATCCATTTAATTGAAAATTGTTCCCAATGACCATATAATATTCAAATATGCAATGCACAATAAAAGTGCAATTTATTTAACTTTTATACTCAGTAACATACATCATTTCCACTTTAAAATTATAAAAAATTTCATAGCAATTATTTATGTCAAAATATTTGCCTGAATCTTAATATTATATTAATCACTCCCATGATCCTTTGCTCTGGAGCTTGGCCTTCAATGGGAATTTAGGAATCTTTTGGTTCACTTCCACTGAGATTCTCCTCTTTGCCAATTCTTAGAGACCTTCTCCAGTTTGGGGTAGAAGCATGCAAGCTATTGGATCTGGAGTCATCAATTCAGTGGAAGTGCATGAACTTGAATCTTTATTTAGTTTCCTCAGTGATTACCCTACTACCTATCCTATTGCTGCACAGGTTTCTAGTTTGTTTGCTTTTTAAATTTGTCTATGTGTTTTAAGACGATTAAGGAATAAAAGATAAGTCAATGCATTTTAGTTCTTAATAATGTGTGTGTGTGTAAAAATGATGGAAAAGTTTTGTTTTATGTGAAACGATTTTATGCTCTTTATATCACTTGGATACATTTCAGATGCTTGATTCATACACTGTGTGATTGGATCATGTCCAGGATCTCAGACTTGGCACATAAGGTTCTTCTCAGTTTCACTCCAATTTACAGTTACAATCTCATTTTGTGTTTTTCTTTCCCCCAAAATTTCAAGGTCTTTTTAGCACATGGTGTCTTTCTACAAGCTTGTTCCTCTACTTGGAATGTCATCTACAATCTCCCCCTACTCCTTGACACATTGACACATATCATAAATTGAAAGGTATTGGCAAATTATCTTCCAGATAAATTTTAAAAGACTGTGTGTGTGTGTGTGTGTGTGTGTGTGTGTGTGTGTGTGTGTGTGTTTATGGAGTGTATAATAATATTCTAATAGATGTGATTTTTCAGAGTGCTCATGCATGAATGAGCACATGAGCACCCGTGTTTCTACTTGTGAGTGTCTGTATAAGAAAGGATCTGTAGTAGATATATAATCAGGATGCAAATAAAGTGTGTGCTTTTTTCAGAGTTTCTATATGACTTTCAGCCAGTGAATTTCTATAAAACTTTCAGCCAGTGAATTTCTAGTTAATGGCAAAATAAGGACAGGACTGTGGTTCTCCTTAGGCTTTTGCTCATAAGGCTAATGGATGATGGGTTCCTGAAAGCCACTACAACTGCACTGCCCATTGCTGTGCGAAGCTGTCAGATTCCTATCAGGAGATGACCTCACACAGCAAGGTGCAGATACTTCACTGTATTAGTGATAGCAGTACACTGGAGAGGAAGAGCAGGCATGCATTATTGTAAGGAAAATTAACAACCAGTGTCTGGGAGAAAAAGAATTGAAAATGACAGGCCAGTTTGAAGAGGTCTTTTGTTTGGGCATACATTTTTCACCTAGAAATGGACACAGTTACTAAAAATTAGAAATGTAGCTAGGCTTTATACAATGAAATGAGATAATTTCCCGGCCAAAACAAGTGGGCTTACATTGAAAGGAAAGTCATTAAAATATACCTAAGCAGTAAGTTAATGGGGGAGAAATTCAATTTGAAATGAGAGAACATTTTCAGATAAAAAGGGCAGGCAGTGGAACAGTGTGCTTAATGAGGTACAGTAGATATATTCAAGTTTAATCTAGATAATTTTAGATAATTACTGAAAAAGCTTAGGATAGGATTTTTTTTTTTCCTGCCTTTTCTGATGCCAAGTATTTGACTGGACAAGAAAAAAATTATCATTCTATTATCTGTTGTTTTGTGTAAAGTCAATTTTTAAAAATTAAAAGTTCAGAGTTTTTCTCTAGGTTCCTAGATGTCAGTCCATGAAAGAACGACATTGTTGTCAAAAACAGTGGTCCCCCTTGTCCATGCTCTTGTTCTCTACAAAGGTCAATTACGATCTGGTCATATTAAAAATAAAATTTCCAGAAATAAACAATTCATAAATGTATGTATTTATTTATTTATTAAAAAATTTAAAGATGCATGGTACAATTCAGGATTAGGTATACGAATCGTCATTGCACAGGTAAAATTTGGGTCTGACTTTGGTCCCCTCTTCACCTGGTTTGCGATCAGGTACCCTTAGTGATGAAGTGTGCCCCCTCGCCGGTAGTGTCCTGCTACTACTAGTTTCTTTCTTATAGTATTATGATAATTGTTGGGATCTGCTTATGCATGAGAACTTGTTCTCACGCATAAGTTTTAAATTGCATGCCATCATGTGCAGAGGAATGAAACCTGACACAGTCTTGTTACATTTTCTCTGGAAAGTGAATCCGCCCTTTGTCCAACATCCCCACATTGTCTAAACTCCCTGTTAGTCATTTACTAGCCTTCTTGGTGATTAGATTAACTGTCACAGTACAACAGGACTTGTGTAAATCTTAGTTTTCTTCATAAGGGTCCCCAATCATAAAAGTACTCTGCCTAATTAATATATTAAACTTTATCATGTGTGTAGAGGAAAAAACAGTATATATAGGAGTGGGTAGTATTAGAAGTTTCAGACATCCACTGGTTGTGGGGATGGATCTTGGAGCTTATCCCCCATGTATAAGAAGGAGCTATTACAATGATCTGACAAGGGACACCCAGGATGGTTTTTATTGCTCCTGACCTCTCCACATCTGTCCAAAGAATAAATTCACATTGTCTGTTGCCCTTTCTCTCTTCGGATTTTAAGTCTGACTAAGAATGTATAACCTGGTGAATGGTCATTTTCTGATAGTCAAAGGCTGCTTCCAAGCTGGTGATGAGATTTCTCAAGGATAAAAACTTCTTTGAGTTGTGTTAATATGTTTGTAGTGGTTGCATTCATAACATCCTACTCATTATTTTTCTCACGTCTTTATTCAGATTTTACATTTTGTTTCACATATTTGGTGAATACTCCTTAGTTCTCTAACAGTTTACGTGATTTTTTTTTCCCCTCTCATCCAGGACTCTCGATTTATCAGGCCTTTGAGGTATTCCACAATGTAGCTACAGAGTGAATATACAAATATAAAAAGAAGAGTTGTACAGGAAGAAAGTAACCTTGGCTTCTGTGTCTGCTGAGGTTTCAGACCTATCCAAACACACTCATCATCAGGCAGGCTCTAGTGGTCATCTCTTAAGTTCTGAGGCTCAGACATTTTGTTGTGGTTGTTGTTCAGAGCTACTTGTATTTCTGACCAAGGGCTGTGTGAAATAGGCTGCCAGGGTCCTACAAAAAGGAGCTTTACCTGCTTCTATAAGGGAGTGCTCTACTCTGTATAGATATTTTAGTGAAACAAATAAGAATGCAGATTTAGGAAAGGTGTAAACCGGCTTCAAGTTCCTACTTAGCCTTTTATTTACTGAGTATTCTTGGACCGATTGCTTATTTCTCAGTAAGATTTAGTTGTTTTATCTTTAAAACAGGAATAATAACTTATCCCATTTTCAGATTGTTGGGAGGAATAAGTGAAAGAGTATATGGCTGGCTTTTAAGTAAAGACTAAAAACCAGTTTACTTTTAACTGATAACTAATAATGGATAAATGTTAACCATGAGTAGGAAAATAAGTTAAATGATAGCTATTACTGTTACTATTATTGTTGTTATTTGGGGTCAGAAATATTTAGAAAAGATATTATTAAAAATGCAACTTTAATCCAGTTCCAAATATATATGTGGATATATCTGTATTTTATATATAAAATACAGAATATATGTGTGTACATGTGTGTGTCGGGGGGCAGGTATGGGTAGGGAGTGTGCATGTGGTGGGTGTATGCTATGTATGAACTTCTCTAAGAAGATAACTCCGTATCTCAGGGTTACTGTCCCAGAGAGTACAAATTTTACTCTTCCCACTGTGGTCTAGAGACTAGTTTCTGAGTATAGACTCTGAAGTGACAAGCCCCACATCAGATTCTAGAAAACATCAGACATCAAACCAGCTTACAGTAATTCTCAAGGCATTGAAACAGAGCTCTATACTGAATGATGACCGTCACGCAGAACATGCCAATGTGTTCTTCCCATTAGTATTTTCTAAGATAATAACTATGTGTGGTTTCCTTTTTATAATATACAGAGCTTATATATGTTTCTTATTAAGACCATGCTATACCTTTAATGTGGAGAGCAGTTATTCTAGTTCTTCACCTGGAAATATAATCTCTATGTAATGATCTTTCTTTTAGCCTCTATCTTTTATTTCTGGAAGTCAGTGAAAGATAATGAAATCACAAAAATTACATAACATACCAACTAGTCAAAATAAAGGAAGTTGCTATTAAGTTCAGTTTATATAAATCCCATACCATACTTCCAACCTAGAGCAGAAAAATGTCCATATGTTCAGTATAATTTTTTAAAATTATTTTTTGCTTGTTTGCTTGCTTGCAGCTAGAGATATTACCCAACGATGAGCAGCATAGAGTAGATTAAAGAATACTTTTATCTGTATTCACCACTGTAGACGGTTTCAAGAGCAGCAGAAATCCACAGCTGGGTACAGTAGGTAAAACTCATGATGTTATCTCATTGTGGATTATAGAAATTCAGAAAGAGTCCACATCGGCAAGAAGAACTTACTCTGGGTCATACTAATAAGACAACAGGATTCGATGGCCACAGGTCTTCTAATTATAATTGTGCTTTTAGTCTCTCTCTCTCTCTCTTTTAATAGTTGAAGGCCCAAATGAGTTTTCTTACAAGGAGTTGAAGACGTAATGGAGCTTAATGTGAATTTTTTCCCATTGGTCAAAGCCTTCTTTTGAATAACGCAACCAAGAGGGTTTACAAGTTTTAGAATCAGAGCAGTTGCCCATCCCCTGTCCCTGGGCCCATCCTATTATTTCCATCTGTGTAGCAGAATTCTCACTAACAACAGCACACCTAGCTGTTCTTCTGCCCCTTATAACTTATCCCCCCATGAGGAAAAGAGTGTTTACCCCATTAATGAGTTTGGAAAGAGGATACTGAGTATATAAGTTTTACAAACATTTTCTCTCCTATTTCTCAGAATTTGGTTTATAGGGATAGCTCCTGCTTTCTTCATTGGTGAGGCTTGAAGTTTTGTATTATATCCTCATATCCCCACAATTGATTCACTGAACAGTAAACCTTGAGAAAAAAATGGTGACACCTAAAGTTACAAGTGAAGATACTTTAAGGAATCTGGAATGTGTGATATCTTCATAGCTTTATTTAATATTTGCCAATTCTCAGTTTAACAGAACTTCTGTGTACTTAGAAAACTGTTTTGTTTCTCAGCCAGGTGTGTAGGACACTCAGACTTTTTTTTAACAAAGCTTTGAAATTTTAAACTACCATCCTTCACCAGGGTTGAGGCAAGATCAGTTAGAAAATTACATGTTTTGTTTGGTTTTGATTTTTTCATTAACATACCTTTAAGATTGTATTCTTAATCAGTTGATATTATGCCTGTGAATACAGGAGATCCAAATAGCAGCCCTAATCATAATAATTTGTTGATTTTGTTAATGAAATTAAATTATAATTGAGACCCCCCGACACACTAGGTTTGGATGTATAACCTTCACTTGAATAGAAGTAGAAGAGAGCTGATCATAAATACTTCATTACTTCACACCTCTTCAATTATAATTTTTCAAGAAAGTTAATACCTGGAGTAACTTAGTCCCAGGAATTAGCCTGGCTTAAGAACAGTGTCAGGGTCTAGGGAAGTCGTTGAAAAGTTGAATAACGCTTCAGATGAATATGAGAAGGTCTTTTGTTTGGTTTTTTTTTGAGTTGGAGTCTCACTCTGTTGCCCAGAGTGGAGTGCAGTGGCCGCTTCCGGCCACCGCAGCCTCAACCTGCTGGACTCCGGCGATCCTTCCTCCTCAGCCTTCCGAGTAGCCGGGATTATAGGCATGCACTACCACGCCCGGGTGATTTTTTGATTTATTGTAGAGATGAGGTCTCGCTGCCCAGGCGGGTCTTGAACCCACGGGCTCAGGCAATCCACCCACCTCAGCCTCCCAAAGGCGCGGGATTACAGGCTGAGCCACTGAGCCCGGCGAGAAGGTATTTTAATAAAAGTTTAGCTTTGAAAATGACAGTGGTCAATTTAGGAGAATAAGTAAAAAGAGAAATATATATTACATACACTTATGCCAAGATTTAACTGCTTTTAAGGTTTTGACTGGACAAAGGGGAAGGGTGTTTATTGATAACAGGTCGAGAAAAAGTGATCTGGGCTTAAGAGAACCTAACAAATGAATGTAGTGAAAATGACAGGAATCAGAGTGAAATGATTCCCCTGGATAGATCTAAGAATCAGGAAGTTACATAAAAATGCCATCTCAAAGTAAGAGGTAGAGTATAGAGTACATAGTAAAGGCTAAGAGAAAACTTCCTCCTTGAATATTGTGATAATTATAATAACAGTGTATACACTATTTGAAAAAAATGTGATAGGAGAAGACTAGGAACACTAGTATAAAATGCTCAAATTCTTGTTGAGTGAGTTTCAAGGTAAATTGATTATTATAAGTACAGACACAGGCATTGACTGTTTTCTCAAACAATATGCTATGGAATATTTATGGAATAAATATTTTAAGGCAAGATAAAGGGTGGATGATATGAACTACGGAGAAGCAGGCAGATATCAATAAGTGAAATCAAGACTGGGTTAGATTTAGGAGAGAGAAAAACTTTTAGATGAAGTTACCCTAGGCAGAAATATTTTGACAGAATTAGAATCAGAAATGTAATGACAGAAAAGAAACAAAAGACAACACAATTCTTAATATTGAAAATCCCACTAGAGCTTGAGGCACATACTGTAAAGAAAAATGTAAAGGACCATGCAACATAGAAAATTAAGCATAGTTGTTTTACAAACAATCTAAACAATGAACATATTTACACATCAAAAAGTACCCCAAGGAATAGTGTGAGGGCAACATTCAAGTTGGAAGAACAGACAGAATTCAGTTGATAGATGTTTAGGGATATCAGGAAATTGAAGACACCAAAATATGACTGAATGAGGTCAAGCACTATTTGGCGAGCAAATAACTGAAGTTGTCCAAATTACGAAGCAATGTATTTTGCCAGTAGGATTGCCTGTCATCAGTATAAACATCCCACTGTCAGGAGAATGCAACATCAGTAGAAATGCTAGACCCAGAGTAGACAAAGAAAATGTGATAATCCTAGCACTTTGAGAGACCGAGGTGAGAGAATAACCTGAGCCCACAGGTTCAAGACTGACCTGGGCAACTTGGCAAGACCTCCCCTCTACAATAAGCCGAAAAATTATCTGGGTGTGGTGTCACACACCTGTAGTTCCAACTACTTGGAAGGCTGAGGTAGAATTGCATGAGCCCAGCAGGTCAAGGCTGCGGTGGCCATTAGTATGCCACTGCACTCCAGCCTGGCTAACAGAGTGAGAATCTGACTCAAAAAAAAAAAAAAAAAAAAAAAGAAAAGAAAAGAAAGAAAGAAAGAAAGAAAGAAAAGAAAAATTAGGCACTTGGACAAAAGTAAGTCCAATGATAGAATGGCTCGTTATTTTTCATTCTGGTACTTTGCTGCGGTCAGACTATGGGCAACTAAAAGAATATAAATTAACTTTTGTAGCTGTGTCCGATTAGTGGGTTAATACATACTCTTCTGGAGAATGAGACATGGGGGCATGTTCATCTTCATTTTCTTTCTCTTACTATTATTCTTTTCCTCTCCCTGTTCCCTCTTCTCCTCTTTCCTTTTCCTTCTCCTTCTCCTCTTTTCTTCTGCCTTCTACATTCCCTCCTACTCATCTCTCCTCTCTTTCTTTTCTGCTTTTAAAAGAACACAAAAATGTATAGCTTCATGTTTTCAGGAAGAATTATAATGAGAAATGATGACAGAGGGTTTTTATTCAACATTTTCATTTTAAGATTCACTGAAAATTGCATATTTTCATTTAATTATCTTAGGACTTGCACATAATTTTATTTTGTAAAATCTGATAATAGAAAGCAATTTGTATTCAAATTGAGCCATATCTTTATTGGCATTTACATCAATCTTGATGTTGTCATTTGATCCCATTACAGAGTCTCTGATAGACTGCTTTGGGCGAAGTGGCTTAAAATAATTTAGAAAGGGAAATAGGCAAGAACAATTCTAACACTGGATACAGTATGGATCTATAGTATATATGATTAATGAACTGCTCTAATCTATTTTATACTTTTTGGGGAGAGATCTATATTATCCAATAGTATTTCAAGAAGATAATAAAAAGAATAGTTTTGTTTTTGAGGAAGTGGCTTTATCAAAGCAGACTATAAATGCCACTTTTTTGGGTTTTTTTGAGTTGGAGTCTCACTCTGTCACCCAGACTGGAGTGTAGTGGCCGCTCCCGGCCACTGCAGCCTCGACCCGCTGGACTCCGGTGATCCTTCCACCTCAGCCTTCCAAGTAGCTGGAACTACAGGCGCGTGCTACAACTCCCGGCTAATTTTTGATTTATTGTAGAGATGAGGTCTCACCAAGTTGCCCAGGCGGGTCTCGAACTCGCGGGCTCAGGCAATCCACTCACCTCAGCCTCTCAAAGCACTGGGATTACAGGCTAAGCCACCGAGCCCGGCTGCCACTTTCCTTCAAAGTAACCATATCCTTGGTTGACCATAAACTCAATGGCTAAACCCACTGAGTTAAGATATGGAAAGACATAGAATAATTGGGGGAAGGATACTTCCTCCCAACTGTTTTCTTACATGGTTTAATGACCCAGTATTATAGCAAATCTATTATAGCAAACCCCTTTCCTTTGCTATTCCCATACAGAGGTGGATTAAGTTATCATATTGGTAAGTATGAGAGATGACCTAGAATCTGTTAGCCAGCACCCTTTATTCTCTTACTGAGGGACGTACTGACCACAGAACACACATATATTTTATAGCTGTTGGCTGTGCATAGAGCACAGAAGAGCTGGCTCTATCTCATGAGGGTGGGGGATGATATAGCAGTTGTTTTGAATAAGTTCAGTTTAGGGAATTTTCAACACCTAGAAGAAATAGAGAGGTCAAATTCTCCTTGAAGAGTATCTCTACCCCTGTAGGAGAATTATGATAAACTCTAACTAATCAACAAAGTGATGATATTGTGGGAAAACAGTGCAGATTCCATGATATAGATGTAAGCTGTGCTACTAATTCCATAAACTTAAAAACAAGACCTAAAATCAGGAACTAATTCACATGGAAACAGGTGCCAGCTGTATGACAGGGCAGGCATTCAAAAATTTGTGAAATAACCTGTAAATTATGACCAAGATAATATCCATTTAGAAATGGTGGGCATATTAAACATATATAGCTGAATAACTTCAAGCATTCTACCTAAAAAGAAAGCCTTGGAAGATCTTGAATGTATAACCCATTCTTGAAAATTCCCACTTACAGATAATAGACTATTAAAGAGAAGGCCAGTTTCCCCTAAATTGTATGTCCCATGAGAGTTGGGTGATGTGAGGCTGCCACCAAAAGTCAAGAAAAGACAGTGAGTTTCATTGACTATTGAAATTCACACTGTTTTTAGAGAAGAGTATTTTAATGTACTTAACAGCTATCTTTTCACACTATCAGGGAGAGCTACCATCTACAGAGAACTGCATGCTTATTCCAAAGTATTCTCTGAATTAGCATCAAAATAAAGCAAATTATGTTTCCATTATTTTAAGTTATTAAATGATCAATAAAATAGACTTAGCCATGTTAACAATTTTTAGAAAACTTTTCAAAAATTCATTGCAGTTACATAGAAGTCTGATTTTTAACAGTATAAAAATATCTACTTTAATTATTTAATTTAATAAGTCATACATATTTTACAGATATTTTCAGTTTTAAAATGATATACCAGCTTGTATTTAATAGATAAATAGGTCAACATAACAACTTGTATTTAATAAATAAAAAACCCTCATATTGAAGTCAACATGAATACTTGAAATATTTGGTACCATAGCTAATAAGCTTACCATTTTTCTTTAGTAATTTATTCAAAACTGATAACAAAAAATTAACTTGCAAGTTGTTTTTTAATCCTTTAATGGTTTCCAAGTTTATAATTAATGGTTTAAAGAAATAAACCATTTTTTCAGCCATTAAAACATGAACAATCAATCATTTAATTTATCATGTTTCTCGCATTATGTTCTGCAGATCACTGATATGAGATTCTTTAACTCAATTTTTAACAAATATTTATTGAATGATGCACAGAATAAATCTCAGTATTTATAGAAGCATATGTGTCAATGTCATAACTTTCTCATCCATATCTAATTATTCTCCATCCTCAACAATATTCAATTCATTTTTCATAAAGAAATGTATTTCCAGAAGAGGCAAGAACTTTGTTCAGCAAACTTGATGGTTGGGTGTGTTATCTTTTATATTCACATTTTGCTATTAACAAACGATTCATCTCTATGCATACAACTCACAGATTAATAAGTGAAAAGGCTTTCATTAATAATTAATGACATTTTCTTTATTTGTTGAAGACTGAAATTCAATGAGCTGAAAACTTTTCTTAATCTTTTAAAATATCTATTAAAATTCGGAGTAAGTTTCATTATATTGTATTCCTACGATATTCTAAAGGTACACATATCTTGTAATCAAAATATTTTAAGTAGATTATTCAAATGTATCTAAATTTTATTAAGTTTCCTTTTTGACAAAGTGATGTAAGATACAAAAAAAGAAAAGTTGTGGAATTCAAGTGTACTTCAAGAAGTATATCCTTATTTACTGTGTTCATTCCATTAATTTATATGTACAACAAAATACTTTTTGAGATCTTACCATGTGCCTAGATCATAAGGACCTGAAGGTTGAATAGTATTGAAGATAACATTTTTGCCCTCTTTGCCCTTAAAATCCAGAGGACAGATAGGAAATAAACAATGAATAGATCATTTAGATTGAAATAACATGAATACATACTTTTTACATGTACTATATAAAAATTATTTTTTCCAAAGTGTTATATTTGCATGGTCTGAAGAATATCTAAAGGATAAATCAAACCTATTGTTATCTATAGTGAAACAATGAAAATTATTGCTTAGCTTCTCAAAAGAACTACCTCAGAGGAGGCAGAGTTTTGTAAGCTTGCTGAAAATAACCACTTTTATCTGACTCATCAAGTATTCTCAGAACATAACACATGATTTTGGAACATATAAAGAAACTTTTGTAATTTTAAAAGTTACATTGTAACATACATACATAAAAATCTATGTTAATTAGTATCTTAATGCTTCCTGGCATTCTTATAACAACCCCCATGCCCTTTTACTCCCTGCTTTTCAAGATTATTTCATATCACTTTCTGTCCCTTAAACCCCCATAACTTTCTCCCCTTTATCCAGTTACAGAGGTTTCCTTTCTTTCCTATTTTACTGGGAAAATAGAAGTGATTAGAAAAGACATTTCATGAGCTTCTATAATTTCATCTGACCACTTATCCACAGCAGTGCCTACAGTGATATTTCTTCTCTCTTGTTATAAATTAATTACTTCTGCTTTTAACAGAGGTTTGTCGATTTGCACATGAGGTTTCATCCTTTTTTTCTAGTATAGAATGTTGTGCCAATCATTATCTCTGCTGTCTTTTGTACCACTAATGTTTGTCTCTCTACTGAATCTCTGCCATTAGCACATGCATATCCTATTCTTTCTACCCTACTTCCATCTCTTGCTATTGCCCTTTTCCTTTCTTTCCTTTCCTTTCCTTTTCTGTAGAGCAAACTCTTCAATAATGTTGCCTATATTACTGATTTCTCCCCTTTCTGCCTATGTTGAACCCACTTTAAGTAGAGTTTCACCTCTATGACTGTCCTGAAAATGTTTGTTTCAAGGTCAACAATGACCTCCACTTTGTTAAATCCAATAGTAAATTACCATGCCTCATCTTACCTGATCTGTCCGTAGCATAACGGTTGATTACCGTCTCCTCCTAGAAATACATTTTACTGCTTGTTGGTTTTCAGGTCACTACAATCTCCTGCTACTACTTAAGTCTTCTTGGGTGGTTCTTCCTCACTTTCACAAACATTTTGCTACCAATGGTCAGACTTTTGATCAACTCTCTATGTTCTCTATATTTGTTGCCTTCCAGGCACCTAATTTTGAATACTTTATCTTCATTGATGACTCTCTAGTGTATTTTCTCAGCCTGTACATGTTCTCTGGACTGCAGCCTTGTATATGCAACTGCCTAACTGACATCAGCACTTGGATTTACAAGTGGTATTTTAAATGAACATGGCAAAAAACGGAACTACTGAACCATCCTCTTCTGCATAAAAACTAAGTTTTTTTCTTCAGGCTTACTTGCATGAATTAGTGACAACCTCATCCATTTATTCATTCAAACCAACTTCATCCACCCATCCATCCATCCATCCATCCATCCATCCATCCATCCATCCACCCACCCATCCGTCAGATTATTATTGCCTCCACTATTCCTCTCCCTTACCACATATAATTCAACAGCAAATCTATTCTCTTTCCTCTCAAAATGCATTCAGAATCTGACTGCTTTTTACGCCCCCACTGCCCACTCTAGTCCAAGCTACTATCATCTTTTACTTGATAATGCCAGTTTGTCAGTGTGGTACATTTCCACCAGCAATGTGTTCCACATTCTCACCACATTTGGTATTGTCAGTCTTTTGTGGTAGATATGCAGTGACATTTTATTTTGACTTAATTTGCATTTCTTTGATTACTAATGAGTCTTCACACATTTTCATATTAGTCATTTGGATATCTCATTTTGTGGCGTTCCTATTTAAACTTTTCACCTTCATTTCAATAGTCTTTTTTTCTTTTATTGATTTTAAGCCATTTTTATATAATCTGGAAATAAAAATTTTTAACTTATGTAAGTTGCCTTCATTGATTCCTACTCAGTGGCCTGATTTTTTTGTTTGTTTATTCTCTTAACTGTATTTCTTCTTGGTAGTCCAATTAATCAAACCTTCATTTATAGTTATTGGTTTGTAGTTTTCTTTAATTTTTTTCCAACTCCAATGTTGGGGAATTTCCATGAGGATATTCCCCTATATGATTTTCTGAAATATTTGGCTTTTACTCACAGATACTAAATCAGGCAAGATGATTTTGTGTGTGTTGTAACAAAGGGACAGAAAAACATTTTTTAAAAATATGAATATCCAGCTACCTCTGTAGAAAAATGGTTACTTTTGCCACTAATCCACAGAACCACCTCTAAAACAAATGTAATGTCAATATAGGTGATTTTCCTCCCTGGCTCTTGGTTCCATTCTACTGAAGGATGTTGAAAGGCCTTACGAAAGCAAATAGGAAATTCAGAAGTCATTTAAAAATTGACATATTTTATCTTGATATTATACAGAATAGATAATTTTTAAAGTCTTGGCCAGATAACATATAAGCAACTAACTGAGAGAAATATGCTCTTAAAATACTGTATAGTATTTAACATAGGTTTATTCATTAACATACAGAGCACTTCTATAAATCAGCATGAAAATATTCAACACAGAAAAAATCTGGAAAGAAAAATAGGTATAGAGAGTTCATCAGAAAATAAATAAAATGGTGCATACACATATAAATGCATGTATCTTTTCATAATAAAAAGGAAATTTAAAAAGAATGGTACATAATGTTCATCATATTAGAACAGCAAAGATTATTTAGGTGCTAGAATATTCTGTTACTGTGGGTAAATAAAAATAAGCTCTTTGGTATTCTGCTGGCAAGAGTAGAAACGTGATTTTTTTTAAAAAATGCATATCTACAATGACCTAGCTATTCCACATGTACTCAACTTATAAACTCAATTTATTTTCATAAAAATCCTAAGTCAATACTTTTATTATCTTATTTTACTTATGAGGTAAATAAAACAAATATTGGTAAAGTAACTTGGCCAAGATCAAAACTACTTTTTATAAAAGTCTGAAATTTAACATTGTCTGAGTCCAGACTCTAGTCTCCCAACCAAATTTGATTGCCTTTCTATGAATGCTTGAGGGTGTCTGTTGCAGTAGCTTTATCAATGCAGTATTAGATATAACATAAATACCAAATAATATGCAGTTTTTAATATCACTTCATATGATAGACTATGAAACAGCCATTAAGAAAACAATGCTATAAATCTGTAGGTGCTGATTAAAAGTGCATAAAAACCTAGTGGCACTGATTAATATTGCACTGTTTCCTGGAAATATGAAGTCAAAGGTAGATTTATTTTACATTATACTACATTGATGCCTGTTTTTTAAAATACTTGTCATGCACATTTAAACATTTCTTAAGAATGAAAAATATGATAAAAACAAATGATTAGCTCTGTCTGGATCATGTCCACCCCTGAGGTCTGCACCAAATGTGCATGCTTTGTAACAAGAGTTTTTGTTCTTTTCTCATTATACATGTGGCATTCTAGGAACCATGCCTCTAGCAGATTTAATATCAGAAATAGACTGTGGCTTACTCCTTCAGGTAATTATAAAAATAAAAATATGAACGAAATAGTCTCTGTGACGTTTTGGAGGCAATTGCAGAGGGGGCCCGAAGCTATGGGACTTCCAGCTGGGCTCTGTCATACCTTCCAAGAGCCCTGATAGTTCACTCCTCAGAAGAAATGTCAAGCTGCCCATGCTGTCACAGAGCAGATGCTCTGCTGACGTCTTTGGGGAAGTGTCAAATGACTAGAAAATTGATGCCAAATATTGAATACAAATCTTACCCTCATCACTATATCCCATGTTTTCCATTTCCTAGTGTTTGGTGATCCGTCTCAGGCCTCAGGGTTAGCTGTGGACCCAGCAGGTAGATTCTAACCATGTGCTCCTGGGACACCAGAAGAAGTAACTTTCTCTTGGCTTCATTCACATAATGTTCTCTAGGGTTATCAAAAAGTACCCATCTATTTAGCATGTTTTCCTCTGGAAAAATTCCCCCTCTTATCTGGAAACTTTTATCTGTGAGGTATCATCTTTATTTCAACGTGTCTTAAAATATTCTATCTTTGTATCCTGTCATTTTTTTTTTCCTCCTTTGGTGTTTGCTAATATTTATTTATTTTTCATACAAAGACTTTATTAAGACACAAAGTAAGTAACAAAAAGCAAGAAATGTTCCTTTCTTCCCTGCACTTTCAAATGCATTACTTGATATGAGCTTAAAAAAACACATGCACCCCAAGGTTTTATAGCCCCATTTTATAAAGAAGGGAACTTAGTAGTTCAAATAACTTCAATGAAGTGACACAACTAAATGGAGATGAAGGTGGGTTTAAAGCTCTTGTCTATCACGTTTTTCCAGATACTGAAAGCACTGCTGCAGTTCGCTGTGATTGGTATTTTGATCCTCATTAGACAGTGTATCCTAGGTGTAAAATTCTAAAAACTGAAGTGAATATGTAATGCAACCAAGAGTTCTGAAGAACAGAAAAAAATGATGGAGAGGAAGCAGAAAGAGGGAAGAGGAGATAAAGAGAAACATAAGCAAGAGAGAGAAGAATAGGAGGAATGGGACCAGGAAGAAAAGAAGAAGGAGAAAATGTTAAGCAAAAACAAAATTAACCAAAGACAAACACTCTTAGCACTTCCATTTATATTATATTCTTTCTGCATTTTGTTTTATAAAGTGTATGATCATACTATCCACATCTTGATGCTACCACTTAACTTGACAAAACCAGAAGCTTTACAAGTTGCCAAAGTCTTTCATATTTACATTTTCCATCCAGTATTTAAAAGAAATACATATCCCAATTTCCCTGTGTTGAGTGTTTATTATAATCATACAGTAATAAAGTAATACATGGTATTTTTTAGGTAGGAAACATTCACATAAGTGCAATTATTGTATCAACGAGTCAGAATATGATAAGGCTTTTTATATATATGGAATATTCCTTTTCAGAAAATTTTGTATCAATTATTAGTCATTCTAGACATGTATGAGTACTGCTAGCATTTACACGTATTTATAAAATTTTTGTTAATTTGATCTATATATTAAAAGCTTTCAGCTGTTATTTACTATATCACTATTGAGTTAAATAAGTTTTATTTTTTGCTAAATGTTCTTATTTTTATTATGAATTATGCTTTTATCTACACTTGTTCTTAATTTTATGAGGTTTCTCTCTCTTTATTGTGACCTGAAGTATATATGATATTGACAAACATTTCTTTAAAGAAAAGAGCATAAAATTAGTAAAATAAGTATTTATTCATACTGAAGAAACAAATTACAATAAATGTCACAATCATGAGAAAACCCTGAATACGATGTTTATTTATAGTTTCTTACATAATGTTACATATATATTTATAATGTAAATACTTATATTTTGACTATGTTTTCTTTAATTGTCCCTTTATGTGAAAGTGATTATGCATGATCAATTTCTAAAGTAAATAGAAACAGAAGCTAAACAAGCGAGTGCCTGAGTGTCTGGTGGAGAGGGGAGCAGGAAAAGAATAGGAGGGTTAGGGGAGATGATGAATAGATACTAATAGTTGTGGAGCTGCTTTATTGAACAATAACAGTATTTTAAAATTGATTTTGGTGATGGTCACATACCTTTGCGAGCAAAAGCCATTGAACTACATGCTTTAAATGAGTAAATTATATGATATGTATATTATATCTCAATAAAAGTATAAAATAATCCAAATTCCAGAATAGAAAGTCAATTTAGTCTTTTCTCTAGTGATATAAATTAATTTTCATGAGTAATATATATTTTGGGAAAAATATACTTCAGCATGATAATGTGCCATTGCAATGTCATTTTAAGTTCTTCTGGGTATATTCTCACATTTAAAAAATATGGCCAAATATTGGAAAATGCCAATTTTTTTATATGAGATATGAAAATTTAGACTATTATTGAATATATGTGTGTATATATTTTTTAGCAGAAAAATTCTTTTGGCCAGACTGCTTTGGAAACTAAGTACTCCTTTTATAATTTTTATGTTTTTTTCTTAAATTTTTTATTTTAAAGATGTGGGGTACAATTCAGGATTAGGTATACAAGTGGTCATTGTACAGGTAAATTTGGGTCTCACTTTGGTCCCCACTTGGTCTGGTTTGAGATCAGGTACACTTATTGACGTTGTGTGCTCCCTCCACCTCCTTCACCAGGCAGTTTCTGGTGACTGCCAATCCCTTTCTTATTGTGTTATGATAAATGTTCAGGATCTGCTTATGAGTGAGAACATGTGGTACTCAGTTCTTTGTTTCTGTGGTAAATCACTGAGTATTATAGAATCTAAATCCATCCAAATTGTTGAAAAGTTCATAATTTTGTTCTTCTTTATGGCTGCATAATAATCCATCATGTATATGTACCAAAGTTTTAAAATCCAGTTCAGTTTTGATGGGCAGCACTGTTGGTTCCATGTTTTAGCTCTTGTAAATAGTGCTGCAATAAACATGCATGTGCAGGTATCTTTTTCATAGAGTGATATAAATTCTTCCGAGTATATTACCAGAAGAGGGATTGCCGGGTCACATGGAAGGTCATTTTCGAGTTTTTTTAGAAATCACCACACTTTTTCATAACGGTTGATCTAGTTTGTATTCCCACCAACAGTATAGAAGGCTTCCCTTTTCTCCAAATCCTCACCAGTATCTATTGTTTTTTGTTTTATTAATGACAGCCATTCTTATTAGAGTTAGGTGGTATCTCACCGTGGTTTTGATTTGCATTTCTCTAAAGATTAGTGGGACTGAGAAATTTGCATGTGTCTGTTGATGGCTCGTATGTCTTCTTTGAGAAGTATCTACACATGTCTTTGACCCACTTTTTAATGGGGCTTTTTCCCCGCCTTTTGGCACGTTTGAGTTCCATGTAGATCCTGGATGTTAGGCCTTATCAGATATGCAATTGACAAATATTTTTTTCCCCATTCTATGGGCTGCATCCCCATTCTCTTGATATTTCCTTTGCTTTGCAGAAGAATTTAAGTTTAATGAGTTCTCACTTGTCTATCTTATCTCTTATGGAATGGGCAGCTGGGGTTTTGATGAGGAATTGGTTGCCTACTCCAATTTCTCTAAGGTGTCTCCTGTGTTTACTAAGATTCTTAATGTTTGAGGTTTTACATTTAGGTCTTTGATAGATTTAGTTGATTTTTGTGTATGTTGATAGGTAGTGGTCCTGTTTCATTCTTCTGCATGTGATCAGCCAGTTTTCTCAGCATTGTTTACTGAATAGGTTCTCTTCTCCCCAGTGGTTTTTGTTGGAGGCTTTGTCGAAGGTGAGTTGGCTGAGAAATTGAGGTTTTGCTTCCAGAATCTCTATCCTGTACCACTGGTCTATATGACTGTTATTGTACCAATATCAGGTTGTTTTGATTATTGTAGCCTTATAAAAAACTGGAAGCGTGACGTCTCCCACTTTGCTTTTTTTGCTGAGGATGGTTTTGTCTATTTGTGATTGTTTATGTTTCCATATTAATTTTTGTATTGTTGTTTCCAGGCCTGAGAAGAATGATGTTGGTAAATTTAATGGGTATAGTGTCAAATCCGTAGATTGCCTTTGGTAGGATGGACATCTTAACAATGTTGATTCTTCCAATCCACGAGCATGGAATATTTTTCCATTTGTTTGTGTCATCTTTGACTTCTTTTAGCACTGTTTTGTAATTTTCTTTGGCAAGGTCTTTCACTTATCTGGTTAGGAAGATGTCAAGGTATTTCATTTTGTGTGCGTGTGTGCGTGTGTGTGTGTGTGTGTGTGTGTGTGTGTGTGTGTGTGTGTGTGTGAGACTATTGTGAATGGAATTATGCTTTTTATTTGGTTATCTGCCTGTTTGTTGTTGATGAATAGTAATGTAACAGTCTTTTGCACATTTATTTTATACCCTGAGACTTTTCCAATGTCCTTTATCAGTGCCAGGAGGTTTTTGACTGATTCTTTTGGATTTTCGAGGTATAATAGCATATTGTCAGCAAAGAGGGATAATTTGACATTTTCTTTTCCTATTTGGATACCCCTGATTTCTCTCTCTTGTTAATTGGTCCTCTACCTAGGACTTCCAACACTATGTTGAACAGGAAGGATGAAAGTCAGTAGCTTTGTCTTGCTCCAGTTTTCAGGGGAAATGCTTCCAATTTCTGTCCATTTAGCGATATGTTGATTGTGAGAGATGGCTCTTACTATTTTGTATGGCTAGATGTTCAAGAGTTTTTATCAAGAAGGGATGTTGTATTTTATCAAAATCTTGTCCTGCATCTAATGATATAATCATGTGGATCTTGTTTTTACACCTGTTGCTGTATTTAAATGCATTTATGATCTTGTGGATGTTGAACCAGCTTTGCATCCTGGGGATGAAGCCAACTTGGTCATGGTGGATGATTTTTGCCGATGTGTTGTTGAATCCAATTTGCAAGAATCTGAGTATTTTTGCATCTATGTTCATCAGGAATATTGGCCTGTAGTTCTCTTTCTTAATTGGATTTTTATCATATTTGAGTATCAGTGTGATGTTAGCTTTATAAAATGATTTGGGGAGTGTTCCATTTTCCTCAATTGCCTGGAAAACTTTCAATAGGATAGTTCCTCCATGTGTGTTTTGTAGAATTCTGCTGGAAATCCATCTCATCCAGAGTTTTTGTTTCTTGTTTTGTTTTTGTTTTTTGTCCTGGGTTGTTATTGATCTATTTAGGGTCTCAATTTCTTCTTGTTTCAAACTTGGGAGGTTGTGTGATGTCAGAAAGTCCTCTATTTCATTTAGTTTATCAATTTTTTCCATACAGGTGTGCATAGTAATTTCTGATAATCATTTGTGTTTCTTTGGGGTCAGTTGTGTCTTGACCTTTTGCATGTCTGATTGGGTTTATTTGGGCATTGTCTCTTTTATTTTTGTTTTCTGACTACTGATTTGTCAATCTTGTTTATCCTTTCAAAGAACCAGTTTTTATTTCATTGCTGTTTTCTATGGTATTTTTCTCTTCTATGTCTATTTGGGCTTTTACTCTGGTGATCCGAATTCTTCTGCTGAAGTTGGAGTTTTGGTGGTCTTGCCTTTGCAGCTCCCTTAGTTGATTTGTTATGCTCTTTCTATTTCCTCAATTTTTTTTCATAGAGATATAAATTCCCCTCTCAGTACTGATTTCATGGCATCCCAGAGGTTTTAGTAAGACATTTCTTCATTTTCATTTGTTTCCAGGAATCTTAATTTCTGTTTTGATTTCTGTGTTGACCCAGGAGTGGTTCAGAATCATGATGTTTAGTGTCCATGTCTTTGTGGGTTTTGGGAAAATTTAGTTGGTGGTGATACTTATTTTTATTCCACTGTGGTCTGAGAAGGTGCATGGCAGTATTTCAATCTTGTGAAATTTAATTATTCTTGATTTATGGCTGAGAATGTAGTCGATTTTGGAGTACATTCCATGTGATGATGAGTAGACTGTATATTCTGTGGTTGTTGGGTGAAGTATTCTGTAGGTATCTACTAAGTTCATTTGGTCAAGTGTCCAGTTGAGGTTCCAAATCTCTTTGTTTATTTTTTGCCTTGATGATCTATCTAGTGTTATTAGTGGGTATTTAAGTCCCCAGTTATAATAGTGTTAGAGTCAATATCTTTTCTTAGTTTACTGAGAAGCAGCTTTGTAAAAGCCAGTGCTCCTGTGTTGACTGCGAAATGTTTAGATAGATAGTTATTTTTGATGAATTGAACCTTTTTTCATTATGTAGTGTCCTTCCTTTCTTTTTTATTTTTGATAGCTTAAAGGCTGTTTTGTCTGATATTAAGAGCATGACTCCTGCCTTCTTTTGTGATCCATTCACCTGGAAATTCATTTTCCATCCACTAACATTGAGTCTGAGGACATCCCTTGTGGTGAGATTAGTTTCCTGGAGACAGCAAATTTCTGAGTCATGTTTTTAATACCGTTTTCCATTCTATGTCTTTTCAGTTGTGAATTTAGTCCATTTTCTTTCAGTCTGATTATTGAAATATGAGAGTTTGTCCCTTGCTCTTATAAGACTGTTTTGTTTTTGTTTAGCTTTTGTGTTCAAATATGTACGTGTTTTTATTTTTGCAGGTATGCTGTGTGTTCTGGTGCTACTCTGTTTGTGATCTTGTGAAATATATGGTCTTTTTTTTCCTGTGCACAGCACCTTTTTAAGTATCTTCTGTAAAGCTGGTCTTGAAGCAGCATATTCTCTTAGGAATTGGATGTCTGTGAAGGATTTTAATTCTCCCTCATTAATGAAGCTTAGCCTGGTTTGGTAGGAAATTCTTGGTTGAAATTGTTTATCTCTGTGAACATTAAAGTTTGGGGTCCAATTCCATCTGGACTGTAGTGTTTCTGCAGATAAGTCTGCAGCAATTCTGATTGATTTCCCCGGTAGGTAGTCTGGCCTTTTCTCTTGCTGCTTTTAGAATTTTTTTCTTTTATACCTATTTTGTGTAAGTGAATTTGTATGTGTCTAGGGGTTGATCTTCTCATAAGATGTCTCACAGGGATTCTCTGAATCTCTCATGTTTGTATAATTGTCTCTCTGACCAGGTGAGGAAAGTTTTCTTGGATGACCTCATGGAATGTTTGTTCCAGGGTATTATGATCAGACATAGGTTTGATTTTTGTTAGCATCACACATCTCTTGGAGAGTTTTTTCTATCTTCTTAAGTTTTTAAATAGATTTTTAATAGATTGGGTTAATTCCATATTTTGGTCTTTCAGCTCTGAGATTCTTTCTTCTGCTTGGTTGGTTCTACTTACCATACTTGCCAGTTTATTTATTTCTTGGATGGAGTTATTCCTTTCTGTTATACCTGAGTATGCTTTCTTGAGTTTGTCCAGCTCTGATGCAATTTCTCTTAGCTTTAGCCCTTGCCTCTCTTGATTTTTATTCATTCTGTTCAATGATTCTCTGATCTCTGTATGTGCCTTCTGGGTACTGTTACTCTGGGAGATAGTAATTTTTTGTGCCCTAGTAGCTGTTCTTTCTAGCTTTGACTCTTTGCTGGGACTCCGGTGGTAACCAGAAGTTATTCGTTGGTTTCTCTTCATTTGTAGGAGTTCTCCTATCTTTCTCTTTAAATTCATTGCTCTGTGGGGTACATAAGAGAGAAGATAGACAAATGGGACCTTATTAAACTGACAAGCTTCTGCAAAGCCAAAGAAACCATCAAGAGAGCAGGGAGACAGCCTACAGACTGGGAAAAAGTATTTGCCGACTCTAGGTCTGACAAAGGCTTAACATCCTGGATCTACAAGGAACTGAAATGTACTGAAAAGAAGAAAACAAACAACCCCATTATAAAATGGGCAAAAGATATGAACAGACACTTCATAAAAGAAGACATCTGAGCAGCCAACAAACACATGAAGAAATGCTCAACCTCACTAATCATCAGGGAGATGCAAATCAAAACCACACTGAGATACCACCTAACTCCAATCAGAATGGTGATTATCAACAACTCAAAAAATAACAGCTGCTGGAGAGGGTGTGGGGAAAAGGGAACACTTCTACACTGTTGGTGGGAGTGTAAACTAGTGCAATCTCTGTGGAAAGCAGTGTGGCGACTCCTAAAAGCTCTAAAAATTGACCTTCCATATGACCCTACAATCCCCCTACTGGGAATATACCCTGAAGAACACAAATCACTCTATAAAAAAGATACATGCACACGTATGTTTATTGCAGCATTGTTCACAATAGCAAGAAGCTGGAAACAACCATGCTGCCCATCAAAAGAGGACTGGATTAAAAAAATGTGGTACATATACACGATGGAATACTATGCAGCCATAAAAAAGAACAAAATCATGAATTTCGCAGCAACCTGGATGGAACTAGAGTCTATAATACTGAGCGACCTCTCACAGAAACAAAGATCAGAATATTACATGTTCTCACTCATATAATGGACCTTGAACATCCAGTGTAATACTATAAGAAAATGACTGACGGTACTGGGAAACTATGGGGGGGAAGGGAGATGGGATTAACAGTAGCAAATATCTGTCTGGGGATGGGAAAACACCTCTTATCAACAGGGTGCCTGAATGAAACGTAATTGTACACCTAACACTTAACTGTACCCCACAAAACCATAATAAAAAATACTGATTAATAATAAAAAAAATTCATTGCTCAGTGAAAAATGGAGGAGCAGACACTTCTGATATTTGCTCTAACTTTTGCCCTTCTTTGAGTCGGGGCTCTGGGTTTGTTCAATTATGAAGTAGTGCTGGGGATTGGGTGTTGTGCTGTTTCCTTACAATTTTGAGCACTTACTAAGGATTGGGGGGACTTGCAAGGATTCTGAACCTATTGGTAGGTCATACATAACGTTTGCTGTCTGGTGAATAGGCCAGTTGGAACTTGCTCTCTGTCTCTGCACAATATGACCTTATGGTGGGTATGCTTCCATAGCACCAGAATTCAAGTCAGAGTATAAGGGAGTAAAGAGAGGGAAGGAAAAAAAGGGAAAGGAGGAGAAAGGAAAAGAAGAAAGAAAAATAGAAAAAAAAGAAAAAGAAAAGAAACACACACACAAAACCCAGAGAAAGAACAAAGAAAGAGAAATAGAAGAAGGAAAGAAAAGAGAAAACCAACCAACAGATTAAAAAACCAAATGGGATAATCAAACAAACAAACCAACACCACCAACAACCTCTTTCTTGGTCAGTTCTGCTGTCTGCATCTAGCACCCAGCAGCTGGCTCAGTGTAGAGGGTGGTTGTCTGGGATTCCACATCTGCCACTACCTGTTAGGGCTTGTGCACTGGGGCCGATGTTCTCTGAGGTCACAAAGCACAGCCCATGCAATGTAGAGATCACTGGAAGGTCTCAAGATGCAGTTTTGCTATTCCACAGAGACCACCCTGTAACATTTATCTTCCCAGGCATTAGAGAGTCTGCTCAGTTTCTCTGTTGGGAGTTATAGCTCTCTTCCCAGCAGTTAACAGTCTCCAGATCTCAGGACCTGGTGACAAGGTTCTGGAGTTCTGTCCGGGCTCAGGGTGCTTCCTTGGGAGTCTGCCTCAGGCTCTCTCTCTGTGTTCCCTTCAAGGTCCTCACTGCCAGCATTCAGCTCACTCCAGCAGATCTTCCTGGGAAAATCTCTCCATCTGTTTACTGCTATGTTCTCCTGCTCCAATTGCATGTGCCTATGTTTCGTCCAGTATGGGGGCTGTTGAATTTTTTTTTGCTATTATTTTACTGAGGACTTTTGCTTGGATTTTCATCAGGGATATTAGCCTACAGTTTTCTTTTATTGTTGTTGTACCTTACAATTTGGTATTGAGTGATACTGGCCATGTAGAATGAGTTTAGAAGTATTCTTTCCTCTTAAATATTTAGGAAAAACTTGAAAAAACCTGATATTCGCTTTTTTGTACATGTTTTATAAAATTTAGCAGTGAATTTAGTACTGGACTTTCCTTTGTTGAAAAACTATTTTTTTTTACTTATTGGATTTTCCTACATGTTATGGGCAAGTTCAGGTCAAATTTTCTGTTTGTTTGCAATGCAATTTTTGTAGACTGTATATATTCAGAAATATGTCCTTTTTTAAGGTTATCCAATATACTGTCATTTTACTCTTCATAATAGTCTCTTATCGTCTGTATTTCTGCGGTATCAGTGTCTTTTTTTAATCTCTGATTTTGAGTCTTCTCTCTCTTTTTGTATTTCTCAGTCTAACAGTTTGTCAATGTTTTTCATCTTTTCTGAAATTTTTTTGGTTGTTTGTATTAGTTTTTTCTATATTTATTATTATTTTTTCTTTCCTGACCTTCACCATTCATTTTATTCCTTCACAAATGTTGGGTTGAGTTTCTTTTTTTTTCTTGAGGTGAAATGTTAGGCTGTTTATTTGACATTTTTCACTATTTTTAATGGAGACATTTATTCTTATAAACTTCATATTTAGAACTGCTTTTACTGTATCCCATATAATTTGGCATATAGTGCTTTCATTTTTGTTTGCATGTAGAAATTTTTAAGTTTGCCTATTATTATCTATTAATTCATTGATTATTCAAAAGCATGATGTTTATTTCCATAAATTCATAAAGTTTCCAAAAATTCCTTCAATTATTCATTTTTAGTTTTATCTTATTGAGGTCAGAAAATTCATTTTGTAAAATTTCTATATACTTAAGTGTGTTAGTAAGTGTTTTGTTGCCTTACATATGATTTATCCTGAAGAATGTTTCATATGCAGTTGAAAAGATTGTATATTCTGCAGCTAAATATTTGTAAGGCACAAAAGAGCTAGAATGCAATTTAAATTCAAAGTTTCTTTGTTGACTTTATATCTGGGTAATCTGTCTATCCCTAAAAGTGGGGTTTGGAAGTTTTCTAGTATTATTTTTTTATAGTCTATTTCTCCATCTAGATTTATTAATATTTATTTTATATACTTAGATGCTCCAATATTGAGTACATATATACTTTAATTGGTATAGTCTTGTTACATTGACTCTTTTATCATTATACAATGACCTTGTCTCTTTTATTTATAGTTTTTGACTTAAAGCTTATTTAATCATATATATGCATACACATATATATACATACATATATAAGTAATTAAATAAACTTTAAGTCAAAAACTATAAATAAAAGAGACATTTCTGTATTCTTTTGGTTTCCAGTTGAACAGTATATCTTTTCTATTCCTTTAAGGTTATGTGTTGTGTATGTTCTTACAGGTAAAATTTTGTTGTAAACAGTTTATTTCCACCAACTCTGTGTACTTTAATTTAATATTTTTTTTCAATTTTATTTAAGGTAATTATTGATACTTAATGATTTACTACTGTCAGTTGTTTTCTAAATTCTTTCTTCTTTTCTTCCTCCTTTACTATATTTCTCTGTTGTTAAGTAGTTTTCTCTAAAAGTATGCTTTTGTTTTTGCTGTTTATTTTATCTATTTCACATTTTACTTTGTAGTTACCATAAGGCTTGCCAAAAAAATCTTTTAGTTATAACCATTTATTTTAAGCTTAAATCAAAATTTAACAACTTAATTTTGAACTAAAAACTAAATAAGCAGATAACTTTATCTCTTAACTCTTCACTTTCTATGTTTTTATATTTTGGTAACAAAATTTATATCTTTTTATGTTGCACATTTTATTTCTTGACAAATTATTGGAGGTATTGTTTTTAATATCTTTGTCTTTTATTCTTCATAGTAAAGGAAATTTACAAATTCATTTATACACCACTGCAACGTTATTATTAGATTATTCTGAATTTTACAGTTTAGTTTTACCAGTTAGTTATATACTTCCAGAGATTTAGTGCTTCTCATCAGCATCCTTTATTTTCAGGTTAAAAATTTTTCTTTGACAATTCTTGTAAGAGAGTTCTAGAGGTGATACACTTCATCAACTTTTGGTACTATATATTCTTTATTTTTGAAAAAATTAGGCAGAATACAGTATTACTGGATGGTATCTTTTTCCTCTGAGTACTTTGAAAGCATAATTCACTTCTCTTCTGGTATAGTCTTATGTAAAGCTTGTGTAAAGCTTATGCTGATAAATCTGCTGCTAGGCATATTGAGACTTCCTTATATTTTTATTACTTCTCTTCTCTTAATGATTTTAAGATTCTCTATT
This sequence comes from Cephalopachus bancanus, assembly GCA_027257055.1. Lineage (NCBI taxonomy): Eukaryota > Metazoa > Chordata > Mammalia > Primates > Tarsiidae > Cephalopachus > Cephalopachus bancanus. The sequence continues at coordinate 12,687,744 of JAPVLO010000046.1, read as the reverse complement.
TGTCATCAATGTTTGAACATTTGATTATATTATGTCAAGTAGTCTACTTGAATTAAAGTCGATTTAAAAACTATAAACTTCCTATACCTAAATATTTATATAGTTCTCTGAACTTGAAAAGTTTTCTATTATTTCTTAACTATGCTTTCTACCCCTTTACTCTTCCTTCCTCCTTCTTGAACACTGATGATGACAACCTACTCTTTTGATGCTATCTCAAAAGATTTATACACCTTTTTAATTTGTTAAATTATTTTTTCTCTATTTACTGCATTTTTTCAAATAATATGCCTTTAAATTCTCAGTTTTTTCTTCTGCTTAACTAATTCTGCTGCCAATGCTTTCTATTGAACTTTTTATTTTGTTGATTATATTTTTCAGCTCCAGAATTTCTACTTGATTTTTATTTTCAAACTTATTGTTGAATTTCTCTAATAAATTTCTAAATCATGTTTCTGTGTTTTCTTGAAGTTTGTTAAGCTTTTTAATAAAAGTTATTTTGAATTCTTTGTTAGGTACTTTATACACCTCAATTTCTTTAAAATCAGTCAATGCCATCTTTTTGTTCATTGTTGTTTTTGTTCATTGGATGATGTCATGTTTGTTTTGTTTGTTTTGTGTGCATTGTGATTGTGCATCAATGCCTATATAATAAAGTGGGTACTTATCCCAGTCTTTGAAGTGTAGCTTTATGTGGGAACATCCTTCAACAATAACCCTGTAGAGAGATTCTTTGCAAACCAAGAATATATTCATAATTATAACTCAACTTCTGGTCATGCATTTTCTTGACAATATAAAACTTAGCACAGTAGTCAATTTTTACATAAGATCAGATAATGATAATTATTAAGTAAACCATAAGAACATATCTGCATTAGTAAATTAATTTTTTAATCAATGAGATTAAATCAAAACCTTTGTTTCTTTGTAATAGTAATTTTATGTTTTTGTTAATATTTGCCAGTGTGAATTCAAAATATTTTCATTTTATTTCTAAATAGTTATTATTGATAATTCAATATTTTTGCAAATTTTTGGCAAAAGAAGGTCACAAATATACTCTCAATAATGCCTTTGAAACTGCATAACAAAACCAAATGTGAATTTTACAAGTAAAAAATACAAACTCTCAAACAAACAAACAAACAAACAAACAAAAAACATTGGCTGAGCATTGCAACAGATTAGACCCACAAAGAAAATCATTAATTTGAGGAAAGAGCAATAGAAATTTACAACTACAGCACAAAAATAAAAAGCTAATAAAAAAACCTTAAAGCTTCAATGACTCATGAACAATACAAAAAGGTTTAACATATGTATCAAAAGTATGTCATATAAAAAGAAAAATTTATCTGGGTAAAAAAATATATTTGATAAAACAACGGCAAAATATTCTTCAATTTTATCGTACTTATAAACACAAAGACCAGACTCGGTGGCTTAACCTGTAATCCCAGTGCTTTGGGAGGCCGGGTGAGCAGATTGTCTGAGCCCACGGGTTCGAGACCCACCTGGGCAATTTGGCGAGACCTCATCTTTACAATAAATCAAAAAATTAGCCAGGCATGGTAGTGCACGCCTGTAGTTCTGGCTACTTGGAAGGCTGAGGCGGAAGGATTGCAGGAGCCCAGCAGGTCAAGGTTGCGGTGGCCCGGAGTGTGCCACTGCACTCCAGTCCGGGTGACAGAGTGAGACTCCAATTCAATAAATAAATAAATACAAAGATTCAAGAAGTTCAAAGAATCCAAAGAATGATAAACAGAAAGAAAACTATACCAAGATGCATCCAAGTTGATGAATCAAAAATTCAAAGAGACTTTTATAAGTAATTTGAGAAATAAGACACATTTCTGATCAAACAATTCAAGCTAGAATACAAGTAATGTCACCTTGAAAGTGTATAAAGGAGAGGTGAATCTTTTCTTTCAGAATTACCTATCTATTGGAACTAAACTTTAAATATAAAATTTATCTAAAAGTAGTTTTTAGTGTTGCAAGAAAATTGGTTATCAGTAGTCCTCTACCTCAAAACTGTTTAAAGAGTGTTCTTCTGGCTGTGCAAAATGATACTGAATAATAACTCAATTCTATGAGATGGAATTACAGGAACTAGAAGACATCAATATATACATAATTTTTAAAGTAAATTTTCTGATTTTTTTCTTTAAAAGTTGGCTGTAAAGCAATATATATAAAATGAAGTATAATATTTATAGATGTAAAATGTAACATTCTAGAAGGATGATAAGATATAGAAGTATTCTATTTCAAGATTCTTTTTTTTTTTTTTTTTTGAGTTGGAGTCTCACTCTGTCGCCCAGACTGGAGTGCAGTGGCCGCTCCCGTGCACCGCAGCCTCGACCTGCTGGGCTCCGGCGATCCTTCCGCCTCAGCCTTCCGAGTAGCTGGAATTACAGGCATGCGCTACCACGCCCGGCTGATTTTTTGATTTATTGTAGAGACGAGGTCTCGCTGCCCAGGCGGGTCTCGAACCCGCGGGCTCAGGCAATCCACTCACATCAGCCTCCCAAAGGCGCGGGATTATAGGCTGAGCCACCGAGCCCGGCTTATTTCAAGATTCTTATATCAAATAAAAATATAAATGATACTGAGTAAAGACTCATTTTTCAACCCTATAACAAGCACCAGACATAGAATAAAGGCTAATAGAACAGACACTAGACATAGAACATTGACTAATAAGACAATGGCCAAGATGGTGATGTACTAGAAATAGAAACGAATACTGCAAAAAATTTTTTAAAAGATCTCATTTTTAACAGTAATTGCTAAAATGTATTGGAACAAATAAAGTTTAAATAAAGGAATGAAATTGTCAAAGTGTGGAAGAAAATTCCAACCCAATTATATGCTATTTACAAAAGAAACACATTTAACATTGTTAAAATTTTGTTAAATGTAAAAGAATGATAAAGTATTTGCCATGGAAATATTAGGTTATAAGAAACCTGGGTGTTTATTTTAATGTTGGAAAAAAAATAAACTTATAACAACACCTATTTCCAGAGAAAAAGAGTGAAATGTCCAAATGTTAAAGGGTCAGATTATCAAAGAAACATAATATATTACGTGAAGTAAATATTAACAAATCAAAAACTGAAAGGAAATAGATAAATTCACAATTATTGCCCACAGATTAACTACTTATTTCTCAGTAATTGTTTTAAAAGTTAGGCAGAAAAAAACAATGTTAGTAAAGACTCGAACAGCATTACAATCAACCTGACATAATTGGCAATGATAAAATACTAATTTAAACACAATGATTGCATAAGAAATTGTTTTCAAGTTCACAGAGAATTTTAGCCAAAATAAATTACATGCTGGCCCATAAAATAAGTCTCAGCAAATTTTAAAGTATTAAATATTGCATAATCTCTCTGACCCTAAATTAATGAATAAAAACAAACAAAATACATCTGGACAGTTTTCAGATACTTTATTTGATTCATTTTTGCTTCTTTCAAATTTTTCTTTGAATCTGGCTATATAATTTAATAATTTAAAATATTTATTTTTAACTGACAAATAAAATTTGTATATATTGACCCTTGAGCAGCACAATTAGGACGCTATAAGTACAAATATATATGGACTTTTAGAAATAAATATATTTTTTAAAGTTTTGGAGATTTGTAACAATTTGAAAACAATCCTAGACTAACTACATAGTCCATAAATATTTTTAAAATTAGGAAAATATTAAGTATGTCATGAATGTATTATAGATAGATAAACACTAGTCTAGTTTATTACTAGTACTATAAAATATACACAAAACTATTGAGTAAAGTTATAATTTATCAAACCATATTCACACAATTATAGAATGTACATGGTTTCTTTCACAGTGGATAGAAATCTAACCAAACACAAAGATGTAGTATTAAATCATAACTGCATGAATTTAGCTGTGATGAATATTGCATACTATGATAATTTTTTAGCCACCTTCTGTTGATATTGTGATGAGTTCAAATATGGCATGTATTCGTTTAAGCCATCATGTGATGCTAATACATTTCAGTGTGAGTGCAGTTGATTTTTGTATATGATATGAATTAAGGTTCTAAATTTATTTTTTTGTGTATGGATATTCAGTTTTCCAACACTATTTATTTAAGAGCCTGTCCTTTTCCCACTGGGTCTTTTCGGCACATTTTCCAAAACTCAATTGACTGACAATGTGTTGGTTTACTTCTTGGTTCTCTATTCTATTTCATCAAGCTAAGTGGTTGATTTTTATACCAGTACCATGCTGTTTTGATTAATACAGCTTTATTGCATATTTGGAAGTCTGCTGGTGTGATGCCTGCAGCACTGTTCTTTTAGTTCAGGATTCCAGACTAATCAAGGATTTTTGGGTTCTATAAAAATTGGAGTTTTGTCACGAATTTCATTGAATCAGTAGAATAATTTAGGTTGTATGGACATTTCAACAATACTATTTTTTTTCAACTCAGGGACACAGGACGCCTTCTCACTTATTTGTGTTTTCTTCAGTTTCTTTTATCAGTTTCTTATAGTTTTCAACATTTAAGGTGTTTTTAACTTCCTTTATTAAATTTGTTTTTAAGTTTTTTAAATTTTTGTACCTAATGTAAATGGGATTTTTTTCCCTTGATTATGTTGGGAGTAGTTAATTATTAGGCTATATAAACATTGCTGTCTTTTTATGACATACATCATGTAAATTTACTGAATCCATATAATAGTTTAACAGTTTATTTTGTATGTGGTGGAGGGGTCTTTAGGATTTTCTACATACAAGATCATGTTGTCTAAGAACAGGAAAAATTTAATTTCTTCCTTTCCAGTTCTATCCCTTTTATTTCTTTCTCTTGCCCAATTCTTCTGGCTACAGCATAAACAAAGAAGAAAAAATGAAAAATAAAATAAGGGAGAAAAAATTATCATAGAAAAAGACTTTAGTGATTCTGTGGTCTCCCACTTGACTTTACATATGGATAACTTAGACACAGAAGAGAACAATAGTTTTCTTAATATTGTACAAGTGATTGATGGCAATCAGGATTTATAATCTCACTATCTTTACCACAAATTCCACTGTTTTAATAAATTAAACAAATTTGTATTGGGAACCTACTATGTGATAGACATAATTTTAGGAACTTTGGATACATCAGTAAGCAACACGTTAAAACCAAATGAGCTAATAAAATGTAATAAAGGGGAGATCAGAGAAATAATGGGGACCATATCATGCAGTATCTTGTAGACTTACACTAACTAATGCTTTTTGAGTAAAATGAGTAGGCATTTAGTGGTTGTAAGCAGAAAAGTGGCATAAAGTCATTTATATTTTAAAAGGATTACCTTAGCCGGGCTCTGTGGCTCAGGCTGTAATCCTGCGCTTTGGGAGGCTAGGGTGAGTGAATTGCCTGAGCTCGCGGGTTCGAGACCCGCTCAGGCAACTTGGCGAGACCTCATCTCTACAATAAATCAAAAAATTAGCCCGGCATGGCAGCGCGTGCCTGTAGTTCCAGCTACTTGGAAGGCTGAGGCGGAAGGATCACCGGAGCCCAGCAGGTCGAGGCTGCGGTGGCCGGGAGCGTGCCACTGCACTTCAGTATAGGCGATAGAGTGAGACTCCAACTCGAAGAATAAATAAATAAATGAATAAATAAATAACAATTAAAAGGATTACCTTAATTTTTAGGTACGAAAACGTTGCAGAAAAGGAAATGGATGATTTTAGAAAGTTATTACAGTGAGTTAGTTAAGAGTTAGTAGTGACTTGGATCAGAGAGGAAGCAGTCATTGTGGTGAGAAATGGACACATGTTGAATTTATTTTAAAGGTAAAGTCAACACTGCATTTCCTAACAGAATGAATGTAGAGTAAATGTGGACAAAATCTGTAAGTGGAATAATTGAGCCTTGAGGAGCTCAACACAAGTTGATCAAGAAGGAAAAAAGGAATCTACATTAAGGTACTGGGAATAAATAGCCAATAATAATGGAGGAAGGCAAAGTAGGTTTCCTCAAAGCCAGTTGAAGAAAGTGTATCAAGAAAAAAGTAATTAATAGGGAAAATACGGCTGATACCTAAGATGATGGCACTTCTTATCTCATGACTACAACTGATTTTCATTATGAATCATAACACAATTTCCCTGATGTTTATAAAAGAAAAGCATACAAGACTAGGATAAAATTTCATAGTCACCATTACACAAAGAAAGTATGTTTTTGATAGCAGAAAATATTCCTAGTGTCTTCTTTTCATATCAAATGTATAATTCCTAGAACATTTCTTTTCCATAACTTTTGATTATGGATAGGGGGAAAAAATAAACAGATTAGAAAATTATTTATATTTATTTTGAACATGATTGCTATGAGCCCTTGTACACCATTGCTTCACTAACATTTAATTTGATATAATCCTCCAATGATTTTGTTTTATTGAAATATAATTAATATGACAAAGTTCACCATTTAAATGTACCATTCAGTGATTTTTAACATATTTACAAGGTTGTGCAGTCATTATAACTAATCACAGAGCATTTTTTTCTCATTCCCAAAAGAAACACTGTACACATTAGGAGCTACCAACCTCCCTTATTCTTCTATTCTTTCAATTTCCAGACCCTAGTAACCACTAAATTTCCTTTTTATCTCTATGGGTTTGCCTATACTGAATATTTCATATAAATGGAGTCATATTACATGTGACCTTTTATGTCTGACTTAGTTGACTTAATGTTTTTCAAGTTTTGTCCATGTTGTTGCATATATTATTACTTTACTCTTTTTTAATGAATGAATAGCATTCCAGTTTATTAACTCATTTATTAGTTGATGGATTTTTTTTATTTGTTTCTAATTTGTTGTGCAACTGTGTGATTAGGGGTACAGGTCTGAAGAGTACTGCAATAAATACATGTGTAATTTTTTGTGTGCGAACATACGTTCTCATTCATCTTGGGTATGTAAGTAGATTTGGGAATGTTTGGTTGTCTGGAAAATCTGTGTTTAACTTTTTAAGGAACTGGCAAACTGTATTCCCAAGAGTCTGCATCATTTATGTTTCCACCAGCCTTGTATGAAGATTTCTATTTATCTATTATTTTCACTTGTCATTGTCTGTCTTTCTTATTTTAGTCAACTGAATGTTGTGAAATACTTTTAATTGTATTTTTTTATGACAAATGATATTGAACATTCTTTCTCATAATAAGTGGTCATTTGTACATCTATTTTGGGGAAATGTTATTTCAAATAATTTGATTTGCATTTTTAAAAAATTGAGTTGTTTTTATCAAGTAATAATAATATACATATTTTGGATACTAGATATTAGGCCTAATCAAATACATGATATGTTTTATTCCATTTAATGCTTTATTCCATTTGGTGACTTGTTCTTTCACTTTCTCGATAGTATTATTTGAAATACAAAGGTTTCACCATTGCTTTGTTAAACTCTGGTGTGTTAAACTCCACATGACTCTTTGAGCTATGGCTGCCATGTTTCTCAGCTTTCCCCCGTCCCTTACCTTGAGGATGTGAATCTCCTCTCTCTCTCTCGTTTATTTTCTAAATAAACTATATTTTCTTATTTTAAAAAAAGGAAATACAAAGAGTTTTAATTTTCATGAAGCCAAATTTATTTCTTTTTAATTTAGTTGTTTTTGCTTTACATGTCATATCTAAGAAACCATTGTCATATTCAAGGTCTCAAAAGTTTCACCATTTTCTTCTAATATTTCTATAATTTTAGTTGTTACATTTTTGAAGTACTTTGGGTTAATTCTTGTATGTTCTGTAAGGAAAGACTTCTTGCATACAAATATTTTGTTATTTCAGCACCAGTTGTTGAAAAAAAGACCATTATTTCTCTATTGAGTTGTCTTGGTACACTTTGCAAAAATGAAATGACTACAAGGTATATATTTGTTTCTCGACACTCAATTCTGTTTGATTGATCTTTGTGTCTATCCTGAAGCCAGTACACACCATCCTGATTACTATAGCTTTGTAGCAAGTTTCATAATCAAGAAGTGTGAGTCCTTTAACTTTCTTCTTTTCTAAGACTGTTTTACCAGTTATGGGAACCTTGAATTTCCATATGAATTTTAGGATCACCCTGTCAATTTTTGCAATAAATCCAGCCAGGTTATTGATGGAAAGTTGCATTGAATTTGTAGATCAATGTGGGGAGTGTTACTTCCTTGCAATATTTTCTTCCAATTAACACGGGATATTTTTCCATTTATTGAGGTCTTTGATTGCTTCCAACATGTTTTCTGGTTTTTAATGTATCAATCTTACACTCTTTTTGTTAAATTTATTTATAGATACTTTCCCTTTTGATGCTATTATAAATTGATTGGTTTTCTTAATTTCATTTTTAATTGTAAATTGCTTCTGTATAGAAATACAGTTGATTTTTACTTGAGTGTCTTTTAAATCAATAGTTAATTACTAGAAACTAAGAAGGAAGTTTCTCTTTTCCCTTAGCTTTTAGATAAAACTTGTATCTAATTAAATTTATAAACTATTTTTTTTTTTTGAGTTGGAGTCTCACTCTGTCGCCCAGACTGGAGTGCAGTTGCCGCTCCCAGCCACCGCAACCTCGACCTGCTGGGCTCTGGTGATCCTTCCACCTCAGCCTTCCAATTAGCCGGAATTACAGGCATGCGCTACCATGCCTGGCTGATTTTTTTATTTATTGTAGAGATGAGGTCTCGCTGCCCAGGCGGGTCTCGAACCCACAGGCTCAGGCAATCCACTCACCTCAGCCTCCCAAAGGCGCGGGATTACAGGCTGAGCCACCGAGTCCAGCTTATAAACTATTTTTTAAATTGTGTCCTAATATGAAAGACAAATACTTAATATTATAGCATTCCTGGCTCATTTTCTTACTAGAAAGGTTTTACCCACCATTGTCTTATTAATTCTTGCAAGAAGAATAATTTCATGTTATACAAGCAGTTTTACATTTCAAATAAGTATTTCCTATTGTCTTCTGACCTGAGGCAAACAGAAACCCTTATTTCTGCAGTTGCTGATAATAGTCATGGAGATGGAAATGGGAGATGACGGTGGTTTGGAGTGGTTTGTGTATGTGTGCATATGCATGTGCATTTATATAAACATTAATACTTTTTATTTGAATATTAATAAGAACTGTCAATCTGAAATCCTAACCAAATTTTTCAGTAGCATCTAAAGATATGGGTAATTGAGAAAAGAGGCATTTTCTGAATCAGTTTTGCTGTGAAACAAAGGTTCTTTAAACAATGTCTAAGTGCATAAATGAAGAATGTTCATTTTAACTCCAATATACAGCAGTGAACTCATTAATTTTGATGGATTACAGAGGAAAATTAAAATCAAAATGACACTTGTTTCTCTGTTACAAGAAGCCACTGAAATTTTTCTCCTTCAGTCTAGATTTAAAAAAAAAAAAATATGTGTATGTGTGTGTGTGTAAAATGTGAAGTACTATTGAATCTTCACAGCGCATTGGATGTGGTCCAGCAATAACCAATCAGATCAATGCAAATCAGGCTGCCCTCATGAAACATGACAAGAAGTTCTGCTGTCCTTTAGGATGCAATTACCCTGCTGGTTGCTGTAGAGAGTGACCTCTTTTACTCTGGTAATTATTGAATCCAGACCTAATGTCTGGTCTCATTTCAAAGTCCCTGTCTGCAATGTCTATCCCAAGGCCAAGTACAGTAGGCAGTGAACCACCACAGCTGCCAAAAATCAGTACTTTGAAGAGCATCTTTGCCAGGAGATTATCATGCCTGTTCCCGTTAGAATCAACATTGCTTTTTCTGGCTCATTTAATGTAAAATGCAATTCAGTTTCAAGGATAAGTACTCTAATTCACAAATGGTTGACAGCAGTAGGATTATAGTGTAGGTTCTAAACTTAAAAATAGTTTGGGTCTGATTGCAAGAAATTTTGCACTGAAATATATTTAACAGAATAACAACTGAATAGAATAGAGGATATTACCATTTGGCTTTATCAGTTCAAGAATAAAGACACACTGAAGGTATAACAATTGACTAATGAGATTTGGAACTGAAGCCGTGATCTTTTATTTCTTATTAAGAAACAATTGAAGAAATAATGTATAGGTTTCATTAAAATTTATGATGTGATTTATTGTATTACACTTCTACAGTGATTTATTAAACATAATTGCAAAAAGAGGTGGATTAGTTTTTCCCTATTTGGCTAGAAGTTAAGTACTCGAGTTTAAACTTGGGGTACATGTCCTTATTAAAAATAAAACTCATAATTAATGGTTCTGTGCATTTCCTGTAATCCAAACATGCGAGAGGGAACATTTAAATGCCTAACAATTAAAATGAAAGCATTTTACTTTTACTGGCAGCCTTTTAACTTTTCAGTTCATCATATTTATAGTTATCATTATTAGACATCTGGAAAAATATAGTTATGCTTGCTATTTATATGAAAAACTAAAGACTTTGAATCATTTTGCAGACATGATCTCATTAACACTCTCTACATCTCTGTGAGGTAAGTGCAATTATCTTCATTTTATTGAATTTAAATTACTTTTCAAGGTTTCAAAGAAAACTGTGGCAGAATAAGAAAAAAAAATCAAGGTCTCCCAATGTCCACTCTAATGGTAAATGCTGTTCAGCAAAATCAGAAAAAAGTAAATCCAGTTTTAAGTGGATGAGGCATGATTTCTACACATAGTCATTTGATGTAGCTATTTGAGACATACCATTTTACAGTTATGCCATTTCCAGTATAATTTATCAACCTGACCCAAATTCTAATGTATTTGTCAAACCAATATTTTATGTGATGACAGACTTCTAAGTTTCCTGAAAAGAAAGTTTTATATAGAAGAGGAAATAAAACAGACATTCTCTGTAATTGCTGATTTTAATGATTTTTTTTTTTTTAAGAGCTGCGATTGCCTTTCTGGTTGTTTCTAATTTATTCAACCTCTATCATCCAAAGCCACATTTATAACCTAGGCTTGGCTTTCAGGTATTTGTTTAAAATGTCTTCTTTACATTTTAGGGAAAGGGAGGAGGACTTGCCACAGTGTTCATGCTGTAAGTTTACTGAATCATGGAATTGTGGGATTGTTTGTCCCTACCCTAAATATTTCTTACAGTTATCAATGCTGAATACTTAGGCTAGCTTTTTTTTTTAAACTCCAACTTCACTTTCTGATTCCTAAATGTGAGATATAGTATAACAAATTTTGTTTTTTGCTTTTATTACCATAAGAATACATATTAATGTGTCAAGTCAACTGATTTTCAACAAGAGAGCTGAAATCATTCAATGAGGCAAAAATCTTTCTTAAACAAATAGTAAGAGGTAAAACTTCACATTTGCACACAAAAGAATTAAGTGAGACCCTTACATTGTACCTCAAAGAAAACTAACTCAAAATGGGTTAAAAAGCTAAACTTAAGAGCTAGCACAAAACTTTCAGGAGAAAACAAAAGAAATTTTTATGCTTGGATTTGGCAATAGTTTCATAAATATGACACAAAAAACATAATCAACAAAAGTAAAAACAACAAGTTGGATTTTGCAAAAATTAAAATCTTTGGCATATCAAAGGCAATTATCAAGAAAGTTTTAAAAAAATCACAGATTGGGAGAAAATGTTTGCAAATCATATATTTCTTAAAGTTTTACTATTCAGATTATATAAAGAACTCCTGTAACTCTGAACCAACAAGTCAAACAACCCAATTGAATATGGGCCAAGGACATGAATACAAAAAATGTATTCACATGACCAACAAGAACATGAAAAGATATTCAACATCATTAATCATTAGGAAGATACAAGTTAAATCCACAATGAGGTACTGTTTTACCTTCCCTAAGATGGCAATGATGATAGTAATAATGAAAATAACAAGAATTGGTGAGGATGTGGAGAAATTTGACATTATTGGGGAAGATATAAACTAGCTTAGTCACTGTGGAAATGTTTAAAAAGCTAAAAATAATTTTCACATGATCCAGAAAATTATCTCCAATATAAACACCATAGACCCGAAAACAAGAACAGAAACAGAAACATGTAAACCAGTGTTGCCAGAAACATTATTTAAAATATTTAAAAGGTAGAAATAATCTAAGGGTCCATCAGCAAATGAATGGATAATCAAAATGTGGTATGTACTTTAATGCTATTTATTCATAAAACTGAGTGATGTTCTGACACATGCTACAATTTTCATAAACTTTGAAAAACATTGTGCTAAATGACATGTCAAACATGAAATGGCAAATATTTTATAGTACCACTTTTATAAAATAATTACCTTATGTAAATTTATGGAAACAAAAAGTTGGTTAAAATTATCAGGTTCTAAGGGCAGGGAAAAATGGAGAGTTATTGCTTAAGGAGTACAAGAGTGTCTGGGAATTCTGGAAATAAGGATAGTGATTTAATAATATTGAGACCGTAATTAATGATACCGAATTGTACAGCTTAAAATGGTTAAAATGGGATATTGGATATTATATTTTTACTCCCCAATTTTTTTTTAGTTTGCATTTCAACCTAAACTAACTTACACAAAGTTTGAACGAAATGCATATATTTAGTTTTATGTTTTCTAAAATGGGAACTCCTTATTGGTTTTTATAGTTAAAATAAAATAGAAAGTGTTGAAAGCATATCTACTACTTCAACTCTCTCCAAAATATTTAACAGTTGTTAAAAACACATATTCTACTAGAGAGTATATTTGGAAATTATTTTGCCAAATACCTGTTGTATGTAATAAGAATAGTTAATTTCTGCATACATGAGAACTAAAAGTTCTAAGAATAGTATAAATATATTTTAGTTCTTGCATTTGTGATAACTGTTTTGGCTGCACAGATAACTTTTCCTGTGAAATGCTGTTTTAACTTTTCGGAATATGTGAAGTTTCATGATGGCTATGTTATAGTTTATACTATGTGATATGTATCCACAATGGACATACATTTCAGTTCAGTGGGTAACATACAACTACACACATACAAATTTAAGAAAATATTCTATTAAAGCAAGGAAAACATAGTGAAACTTCTCAATGATGGGAATAAAAAGAATTTAAATTGTATAAACTTTCAATTTGATTACAAAGTAACCATTTAGATATTGGTGGAGGAAACCTACATTCTTTTAAAATAAACACCTGATGTAGTTTACTTAGAACATTTTAATTTTAGCTGGAATAGAAGATTAAGTATTGTAATGTAAAACTATTATATGTTAATGTACATATATAAATATATATAAAATCTTCAAAGTTTTCAGAATACAATTATTACTACTTCTATACATGAACTACTCTCACTGATACTATATATTCTTATATGTTTCTCTCTCTTTCATTTTTTAAAAAAATGATGTAACAGCCTTGTGAAAAGGAGATATTAACCTGAATTCCTCAATAAATGTCCATTATCTCTGAAAACTAAAAGTATTATCGTAATAGTCATTTGAGTTCATCAAATAAAAAGAAATGCCTTTGAAAAAATACTTCTGAAAAGTGCTACAATTAAATCTCTCAAAAAGGGCTTGGGTGTTGTTAGCTATTGCAGCGTATTTAGAAAAAAAGACAAAATAGTAGTGCTAAGTGAGACAATATAACTGGCTTTGTTTTCTTTCTCCTTCTTTCCTCCCTTCTTCATTTCCTTCCTCTATTCCTTATTTCTTCCCTCTCTCCCCATTCTTTCCTCCTTCCTTCCCTTTCTCCTCCCTTCCTCCCTCCTCCCTCCCTTCCTTCCTTCCTTCCTCTCTGTCTCTGTTTCTATGCTTCACTGTGTCCAGTACTTACTCTATAAAGATATAAATTAGAGAAAAACCAAGGAGATGTTAGAGCAGTTGTTTTTTCTTCTGCCTTGCTGCAGTGTCTAAGACCTCTAGCCAATACTGAACAGAAAATAATGAGACAGGACATCTTTGCCATGTTTCTAATATTAAACAAAATATATAATCTTTCATCTGTAAGTACCAATAAATAGGCATTTTGTCAGCTTAATGAAGTTCCCTTCTACTCCTTGTTTACTGAGAGCTTTATTATGAATGGGTGTTGAGATCTAGCAAATGCCTTTTCTATATATAAATATCATTATTTAATTTATTATTTCTGTTAACATGGTGAATTATGTATACTGATTTTTTTGAATGTCAAAACAACCTTGCATTCATTATATGACTCCGTCTTGGTCATAACAAAATATCTTTTATATATTTTGGCATATTATTTGCTAAAATTTTAAAAGAATTTATTCAGCTATGTTCATGAGAAGCATTGATTTTGTAGTTTTATGTTCTTTCAATTTCTTTGTCTGGTTTAATATTACATTAACATTGTACTCACAAAATGAGTAATAATGTGTTTCCTCCTATTTTATTTTATGCAATTTTTAAAAAAGAATAAGTTATATTTTGCCTTAAATATTTGGTAGAATTCATCAATGAAGGTAATGGACTTACATTTTTTTTTTTTTTTTTGGTGAAGGTTTTTGATCACGAATTCAATTAAAGCAATAGATATTTTTATTTAGTTAGTTTATTCTTGAGTGATTTCTGGAATTTTGTATATTTCAAGGCAAGTGTTCATTTTAAATAATGTAATGCATTTATAGGGACATTATTTATAATATAAACTTTTTGTCCTTTTAATTTTAAATCAACTTTTCAATAGTCTTATATTTGAAGAAAAGTTGCAAAGATAGTATAGACAGTTCTTGTATACCATGTACTATTTCTCATATTGTTAATATATTTTATTACTACAATATAGTTGTCAAAACTAATGAATAAATTTTGACATATTATTATTATTAAATAAAATCCATACTTTATTCTGATTTCCCTAGTTTTTTCTTCATGTTCTTTTTCTATTCCAGGGTTTCATCTGAAATACCATAATATATTTAGTTATCATGTCTTTTTAGACTCATCTGAGCTGTTATAGTTTCTCAGACTATGCTTTGTTGTCCTTGAGTTTTTAGGTAGTAATCAACTGTTTTTTCAGAATATCCCTCAACTGGTATTTATCTGATGTTTTTCTCATGGTAAAGTTGTGGTTATTAATTCTTGGAGAAGGTCAGGAGAGATAGCATGCCATTCTCAATGTATCAAAAGTGCATGCTATCAATAAGGTTTATCACTAATGATGTTAACCTTGATACAAGCAAGGTAAAGTAGTGTTTGCCAAGTTTCCCATTGTAAACTCACTCTCAGTCTCAATTCCATATAGTGCTATTTATAAACTGGTCATTGAGAGTATCCTTCACTTATGAGCGTAATGTAATGCTCCATCTTTTTGTCTTTATGTATTTATGGGAGTATTTATGTATTTTTGAATTTTTCCATACAATCTATTTGTCTCTTGTTCTCTATTTCATCAACATTGTCAATGTGGACTTATACATATTTATTTTTTTCTTCAAGTTATAATAAAATAGTGCATATTATTCATTTGCCCAAGTTCTTTCAGATTTGGGAGCTCTTTCAGATGTTTTCTTGGCATTTTTACGTAAGTCTGTGATTTTGATTTTTAAGAATTTTCTTACTTTCCGGATAATCTATGCTCATCTTGTATAATTTCCGCCCCAACCCTAGAATTAGCTATTTTTTTTTCATAAGCCCTAGTTCTTTTATTGGAAATATTACTTATCTTTTCTGATCATTTATTAATGTTAATTATTTATTTTTATGATGACTTTTCTACTATTAAGATTATTAATTATCCCTGTTTTACTCAGTATTCTGTGGTTTACAATATGCATATTTCACTTATCACATTCTAAGTTAAAGCAATGATTTTATATTCCTCCATGTATAGTGTAAGAACCATAAAGAACTCTACTTTCATTTTTTTCTTCTAACTTTTGCTATTATTTTCAACCATTTTGCTTCTATACATGTTAAAAAATCCCATAGCATATTATTTTTACTTTATATATTTTGATATAATGAATTTTAAAATGTGAATAATTCTATGTTTTCCCGTTTATTTACTACTTTTTACATTGTTTTGGCAAAGATCTAAATTAGCATGTGTTTTCATATACCTTGTCTGAAGAGAATTGTTTAATCTTTCATGTGGGTTTTGTCTACTGACAATGAATCATCTCAACCCGTTTGTCTAACTTGTGAGGTCATATATTCATTTATGTTTAGCTTTTTGAGGAAACATGACACTGTTATGTGTCTATCTTTATGCAAATGTCATATTTTCTTGATTATCATAGCTTTATACTTGTTCTTTATGTCTAGTAGTGCGAGCCCTCCAGGTTGTTTTTATCTCTTCAATATACTCTGGCTATTCTTACTCTAATTTTTTTTCACTCTGATAATATGTTTTTTGTTAAAGGAATAAAATTGTATTGGTGTTGCATTGCTTCTATAGAGGTATATTTGGATCATTGACATATTTAAAGTATTGAATCCTCTAATTCATAAGCCTTATCATATTTTTCATTTATCTATGTCTACTTCAGAAGATATTACTCCAAGATCTGTCATGACTCTGATGCTTTGTGATTTTTAAAATTTTTATTGGAATATAAAAATGTAATTGATTTTTATATTGGTCTCAATAGAGTAAGTTTTTCAAAATTGTTTATTAATTTTGATTATATTTTTGCATTTTCAGATACCCGCTAATGAGAAATATTTGTTTAATCCTTATTGCTAATTTTTCTGTCTTTAGTCCACCACCTAGAACATCCAATTCAATGCTAAATACAAGTGATACAAACAGAATTCCTGGCATTATTAGCAATTTCAGAAAGAAAATGTCCAGTATTGCAACCTTGCCTGTGGAGTCTATCTTAGGATTTTTACAATATTCTTCACTAGACATTTTTCAAGTTTTTCTTTTTTACTTCTAATTTTACTTCTAGCTTGATTAAAAAAATTGCTGTTGTTTTTATTATAGTAGGTCTTTAATTTTGTCCAATGCTTTGTTCTGAATCTACGGAAATGATATAATTTTTTTATTTGCTTTATCTTGTGTCTGCAAATACTCTAGGAGGTGGTGGGTGAGTAATATACCTTATTTTTATCAGCTCAAACTGGAAAATTTATTCTCTGCTAGAATTTAGTTTACCATTTTCTCATTGCTCTCATAATTTTGATGTATTTAAAATACATTATTTTTAACAAAAATGACCCGATTGATTTTGTAGAGTGGCAACAATGATCTAACAAAGGACACTGCATTTTCCCCTAAATGCATGCCTTATCTTTTTTTAATTCTAGAATAGGTATTTTGGTTAATTCAATATATTTACTGTTTTTTATTTGTTTGTTTTTTAACCTAACAAATTTCAGTTTCTCTCTTTACTGTTGCCTAATGCTGTCCTTTTCCTATACCTTTATTTTGAAATTTTAATTTATATGACCTGATTTTTCATGTGTTAATGTAAGACATTTTAAAATTTGTATCCTATGTATATAAGATGTCATCACCATTTTTGACTTCTTTTTTTCTTTTGGAATCGGAGTCTCATTCTGTTGTCCAGACTAGAGTGCAGTGGCATGCTTACGGTCACCCCAGCATCGACCTACTGGGCTCTGGCAATCCATCTGCCTCAGTCTTCCAAGCAGCCGGAACTACAGGTGCACGCTACCACACCTGACTAATTTTTGACTTATTGTAGAGACGAGGTCTCGTCAAGTTGCCCGGGCTGGTCTCGAACATGTGGGCTCAGGTAATCCACTAGCCTCAGCCTCCCAAAGTGCTGGGATTGCAGCCTGAAGCACCGAGCCCGGTCTTAAATTCTAAAATATTATTTCTATTTCCACTTTCACCAAATAGATTGAATAATGATAATTTTAACATACCTATGTAGTAACAATGTTAACTATTTTGTTACTGGTTTTTAGTTTTATTGCATTGACTTCAAAGATTAAGTTGGTTAAGTATATTATAATTTTTGGAACTTATTGATAATGCTTTCTTTGTAGCTTAATAAATAGTACATTGTAATCATATATACTTGGTGTATTAACAGTACATTTTGATGCATATGTGCAATTTTATTTATTATAATTTTGTTTCATGCATTCTTATTCATTTGTTTGTTTATTGTCCAATAAAGTTTATTTGAACTAGGAAAAAATATGTTACGATATCTTACTGGTTTGTTCTCATTTTTCCTTGCACCTTAGTAATTTCAGATTTATGCTGTTTAGTGTTGATTTACTTAGAGTAGTGGTAACTGCATTGCAAATATTGACCTTTACAGTGTGTTCCTTTATGGTCTAATTCAATACATTTGGCCTGGTTTTCTTTTCTCTTGTTTCATTTTATATATTTACTTGACTTTTTCGCATTTGTTTGTTTTTAGCTTCTTTGAATCACATTATATTATGTGATTTTTTTCTTGTCATTTTTATAACCAGTCTGAATTTCTTATTTTTTTTTTATTTTAGAAGAAACTTAAAGTACATTTACATTTGTTGATATATTTGATATGGGTAGTCTCAATTATATCTTATTCTTTTACACTGTTTTTCTGTGTGTTATACTTTTTGTGTGAATAAACACCTTTATTTTTAGCTTGATATACAAAAAAATGCACGTATTTAGTGTTTATAATTTGTTTTTGGACACAAGAAAACATGACCATTGAAATAATAAACATATCCAATGACTCCCAAATTGTCATTGTATCCCTTTTTGCATATTTTTATTTTTAACTTTTTATGCTGTGAGAGAAATTACGTGAGATTTACCCTCTTAATATTTTTGAAATTTTAACAATATTGTATTATTAGCTAGAGACACCCTATTGTAATGCAGATGTCTCGTAGTTATTTATTTACCATAATTGAAATATATACCTACTGATCAACTACTCTCATTTCCCTAATGCCCCAGTTACTGGCAATCACTATTGTATCTCTGTTTCTAGACAATCTATTACAGGTACCTCATATATGCAGAATTATGCATGTCATGTCCTTCTGTGACCGACTTATTTCACTTAATATAATGACCTCTAGGATCATACATTTTGTCACAAATTGCAGGATTCCCTCTTATTTAAGGCTGAATAATATTCAATTGGCTATACATACCTTATTTTATTTATCCATTCATCTATTGATGGACACAAGTTTTTTTTCATATTTTGGCTATTTGAATAGCTGTAGTGAACATGGTGTGCAATTATCTCTTCAAGATCCTGACACAATTCTTTGGAATATATAGCCACAAGTGGGTTATCAGATTATATGGTCATTCTATTTTAATTTTTTTAGTAACTTCCATACTGTTTTCCATAATTGCTGAACCATGTTGTATTCCCACCAACAATGCACAAGAGTTTTTTTGTTTGTAACATCTATAATTTCTTTTATCACTGTTTTGTAGCTTTCATTATTTGTCTGTTCAAGATTTCTGTATCTTCTTGTTTCAGTCTTGAGAGGTTGTATGTTTTTAGAAATTTATTTATGCCCTCTAGGTTTTCCAGTTTGTTTAAAATTTCTGCCTTAATTATGTTGTTTTAAGGGTCATTTAAGAGCAAAGTGATTGGTTTCCAGATAGTAGTGCAATTTTAAGGGTTCATTCTATTATTAATTTCTAATTTTATTTCACTGTGGTCTAAGAAGATGCTTGATATAATTTTAATAATAATTTAATAATAATAATTTGAACTTATTGAAACTTGCTTTAAAACCAAGCATATGATAATTTTTATTCTCGGCACTTTCCACAATCTCTGCCCTATTCTGGCTGTGAGGGTCCTTCCCATGCTCCACAAAAAGAGCTCTACTTTCTGGGCTGAAATTAAGGTGTCTGCGGTGGTCACAGTTGTCAAGTCATCGGTAAATGACTGGCTTTGTTTAATCCTGGATTTAAAATGACATTCTCCTCATGGGCCCTGGTTTAGGAGAATACTTGCAGCTTTACCAGGTGTCTTTCCTTCTCACTGACTAACGGCTTCACTGCGAGTCAGCTCCAGGGTTTGGAAGAACAAGTTGTTCTCCCGTGTTCTGGGTTAGCAGATTCCTAGTTGACAGGAAAATCTCAGAAGAAAACTTTCTGCGATGTCTCACATTCTGGGACTACACTCACTTTTCCCAACAGAGCACCCTCATGGAGGCAATTTGCCCATCTTCTTCCTGGGATCTGGGGTGCCCTTTGCCGTTCCAGTGAATAACCTTTTCCTTCTTGAACTGAATGAAGCTCACTGAGTTGAACTTTCTGCACTGTTTTGCCATGTTCAGGAGGATGAGGCACACTGAAAGTCTCTTGTCTGCCATCTTGGAAAAAAAATACTGCTTTAATTTCAATACCTTTGTAATATCATTTGAAATCAGGTAGTATGACACCTCCAGCGTTTTTCTTCTTACTCAAAATTGCGTTGGCTATTATAGACCTTGTGACTCCATATCAACTGTAGGATATTTTTTAAGTTCTATAAAAATATATCTTTAAGATTTCGATGGGGATAGTAGATCACTTTTGGTAGTACGCACATTTTAGTAATATTAAGTCTTCCAATTCATTAAAACATGATGTCTTTACAATTATTGGTGTATCTTTTAACATCTTTTATCAATATTTTTCAGTTTTCAGTGTACAGATCTTTCATGTCCTTGGTAACATCTATCCTATCTTATTTTTTGATGTTATTGCCAATGGGACTGATTTCTTGCTATCTATTTTGGATGTTTCATTATTAGTGTATAGAAACAAAACAATTTTGTTTGTTGATTTTATTTCCTGCAACTTTTTTGAATTCATTTATAAGTTCTGACAGGATTTGTGTGTGTGTGTCTGTGTGTGTGTAATCTTTATGGTTTAATACATGTAGAATCGTGCGATATGCAGAGATAATTTTACTTCTTCCAATTTCATGTGGATTCTGTTTCTTTGTTTTCTTACCTAATTGCTCTGGCTATGATTTCCAGTAGAGTCATTCATTTGTATGTGTAGGTTATTGGTTCCAGGAGCTCCCACAGATACTGAATATGAGTATTTTGAGCAACTATGTTCAAGTTTCTTATGTAAAATGGTATAGTATTTACATATAACGTAAACACATCTTAAAGTATATGTCCTTTAAGTTACATCTAGCTTATTTATCACACCTAAAACAATGTAAATGTTATGTAAATAGCTGTTATACCATGTTTTTAAATGTTGTATTATTTTTAATTATTGTATTGCTATTTCTATTGTTTTTCTTCCAAATATATGTATATATATTTTTTTGAGTTGGAGTCTCACTCTGTCACCCAGACTGGAGTGCAGTGGCCACTCCCGGCCACCGCAGCCTCGATCTGCTGGGCTCCGGTGATCCTTCCGCCTCAGCCTTCCAAGTAGCTGGAATTACAGGCATGCGCTACCATGCCCAGCTGATTTTTTGATTTATTGTAGAGATGAGGTCTCGCTGCCCAGGCGGGTCTCGAACCCGCGGGCTCAGGCAATCCACTCACCTCAGCCTCCCAAAGGCACAGGATTACAGGCTGAGCCACCGAGCCCGACTTCTTCCAAATATTTTTGATCCACAGATGGTTGAATCTGTGGATGCAGAACACATGAATACAGAGGGCTGAATGTACTATATTAAATAGAAATGGAGAAAATGAGCAGTCATTCCTTTTCCCTGATATTGTAGAAAAAATTTTCAGTTTTCACTGTTGAATATGATGTTATATGTGTGCTTGTCAAATATGGCCTTTATTGTGTTGGGGTACATTTTCTCTGTATTTACTTTGCTGACTGTTTCAATCATGAATGTATCTAAAATTGTGTCAGATGTTGCATCTATTGAGATGACCTTTTTTTTTTTTCTTTTTTGTGAGTTGTATTCTTACTCCATCACCCAAACTGGGGGCAGTGGCATGCTCATGGCCACCCCAGCATCAACATTCTGGGACCGGCAATCCTTCCACCTCAGCCTTCCAAGTAGCCAGGCATGCGCTGCCATACCTGGCGAATTGTTTTGATTTATCATAGAAATGAAATCTTTCCAAGTTGTCTGGGCTGGTCTCAAACCTGCAGGTTCAGGCAATCCACTGGTCTCAGCCTCCCAATGTGCTAGGATTACAGGCTGAGCCACCAAGTCTGGTCGACCATGTAATTTTTTTTTTTCTTCTTTTTTTTTTTGAGTTGGAGTCTCACTCTGTCACCCAGACTGGAGTGCAGTGGCCGCTCCCGGCCACCGCAACCTCTACCTGCTGGGCTCCTGCGATCCTTCTGCCTCAGCCTTCCGAGTAGCTGGAACTACAGGCGCTCGCTACCACGCCCGGTTAATTTTTTTTTTTTATTTATTGTAGAGATGAGGTATCGCCTGCCCAGGCGGGTCTCGAACCCACGGGCTCAGGTAATCCACTCACCACAGCCTCCCAAAGGCGCAGGATTACAGGCTGAGCCACTGAGCCCGGCTGGACCATGTAATTTTTAAGCCTCCATTCTGTTATTAATGTGTATCATTCTTATTGATGTGTGTATGTTGAACTAACCTTGCATTTCAGTGATAAATTCCACCTAGTTATATTGAATGGTTCTTTTAATATGCTTTGAATTTGGTGTGTCAGTATTTTACTGACAATTTTCATATCAATGTTCCAAAGAGATAGCAACCTGTATTTTTTTAAATTGTCTTTGTCTACCTTTGGTGTCAGGGTAATCCTGACCTCATAAAACAAGTTTGAAAGGTTTTCCTTTTGTTCAAATTTTTAGAATAGTTTAAGAAAAATTGGCATTAATTATTCAAATGTTTCATAGAATTCACTAATGAATCTATATGGTCCTAGACTTTTCTTTGTTGGGAGTTATTACTGATTTGTTATTTTTACTCATTATTAGTCTGCTCAGATTTTCTGTTTCTTTGTGAGTCAGTCTTGGTATACTGTATTTTTTAGAATTTTATATATTTCTAGTTTTTATCTAGGTTATTCCATTTGTTGATACAAACTTATTCATAGTAATATTACATGATCTTTTTATTCCAGTGGTGTCAGTTATTATATCTCCTCTTGCTTAGTATTTTACTAAACTTGAGTATTTTTTCTTAGTTATTCTAGCTATGAATTGTCAATTTTGTTTATCTTTTCAAAACACCAGTTACTAGTTTATTGATTTTTTTTCTATGTTTTTCTAGTTTATATTTCATTTATTTCTGATCTAATCTTTATGATTTCCTTCACTCTGCTATTTTCAGGCTTTGTTTGTTTGGTTTTAGTTCCCTAAAGTAAAAATGTACATTATTTATTTGGAATCTTCTTTTTTTAATATCAGCATTTAACTCTATATTTGCCTTTAAATACTGCTTTTGCTGCAACCCACATGGTTTGGTGTACTGTGTTCTAATTTTTATTTGTATAAAGACATTTTATGGACCTGCCTGGGCAGCAAGACCTCATCTCTACAATAAATCAAAAAATCAACTGGGCGTGGTAGCGCATGCCTGTAATTCCGGCTACTGGGAAGGCTGAGGCGGAAGGATCGCCGGAGCCCAGCAGGTCGAGGCTGCAGTGGCCGGGAGCAGCCACTGCACTCCAGTCTGGGCGACAGAGTGAGACTCCAACTCAAAAAAAAAAAAAAAAAAAAAAAAGACATTTTATGGGGAGGAAATGAGGCAAACCTCGTCAGTAAGGGTACCTGATCTCAAATCAGATGAACTGGGGACCAATGTGAGACCCAAATTTTATCTACACAATGACCATTTGTATAACTAACTCTTAATTGTACTCCCACATCTTTAAAATCTAAAAAAATGATATTTTATGATTTCCCTTTTGATTTGTGTGATCCATCGACTGTTTAGGAATGTGTTGTTTTATTTTCACATATCCATGAATTTTCTAGTTCCTTCTATTACTGATTTATAATTTTATACATTTGTGATCTGAAAAGATAGTTGGTATAACCAAAATCTTCATAAAATGTGTTAACACTTGTTTTGTGATCTAACATTTCATCTATTCTGGATAATTTCCCATATATACTTGAGAAAATTGTGTATTCTGCTATTAGCTAGAGTGATCTGTACATGTCAGTTAGGTCCATTTGGTCTATAATATATACATGTGGTGTTTCCTTGTTGATTTGCTGTCTGGAGGATTTATTCGTTATTGAAAGTGGAATATTAAGTAAACTATCTTTAATGTATTACTTTCTACTTCTTTTTAAAATTCTCTTAATGTTTGATTTCTATATTTATGTGTGTTGATGTTGGTTGTATATATAACTGTTACATCTTAATAATTAACTGACCCTTTTATTATTACATAGTATTATAATATTCTTTGTCCTTTGTGACAGGTTTTAAGTTTATTTGTCTGATATAAGTATAGTTATGCCCTATTCTTTTTTATTTATAATCTGTATACAATGTCTTTTTCACCCTTTCATTTGCAGCCTTTGTATATATTTAAATATAAAGACCTTTTATAGACAGCATAGAATTGGACCTTGTTTTATTATTCATTTAGCCATGCTATCTTGCAGTTGGGGGTATTTATTCATTTATAATTAATGTAATTATAATAGGAAAAAACATACTGCCATCTTGTTAATTGTTTAGTATATTTTGTAGTTCTTCTTTTTCTCTATTGCTTTCTTTTTTCATATTGTTGTAGTTTTTTTTGATTTTTAAATTTCTTTCTATTTTTCTTTTGTGACTCTTCTATATGTATTTTTTGGTTAGTATTGGGCTTACATAAAACATTGTAGAATTATAACGGTCTATTCTAAGCTAATATTAAGTCAATTTCGATCACATAAAAATTCTGATTTTGCTCCCCCTCACACTATATATTGTTCATGTCATAACTTTCTTTTTTTTTTTTTTTTGAGTTGGAATCTCACTCTGTCTCCCAGACTGGAGTGCAGTGGCCGCTTCCGGCCACCGCAGCCTCAACCTGCTGGGCTCTGGCGATCCTTCCGCTTCAGCCTTCCAAGTAGCCAGAATTACAGGCATGCACTACCACGCCCGGCTGATTTTTTTATTTATTGTAGAGATGAGGTCTTGCTGCCCGGGTGGGTCTTGAACCCGCGGGCTCAGGCAATCCACTCACCTCAGCCTCCCAAAGGCGCGGGATTACAGGCTGAGCCACCGAGTTTGGCATAACTTTCATTTTTTAATCCATTAACACATTTGCACAGTTAAAGTTATCCTTAATATTTTTTCTTTTTACTTTTACATCGAAACTTAAAGTAATTTTCACACCATTATTATAGGTTTACAATATTTTGAATTGTTTATAATTTTTACCTTTACCAATGAGTTATATACTTCCATAAGCTTTATGTTGCAATTTCGTGTCCTTTTATTTCAACATGAAGTATATGGTAAGCTTTTGTTGTGATGCAGATCTATTGGTAATAGGTTTCCTCAATTTTAGTTAGGTTGGAAAGTCTTATCACTTCTTAATTTTTGAGAAACAGGTTGCCAGCTTTAGTATTTTAGTCGGCATGTTTTTTTTGTTGTTGTTGTTGTTGTTGTTGTTTGTTTGTTTTGGTTTTGATTTTTTTCCCCCAGCACTTTGTATTTTTCATCTGACTCCATTCTGGCCTGAAAGATTTTTGGTAAGAAATTCACCAGCAGTCTTATGGGGGCTCCATTGTACTTGTAAAACTGCTCTTTTCTCACTGTTTTAAACATCATCTTTTTGTCTTTTTCTTTTTCTTTCTTTGTCTCTTTTTTTTTTTTTGGAGTCAGAGTATCACTCTGTCACCCAGGCTGGAGTGCAGTGGCACGCTCATGCCCACCCCAGCATTGACCTGCTGGACTCAGGGGATCTTTCCACCTCAGCCTTCCAAGTAGCCAGAATTACAGGCACGCGCTATCATGCCTGGTTTATTATTTTTTCTTCTTTTAAAAAATTTATTGTAGAGATGTGGTCTTACCAAGTGCCCAGGCTGTTCTCAGAACTGTGGGCTCAGGCAATACCCTCACCTCGTCCTCCCAAATTGCTTGGATGACAGGCTTGAGCCACTGTGCTTCATCTATTTCTTTAACTTCTTACAATTTGATTATATCTCTGTGTATATATCTTTGGATTTACCCTATTCAGAACTTTTAAAAGATCCATGAACTTAGATGTGCATTTAATTCGACAGATTCGGTAATTTTTGGGCAATTTTATTTATATCTATCACTTCCTAATGTATATGACCTCTTGTATTTTTTTACTTTTATTTCTTGATTCATGTCATGATTCTTCTTAAAATCTCTGAGTAGATTTTTATTTTTATGAAATCTACTCTCATTTGGTCAGCTTGTAATGTATAGTTTACTACTTGTTGATTTTTTCTCTTTCTTTCAGAGTATATAAAATTGTCATATGACATCTTTTTTCATTTCTTTCCTTATTGATAAGCTTATTGATTTATTTTTTATTTTTAAATGATATGACTCAGAATACTCATTTGACTTCACTTACTTTTTAATTTTTATTTTTATTTTACTTTGTTGTGTCTTCAGGTAATATTTTCTTGATCTGAAATGTTTTAATTTTCATGTTCTGTTTTCTTCTTATATTAGCTTTGTAATGATGTCATTTTCTAGGAAATGTCTCTGTGCCAACTAGGGTAATGAACTTTGTTCCTTTACCATATTTCTTTCATGCAGTCCATTCTTGTTTGTTAAGTAAAGTGAAATTATTTCTTCACTGGATGGTACTTCTCTTTGAAATGGGAGATGGTGATATCCCTTCTAATTTTCTATCTTTTTAAAAAAATTGTCCATTTTCTTCCTCTTTTCTTTTTCTTTCATATCCTGCTTCCAACTGATGCTTTCTGTTTTTCAGTTGTCTCACTCTTTCTTGGCAGCAGTGCTTTCTGAAGGCTGCCAACTTTTGATTCCTCAGTAGTTAACATTCTGGTCAATGAAGCACTAGATATCAGTATTACAATATTTAATCAATTTTCACAAACTGCATGCCTTATATACTACACAAGCTTAGAATAGAGACTTCTGTTACACCATTCAGATTCCAATAAGATTCATTTATTCACTTAAGTAAAAAGTGACAATCTACCATACTAATAAGTGATAATAAGTAAAATGAATCCCAACATGTCCATTCTAGAAGATTGAAATAATAACCAGTTTTTAAATGCTATTATATTTGTTTTAGAGGCTAGAGTTAAAGTTATTTGCCCTAGTTCACTCACTAACTCTGGCAAAACAGAGATAAATATTTTACTATTAATTAAGCTAGGAGGTAAACACAAGGATACCATAGTCAAGGAAAAATAACAGTGACAACAATTCAGCTATGTGTTCAACAAAATTCACAATGAATGTCAATTTGCTATGTTATTTTGCATTACATTTTTTAATTGCACGACAATGGAAATATTTAAAAGAATAAGTAAATCATCTTTCCCTATTTGGCATCAAAGAAAGATAATTTTCAAATGGATGTAGATAATAATTTGCAGAAACATTTCTCCATAAAATCCAATTAATGAATCAATTGTTTTGTGCATTGTGTTTACGAACATTTTTAAATGCTTTTATTTATAAGATTATTGCCTATCCTTAACAAATTTGATCTTTTTGACATCCTTCTAAAGTCCCTTTAAATGGAAGAACACTGGGTACATCTAAGCTTTGTTCTTTCTTTTTTGGCAAGAAATGTGTTACATTGGGCATCCAGAGATACAACTTAACAAAATTCTGAACTTGGATGAGTTATTTACTATATATTACAATATTTTAAAATCATATTCAAAGTGGTGATGAAGTTAACTGGGATGCTGAGGACTTTCCATCTGAAGCCACCTGAATTTCTCACAGCTCTTTGAACAAATTTCAGTACAGCAAAATATTTTATCTATTCTAAGACAGTATTCATCCTTTAGCACATCAAATCTTATTTTCATGTTTTTGCTCTTAGTAATATTTTCTCTATTTTTGTTACCTTAATTTTTTTAATGATAAACTCTTGTTCATATCTAGCTCAAAATTTCTTTCTGTGCAAAATGATGGTGCTACCTTCTAGGATTCAGCATCTAGCACATTGCTTGGCAAATACTTGTTTAATAAACATTGAACTAAACTTGTGTCATTTATTTTATTTTCATGCAAAATATAAATAAAAATAAGTTATGAAATGGTACAACACCTTTATATCCTAATTCAAAGTAATAGATATGGATACAGTGATATTTGCTTCAGAAGTTTTCATGTTTTTTAAGAGCAAGAAAGTAAGATTACTAAAGTCCTTTATGTTCCCATCCACAGTTATAATCTCTTATTTTTCTCAGATGCAACTATTATCATGGATGTGATGAGTATTCCTTTTTTATAAATGCTCATGTTATACTACATATGTGTGTATTTATAAACACCATATATTATCTTTATCATTTTTACCTAGTTATAAAATACTAAGATATACAGAATGATAAATTATCCTATAAATTACTTTAACAATTTTGAGACTAATGATATTTGAATATAAAATTTATTAATTTAATTCATGCATTCTCTTATTGATCAAATTTTGTTACATTTTCTAGATTTTTTAAATTATAAAATTTAAGTAATGCTTCTTATTAAATACATCTTTATGTGCAAAATTTTCTCTGGATAATTTACCTGTAAATTAAACAAGTTAAATCTCCACTGAATTGTTAGGTCATAGAGTATTTACATTTTCAATAATAGATTTTTATATTATTATATTTCAAAATATAGAACACCAATAATACCTGTATGTAGTAAGATTCTTTTCTTTAAATTTACTCTTGTCTATAAAAATTATTGGGAGGCCATGCTTTCTTTAAGCTCTGGCCCCTTCTCCATCTTGGAGAGGTAAATTCATCTCATCTCTCTAGTGTCTGCTTTTTAAATAAGCTATCCCAATCTAAAAAAATTTATTTTGGATTTTTTTTGCCAAGTTTATAGATTTAATATGACATATGCTTCCTTAAAGTTTTACTTTTCTGATTATTTTTGAGGTAAATGTCTACTTATGTATATTGTACATGTAATTTGTTTATGTATTAGTTGTCTTTGTACATACTTTTAGTTTACCTATAAAAATTTATTCTTCCAATAATGTATTTAAGAAATGCATAGAATGCCTCCTATGTGCAAAGCAAATCGCTGTTTTAGATTATAAGTTTACAGTAGCAAAAAAAGATAGAGTCTTAAAAGTTAATATCCTACTGGAGTGACAGAAACTAATAGAGTGAAGAGGTAAAACTCAAAGTGAGAATAAAAGTTCTATCAATTTCTTGGGGGAAAAAAAAACATTCCAGAGAAAGGAAACATAAAGTTTAAAGATTTCAAGTGGTGATTTATTTGACCTTTTCCGAGAACAGTAAAGACTAAGATGGCTGAAGGGCCATGATTATGGAGAAGCGTCATTGCAGATGAGGTTGGAAAGGTAGCGGGCATTTAGATTGTGTAGGTTTATGGCAGACATGGTAAGGACATTGAATTTGAAGTGTGTTAATAAATTATTTATAAATTTTGAGGAGTGAGATGTTTTTTTAAAAAATCTAGATTAATAATTTTCAACAAGGGGTGATTTTCCCTCCAGGAGATATTTGGCAATGTTGGAGAAATTTAATTTAATTTGGTTTAATTTAGTTTTTTTTTTTTTACAAATGAGTGGGTACTAGTGGTGTCTAGTTAATAGAGTTGAGTTGCAGCTAAATATCTTATAATGAACAAGGTAGCCCCTACCCAAAATAATTTTCTATTTCCAAGTGTAAATAGTGCTGAAGCTGAGAAGCCTGATCTACTTCTACATCAATACAAAATGAGTGTATTGGTTTAGAATAGTGTCTATGAGGGTAAAGCAATTACTCACAGGTTGATTTTTTTTTAACTTTTCATCGAGTGATCTCTAAACCTATTTTTTCATATTAAGCTAAAACTCACCCTACTTGGAAAAAATATATACATGGTAATTTTTGAGTAATTGACAATTTTGTGACATGACATCTTCCCATCCAAAATATGATGAGGTGGTTTTTTTAATCCTAAAAATTCATCTTATCTTTTATTTCAATATATTACAGTATTTGTTCTTTAACTTCTACACTTTTCTTTAATTTTTTATTTTCATATGTATTTGTGTATGCATGTATGCATGCATATACATGTATATATACAAGGGGAGACACCCCAAAATCAGAATTTATTTATAAAAATTGTGTATTTATTCTTAAATAAATAAACTTCAGGCACTTTTAAAAATGTATTTTATTTTTAAAATGTGGGGTACAGATGAGGGTTTGGCACATATGTGTCATCATCAGGTAAAGTGAGGGTACCCTTATTGATGCTGTGTGCCCTCACCTCCCCTGGCAGTGTCCCACTACTGCCAATCCCTTTCTTATGGTATTATGATAAATGTTTAAGGTAAACTTATGAGTGAGTACATGTAGTACTCAGATCTTTGTTTCTGTGATAAATCACTGAGTATTATAGAATCTCATTCTATCCAGGTTGCTGCAAAGTTCATAATTAGTTTTTCTGTATGATTGTGTAATATTATATCGTGTAAATGTACCACTTTTTCTTTATCCAGTCCACTATCGATGGGCAGCATTGTTGGTTCCATGTTTCTGCTATTGTGACTAATGCTGCAATAAACGTGCATGTGCAGGTATCTTTTTCATAGAGTGATTTGAGTTCCTCTGGGTATATTCCCAGAAAGGGGATTGTTGGGTCATATGGAAGGTCAATTTTCAGATTTTTTAGAAATCACCACACTGTTTACCATAGAGGCTGTACTAGTTTACATTCCCACCAACAGTGTAAAAGTGTTCCCTTTTCCCCACATCCTTGCCAGCATCTGTTAATTTTTGAGTTATTGATGATGGCCATCCTGACTGGAGTTAAGTGGTATCTCCGTGTGGTTTAAATTTGCACTTCTCTGATGATTAGTGAGGCTGAGCATTTTTTCATGTATCTGTTGACTGCTTGTATGTCTTCTTCTGAGAAGTGTCTATTCATATCTTTTGCCTATTTTTTAACAAGGTTGTTTGTTTGTTTTTTTTCCTTTTGGCATGTTTGAGTTCCTTGAAAATCCTAGATGTTAGGCCCTTGTTAGATATACACTTGACAAATATTTTTTCTCATTCCATGGGCTGTCTCCTGATAGATAGCCTCTTGATGATTTCTTTTGCTTTGCAGAAGATTTTCAGTTAGATGAGGTCCCACTCGTCTATCTTATCTTTTATGGCATTTGCCTTTGGAGAGCTGATCAGAACTTGGTTGCCTATTCCAATTTCTGTAAGAGTATTTCCTACATTTTCACCTAGGATTCTTGTTTGTGGTTTTACATTTAGGTCTTTGATCCATTTAGAGTTGATTTTTGTGTGTGATGATAGGAAGGGATCTTGTTTTAGTCTTCTGCATGTAGTCAGCCAGTTGTCCCAGCACCATTTACTGAATAAGTTCTCCTCTCCCCATTGGTTGTTGGTGGAGGATTTGTCAAAGGTGATTTGGTTGAGGAATTTAGGTTTTGCTTCCAGAATCTCTACTCTGTTCTATTGGTCTATATGCCTGTTCTAGTACTAATACCAGGCTGTTTTGATTACTGTAGCTTTATAGTAGAGGTTGAAGTCTGGAAGTGCAATACCTCCCACTTTGTTTCATTTGCTAAGGATTGATTTGGCTATTTGTAGTTTTTTATGTTTCCATATGAATTTCTGTATTGTCATTTCCAGGTTGGAGAAGAATGATGCTGGTAATTTAATAGGTATTACGTTAAATCTGTAGATTGCCTTTGGTAGGGTGGACATCTTAATAATGTTAATTATCCAATCCTTGAGCATGGAATATTTTTCCATTTGTTTGTGTCTTTTTGGATTTCTTTGAGCAGTGGTTTGTATTTTTCATTTGAAGGTCTTCCACTTCTTTGGTTAGGAAGATGCCAAGGCATTTCATTTGTGTGTGTGTGTGGTTATTGCGAATGGGATTGCACTATTTATTGGAATTTCTGTCTGTTTATTGTTGGTGCATAGGAATGCAACTGTCTTTTGCACATTTATTTCATACCCTGAAACTTTGCCAAAGTCCTTTATCAATGCATAAAGGAGGTTTTTGACAGATTATCTTGGGTTTTCTAGGTATAGAATCATGTCAACCACAAAGAGGGATAACATAACTTCCTCTTTTCCTATTTTGATACCCTTGATTTCTTTCTCTTGTCTAATTGTTCCAGCTAGGACTTCCAATGCAATGTTGAACAGGAGAGGTGAAAGTGGGCAGGTCTTGTCTTGTTCCAGTTTTCAGGGGAAATGCTTTCAATTTCTGTCCACTTAGCAGTATGTTGGCGGGGGTTTATCATAGATGACTCTTACTATTTTGAGGTATGTTCCATCTATGCCTAGGTGTTCAAGGGTTTTTGTCAAGAAGGGATACAGGATTTTATCAGAAGTTTTTTCTGTATCTAATGATATAATCATACAATTCTTGTTTTTACATCTGTTGGTGTTTTTAATTACAGCTATGGTCTTGCGGATATTGAACCAGCCCTGCATCCTGAGGATGAAGCCTACTTGGTCATTGTTGATGATTTTTGAGATGTGTTGTTGGATCCAGTTTGCTAGAATCTTGTTAAGAATTTTTTGCATCTATGTTCATCAAGGATATTGGCCTGTTGTTTTCTTTCTTTGTTGGATCTTTACCTGGCTTTGGTTTCAATGTGATGTTAGCTTCATAAAATGATTTGGGGAGAGTTCTGTCTTTTTCAATTGCCTGGAACACTTTCAATAGGATTTGTTTCAGTTCCTCTTTGTATGTTTTGTAGAATTCTGCTGGAAAACCATCTGGTCCAGGACTTCTTTTGTGTGGATAGTTTTCTTATGACAAAATCAATTTCCTGGGCTGTTATTGGTCTATTTAGGATCTCAGTTTCATCTTGTTTCAACCTTGGGAGGCTGTGTGCTGTCAGAAGCTCCTCCATTTCACTTAGGTTTTTGAGTTTGTTTTGTACAAGTTTTCGTAATAATCTGTGATTTTTAAAAAAATTTCTTCGGGTTCAGTTGTGACTTCATTTTTTGCATTTCCAATTGGGTTTATTTGAGCTTTTTCTCTTTTTTTCTTGGTCAGTCTTGCTAAGGGTCCATCAATCTTGTTTATCCTTTCAAAGAACCATCTTTTTGTTTCATTGATTTTTTTTCTATGATATTTTTGTCTTCTATGCCCCATATTTGGGTTTTTGGTAATCTGGATTCTTAGTGGTCTTGTTTTTCCAGCTCCCTTAGATGACTTATTAGACTGTAATCTTGTGGTCTTACCATTTTCTTCATATGTGTTTGTAGATATATGAATTCCCCTATGAGTACTGCTTTCTTGGCATCCCAGAGGTTATGATAAGATGTTTATTCATTTCCATTTGTTTCCATGGATCTTTCAATTTTTTCTTTGATCTCCAGGTTGATCCAGGAGTTGTTCAACATCATGCTGTTTAGTGTCCATGTCTTTGTGGGCTTGGGGGAACATTGTTGGTGTTGATATTTTTTTTTTTTCCACTGTGATCCGAGAAGGTGCATGGCAGTATTTCAATCTTATGAACTTTTTTATGCTTGATTTATGGCCAAGGATGTGTTTGATCTTGGAGTATGTACCATGAAGTGATGAGTAGTATGTATAATCCATGGTTGTTGGATGGAGTGTTTTGTAGTTATCTAATAGGTCCATTTGGTCAAGCATCAGGTTGAGATTCTGAATCTCCTTGTTAATTTTTTGCTTCTTGATCTATCTAGGGTAGATTGTGGGATATTAAAGTCCTCAGCTATGATAGTGTCAGAGTCAATATACTTTTTAAGTTTACTCAATGGCTGCTTTATAAAAGCTGGTGCTCCTATGTTTGGTGCATATATGTTTAGGATGGATATTTCTTGTTGGTGAATTGAATGTTTTATCATTATGTAGTGTCCTTTTCTATCTTTCTAAATTTTTGATAGCTTAAAGGTTATTTTGTCTGCTATTTAGATTGCTAGTCCTGCTTTATTTTTTGTTCCATTCATCTGAAAATTTGCTTTCCTTCCTCTAACTTTGAGTCTATGAGTATCTCTTCTGGTAAGATGTGTCTCCTGAAGACAGTACATTGTTGCATCATGTTTCTTTTTTCTTTTAGGTTTTAAAACATTTTATTTGCATATTTAAAAATTGTGCATTTCAACAATTAAGATCATTTGAACAAAAAAATGGCACTCTGATTATACTGCATTTTACAGCCTGCAGGACACCTTGGGCCAGCTTGATTTACTCTAGATTTCACTGTCGTCCCACCCTACTTCTTCCTTCACCATCATGCAAGCTCTTTTTCTTCCCTGCCAGGCAGACAGGCAAATGAGAGAGGCAGATACAGCCTTCATTGTCAGTAGTTCTTTGATGTAAAAAGGGGTAGTACAGTTATTTCAACTTGATCCAACCTCTTTGCATCTTACAAAGTTAAATAACTAAAAGAAGTAAATAAGAAGGCAATGCTTGTGGAATGTACAGTGCATACTGGCAGCACTGGCCTCATTACTATTCGTCTGCTTGCTTCTCCATCTATTTGGAAGGCAGTGGGTTTTTCTCTTGCATTTCTGTCTTCTTCAATTTCAACTTATTGAATTTCTTGATCTCAGCCATATTGGGTGTGTCAGACATGGTCTCGGAGGGAGCAGAGAGAGGCTTTCGGGTGAGCAAAATCTGGTCTGCACAGTGACCAATGCTGAGTGCCTGTATGTTTCTTTATTCAGTTTTCCATTCTATGCCTTTCAGTGGTGCATTTAGTCCATTTACATTCAGGTTGAATATTGAGATGTGAGAGTTTATCCCTGTCATGTGGCTTTTATAGACTTGTTATTATTTGTTTACTTATTTTTTTGTTGGTTTGCTTTTTATTTTGAGGGTTTATTTTATGTGTGTTTTCAATCTTGCAGTCATGATGCATGCTTTATTGGTTCTTTGTTTTCCTGCATTCTTGAAAGGAATGTGATTGTTCATTTTATTCTTTTCTGGGTGCTTAATACCTTCTTAAGAACTGGTCTGGAGGCAGCATACACTCTTAAGGATTGAATGTCTGGGAAGGATTTTAATTCTCTATCACAGATGAAGCTTAGATTAGCTGGGAAGGAAATTTTGGGATGGATTTATTTATCTTTGAGCGTTTTGAAGATTGGGCTCCATTCTCTTCTAGCCTGCAGTACTTCTGTAGATAAGTCTGCTGCTATTTTGTTTTTCCACAGTAGGTTGTCTGACCTTTCTGTCTTGCTGCCTTTAGGATTTTTCTTTTATACTTACTTTGTGTAAGCAAATTACTATGTGTCTAGGAGTTGGTCTTCTTATTTGATGCCTTGCAGGGGTTCTCTGTATCACTTGGATTAGGATTGCTATGTTTCTGATGAGATGCAGGAAGTTATCTTGAATGATCTCTTGGAATGTTTGTGGCAGGCTGCTCTCAATCTCCTTACCTGCTTCAGGGATACCTATCAGTCTTAGTTTCAGTCTCTTAATATAATTGCATATCTCCTGAAGGCTTTGTTCTGTCTTTTAAAGTTTCCTTTCTATGTTTTTAACAGATTGGGTTACTTCTAGATTTGGGTCTTCTAGTTCTGAGATTCTTTCTCTGCCTGGTTAATTCTGCTTTCCATGCTTGTCAGCTTATTATTTATTTCATTTGCTGTATTCTTTATAGTTTGCATCTCAGTCATTAGTTCTTTCATGTTTTCATCTTGCTTTTCTTGGTTCTTGTTCATCTTTTCCATCCATTCCTTGATCTCTGCATTTGTAGTCTGAGACCAGTCAATCTGGATGCTCTTCAATTGTTTGAGTTCTGAAGTCTGTATACTTGTGGATTCTCCTCTTTGTACTTTGTATGTTGCCGGTGTTTCTTTGATTTTTTTTTCATTTGTGGTGGGTTTTTCCTTTTTCTTTACTTCCATCACTCAGTGAGAAAGGGAGTAGTTCTCACTTCTTTTTACTCAACCCCCTCTTCTCCCTTGAGTAAAGCCTCTGGACTAGTTTGATTTTGGGAGCCAAATTGGAACAGGGGAGCTATGTTACTCCCTTGAAGATTTGAGAGTTGAATGAGGTGTGTTAGGGGCTGCTAAAGATTCAAAAGCTGTCTGATGGTTACAGTGTTTGCTGATTTGGTGTGTTGGCCCTCATGGGTCTTCTTCCCACCACCTTACAGTACGTCCATACAGTGGGAGTGTATGTATCTCCCTTGGGCACAAAATAACATGAAGTAAGGGAAAGAAGTTAATAAAGAAAGAATGTGGAGGGGATGACAAAAGAGAGAACAAAGGAGAGATAGAAAAAGATACAAACTGGCAAACAGGGAGACAAGCAAAGAGAGAGAGAGAAAAAAATAAAGAGGGAGAGAAAACCAAACTAAAACAGTAAAAAAAAAAAAACAAAACAAAAAAAAAACAAAATGAAAAAAAGAAAAAAGAAAAAACAAACAGTACATAACAAAACAAACAAAAACATCAAGGAAATTAAAATTGATAATATGAAGAAATTTTTGCATTCATATATAGCCTTATTGGACAGAAAGAAGTAGGAGAAGGGATAAAACACAACAAAATGCCCACTCCCAACAAGCTATATGAAAAAGAAAATAGGTAGAGTCACACAGATACAAAAATTAAAAACAAAAACAAAACAACAACAACAACAAAACCTATGTAATTCTTGAGCACCCTCTTCCAGCAGTTTCAAAACTTCAAGTTTCTTGTAGGAGTGACCCAAGCACTGTTTCTCTTAGCTGGCAACAGAAGGGAAGGTTTTTGGAAGGAAGGAGATTCTGACTTTTAAATCTGTCCTCCTGTTCACCCTTTGCAGTTGTAGAGAAGCTATAAGGTGTCCCCGGCTGAACTGCCTATGTTTAGCTATCTCTGTGAGTGCTAACATTGCCTGCCTGACACTTAAAATATAAGTAATCTAAGTATGTCAGAACTCTGTACCTCAAAAGCATGTTCACAAGGGAAGACCACCCCCAAAATGGAATTACATTTTGGAGGTTGGGCCCCTTGTAGTACCCTCAGAATTTGTTCCTTTGGATCAATCAACCAAAGTTTTTATTCAGAAGTTTTGAGAAGGTCACACCATGATTTGCGGAAGAAACATCCTGAGTTGTAGGAAACAGGGGACCGATTCTTCCACCTTGACAATGCATCTGCTGACACCATGCTGAGTGTTCAGCAGTTTTTGACACAAAATGGTATGATCTCCGTACTCCACGCTTCCTATTCCTTATATCACCCTAAACAACCTTTTTGTTTGTTTCCCCAGATGAACAAAGTCCTCAAAGGGAACGTTTTGTTGATGTGGAAGAGGGGAAAGAAAAAAATGGCAGAAGCACTAAAAGGCATTAGAATGAGCAAGTTAAAAAATTCTTTTGGGCAGTGGAAAAAGCATCTTAATAGGTATATTGCATCAAATGGAGAGTATTTTAAAGTTGACTGAAGTTTAAACGTGAGAATAAGCACATAATTATTTGTGAATGAATTATTTTGGGGGGTTTCCTTCATATATTACTCTGCAGAATTAAACTATATCCTAGAGAGATAGCTTCACTCTGGTTGACACCATTAGGTGTGAAGCAAATTGACTAAATATGAGAAATTAATAGTACTTAAAAATTGTTTTCCTGAGACAAGAGTTCACAAAAGTGAAACAGCTTTTGGTGACTTAATCATTATTTGATTCTTAATATGTTAGTTCTGATTTTTAAACAGCTAAATCTAAAATTGTTTGAAAATTAGAAATGTGAAAATTTAACTGAATTTTTATATTCTATCTTTATTCTATCTATGCAACTATAGTTCACTGACTTATACCATAAGGGATACAAGGTTAAGAAATCAATACCTAATTAAACATTTTTACTATATTTAAGTGGGTAAATTAAGGTCATGTAAATAAAATGGAATGAACACTTATATGTATTATGAAAATTTAAATAAGGCAAGCCAACCCTGTGGCAGAAGTGTGTTTCCCAGTTGAATTGGTAATAAAAAAGGTGCTTTATCATTCACTGTAAAGCTTTTCCTATGGCTATTATAATCAGCATGTATCTGTTGTTTCTAAAAAATATAATGTCAAAAGATTTGAGTTCTAGTGTCAGATCTGACTCATAGTTATCTAATATAAATCAAATTATAGAGAAATATGAAGAGTATAACCTCAATAAACACTCGCATTAGAAAAGAAAAAGATTTGAGACTTATAGCAGACACTAATCCATAAAATTCTGAAATCTCACTGGCATATTTGTTAGGTACATTACCTCAAGGGTAAGAAAATTTATTTGACTGACTCTACTTTCTGTTTCTTGGGAGAAATTCACCAGTGTACTTTTTAAAAATTTTTATGGCTCTTTAATCTACTAGTTAGGAACATTCTTCTTTGCCATTATCCTACTGGGTCTTTGTTGAAGAGACAGTGAAGAGTATTCATTTCTTGGTGGTTTAGTAGATTTCTCAGTCTCCTTCTTGTCTGCTGAAAGTTGAGAGATAGTGTCATGATTATAATGTTCATGCACTCTTTAGCTCAGGTTGGTGGTGCCTTTGCAAATGCAGCTTTTTCAAAATGTTAGTAAATGTTCCATGTATTTGATATTAACCAATTCCATATACTTAGGCTGCTCTTGCAATTTTTGAGGAGATATGATTTTCTCATCCATTTAGTTATAGCCTACTTGAGTTCATTAAATGATCTATCATGTCATTATCTTGTTATGGCAATAACAGAAGCCCAAGATAAAAAACACATCTGTACAAACCCTTTCCAAAACTCTGGTCTATATTATATCACTAGTATCACATTGGTCAAAGATAATTACTTGTCTCTCAGCGATATCAAAGAAGCACAGAAATATATTATTTCCATGTAGGTCAAAAGGAATGTAATGAATATTTGGTGAACAATAACTTAATATACCAAGCCCACAATAAGAGTGCTAAGCAGTACATCTTAAAGGTTCTAGAAGTGATAGGAAAAGCAAACATCTAGTCACCATAGAGATTGATTATATTAAGGAGTGAAGGAATCCCACATTTATTGATGTCACAGTGTCAGTAGTGACAGTGATTAATCACACTTTGAAGCCGGGGAATTAGTTATTTCTTATTGGTAATGCAGTTGGCATAATGAAAAAAAAAGAAGTAAGATCAAATTTGAATCAAATAGGCTGTGTAATCTTGCACATATTGTAAACCAATTTACGCTTACATTCTGACCAGTTAAATAGTAAATATTGTTCAGTTTACATGATACTATAAAGATTGTTTCTATCTATCTACCTGAGAGAAAGCTTTTATTATGATTATTATTTAAATATTACATCCCTCTAATTCCTACGTTCAGCACATATATGTACCTGCATGTATTTTTTTTCCCTTGTTTTCAGTTGAAAAGAAAATATTTCAAAGTTTTTGTTGACCCTAGTAGTGTAGTGAGGTGTATAGTTGCAGAAATATGAGAAAGATAATATTGTTATAAGTTTTACATGATCATAAATAATTATTTCATGTGCTGGTATGTCAAACTAAATCCATTTTGGGTTGTAATTAGGGAGATACCTCAAGCTTCAGTATGCTTGTTCAATAGTGAATATTTGTATCAATTTTAATTATTACATTGAGGATTCATTAAGTAGATTCTGAATTATGTTTTTTCTAAGGTACAAAATATAATTTTATTAAACACTTTGATAACAGAACCATAGACCTATTTTCATGCAAAGTTATAAAATCCTAGTTGATCAATCTGCATAATGTATTTTACAAATAATCCAGTAGCCTTCTGTGTTAAAAGGTCAGTTTGAACACAGACCTAAATCTCCCCTTCATTCCTAAATGCATAGTAATGTTATATAAAATGTATAAACACACACATTAAAAAATACATGAGCATTTAGAATTAGAATGAGAAAAATGGAAAGAACGCATTTAGTGGGGAATGGAAGATAAAGCTGCTTTGCACTGGGGATTCTGACACCAGCATTAGAAGCAGGAGAGTAAATGTCGAAGGATCATCAATAGAACACCCATGTGCAGTAGGATGCTAGAACTCTGGATCCACTTAAGGAACATCAGGTTGGGCCCAGCCTCAGCACGTGCCTAGGAAAACATTACTTGGTTCTGGTATTGGGAATATTGTTTGAAGATATGGCAAGATCATTTAGTAACTAAAGACTTTACAATTTGTTTCAGAGTAAGTGTTCCTCAGAAGGCCTTCATAGAGGTAGTCAGAAACTCACTCTTAGGGTAGACCACTTTTATAAGTAGCAGGTACCTCCAACAAATTCCAATTAATTAAGATTTTATATAACACATCTCAGACCGGAATGAAATAAAAGCAATGATCAACAAACAGTAAAAGTGAAATAACCTGCAAACCCAATAAACTAATTTTTAAAAATGTGTTAATATGATAAAAACAGGCTTCTACATAGTTCATGGGTTAAAACAGAAATCAAAGTAAAAATTGCAAAAATGTTTGCTTCATAGAATGATTTGTGTTCCTCGAGTATATTCCCAAAAGGGGGATTGCTGGGTCATATGGAAGGTCAATTTCTAGTTCTTTCAGAAATCACCATATTGTCAAATCATTCTACAAAAAAAGATACCTACACATGCATGTTTGTTGTAGCTCTGTTCACAAAAGCAAAAACATGGAACCAACCATGCTGCAATCGAAGATGGACTGGATTAAAAAAATGTGGTACATATACACAGTGGAATATTATGCAGCCATAAAGAAGGACAAACATATGGACTTCACAGCACCTTGGATGAATTTAGAGTCTATCACACTCAGTGATCTATAACAGAAACAAAGAACAGAGCACCATATGTTCTCACTCATAAGTGGACCTAGAACAATTATCATAATACTATAAGAAAGGGATTGGCAGTAGTGAGAAACTGCCAGGGAAGTGGGGGTGGAATTGGCAGTTGATGGAAACTTCCAGGGAGGGAGGGACACATCTCATCAATGAGAGTACCTGTATAGTGAACATTTGTATACCTAACCCTGAATTGTATCCCACGTCTTTAAAATAGAAGAAAAAAGAAAAAGTTTTGCTTTATTTTAGCTTTTTAAAAAATGTTTTTATTTATTCAGATTTAGTAAGAATGGTAATTAGAAGTAAACTAATAGCAGTAAATGCATATTTGAAAATGCATTAACCAACTATTGTACTCCAAAAGCTAGAAAAAAAATCAATAGAATAAATGTTTAAAAGTAAGAGAAATAAGTTTAAAATACTTAAAATAGAATGGAGATAGACATATAGATCAATTCAATAGAATTGAAGAGTCTAGAAATAGCCTCACCCATTTATCATCAATTGATTCTTAAATAGGACTGCAAAGGCAATTAAATAAGGGAAAGAATTATCTTTTAAAACAAATGGTGTTGAGACAATTAGATATCCACATGCAAAATTTGAGAACATGGATTCTATGTACAATAATTAGCTTTAAAAGGACCAATGACCTAAGTATAAAAGATAAAACAATGCAACTAACTGTTAGAAAAAAGCAGATATCATCTTCATGACATTGATTTAGACTACTTTTTAAAATAAAGATATGACACTAAAATCACAATTGTGATAAGAAAATAATAGATAAATGGAATTACACCAAAGTGAGAAAATCTTGTGCTTGAAAGGAGATAATAAGGTGAAAAGACAATTAGCAAAATGTGAGAAAATCTACAAATTATATAACTGATAAGACACATATCTGGAATATATAGAGAACTTTTAAACTCAACAGGAACAAAAGACTCAATTTTAAAAATGGCTAAAGTATTTGAATACAAATTTCTTTAAACAGCAAATAGAAATGGCTAATAATCACATAAAAATCATTCAGTCATTAGTCAATAAGGGTATGCAAATCAAAGCTGTAGTAAGATACCCCTTCACATTCCTAAAGTTGATTACTATAAAAATATAGGCCTATAACAAATGTTGGCAAAGATGTTAAGATTTGAACCCTCAAACATTGCTGGGGCATAGAAAATGGTGTGTCTCCTTTAGAAAAACAGTTTGACACTTTCTCATAAAGTTAAACATAGAGTTACCATTTGACCTAGCAATTTCACTCTTAGGTGTAGAGCCAAGAGAAATAAAAAACATAATTATTACAAAAACCTGTACATGAATGTTCATAGCAGTATTACCCATAATAGCTAAAATGCAGAAACAATCCAAATTTACAACCACTGATGAGAGGAAGACAAAATGTGTATATTCATACAAGTGAATATTACTATCCACAAATAAGAAAAAAACCACTGATACATATTGCAACTTGGATTTAACTTAATACATCATGCTAAATGATAGAAGCCAGTCAAAATAGATGACAATGTATAACTCCATTTACACAAATTATACAGAACAAGCAAATCTGTAGACACAATGTAAATTAGACCTCAGAGGGAGAGGGAGAGAATGCAGAGTGACTAATAATGGGGGATGATTAAATGTCTTAAACTTAAATCGCAATGATGGTTATATGATTGTGTTAATACATAAAACACAACTGTATATTACAAAGGTGAATTTTATGACATGTGAATATCTCTGTATAGGTATTTTTAAGTTAATGAAATGAAATAAAATACAAGCGAACACAACAGAGATAATTTAGAAAACCAAATTTATTATTTGAACATACTAATAAAATGAGAAAATTTTGGCAAAACTGATCTGGAATATAGAAGTGATACATTTTCCTTTCTTAGTTATCAAGAAAGTAACCTAACTACAAATAGTTTATATTAAAAGAGAGAAGTATTATACTTAAAATGTTATTTTAAATTTTTATGGAAAAAATTATATAACATGAAATCGA
The DNA here is from genome assembly GCA_027257055.1 of Cephalopachus bancanus. NCBI lineage: Eukaryota > Metazoa > Chordata > Mammalia > Primates > Tarsiidae > Cephalopachus > Cephalopachus bancanus. The sequence goes on along the minus strand of JAPVLO010000046.1, from coordinate 12,644,894 downwards.
CCCACCTATTTTATGAGTATAGCTCAATGGGTTTTAGTAAACTGTCTTAACACAATTCAGTTTTAGAACATTTTCATCGCCCTTCCCCAAATTCCAGTGAGTCCATTGGTAGTCAATTCTTACTACCCGCTCAGCCTCAGGCAACTGATTACCTGCTTTCTGCATATTATAAATGGGCTTTTGCTGGAATTTTATAAGTGGAATTATAAGTGACATAGTTTGTGTGCGTGTGTGCTTTTGAATATGTATATGCCTTTGTGCTTCTATGTGTGTGTGAGTGTGTATGTGAGACATGTATTTAACTTAGTACAATGTATCTGAGGTTCATTCATATTGTAGTTTACAAGTAGCTGTTTTAAGCTCCTTTTTCTAGCTTATTGCTGAATATTATTGCATTGTATGGATATGCTATGTTTTATTATTTATTTAATATTTTAGAGACAGGGTCTTGCTCTGTCACCCAGGCTGGAAGGCAATGGCATGATCATGGCTCACTTCAGTCTCGAACTCTTGGGCTCAATCAATTCTCATGCCTCAGCTTACTGAGTGACTGAGACTACAGGATGTGCCACTACGTCTGGCAGTATACCACATTTTCTTTTTGCGTTTTCCAGTTGCTAAATGTTTGAATTGTTTTCAATTTTGGCTTCAATTGATAATGTTGCTGTGAGCATTTACATACAAGCCTTTGTGTGGATATATGTTTTCCTTTTTGTTAGATTCTTTATTTGGTTATCAGAAGAAAAATTGCTGGCTTTCCTGTGTACTTATGTACAACTTTGTAGGAACTGTCAAAATGTCATTTTACTACAGGAGCATCTCATTGTGGCTATAAGTTGCGTTTCCCTAATATCTCATGATTGCAAGTACTCTTTTACATACTTATAAGTCATATATCAATCTTATTACATGTATTATTCATTCAAAAAAATTTTTTTTGAGTCAGAGTCTCACTCCGTCACCCAGGCTGGAGTATGGCATGCTCACGGCCAACCCAGCATCGACCCACTGAACTCAGGCGATCCTTCTGCCTCAGTTCAAGTAGCCAGAATTACAGGTAAACACTACCATGCATGACTAATTTTTTGATATATTATAGAAATGAGGTCTCCCCAAGTTGCCCAGGCTGGTCTCGAACCTGTGGACACAGGCAATCCTCTTGCCTCAGCCTCCCAAAGTGCTGGGACTACAGGCCTGAGCCACCGTGACCGGCCTGTTCATTCACATTTTTACCCTTTTTTAATTGAGTAGTCAGTATTGCAACTCGATAATAGTAATACTATTATCGAGTTGCAATTATTCTTTTTTGAATAATATTTTACAGTTATAACAGTTATATAACTTCAAAATATTTTCTCTCAGTCCTCAGTCTATGAATTATATTTTAATTTTCCTAATAGTGTCATTTTAAGTACAATTTTATTTGTATTTTAATGAAGCCCAATATATCACTTTAAAATTATTTTATGCTTCTTTCTTTTGGTGTTGCATCTAAAATTATTGCCTAATTCAAGGTCAAGAAAATGTTCTCCTATACTTTATTTTTAGAAGTTTATAGTTTTGGTACTTACTAATAGTGTCTACTATTTATAGCTATGATCTACTTCAAGTTAATGCTTGTGTATATTGTAAGGTAAGGTATTTTTGTTGTTGTTGTTTTGCAGATGGGTAGCTATTTGTTCCAGAACCATTAATTGAAAAAATTATTTTTTCCCATTAAGTAATCTTGGAACCTTTGTTTAAAAAACTGACGCACCATAAATTTAAGAGTTCATTTGTAGACTGTCAATTTAGTTCTATTCATCTGTATGACCACTTACAGGCCAATGTCACATTATTTTAATTACTATGGGTTTAGACTAAGTATTATAATAGGTAGTATAAGTCATACAACAGTTCTATTCTTTTTAAAGATTTTTTTTGACTACTCTGAGTCCTTTGCACTTCTATATAAATTTTAAGATTAGTCTGTCAAATATGGCAGAAAATGCTTCTAAGATTAAGGTTAAAATGTTATAAAATCTATAAACAATGTGAAAACAATTGCTCCTTTTATTATAGTAGTTCCTATAATTCATGAAAATAAAAGTCTATTTACTTAGATCTTCCATAATTCCATTTTGTGTTATCTTATAGGTTTTAGTTTATAAATCTTGTATTTCCTTTATTAAATTTATTCCTATGTATTTTATTTTTGTGCTATTTTAATCAAATCATTTTCATAGGTTCACTATTCAGATGGCACAGACTAGTTTATCACTTATTTTGGACACATAAATAAAACTGTCAGTTTTCTGGAACAATAAACTCAATACTCTGAAATGTATACATATAGGTTGTTATAAAAGTATAATTTTATATAATTAAATTATAATTAGACCAGTTTATTTAGAGATGCACCATGAGGGTGAATGTTGTTGCAAATAATATGTTTATCTTTTTTTTTTTAATTGTGGGGTACAATTCAGGGTTAGGTATATAAATATTCATTGTGCAGATACACTTGTTGATGAGGTGTGCTCCCCCTTCCCCAGGCAGATTTTGAATACTGTCAATCCTGCCCCTCTACCCCCCTCCTCCTGCAATTTTCCACTACCGTCAATCCTTTTCTTATAGTATTACAGCAGTTGTTCAAGGTCCACTTATGAGAGAGAACACGTGATACTTAGTTCTTTGTTTCTGTGAAAGATCACTCAATATTATAGACTCTCATTCCATCCAGGTTGCTGCAAAGTTCATGATTTTGATCTTCTTTATGGTTGCGTAACATTTCATTGTATATATGTACCACAATTTTTTTTTTATCCAGTCCTCTTTTGATGGGCAGCATGGTTGCTTCCATGTTCTTGCTAATGTGAACAATGCTCGGTAAACATACATGTGCAGTTATCTTTTTTATAGAGTGATTTGAGTTCTTCCGGGTATATTCCAAGTAGGGGGATTGTGGAGTCATATGGAAGGTCGATGTTTAGAACTTTTAGGAATTGCCACACTGTTTTCCACAAAGACAGTACTAGTTTACACTCCCACCAACAGTGTAGAAGTGTTCCATTTTTGTCACACCCTCTCCAGCATCTGTTATTTTTTGAGTTATTGATGATGGCCATTCTGACTGGAGTTAGGTGGTATCTCAGTGTAGTTTTAATTTGCATCTCCTTGATGAATAGTCTGACTGAACATTTTTTCATGTATCTGTTGGCTGCTCGTATGTCTTCTTTTGAGAACCATCTATTCATATCTTTTGCCCACTTTATGATAGGGCTGTTTTTTTGTTTTGTTTTGTTTTGTTTTCAGCACGTTTGAGTTGCTTGTAGATCCTAGATGTTAGGTCTTTGTCAGACATGTAGTTGACAAATATTTTTTTCCCAGTCTCCCTGCTCTCTTGATGGTTTTTTTGGTCTTGCAGAAGCTTGTCAGTTTGATTAGGTCCTACCGGTCTATCTTATCTCTTACGGCTTGGGCAGGTTGGGCTTTGATCAGGAATCGGTTGCCAGTTCCAACTTCTGTAAGAGTGTCTCCTGCATTTTCTAAGGTTCTTATAGTTTGAGGTTTCACGTTTAGATCTCTGATCCATATAGAGTTAATTTTTGTGTATGTGGATAGGTAGGGGTCCTGATTCAATCTTCTGCATGTGGTCAGCCAGTTTTCTCAGTATCATTTACTGAATATGTTCTCGTCTCCCCAGTGGTTAGTGGTGGACGCTTTGTTGAAGATGAGTTGGTTGAGAAATTGAGGTTTTTGCTTCTGAAATCTCAATTCTATTCCATTGGTCTATATGCTTGTTCTTGTACCAATATCAGGTTGTTTTGATTATTGTAGCTTTATAATAAAGTTTAAAGGCTGGGTGTGTGAGACCTTCTGCTTTGTTTTTTTGACTGAGGATTGTTTTGGCTATTCATGGTCATTTATGTTTCCATATGGATTCCTGTATTGTTGTTTCTAGGTCTGAGAAGACTGTTGCTGGCAATTTGATGGGCATTGCGTTAAATCTGTAGATTGCCTTAGGTACAATAGACAGTTTAACAATGTTGACTCTTCCAAGCTATGAGCATGGAATATCTTTCCACTTGTTTGTGTCATCTTTGATTTCTTTGAGCAGTGTTTTGTAGTTTTCATTGTAAAGGTCTTTCACATCTCTGGTTAGGAAGATGCCAAGGTTTTTTTTGTGTGTGGTTATTGTGGTTGGAATTGTGCTTTTAATTTGGGTTTCTGTTTGTTTATTATTGGTGTATAGAAACGCAATTGTCTTTGGCACATTTATTATTTATTTTATTATTTATTAAATTTATTCCTATGTATTTTATTTTTATGCCATTTTAATCAAATCATTTTCATAGTTTCACTATTCAGATACTCACAGACTAGTTTATCACTTATTTTGGAAACATAAATAAAGGTGTCAGTTTTCTGGAACAATCAATTCAATACTCTAAAATATATACATATAGGTTGTTATAAAAGTATAATTTTATTATAATTAAATTATAATTAGATCAATTTATTTAGAGATTTGCCATGAGGATGAATGTTATTGCAACTAATATGTTTATCTGTTGTTTTCTTTGCTTTTATGTAATTTTTGTTTTGACTTTGAACGTTTTTTCTTCTTGTGTTCATTCAAAATTATGAGAGCATTCCACAAAGAAAAGACGGATATATTGTTTTTATGAGACTCTGACAAAACACTTTTCTTACTTTAAATGGGTATTTGCTGTATCCACCATCAAACCCACTAAAAGAACAACATACCTCTGTGATTTTTAAATTCATTCAAGTATTCAAGTAAGGAGACTCCTAACAATCCTAAACACTTTTCCATGTCTCAACCTGAGACTTTTACTTTGGGACTTTCACAGGAGAACAATTTTTTTAGATAAAAAAACAAACAAACAAAAACTTGCAAATTCAATAGGTAAAGAACGTCTTTGCAAATGGAACTGCCAGATAAAAATGTACTGAAGAAGAACTATTTTTAGAAGTACCAAAAAATGTTTCAGCATATGATCAAGTTATAGCTGATCTGGAAGTCAGTTGACCTACACTATATGTAATTTGAGAAATAATCAAAGAATTAGCTATGGTCTCAGAATTCCTGCAAGCAAAACAGTCTAAGACGTAGGCAAAATAATTAGAGTGTGAACCCTTATGAGTCCAATTTAATATTTTAAGCTTCTAGATAAATTTTATCAAAATTATTTTAAAACTGAAACCAAGTAAGGTATTCAGATGATGACTGTCAGTCCCCTACCTATGAACCTTCAAGTTACAAACTTTCAAAGATGTGAACATGCATTTGCACATCCAATCACTCAGGTTAGTTCACATGTCTGGCACATATTGTCACCTGAATGCCTCTTCTACAAGTGGTTGGGTATTTTTGTGCTTTACTGTATAGTACTGTAGTACAGTATCTTTATTTCAAGTCCAGGATGTCCAGAAGCAAGCATAAAAGCAGCAGTGATGTAGCTCGTACCGCTAAGAAGTCCCAAACTTTAACAATGGAAACAAAAGTGAAAATAATTGAGAGAGTGGAGTGATGCAAAAAGATGGTAGATGTCACTCATTCTTAGAACACGAATTGTCAACCATTGACACGATTCTAAAGAACAAGAATACGATCATGGAATATATGAAGTCTGCTGTGCCCATGATAATGACAATAATATTGAAGAGCCATGGAGAATTTATGGGAGATAGAAAAAGTTCTCAGTGTGTGTATGTAGGATCAGCATCTGAGTCCAGTACCACTCAGTTTATTCAACAAAAAGATTCAACAGATCAAGAGAAAGCTAAAAACCTTTATGAGGACCTGAAGAAACACAGTGAAGAATCAGAGGGCTCGGTGGCTCAGCTTGTGATCCCGCGCCTTTGGGAGGCTGAGGTGAGTGGGTTGACTGAGCTTGCGGGTTTGAGACACACCTGGGCAACTTGGCGAGACCTCATCTCTATAATTAAATAAAAAAAAAAAATTAGCTGGGCATGGTAGCATGCACCTGTAGTTCCAGCTACTTGGAAGGCTGAGGCGGAAGGTTCACCGGGCCAGCAGGTCGAGGCTGCGGTGGCCGGGAGCGGCCGCTGCACTCCAGTCTGGGTGACAGAGTGAGACTCCAACTCAAAAAAACCAAAAAACAAAAAAAGAATCAGAGGGCACATCTTTTAATGCCAGTCATGTCTGTTTTTATCAGTTCAAGGCTAGAGTCAACCTTCACAATGTAAAAGTAATTGGCGAAAAAGCGAGTGCAGATATGGTAGCTGCCAGGAATTTCCTGAAACAACTTGAGAAATTATTGATAAGAGTGTATATTTACCTTGGCAGGTTTTTAATGTGAATGAGATAGGACTGTACTGGAAGAGGATGTTAGACTTAAGTTACATCAGTAAGGACAAAACGTTGATGTCAGACTACAAAATAGCAAAATAGCAGAGGATAGGCTAATGCTGTTGTTTTGTGGCAATGCTTCTGGTGATATGAAGCTGAAACCTCTCTTAATTTATCATTCAGAGAATCCAAGAGCCCTTACAAACATAGAAAAGGACTCTCTTCTTGTTGCATGGAAGGGTAATCCCAAAGTCTGGGTTACACAGGCCATTTTCAAGGACTGTTTTTTCCACCACATTTTCCTGGAAGTAGAGAAATATTGCTTGAAGAAGAATATTGCATTTAACATTCTTTTGCTGCTTGATAATGCTCAGGGACATGCCCCATTCATGGACAACTTCCATGCCAATGTCAAAGCTGTGCGTTTGTCATCAAATACTACTTTGTTCATCCAACCTATAGATCAGAGAGGTATTTCAAGAAATATCATTTACATCACACTTTTCATTAGGCAGTAAATGTAAGGGATGAATCTGGAATGCCTTTACAACAATTTTAAAAGGATTCTAGCATGTACAAGGCCATAAAAAAATGGACATTGCTTGGCATGAGATTACAGCTGGCATCAGGAACGGGGTTTGGAAGAGCCTTCGCCCGCAGTATGTTCACGATGTTTGTGGATTTGAGAAGGTAGATGAGGCGTCCAAAGAGGTCTTCCACAACTTAGTGACCCTCAATGAGAAGCTGGAGCTAGATCTGCAAGAAGAAGATGTCATTGAATTTCTTGCTGTGGAACGCAAGGAGCTTGCTAATGAACACCTTGATGGAACTGGAGACCCAGAGAAAAGGACGAAGAGAGACAAGAGGAAGTAACCGAAGAACTGAAGAGATTTACAACACAGAAAATGGCAAGGGAATTCTCTTTATTTAAGGAGACACTGTGAGTTTTTGAGGCACAAGACCCAAACATAGAATGGTACACGAAGGTTGCAGCAGCCATTCAGAATGCAATCCAGTGCTGCCATGTCATCTATGATAAGAAAATGGCAAGGGAATTCTCTTTATTTAAGGAGGCACTGTGGGTTTTTGAAGCACAAGACCCAAACATAGAATGGCACACGAAGGTTGCAGCAGCCATTCAGAATGCAATCCAATGCTGCCAAGTCATCTATGATAAGAAAAAAAGAGCTACTACCCAGACAGCACTGAAATGTTTTTTCAAGAGGGTAGGTAGAATTGAATTCAGCAAGGAACCAGAACCTGTGCCATCAACGTCAGGCATGAGAGAAATTGAAGCTTGCCCTCCGTCTCCTATTGCTGACAATCCACCTGCTCTGCCATTTCCCACCTTCCCTCCCTCCTTCAGTCAGTAACTTTTCTTGCCTGTTCACTGGATGCCAACCTCTGTATGCTGGCTGCTGAACTGTACTGTATTGCTGTGCTTTTGAAGGCATTGTACTAAAGGTTAAAAATGGTTTCATTTTTTAATGTATTATTTGTGTGAAAAGTATTATAAAGCTATTACAGCAGTGGTCTTCAACCTTTTTGGCATCAGGGACCAGTTTTGTGAAAGATTATTTTTCTGCAGATGGGGGTGAGGTGTGGGGTGGGAGGATGATTTTGGGATGAGTAAAGCACACAACATTATTGTCCACTTTATTTCTGGTATTATTACATTGTAATATATAATATTTAATGAAATAATTATGCCACTCAACATACAAAAAGGAGGTGCAGATGTAAGTGGTAAATAAAATCATGGGTGGGCTACATGTGGACTAAAATAGGTGTCAGATTCTGATGTAAAACCTTCCACCAGATGCAACTGTAGAATTGAAATACTTCAACTCACTTGCCACTCACTGATAGGACTTTGATATGTGTCTGCAAGCAGTTGATTTATTATGATCTTTGTGCAGTCAAACCTCACTGCTAATGTTAATCTGTATTTGCAGCTGCTCCCCAGCGCTAGCGTCACCACTTCAGATCATCAGGTATTAGATTCTCAAAAGGAGCATGCAAACTAGATCCTTCGCATGTGCAGTTCACACTAGACTTCGTGCTGCTATGAGAATCTAACAGGAGGTACAGCTCAGGTGGTAATACAAGGGATGGGGAACAGCTGGAAATACAGAAGAAGCTTCATTTGCTTGCCCACCTGCCACGCACCAGGTGCAGCCTGGTTTCTAACATGGACCATGGACCAGTACCAGGGGCTGGAGACCACTGTATTACAGTACAGTATGATATAGCCAGTTTTGTTAGTTGGATACCTAAACTAACTTTGTTGGACTTACAAATGAATTGGACTTTTGAACATGTTGCTTGATCAGAACTTGTTCATATGTAGGGGACTTACCATTATAACATAACCAGAAGAAAAATCTAGGAATGTACAAGAAAAAAAAAATCTATATACTCCTTGCACCAGACCCTGCAATATGCTAAATTATATTAAATATAAGAATAATCAAATGTTCAAGGTTATAGATCTATCAAAGATATGCAGAACAATTAAAAAATTTGTATAATTTGCTTCTTCAAACCTAAACATGGATCTTTGGTTCCATATGTGGCCAAATTCTTTACTACAATAGATTCATGCTAAACTTTTGTTAAGGTTTCTGTTGATAAGTATAAGAAATAATTATTTATTTTCCCTTGGAAGAAAAGTCAACTTCTTACCTGCACATGTATGTTTCTGGAATTTATAAAGTTCTATCCTATTTCTCCCAAGTCTTATACCAAACTTTTAAATGCTCTGATATAAAATATTGATGAATTTTTAAAACATTTCATTGATTCGGACAATTTAGTATTGACTCTATCTACTCACTGATATAGGGGCACAGAGTTTCTTTTTTAAATTAAAGAAAATTGACAAATATAATGTGTTTTTATTGTCTAATGGATCTTTTAAATTTTTTTAAAAAGCTCCAATTATATTATAGTACAGCTTATCAGCTCAGTCTTATTTCATTCACAGAAGAGTATTTCATTTACAGAAGAGTAAAGAAAGATCACATATTCTCTAAAATTATTTAAGGTAGACCATATATACATTATAAAAGTGCATACCAAACATATCTGAACTGTAAGTCCTCCTTTTTATCTTACTAAATCAAATATTGGAGCACAAGTTCCATAGAACTCAGAAACTAAAAGTCTATCATTGATCTCAATATATCTCTTTAATAGCCAACCATAGTATCTCTGATTATCATACAGCTCTCTTTTTGTAAGCAAATGAAAAGTTGGGACTTACTCAGAGTATGACCAACAATATTGCATACATCAAAGACCTATTATCCATTAATAGCCTATCCCTAAACCCAGTAGTTAAAATTATTATTCTTACTACAAGTTTCTAAAAAAATCCTGTTTCATTACTGCTTTGCATGTAAAATATTTAGCCTTCAATAATAAAGGAAAAATTTGTAGTGCTTCCAGGCAAAAAGATAACATGACTTTTATAATTTAAAAAAATAAATGGTATCATATTCTCAAATATTGAACAAATCTTGCATATCTGAAATAGACTCCATATGGCTGTATTTTTGTTTTGTTTTATTTCGTTTTTTTTGTTTGTTTGTTTGTTTTAGTTGAGAAAGTGGGATTTATTAAGAGGACAGACAAGCTCCCAGAGCAGGAGGGGACTTGAGGGGTTTCCCAGTGTGTACTTTTTAATACATTTTGGATATGATTTTGTAATATTTTGTTGAGAATATTTGTATCTATGCTCACAAGGACATTGGCTTATAGTTTTCCTTTATTGTAATTTAATTTTTATTTGTCTATAGTATTAGGGTAATGTTGGCCTTATGCAGTGAATTTCACTGTTCTGTTTCCATATTCTGAAAAAAATTGTAAAGAATTAGTAGCATTTATTTTTTTTCCATGTTTGAGAGAATTTACTAGTGAAATCTTTTAGATCTATTGCTTTTATGGAAAGTTTGTTTATATTGTATTCCATCTCTTATACATCTGTGTGAGTTTGATAGTTTGTGTCTTTCAATAAGTTGGACCATTTTATATAGGTTATCAAAGTTGTAAGCATAGTTTTTTTTAAAGTATTATTTTATTATCCTTTCAATGTCCAAGTGATGACTAGCAATGTTGCCACTTCCTTATCTGATGTTAGTTAACTGTGTCTTCTCTCTTGTTTGCTTGTTTGTTTTTAGCCTGGTTAGGGTTTTGTAATTGTATTGATCATTCTAAAGAACCAGTTTTTGATTTTGTTGAAAGTCAAGCAATATAATCCACTATATCAAAGACTGAAGAACAACAACAAAAAAATTACATGATTATACCAATGGATACAGAAAAATTATTAGACACAATTTAACACATTTATATGATACAATTCTCAGCAACTTGTAACAATGGAGAATCTTCTCAAATTGATAAAGGACATCTACAAAATCCTACAGCCAATATTATACTTAATGGCTTAAAAAAGTCAATTTCCCCTAATATTGAGAAACGGCAAGGAGATATTTTTTTCAACACTGCACTTTCCTAGGTAGTACAGTAAACTAATTTATACTTGAATTCAATTGAATTTAATCCTAGGTAGTTCAATAAGAGAAGAAAAATATATAAAAGGTAAGCAGATTGTCAAAGAAGAAACACAGGCTTGTGTGTTTGCAGATGACATAATTGTCTATGTAGAAAATCTCAAAGAATAGACTGGATATATTAAATGAGTATAGCAAGATCACTGCATACAAGTTTAATATACAAAAGACAATTGTTTTCCTATGTACTAGCAATAGAAATTGGAATTTAAAATAAAATAAATACCATTTACAATAGAAACAAAAAAAGAAAAAACTTAGGTATTACTCTTACAAAATATATACAGCACTATATGCTGAAAACTACACTACTCAAAAAAAATCAAATAAGATCTAAATAAATACAGAAACATTTCATGTTTATGGATTGAAAAACAATATTTTTTTATTATTTCAGTTTTTCTCAAAATGAACTTAGAAGCAGTATAATTATAATCAAAATACATGGTAATTAAATAACATGTTCCTGACTTTTGGGTTAACACAAAAATCAAGACAGAAATAGAAAGATTTCTAGTAAACAAAAAATAATAAGAGCTATCTATGACAAACCCTCAGCTAGCATATTTAATATGTAGAAGCTGGATGCAATTCCACAAATCACTGAAACAAGAAAAGAAAGACCACTCCCACCACTACTGTTTACCATATTACTGGAAGTCCTAGCTAAAGCAACCAGGCAAAAGAAATAAATTATTGGAACCCAAATAGGAAAAGGAGTCAAACTTTATCTCTTCATAGATAATATAATTTTATATTTAAAAAACCTTATTGATTTCATCAAAAAAAAATCTTAGCATTGATACATGACTTTGGTAAAGTCTCAGGATACAGAATATCAACTGCATTTCTATACACAAATAGCAAGCAGGTTGAAAACCAAATCAAAAACAAAACCCCATTCACAATAACCTCAAAAAATAATAATAAAATACCTGGATATTCATCTAACCAAAAAGGTAAACAATCTTTACAATTAGAACCACAAAACACTGCACAAAGAAGTCAAAGGTGACACAAACAAATGGAAGAACATTCCATGCTCATATGAATTGGAAGAGTCAATATAGTCAAGATGTTCATTCTACCTAAGGCAATCTACAGATTTAACACAATCCCTATAAATCAACCAGTAACATTTTTCACAGAACTAGAAAAGATAATACTTAAATTCACATGGAAGCAAAAAAGAGCCTGAGTGGCTAAAGTAATCCTCAGCAAAAAGAACACAGATTGTGGCACCACAATCCCAAACTTCAAACTTTACTCCAAGGGTATGATAACCAAAACAGAAGGGTACTAGCACAAAAATAGACACGTAGATGAATGGAAGAGGTTATAGAATCTGGAAATAAAACCACAGACTTACCAAATCATCTTTGACAAAAAGAAAAAATACACCAAGGAAAGGAAATACTATTTAACAAATAGTTCTGGGAATATTAGCTAATCACATGCAGAAGAATGAAACTGGACCCCTACCTGTCACCGTATACAAAAATTAGCTCAAAGTGGATCAAGGTCTTAAGCATGAAATATCAAACTATAAAAATCTTAGAAGAAAACCTAGGGAACACCTTCCTGGACATCAGCCTAGACATTGAACTCATGGCCAAGTCCTCAAAAGCAAATGCAGCAAAAACTAAAATTAGCTGATGAGACTTTATTGGGCTTCAAAGTTTCTATATAGAAAAAGAAATCACCCAGGGAGTAAAGAAACAACCAAAAGAATAAGTGAAAATTTTTGCAAACTATACACCTGACAAAGGCCTAATATCTAGAATCTATAAGGAACTCAAACAAATTTACGGGAAAAAGCAAATAATCTCATTAAAAAGTAGGCAAAAGACATGAACAGACACTTCTCAAATGAAGACACACAAGCAGCCAAGAAACATACAAAAAAAAAATTGCTCAGCATCACTAATCATGAGAAAAACACAAATCAAAACTACAATGAGATACCATTTCACAATGGTCAGAATGGCTGTAATTAGAACATCACAAAAACAACAGATATTGTCAAAGTTGCAGAGAAAAGGGAATGCTTGTATTCTTGGTGGGAATATAAGCTAGTTCAACCCATGTGAAAAGCAGTTTGGATATTTTTCAAATAATTAATAATAGAGTTACCATTCTACCCTGCATTTCCACTTCTGGGAATATTCCCGAAGGAATATAAAGCATTCTACCAAAAAGACATCTGCACTTGTACGTTTATTGCAGTATTATTCACTTTTGGCACGCATGGAACCAACCCATATGCCCATCAATGGTGGATGCTGTATAGAGAGAATTTGGTACATATATACTATGTAATACTACACAACCATCAAAAAGAACAATACCATGTCCTTTGCAGCAGCATGGATGCATTCGGTGACCATCACTCTAAGTGAATTATCACAGAAACAAAAAAAACTGATTATCTCATGTTCTTACTCATTAGTGGGCACTAAACACTGGGGACATAAGAGCATGAGAATGAGAACTACAGACACTGGGAACTGCTCAAGGAAGGTAGGAGTGGGGGGAAAATAAGGGATACAAAAGCACCCACTGTGTATTATACTCACCACTGAGGGGGGGATAGTCAGAAACCCAAATTTCACCTTCTCGCAATATGTAACAAATTCTCATATGTACCCCATGATTCTAAAATTTAAAAAAGAAGAAAAAATAGGAAGGAAGGAAGGGAGGGAGGAATGGAGGGAGGAAGGGAGGGAGAAAAGGAGGAAAGGAGGAAGGAAGGAGAGGGAGGGACGGAGGAAAAGTAAATAAAGGATGAATCTGGTCTCAGACTTCACTACTTTCTCAAAAAATAATTCAAAATAGATTTTGGATCTAACCATAAGATTAAAAACCATAAAATCTGTAGAAGAAAATATATAATAAAATGTGCATAAGTTGGGGTTGTTATATATATATTTTAGATATAAAATCAAGAGTATGACTATAAAAATATTAATAAGTTGGACTGTATTAAAATTAAAAACTCTTGGGCAAAATGTAATGTTAAACGAATGAAAAGACAAGCAACAAACCGAGAGAAAATATTTCCAAGACACATATCTGATAAAAGGTTTGTATTCAAAATATACAAAAAACTCTTAAAACTTAACCAGAAAACAAACCTGGGTAAACATATGTAAAGATACGTTACCAAAATAGATAATCAAACAGTATACAAAAATATAAAAAGATACTCAATGTGATTACTCATTACCAAATTCAAATTTAGAACAACGAGATTCTACTGCATATTTATTAGAATTAGTAAAAATCAAACAAACCGACAGACTATCATTTTGCAAAGATATAGAGCAACAGTAACTCTGATTGCTGGTGCGAATTCAAATCAGGAAAACATCTTTGGAAGACACTGGCTGTTTCTTACAAAGTTAAACATAGTCTCACTATAACACCCAGCAATTCTGATTTTAGGTATTTATATGAGTTGAAAACTTACATTCACACAAAAACCTGCATGCAAGTGTTTATAGCAATTCATCCATAAATTATCAACTAGAAGCAACAGATGGTTTCTGCAATAGGTGACTAGACAAGCAAATTATGGTATATCCATTCAATAAAATATCATTCAGTAATAAGAATAAATGAACTGTCAAGTCATGAAAAGACACGGATGAATCTTAAATGCAAATTATTCAGTTCTGAAGTAGCTAGTCTAAAATGGCTACGTATGGTAGGATTTCATCTCTTCTGAAAATTGCAAAACTATAATATAGTTAGAATATCAGTGATTGTAGGGCTTTAGTGGATATATTGGAAGTTTAAGTTGATGAAGGAGAGGCAGTTTTTTTAGGGCAGTGTTCCTATCCTGTACAATACTCTAGTGTTGGATACATGCCACCATGAATTTCTTAGCCCATAATACTTTACATAAAAATAATGAACCTTAATATATGCAAATTGAAAAAGATATTTATGAAGTCAAAAGACCTCAGAACAGAATAATAAATGTAAAAAAAAAATTACCTGTTGTCTTAGTCTGTTTTGTGTTGTTAGAATACATGTGACTGGGTAATTTATAAAGAAAAGAGGTTTATTTAGCTCATGAATCAGTAGGTTACAAAGTGCAAGGTCATGACTCTGATTTCTGGTGAAGCCTTTTTTACTGCATCATAATAGCAGAAAAAGTCTAAGGGGAAGTGGATAGATGTGAAGAGGCTAAACCTAAGGGCATTTTTGGCTTTTTAAAAACCTACTCTCTCAGAACTAATCCAGTCTAGCAAGAGCAATAACTCACTCACTGTCATGAGAATGGCACCAAGCCATTGATAAGGCTTGAACTAAACACCTCCTGCTAGGCTCCATCTCCCAACACCACCACATTGGGATCGGATTTCAACATGAGTTTTGGTGGGAAAAACCAACCATATCCAAACTGTAGTTGTTGTATTACAAATATATGAAAAAAATTTAACTGAAGAGGATAGAGGAAATAAGTGCTGACATAAGCTTTGAAAATGAATAAAATCTGTAAGACTACAGGAAAAAAACCCTGCACATAAGCATTATACTTTAGTTACTAAATAGTTTCCCACATGAGTATAGGTTAGCAACTAGAGCACTGCTATACACGTGTACTGGAATTTAACAATTAAGTAACTAGATGCAGAAGGTAGAAGCTAGATCTCACTATTAGAATTGGTAGTTACAGATAATCAAGAAATGGAGTCTAGAATAATCCACGTAGTAATGAATTAGCATTGGAGACAGCAATATAAACTTATGTTTAGAGATTATTTCATATAATAGTATTTATAGATATGTGTAAATACAATATAATATACACATATACATGTTTTTGTTCTTGCCACTGATAGTACCTAAAACCAATGATACCCCAATAGGCAAGAGCAATGTAAGTGCCCAGATCTTGGTTTCTTATAATATTCTCCAATAAAAGAAACCAGAGATTCTTAGAGAATTGGCTGATTCTAGTACTGAGACAAGACGTGTGTCTGTGTGTGTGTGTGTGTGTGTGTGTGTGTGTGTGTGTGTGTGTGTACTCTGCCATCATGTAGAACTAGAAACATACATGTATATATCATGTAGAGCTAGAAATGTAGAACTAGAAACAAAATAGTTCTCAAAAACAAACAAAAAAGTAAGTAAAATAAAAGTGATGGGAGTATATCAAAGGGGCATTGGAGCAACTTAAAGAGTTTCCAATGACAAATTCTGAAGAGAAAAAAAAAACTAAATAAGTGAAGCAGCATTGACTTACAAGCTAAAGTATAAAATAAGTATTCTTTATGATATAAATAAATAATTTAATAAATTAAAATAAGTGAAAAGAGTTAAATCACCTGTGACAAAATTTCCAAATTATTTGTAGATATTCTTTGTTAAAGAAACTAAATATAGCATGTGTGGTGCCTCATGCCTGTAATCTCAGTATTTTGGGGGACAGAGGTGAGAGGATTGCCTGAGCCCAGGAGTTCAAGACCAGTCTAAACAACTTGGCAAGACCTTGTCTCTACAATAAAAATAATAATTAAAAAAATAATCAGACATGGTGGCATGCACCTGTGGTTCCAGCAACTTGGAAGGTTGAGACAGAAGGATCACTTACGACCTGCAGGTAGAGGTTGCGATGGTTGTGAGCATGCCACCACACTCCAGCCTGGGCAACAGAGCGGAACTCTGACTTAAAAAAAAAAAAGTAAAATATAACTGCACATTTCTTAAGAATGAAGTCAGCATAGTAACTTTCTTTTAGAAAGTACAATATTGAAAGAGGGAGAATTCTGGAAAACACTGCCTTAGCCAGGTAATCTAGGTTAACATCACTTTATTGTGGTAAATCAAAGGACAATCTACAAAATACATGATCTGTATTCCTCCAAACTGTCAAGGTCATCAAACACAGGGAAAGTCTGAGAAATAGTCACAGTCAAGAAGAACTTAAGACATGACGACTAAGTGTAATGTGATAGATAGTACTGGGAATAGAAAAAGGATATAAAGTAAAGAATTTAAAAATCTGAGTAAATTATCAACTTTAGTTAATAATCTATCTGTCACCCATTATTTGTAACTAATGTACCATACTAATTTATGATGCTAATAATAATGGAAACTGGTTGCAGAGTATATGGAAATTCTCTGTATTACCTTAATTTTTCTGTAAATCTAAATGTGTTTAAAATAAAAAACTTATTTTTAAAACCAACAGCTTTTTTGAAACTCCAATAGACAATCAGCTAGTGAAATGCCATTTTTGAATAGTAGACAAAACCTTAAAACACTTAGATAGTATTATACCTATAAAAGCTTGAGTTGTAAATAAAACTATTAAGAAACTGAAAGGGAGGTGGTAAATAAATAGACAACTATTTCACATTTTTGAAGACGATGAATGAATATTGTAAATGCATTTGTATTTTTCTCATTTTTGTTGTTGTTTTTGTTACCTTAGATTTGAATTTAGAAATTCCTTTGGGAGTATAAGCAGCTGAAGCATTCAATTCAGCATGGTTAACTTTACACACATTTTCAGTGTGTAAGCCAACCAACAAAAGAGAATGCGAAAGGGAGGCACAGCTGAACAAGATATGCACAAAATTCTGGAGTCATATGCACACTAAATGCTGAGGATAGATTTGTACATACTCCACAAAACTGAAACTTGATTTGTCTGAAGAGGATGGGGATAAAAATTGTCTCTGAAAGCCTCAGGGACATATCCGCAGTACATTGGTCAATTTGGGATCAGAATGCTTACATAAGCTTTAGTTGGGAATATGTTTGTCTCTAAATTACATAAAATCAGTTCCTATTCTTTCTTAATATAAAAAACTAGGACACTTTATAAGAAATCAGTTTGCATAGCATCCAAACAGAATTATGCAAACAATAAAAATAGACAATCTCGATGAAATTGATTTTTTCTTTCGTACAAACCACAGGCACAGAATTCTCAATATTCTAGGACCATGTTTTCAATGATTAGACTATGTTTTAGGTGAGGGTTGTTTCCTTAGATATCTTACTTTAAAAGTTAAAATAGGTTTTCAAGATTGATTGGAGGGAATGTTAAGTAAAATATTGCCTGGAACCAAACATTTAGACTTTTAAGTTATTCTTGTTTTCTTGATTTTTTTTCTTTAAAGGTGAATGGAATTGTTACTACAGAACTATGCTTTTTGTCTCTAGAATGAACCTTGGTAATTCCACAAAGGCTACTGAGAGCTTTTAAAGAACAAGAGAACTGCATGCCTCAAGGGATTTGCCAGCGCTTAGTATTGCTTATTTTCTGTTCCCTTTGTTTTCAACAAGATCCAAACTTTAGAATTTAAACAAGAAAAGCAGTCCTTATTAAGCAGGAGCCCATGTGGAAAACAAACAAACAAAAAAGCTAGAAACTTTCCTTGGTCCATTGGAAAGAAATGCTGAGGGGAGGGAGAGTTGTAAATACTAGAGCTGAGCTGTCTGGCTCTTTAGAGGTTTATATACTTAGGGGAAGTCTTATGGAGGAGTTGGACATGGAGGTAAATCTGAAAAACTAGAGGGCAGATTACGACATACATAAAGTTGAATAAAAGGCATGTTTTTTGTAGTCTTTTACCAGCTACCATATACAGGGGTGAGTGGGCTCAGTAAAGTTGCTGTAGTCCTGAGCTTATATTTATAATCCATTATATTTATGTTGAGTGTTTATAATTTATTGCACACTTTCACATATGAGTTTATATCTTCCTTCTAAACAAAACACCCCTCTTTTTCCTTGAATTAGCCAAATCTTTAATTTAAATCCCATCTTCATTTTTTAACCTCCAACTTACATCTAAACACAACACATTAATTCACTGAAACTGATTAAATGTTAAGTCTAATGGCTTCTTTTCAAACTTCATCTCACTTGACCTCTCCAGACAATGTGATACCATAACAAGGCCTAATCTGTCTTTAAATGACTTTCTTGGCTTACGAGTCACCAATTCCTCTTCTCCCTTTGGCCACTCCTTTTCAATTTCCTTATACATCTCTTTGTATCTTATTTTTATATCTTAAATTTTAGATTTCATAAGTTCTCACTTCTTTTCCCTACTGACATATTTTTAACTAATTTAAGTATCACTTATATGCCCATGTTCTGAGCCTCTACCTGCAGCCCACAATTTTTCTGTATTCTAGAACATTATTTCCACAATCCATGAACATCTGCCCTTAGATATTCCACACCCTCTTCATATGCACTGGGACCACAAGCAAAATCATCTTTTTTTTTTTTTTTTTTTGAGTTGGAGTCTCACTGTCGCCCAGACTGGAGTGCAGTGGCCGATCCTGGCCACCGCAGCCTTGACCTGCTGGGCTCCGGCGATCCTTCCACCTCAGCCTTCCCAGTAGCCGGAATTACAGGCATGCGCTACCACGCCCGGCTGATTTTTTGATTTATTGTAGAGATGAGGTCTCACTGCCCAGGCGGGTCTCGAACCCGCGGGCTCAGGCAATCCACTCACCTCAGCCTCCCAAAGGCGCGGGATTACAGGCTGAGCCACTGAGCCTGGCTAAAATCATCTTTTTTTAATTCCTCAAATACTTGTAACTTTTACCTCTACACTAAACATGTAATTCAGCCATTCAACTAGAAATCATGCAGTTATCCTAGTGATTTCATTATGCTTAAAGTTTTCATTGAATCGATTGCTGAATTTTCTTGATTTTTGCCAATTATAGATTTGCCCAGTTTTCCCGTTTTTACCATTCCTACTGACAATGCTCTGGTTTAGGCTCTTGTTGGGGCTTAGAAATGATATATCAGAATATGGCACTTTGACAAGCTGAACTAAAGAAGCAGCCTTAAGCTCTCTCTGACCTTCCTCACCCCAGCCCCGTCTCTCAGTCCTCTGTGTCTCCCAATGCACAAGATGACATTGTTCACCGAAGTTCAGTTAACTCCCTAAAGCCTAGAACTACCACAGGAAAAAAAAATTACCTCTGTTCCCTTCCCTAAGTTTTCATTAACTTAAAGCAAATCATACAAATGAAGATAGAAATCTATTAACACATCTGGACGACTCTATCCATAAACCATTGTCTTTGGGTCCCATTAAGTACCAGCCATTTTCCGCTCTGTGGATCTAACAGATTTATTCCTAGGCTATTGTATATTCTCCAAGTCCATTCATTTATCTCTAAACATAATTTATCATCTCTCAAATTGCCACATTTTCCTTTGCCCAATGAGGAAATGTATATAAACCCGTGTACTCCATTCAGTTATTAGGTAATCATTCTCCTGTGATACTCCTGTGCTATTCATGTTAAAATAAATTGTGTATGCTTTTTATTCTATTAATCTGCCTTTTGTCAGTTGATTTTCGGCAAATCTTCAAAGAGTGTAGAGAAAGGTTTTCCTTGACCCTGAAACTGTCTTCCTCTCTCAAAGTTTCTAGATTCATCCTCTTGCTTCCTTTTATATTCTTTTCGTTAAGATTAAAATGTATCACATTATTCCAATTCTCAATTGTATTAGGAGTCATGTATTACAGGACAAAGTACATCTCTCTCAGTCCCATTAGTGTGGACACTTAACAACCAGGTTTGAAGTGGGCCCCTAGGTATCTTCTGATCTCTGCTAACTTCAGACCTCACTCTCTGCATGCCCCCTCATATGTCCTAATGGTTTTTTATGCTGCTATCACTCAATAGGTGAAGTTTTGTACTAATACACTTCTCTGTCCTCTTGTGACCCCTCTTCACACAATAAATTTAATCATTCACTTTGTGTGCTTTCAAAGCATTTTGCACAAAGCCCCTCAATCTTGTCTACTTTTGGCATTGTATTTTTATACACTGCAGCTCTGCATCTAGCTCTATATCCTTTTCTTCTGTAATTGGAAAAACAAAAAAGAGGGCAAAGACATCCACTTGTTGATTATCTTTGTATTTTATCATCTAGAAACTTTTTGGTAAGTATCAGCACTGAGATATATCTGGAAAAGTAAGTGGGCGTGTATCACATTAGGAAATACACCAAAGAGATCATGTGAACAATATTCAGCTTTGTCACTAGCTTATAGATGGTAACATTCTTGAGGACGTGATATTTCACAAAGCCCAAAGTATGTGACTCAGGCTGCAGTGAACATCTCCTTAAGTCATTGCAACTGGGCACTGTCTCTCAGAGCCTGTCAAACAGATTTTTCCCATATTTCCTCAACACTTTTTGGATTGCCTGCAGAATCAAAAACTAAAAAGATAAAAATTCATCAAAAATAAAAATTCAGAAATTGAAATAGAGACTATCAGAGTTGCAAGGCTATGTTTTATCTGAATTTGAAGCAAATAATAAGTACTAGTATTATAGTACTGCATTATATGTTATATATTACAGTTTATACCTTTTTTTCTGTATTTTATATTTTCCATTTTACCTTCCTCCTCACTGCCTAGTTGCCTTCTTGTTAAGGAGGAAATATCTGTGGAACAAAAAGCAAGCAGTGCGGTTCAATGCAAAAGAAAGGACTAAAATAATTGAAATTGTAATAAATTATTAAGTGCTTATTCTGTACCAGACCCTGTTTTAAGCACTTCATAAGATATTTTATAACCCTTCATCAATGTATTATCATTTAATATTTAGAATAATATTAATGTATAGTTACTATCATTATCTCCTGTTTACAAATGAGCAACTGATAGAAAGGTTAACAACATGCCCAAGGTAAAAGATCTAGTTATAGAGCTAAGATTTCAACCCAGAGAGATTATTCTACTTACAGTATCCTTAACTAGCATGCTATGCTTCTCCCTTATTAAAAAAAAGTAACTCAGGATATTACATTGAAATTAACATTAAAGCACCTGGGATCCCACGTAAAGATATCTGAGCACATACAGCACATATGAAAGGTGAGGTTATACATAGCTTCGAAACTATTTTAAAACATTTTCCATTCATACAAATCATTTAGAGGAAACTGTAATTATTCTAGAGATAACTACTTATTAATATAGACAACTTAATCATAGTTCTTGACCCATGTGTTGTTTTTGAAAAGGACAGCAGGTTTAATTTATTAAAATTCACTGTTTCATGACCCAGAACCACATTCTAACAACAGGTAATTCAACCTATATAAGAATAAACCCAATGGTATTAATGAATCAAAGGATATCAAGGCTTTGGTAAGAGGTGGAGCTGACAATAAAAGTCCTGTAACAGTTATACTTTATACACTGTGATTATTCAGTCCAATTTTATCTGGTACAAAAGAGTTGTAAAAGGGTCAATTTCATCATTTGTGTATTTTGTAAATCTTATTAATTACATGTTACTTTCTTTGTCTTAATGGGCAATTTTGTTTTGTTTTTTACAGTCACTTTCTTCACAATACAAATTCACCCTAATAGGATGCTTCTGTATTTGTATAGCCTGAACTTCACAGTAAACTTCAATGTCCTTGATTTTGCTACTCACATTTTGTCATCCTTATTAACTGCAGGCAGATAATTCTCTTTATAGATTAGGTGTAGTTTTAGAAATATAAGACTACTTCCAGACATTAAAATCCCTTTGCCTTGCCCCCATCTTCATTTGTGTTTGTAACTTTCCCATTGCCTTGAAATCTCAAACGCACTTAGAAATGGCTTTTTCTTCCTTTTTTTTTTTTTTTCTTTTTATGGCCTTGGTCTCATACAAAAGAAACTAAGTAGTAAGCAGTTCCGTTGAGTCCTAGCTGTTGCTGTCTTGTCATCCTGTGGAGCATTGAATCCAAATCCATACTTCATTACACATAAATATGCTTATATTTTAAATAATCATATATTTGTAGGCCTATCCTTTTTAGAAAATGCTATGAGTTTATCTCCAATTGCATACTTCAGTGTACAGAAATAAGGAAAAAACTATAGTTCAGAATGATATAAAAGACAGAAGAGGGGCATCCAACACAGTTTGGAGTGTCAGGAAGACTCTGGGCTGACATATCAGGGATGACTAATAGGAGCCAGCCAAGGACATAGGAAGACTAATGGTGCAAAATCACCAATGACAACAGAGTGAAACTGCATGAAGCTTAGCCTGACAGCAGCATAGTGGATGAGAGGATAATGCAGAGAAACGTGACTTAAGAGGTAAGCAGGGCCAGATCATAAAAAGCTTACACTTTTAATGATGTCAGATAAGTATTTTAGAACTGTAACTCTCAGGGTGGCATGGAGATTAGACTTTGAAAAGCAGGACAGGAGTCAAGACCAGCCAGAAGGCTATTACAGTAGTTCTTATGAGAGAAATGGACTGAATAAGAGTTAGCTGTTAGGTTGGAGGTAAGCAAATGGATTCAAGAAATAGTTTAAAAGGTAAAACTGATGTAACCTTGCAATGAGATTCCAGGCATATGGAAAATGAGACATAAAGAATGATATAAAGGTATACAACTGGAGTAACTAGATAGATTCACTATGTAAAAACAAAACTCTTGATTGGAAATGGAAATTGAGTTTCCATTTGAGACATGCTGAATATGAGATTTCTGTGCAACATTCATGTGGGAATGCCCAGTAAATATTTAGATACATAGTTCTGGAGAACACACTGGATATATGAACTCAAGATTTGGTTTTGGATTTGGGGAAGAGATGATACAAAGAGCATACATAAGATCATTGGTGTCCTAATAAGACTGGGGGATAAAACGGCAAGCATGTAAAGGATATAAATATATTTGCAGTGAATGGACATGTGAGAAGTTGGGATAGGTCATACAAACTCTTTGATGGTATAATAAATAATAATATCTACTGGATATGAGGACAGTGCTGAATTTTGGAATAGCACGTAAAAAGGCAATGAAAACAATGACACTTAAAGCAATGAAAAATAACTAATGGCAAGCAAATGAGTTGTTAATTGTTGTGAAAGGCTGAACTGAGCGTGAAGAATAAGAACTCATGTGGTGCTTTAGGATGATAGAAAGTGATATTTTTCCCAGATATGATTTATCCCAGTTTATAGCCATGATACTAAAATAGTGATGTCAACAGCATAATGTGTCAAATAGCTATAACCTGAACCCAAAGATTTTGTAATATATGCTATTGTTTAACTACCTAAAACACCCTAATGGGGCACTACTACTATCATTTCCATTTCAGAAATGAAAAAAAAATTATATTTGGGGAGAGAATAAGTAATTTGTTCAGAGAAATTCAGAAAGTCAGTGGATAAAACCCACAAAGTTAGCCACGAGGCCACATTATATTAGATAAATAACACATTTCTTAAGTTTATTAAGCTTTCTTTCTTCATAATATTACATCTATTTTGTGAGCAGCACAGTCCACCAATCTCTTGTCAAAATCAGTGTCGAAGCAAAGGCCAGTGACACCAGTCTAAAGGTATTGGCAAAGATTCTGCCAAGAGCAAGGTTGAATTTGATCACTTTGAAGCACTTTTAAACTTGAAATTCTGAGCATCTATCCTCTAAATACCAATCCAATGTTTTTAAAAAATATTTTATTTCTTGATGTAAAATTCCAGTAGTGTCTGAAATTTTAAGTAACTCAATTGCTGTCTTCACTTACTGCTAAGATAAAATGAGTTTGTTTAGTGTGGTTGTGTGTGTGCACAGAACCAGAAGATTTGACTTTTGCTCTTTATTGCATTTCTTAAACTAGCTACACTTGGCAATTCATTTACATCAATAATTGAGAAACCATCAGTCTCCTCTTGTCTTAAACTCCTTGCTATGCACACTAATGATATGCATGATTGGCTACTGCCATAAAAATGCACCATAAATTTTTTAAAGATAATTCAACTACAGTGAGTGAATCAATATGAACCTACAGTGATAACACATGAGAAACAATCTCTCTAATGCCACTTCAAAGTAGTTAGTACTCTTCTTGATGAGAACCTGTCATTGCTTTCAGTTGGAGTTTTTAGGCAATGATTTAGCACTTTCTTATTTCAAAACTTGCCAGAGGTACTGTTTTCTCATCTACCTAGATTTTAGATTACTAACTTCTACTGATGCTTCTTTTGTTTTGTGCTTTCTCGTTTCTACTGTTTTAGGTGTTCTGCAAGCGAAAAGGACCTGTTGTGTTTTATGTGTGTCATAAATTTGGGCATGCAATTCATATTGTGTGTTACCATTTATTCATTCGATAGGCTGTCATTTATTTGTCCTTAAATGGATAGTGTTCATATTAGAAGGCACAAATTATAACAGAAATCTGAAATAACCTCAAGCTTAAGTTCAGTCAATATTGTGAAGTGCCATATCTAATTTGAAGGAGGATATTCCGGGCTCTAAATGTGTGATGGTTTTGCTTCTTTTGTTGTAAAAAGCTGAGAATGTTATATGCAGGTCATTCATCAGTTTGGGAGGGATGAGAAGGCAGGCACAGTCACTTCTCTCAGTCATAGGCCAGGGTCTTTTAGGGAAACTGATTTTTACACTTCAACATTTTAGGTAATGAAGGAAGTATGACTTACACGTAACTCCCTTCTCTACATTGGTATTTCCATGGAATATCACCGATGACCTTCAGCAAGTAAACTAAATGAAATCTTGGCTGAGGCCGAAGGATCACCTGAGTCCAGCAGATCGAGGCTGCAGTAGCCGTGAGCAGGCTACTGCACTCCAGCCTGGGTGACAGAGTGAGACTCTGACTCAAAAGAAAAAAAAGAAGTAAAAAGAAATCTTGTCGTCTCTGCAGAGATATGGACACTCTAGTTACTAAAGATCCCCAGAGACTAAGTGAGAAAAAAATTCTAGTCCAGTAGCAAGTATTTCTATGTTCCTTTCCACTCTGCTTCACAGCATAGCTTCCTCAAGAAACGCACATACATAGCACACGTATATATACTAAACATACAAACTCCAGAAGTCACTCTATTGAGTTGTGATTCACTCTCTGAAGCTGCTCTCCATGTAATTGCACAAGATTCGATTTTTTAAAAGTTGTTTGCTAGAATGAGATCAATGACTTTTCTTAATCCTAAAAGTAATTTATTTTTGTATCTCAAAAACTGAAATCCAGTTTATGATATATGATATGATATATGTTAACTCTATTATTATTGATCGGAGAAAGCCCTTGCTTAATATTTTTTCATTTCCTTCTGTTCTGGATATTCCTTTGTATGCCTCTTCCCCATCAAGATCTTTACTCTAAAATTATATTTGTCCACCAATATACATATTTACATACTAGTTAGTGTTATTTGGTATATAGAGTTTGAACTTGCATACATATTATGCTTTAAAATCATTTTCTTATTTTAATCTTCAGAATTACATTTTAAATATATTCATGTTGCAGCCTTTTACATCTAGTTTCTCTCTTCCATAACATATTCCACTAGCTTTATAACATATTACTTATCAATTCCCTTACTGGTTATACTTTAACTCATTGCTTATACCAAACACACACATACACATACATACACACACACTTCAACTAACTGTATAGGTCCCCTTATAAAACATATCTGTGATATGTGCTCAGGAATAGAAACAATTAATTATAAGGCATATGCACACTTAATAACGGAAGTGCCACCAAAATAGTTTCCAAAATGGCTGATGGTATTGACATAATCAATGTGTTAGAGTCCTTGTCCGAACACAACTTTACCAATACTTGGTATCATGGTGCCTTCCCAATTTTGCCATTCTGGTGAGTGTTGCCTGAAGTTTCATTGTTGTTGAATTGTGTTTTTTCAATTTAATTTGATTTATTTGTTGGAGAAATTTCATGTATTTTAGCTTACATTTCTATTAATTGTTGTTGCCCATTTTTCTCAAGTTAGGAACAATATGTTCAATGAAGACAAACTAGAATGATGGTCAAGGTAGTGATCCTGGAGTCACACAGAGGTTCAATTCCTGGATCCTTTATTTACTAACTATGTAATATTCAGCAAGTTATTTAAACTTCTGTTGTGATTGTTCAATTTTCTTCTATATAAAAAGGAAAAGGTTAAATGTTAAATGAAGTATTCCATTTACTATTGTAATGTATGGCCAATAGTAGTCATTTGAAATGTTATCTGAAATTTTGGTCAAAGAAGACCTTGTGATCTCTATTCTCTTCCCTCCCCACTTTAGGAAACAATTTTGCCAACAGATTCAAGGTAAGTGATGACAGACTACCGTCTTAGTATTTATCTTCATATCTTCATATGCCATTTTCTTTGTTGATAGAGTAATATTTTACTTGAATATAATTTTTAAATAATAATATATGTAGATCTTTAAAGTTCGGTTCTATAATTTTTGACAATTTTATACATGCATTAACTACCATCCAAAACAACATTTAAAACGTGTCCATCATGACACATTCTGCTTTCCTTTAATCAACTTTTTCTTTGATCCAGCATAATGTTTTCTAATCATTCATGTTGTTGCAATAATCACTAATTCATTCCTTTTCATTACTGACAAGTATCTCTATATGAGGATATCACATTTGTTTATACACTTTCTACCATTTGTATTGTCTCTAGTTATGAGCCATTTGGAATATGACTATGAACGACTCTTCCTTATTCACGTGAGTATATGTGTGCATGCACACACAGATACACATATGCTTTTGTGTATCTTGGGGAAATAGCAAAGATTAGACTTACCTAGGGCATAGGGTTAGGGTATGTGCATGTTTGTTTTTATGAGAATCTGCTATACAGTCTTCCAAAATGGTTATAAAATTTTATACACCTGGAAGCAAGGTGATGTGTCTCCAGTTGCTATACATTCTTGTCAACATTTGATATTGCCTATCTTTCTCATATTTTAGCCTCTGTTTGGGATGTGGAAAATATCTTACTATGACTGCAATTTCATTCCCTGATGACTGATTCCCGTTTCATGTTTATTGGCCCTTTTTTTTTGAGTTGGAGACTCACTCTGTTGCCCAGACTGGAGTGCAGTGGTATGCTGACAGCCACCACAGACTCGGCCTGCTGGGCTTAGGTGATCCTCCTGCCTTGGTCTTCCAAGTAACTGGAACTACAGGTGGGTGCTACTACACCCGGCTTATTTTTTGATTTATTGTAGAGATGAGGTCTCACCAAGTTGCCTAGGCTGATCTCAAACCCCCGGGCTCAGGCAGTCCACTCGCCTTGACCTCCCAAAGTGCTGGGATTATAGGCTGAGCCACCATGCCTGGCCATATTGGCCATTTTTATGTCTTCATTTCTGAAATATCTATTCAAATATCTTGTTTGTTTTTGATTATATTGAATTATCTTCTTTTATTGTTGACATGTAACACTTTATATACAAGGTATTTTTTAAAATAGACATTTGTAAATATTTGCTTCAATATGTTGTAACTTATTTTTTAATTTTTTCGTTGCTATCTTTGATGAAAAATAATTTTAATTTCGATACATTTCTATTTTTTCTTTTATGTTCTGTGCTTTTTTGGTTTGTTTTCTGTTTAAGAAATGTTTCTTATACAATGTCTTGAAGATATTTTCTGGAATTTTTCTCAATAACTTTATTATTCTAGCATTTATGCTTTTTTGGGTTTTTTTTCCTTTTTTATTTATATTTTATTTTAGAGATATGTGGTACAATTCAGGATTAGTTATACAAGTGGACAGTGTACAAGTAAAGTTTGGGCCTCCCTTTAGTCTCCACTTTGCCTGGTTTAAGATCATGTACCCTTATTGATGTTTTGTTCCCCCCCCACCAGCCTTTATGTTTTTAGACTCTGTCAATTTACTATTCATCTTAAATTTTTGTGTTTGGCATGAAGTAGAATTAAACTTTTATTTTTTATAAATGAAATTATTGTTATTCCAACACTCATTTTACTAAGGGTTTTTTCTATTTAATTGAGTCTTCATTGTACAAAAATCAATTAACTTAACATTTATGTGTGATTTGTGGACTTTCTGTCATTTATCTTACATCAATGCCACAATGTGTTTATGAATAGAGACTTATATTAAATCTAGAAATCTGGTTGTGTACGTCCTCTGATTTTTTCTGTCAAGATAATTTTGATTATTATAGATAATATTCATTTCTATATGAATTTTATAATCAACTTGTCTATTTCTTCAACAACAACAAAAATCTGGTGGGGCTTTAATTGCATTTTTGTGATATTCCTACAAAATTTTATGAGAATTGACATCTTGACAATACTCAATCTTATGATCTGTAAACATGACATATTTCTTAATTTATTTAGATTTTCTACTTCTGTCACCAGTGCTTAGTAGTTTTCAATGTAGAAGTCTTATATACCTTTCATTAGATTTATTCCTAGGTTTTTAAGTGTTTTTTTATAATATTGTAGATAGTAGCCCATATATAATCTTTTTAATTTTTTGTTGATTATACATGGTGATATAACAAAATTATGTGCACTGGTCTTGCATCTTGTTATCTTGCTAAATTAATTATTCAGTCTACTATCTTTTTTATAGATTTCATGTTTCATGCTACAAAATAAGTTATCTTTGAAGAATAACAATTTTAATTCTTTATCACATTTGTAACTTTCATAACACTTTTACAGTACCATATTTAATAGAAGTGATGAGAATGCAGTATTTTTCTCATTCTTCACTTAAAAGAGTCTACCAATTTGGAATTATGAAGTATGATGTTAAGTGTATTTTTCATAGATAGACTATATGAATATTGAAATATTTTTTCATTTTTTTAGATTTCTAGTTCACTAAAGTATTTTTTAAAATTATAAATTGGTGTTGGATTTTGTCAAACACTTTTTCTACTTTTATTAGAATAATTATATGTTTTCACCATTATTCTGTAAGTATATGTAGTGAATCACATTACATTTTTTAAAAATTAAATCAATTTTACCTTCTTTAGATAAGCCCTACTTCGTTAAAACATATTAGTCTTATTATGTATTTCTAGTTTTAGTTTGCTAATATTTAGTTTTAAAATGTTGCATCTATACTACAAGAGATGTTCATCAGTAATTATTTTTTAAAATTTCTTTTCAGTGTTAGAATTATGCTGGCCCTATAAAACCAATTCCTCAGCTATTTCTTGAAAAGTCTTGTATAGCATCAGAATTATTCTCCCTTAAATGTTTGATAAAATGTATGGGTGACATCTTCCATGCTAAGAGATATCTTTATGGCAGTGCTTCTCATTATGATTTAATTATTTATAGTATAGTTATTG
Organism: Cephalopachus bancanus; assembly: GCA_027257055.1. Classification (NCBI taxonomy): domain Eukaryota; kingdom Metazoa; phylum Chordata; class Mammalia; order Primates; family Tarsiidae; genus Cephalopachus; species Cephalopachus bancanus. The sequence goes on along the minus strand of JAPVLO010000046.1, from coordinate 12,614,829 downwards.
CTCTCAATTTCTATTTACATAAGCTATTTTTAATCAATTCATTAATTTCAAATAAAGTGTGAGATTTATTACCATAAAGTTTCTTTTAATATCTTCTTGCTATCATATTAATGTTTGTAGTATCTATAGTGATGTTTTATTCTTGCATTCCTAATGTTGATAATTTAAGTTTGGTCTTTTGTTCCTTGTTTAGTCATCTTGGATTTTTAACAATTAACTATAGGAAGAAACAAAATTTGTCCATTTACTATTATATTCTTTTTCGCTTTTATACTTGTTATTACTATAGTCTTTTTACTTTGGACTTAGTTTACCTCCATCTGCTACTTTTATACACTAGAATATAGATTATTAATTTTAAAATTTCTTTATTTTAGAATATAGGCATTTAGAGCTTTATAACATTATAATTAAAGCTTAGTTGCATTTTATAGCTTTTGATAGTCTGTGATTTCAGTATCATTTAGTTTGAAATATTTTCTAATTTCTCTTTTTATTTTCATTTTCCCCATGAGTTATTTAAAATTGTGTTGTTTAATTTCTCAATATTTGAAGATTTGTTTCATGATCTTATTGTTCTTGATCCTTAACTAAATATAATTTGGGTCAGAAAATATGTTGTGCTTATTTAGACCATATACTATTCATTAAGTTCAGCACATTGTTTATCTTAATGAATGTTGCATGCTCACTTGGAATTAACATGTATTCTTCAGTGTAGGAGTGCAATGTTCTCTAAATGTCAATTCAGTCAAGTTGGTTGAAAGTTTGTTGTTACTGCTGCTATATTTTTTTCACATCTCTATCCTTAATGATTTTTGGAATAGTCTATGAATTATTGCAAATGCTGATTTCTTTATAGTTTCCTTATATGATTTTTATATTATCAACGTTTTTCTCCATGTATTTTAAAAATGTTTTATTGCAGTGAAATTCACATAATATAAAATCGAACATTCTAAATTGAACAATTCAATGTTATTTAGTATATTCATAATGTTTTTCAACTGCTACCTCTATCTAGTTCCAAAACATTCCATTCTCTAATGTCAACTCTCTTGGTCATGAAGCACTTACTTTACACCTATTCCTCTGCCTCTGGCAACTACCACTCTGTGTTTTGTCTCTATGGATTTATCTGTTCTGGAGAGTTCATGTAAATAGAATCATATAATATCTGTCCTTCTGTATCTGGCTGTTTTTTTTTTTTTTTTTGCTTAGTATATATATATTTTTGCAAAAACCTTCATTCCATAATCATTCTGTCAGTACTTCATGCCTTTTTAAGGTTCAGTAATATTTCATTATCTCTATGTATACATTTATCTACTCATGGATTGATGGACATTTGGACTGTTTCCACCTTTTGGCTATTGTGAATAGTGCTACTATGAACAAGCATGTGCATGTACCCATTTCAGTGCCTGTTTTAAATTCTTTGGAAATTACCCCTAAAAACTTCATTCTTTTTCTTGTCTTTATTTATTTTTTTTTTAGTGAGAAATAAGGTTTTATTGCATTGAGCAGTTGTCATTAAGGTTGCATATAAAATTATTTAGATTTGTATGACTAATAAAATATAATATTTTTACCACTTTTAAGCAAGTGTTCAGAATTGATTTACTTGACTTTTTAAAAGTTTTTTTTCTTTTATTTTTAGTTGATATCCAACAATTGTACACATTTTTGAGATATAAAGCAATATTTTAATACATGTATACAATGTGAAATGACCAAATCAGGATAATTTGCACGTCTATTATCACAAACATTTATTATTCTTTTGTGTTCTGAACATGAAAAATCCTCTTTTCTAGCTTTTTAAAAATATACAAAAAATTATTGTTAGTGATATTTAACCAATAGTGCTACAGAATACTAGAATGTATATCTTTTATCTAGCTGTAACTTTGCATCTATTAACCAACCTCTTTCTACTCTTCCTTCTCCCTTCCCTTCCTAGCTTCTACAAACAATACTAACCTCTATTCTACTCTACCTTTAGGAACTCATTTTTGTTGTTCTTGTTCTCCTACAAAAGTGAAAACATGCACTGTTTACCTTTTTGTGCCTGGTTTATTTCATTTAACGCTGTTTTCCAGGCTCATCCATGTTGTTGTACATGATTTTTTCTTCATATGGCTTAATAGTATTTTACCAGCTTTATTCTTTTGTATATGGAATTCAGTTGTCCTAGCATCATCTGTTGAAGAGACTCTTCTTTCTTCACCTTCTTAAAAACCAACTAGTCATAGATATATTGACATATTGACTGATTCTCAATTCTGCTTTTATTAGTATCTGTCTATTCTTGTGCTTGAACTATACTACTTTGATTACTGCAGTTTTCTAATGTTAAAAGCCAGGAACTATGAGTTCTTTTTTAAAAATATTGTTTTGGTTCTTTGGGCCCATTTACATTTCATATGAATTTGAGAATTAGCTTTTACATTTCTTTTAAAAATGATCATTGGAATTTTGATACTTGCTTTCATTGAATCTGCTGATCACCTTGACTAGTGTTGCCATCTGAAAAATATTGAATCTCCCAGTTTATGAACAAGGAATACCTTTCAACTTGTTTGGATATCTTTAAATTTCTTTTAGCAATGACTTATAATTTTCAGCATACAAATCTTACACCTCTTTAATTGAATTTAGTCCTTAGTATTTCATACCTAGCTTCATCCCACTGTAGTTGGACAATATATTTTTTATGAGTTTGTTCTTTTAAATGTATTCAGATTTGCTTTTGTTCTAACCTTTGAATTAATAGATATATTTTAATTAATAGGTATAGTTTATTCTTTTGAAAACTATTAAAAATAAAATTTTTTTCATTTACTTTTTAGATTGTTTCTTGCTAATATATAGAAATATGATTGACTATTGCCTGTTTTCCTTATATCATGCAACTGTACTGATTTTGTTTAGAAGCTCTAGTAGCCTTTTTATATGGATTATTAGCAATTTTCTTATATCGGACCAAATGTAAATAGATATAGTTTAATTTCTTCCTTTCCAATTTGAATGCTTAAATTATTAATTTTGGTGGGAATTTCTGTATGATGTTGAATAATAGTGGTAGAAGCAGGTATACTATTCTGGTTTCTGATCAAAAACCTTGGCATCTTCCTAAGCAGAGAAGTGAAAGACCTTTACAATGAAAACTACAGAACATTTTTCAAAGAAATCAAAGATGACTCAAGCAAATGGCAAAATGTTCCATGCTCGTGGATAGGAAAAGTAAATAAACATGCATGTGCAGGTATCTTTTTTGTAGAATGCTTTGAGTGTCTCCAGGTTTATTCCCAGTACAGGGATTGCTAGTTCTTCTAGAAATCACCACACTGTTTTCCATAAGTTTGTACTCCAGTTTCCAGTGTAGAAGCATTCCCTTTTTTCTGCATCCTCTCCAGCATCTGTTGTTTTTTGCTTTATTATTCTTACTGAGGTTTGGTGGTATTTCAATGTGGTTTTGATTTGCATTTCTCTGATGATTAGTGAGGATGAGCACTTTTTCATGTGTCTGTTGGCTGCCCAGATATCTTCTTTAGAGAAGTGTCTACACATGTCTTTTGCCCACTTTTTAATGAGGATGTTTGTTTTTTTTGTTTTTGTTTTTTTTCCTTTTGGCAGGTTTGAGTCACTTATAGATCCTAGATGTTAGGCCTTTGTCAGATATGCAGCCAGCAAATTTTTGTTCCCATTTTGTGGGCTGTCTCACTGCTCTCTTGATTTCTTTTGCTTTGCAGAAACTTTTCAATTTGATGAGGACCCACTTGTCTATCTTATCTCTATGGCATGGGCTTTGGGGTTTTGATCAGAAGTTGGTTGCCTATTCTGTTTTCTGTAAGGGTGTCTCCTGCATTTTCTAAGATTCTTAAAGTTTGGGGTTTTACATATAGGTCTTTGACATAAGTTAAGTTGATTTTTGTGTATGTTGATAGATGGGGGTCCTATTTCATTCTTCTGCACGTGGTCAGCCAGTTTTCCCAGCACCATTTACTGAATAGGTTCTCCTCTACCCAGTGGTTGTTGTTGGAGGTTTTGTCAAAGATGATTTGGTTGAGAAATTGAGGTTTTGCTTCTCTGGAGTCTATCCTGTTTCATTGGTCCATATGCTTGTTCTTGTACAAATACCAGGCTGTTTTGATTATCGTAGCCCGATAGTAATGTTTAATGTCTGGAAGTGTGATACCTCCCACCTTGTTACTTTACTGAAGACTGTTTTGGCTATATGTTGTCGTTTACGTTCCCACATAAGTTTCTGTATTGTCATTTCCAGGTCTGAGAAGAATGGTGATGATAATTTAATGAGTATTGTTTTGAATCTATAGATTATCTTAGGTAGGATGAACTTTTTTTTCTGAGTTGGAGTCTCACTCTGTTGCTCAGACTGGAGTGCAGTGGCCGCTTTTGGCCACTGCAGCCTTGCCTGCTAGGCTCCGGTGATCCTTCCACTCAGCCTTCCAAGTTGCTGGAACTACAGGCATGCGCTACCACACCCGGCTAATTTTCTGATTTATTGTAGAGATGAGGTCTCGCCAAGTTGCCCAGGCGGGTCTCGAACCCGCGGGCTCAGGCAATCCACTCACCTCAGCCTCCCAAAGCGCTGGGATTACAGGCTGAGCCACTGAGCCCGGCCTAGGATGAACATCTTAACAATGTTGATTCTTCCTATCCATGAGCATGGAACATTTTTCCATTTGCTTGAGTCATCTTTGATTTTTTTTGAAAAATGTTTTGTAGTTTTCATTGTAAAGGTCTTTCACTTCTCTGTTTAGGAAGATGCCAAGGTTTTTTATTTTTTTGGAGGCTATTGTGAATGGGATTGTGATTTCTATTGAGTTCTCTGCCTGTTTCTTGTAGGTGTATATGTCATTTGCATGTTTATTTTGTACCTTGAGACTTTACCAAAGTTTTTTTTTTTTAATCAGTTCAAGTAGGTTTTGACAGATTCTCTTGAATTTTTGGGTATAGGATCATATTGTCAGCAAAGAGGGATGACAATTTTGATGCCCTTGATTTTCTTCTTTTGTGGGATTGCTCTAGCTGGGACTTCCAACACTATGTTGAACAGGTGGGGTGACAGTGGACAGCCTTGCTTTGTTGAGGTTTTCAGAGGAAATACTTTCAATTTCCATCAATTTAGCAATATGTTGGCAGTGCATTAATCAGAGATGGTTCTTAGTATTTTGAGGTATGTTCCTTCTCTGCATAAGTATTCAAAGTTTTGTATCATGAAGGGATGTTGGATTTCAAAACTTTTTCTGTATCTAACAATATATTCATATGGTTCTTGTGTTTACATCTATTGATATATTTAATTACATTTATGGCCTTGCAGATATAGAACCACTTCTGCATCCTGAGGATGAAGCCTGCATGGTCATGTGGATTATTTTTGAGATGTATTGTTGAATCTGGTTTGTTAGACTCTTGTTGAGAATTTTTGCATCAATGTTCAGCAAGAATATTGACCTGCAGATCTCTTTTTTGTTGTTGTTGGATCTTTACTCATCTGGGGTATCAATGTGATGTTGGTTTCATAAAATGATTTGGGAAGAATTCTACTTTTTTAATTGCCTGGGGTACTTTCAGTAGGATTGGTATCAGCTTCTCCTTGTGTGTTTTATAGAATTTCACTGGGAAGCCATCTCGGGGTTTTTTATTTGTAGGTAGTTTTCTCATGACGAAGTCAATATTCTGGGTTGTTACTGGCCTATTTAGTGTCTCAATGCCTTCTTGTTTCAACACTGGGAGATTTGTGATGTCTGAAAGTTTTCTATTTCATTTAAGTTATTGAGTTTGTTTCAATACAAGTGTGCATAGTAATCTCTGATCATCTTTTGTTTTTCCTCAGGATCAGTTGTCATTTGACTTTTTATTTTTCTGATTATATTTATTTAAGCCTTTTCTCTCTTTTTCTTGGTCATTCTGGCTAGGAGTATATCAATCTTCTTTACCCTTTCAAAGAACCAGCTTTTTATTTTGTTGAGTTTTTCTATATGTTTGTCTTCTCTGTGCTGTATTTGGGCCATAGATCACTTTGGAGATCTGGATTATTCTGCTGTAGTTAGGGTTTTGGTGGTCTTTCTTTTCCAGCTCCCTTAGAGGATTTGTCAGGTATTAACATGTGATCTTTCTAGTTTCTTGTTTTGTGTTCATAGAGATATAAATTCCTCTCTTAGTACTGTTTTCATGGCATCTCAGAGGTTTTGGTTAGATGTTTCTTTGTTTTCAATTACTTCCAGGAATCCTTTAATTTCTGTTTTGATTTCTGTGTTGTCCTAGGAGTTGTTCAGCTCCATGCTGTTTTGTTTCCATGTCTTTGTGGGCTTGGGGGGTATTTTGTTGGTGTTGATATTCATTTTTGTTCCACTGTGGTGTGAGAAGGTGTACTAAAACATTTCAATCTTATGAAATTTGTTTATGCTTGTTTATGGCCAAGGATGTGATTTATCTTGGAGTAAGTTTCATGAGATGATGAGTAGAATGTATATCTTGTGATTGTTGGGTGGAGTGTTCTGTAAGTATATATTAAGCCCATTTGGCAAGTGTCAAGTTTTGGTTTCAGATCTCTTTGTTGATTTGCGCCTGGATGATCTATCTAGGGTTGTTAGTGGGGTATTGAAGTTCCCCCCTATGATAGTGTTAGAGTCAGTATCATTTCCTAGCTTACTTAGTAAATATTTTATAAACACTAGTGCTCCTGTGTTGGGTGCATATATGTTTAGGACAGATAGGTTTTTTTTATGGGTTGAACCTAATATCATTATGTAATGTCCTTCCATATCTTTTTAAATTTTTTGATAGCTTAAAGGTTGCTTTTTATCATACTAAGATCATGACTCCTGCCTTCTTTTGTGATCCATTTGCCTGGAAATTTATTTTCCATCCTCTAACTTTGAGTCTGTGGGCATCCGTTATGTGAAGATATGTTTTATGGATACAGCAAATTATTGGATTGTGGCTTTTATCCAGTTTGCCATTCTATGTCTTTTCAGTGGTGCATTTAGTCCACTCATGTTCAGGCTTATTACTGAAATATGAGTGTTTATCCCTGTCATGAGGTTCTTATAGTTTTTTTCTTTGTTTTATTTTAACTTTTGAGTTGATGTATGTGTGTGTTTTCAAGTTTGCAGTCGTGATGTTTTCCCTTTTGATTCCGTGTTCTCCTGTTCTTTTAGAAAGTGCACAATCTTTTTTTTTCTTTCTTCTGTGCTTATTATCTTTTTAAGTGTCTCCTATAGAGCTGGTTGGAAGCTGCATATTCTCTTAGAGATTAGATATCTTGGAAGGATTTTAATTCTCCTTTGCTGATAAAGCTGAGCTTGACTGGGTAGGAATTTTGTGGTTGAAATTGTTTACTTTTGAGGATTTGAAAATTGTCTTCAGCCCTTCTAGCTCATACTGTTTCTGCTGCTATTCTGATTAGTCTTCTCCAGTGGGTAGTCTGACCTTTCCCTCTTGTTGCCTTTTGGATTTTGTCTATTGTACCTACTTTGTGTAAGTGAATTTCTATGTGTCTAGAGGTGTGTCTTCTCATTTGATGTCTTCCAGGGCTTCTTTGTATCTCTTGTTTTAAATGGTCATGACTTTGCAGAGATGGGGAAAGTTTTCTTGGACATCTTTTGGAATACTTATTCAAAGCTGTTGTCTGCTTCCCTTTCTTCTTCTGGGATACTAATCAAGTATAAGTTTGACCTCTTGATATAATTGCACATCTCTTGGAGGCATTGTCCTTTTTTTCTGAGTTTTCTATGTTTTTTACAGATCAGAATAATTCCATGTTTTGGTCTTCAAGCTCTAAGAGTCTTTTTTCTGCTTGATTAATTCTTCTTTCCATGCTTGTCATTTTGCTATTTATTTCCTGGATAAAGTTTTTTAATGGCCAAAATCGATCTTACAAGTTCTTTCAGTGTTGCATCTTGTTTCTCTTGAGTCTTATTCACTCTTTCCATCTATTTCTTAATCCTTATTGTATTCTGGGGTCAGTCATTGGTGGTTTCTATTGTTTGGGCTCTGAGGTTTGATTTTTCCGGAATTTTCTCTTTGGCACACTGGGAATTACTTGTATTTTCCCATTGATGTTTCCTCCTTTGTGATAGATCTTTTTCTTTTCTCTTTAGTTCTGTTATTCAGTGGTTGTGGCTTTCATTTCTGATGTTTGCTTAGTTATCTATTCATCCCTGATCAGTGCTCTGAATTTGTTCTATTTTTGAACAGGATGCTGAAATCTTAGGGAGTCTACCTCATCCTTTTCTGGTGGCACCCTTTGTCCCATGGCTGAATTAGGGTAGGGGTAAGGCACCTGATAATCTGCACTCATACTTTCCCTCCAACGTTTGTGTTTTTTCAGAATATTACCTCTGGATCATGATTGACTCCAGAGGAGTTGCCCATTGCTCAGAGAGTGTGTCTGCTTCTTCTTGATGGGAGCACTGGAACACTTTTCTGCCCAGTTTTCAAGATGGGGCCTGTTTCGTCTTCTGCAGTGGGTCTCTGCCTTGGGCTCCCTCGCTGCACTCTCTCCATGGTCCTTGCTGCCAGTGTCTGGCAAGCTGCTGTGGTGATGAGGCAGAGATTAGAGCTGGTAGTCACTCTCAGCAGCTTCTTCCTGGGAATAACTTTGTTTATTTTTTTAGAATGGTGCTCAGTTTCTGTATTTTGGGAAGTACTAGGGTCCAAGCAGAGCAACTGCAGCACCAGCCACTTCACCAGAAGAGCCCTGGTGACTTGCAAGTTCATTTCTATTACTAATTTCCTGAGTGCTTTTATCATAAAAGAGTATTGAATTTTTAAGTTTTTATCAATTGACATAATCATATTTTTAAAAAATTTATTCTACTAATGTGGTGTATTTACTTCACTTATTTTCTGATATTGAAACATCCTTCCATTCTTGGAATAGCTCTCACTTGTCATGTTGTATGATCCTTTTAGCATGTTATTGGATTCAATATGCTAGTCTTTTGTTGAGGATTATGTTTCTATATTAATAATGAATATTGGCTTGTAATTTTTTTCTTATTATATTTCTATCTGACTTTATTATGGTAATGCTATTCTCATAAAATGAGTCAGAAAGTTTATCCTATCTTTTAGAAAAGTTTGGTATGTATTGATATTAATGTTTCTTTAAATGCTTAGTAGAACTTACCAGTGAAGCCATCTGGTCCTAGATTTTCATTATTCAGAAAGTTGTTTGTTAAAGATTTGATCACTTTACTTGTTGTAGGTCTGATAAGGTTTTCCATTTGAATTAAGAACTAGTCAATTTCATTTAACTTATCTAATTTGTTGACGTATACACCCATAATATGCTCTTATAATCCTTTTTATTTATTTAAGGCCAGTAGTAATGTCTCCACTTTTACCTCTGATTTTACTTATGTGTCTGACTTTTTTGTTTTTTCTTTTTGCTATTTAGCTAAAGATTTGCCAATTTCATTGAACTTTCAAAAAACCATATTGAAAATAATTAAAAATAAGTCATGTTTTTATTGATTCTCTGTACTGTTTTTCAATTTTTATTTTATTTATCTCTACTTGACTTTATTATTTCTTTTTCTCTACTTGCCTTGCATTTAGTTTGCTCTCTACTAGTTTCTTAAGGTGTAATATTAGGTAGTTGATTTGAAATCTCCCATATTTTAAAATGTAGTTATTTGCTGGTCTATATTTTCATCTGAGCACTACCTTTGCTGCATTGCATATGTTGTGGTATGCAGATTGACTTTTTTACTACTTTTAAGTAATTTCTAGTCACCTTTGTCATTTTTCTTTTCTTTCATTGGTTATTTTATCATATGCTATTTGATTTTTACATTTTTTTTAGAATTTTTCAGTTTTTCTGCAGTTATTGATTTTGAGGTTCATTTCATTGTGGTTGGGGATGTCTTTTGTATGATTTGAGCATTTTAAATTTATTCAGACTTGTTTTGGGTCTAATCTTTACTTAAATTATTACCAACTTAACTTCAGTATTATACAAAAACTTTTCTCCTACAAAGTTTCATTCTAATTCTTTATGTTGTTATAGTCACAGATTACATCAATATAAATTGTGTGTATCATAGATTTATAATTATATGAGTTTCTGAAATTATTTAGGACATAGAAAACAAAGTTGCATGCCAAAAATGTATAATACATGTTTTAAAACTTTACTTGTATACTTACTTTTGTACTGGAAATATTTTTTATACATCTTAAAATCACTGTCTACTGTCCTTTTGTTTAAACTTGGAAGACTTTCTTTAACATTTCTTGTAGAACTGGTCTACTGGTAATGTATTCCCTCTGCTTTTGTTTATCCATGAAAATCTTAGTTTTATATTCATTTTTGAAGAATCTATTTTCTAGTTATAAAATTAGCAATTGGGTTTTTTGGGTGCTGCTTCTCTTTTAGCATTTTAACTATACCTTCACACTGCCTTTTGTTCTAAAGGATTTCTTATGAGTTATCAGTTATTAATCAAATTCAGAATATCTTCTAAGTAATGAGTTGCTCTCCTCTTTATGTTTTCAAGATTCTCTATTTGTCTTTCTTCCAGTAATTTTATTATTATGTAACTCTATGTAGATCTTTTTGAGATTATTTTGCTTGAAATTCACTGAACTGCTTGAATGTGTAGTTTCATGTCTTCCATCAAATTTGGGAAGTTTGGGGCTGTCATTTTTTAATATAATGTAGTCCTTTTTTCCCCTTTTTTCTCCTTCTGAGTAATATGTAATAAATATGCTGACTTGCTTGATTGTGTTCCACAGGAGGTATATTGGGCTCTCTTCACTTTTATTTATTTTTAATTTTGCTTCTCAGACTGGGCAATTTCAGTAGTCCTATATTTAAATATTTAAATTTGCTGATTTTTCTTCCCCTTGATCAACTTTTTTGTTGAAATTCTGCAGTAAGATTTTTACTTCAATGATAATATAACTAGAGTTATTGTTTGTTTTTTAAATCATATGTATAACAGTTAATTTGAAATATTTTTCTCATAAGTTAAATATGTGGCTTTATTATGGCTTCTTTGAAAAATTTATATATCTATATCTATATATCTTGTATATATATATATATGTATATATACATACATATATATATATATCTTGTCCTCTTTTTTTCTTCTTGAAAACTAGAAGCAAAACACGTGGTGAATTGGAAAATCAGATTCTTTCCCTTCCTTAGTGTTTACTGTTGTTGTTGAATTTAACAGCTACAAATTTCTTTTTTATGATTTTTTTCAAAAACTATTTTTGAAAGTTGATATTCCTTGTTATATGTAGTCACTAAAGTCTCTGCTTCCATGGCTTGTGTTTGACTAGTGTTTGGTGAAGATCTTGCTGAATTTCAGGAGATTTTTCAGAGGCAACAACAGCAACAAAGGCTTACTCCTTCTTTCTGAATATTCTGTGTTGGGACATTTCTTTATCACTTTGTCAGATCATTTACAACTCTACTGTAGCCTTCATTTTCTGCATGCACAGTGCCTAGTGGTCAGCCAGAAGTAAAAGCTTAGGACATGCATGTGGCTTTCTAAATTCTCCAACAAACATGTGTACTTTTCAATGTCTTAATTTTTTTCAAGACCCCCTTTCTCCTGATTTTTCTCTAAGACTTTAAAACATTGATTGTATGTCTCAGCAGTAAGTTCTTCCCAAATATCATCAGATTATTTCACCTTACAATGATTTTATGCAATGCCTTCTACTTTTCCTTCCTAAGTGGGTTCTGATTTAGGTAAAACAGATAATCACCTTGCATCTGTCCTTCAGGTAGCTTTCCTAGAGGTTGGTAGAGACAGAATCAATATTTTGTCAACAAGGTTTGTTCTGCTTTCTCTAAAATCAGGTACTAGATTCTCACATTGGGGATATGGGGTGCTATCTTCAAGACTGCCACAAAATCAGACAGGGGGAAGGAAGTATCATCAGAAAGCTTTTCTAATGTTTGTAAGCTGTCCTTTTCTTTTTCATTTGCACTTTTCCTGTTTCTATAAAACAATGACTATTTTCCAGAGTTCTGACAAATTGGGTCTGATAATTTCTGGTTATTTCTTAATAATTTTATACAGGGAGAGTAATGTTTATCTGCTTATTCTGTAATTTTGCTGACATCACTTGCTTAATGTATCTAAAACTCTTTTAGAAAGTATACTTACATTTATGATGCCTATGTATTTTGACTATTTGATAATTTACCATGACTCTTTGATTTGGCCTATATTCTGTTGATTCAATATAACCACTCCAGCTTCGTCATGCTTAACATTTTCATGAAATATCTTTTTCTATTTTCTTCTGCTGAATATTTATTCCTGTTTCAGCATGAAGTATCATTAAAGGGAGATTACCTTAAACTTGTTGGCTTGCTTTGGTTTGCTGATGCAGATCTCTAACGCTCTCAGTTTTCCAAGCCCCTGTAACTCAGTGAGACACAATCTTCACATTCCATCTTCTCTGGGGACCCTGAGATGACTTTACTTTAGTCTTCTTTAAGGTGGCTATAAGTAGATCTTACCCTAAAGTGTGGTTTTTATTTCTAGAAAGTTGCCTTTTTGCTATTGTTGCTGGATGCTATGACTGTAAAGAGTTGTCAATACAGCTCTTGCTTTGGCATGGCCAGGATTCCAACATTCTCAATACTGCTTTAGGCATTCATTGTTCAACCTTGGTTTCTCTGTTCAGTTCTCGACCTCACAGCAGTTGCCTAATGAGCATTGGTTAGGATTTTCCTGAACACTGACAACCCCTCTGTCAGCCTCAGACTCATAGGAAACCTCCAAATTCTGTAAATTCTGAATACTTTGCCTTCATAGTTCCACCTCCCCTATATTCCACCCCACAGATTTATTTTGAATGTCAGTGGGCTCAAATTATGATTTTTGCTTCTTAAATTTCATTGGGACAGAATTTCATCGTTTTTGCCCAAATAGAAAAATTCTTTCCATGCAGAGTTGGGAAACTGAGCAATTCATCTTGAAAATTCCTTTCTCTTGGGTTTGAAGTTTTGTGCTACCTGTTTGTTACTACCTGAAAAGCAACTGACTCCTATATGTTACGCAGTTCTATAGTTGCTATGGCAGGAGGGGCTAATCTGGTAGAAGTTACTCTTCTATGAAGAAAAGTGGAAACTACATCATACTTATTTTATTGCCCCTGTATTTTCATTTCATCTGGGCTATCTCTTGCGTATTTTCTCTACTGAATATAGTTGCATTTCCTTGTTTCATTGTGTGCCTTGAAGTTTTCGATTGAATGTCACTAATTTTGTGAAATAGAACAATAAAGACAGGTCAACAATGTATAATTCCAAAAAAAAGTATACTGCATCTTTTGAAATGAAAATGTTGGATAGAGGGCTCTGAATATGTCTAATCTTTTGATAGCTTGCTTCAGGACATTACTGCAAATTTCACAGATTTTGTTCACCTCTAGCTTTAGGTTTTTGAAGACCATATTGAAATTTTTCCTATGGAAATATGGTATCTGAACATAAACATATCCCAGAGATTTATTTATGCCTTGAAAATTATCCACTAGCTTTCTGAATGCCAAGAGGCCTCTCTCTGGTTTACAGACTAACTCTAAGCTTTTTTGTTAAAAAAAAAAAAAAAAATATATATATATATATATATATATATATATATATATATATATATATATATATATATATAAGCCGGGCTCGGTGGCTCAGCCTGTAATCCCGCGCCTTTGGGAGGCTGAGGTGAGTGGATTGCCTGAGCCCGCGGGTTCGAGACCCGCCTGGGCAGCGAGACCTCATCTCTACAATAAATAAAAAAATCAGCCGGGCGTGGTAGCGCGTGCCTGTAATTCCGGCTACTTGGAAGGCTGAGGCGGAAGGATCGCCGGAGCCCAGCAGGTCGAGGCTGCGGTGGCCGGGAGTGGCCACTTCACTCCAGTCTGGGTGACAGAGTGAGACTCCAATTCAAAAAATATATATATATTCTCTGTGCTATCTATTTTCACTATGTTTCTGCCTTCTCTGCTGCCAGAGATCTCTCTTCTCTTTGCTGCTCCATTTCAGCTTTCAGAAGACATCTGAACTTGTGAAAAGAGAATTTTTTTTTAGCTTTCCTATTGGCCCATGGCACATTACCTACTGTGTATTTTATATGGAAATGCGATGTTGTATTGGTATAGCCTCAGTTAGTGGCTAGGCTTCTTTAGGATTTAAATCCATTTTTTAAGTTACCACATATTTTTCATAAATTTGTAGAAATTTGACTTTTTCTTCAATATCCTGGCCTATGGTGAGTTTTTTCTCTGCCAGAGATTATAATAGTCCTGAGTATTTTTTTCTCACAGCAAGCATTCATAATTTTTAAAAAATTTGTTGAAGCTGTCTTATAGGTTTCTAAAGCACTAACAGCTTCTCACGTTAGATAGGGACAATAACCTCTTTCAAACTTTTTCACTGTGCTTTTGGTTTTGTACATATGCATATTTATTTCTGAAGTCAAAGTTCTCCAAAAAGTTCAGGCTGAGATCCACCATGCTTTGAATTTTCAGATAATTACTGTTAGAGTTCACAAAGCCAGCGTTCAAAGTGACAAAGCTCTGAGCATGTAGTCTAGTTAGTATTTAGGGGCTTAGACAGTTCAAACACTGGTGTAAATATATCTTAGAAGTCTAGAAAGCATGTGGAACTGATCTCTTTCTGGAATATAAGCCCTCAGAGTTTTCCCTTTTGAATGGTCAGATTACTGACTGCTTTATCCTCTGCATATAGCAGCTTCTATATAGGTGAATTTTAAGACAGCACCTGACCTTTCTTTAAGATCCTGAAAAGGGAGAAAGCTAGATGAAAGAATAACAGGAGAGAGAGAGAGAAGCAGATGTGGGAAAAGGCAGAGAGGTTGGCTGAAATATTGAGAATAGGAATTATGCAGGGAGACTCCAGGGAGATCTCAGGCAGGCTTCCTGGCAGAGCAGGAGGCTGGTGTCTAGAGCTCAGTAACTCAGCTCCCATGTGTCCTCAGTATCAGCTGTGGAGAAAGTCAGTTCGCAAAGGAGTGGAGGAGGCTGGCCCTGTTCCTGTAAGTTATTTCTGGATGCATTATTCATATTTGATAAATCATTTAGAGGCAGCTACTTTATTAGCTTATAAAGCACATTATATGGTTTTAAATTGTTAATACAAGCTGTTGTGATGCATATTGTACCTCAGAAAAGCCATGCATCACTTTAATTCATAGCCTCATTATAAAGCTTGTTACAAAATGCTGCATTATTGCATAAGGAGTAACAATTCTGCAAGAAACCAGAATGTCCTATTGACATCATTGAAGGTGTGGTATAGTCCATAGGAAATGCATTGGAAGGTGGAACCAGATAAGATTTTAAACTCCTTGAGGACAGAGATTGTCTCTCCTCTTCCAGACTTCTCATAGTCTAGACAGCACCTGATTCTGGTCTGATTTCAGAATAATTTTATTCTGAAAAGTCTTGCTTGAGTAATGACTTGCTTAGTGACCTTGAGCAAGTTGGCTTGTCTTTCTTTTGATGATACCCACAAATATTTGGTGCAAGATTGATTCTAGGACCTGTTTTTCATCTATTCATTTATGAGACCTTGATCACCATCTGTCTGCCAGACATTATTCTAGACCTTGGAGAGAAAATGTTTAATAGTACAACCATTTAACTGGCTTCCAAAAGTTTACCAGCATTTCTAGTAAAAAAAAAAAAATGAGGTAGATCTGTGCTGGAGCATTTATATTCATTGAATTTTATATAATTTGTAGATGACATAAGCAATATACTAGTAAATTAAACTAATATACAATATACAGAAGTCTGAGTGATCAGTAGACCTTAATTGAAACTGATGATCAAAGGACCTCCTTCAGGAAACACACTTTGAGAAAGAACAACAGCAATACACAAAGAAACAAACAACGACAACAAAAAACAAAGCACCTAAGTCTGAATCCTGGTTGACTTACTGATTGTTTTTCCTTGGGCAGATCACTTAATCTCACTGGTCCTCAGTTTCTCATTTGTAAAATGTGAAAAGTCATTGCTTGTCTCACTGAATCACTATGGTATTTAAGTAACTAAACAAATGCTTAGATGTGTGTCTGAAACATTGCAGGTGATCAGTAAACTGTTGTTTCCATCATTAAGCAACAGAAAGCAGAAGGTGGAAGTGCTGCTTAAACTTAACTGAACTCTGCATAGGTCCATAACATGGCATTCACAATTGTAAAGCATCAATAATAAAATTATATTTTTCATTAGTGTTCAATTTCAAAATTAAAGTCTTCCCTTAGATCATGTATAATCCAACTAGCGACACTGCCTTGGCACCTTTCTCTTCTTCTGAACTACTACTCTGTAAAAAGCCTAAAGTCATGCCCTTTCACTCAAATTCAGTGGAAATTCTAGTCAGCTGATGAGAATTCACAATGAAGAATAATTGGAAATAATTTAAATTGGAATACGGAAATTACGAAGGGCATTGAATGTTAGTTCAAAGAATGCAGGCTGATGAGCAGGCAATAGGAAGCCAATGCTGTTCTCTAAAGTTTTTTTAAAAAGTGCTGCCTCATCAGTCCTATGGGTCTCTGTGTATGCAGAGGGGAGAGTGTGATAGGCATAGAGGCTAGAGTAAAATAAAATACTAAGTGTTGACAAATGCCGACAGTACACTTCCTTAATACCATCTAGATTCTGTAATTTCTGCTTCCTTTTATTTTCCTGACATCCTTGCCACCTCTAACTCATGTGGAACACCAAGGTCCCATGATGACACAGTCTTCCTTTCATGTTTAAGCAAAATAATGCCACCTGTGAGCTCTCTTAAAGAATTGAGTGCTCCTGTGATGTTCCTCAGGGTGTCTAGGAAAAGCAGAGATAGGAAACTAGTGAAAAGAAAAGAAAAAATATTACCTGAATGATATTATTATATTACTAAGCGTGGAATTGGAAATACCCTTTTCTATATATGGAAATGTACAATAACATTTATTGCTAGTTAAGAAATGGTGAAGTGTATATGACTGTATCCCAAATCAACTACATGCATGCTGTGGCTTAGTCTTACTAGAAATGCTTTATCATAATTTAAGAAACACTCTTTGTGAATATTGAAAACAGAAATAAATACAAGGCTTGCAAGTCTCACATATTTTAGAGTTAAGGAAGTTCAATGTTAGCAAGTCCTTTACATTAAAAATAAGAATAGGAAAAAGAAAAAGGATCTGTGCAAATGCTTTTTAGATGAGATCTGTGATAACAGGTGAATATCCAGACCAAAGAAACTTTTTCATCTGGTACCCTTTGATTTCGGAATCCATGAAATAGAGCAAGGGAGCGAAGTACAAACAACCCAGAAATACCCTTAGGAAAAGGGTTGCTAACATGGACTGACCTTCCTCTCTAACTTTTTATTTACAAAACTAGCACCTGTACATGTTTTACCTATAATTCCAAAATACTGGCATTTTTATTATGTAGGAAGTAGACGAGTAATGAATTCCTCTATTCCATTCACTTTGTGCTAGATAGGGAAAGCTGGCAGGACAGCCTATAATTTTAACTACTGTCCAGGGAAATCATGGGTCCATACAGAAATTATGATACAATCAACAATCTCAACTTTTAGCTGGTCAGACAATGTGCACAGAACCAAGATCTCCTCTCTCCCTTGGCTAAAACTGAGATACTTAGGAAGTATGCTCTCAGTTCCAAGGTGATCTTTACCAAGTTCAAGGAAAGCTTCCCAGGAGTTGCCAGGAAATAGATTCCATGGAACATCTGGTAAGCTGTTAGAGGGATGGGAAACTCCTTCATTCAGATTTTTAACTGTGGATCATTTTCCAGCTCCTTATCTCTTTTCTTGTTCCTTGGTTGCAGCTTTTTACACTCTTGTCGGGTCCCTCTTCTCCAAAGGAAAGCAACAGAACTTAACAATTGTTTAGGCACTTCCTTTTGCTTCAAAAGAAAAAAACATGTAAGTTCCTTTTAGGTTTTATCTGCTTACTGCTAGTGAAAATGGAGAAACAGAGGGATTAAGAAGAAACATAAAACACACACACACACACACACACACACACACACACACACACACACACACAGGCAAACACTCACAATATCTCTTGCATCTATGTGTATCTTTTGGTGTGCAGTCATTCTATAGAAAGTATCTCATTGGGAGAGGGCAACATTACTCCTATTCCTCCTTGACACATGAGGAAACACAGGTCTCTAAAGTTTAAGAGATTTACCTGTACCTAGAAATGGTAGAACTGAAGCTATTTTCAGTACTGAATCTCTTGGGTGTCTGCTTCCTTCTAACATAGCATGAAAAGCACTTAGAAGTGTGAGTAAGAAATTCTCTCTAATTTACTAAAATGTTATCGGAATAAACAAATTTTTATGCATTTGTTATCAATTGTAGGCATTTACCACTTGCCAGGTAATATATGTATGCATGTGTATGTATGGAGTTTTATCCTATCAACAAAACTGCAAGAGAAGTATTTTCTTCCTAATTTTATGAACTGGAGTATTTATTCTAAATGCCCATTTCTGCCCGTGACTCCACCTATTTACCTACAGGCCTATCACACCCTATGTCATCACAGGATCTCTGGACCACTCCATGGGATAGTTAGATATGATCATCTCCTTGCTCTTCTAGGCATATACTTTCCCACATCACTAAGGAGAGCAGTGTAGTATGGACCAGGGTGGGAGTGTGACTTCCCTTCTTCTCATTCCTCACTAACTGACCCCACTAGTCTCTTCTAGACCCTTCCTCTAAGTACCTTCTGATCTCTTTAGATAGTAGTCCGATTCACTTTGGACCACGTAACATGGTTTAAAGCTGCTGTGTAAAGTTGTACTGGTTTTCCACTGCAATTCCGGGGACATCATTTGTTGACTTTTGTAGTTATAACTAGCTGATGAGTATTTCTGGGCAGATGTCAGTAAAGTGTCTGGAGGAATAAGTGTCTTTCTGTTTTTCATTCATACAAATGCGCCATTTGAGCTGTGGGACTCGTGGTGATCCTGTTTGGCAACCCACTCTCAGGCAAGAACCATGATTCAGTCATATAGCCTTGCCTTATGCATATCCAGATCTTCTTCTCAATTATCTGAAGGATGCATGCATAGTCTTTTGTCCCAGACAGAATTTTCACAACTTAGTTATTAGAGATATAGGTATATATTACTGTCTACAAATAACTAGATTCAACATTTTAGACAAGTCTAAACAAGTAACTTGTTCTCAGCAGAACATTTGTCAAATCTGTACATTTGCTTTACTTCCTCTGCATGTGAAAAATTGTAACAAAATAATCAAAGTCTCTAAAGTATTTGCATTAACTCTTTGACAAAAGAAAAAGAAACAAAGTAAAATTACCTTCATTCCTTGATTACTGGCAATTTTTAAAAATTCGTTTTCCTATTTTTTTAAATAATTGTTTTGGCATGATTATTTTTTCTCATCTCTGTATTATTCTCTGGGAACATCAATGACTAACTTCCTTTACATAAACATTTTGAAATAGAATGATCATCATCTGATATTGGACAAGTAGAGTGTTTCCATTTTCTTTTGCTATTATAAATATTGCAAGCATCTTTTGTATATTTAAAGATAATTTTTAAGATGAATTCTGAGAAATGGATTCACTTGGTAAAACAGAAGTATGCTTAATGATCTTGAAACACAGAAGCCAACTGATTTACAAGGAGCACTGCTGTTTTATTCTACTAGTAGCGGCATTTCAAAAAGCCTGCCATACTGCACTTTCACCAACCTTGAAGCAGTTTGGTAGCAAATATAGTATCCATAGTTATAATATGCATTTTTCTTATTTTTTAGAGAAGATAAAAATTTTTTCAGATGTTTATTAGACTTATATTTCCATTTCCTCTTTTTAAAACATCTGTTGATGTTCATAGCTCATTTGTATATTATTGTGTTAGCTCTCTTCTTGTTTTTTTTTCCAAAGGCACATTACTTATTCATGGCATTATTTCTTTGTTTATAATATATTTAAAATATATTCCTGAGTTGAGATTTTTAATTCTTTTTATTTTATCGTAGAGAGATCACAATTCTCTAGTTATCACAGAGGTCAGTGAAATATTTAGCGATGTATTATTGTAGAAACTTATATTTTTATTTTTAAAAGTAACACCTTAAATGATCTGGAATTTATGTGCCTGTGTGAACAAATTTATGTGCCTGTGTGAACAAGTTGTCACATGTTCAACATGTTGTAACTTGATTATCCAAATGGACAATTTTCCAACTGCCTCTAGTAAATATACAACTCTTCCCTATTGGTTGGTGACTATTCCTCAGTTCCTAGGAAATTGACTCTCCAAATGGCTATCTGCTACACCAGATTTTCTCTGTTTCCAAACTGACTCAGGCCCTGAAAGGCCCCACCTTTCTTACCTTCAATTTAACTTAACCAAGTATTTAAATATACTATGTATCTGAGGTTAAAAAAAAAAGTAAAACTCTTTTGCTCTTGGATGTATAAATTTTTAAATCTTTCATTTGATAAATCTAGACATCTTGGCTTTAATATCTTAAAAAGTAATAGAAAAATGCCAATAAGATGGAAAAGTCTGTAATGATATCGAGGCAAGTTAGGACGTGCCTATGCATTTCTCTATCAGGAGATACAAAGAAACAACTGTTTTATGTAAGTGAGGAGATTTGAGATATGTTTCTATATTACCTAAAATCACTGAGTTCTCTAAGTTGTCTGATATCGCCAAAGGAGGTGAATTTCAAAGTCATAAATATGGACAGGATGCCGTTTTCTTTGTTGTTGTTGTTGTTTTTGTTTTTTGAGCTGGAGTCTCACTCTGTTGCCCGGACTGGAGTGCAGTGGCCGCTCCCGGCCACTGCAGCCTTGATCTGCTAGGCTCCGGCGATCCTTCTGCCTCAGCCTTCCAAGTAGCTGGAACTACAGGCGCACGCTACCACACCCGGCTAATTTTTTTTATTTATTGTAGAGATGAGGTCTCGCCAAGTTGCCCAGGCGGTCTCGAACCCGCGGGCTAAGGCAATCTACTCACCTCGGCCTCCCAAAGCACAGGATTACAGGCTGAGCCACCGAGCCCGGCCAAGTAGGTCGGTTTTAAAGTTTGGATGAACATGAAAAGAATGGGAGTCTTTACAAAATTGGCCAAAGGGAAAGACTGGAGTTTGGGTAGCTGTAAATCAGTTAACAATAAATGTAGGCATGAATTAGATATTCTCTTTGATTTCATTTATTGACTCAGAAGTGAATCTTAGCTGTTGATTAACATTTAGCTATCTGTGGTTTAGCATTCTATGTATCTATCTACCTATCTGTTTTATTATTTGTTTACTCAAAAGAACCTTGAATTCTACTATATTCATTTAAGTATTAGAACTGTTTTATACAACCAAGTAGAGGATGGTTATAGATTTAGGGACTCACAGGCAAAGAGATTTAGTGTATAAATCAGTACTTAGCTTATTAGGGGAGGCTGTCTTGCTTGACAGCAATGAACTTTTAGACTCTACAGCAAAAAAATAAGGGTTCAATGTATTCTTCGGCCACCTACTTACCTAACCAGGAGATTAAACTTTTTATGTCTCAGGTGCATTCTCTATAAAATGAAGGTGGTAATCCTTGTACCTAGCCCAAGATTTTGGGGAGATGGATAGGGAAGAATTCAATGATATCCTCTGTACATCTTTTTATTATAGTCCTGGACATGGAGCAAACACTCACTGTTCTTTAGCTGTAATATTAATTTAGTTGTAATACTGATGTTCCATTTTCTGTGTAATGTTAAATGTTAATTACTAGGAAGTATGAGAAAAGAGAGATTATATGACCTCACAAGTACAGTATTGTATCACAGGCATATATTCTCTCTGTATATATTCTTTGACATATATAATATATATTATTTGACATATATTATATAGATATTATTTGACATAAACTCACAGGTTTTTACATGTGTGAAAACTCATCAAACTGAGTTTAAGATATGTACATCTTAGTGTATATAAATTATATTTCAATAAAAATGTAAAAAATATGTTATTTGAAAGCTGAGATTATTCAGTCTTCAATGTTCAGAATACAGTTCTTGCTACTTAGTAGATTATTAATACATATTTGTTAAACTGGGAATAAAATCCAATGCGTTTTTGACCTTGATAAATAATCATAGTTAGGATCTCTGCTGGCTTTAAGAAGCAGTGATGACAGTTGCCATGACTTTTTAAAATATATATATTATTCATTTTTAAACTTGTTTTTATTTATTTATATATAGAGGAGAAGATGCCATTCTCTAAACTCCAATACCAGTTTTAAAACATGAGAATCGTCAGACTTTCTATAGCTAGAATATTATGTTCGGAGATGAAAAGTTTTGCATTCTGAGGGTACGAAGGACAGCACCAAAGCTGGGCTGGGGCAAACTGGAATGGATCCAGAGTGGCAGAGCAGCTCTCCCTTGCCTCAGTCTTGCAACCTGATGCACATGTTGCTTGGCCTCCTTTCCCACCCACTTAAGTAGAGTTCTGCAGCATTCCAGCTGCAGGATAAACAAAGCATTAATCCCAGTCAATTTTAACAGCCTTTTCTTTGAACATTTGCATATAGCTTAACTTTCATACAGCCATGGGAAGCTCATGAAATCTCAGCCTGGGCTGACCATTAAAGGAAAAAAAAAGTATCTTTGTATATTGCTGGGTTTGCATACTTTTTGGAAGCACTAAAGGAGTTGCAAGAGACTTTAAAAGTAATTAACAGACTCCTGCTGGAGACATGGAGTCTGGCAGTGATTTATCCTGGGTGGGAGCACAGACCTGTACAATAGAACTTGTATGCAGATCTAAAGGGATTTATAGGGTGGTGTTATTTGTGATACACACTTTTCCAATACCTCCTTTTTGGTGTCAAGTAGAATGGAAACATTTAATACATCCTTATATGTATAGGAATGGTAAAAACAGCTAATTCATTACAATGTTGTTTCTACAGTTACAACATTTCAGAGAGACTCCTATAAATGTTATTGCATGTGTTAGAAAATCAGGTAAAAATGCTATTCCTACTGCAGTCTGTGATGCTTCTGACATGTTTTAAAACTTGTGTGACTTTAGGAATTGCAGAGTTATTGCTGTTATAATGCTTTGTATCCCCAGCAGTTTCCCTTGCTCTTGGTAACAAAGTGATTTGACGTCATGAAATACTAGACTTTAACAGTATTTTTTCCCCAGGTAATTTTGTTGCTGCAGAAGCAGAATGATTTGCAGTGGCCATTTTTTCCCCCCAGACTTCCCCAAAATGGAATTATCAAAAGTTTTGTTAGAGGGAATTATTGTTTTAATTCCTACTGACTCCTATCTGGATGCCTGCCTTCCAGATTAGAGAGCTTCTTGCTGACCAGCAGTGACTGGATGAGCTTGAGATCAACCTAGAAAAATGAAAATGAAAACTAATTTTAGAATGGAAGAAAAACATATAAGCATTCCTGGAAATAAGCTGAAGAAGATCTGAAATGTAAGGAAACTTGGATCCCACCTGCATCTCATGCCAGCTGGGTGACCACCAGAAGTTACTACAGCTTTCCAACCTCACATTATTTGTCAGTAAAATGAGAATTAAAAAGACAATCTTTTAATGAGCCCTAGCCCAAATGGGAATACCACAAAAAAGTCAAAAGCAAACTTGTAAATGAAAGAAACTTTGACTGTAGAATTTCAGGTATCTGAGCATTATGCCACATTTGAATCATATTCAAGTATTCCTACCCTTCCATTGGAAGTGGTCCTTCTAGGAACCTAGGTGGAATTCCACTGCCTCTATGGCAGGCATATAGGGTGTCATTCACCCCGGGAACTTAGTATTTGGTGGTGAGTGTGACTGGTAAATGCCACATGATTAACACTGTGGCATATTATGTACTGCCTTTACAGTATAAAGATCAGCTTGGGTAGCTGGTCATAAATTCTGGCCAAGGCATCCTACTGGGTGACAGGGAGAAGTATTTACAAAGAAGTAAATACCTTTAATAATAGTACTTCAAATGCAATGAGCAGTTAGTCTCTGAGGATTGTTAAAAGAACTTTAGTTTATATTTGCTTAGTTAAATTTTACAGTGAAGACTAAACTTCTTTAATTGATTTTATTACATGTTTCACCGAAATCTCATATTGCAATGCATTGCACATTACCACATAGATTCAAAGTCGGAAATCATCTCTGATCTAAATTTATGGGAAGAGTTTGCATATTTTACCACACATGGATTTTCTTCTAGTTCAAACAAAGTACATTTATTTTGTATACAAATACTATATCAGTTTTGGAATGCTTTCATTTAAATGCCTAATAATTTATGGGCACTGTAGCTTGGCTGCCCATGTTGCATTTTATCTGACCGTGTCTAAAACCCTAACTCTTACCTAAGCAAGGTGGTACTGTAGAAGCTTGTTGATGAGTGCCTTGTGACTTTGGTATTATCTCTACTTGGGGCAGGGGTTGATTTAGTTTTGTTTGCTTTTGTTATTTCCCTCAAATCTCTGGCTGGTTATTGCATTCCTGTATCATTTTGAAATTTATAGTCTATTTAATGGCATTTTTATTTTTTATGATTATGTCAGTCTTACCCATAAGAGGGTCTTGGGGAATATGTTCTGAGATTCTTTCAATAGCAACTGCATCTAGAAACTACCTAACTGAATTATGAGTTTTATTTTTTTTACCAGAGGGAGCTATGAAACAGAAATGATTTTAGATGTAGATTATAATAATAATTTGGAGGCATCTTT
This sequence comes from Cephalopachus bancanus, assembly GCA_027257055.1. Lineage (NCBI taxonomy): Eukaryota > Metazoa > Chordata > Mammalia > Primates > Tarsiidae > Cephalopachus > Cephalopachus bancanus. The sequence goes on along the minus strand of JAPVLO010000046.1, from coordinate 12,590,000 downwards.
ATGATCTGTGAGTTTCATATCACTCTCATGCCTAGCACTCTCTTTGATTATTACTGTTCTAATAGAGCACTGCAAAATTTCTCTTCATATCTAATAACAACTTCTATATCAGGGGTAGGTGCAAGGGTATGTTTAATACTGAGTTGTTCATGAAAATGTCAAGAACAATTTCTTCAAACTATCCCAAAGGGCAGCACCAATTGGTGTTTCTTCCTCAGAGATTATATATTTACAGGGGCTGAAACTATTATTAATAAAGACGGGAGAAAGATAATTTTGGGGGAGTATACAGGAATATTTTAAGGAATTCAAAAATATAGACCAGAAACTAGAAAATTATCAGGGAACAAGGTGTGCACCCTCTCTCCTCTTTGACTTAAATACGTATGATAACAAATCACCAACACATATGGATATAGACACATGATAATAGAATAAAAGTGTTATCATAGTAAGATATAATATTAGAGTATGTGTGCTAGGTCCCAGATCCTCTTCGAAGTACCTTACCCGTACTGACTCATTTAATCATCACAATAAAAGAGGAAAATGAGTAAGAAGAAGTAATTTGTTTAAGGTTACATCCACTGACAATAATAATCAGAGTCCTGACTTTGTTTCTGGCTGCCTGACTTCAGACATGAGTTCTGTTTTTCCTCTTTCTCTGCCAATCTTCCTTTTCTACTTTTCTGCTGCTGCCTTCACCAGATTGTCTTAGCCTCAATATTGCACATGTTCCCAATTCAAGTGTCTGACAAAGATTAACCACATTCTCTCTGTTGCAATCCCAGCTTCATGGGAGACACAATCTGTTTGGCCAAACTGGGTCAAGAGTTCAATCTGCCATGGCAAGGGAGATGAGAATCATCCAGCTCTGACCTGGCTGCCCAGTTTCACCAAGGGTGACCAGGGACAATTCTCATAGAATGGATATCGTCTAAGCCATCGCTCACCAAAGCTGTCTATTATAATTTGTAACTTGTAATATAAATATCCACATCTGAGGAACTCATTCATATTATTCCTTGTACTTCTCCATATATCTTCAGTCACTAATTTTTAATTGATCTCATTTATATTTTGTGAAGAAAGTTTCTGACAAGATTAACTGTGATATATATACTTCCAGAGTTCATTTTATTTGTCTTTTTCCATCTATTGCCTCCCAGATTAACATAAATTTAGACACCAAATAAACACAATGAAACTCTAGCCATGTAAAGTTTTCCTTAAAGATAATAGCTAAAGTTAATTACCATATTTTATTCTTACAACCAATCTATGAGGCAGAATTTATACAATTCCTATTTTAACAATGAGGAAACTGAAGCAAAAGATTTTAAATTAATGCCCCAGTTCACATAGTTATTAAGTGGCAGAATCCAGATCCAAACCCAGTCTGAATGCAAGGCCTGAGCTTTAAATATTTATACTACACCAACTGAAAAGTAACCCATGTGCCTGTTTTACTCATTTAAGCCCATATTTGTGGTGAACTCTCAACTGAAAATACCATTGCAGTCTTAGACATGACAGTCACTCGTAGATCAAAATCTTTCTCACTGTAATTGCATGTGCTGACTCCAAGAAGAATGGCTGTCCATGAATCCCCATGATTTCCTGGACACGTGGCTGCAGTTGACCCATCTCTGTGCAGTTATAGAGACTGGAAGTGCATTTTAGTGGCTGAGACAGTGGTGTGAATTCAGTCCCCCTAGACTGGAAGTCTAAGTAGCTTTTTCAAAGTTGTGTAAACTTGAACAAAGAACCAAACCACTCTAAAATGTATTTGTAAACTCAAGTGAAGATATATACCTCTCAGCTTTTTGTGAGGATTCAATGAAGTGTGTCACACGTTTATTTAATTTGAGTGCTAATATTAGAGGATGCCCAATGCATTGCTTCCTCTCTCACCCTTGCCACAACCTACCAGTATTTGACACCACTGTCCTCCCTTGCACATTCAAGCATTAGAATCCATCTTATAACTCCTGCTTTAACTGCCTGGCTGTTCAGCCTATTGTTTCATATTTATCAAAAATGCGCCACTTGATATTTTAAAATCAAATTTTATAATAAGTAGAATCTGTGATGTCTTTCTTTAATCTGTGAAGTTTTAAGTCTGCATTAACAATACTAAAAATCTAACTTTTGTTGCCCTTTTTCGTTTTTGCAGAATCCTTTTTTGTAAACTTTTCTGTTGATCCCTACAAAAATGAGTGAAGTGTTTGTTATAACTCCCATTTTATTGATGGAAGAATTGGTTTTCAGAAAGATTAATGACTTCTCACTTCATTGTTCAAGTCATGCTCCCCCATGCCTTGCAACACAGGGCTTAACATCATGCAGCTTAGAATCAAATGGACTGACTTTCATCTGAGTCTTCTGAGTGTAAAAAATAAAAATAACAATTTACAGAGACATTTTATTTAATATGGATTTTTGCCATATAGTAGGTATGTAATAAATTATATTATATGTAGTATTATTACTATTAGAGCAATTAATATAATGACATCATTGTTTTTCTTTTACATGGAAAATAAACACCCTTTAAAAAGTCATTGGTAATATCAATTATCAAAGTTGAAAATGTTATTTTTTATCCTAATACTTCTTGACTCATTTTAGTTGCTTAATATTCCTCTAATAAAGAGAGAAAGTATCATAATTTGACAACAGGAAAACCTATACCCATAGAAGTGAAGGGAATTGCTTAAATTAATGGCAGAAGCATGCATTTTTACTTCAAATCTTAAGGTATTAATATTCAGGAGCTATATTGTCCTCCAGTTGAATAGAAAGGATAATGTAATTGATAATCAATTGGCATTTTTATTGATGATTCATTGAAAAATTAACAATAGATAACATTATATTGCAGCAGAACATTCTGCCATTTAAAATGTTTGTTCAGTATTTGATATCTAAAATGCATAAAGTTGACATGACAGGTGAGACCCCCAATTTAAACAGGAAGAAACAAGGAGACACTCTATGTGATTTGCCCAAAGTCATTCAACTTATAAATGCAAGAGCTGGGAAGGACACTGATATTCCCAATATCAGCCCAGTGACCATTTAACTCATCCTTACTGCCCCTCAGAATCAAAGATATTTTTTGTCTTTACCTCTCACAAGAAACATTAGTTTGTATAAGTCAGTAATTCTGAACTCTTCTAAGTCAAAGCTTGTAAAAGTCAGTTTATATTCATAATATACATATTTGTTTGGCTTGTACACCATAGATCATGTTGAAAAATATAATTAATTGTATTTTAAAATTAGCTTTTATATTAAGTATGAAATTTCCAGCATCTCTTGACTCCATCTAAATTTATACCACATTCCTAAGTGATGTTAAGGGACTGCACTAAAGTCCAGGCATGAATTTCCCAATTTTCCACAGTTTCTGTAACTCTCCTTTAGGTCCCTAATGAGGAACCTAAGACATACCATGTCACTCATTTGATTTATCTGCCTGCTATTTGTAGGCAGGAAAGTTTGTGACTACTGCTTAACATATAACAAGTAATTTCCTAATACTGGACACTGGAGCAGATAATACAGTCTTTTTTCTTTTCCTTTCTGAGATTTACTTTTGATCTTTGTGGACTCAAAATAGAGAAAGAAAAAGTTATATGTTTGTTTTTCAAGTTAGATGAACACAAAATTCACTTATCCTCAGTCTGTTTGGCAATTCTGCTGTATGCTAACCACATTCAGTCACTGTCAGATATAGATTTGACATTAGCAGTCTAGTCTGATAAAGAAAAGTGGAGGTGAATGCAGTATCTCTGAACATTAGAGAAAGGATGCAGATTTTTGTAAGAAACACAAGCTGATTCGGCATAGGCTTATCTGCCACCAGAGCTTATAGTTAGGCCATTTGAGGTTCAGTGTTTGACTGAGAAAGCCAAATCCACCCCATCATTAAGTTTACAGCAAAGTAGCCCTCCTTAAAGAAGTTGACTTACTGCTTGTTTTTCCCCCCACATAAATATAATTAAATATGAAAGGTGGTGATGGTGGTTGAACATCTGTCTTTAGCTTTCAGATTTTTCACAGTCTGTTGATTAGGTTATGTTTTGTATTATTCCAATGTCCACAGCTGTCAAGTGAAATGGGAGCAGGCCTTCCAGAAACAGGGAGCTGAGGTTTGCAGCAGCTCTTCACGTTCCACGTGGTAATAGTTGGTGACAGCTTCTCCTCTGAACAAATTGTTTTCCGTTGGTTGATGGGTCTCAGCTGTTCTAACCTGGGATGTGATGAAATTTGCCTTTATTTGGAAAGTAAGATAAGATCTGTTGAAATAGACTTGCTGGCTTCTTTGGGTGCTATTTTTTTTTTTAATGTGGGTATGTTTGTGCGCACATGCAATGGGACTTTGGTCTGTTTTTGACAGCAAGTTCTGATCTTACAAAGCATAGAGCCTTCAAAGGTCTGTGCTGTTCCTAATATATGGAAGGGAGAGGGAAGAGAGATCAACAGAAGGGCAAGAGGAGCATTTCAGACAATGTCACTCCTCTCAGGCTCTCTGAGATTGATTTCTCATCTTGACTCAGGAGCTTTTGTTCTCAGACTGATACCTTTTTGTCATGAGTAAGGTTAGCTCACACCAATACTCTTGGGTAACGCAAACGGTGTTGTGCTAATTAAAATGGTAGGATCGGGAAACACAGTTTCTTCTTTCAGAGGTGTCAGATCTGCAAACTTAATTTCAAGTGCCAAAGTTGAATATGTTTGAAATGAAAAGGTCTGGAAGATTTTCCCCAGTGCCTTCATATTTCTCTTCCCCTTTCTCTTTCTCTATATCAAAATAGGGTCTTAGAGAAGGATCTAAACATACTTTGACCCAGTTATACATAAGGAATGATTTATTGGTTACTTGTACTTTAATAAGATGCATGGAAATGTTGCATAACTGTTCTGTCCAAGTCTACAATCACGGGCCACACATTCCTATTAAGCACTTGAAATGTTGCTGGTATGACTTAGAAACTGAATTCTTATATTCATTTATTTTCAATTAACTTTAAGTTAAAATAGCTACATGTGAGTGGTAGCTTCCATAGGAAGTGCAGAAATAGACTGTCAATGAAGAGGTTTAAAGCTTTCAGCAATTCCAAGTGAAGTGTGCATTTTTTAGGAGGGCTAATTTATCCTGCCATTACTGAAATGGTAGCATTACCACCTGAAAAGGTAGCACTGACCATTTCTTGTGTACACATCAGGAACGATTAAATCATAGGCAAGAATAGGATATTTAAAAAATGAATGCATGGATGAATGCAAATTAATAATAAATAACACAATAGTATCAGTAGACATTTGTTTGAGCACTTTGAACATCAGATTTCTTGCATTATCTATGCAAAAATTCTGGGAGGTTCATGCTATTACCATCCTCATTTCCTCATTTTGCAGGTGAAGAAACTGAAGTGTAGAAAAGTTAAGGCCTTGACTGGCTGAAAACTTGTAAATAATAGAACTGAATTTTCAACTTGGTTCTTTCTATGTCTACAGCCCATATTCACTTTTATTGTTACTATTGTGACCACGAACTTTAAAATCAGCTTACTTTAGGGACAATTAATGAATTCCATATTTAAATGTGGTATCATAGATTTTCAGAGTCCCTTTCTTTTCCTAGATGATTATGTTTAAAATAAAATAATGACTGGGCTCGGTATCTCAGCCTGTAATCCCAGCACTTTGGGAGGCTGAGGCGAGAGGATTGCCTGAGACCGTGGGTTTGAGACCTACCTGGGCAAATTGGTGAGACTTCTTCTCTACAATACATAAAAAATTAGCCAGGCGTGGTAGCATGCGCCTATAGTTCCAGCTACTTGGAAGGCTGAGGCGGAAGGATCGCAGGAGCTCAGCAGGTCAAGGCTGCAGTGTCCGTGAGTGTGCCACTGCCCTCCAGCCTGGGTGACAGAGTGAGACTTCAACTCAAAATAAATAAATAAATAAATAAAAATAAAATAAAAATAAAATAATGTCTAGATGCACCAAGCATAGAGTAGATACTCCATGAAAGTCAGCTTCATTATTTTTGCTATCATCATAATTAGATAACACTTCTATAAACTTTACTTGCATATGTGTTATCATCAGAAGGGTAACTGAGCCATAAGTGAATCTTAAAAGATCCTTTAATGTGACCAATGACAAATATATTACAAAATCATAGTTCTGAAGATTTAAGGGGCCCAAAGAGAGTAGCTAAAACATTTTATCCCAGAAAGAAGAGCTCTCATTGTGTGTGATCCTGTTCACCAAAATCAGTAATGGTGTTTATGAATATGGTTACCAATATTACTGAATTATGAATTTTTAAAAAATTCTGTACATTGTTGTCCAAATATTGCATGGTAAAGATAGATGAGAAGTTTTTTGTACACTATATTGAATTATTAATTTAAGCAAGAATTGCATCTATCAACATTTCCACTGAGTATAGCAATTACTTTCTGCTATTCATTCTCCCTGAACTGTGGTTCCTGGCATTCCCGCCCATGGGACCTGTCAGCCATAGCGCCAGGTACAGAAGTTGGTGAAAAATGATCTACTAGTTATATTAACAGGAAAAAGAAAAATCTACCACAAAGCACTTAGCTGCCAGCCATATGATTTGAAGTAAATTCAATGGAATTGATTTGTTTTAAGTCTCCAGTATTTCTAATTGGTCCCAAGCTGATTGGTAGTTAGTATTCATAACATTAAATTCAGTTTAACCATTTGGCCACTAATCTTTGCATTATCGATACATGGCAATTTCAGCCCTTCTCAACTGAACTGTAACTTCTTAGTGACCATGTTAACATTTTCTCTATCACTCTGTGACACTTAGATGGCTCTAATGACACAAGTTATGTTCAGTGGGCTTGTAGTAGACTAGCAAAACAACTGAATGCCTAGTTAGATCAAGGTGGTGACTTCTTTTGACTCTGTAGCAAAGGATACCTAAAGGTGTGGTCCTCTCTGCACTGAAACAAAAATAGGAAACTACAACTAACTAGAGAATTTCATGCCTGTGAGGCTGGGAAAACCAAGCAGAATTTTATGGACTGATTATGGAACATCGTATAGACTGACATCATAGAGTATCAGTTGAAAAGCTGAACCTTGAGAAGTGTTGAACATCTAAATGGGTTGAGGGAAACATTCTAAACCCAAGGATCTGTTTGGGTTGAGAAACAGAGATAAGGCAGTGGAACAAGAATGAATTCAAGTTTGCTCTGTTAGAGAGGTGGGCTTCGTCTGTGCAAACCTGGGCACAACATCTGAAACTGCATAAGTAGGACACCAGATTATATTTATTAAGCATGCTGTTTTTTGGTAAAAATATAAATATCTATTCAATCATTTCCTTCATTTATATTCACATTGATCTCTTAAGAAAAGCAGATTAGATGGGGAATGCTTTTCTAATTCAGTATGTGTCAACATCATGCAAAAAGATGTAGTTGGTACACTATACTTACGCTAAAAAGGGGTGAGTGTATTTCCTTTGAAGTAAAAAGACCATGAGAGAGAAGATGCTAATAAGTAATAAGGATGGAAGAAAGGAATAATAAGCCTTTAAAACAAACTGAAGCACAGGCTGGATCAGCAGCATTTTATTGACTGATCAGGATGATGGTTCTTCCTCCTTCTTTTCTGTTTGTCTATCAAATTTGTTTTGCAGTAATTTTTTTCTCATTCTTCTATGTTAAAAATAGTTGTCTGCATTTTAATTTTGCAAACACTTTCAGTTTCTTGTGGACTATCAATCATGGCTTTAAGATTTCTGTTACTGATATTTTGCTTAAAAACATTCTGCTCACCAGAAAAAAAAAGTTGCATATATGATTACATTTTATAATGTTGAAACTGTAATGCAGTTTTTTACATCTTTTGATATTAGATATAGTTTAGGAATTCTATTTGTTTCTGTTTTTCTAAGTGTTTAGTTTTTTGGTTTTTGCTTGTTTTTTTCCTTATGGCTCTGGATTTTAAAGGCTCACTTGACAACATACAATATACGCTGGTTCTCAATATTTTTTACTCTGAATTTTCCAGCATATGTCACAAATATATCTGCCTTTTCTTGCGCTGACATCACAAGCTTTGGTTATTGTAGTTTTAAAATATAATTTACTCTTTGGTAGAAAGAAAATTGTACCCCATCACTCTTTATTTAAAAAGAAATCTCATTTACAATCCTTAGATATTTATTGTTTAATATAAGCTATTTAAATTTTTTTATTTTAAAGATGTGGTGTACAATTCAGGGTTGGGTATGTAAATGTACGTTATGCAGGTACCCTTGTTGATGAGGTGCCCTCGCTCACCCGGCAGTTTCCTGCTACTGCCAATTCTGCTCCCCCCCCACAATTGTAAGTTATTTATATAATTAGATATCTGTTATCTTTTTTTTTCTCACTCTGTTGCCCAGGCTAGAGTTCAGTGGCACACTCATGGACACCCCGGTGTCAACCTGCTGGGCTCAGGAGATACTTCCACCTCAGCCTTCCAAGTAGCTGGAATTACAGGCGCGAGCTACCACGTCCCACTAATTTTTTGATATATTGTAGAGACGAGGTCTCACCAATTTGCCCAGGCTGGTCACAAACCCCTGGTCTCAGACAATTATCTCGCCTCAGGCTCACAAATGCTTGGATTACAGGCTTGAGCCACTGCGTCCTGCCTTTGTTATCATTTTTTATAGGAATTCTGCCAGGATAAAACTGGTTTGTATTTGATTTATAGGTCAATACTTGGAGACCTTCTTCCCTCCCTCTCTCCCTCCCTCTCTCCCTCCCTCTCTCCCTCCCTCTCTTCCTCTTTTCCTCCCTCCCTCCGTCCCTCTCTCTCCCTTCTTTCCTTCCTTCCTTCCTTCCTTCCTTCCTTCCTTCCTTCCTTCCTTCCTTCCTTCCTTCCTTCTTCCTTTTTGTGAATGTTGCAATATCAATTCTTAGCATTTAAATAAATGCTGTGTCTTTATTCCTTATTCAAGCCTTTTCCAGGGACCTCAGTCAAGTTGCTGTTTTTTTCATATAGGTTTTACACATTTCCTGAGAGCCTTGAGAAAGTTCCTCTAGCTCTTACGTTGAATTGTTAAAAAATGGGAAAATGGTATTTCTCCACAAGCTTCAGTATATTTCTCCTCTTCTGAATTCTCAGTGACATGGTAGAAACAAGTGTCACCAGTGCATAGAACTGGTTATCTTTGATAGAAACTCTGGGTCTTATTTGTGCTGAGTCTCAAAGGCAATACACAACAGAAATAGGATCAGTTCCTGAGTAGGCTACATGATCTCCGAAGAGAATTCTGAGTCCACAACTTCCAAGATAGGTACACATGTCCCTAGTTATGTTCTTTATCCCATCTACTTTCTACAAACTTCATCTATGCACCTTAGGATATATATATAAAAAAAAAAAATAGAAAGTGTACTATCTCCTCAAATGGCAACTCAGAGAATAGGCAAATGACTCATGCTGTGGGAAAGAGATAAAGAAAATTCAACTAACCCATATTCAAACAAACAAAGAATTTGCGAAAAGATTATTTGAAATAAAGGTAACATTTCCTAGCTGTTTTTGGCATTTAGCAACCGTGTTAGTAAATTTTGGCCAATGGGGTGTAAGCAAGGCTTAATTTTATGCATTTCTCCTTATGGTATCTGGGATATTTACATAGTGACTTCCTTCAGATTTCTTGAACATGAGAGAAAAAGAAATTATTATCTTATTAATTCACTTTTATTTGGGATTTTACTGATAACTGCAGCCTAATCTGATTTTAACAAATATAGATGTGTTTTGCAAGAAGAATACATATAAAGCAGCTACTGCCACAATGTATTCTTACTAAATTATTGAACTTCATAAATGGAGAAATAAATTTTCAGTCACTCCAAGAGAAAAACCAACTCTCGCTCAAAGTGCAAAATAAAATCAGGTTTACTTTCTAATTCTCAACAATATTGAGTTTTTACCAAAGGGCTGAGGTCTACAAATTTAGCAAGAAACAGTACATGAGCAAAATGTCACAACAAGATAAGTTATCTTTCATATACATGTATTAGAAAAAGATGTTCTCAGACAGGGAACTATTTTACCTAAAAAACAATTTTTAAAAAAAGTGAAATTTATAAAATAAAATAAACACCTGACTGTTAAAAATAACCTGGGAAGACTATTGGTAATGATGAAGGATATTGATAATGAGTATTGATTTTTTTAATTATTAAAAAAAAGATAACATCAAAAAAATAACATTTTGAACCTCAAAAATAACTAACAGAAGTTTCACAAAGGGAAAAGGAAATAGGGAAAAGGAAAAGTGGGGAAATCATATCCTCTACTTTTAATTCCAGACTTAAACCTCCAACAAGCTTCACGATGTTCATCTTGGGCATCATAAATCCATCATGTAAAAATCTAGATTAATAGTCTTTCTCTTTAATTTGGTGTCTTTTCAACATTTTCTATCAGTGAGTAAGCATGCCATTCACCCAAACACTTGTTTAAAGACTTTTATAAGAGATCAAGGGTTCTTGGTGCTCAAGCACAGGCACACACGTTTGTTTTTCCTCTATGTCTTTCTGTCTCTCACTTTGTCCCTTTTATTCATTCCCCCCTCCTCACATGTAGGTCTGCAGTAAAACTTACTTTAACTTCTACTTCTTGTTTGGTAGGTTCACAGGAACACGGCTCCTACAAGGCCCCTAGTTCTCCAGATTCCTCCTTTGATGAGTACATTCAATTAAGGGATTAAAGAGTGGGTCTTGAGTCCAAGTCATACTCCCAAGAAAATTTTACAAAAATAAGCACTATATTGTGCTTCGTTTATATTCTTGCAGTAAGTTCTTGGTGTGGTTAGAAACAAGAGAAAGAGGCTTATGATTAATACGTACTCTCTTAAGTCACGTCATTATCTATTGTTTCTGCCGGTGTGGTTGAAGGACATTTTGCCCACTGACTGTAATTTAAAGCTTCTGATAGCCTTTTTGAATCACTTAAGTATATCTCTTGTATAGAGCATATGGGTTCGACCTGTGATCTAACTGATAAGATTTTTTTCAGTTTCTGGTTGTAGCCAATCTACATATGTACATATATGACAAATATGTTTACTCTTAGCTTTTTCATCATATTTTGTTATGCTTTTTCATATTTATCAATGTGGTAATTTTCTTTATTTTGTGTATGTGTTCTGATAATTTTGAATGTTTCTATATTTTCTTATCGTGGTTAACTATAGATAACAATGTAAATTAACTCATTTTAAGTAATCTATTAAGCAATCATAAAGTTTATAATCTTTACTTTCCATTTTCTTGTTCTTTTTAAAAAAGTAATCTTTCAAGCAATAAAAATTATTATTGTTATTATTATTATTTTACTTTCTATTTTTCTTGTTCTATCTAATTTTAGTGGACTTTGATTATAAAAATATAGACATTAGTGCCTTTATTTCCCACTATTTGTTTAGTTATAGGATTCTTATACTTTCAGTATTTGTGATAAATACTCTCTCTTCTTTTTAAGCACAATCCCAACATTTGTTCCTCCTCAGTTTTATAATCATTTGACTACAAAATTCATTTGATTTTTCAGGGGGTTAATAGTTTATTTTTTAATTTTAGTTTTTTTAAGGAGCATGGGAGGAATGTCTTTAAACTAGTTTTAGGACGCTAGTGCTTAGTTTCCCAACAAGGAAAAGTATTAATGTAGCAATTAGAATAACCAGCATATTAGAACAAATATTGGTTTGTTTTTGTTTTTGTTTTTTTTTTGAGTTGGAGTCTAACTCTGTCACCCAGACTGGAGTGCAGTGGCTGCTCCCGGCCACTGCAGTCTCGACCTGCTGGGCTCCGGCGATCCTTCCACCTCAGTCAGCCAAATGTGTTTTTAAATTTGCACCCTAGTCCTGTGACTAGTCTGTGAATTGGTCAGTGTTTTTAGAGGAGAAGGAAGAAGAGGGATGTTCATTACTAATTTGTAGATTTCTAACAGAGAAGCAACATAAAATGGCAATTAAAATAATGAGCTTTGGAGTCAGACTGTCTGATTTGAAGTCTATATTTGTCACTTACTGTGTGATACAATTACTAATATTTTCTGTAAAATAGAGATAAAATGAGATTGCAAGTTAAATAAGGATTTTATGAAAAAATAATTTTAGTATTATAAAAGAATGTTGTCACATAGTATGTTTTCAGTAAAGATTGGTCATTATGTTACTATCCATCTTCTAAATGTTTACTAATCTGTTAGATAAAAAAATGATAGCTAGTTGTTTGAGTTTCCAGTGTTCTGATCAATAGTGACTTTAAAATGTTTTTTTAAAAAACATGCTTATTACCATTTGTATGCCTTTATGAGTTTCCTCTTATTCTTTTTCGTCCATTTTTCTTCTGGGTTGACTTTTTAAAATTAATTTGTTGGAGTTCTTTTTACAAAAAATGCAGTAAACATTTTTGTGTATTATATAATTAAAAAAAAATTTTAGCTCAGCTTCACATCTATAATTTTAAAATGTTTTTACTAAAGTAATATATATTCAGAAAAAGGTACAGCTCATTGAACTTTCACTATCTGTATATATCTATGTAGCAAGCACTCAAATCACAGATATATATATATGTGTGTGTGTATATATATGTGTGTGTGTATATATATATTATATATATATATATATATATTTGCATACACACACACACACACACACACACACACACACACATACATTCCAGCATCTCAGACACTCAGAAACTCCCTTGATGGTCCATTTGGTCTCTACATCATCCAAGTATAAATACTTTTCTGACTTTTTAAAAATATATATATTTTTTATTTTAAAGATGTGGAGTATAATTCAAGGTTAGATATACAAATGTTCATTCTGCTGGTATCCTTATTGATGAAGTGTGCCCCTCCTCCCCTGGCAGATTACCACTACTGCCAATCCCACCACCCCCTTATCCGGCAGTTTCCCACTACAGTCAATCCTTTTCTTATAGTATTACGATAATTGTTCAAGGTCCACTTATGAGAAAGAACATGTAATACTCAGTTATTTGTTTTTGTGATATATCACTCAGTATTGTAGACTCTAAGTCCATCTAGGTTGCTATGAATTTCATGATTTTGTCCTTCTTTATGGCTGCATAATATTCCATCGTGTGTATGTACCACATTTTTTTTTTATCCAGTCCTCTTTTGATGGGCAGTATGGTTGGTTCCCTGTTCTTGCTATTGTGAACAATGCTGCAATAAACATACATGTAAAGATATCTTTTTCATAGAGTGATTTGAGGTCTTCTGGGTATATTCCCAGTAGAGAGATTGCGGGGTCATATGAAAAGTCAATTTTTAGATCTTTTAGGAATTGCCACACTGTCTTTCACAGAGGCTGTACCAGTTTATATTCCCACCAGCAGTGTAGAAGTGTTCCCTTTTCACGACATCCTCTCCAGTATCTGTTTTCTTTTTTTTTTTTTTTTAGTTATTGATGATGGCCATACTGACTGGAATTAGGTGATATGTCAGTGTAATTTTAGTTTGCATTCCTTTGATAACTAGTGAGGCTGAGCATTTTTTCATATACCTGTTGGCTGCTCATATCTCTTCTTTTGAGAGGTGTCTATTCATATCTTTTGCCCACTTTGTAATGGGAATGTTTATTTTTTTTCTTTTCAGCCAGTTTGAGTTCCTTGTAGATCCTAGATATTAGGTCTTTGTCAGACATACAGTTGGCAAATATTATTTCCCAGTCTGTGGGCTGTCTACCTGCTCTCTTGATGGTTTCTTTGGCTTTGCAGAAGCTTGTCAGTTTGATGAGGTCCCACTTGTGTATCTTATCTCTTATGGAGTTTTGATCAGGAATTGGTCGTCAGTTCCAATTTCCATAAGGGTGTCTCCTACGTTTTCTGTTTCTTTAGTTTTAGGTTTTATGTTTAGGTCTTTGATCTATCTAGAGTTGATTTTTGTGTATGGGGCCAGGGAGGGGTCTTGTTTTAAACTTCTGCATGTGGTAAGCCAGTTTTCCCAGCACCATTTACTAAATAAGTTCTCCTCACCCCGGTGGTTGATGGTAGAGGCTTTGTCAAAGATGAGTTGGCTGAGAAACTGAGGTTTTGCTTCTGTAATCAATCCAGTTCCACTGGTCTATATGCTTGTTCTTGTACCAATACCAGACTGTTTTGATTACTGTAGCTTTATAATAAAGTTTAAAGTCTGGGAGTGTGATACCTCCCACTCTGTTTCTTATTTGTTTGTTTGTTTGTTTGTTTTCTGAGGATTGTATTGGCTATTTGTGGTTATGTTTCCATATGAATTCCTGTATTGTTGTTTCCAAGTCTGAGAAGAATGCTGTTGGTAATTTAATGGATATTGCATTAAATTTGTAAGTTGCCTTCAGTATGATGGACATCTTAATAATGTTGAGTCTTACAATTCATGAGCATGGAATATTTTTCCATTTGTTTGTGTCATCTTTGATTTCTTTAAGCACTGTTTTGTAATTTTCGTTGTAAAGGTCTTTCATGTTTCTGGTTAGGAAGATGCCATGGTATTTCTTTTTTTGTGTGTGACTATTGTGAATGGGATTGTGCTTTTTATTTGGGTTTCTGTTTGTTTATTATTGGTATATAGAAGTGGAAATGCCTTTGCACATTTATTTTATACCCTGGAACTTTGCCAAAGTCCTTTATCAGTGCAAGGGGTTTTTTGACAGTTTCTTTTGGGTTTTGAGGCATAGAATCATATTGTCTGCAAAGAGGGATAACTTGACTTCCTCTGTTCCTATTTGGATACCCCTGATCTCCTTCTCCTGTCTGATTGTTCTAGCTAGGACTTCCAAACAAGAGGGGTGAGAGTGGACATCCTTGTCTTGTTTCAGTTTTCAGGGGAAATGGCTCCAGTTCCTGTTTCTTTAGCAGTATGCTACCTGTGGGTTTCTTGTAGATGGCTCTTAGTATTTTGAGGTATGTTCCATCTATGCCTAGATGTCTGAGAATTTTTATCAAGAGGAGTGCTAGATTTTATCAAAAGCTTTTTTGGCATCTAATGACATAATCATGTGGTTTTTGTTTTTACATCTACTGATGTATTAATTATGTTTATGAGCTTATGAATGTTGAACCAGCCCTGCATCCCGGTGATGAAGTCTACTTGGTTGTGGTGGATGATTTTTGAAATGTGTTGTTGAATAAGGTTTGCTAGGATCTTGTTGAGAATTTTAGCATCTGTGTTCATCAGGAATGTTGGCCTGTAGTTCTCTTTCTTTGTTAGATCTTTACCTGGTTTGGGTATCAATGTGATGTTAGTTTCATAAAATGATTTTGAAAGAATTTCATCTTTCTCTTTTTTTAAATTTTTGATAACAAGTTTAACTTTATTTTTTTTTCTTTTAATTTTTTTATTTTAAAGAGGGGGGAACAATTCAGGGTTAAGTATACAAATGTTCATTATGCAGGTACCCTTGTTAAGAAGGTGTGCCCCCACTTCCGCAGGCAGATTCCCACTCCATTTTTCTCAATTGCCTGGAATACTTTCAATAGGATTGGTATCAGTTTCTCCTAGTATGTTTTGTAGAATTCTGCTGGAAACCCTCTGGCCCAGGTTTTTTTTTTGTAGGTAGTTTTCTTATGATATGGTCAATTTCTTGGATTATTATTGATGTATTTAGGGTCTCAATTTCTTCTTGTTTCAGCTAGGAGAGGCTGTGTGATATCAGAAAGTCCTCCATTTCCTTTAGGTTTTCAAGTTTGTTTCTATACAAATGTACATAGTAGTCTCTGATAATCTTTTGTATTTCTTCATGGTCAATTGTGACTTCATCTTTTGCTTTTCTGATTGTGTTTATTTGGGCTTTTTCTCTTTTTCTTGATCAGTCTAGCCAGGGGACCATCAATCTTGTTTATCCTTTCAAAGAACCAGTTTTTGTTTCATTGATTTTTTTGTATTATATTTTTGTCTTCTATGTCCCAAATTTGGACTTTATTTTGGTGATCTGGATTCTTCTGCTGAAGTTAGGGTTTTCGTGGTCTTGCTTTTCCCACCCCCATAAGTGATTTTTTAAACTGTTAACTTGTGATCATTCCATTTTCTTCAGTGTGTTTGTAGAGATATTGATTCCCCTGTTACTACTGCTTTCATGACATCCCAGATATTTTGATAAGATGTTTCTTCATTTTCATTTTTACCAGGTATCTTTTCATCTCTGTTTTGATTTCCATCTTGACTCAGGAGTTGCTTAGGGTCATGTTGTTTAGTGTCCATGTCTTGTGGGTTTGGGGGGAACTTTGTTGGTGTCAATATTTATTTTTATCCCACTGTGGTCTGAGAAAGTGCACGGCAGAATTTCAAGTTTATGAAATTTGTTTATGCTTGATTTATGGCTGAGGATGTGATCAATCTTAGAGCATGTTCCATGTGGTGATGAGTAAAATGTATATTCCATGGTTGCTGGGTGGAGTGTTCTGTAGGCATCAATTAAGTCCATTTGGTCAAGTGTCATGTTGAGGTTCTGGCGCTCCTTGTTGATTTTTTTTTTTGTCTTAATAATCTGTCTAGGGTTGTGAGTGCGGTGTTTAAGTCCCCAATTATGATAGGCTAGAGTCAATATCTTTTTTTAAGTTTGCCTTGAAGCTGCTTTATGAAAGTTGGTGCTCCTTTGTTAGGTGCATATATGTTCAGGATGAATATTTCTTGTTGATAGGTTGAACCTTTTATCATTATGTAGTTAACTTTTGTATCTTTTTAAATTGTTGATAGTTTAAAGGGTATTTTGTCTGATATTAAGATCATGACTCCTGCTTTCTTTTGTTTTCCGTTCACCTGAAATTTTGTTTCACATCCTCTTACTTTGAGTCTGTGAGTGTCCTTTCTGGTGAGTTGAGTGTCCTGGAGACAATATATTGTTGCTTTATAATATTTTATCCACTTTGCCATTCTATATATTTTCAGTGGTGCATTTAGTCCATTCACTTTCAGGTTAATTATTGAAATGTGAAAGTTAATCCCTGTCATGTGGTTCTTATAGAATTTGTTGTTGTTGCTGTTTGTTTGTTATCTTTCTTTTGATTTTTGAGTTGATTCATGTGTGTTTTCAATCTTTTTCCTGCATTCTTTTGAAGGGTGTTGTCATTCTATTTTTCCTTTCTTCTGTGTTTAATACATTCTTAAGTATTTCTTGAAATGCTGGTCTAGAGGCAGTGTAAATTCTTAGGGATTGAATGTCTGGGAAAGGTTTTAATTCTCCATCACTGATGAAGCTTAGCTTAGCTGGGTAGGTTAGTCTTGGTTGAAATTGTTTATCTTTGAGAACTTTGAAGATTGGACCTCAAGCTCTCCTTGCCTGAAGTTTTTATGTAGATGAATCTGCTGCTATTCTATTAGGTCTTCCCTGGTAGGTAGTCTGAAGTTTTTCTCTAGCTGCCTTTAGGATTTTTTTTTTTTGGCTTTTTTTTTTCTGAGTTGGAGTCTCACTCTGTTGCCCAGACTGGAGTGCAGTGGCCGCTCCCGGCCACCGCAGCCTCGACTTGCTGGGCTCCGGTGATCCTTCTGCCTCAGCCTTCTGAGTAGCTGGAATTACAGGTGCGCACTACCACGCCCAGCTAATTTTTTGATTTGTTGTAGAGATGAGGTCTCGCCTACCCAGGTGGGTCTCGAACCCACGGGCTCAGGCAATCCACTCATCTCAGTCTCCCAAAGGTGCGGGATTACAGGCTGAGCCACTGAACCCAGCTAGGATTTTTTCTTTTATACCTACTTTGTGTAGGCGAATTACTAAGTGTCTAGGAGTTGGTCTTCTCATTTGTTGTCTCACAGGGGTTCTCTGAATCTCTTGTGTTTGAATGGTCACATCACTGATGAGATGAGGGATGTTTTCTTGAATAATTTCATGGAATGTTTGTTCTAGGATGGCTCTCTCTCTGTCTCTCTGCTTCAAGAAGTCCAATTACTCTTAGGTTTGGCCTTTTAAAATAATTGCTCATCTCTTGAAGGTTTTGTTCTGTCCCTTTAAGCTTCTTTTCTATGTTTGTGACAGTTTGGGTTAGTTCCATATTTTGGTACTCAAACTCTGAGAATCTTTCTTCTGCTTGGCTAACTCTGCTTTCCATGCTTATTAGTTTGCTATTTATTTCATTCACTGTATCCTTTACTGCTGTTATCTCAGTTATCAACTCCTTCATTCTTTTCTCTTGTCTCTCCTCAATTCTATTTATTCGTTCTATTAATGTCTTGATATCTGTGTCTGACCTCCCAGGACTCTGTGCCAGACCCATATTCTTCTTTTGGTTTTTCTACCTTTGTGTAGATCCCCCCCATTTTTTTAAACCTCTTTACTTCTGGTGTTCAGGGATGGGAGTAGCTCTTACTTCTGTTTGCTCAATTTTCTATTCTTCCTTATGTGGATCCTCTGACTTTATTCAATTCTGAAGCTGAACTGTGAGTTGGGGGCTGTACTTTTTGCATTTTTGAGCTTTAATTGAAGGGGCAGTTGTGATTCAGAACCTATCTGCAGATTCCAGCATCCCCTGACAGGTGTGTGGGTCCCCTGGAATCCATTTCCCACTGCTTTACAATCTGTCAATGCAGTGGGACATAGGTTTCCTCCCTGAAAGCAAAATGAGGTAAGGAAAAGGAAATGAATGAAAAAAGGAAGGGGGGGGACAAGAGGAAGGTGGAGAAAGAGAAGAGTAAGAGGGAAAACAGACAGATATACCAAGTAAAAAATGAAAAGAGAAACAAAGACAGAAAAGAGATTTAAAAAAACACTAAAGCATACAGGCAATCATACAGACACACAAACTGAGAAAAACTCCCCTATTGTTATACTCTCCCTCAAAAATTCCCATACACAAACAGGAAGTCTAAAAAAACAGCAATAAAATAACAGAAACAAAGCAAGTATGAAAACATAAAGAAAGAGAGAAAAAAACTAAAACAAAAATGAGTAAAACAAACAGAAAAAAAACCTCACTCTGAGTGCGTTCCTGTGAGTCCAACTTCCTTTCAGCTCTGATCTCCAGCCCCTCCCCTCTGCTCTCAGGTTAGGCTGATAGAGTTCTCTCAGCATGTGTCAGATGCCCCAGGCCTACTATGGGAGGAGGGTGGATCAGATCTGGACTCACCAGCTTGCTGTCTGTCCAGTCTTCCACTCAGAACTGATGTGTCTGTGTCTGATCCATCATGGGAAAGGGGCTTCTGTCTCTATGAGTTTGATGAGATTACCTTAGGTTCCGAGTTGGAGGCTGAGTGCAGCTTAGTGGGGCAATGCAGGTCTCTGCCTGGTTCCAGGACAAGAGAAAAAGGCTGCAGTTGGCGTTTCTTTACCAGGATTAGGCCTTCTCTCCAGCTCTCCCAGTCCAAGTCTCCTAGATCTTCTCTCTCCACAGATTGGACCAGAGCTCCAGCCACTTTGTTGTCACAGGTGATGGTGTGGGCCAGGCACATGGTGAGAATCAGTTGTATTCGGCAGGCTCTTCTCAGGAGAGTCCCAAGAACTGCAAATGATCTTGTGTGCCAGCAGCTCCAATCTCAGGGTGGTGAGGGGTTGCAGCCACCTCCAGAAGAAAGCTCCAGGTGCATGAACCCGAGTCTCCCCTAAGACAGACTTTCACTCACCAACTGATACACACCTATTCATGCAGAGAGTCTTTATGGGCGTTCACTTTTGTGGAGACTCTCACAGTCTGAACTGTTCCATCACCATCTTGTCGGAAGTTCTACTTTTCTGGCTTCTAACGACATAGATTCTTAGTGTCTTCTCACATTTTTGTACTTCGAATAAGTGGAATCATATGAAATTGTATTCTTTTGTATCTGGTTTCTGCTATTTGTAATTTGATTTTGTTTAAATATAAACCCTTTCATTTTATATAGTATTTTCACGTTTTAAATAATTTAATCCCCTAAGAACTCAGTTAAGTAAATAAAAACAATAAATTTACATATAGCTATAGTAAAGGATAGACTGATAAACAACTTAGTATATTGTGATATTGTCAAATATTTATACCCCCTAAACCAATGTTTTCCAGAAAAGAGAATAAAAGACTTTTTAATTGGGATTCTAATTTTCAACATCATCTCAACAATTCTCCATTAAATAGTTTTTAGAGTTTTCTGCAGTCTAGTTCATTTGATCTTTTCATTTATATTATGTCTTAGTCTCTGAGGTAACTGACAAAGAGAAGTTCATCATTGTCTCCCAAACCTGACAGTTTTTTCTTTGCATCTGTTTCTTCTCTCAGAATTGCCCTCTTGGTGCCTTCCCAGTTCAAGGCCACATCATCCCTGATGTCCAACTCTATAGCCACCTTGCCTTCCATTTAACACATTAATTGGATAATCTCTATGTTTCACATGGCACTTGGGTCCTGAGAATAAAGAATAAATTTCCCATGAGGTCATTGTTCTTAATATGATCCCAATCTAGTAGAAACATTATTTAGGCACATAATTACAATAAAGTAAGTTTAGGGTTGGGTATGCTAGGTCACAACTGTAATCCCAGGACTCTGGAAGGCCAAGGCAGGAGGATCACTTGAGGCCAGGAATCCGAAAGCAGCCTGGGCAATATGGCAAGATCCTGACTCAAAACAACAACAACAAAACCCCAAATAGATGGGAGTGGTGGTGCATGCCTATAGTCCCAGCTACTCAGTAGACTAAGGAAGAAGCATTGCTCGAGGCCAGGAGTTTGAAGTTACAGTGACAGTGAGCTATGATTGTGCCACTGCACTCCAGCATGGGCAACAGAGTGAGATCCTGTCTCAAATAAATAAATAAATAAATAAAATCAAGTAAGTTTGAAAATATGGGCAGGCTATAGAATTCATATAAAAGAGAGAGTGATTTGCATTTCATAAGCCAAAATTCACTGACATGAAGACATGAAAGCATGACAGTGGGAGTGACAGTTGATGACTACTGGGAAAAGAAACAGGTTGTGCAAAACCACAGAGGACTGAAAGATTCTAGCAGTTACATGTATATGTCACCATATCATAATGTGTAATGTAGAAATTATTCCCAGTTGAAAAGGGATCCCCAAAGCATTTGAGCAAGATTAAGCAAGGGGGCATATTTTAGAAGGCAAGGCTGAGGAGGTAGGTTGGGGCCACATCATGAAGACACTTATGATCATGGAAAAGTGCTTGGATTTTATCTTGTTGTTATTGAGGTGCCAAGAGAATTTGAAGGGCCATTTGGTTTGGGATAGGCTACTCTGCTCTATTTATGACAAGTCTGAAGTGACAAGAGCCAGGGGAATAGTTATGCTGCCAACTGAATGAAGTGATACATCTGAATCGCTCTCTCATCAGAACTGTCAGTTACCTTGCCACCTCCTTCTAACAACAGACCCTTCCTAGGTGGATGCCACAATCTGGACTCTGATTTGCATAGCTGACAACTTTGAAGAAAATACCATCACGACTGTGGATAATATTGTACATCCATGCCCATCTACCCTTGGAAGAGACTCAGCAGCACCCATGAATCATTTATATTTTTGTTCCTAGATAGGATGACTCTGATTCTTTTCAATTACTATTTTAAAACTTAGATATTCTTTTAAACCTCTTATTCAAATATACCCTTTTATTCTCAGCAGACAAATGTGCCTTTTATTTCTTGAGCAAAATTGTTGCGACTTCATGATACTTTCTCTAAATACTTCCTGACTTAGTCGTTTTGCATTGTTATAAAGGAATGCCAAACTTCACCTGCATGCAGCCTACTTATGTAGCAAACCATCACCTGTACCCCATGACTGTAAAATAAATAAGATAAACAAAATAAAAAATAAAAAAATAAAGAAATGCCCAAGGCTGCGTAATTTATAAAGAAAAATTTCTGCAGTCCATACTAAAAGCATAATGCCAGTATCTACTTCTGATGAGAGTTTCAGAACACTTCCAATCATGAAGGACAACAAAGGGGAACTGAATGACATGGTAAGAGAAAATGAGAGAGTGGGGAAGGGGACGTTATACTCTTTCAGACAACTTACTTTCTACCATTCAATCCAGCAATCCCACTTATGGCTTTCTACTCAAAGGAAAATAAATCATTATATCAGAAAAATATCTGCACTTGTATATTTATTGCAGCATTATTCACAATAACAGAAATATGGAATCAAGTTAAGTGTCCATCAGTAGAAGATTATATAAAGAAAAATCACACACAGCCACACGCACACTCACAGAGACACCATGGAATACTACTCAACTATAAAAAATAATGAACTGTCTTTTGTGGAAACATGAATGGAACTGAAGCCCATTTTCTTGGGAGAAATAATTAAGAAACAGACACCTCGTTCTCTCCTCTATGTGGAAGCTAAATAACATGTACACATAGAACTAGAGAGTAGCATAATAGAAATTGGAGATTTGCTAACAGGTAGAGGGCGGGATAAGAAATTACCTAATAAATACAATGTATACTATTCAAGTGATGGTTACACTAAAAGCCCAGACTTTGCCACCACACAATATATCCATGTAACAAAAGTGCACTTCTACCTCCTAAATCTATTTAAAATTTTTTTTAAAACACTTTTATGGTGAACAGATTGAGGAAGAAGTCACTCATTGCCATGGTGAGGGCACCAAGCCATTCATGAGGGATCTACCTCCATGACCCAAACACCTGCCATTAAGCCCTATCTCCAATATTGAGGATCAAATTTTAACATGAAATTTGGAGAGGACAAGTATCCAAACTATATCACTTCCTCTCTCCCACCAGGATACAATCTGTTGTCTATTTATAGCTATCTTACCTTTTTTTCTCATGTTTCAGAGACAATAAGCCTTTAAGAATCTATTTTTTAAATGGTTTTATGTTCCTTATGAGAAAATCCTATCTATTTATGCCCTTGACTTTGTTGTTCCATACTTCCTCACAGACTTATTTTCTTCATTCATTAATGCTCTCTACTATTGCTTAAATCTCTCCTCTCCATTTTATTAATTTATAATATTTGAAATTACTTCCTAAAATTTACACTAGGACCACCAGTTTTGTTTTGCTTTGCCAGATTAGCTTTTATTTTTTTTCTTTTTTAAAGTTTTTAAGCAACGTTTATTTAGAAAGTAAGTTAGAAGAGAGAGAGAGCATGCAAGCATATTCACCTCCCCAAGGGTAGGGGAGAGAGCCAAAGTTAAGGAAGCATGGAAGCCATAGCTCAAACAAGCAGATGGTGACAGAGTTTAACAAAGCAATAGCCTAGAATTCGTGCTTTTAAACCACAGATAACTAGGGAAGAGTGCAAATGAAGTCTCTCACTATCACAAATTCTGCAGTTTTCCACATTTGGGGAAATCACAGGAGTTGGCACATCCGAACTGTAATGGATAAGCCTTGCCCTGGGAAAACCACCTAATAATTGTAGTATATCCCCTGCCAGGTAAATATTAGATTAGCATTTTAACATTATACAGAGAGAAAGCACTGAGTTATTTCCCTCAGTTGAGAGATCTTCCTTTTTTTTTTAAATTAATGTCCAAGTATTGTTGGATACAGTATAGAAATGTGCTACTCTTCAATTTACATTATGGGGGCTAAACGTTACCTGTGATTGGGGGCTATCATCTGTTGATTTATTTACATGCATCTGATTAATTTCCACAAGTCATCAGTGAAATACTCCTCCGTCACTGTCATGGCTACATTTTGACTTTCAATTCTGAGAGTACAAACGGGATAATTTAAATGATTCTACTCATGTGTTTCGAAGACAACTCTTTCTTTGATACTCTTGAGTTAATTGACTTTTTTTCTTTCTCAAGCTGACCTTTTTAGCACTTTTGTTTCTCCCTGATTTTAAGTAAAAATGAATATTATCCCAATTTGTACATAATTTTGTTGAAATAATTCTAATATATTTTTGGAAATCTACTCTGTCCATGTACTGTTCCAGATTCTAAAACTGTAAATATGATTAAGAGAGACAACATTCCTGAACTTTTGGGGCTTACATTTGGGAGAGTGGGGCTTACATTTGGGAGAGTAGGGCTTACATTTGGGAGAGTGGGGCTTACATTTGGGAGAGTGGGGTGAGAGTGAATAGCATGAAACAAAATACATCATTTTAAAAAATAGATAAATACAAAAAGTGAATTTGTAGGAGCGAAGACTAGCTGGGGGTATTTCAAATATAAATAATTATATACTTATTCTGCCTGAGCAAAGTTTTCACACTTCTGTGCATCCAGTCTCTTCATCCTAGTAGGTATGTTTTGAAGACTTCAGCATGGCTCACTTGTGTCACTAAGATTTTTGTAAAATAAAATAAATAAAATAAAATGTGATCATCTTGTAACTTTGAAACTTTGAGAAAATTGTTCTCTAAGATTATCCAAATTCTGTGCTACTTCAAATAATTTTGTATTGTTTTCTTGTAAGTTTGACTATATTGGTATCACAATGTTGGAAATTTATCTCATGCCATTAAGCTAAGTTGAGAGGAAAGCCCTTTTATGTATGGTAAACTCTGCACCCAATTCTTGGCATGAACATTTGATTTCCCACTTGTGCCCCATTGTTAGCAGGAGTAGAGTAACTGTACTATCCTAGCCTCACATCTTGCTGTGGAGCAAGGTCTAGTGATAGATGGAACAGTGGAGTATCTTTTAAAAACAATTATATTTTAAAGACAAAAGAATTTCACACCAGAAGAATGCAGCATCTGTGACACTCTCATGGCTAATTTGGCAAATTCAGAAATCAGTCAAATCAATTATGCAGCAACATGAAGACCAAATCTCTAGCTTGTTCAACCACATTTTGTCTTCCTACCATCTGTGTCAGCCGCCTGTGTTTCTGGAGGAAAAGATTCAAGCGGCTTCAGGAAGCTATTCTTTCCTCTCCTATTTTGCTAATAGTGAATGAAAGGGCTTTGGCAAAGAAGTCAGGATGAGAGCAATATGCTCAGACACAAATTTATAGCCTTCTCTAATCATCTCACTGGTTTAACATGAATCAGATGCATACAGTGGAAAAAGGAAACCTTTAAACAGAAGTAACATGCGGAGCCTGACAGATGACAATCCCAAAACTAAGCATTCAGGTAACACTTTATAGACATCTCTCTTTGGCCTTTAATGAGCTGATACTGAGAAAACTATTATCATCTCTACCTGAGGCTCACGATAGATACTGAGTGGTCAGCAAAAGATTAATAAGACACAAGATGAGAAAATTGAGTGCTTCAGCCTAAAGTCCCATAGTCAGGCCTTGTTTTTGAAGGAACTGGAAGAAAAATAAAGTGGAGTGTAAGAAAGAAGTATTTCATAACGTTATGAGTCAAGGAAAACACTTCTGAATGTATCGTCACAAAAAAACCTATAAAGAATAGAATTTATTGTTCTCTTGTATTCAGAAATCTTATGTTATTCACTACCGATTGTATATTCATGCTTCTTTATACCCATGATGCTTAATTTTATGAGTCAATTTGATTCGGCCACATAGTGCCCAGACATTGGGCCAATCGTCAGCCTGGGTGAGTCTGTGAGGATGTTCCTGGGTGAGAATAACATTTGGAACGGTATGCTGAGTAAAGCAGATTGCCCTCGCTGATATGGGCGAGACAATCAGTTAGTTGGGGACTTGAATAAAACAAAAAGCCAACCCTCATGTGAGTGACAGGGAACTTCTTCTGCCCAACTTTCTTGAGCAAGGATTTGAGGTTTTTTTCTGCCTTTATACATGAGCAAAAACATTGACTCTAGGACAGAAACCAGCCACCATTCAGGCTGAAACATCGACATTAGAACTCCTGGTTTTCAGTACTTTAGACTGACGTGTGTGTGTGCGTGTGTATGTGTGTGTGTGTGTGTGTGTGTGTAAAATAATAAATATTATTTTAAAACTATGCATGGATTTCAATTTTTGTACCAAAACAAACTAATACTAACTTATTACAACAGTTTGAACAGGATGTAATTTGAGGCACTAAGAAGAATAAGACATCAATTTGAAAAATCTCCTTATTAGAGCAACATGAATTCTGCCAAAATTGAAGCAAGAACAGACAACAAATTTATGGTGATGCTTGAGTAAAAGAATAATGAAGCTTTGTTGCTTTCCAAAAAAATCTATGAAGATAGCACCCCAAAGAAATCAGCATTTTACAAATGGATAATTCATTTTAAGAAAGGATGAGATGATGTGGCAGGCTGTCCACATCAATTTGTGAGGAAAAACATATTTTTTGCCATAGTTGAAAAGGACCAATGATTAACAGCAGACAGCAGCCAACTTCATAAGCATCTCAGCTATTGTTTCAGCTTACACAATTCTAACTAAAAAATTACAGTTTGGAAAACTTTCCTCCTGATGTATGCCAAAGCCATTGTACCCACACCAACTACAGATAAGAGCAGAGCTTTCAATGGAAAGGTTAAACAAGTGAGATGAAGATCTTGAGGCATTTATTCAAAGAACTATTGCAAGATATAAAATATGGCTTTACCAATACAATCCCAAAGACAACAATCAAAGCAATGGCTACCAAGATGTGGAGGTGGTCCAGTCAAAGCAAAAGCAGATCCATTAAGAAAAGGTCATAGCAACAGTTCTTTGGCACACTCCAGGCATTTTGCTTGTTGACTTTTTTGGAGTGCCAAAGAACAGTACCATCTGCTTATTATGAGACTGTTATGAGAAAATTAACCAAAGTTTTAACAGAAAAATACCCAGGAATTCTTTATCAGACAGTCCTTCTCCATCCCCACAATGCTCCTGCTCTTTTTTTTTCTCATCAAACAAGGACAATTTTGTGGGAGCTTTGGTGGGAAATCATTAGGCATCTGCCTTACAGTCCCGATTAGGTTCCTTCTGACTTCTTTCGTTTGTTGTTTCCTTATCTTAAAAAAATTATGTAAGAGGCACACATTTTTCTTTAGTTAGTAGTACAAAAAAAACTGCATTGACATGGTGAAATTTCCAAGGTTAGCCTAAATGGATGGCATCACCACTTAAAATTTGCCTTAAGTTTGATGATGCTCATATTAAGAAATAAAGCTTATACTATTTTAAAATTATTTTTTGATTCCACTTTTCCTAAAACTTTTTGAAGTCACTCTTATATCACACACTGTATTTGTCTGATCCTTCCTCTATATACATATACATGCATCTGATTCATTCTGTTTCTCTGAAGAATCCTGACATACAATGTCTATGAAGCTCTGCTCTAGGACTCATCTGTGTATTTTGAAGGGACACAGTGGGCATGAGGAGACAGAGACACATTTCTCTGCTTTTAGAAAGCTTATCACTTCCTCGACTTCTTCCTGAGTTCTGCTTTCTATTGACAGGGGACTTGTGTTAAATTACACAATGGCCTTCAGGAGTATCTCTGTTTAATTCACTTCTTCCCTCCAACCTTCTCATCATGAAGCTATATATCTTTAGTCATCATAACTCTATAACTGGATTCCTGCTGTTGCTTCAAATGCCTAAAATTATGCTCAGAATATTAAGTAGCAACTGTATCCAGAAATAATGTATATATAATAATATAATATAATAATCATGCATATTTCTGTACTGACCCAGAAACCCGCATTCTTTTTATCCAGAAGGACGATTAAATGTATCCAAACAATTCATCAAACCAGACAATGATATGTCAGGGCATGAATTAGGTAAATACTGAAACGGAAAGGAAGAAAAGAAGGTACAGGAAAGAGAGGGACTCCGGGAGGGAGGGAAGGAAGGAAGGAAAGGAGCAAGAGTTTATTTACTTTATAAAAGCCATTACTTCTGTGATGCAATGTTACTAAGATAAGTAATGAAATCTTACCTTCAGAAGGTAACAAACCAGTAAAAAAAAAGGAGGACTTGTGCATAACTGCAGAATAAGTAATATTCTTGCAGAACTCTGACAGCTCATATACTTCACCAGTGAATCCAAACCTTTCTTAGTTTGCATTAAACTAAGTGTTCTAGACTTTTCAGTTATGCTCTGTTTTCCTAATACATGTAGATGTCTGACTCTGATTTAAAGGTCTTCCAGGTTGTGTACCAACTTCCATGATAGAGCTGATGGGTCCAGGACTTGACATGTTGCTCTAGATTTACTAAAAAGAAGTATAGGAAAACAGGAGAATACTCACGAAAGAGTACTTAGATAACCTTCTCTTTTGCTCCATGTGTTCAAGCATGGTGACCAAAGCCCTAAACACAAGGACTGATGTCTCAGAAGCTTAGAGAAAATTCAGACAATGCCATCTGTATACTCCAGTGATGCCCACCAGAATTCTCTAAATTAATCCCATAAACAAAAATATATATAATTCATGTTAAGTTACATAGATCAAGACAACTCATTTGTGGACAGACCCTTTTTTCTAGCAAAATTATCTTTTCTAGTATGTCTAAGTTTAATGTCAAATTATAGTGTCTCAAGCACTAGGATAGTATCAAGCTTTTCATATTTTGGTTTTTATGACAAAAAGATAAAATGAATAGTATTATTATTTTACTGATGAAAAAAGTTAAGTTTTGAAGTGTTATAATAAATGTCACCCAGCTGGTAAACCAAAAAACTGGATTTTGATCTCAGTTCTGCTGGTCTCTAGGAATTGGTTCTTAATATCAAAGCATAGATCCTGATCTTATATTCATGTATCAATAGACGTGTAAGGAAATGCTGAAGTGCTAGACACATCAAAATGAAAAAAGTTGAGCTCTCTTTTCATTCAATCATTCATCCATCTATTTGTCGATTCATCACATATACTTTAGGCTCCACTTTGTACCAGTTATTGAGCAGGCTGTCACAGATAGGTATATTAGTCACAGTTCATGATATAAAATAAATCACAAATGTGTCCTTTGAACTGCTGGAGTTTTGCTGCTTCTGTGTTGTGTTCTTCTTCCCTTTCTTCAAGTTCTTCATTGCCATTCCTGCCCTCTGTCCTCCCGATTGGGCCACCTGCCTCACTTGTCTCCTAATATGTAACCTCTGGGTGGAGTTCATGCCCCTCTCTTACACAGGAAGCTAGGAAAACTGCTCCAAGCTTCCTGTCTTCCTCGGATGCTCAACATGAAATGCCACCCTGTGATTAACTTTACCTAAATATTTCTGTCTGTTTATTTTTGTCCAAATGGACTGTACGTTTATGGAAATAACATCTATGGATAAAACACTTTTCTCTTCATTAATATCACAATATTGGGCCCATAATAGATGTTATATGAATTCAGAATAAATTTCAACTAGGTGTTTTTCTAGAAAGTCAATCATCATTTAAGTTGCCCCACTCAAGACCAGCCCTTTGTTTAAGACTTGTATATAACAGGGGTTCTCCTATTTGTATAGGTTTTTTCTTAGCTCTTGGTAAGTTTCCAATCTCCAGCCTTGTTTGACATCTCTTATTACCAGATAGAAGGATTCCATTAATTTGAAACAAAACTTATTTCCCATAATAATGAGAATAAATTCTGGAATACACTGGAAAGTGGTTAGCTTACTGAAAGAAATTTTTTATGCATGATTGCATATTTTTTTCATGGAGACTAAAAAAACTTACAAAAGATGACACTCTACACACAAAGGGAATGTACTTTTAAATTTAATTTTGTCAAATGTACTGGGTTCAAAATTGGAAGAGGATTATTTTCCCCATAGCATATCATATATATATATATATATACATATGAGCTTGTAT
The DNA here is from genome assembly GCA_027257055.1 of Cephalopachus bancanus. Lineage (NCBI taxonomy): Eukaryota > Metazoa > Chordata > Mammalia > Primates > Tarsiidae > Cephalopachus > Cephalopachus bancanus. The sequence goes on along the minus strand of JAPVLO010000046.1, from coordinate 12,560,298 downwards.
CATATTGAGATTTTATGGTGACCTCACAGAGAGCTTATTAATAATGAACCAGAGAGGCTCAGCAGAGCTTGGGCTTTGGAGTAATAAATCATACTGTAAATAAGTACCATGTTTGCAGTTTTGGAATTTAGAGGAATGTAATATCCAAGACTGAGGGTTTGGCATGTGGGTCAGAGTGACTAGGGGTTGAGGTTGGCCTTTCATGGGGGCTGGCACGGCCTTATGGTTGTTAATTAGTTTTACTTTACATTGCTAATTGCTGTTATTCTTTCCAGTCACAATATAATTAAATTTTTTAAAACATGAAACCTCAAATGTCTGGTCCAAATATTCCATTGTACCTCTCCCCAAGGAAGTTTACATACACAGTTTAGGTTATTTAGAATGATGGATAATAAGGCAAACTTCAAGGTGACTAATGATACCCAAGGCAGAAATCTGCAGCATGGAAGATTCTAGGGGGTTATAATAGATAAGTAAGATCATGGAAAGTTAGCATACGGATTTTAACTAGTCAATTAACCACCATGTAATTCAACTATCCCATTTATCAGAAAACTTTGTTAAGTCACCAAGTATGATAATTACTACTATAGTTCCAAGTCAATATGTTTTCAAAGCAAAGTCTATTGCCCATGAATTCTATACCTAGCACTGTGCTGAGTGAAAAAAGTGATAGAGTCTGTTTAACATATATCTTTGGATATAGACCTCTCAAAGAGTCTAGAGAAAATGTGGACTCCTTCCTTTTGCACATGCACTTAAGTAAACAGTGAATCCACTAGAAATTGTGACCAGACATGCCACAAACAGCAAAGAAGTAAAGAATTCTTTAGTCTTGGCTTAGAGGAACCCCAAAACAGGAATGCCTGGTGCGGGGGAAAGCTGACTAGGTGCCCTGCTGTATTATCATCATACCTTACTTGCAGATGTTTGCACTAATGATCCCTGGTTAAGGAGAAGGATAGATAAACCATGTTCTTTGTCCTTTCTTAAGAAAGCAAGTTGAGGGGTGGTGCATTTTTTAGTTAAAATTTTCAACCAAAACAATAGTTCTTTAATTAAGAATTATAAGGCAATCTTTAATAGTACAAATAGTATTTATTATTATGATGGTTAATTTATTGGTAGCAAGAGTTGAATAAGGAATTTCTGTGCATGGAAAGGCTGCCTGCTTAGAGTTCCCTTCCACACTTGGACGCCTGAAAGAGTAGCTGTTTTGGCAATTCTGCCACCTCCTCCCATGATATTAGAAAGCTCTGCTTGATCAGTACTGTACACATTTTTGAGCAAGTTCAAATTTTCCCAAATCCTACCATAAACACCTTGGAACATCATACTTTTCCTATTCCTTCCTCCCATAACACACACTACCTAGAGCTTCATAATTATCCAAGATATATTTAATTGGGAGCCCAAATTTCACATATCATACATTTTGCATATTAAAGATTAGAGGATAAAGGCACTGAGAAGGATAGCTATCCTTCAAAGTCTTTAGTCAGTATGAGAACTGGAACTGAAAGCTGTGGCGTGCTCTCAGAATTGGGCTCCATGTAACCACTGGGAACACACTTCCTTGGGATTCAGCAAACCTGTTGTAATGGCTTTCAGGCAGAAAGCAGCCTGAAAACAACATTACTGACCTCTGTTAGAGAGAAGCCTCCTAGCAGATCTAACAAAAGTTCATGTCTAATGGATGTGTTCTTCTGTGCCTTTCGGTAAGGTAAGATACCTTTAACAGCATCTTTGAAATTACAGTACTTTGTTCTAGTTTCACAGTAACTGCTCCAGTGGCTGTGTGGGCTCTCTTGGGTTTCTTCTTTCTTTTCTGTGCTGTGAAAACACACACTGAGTATATATTGTTATTATCATTGTTGTTAAGAAGTGAGAGAGCATGAGTTTCTACCCCATCATCTGTGCAGGGCAGAGGCAGTGAATCCTGCTGGAGCATAATAACAATCTATAAGTAAACCATACGTGGGAAAATCTATCAAAAATGTGGCAATTTATGAAAATATGTCCCTCAAGCACACCAAAGTTATCATCAAAGTGAGTTAGCTGCCAATTAACTTCTATGTCTTGCACAAAGGGTGCAGAATTCTAGTGTAAAAATAAAACCAGTTAATGTATAACTACTGTCTATGAACAATAAATCAGAAACAAAAAAATGAGCATACCACTTGGTGCTTTTCAATGCACATTGCCATTTTATGGAATGCTGCTGCTCAGGCTTCTGAATTAGAAAGAGTTCTTTCAAATGGGACAATAATATTTCACCTATATGTTTTACCTTAAAATTTCAGCCAATGAGTAGTAATTGAATGGTCATTGTGTTCTAGGTACTGGGTCACAAAAGCAGGACAATTTGTTAAAACCTATTAGCACTGCTATATGTTCCTGTTACATATTATAATAGGTGTGTGAATATTTACATTTTCAATAAATTATTCACTTTTTTACAGTGAGCATTCAGTTGGTTAACTTTTAGTAAATTCACCTACACACCAAGTAAAAGTATGCAGGGGATTCTATGTGTGCCTTGGAGACAGAATGTAAAGGTCAGAAAAGGAGGTGGCATTTGTACTGGCCCTTGAAAGATACTTAGGTGTTTTTTTTGTTGTTGTTGTTTTTTTTTTTAATTTTCAACCAAACTATTGGTGTGTTCTTGTTCTGATTTATCTACTCAACTAAGGTTTCTCAAAAACAAAGAAACAAAAATAACAACAAAGCCACCTTTGTGCTTATGTGCCCTACCTCCCTATCCTGAGCTCACCTTCTGATGACTTCCTATCACATTTGTGCTCTACAGTATAGAAGGTAGCACATCATTTCAGGATTCCCACTATCCCTGGGAAATCTCTTGAACCAATGCAATTGACTCCAAGGCAATAACTTTATGTTATACCCTAGAACTTGTGAGCAAAGTACGCAGTTACTGATGGGACAGAGTAATTTCCCTCTGCCCAGATTCTACAGTCAGCTCTCAGCCAACCACTCACTCACTAATCTTGATGGCAAAACCATGCTTTGATGTGCTTTGTGTTCTTCCTGAAAAACCTCTATGCAAATCAGCATGTCCAATATCTAGTTTACCCATCCAAACTTCCTGAATGCTCTATTCCTTTGAAAGTAATGCTCTCTCCTAAAATTTCATAGTTCATCACTTCTCTCTTTTTTATGTTGTATTCACTTACCTCATTCAATACATGTTTATCAAACTTCATATATTCCAGGTATTATTGTGAAAATTATGAAACAACAGTGAATTAAAAAAACAAAAATGTCCTGCCCTCTTTCAGCATACAGTGTATTGTGTGGAATGAGACAATAGACAAGTAGTGTATATAGTAATAAGCACTTTGGAGAAAAATAAATTGGAACAAAGAGAAAAAGTGTTTATGTATTATGTAACATTAAAGAGGGTGATCAGGGAATCCTTCACGAGGAAGGAAATATTTGAGCAAAAATATGAAGAAGGTATAATTAGACAAACATTTATCAAGCAACTATTGTATTTCTACTCCCTCGATTATAAAACAAATTAATTAATTAAATAATGTCAACATGGTTTCTATCCTATGTTAGGCATTAAATACCTTAAGAGAGAAACACTAATTATTATTGTTTTATCTTTAGTAACCAATTCAGAGACAGGCACTTAGTACTTATAATAGAGTAAGTGAATAGCTGAGTGTAAGAGCAAATGAATACTTTTTCATCTTTTCCAAAAACTTAAGTCTTAGTTCACCCTGTAAAATATTATGGAAGAAGCAGCATTGCTAATCAGATATTTCAAGTGCTCTCCCATATTTCTCAGACTCCATTAGAGGGACAGGGACTGACCGCTTCTTCCAGCAAAACATGAGTAGAAGTGATGTGACACTGTTGAGCTAAGGCATTTAAGAGACAATACATGAGCTTCCAATTTTCTCCTCTCCTATTTGACAACCTTGAAAACCAAGTGTTGAAATAGAAATGTCACAAATGGATACTTTGGACTACTTGATGAAGAAAAGTCCTGCTAGCTTGAAACAGATTTTTGAAGACAGAGAAAACTTTGTTTTGCTAAGTAATTACAATTTTAGAAATTATTTGTTACCATAATACTGTCTAGTCTATTCTTATCAAACAAAAGGGTGAGAATATCATTGTGGGGAGTATGTAATCAGTATTTTTAAACAGCACCATTAAAGTGTATTAGAAATAGAACTGAAGTTCTATAAGACTGGAAGATCTCAAGAATTATATTGATTCTCATTAGTTCACAGTACAGTCAGTTCTAAGAGGTTAAGAAACGTTTCCAAAGACAATTATGTGGCTTCTGGAGATGCTGCAATAACAAATAAGACAGAGAACCCCAACTAGTTTCTTTGAGCCTTGAGTGGCTATTCCATTCACCCTGGATTGCATGGTATAGGGTGTTAAGTAGCAACTGCTTTGATTTGCTCAAGGGCCTAAAGTGTCTTAGGGAACTAAGAGGACATGGAGAACAGAGACACAGCCTCTGGAGAGCTAATGTCAAGTATACACACAGCAGCTGAGTTTATTCTCATGGCTTTAACAGCATACCTTGCTGCACTGGGAACTCCAGGATAATGGGAACTTTAATCTGTTATCCCCCCATATTCCTCATAACATTGAGCAAGGGAAGGGTCTGTAGATAATTGATAACTCTATTTGTTTGTTGGTTTATTTGTTGGGTAATTTAAAAAGCAGTGAAATGAACAAACAAAAGCAATCCAGATTAGTGAAAGCACACATTTTCTCTTGAATTACTTGGATTTCAAAGTCTGGAGTGCCTGAACTTTAAATTAATGAGTTATTAAGCTTTCCTTAGTCTAGACTCTGAAGACCAAACTATCAGGTGAAATATCAATTTGAGGACAATAATAATAATAATAATAATAACTCTGGATGGTGTAAGTAAAAAAGGCAGGTGGATGGGGAGCCAGAGTTTGGGTTATACAACCAAAATGTGCTCAAGTCATCTGCAGACCTGATATAGTGAGGATACTACCATCGGCTAGGACACTGGGCACTGAGCCATAGGTGCTAGAGCTGACACCACCAGTATTGCTAGCCCTGGGCTTTGGAATTCACCACCAGCAGCTGTCACCACTGCCCAGGAGGCCATTCTTTCTATTCCCTCTTCTCAAAATGTGATTTTAACGTTTCTTGTATGTTCTTTTTAGCCAGGATTCTAAAAATAGTATATTCTATTCTCTAGATTAATTTGTTCACCTTACCTTCACTGAGCAACTGGCTTCTCCCTCCACCACTCCACCGATGTTACCTTTTGGCTAATATCTCAGTGACTTGCCAATTGGTAAATGCAATGAAGATTTTACCCAACTAAACTCGTATGAATTTAATAATCCTGATCACGTCTCACTCTCGCTTTCCTCAGTTCCTGTTTTCCTGCCCATGCCTTAAATACTAGTATTCCAAGGGTTTAATTCTCAATGCATAAATCAGTTCACTCTTCACTTCCCAAGGGATTTAATCCGCTCTTGTAATGTTAACTGTCACATGCATGGTTAATGGCATTTACATCTTTATTTATAGCCTTGACTTGTCTTCTAAGCATCAGATTTGTATGTGCAAATTACTGGTAAACATTGGTAATTAAACATTTCCCAGAAACACTAAGACTATATATTTTAAATTCAACTTATCATGCACCCTTGATGCAATTGTCTTTTTGTGTTCCCAGACTCACTGAATTACACCATTATTTACCCAGTCTCCAAACCAGAGATCTGGTAGTCATCCCTTATTTTTTCACATTGCTCACCTTCAAAACTAAATTAAACAAATCTCATATGTTGGAACTTTGTACATTCTTTTGACTCTGTTCAGTTACAAAAAAATTATCTCTTAGTTCAGGATTTGACAGTAATTTTCCATTACTTTTGACATAGTCTCTGATCAGTCCTATTTGGCTCTATTCTTGAGCATCTTTCCAAGATAGTATAATTGACAATGAAGTCACATAAAGTTTCTCTCTTACACTTATAGACAATCATGGGCTTCATATGCATACCCCACCTTCTCCCACTGTACTCCAATAATATGGAACCAGTGTAGTTGGCTGCACACTCCATGTGGTTTCAGCCCTCTAGCCATACTGTACTAATGCCTTAATGTTCCTTGAAGTAGGCTCTTTTCAACCTAATTAACTGTTTTTAATCATTCAAGACATAATTTAAGTATTACCTCCTTCAAGAAGTCTTCCTGGCACTTTCCAAAGTGGATAGATTTTTGTTGTTGTTTCTATTTACCTATATTGTCCTGTATCTTGTGTCCTGTATCCTCTGATAACACTTAGAGTTATCACAAGTGTCCACTATCCGACTTAACTCACAGAGGAAAAAGTAGTTATCCAAAGATAGTAAACCCCAGTACCTTAGTGCAAATCATATTCCAATATTCTGATATTTATTTTTTTCTGTTCTGGACATTTCTTATGCTCTGTAGTCTATGAACATAGAAACCAATGGCTAGGAGAAGGCCAGGGAGCCTGCTTCAGGCAACCCCTGGGCCTTGGCTTATTTGTACATTTTTCTGAGTAGAAAATCTAATACAATAATATTTGTTTTTTAGAATTCCCATGGCTACCATAAGTAGATTACAATAAACAGACAAATAAACCAACACATTCTGAGAGCAGGATACCAGAATTTCTTGGAATCAGGGCCCCATTTAATGTGGGTATCATGGGATGGTCTATCTCTGCCTTCATTTTTCACATCTACATATTGTGCTTTCACCCACTTCATTTTTCTCTCTTGTTATCAGCTCTTTTTTTCCACTCCTTAGCCCACATTGAGGAATTAACTATCATCAAAATGCAAATTTAAGTGACTTTTGTTTCAGCTAGTCATGGCAAAATACACTTTAATTTCAGTTACAGTGTCCTGGAGGACAACTTTGGTTTATTATAAGTGAAGTGCCTTCCTTGGGGAGGAGGGATAGAGAAGTTCAGGAGGGTAAGTTATATTATCCTGTCAGGTCAGAGGCAACATTGGGTATTGAATGTGGGGATTTACTATATTAAACAGGAAGGGAGTTATGTGGGGCAAAGAATAATAGCTATCCACTACAAGAGCAATCCTTCACATATGTGCAGTATCCTTCACACCTTACAAAGTTGTTTTTATAAAAGAAATTCACAACTACTTTTTATTTATTTTATGCACTGCCCCTGTGATTTAAGGGATACTATTCTTATTTTGTGGATGGGGAAACTAAGACTCAAAGAGAATAAGAAATCTAATCTGATTTAAATAACTCATAAGGCTATAACTAATGAATTATTGCCTTCATTCTTTAATAAAAATACCTTCAAGTATTGATCAATTTCTTATGGCCATCTGGGGACCTATAAAAAGCAGTGGTGATTCTCAACCTCAGGCCTGAGCATTCTGCTAGGTGAAACACATTGCGACATTTTCTGTTTCTCAAGGAGATTTGGTGAGATATTTACCTCTATGAAATGAATATATCTGTCTATTATTCAAAGTTGAATATACATACTCCATGCTTATTATTTTTTTCCCTCCCAACTTCCCTTTTTAAAATTTTTTATTTTAAAGATGTGGAGTACAAGTCAGGATTGGGTACATAAGTGGTTTATATACAGAAGTATGGGCTCCTATTGGACCTCACTTTGCCTGGATTATAATCAATCACTCTTATTGTTGTTATTTGCACCCTCCTTCCCCTGCCCCGGCAGTGTCCCACTACTGCCAATCCCTTTCTTGCAGTATTATGCTAGATGTTCAGAGTCCACTTATGAGTGAGAACGTGTGGTACTCAAATCTTTGTTTCTGTGAGAGATCACTGAGTATGATAGACTCTAAATCCACCCAAGTTGCTTCAAAGTCCACAATTTTGTCCCTATTTATGACTGCATAATAAACCATCATGTATATGTACAACATTTTTTTATTCAGTCCACTTTCGGTAGACAGCACAGTTGGCTCAATGTTTTTGCTATTGTGAATAGTACTGCAATAAACACATGCAGGTATCTTTTTTGTAGAATGATTTGTATTCCTCTGAGTATATTCCCAGAAGGGGGATTGCTGGATCATATGTATGTCAATTTCTAGTTCTTTTAGAAATCCCCACACTGTTTTACACAGAGGTTGAATTAGTTTGCACTGCCACCAACAGTGTAAAAGTGTTCCCTTTCCTCCACATCCTCGTCAGCATCTGTTGTTTTTTGTTTTATTAACAATGGCCATTCTGATTCAGTGAGGTGGTATCTCATTGTGGTTTTGACTTACTTTTCTCTGATGATTAGTGAGGCTGGGTATTTTTTCATGTGTCTATTGGCTGTTCATATTTCTTTTTTGGAGAAATGTCTATTCATGTCATTTGCCCACTTTTTAATGGGACTGTTTGGTTTTTTTCATTTTGGCATGCCTGAGTTCCTTGTAGATCCTGGATGTTAGGCCTTTATCGCATATACAGTTAGCAAATATTTTTTCCATTCTGCAGGCTGTCTTTCACTCTTTTGTAGGTTTCTTTTGCTTTCCAGAAGTTTTTCAGTTTGATGAGGTCCCACTTGTCTATCTTATGTCTTATGACATGGATATTTGGGGTTTTGGTGACCTATTCCAATTTCTGTAAGGGCGTCTTCTGCGTTTTCTAAGATTCTTATAGTTTCAGGTTTTACATTTAAGTCTTTGATCTGTTTAGTGTTGATTTTTGTGTATAGTGATAGTTAGGAGTCCTGTTTCATTCCTTTTCATGTGATCAGTCAGTTTTCTCAGCAACATTTACTGAAAAGATTCTTCTCTCCCCAGTAGTTGTTGGTGGAGGCATTGTTGAAGATGAATTGGTTAAGAAATTGAAGTTTTGCTTCCAGAATCTCTATCCTGTTCCATTGGTCTATATGCCTGTTCTTGTACCAATGTGAAGCAATTTTGATGATTGTAGACTTATAATAAAATTTAAAGTCCTGGAGTGTGATATGTCTGCTGTGTTTCTTTTGCTGAGGTTTGTTTTGGCTAGTCATGGCCATTTTTGTTTTTATATAAATTTCTATATTGTCATTTCCAGGTCTGAGAAGAATGATGATGATAATTTAATGGGTATTGAATCTGTAGATTGCCTTTGTATAGGATGGTCATCTTAATAATATTGATTATTCCAAACCATGAGCATGGAATATTTTTTCCATTTTGTGTGTGTGTGTCTTCTTTTATTCCTTTGAGCATTGTTTTGTAGTTTTCTTTGTAAAGGTCTTTCACTTCTCTGATTAGGAAGATACCAAGGTGTTTCTTCGTGTGTGTGTGTGTGTGTGTGTGTGTGTGTGTGTGTGTGTGTCTATTGTGAATGGAATTGTACTTTTTATTTGGTTCCCTGCCTTCTTGTTCTTGGTGTATAAAAATGCAACTGTCTTTTACATGTTAATATTTTGCCCTGAAACTTTGCCAAAGTCCTTTATCAGTGAAAGGAGGTGGGCAGATTCTCTTTGGTTTTCCTGGTATCGGATCATATTGTTCGCAAAAAGAGAGAGCTTAACTTCTTCTTTTCTTATTTGGATGCCCCCAATTTCTTTATCTTACCTGATTGCTTTAACTAGAACTTCCAACACTATGTTGAGCAGGTAAGGTGAGAGTGGGCAGCCTTGTCTTGTTCTGGTTTTCAGGGAAAGTGCTTCCAATTTCTGTCCATTTATTAGTATGTTAGCTGTTGGTTTATTGTAGATTGCTCTTACTATTTTGAAGTATGTTTACTCTACACCAGGTGTTCAAGGATTTTTATTAAGAATGGATGCTGGATTTTGCCAAAAGCCCTTTTCTGCATCTAATGATGTAATCTTATGGTTCTTGTTTTTACATCTGTTAATGTATTCAACTACATTTATGGTCTTGTGGATGTTGAACCAGCCTTGCATCCTGAGAATGAAGCCTACTTGTTCATGATAGATAATTTTGAGATGTGTTGTTGGATCTGATTTGCTAGAATCTTGCTGAGAATTTTTGCATCTATGTTCATAAGGAATATTGGCCTGTAGTTCTCTTTCTTTCCTGGGTCTCTGCCCAGTTTTGGTATCAATGTGATGTTAGCTTCATAAAATGATTTATGGAGAGTTCTTTCTTGATTGCCAGGAATACTTTCGATAGGATTGATATCATCTCCAATTAGTATCAACTTCTCCTTGTATGTTTTGTAGAACTCTGCTGAAAAGCTGTCTGGTCTGGTCCAGGGCTTTTTTTTTTTTTTTTTTTTGGTAGGTATTTTCTTATGATACAGTCAATTTTCCAGGCTGTTATTCATATATTTACGGTCTCAATTTCTTCTTGTTTCAACTTTGGGAAGTTGTTGCCAGAGACCAGCTCCAGCCAGGTTCAGGGTAACCCAAAGGTGGAGATGGCATCAGCGATTGGGGGGAAGAAGAAAGAGAGAGAGAGAGAGAGAAAGAGACTGGACTCCAGTCTAGTGCAGAAGTGATGTGTGTTATTGGGAATTACAATGGGTCTTTTATACACAAAGTCAGATGTGGGAGGGGCGTCCCCCACCCACCAGAAACCTTTTTTTTGTTTGTTTGTTTGTTTCTCTTTATCTGTATTATTACTTATTTATTTATTTGGTTTTTTTTGTTTGTTTGTTTTTTATTAATCAGTATTTTTTATTATGGTTTTGTGGGGTACAGTTAAGGGTTAGGTGTACAATTACGTTTCATTCAGGCACCCTGTTGATAAGACGTGTTTCCCATCCCCAGACAGATATTTGCTACTGTTAATCCCATCCCGCCCCATAGTTTCCCAGTACTGTCAGTCATTTTCTTATAGTATTACATTGGATGTTCAAGGTCCATTATATGAGTGAGAACACGTGACATTCGGATCTTTGTTTCTGTGAGAAGTCACTCAGTATTATAGACTCTAGTTCCATCCAGGTTGCTACGAAATTCATGATTTTGTTCTTTTTTATGACTGCGTAGTATTCCATCATGTATATGTACCACACTTTTTAAATTCAGTCCTCTTTTGATGGGTAGTATGGTTGTTTCCAGGTTCTTGCTATTGTGAACAAGGCTGCGATAAACATACGTGTGCAGGTATCTTTTTTACAGAGTGATTTGTGTTCTTCAGGGTATATTCCCAGTAGGGGGATTGCGGGGTCATATGGAAGGTCAATTTTTAGAGCTTTTAGGAATCACCACACTGCTTTCAACAGAGGTTGCACTAGTTTACACGCCCACCAACAGTGTAGAAGTGTTCCCTTTTCATCACACCCTCTCCAGCAGCTGTTATTTTTTCAGTTGTTGATAACTGCCATTCTGACTGGAATTAGGTGGTATCTCAGTGCGGTTTTGATTTGCATCTCCCTGAGGATTAGTGAGGTTGAGCATTTCTTCATGTGTTTGTTGGCTGCTCGAATGTCTTCTTTTGTGAAGTGTCTGTTCATATCTTTTGCCCATTTTGTAAAGGGGTTGTTTGTTTTCTTCTTTTCAGTATGTTTCAGTTCCTTGTAGATCCAGGATGTTAAGCCTTTGTCAGACCTTGAGTTGGCAAATACTTTTTTCCAGTCTGTAGGCTGTCTCCCTGCTCTCTTAATGGTTCTTTGGCTTTGCAGAAGCTTGTCAGTTTAATAAGGTCCCATTTGTCTATCTTCTCTCTTATGTCCTGTGGGTTTCGGGTTTTGTACAGGAATTGGATGCCAGTTCCGATTTCCATGAGAGTATTTCCTTCCTTTTCTAAGGTTCTTATGGTTTGAGGTTTTACATTTAGGTCTCTGATCCATTTGGAGTTAACCTTTGTGCATGGGGATAGATAGGGATCCTGTTTCAATCTTCTGCATGTGGTCAGCCAGTTTTCCCAGCACCATTTACTGAATAGGTTCTCCTCTCCCCATTGATAGGTGGTGGGGGCTTTGTTGAAGATGAGTTGGTTGAGAAATTGAGGTTTTGCTTCTGGAATTTCAATTCTGTTCCATTGATCTATATGCCTGTTCCTGTACCAATACCAAGCTGTTTTGATGATTGTAGCTTTATAGTAAAGTTTGAAGTCTGGTAATGTGACACCACCTGCTTTGTTTTTTTTTTGCTGAGGATTGTTCTGACTATTCTTGGACGTTTGTGTTTCCATATGAATTCCTGTGTTGTTTTTTCTAGATCTGAGTAGAATGTTGTTGGTAATTTAATGGGTATTGCATTGAATTTGTAGATTGCCTTAGGTAAGATGGACATCTTCACAATGTTGATTCTTCCGATCCATGAGCATGTGATATTTTTCCACTTGTTCATGTCAGCTTTGATTTCTTTGAGCAGTGTTTTGTAATTTTCATTGTAAAGGTCTTTCATGTCTCTGGTTAGGAAGATGCCAAGGTATTTCATTTTTTTGTGGCTATTGTGAATGGAATTGTGTTTCTTATTTGGGTTTCTGTTTGTTTATTATTGGTGTAGAGAAATGCAATTGTCTTTTGTACATTTATTTTGTATCCTGAGACTTTGCCAAAGGCCTTTATCAATGTAAGGAGGCCTTTGACAGATTCTCTTGGGTTTTCAAGGCACACAATCATATCATCTGCACAGAGAGATAACTTGACTTCCTCTTTTCCTATTTGAATAACTCTGATTGCTTCCTCTTCTCTGATTGCTCTAGCCAAGACTTCCAATACTATGTTGAACAGGAGGTGTGAGAGTGGGCATCCTTGTCTAGTTCCAGTTTTCAGGGGAATTGGTTCCAATTTTTGTCCATTTAGGAGTATGCTGGCTGTGGTTTCTCATAGATGGCTTTTACTATTTTGAGGTATGTTCCCCATATGCCTAGATGTCCAAGGATTTTTATCAAGAAGGGGTGCTGGATTTTATCAAAAGCTTTTTCTGCATCTAATGATATGCTCATGTGGTTTTTTGTTTTGACATCTTTTGATGTATTTAATTACATTTATGGTTTTACGAATGTTGAACCAGCCTTGCATCCCAGGAATGAAGCCTACTTGGTCATAGTGGATGATTTTTGAGATGTATTGCTGAATCCAGTTTGCTAGGATCTTGTTGAGAATTTTAGCTTCTATGTTCATCAAAGATATTGGCCTGTAGTTCTCTTTCTTTGTTGGATCTTTACCTGGCTTGGGTATCAATGTGATGTTGGCTTCGTAAAATGATTTAGGGAGAGTTCCGTCTTTTTCAATTGCCTGGAATACCTTCAGTAGGATTGGTATCAGCTCCTCCTTGAATGTCTTGTAGAATTCTGCTGGAAAGCCATCTGGACCAGGGTTTTTTTTTTTATAGGAAGTTTTCTTATTACATAGTCGATTTCCTTGATTGTTATTGGTCTATTTAGGGTCTCAATTTCTTCTTGCTCCAACCTAGGTAGGTTGTGTGATGTCAGAAAGTCCTCCATTTCCTTATGGTTTTCAAGTTTGTTTCCATACAAGTGTGCGTAGTAGTCTCTAATGATCTTTTGTATTTCTTCAGGGTCAGATGTGACTTCATCTTTTATGTTTCTGATTGTGCTTATTTGGTTTTTTTCTAGTTTTTTCTTGGTCAGTCTAGCTAGGGGACCATCAATCTTGTTTACCCTTTTGAAGAACCAGCTTTTTGTTTCATTGAATTTTTGTATTATCTTTTGATCTTCTATGTCCTGGATTTGGGCTTTTATTTTGGTGATCTGGATTCTTCTGCTGAAATTAGTGTTTTTGTGGTCTTGCTTTTCCAGCTTCTTTAGGTGGCTTGTTAGGTTGTGAATTTCTGTTCCTTCCATTTTCTTCATGTATGTTTGTAGGGATATAAATTCCCCTCTTACTACAGCTTTCAGGGCATCCCAGAGATTTTGGTAAGATGTTTCTTCTTTTTCATTTGTTTCCAAGTATCTTTTGATCCCTGTTTTGATTTCGTCGTTGACCCAGGAGTTGTTTAGCATCATGCTGTTTAGTGTCCATGTCTTTGTGGGTTTTGGGGGGACTTTGTTGGTGTCAATGTTTATTTTTATTCCACTGTGGTCCGAGAAGGTGTTTGGTAGAATTTTGGTCCTTTTAAATTTGCTTATGCTTGATTTATGGCCGAGTATGTGATCAATCTTAGAATATGTTCCATGTGGTGATGAGTAGAATGTGTATTCTGTGGTCTTTGGATGGAGTGTTCTGTAGGCATTAATTAAGTCCATTTGGTCCAAAGTCACATTGAGGTTCCGGATCTCCTTGCTGATTTTTTGTCCTGATGATCTGTCTAGGGTTGTGAGTGGGGTATTAAAGTCCCCAGTTATGACAGTGTTAGAGTCAATATCTTTCTTTAGTTTTCCAAGAAGTTACTTTATGAAAGTTGGCACACCTATGTTGGGTGCATATATGTTTAGAATAGATATTTCTTGTTGATGGATTGAGCCTTTTATCATTATGCAGTGGCCTTCTGTATCTTTTTTGATTTTTAATAGCTTGAAGGGTATTTTGTTTGAAATTAAGATCGCTACTCCTCCTTTCTTTTGTATTCCGTTTGCCTGAAAGTTTGTTTCCCATCCTCTTACTTTGAGTCTGTGGGTGTCCTTTCTAGTAAGGTGAATCTCTTGAAGGCAATAGATTGTTGCCTGATGATATTTTATCCATTTTGCCATTCTATGTCTTTTCAGTGGTGCATTTAGTCTGTTCACATTTAGGCTAATAGTTGAAATGCAAGAGTTGATCCCTGTCATAAGGTTCTTACAGAGTTGTTCCTGTTTATTTGTCGTCTTTCTTTGGGTTTTGAGTTGGTTCATGTGTTTTTAATCTTTTGCCTGTACTCTTGTGAAGAATGCTGTTGTTCTTTTTTCTTTTTCTTCTGTGTTCAGTACTTTCTTAAGTGTTTCTTGTAGAGGTGGTCTGGTGGCAGTGTAGGTTCTTAGGGATTGGATGTCTGGAAAAGATTTCAATTCTCCCTCACTAATGAAGCTTAGTTTGGCTGGGTAGGTTATTCTTGGTTGAAATTGTTTCTCTTTTAGAACTTTGAAGATAGGGCTTCAGGCTTTCCTGGCCTGAAGGGTTTCTGTGGATAAATCTGCTGCTATTCTAATTGGTTTTCCCTGGTAGATAGTCTGGCCTTTTTCTCTTGCTGCCTTTAGGATTTTTCCTTTCATAGCTACTTTGTTTAGGTGAATTATTATGTGTCTGGGAGTTGGTCTTCTCATTTGTTGTCTTGCAGGGGTTCTCTGAGTCTCTTGTGTTTGAATTTTTTCATCCTTAATGAGATGAGGGAAGTTTTCTTGAATGATTTCATGAAATGTTTGTTCCAGTGTGGCTTCTGTTTCTCTTTCTGCCTCAGGAAGCCCAATTACTCTTAGGTTTGGTCTCTTGAAGTGATCATTCATCTCTTGCAGGTTTTGTTCTGTCTTTTTGAGCTTCTTTTCTATGCTTTTGATAGTTTGGGTTAGTTCTGTGTTTTGGTCTTCGAGCTCTGAGATTCTTTCTTCTGCTTGGCCGATTCTTCTTTCCATGCTTATTAGTCTGTTATTTATTTCCATCACAGTATTCTTTACTGCTGTCATTTCTGACATCAGCTCCTTCCTACTTTCCTCTTGTTCCTCCTCAATTTTTTTAATTCTCTCCATTAATGTCTTGATGTCTGGGTTTGTTGCATGTAACCAGTCATTCTGGGGACTCTTCATTGTCTGTGTTCCAGAATCTGTTTTCTCAGTGTCTGATTTCCCAGGGATCTGTGTAAGACCTATATTCTTCTTTTGGTTTTTCTTCATTTGTGCGGTATTTCCCCCTCCCTACTTTTTCCTTCCCTCCACATCACTGTCTTCTTTAATTCTGTTATTCAGGGGTAAAGGGATTGGTTTTACTTCTGTTTGTTCAATCTCCTATTCTTTATGTATGTCCTCTTACTTTGTTCAATTTTGAAATTGCACTGTAGGTTGGAGGTGGTCCATTTTGCAGTTTTGAGATGTACTTAAGGGGAGAGCTGTGATTCAAAATCTGTCTGCAGGTCCTGGTATTCGCTGACAGATGTGTGGATAATGTGGAACCCACTTCCCACTGCCCTGGAATCTGTCCGTGCAGTGGGGCTATAGGTTTACTCCCTGAAATAAAATGTGGTTAGCAGAGGGGAGAGAATGGAGCAGATAGTGGGTTAAAGAGGGGAGTGGAGAGATAGAGGAGTAAGGGGGGAAACAAACGAGTGTGCCAACAAATAGAGAGAGGCCTATACTGAAACAGATAAAAACAATAGACCACAGCTACAGACAAAAAAATAAACTCTCATACAAAAAAATAAAAAATAAAAATAAAACATATAGTGATGCTAACGTACAAGCTAACTAACCACCTTGTTAGTGTGCTGTTCCTCTATACAAGGATATGGTTTACAGAGAGAAGAAAAGAGAAGAAAAGGAAAAGGAAAAGGAAAAAAGAAAAAAGGGAACAATACAGTAGGAATAGAATTGTCATTAAACTAATAAAATCAATGAAGCACACTCTGAGACATTTCGTTTAAGTCCAATGTCCTTTCAGGTCTGATTTCTAGTTTTCTTTTCAAGCTAGTAAGTTAGTTTGCAGTTAGGGTTAGTTGCCCCTGATCTGCTGTGAAGGACAGTTCAGATTAACCTCCATTCAGCAGTTTGGTCTATGTCTTTATCAAGCTTGTTTCTCTCGTTTTGGTGTTGTTACCTTGAATCGCCAGCAGGTGGTGCTATCTCAGCTGCTTGCCCCAGAGGGGGTGGGGCCGGACAGGAACAAGATGGCTGCCTGCCTCCAAGCAGGCAACAGGAACCCCACACAGGGCGGGCAGGACAGTCTAGGACACAGGAGAGGTGGCAGTGATCCCAGCAGATCTTCCCTGTAGGGGTTTGGTGTGGATTGCCTCAGGCCGGGTGGTGTGCTGTGCTACCCGTCACAGAGGCCATGGCTGCGGCAGTGGCGGTGGCAGCGGTGGCGGGGGGAGGGGCTGCAGCGGCAGCAATGTTTGCACTGCAGTAACTGTCCAGTCATTGCGATGTCCCAGTGGTGGCAACGGCCAAGCTCTGTCTGAAGAGCAGGTTGTGATGCTGGGGTCCCCAGCCCCTCAGGGCGAGAGTCAGAGACCCACTGCAGATCTCCCTTGCAGAGGGCTTCAGACACCAGGTTGTCCCATCGCCATCTTGCCGCGATCCCCCAGAAACCTTAATCCATGAAAACTTAATCAATGATTGCCTTTACACCCTTTTCATATGATAATCTTAAAATCCCATAACAAAGGATAACCTAATCCGTGACTGACATATTCTTTAAACCTTTTTCATCCTAAGCTGATTGATTTATGCCAAGTTAAACAATTCTACAGAAGCTTGAGTATTTACTTTACAAACGAAAGTGGTCCATCCCAGAATGTTTGGAATGTGGCCCAGTCCAAAGTTCACAGTGGGCTACCTGCAAGTAACCCAGCCTCATTCTTTCAAAAAAATGGCTGTCTTCTAAAACTATATTCTACAATTTACACCTTCAATAAATCCTAAGATCATGACCCAGAAGCCTGTGACCAATACTAATGCTCTTAGGTGTCACATGAAGTTGTGTGAAAGCCAAAACTGCAGTTTGAGGAAGAATGGGATCAATGAGCTTCTAAAGTTAGCTTGCGTTCGTCCTGGTCTCAGAGTTTTTATGTTTTGAGCTCACAGAAGCTTAATCTGGTTAGTGCTGTGTAGAAAGAGGGAGGAAATGGGGTCAATAGCTCCCAAACGCATCCTAGTGGTCTCAGGGTCAACGGCCCTTCCTGATACCTAATGCTCAGTGGGCCTCCGTGGCCAGCTCCCAACAGGTTGTGTGATATCAGAAAGTTCTCCATTTTATTTAAATTTTTGAATTTGTTTCCATATAGGTGTGCATAGTAATCTCTTTTGCATTTCTTCAGGGTCAGTTGTGACTCAATCTTTTACGTTTCTAATTGTGTTTATTTGGGCTATTTGTTTCTTATTCTTGGTCATTCTGGCTAGTGGTCCATCAATCTTGCTTATCCTTTCAATCAACCAGCTTTTTGTTTCATTGGTTTCTTAAGGATATTTTTGTCTTCTTTGTCTTATAATTGGACTTTTACTCTGGTGATCTGAATTCTTCTTCTGAATTTACGATTTGGTAGTCTTGCTTTTCCAGATCCCTTAGATGTTCATGCTTATTAATATTTTATGGAAAGGCTATATCTCTATAATCATTCATTCATTTGGTAGGTATCTTTTGAACATGTACAATGAACAAAGTTGCATGCTTAATGGTGGGAGAAACAAAAGACACTACCCCTGCCATCAAACAATCCATAAATAGTTGGGCCAAGGATGAAAATATGTGATTATAAACATATTTACATATGATAAAGACCATAAAAGAGGTGCAAACAAAATGTTATGGGGATCTGAGAAAGGGACCTTACTGCTACAGCAGGATCAAGGAAAGCTTCACTGTGAAAGCTTCACACAAGTGTGGCCTAGGAAGATGGAATTGAGTAATGAGGTTTAATGGGAAACAGACATGCTTCTGTGGAGTGGGCTAAACAAAGCTGAACTTAAGCCAGGGCCTGGACTAAGTCCATCAGCTGAGACCCTTACAGTACATCCCCACCTAGGCTATATATTCACAATTTAATTGATTGTTTTCTTTCCAATCTCTGTTCCATCTGTCCTCCTGGAAATAACCACAAATTCTATTTGCTATCTATCTCTGTCTACAGTCCTGTTTTGTTCACTAAGATTAATTACACACATCCACCAAGGTTTGACATTTGCTATTGTAAGTGCTAGAATATCATAACTTACTGTTATAGTACCAGTAAAATACGTCTTTGTAAATAATAAAAGGATTTGATTTTCAGTCCAATAGACTATTCTTATGGAGTTGTGTGAAAAAAGTTAAAAAGAGGGATACATATTTCCACAAAATAGTCTGGTCCTTTATACTGATTTTCAATCACTCTTACTTTTCTAAGATAAAAATAGAGGTGGAGCAGGCTGTCTGAGTCTGGCTCAGGCCAGGCTGAAGCTAAGGTTAAAGAATACAGCTGCAAAAATATCGTGTGTGTGTGTGTGTGTGTGTGTGTGTGTGTGTGTGTGTGTGTGTATGTGTGTGTGTGTGTGTACAACTTATGTATTATGAATATAAAGTTTCAAATATCAAAATAATTTTATTTAGTCAGCCAACAAATATACTTAGAGCAGCTACTATGAACCAGAAAATGTTGAGCTTGCATTGTAATGGGAAATAGGCCTTTAATAAATAAGACAAGCCAGGCTCGGTGGCTCAGCCTGTAATCTCACGCCTTTGGGAGGCTGAGGTGAGTTGATTGCCTGAGCCCATGGGTTCTAGACCCGCATGGGCAGCGAGACCTCATCTCTACAGTAAATCAAAAGATCAGCTGGGCATGGTAGCACATGCCTGTAGTTCCGGCTACTTGGAAGGCTGAGGTGGAAGGATCGCTGGAGCCCAGCAGGTCGAGCGGCCACTGCACTCCAGTCTGGGCGACAGAGTGAGACTCCAACTCAAAATAAAATAAATAAATAAATAAGACAATATAATTTCAAATATTAAAACATACTATTAGAAATATAATTTGGGACAAAAGGTTATTTTAGGTAAATGAGGTTAGGAAAAACCCAGAAGAAACTTTTGAGAGGAGATGTGAATGAAGAGGTAGAGTGAACAACCTGGAATCTGAGGGGCAAAGCATAACAGGCAGAAGAGAGAGTAAGTGAAAATGTTCTGAAAATGGAATAGCCTTGTTGTTTCCAAAAAACAGTCAGAAAACTATTGAGACTGGAGCAGAATGACTTCAGGGAAAAGTAAACATGAGTTCTGAGAATAAGAAGAAGCAAGGCAGCATGAGCCCTTGTAGGCACAGGATCAGGAGTGTAAAATGAATTCTGAATACGATGAGAGACTAAGGGGTCTTTAAAAAGACTATAGAAGTCATTGCTATGTGAAGCAATAACTATGCTAGGTGTGAAAAGAGTAAGAGTGATGTAGAGAGGAGTTTGGTGGCATTTGTCAGGATCTGTCTTGAGCTAAGGTAATAGTTGTATAGGAGGAAAGACACAAATTTAGGTTGTATTTTGAATGTAGGCTTGAAAATAAATGGGAAGTGGGGAGTGTGAGAAATAAATAACTTGAGGATGACCCACTGATTTTTGACGTAAGCAACTGGAAAAAATGATGTTACCACTTACCAAAATGGGGAACATGAAAGAAGAAACTGGGTATTGGTGAGTGCAGGGGAAGTGTGTAGATTAGGATCCCTACGGGGAGGTGGTGACATTGGAGACGTGAATTTTACAACTGGAGCTCAGGGGAAAGTCAGGGAAAATTTGGGAGTCTTCAGAATATAGATCGTATTTAAAGTCATGGGATTGCATGAAAACATCTAGGGAGAATAAGAAGTTCAAGGACTGATATTTGAGGCACTCAATCACAAAAGATTTATTAACATTTCTGAAGTGAGCTCGGTTTAATCAAGCCTTCAAAACACCTTTGGGATGTGTGTGTTATATACTCTCAGTTTGCCCTTCGTCACTCTCTTCTATCCTGACCTGAACTCCAGGAAGCTGATATAGAATAAATGGTTGAATCAGGCCTCCTTGCTCTCCTGCTTCTGTTTTGATTTAACCATTAGCAGAAACCAGCAGGAGGTGAAAAAACACGAGGTACTTATTTTCTTTGCTCCTTCAATGCAGGGCTGTTGGTTATGATAAATTTCTATTCAAAACTAGAAGTGACTTTATACTTCAAATATGTTTATTATGATATTAATTAATCCCATGTAATACCACAGTCACATTGAAACATTTTCAGAAATCAGACCCAGTATTTTTCCTTCCTTAGAAGTTGAAGGGGATAAGCAAGTTTTACTTTATTACTGACTTCCGCATTAGCCTAAAAGCTTTCTATTCACTGATGCTCGGTGTATTTGGTGCATAAATGAATGACTGAGCATCTTTAGTATTTTGCAGAGGTCCAGAAGTAAAGCTGCATGAATGAAAAAGCAAGTGGGAAGAGGGATCAGGGTTAATTGGGGCAATTCCTGGAAACTTAAGAAGAGAAGATGAGGAAACAATATCTCCTTGAAAATATCTCATTGATGGAATTAGCCCAAATAGAGAAATGACTCAGGGTTTTAACATAGCCTATAGATATTAAGTTGGGTTTCTATCTACTACAGATTCTTCAATGTCTTTTCAGGAAAAAAGTGCTAGAATTTGTTTTATTTTGAATCTGGTTAAATAAAACAAAAGCACACTAACATCATAGACTTGAACTTCTTCTGTTGCCTGTATTGTCCACACAATCTTCCCAATCTTCCAACTTTTTATGGTCTGTAAAAAGAACTGACAAAGCTAGTTAAAGCAAGAGGACCTCCAAAGTTAAGAGATAGTCTCCTTCATGTCCTGTCTCATGGACTGTCCTCATGACAGTGTGATGCAAACTTGACCAAATGGGGAAGGATAGTAGACATTTCCTTCTGTGTTTTTTACTAGCTCTTGTGCTGGAATATGATTGCAGCACTTGTATATCTAGTGGTAATGATCAATACCATCTCTGGGAGTTCTGGAGTATCTTGGGATGCAAATACTAATGTGTTCATGACAACCGGCCCTGATCTCCAGAGCAGAAGCTTTCCAAAGCAACAGTGATTCCATTCTACTTCCTGACAGGTCCTAGAAGCCCTAGTCGGGTCCATGATTGATTTCACAGAACACTGCTGCCCAACCACAATTATTGTGTCCAGAAGCTGATGTTTTTATTCACCATGCTATGTTAAATCTTCAATGCCTTAGAAAACGCTTTCTATCTGAATTCAGGAAATAAGTTGAATTTTTTGAAATTTAGTCACATTGAAAAATGGGAGTTTAGGAAGAACATAAAAATTAGATCTATTGTCAACTACAGGTTTGCCCAGGACATTTCTCAGCGATGTTACTATCTAGCAAGCAAACTGGGCAATGTGAGTGAGGTGACGTTGATCTGTGTATAAAATCTCTTCTTCCTCTATTTTATAGAAGCTATGATATAGAGAGCATCTGTATTGCCTTGACAAGTCTTTTTTACATTATATGCACACACACACACATCTGTGCCAAATACTCATTTTTTGCTAAACTATGAGTTATTTATTTTTAGCTTAAATTTCTATTTACTTATTTGAGGGAATTAATCAGAACAGCTTCTGGCCCGTTAGAGAAGTAGAGAGAAAGGGCCAGAGTGAAGTCTGAGCTCTGCCTTCCTCATTGACTGGCAATGAAGCTTCATCAATTGACTCCTTGTCTTCATATAGCAATATGATTATAAAACAATGTGTGTCTTCTGGCATGGGCATCTGAGGTTTTGATCAGGAACTTTAATTGCCCATTCAAATTTATGTAAGGGAGTATCCTGTGTGTTCTAAGATTTTTATAGTTTGGGGTTTTAAGTTTAGGTCTTTGACCCATTTTGAGTTGATTTTTTTTTTAATGGTGATAGGTAGGAGTTCTGTTTCATTCTTCTGCATGTGGTCAGCCAGTTTTCCCAGTACCATCTACTGAATAGGTTTTCCTCTCACCAGTAGTTGGTGGTGGAAGTTTTGTCAAAGATGAATTGGTTGAGACATTGAAGTATTCCCTCTGGAATCTCTATTCTTGCACCAATACCAAGCAGTTTTGATTATTGTAGCCTTATAATAACATTTAAAGTTTGGTAGTGTGATACCTTCCACTTTGTTTTTGCTGAGGATTCTCTTGGCTATTTGTGGTCATTTTTGTTTCCATATGAATTTTTTTATTGTTGTTTCCAGCTCTGAGAAGAATGATGATGGTAATTTAATGGGTATTATGTTGAATCTGTAGATTGCCCTGGGTAGGACAATCTTAGCAATGTTGATTCTTCCAACCCTTGAGCATGGAATATTTTTTCCATTTTTTGTGTATGTGTCTTCTTTGATTCCTTTGAGCATTGTTTTGTAGTTTTCATCGTAAAGGTCTTTCACTTCTCTGGTTTGAAGATGCCAAAGTGTTTCTTTTGTGTGTGTGTGTGTGTGTGTGTGTGTGTGTGTGTGTGTGTGTGTCTATTGTGAATGTAATTGTACTTTTTATTTGGTTCTCTTCCTGTTTGTTGTTGGTGTATAAAAATGTGACTGTCTTTTGCATATTGATTTTATGCCCTGAGACTTTGCCAAAGTCCTTTATCAGTGCAAAGAGGCTTTTGACAGATTCCCTGGGACCTCATCAAACTGATAGGCTTCTGAAAAGCAGAAGGAATTATTGAGATTAGGGAGATAGCCCTCAGAATGGGGGGGGGAAATTGCCAAGTGTCAAGTGTATATCTCACAATAACTTAACATCAGGATCTACAAAGAACTCAAATGTGCCAAAAGGAAAGAAAGAAAGAAAGAAAGAAAGAAAGAAAGAAAGAAAGAAAGAAAGAAAGAAAGAAAGAAAGAAAGAAAGAAACAGACCCATTAAAAAATGGGCAAAAGACATGAGTAAACATTTATTTATCAAAAAATATATATGAGTAGCCAACAGACATATGAACAAATGCTTAACTTCAGTAATCATCAGAAAAATGCAAATCAAAGCCACATTGAGATACCATCTAATTCCAGTAAGAATGATTATCATTAACAAAACAAAAAATAACAGATGCTGGCGAGGATATAGAGAAAAGGGAACGCTTCTACACTGTCCGTGGGAATGCAAACTAATTCAACCTCTATGGAAAACAGTGTGGAGATTTCTAAAAGAACTAGAAATTGACCTTTCATACTAACCAGCAATCTCCCTCTAACATGCCTGGAGGAACTCAAATCATTCTACAAATAGATACCTGCATATGCATGTTTACTGCAGCACTATTCACAGTAGCAAAAACATGGAACCAACTGTGCTGCCCAGCGAAAGTGGACTGGATTTTAGAAATGTGGTACGCATACACCACAGAATATTATGCAGCCATAAAGAAAGACAAAATTATGGACTTCACAGCAACTTGGATGAATTTGGATTCCATACTCAGTGATCTATCACAGAAACAAAGATCTGAGTACCACATGTTCTCACTCACATGTGGACCTGGAAGACCCATCACAAAAGCTACAAGAAAGGGATTGGCAGTAGCAGGACACTATCAGGAGAACAGATACACTGCCTCTGGAGAGCTAATTCGAGTATACACACAGCAGCTGAGAGTTTATTCTCATGGCTTGAACAGCATTCCTTGCTGCACTGGGAACTCCAGGATAACGGGAGGTGGGGCAGGGACACATAACATCAATAGGGGTGCCTGATCTTAATTCAGGTGAAGTAAGGCCCAGTGGAAGGCTCAAAACTTTACCCCTACCTAAACCACTTATGTACACAATCCTGACTTGTGTTCCACAACTTTAAAATAAAAAAAGAATAAAAATAATACAATATGGGTTACTTATAATAATTTATGCTATTGTTAATACTAAATGAGGTATTTCATGGAAAAATATTTTAAGGTATTTTTTGCAAATAATACTCCTTTATTTATATTTTAAAAATACATGGCAACAGCAGCATTTTAGATAAAAATTTAGGCTACAAAATACCAGAGGGACTCCTTTTGTTCAATATTTGGAACAGAGAAGTACATATAGAGAGAGAAAAGTTAAAGGAAATTGAGGATTAGTGACTATGGAAAATAGTCACACCTTTCTTAGAATGACTGGATAAAAAGAGCTTAAGTTTTTCTAAGATTTTAAGATTTACCAAGGGTTGGACAGGGGAGAGGGACTCTTATCCTGGCCTCAGACTTGGAGGTTGGCAAAAAAGTAGTTCAAAACTTTAAAAAAAATTTTAAACCTGATCTTTAATCTCTGACAGAAATGTTACAAGACTGACAGCTTTTACATTGCCTTTGCATCCCAGCTGGATGGCAATGGCCTTATGGGCAGGAATCATTTTAGTTCTCTCAATGAAAGCAACGACACACAAGAAGGCACACCTAGGTGTTTGATAACAGTCTGTTGATCACCTTACTTGCTTCATTTCAGTTCCTTCCCTAAGTAAAATACTAAATGCCATTTTATGCCTGAAACATAGCAGCAGAAAATATTTTTATGGATTTGGGTCAATGTGGCTTGTGAAATAAGGGCCAAGCAAGTTGCTCTAAGGACACCTTTCTGTGGTGTGACAGTGGCTCTGGCCTGCCTTGCCTGGCTCACATTAGCATAGATACCATTCTCCAGCATTTGCGTTTATGAAAGATGGAGTAAATAACTCCTAGTGCTTCCACCGAAATCGAAAATTGCTGCTGCACTACACAATAACTGTCTAGTATTTCTTATTTCTTTTCTTCTATTAATAATACATTAAACCTCAGTTATAAAAAAAAAAAACTCAGAGTAAAAAGAAAAAAAAAGATGATAATGATTTCTTGACACATCTTGAATGAAGGGCTTTAACTGAGTTTGACACATGATTTTTAATGTTCAGCTTTCTTCAATTTCCCAATCTCTTCATACTTAATTGAGAAGTCCCACTCAGGGATGAACAAGGAGTCTAATGAACCTCCTCCCAAATATCATTAATTCAAAATATCAAATGTTTGTTATGCATTTTTTGGTGGTAAGTAATCTCCCTGTTGATGTCTGCATAGAAATGGGCTGAATAACTGTGTTTTGTGAAGAGAACCCACACTGTTCAAATTGGAATGTTTTATTAATCATAGTTCTTAAAATATATTGAACATTGAAGGGGGTAGATCAGGAAATAAATAATACATACTCTTGAAATGTCCCTGAGATGAGTAGCTGTTCTCTTTATAAATATTACAAACCTCATATAATCCCTTAGGTAAAGACACACTATTCAACACACATAATGATGAACAACAACAAAACAACAGTTTTATTTGAACCAGAGTAGCCCTGGGTATGGTTTGCTCATCTTGTTAATACATATCCCCCTGAGTCTTGTGAACTAGGCGATTAGTAGCCACAAATAATAGATGATTAATCTGAGATGAAATAATCGACCAACATTTGGTCACTATCAGTGATTAAATGATCTAAAAATAGAAGAGATAATCTGTATGCATGGTGGGTTTGGATATCATTTTAGTATCATGTTTAATACTTGCTGCACTTACAAACAGACAATTGAGCTTATTTTGGGTATACATACTTTTATAGTTTTTTAATCACTTACTTATAAATATAAAAATTAGATGTTTCTGAAATTTGGAAAATGTTTTTATTTATTTATTTATTTATTTATTTTGTTAGCAAAATTATGCTAAAGTTTGTATTTATAGTTAAATTTACAGTTTTAAGTTATATTTGTAGCTAAACACTTGAAATATGTCATTTATTAGTTTACCTAAACAACTGAAAGGTGAGCTACCAGTGAAATTTTAGGTTTATTCTCAGAGATACGATTGCTTATATTTTTGTTAAGCCAAAAACCCAAAAAGTTAGAAATAACTAGAGATCCATATTGTTATATATCCCTGAATATCTGGGTGCTACTGGTATATTTATCACAGCATTGTTCACAATAGCAAGAACATGGAACCAACCCTGCTGCCCATCAAAAGAGGACTGGATAAAAAAAAAAAATGTGGTACATATACACAATGGAATATTACGCGCTATAAAGAACATCATGAACTTCACAGCAACCTTGATAAAATTAGAGTTTATAATATTGAGTGATCTTTCACAGAAACAAAGATCTGAGTATGAGTATCACATGTTCTAACTCATAAGTGGACCTTGAACGACTACCATAATATTATAATAAATGCATTTATTTTTATTAAGAATTATCATGGCATACATTAGCATTAAAAAACTAATTGCTGCAATTAGCAAATATTATCAGTAACAAACTAACATAAAGCATTATATTTGCTGCAGCTGTCATTAATAATTTAATTAAAAAAATAAAGAAAAAAAGGGATTTGTAAGTAGTCATGCATGTGGCCACTGGGTCTTCTTGGACAAGAGTAGCCAAAATCTCCCTTTCCCTGACTCAAGTCCTGGGATCCCCCTCTTCTAAGCAGCTCTTATGTCTCCAGCTGCTATTTTCACATGATTGTCCACTATTTCTGTAGCTACTTATCTGTTGACATATTTCAAGCTTGTCTTTTCACATAGAGTGATGCTGAAAACTATGTCTTATTTATCTCTGTATGACCAATAACTGAGTCTGGGATAATATCTTTGTACAATAGTATTAGGGAAAAAGACAAGTTGATTGATTGATTGGTATTTGAGTAGGAAATCAATTTGAGGACATGGTTTCTTTTTTACTTATTCTCAGCAGTCAGAAAAAAAAGCACATTTTTTAATAGTATGTTTAAATAAAAATGATGCATTATACAATTTCTTTTCTTTTTTTTTCTTTTGAGTTGGAGTCTCACTCTGTTGCCCAGGTTGGAGAGCAGTGGCATGCTCACAGCTACTCCAGCGTCTATCTATTGGCCTCCAGTGATCCTTCCACCTCAGCCTTCCAAGTAGCTGGAACTACAGTCATGCACTACCACAACTGACTAATTTTTTTATTCGTTGTAGAGATGAGGTCTCACTCAGGCAATCCTCTCACCTTGGACTCCCAAAGTGCTGGGATTACAGGTTTGAGCCACTGTGTCTGGCCTCTTTTTTTTTTTTTAACATTTAAAACATTTTATTCTGAGTGAAATATGAGTGACCTTGGCCCAAGGCAGAGTCCCAAGAGGTCATGAGAACATGTGCCGAAGGTGGTTGGGTTACATCTTGGTTTTACATACTAGAAAGACAGTTTACCGACAAGGGAATAAATCAATACATGTGAGGTTTACACGAGTTTGGTCTAGAACAGCAGGCTATCTTGAAGTGGGGGCTTACAGATCACAGGTGGGTTTTAATTTATTTTTCTTTTTTTGAGTGAAATATTTGATTTATGTAGTACTTTAATTGACCATCAACACTCTGATTTTGGTCTTTTTAAAGTAGCCATTATTTTAAATATATATTTTATAGTATAAAAAATCAGTAATTCTGAAGAAAATCAGATCCCATTTTTTTCTTAGATCTCCCTAAATGAAGATCTAGACAGGCCAAATATCTTTTAAAAATCATTATCTTAATTAAGATCACTTTTATGAGCATCATATAATTTCAATTCTTAACCTTGTTTAGATTGCATTATAAGCAAGTAGCATTATAACTTTCTATTATAGAAAATCCTACTTATGAGAAGACATTTTTGTTTCATCTTACTGAAAATTTTTCAGTACCTACTATGATTAAGTTGTTGAGGATGCAAAAATATATAGGAAAGAGCATTGTCTTCCAGGTACATTTTTGTAGAAAACAGATATTGGTATATAATAGAATGAAAAAAGATATGAATAGATTAAAATAATTTTAAATAAACTCACAATAGACACTGTTGTCTGAAATTTAGTGTTGTTATACACCTTGTTAAGTCCACAAAACTCCTTGAAAACAAGATCTATGTTTTTATTTCCTATTTTATTGCTTGCTATATCCTGATTCCAAATTAGTTCTACATAGAAAATTATAATATTATTGAACTTTTATCCAAAAGGATACTCTGTAGAAATTCTTTTTCTGTTATTTTTGCTGTAGTTCTATTGTAGTTCTACAAACCAGTGACTGACTTAGATAGCCAACCCATACAATAGGATTAACAAATTTATATCTATAGTTTTCTTCTCATTGTGTGTCTGGTATCAGAGTGAGAATAATACATAGAGGTCAAGAGGCAAATGTATTTTTTCAAATTGCCCAACTCACTCAAAATGAACAATGTGTATAGAAAGGGAAAAAGTCAATTCAGCAATTTAGTACACCGAAATTTTTTAGATTAGAAAATATAGTTTTTTGAAAGTAAATTAGAATGAGAAAGAGAGAGAGGGAGAGAGAGAGAGAGAGAGAGAGGACTCACCTCCCCAAGGTAGGGGAGGGGGCCAAAGCTTCTGAATATCATATTTCAGATACTTTATTTTCACATATATTAAGAGTTCTAAAAAAGTAGAAACAATAAAAGCAATAGGTTTAAAGTGATTGCAATTAGTGAACTTTGTTTAATTTGCTGCTAAATGTGCATACTTGTCTTGCTCTTTTATGGGGGCAGGGGAGAGAGGCCTGTATGCTTTTTTCTGAAATCAGTCACATTTCCCTGTTTAGTAGGTCGTTCCTGCACCACAGTTTTTAAACACTTCATATTGAGTACTGCATGTGATTTGGTTAAAATCCTTTTCCCATCGTGTGTGTGTGTGTGTGTGTGTGTGTGTGTGTGTGTGTGCGCGCGCGCGCGCGCGCGCATATGTGTATGTTTACATGATTGTGATTTAGAATGAGTAAACCCTTCCAGAAAGCAGGCTAGAAGAAGAACTGCATAGAGAGTCATGACCTCCAGAAGGTATTCTGTTTTCTCAGTAAGTAGAACAGTATAGAGGTATCTGACAACTAAACAAATCCCCCAAATGATTTGCTCTCTTATAAAGTAACTGTTCTCTGAGAATCAGTAATATCACCCCCAAATCTTTTGTCAAACTCTTCTTGAATTGTGCCTAAAGAACATAGTTTGTTGTATATTCTTGATTTTTCTTGGTATGTTCATTGTACCAAGGACATAGGTGATCCACGCAATCACTTCTCTTCTCTACATTGTGGCTCATTACTTTCTGCAGGCTCAGATAACATGAACACTATCTCCTCTCTCATAAAACTCGTTTTCATCTTCAGGAAGAATTTGTATTGAAGCCCCCACAGCAAAGAGACCAAAGAATAGAACCTAGAGCTTGTATGATTCATGAAACTACAGTATCCAATCAACCTCAATTGAACCCAAATTTTTGCTGGCTAAGGCATTACAATTAGCATGCTGACCTTGAGAAAGCCACACAACCTCCATGCACACTATTTAACTCAGCTATAAAATGATGCCATTGATGTACCTACCTTCCACGTTTGCTGTGAAGATTAAGCAAATAAGCCTATGGTGAGGACCTGGAACACTCCCTGACCAATATGTATCATTCAATATGTCCAAGTTATGCTGATGATGATGCTAACCAAGAATCTGGTGTAGAGTTTGTTGGAGACCCATCATGTCATTATAGAAATTATGACAAAATTTCTGAATCCCTGGAGACCGGGAGTTTGACAAGTGCTTTTCCAATCCTGCTTTAGTAAGTAGCATTACTCTCTTCTCTAGGGTTATACACCTGATGAATGCATCTTCTCCCTGAAGTCTTTTCTGACCACTCCAGATAACGTGGGTCTTCTTTCTTCTACTTTGCAGTACAGATAATCAGCACAACACAATTTACCACACTCTCTTTTAGTTGTTTAACTTGTATTTGCCCTGTTAGCCCAATTAAGCTGTGAGATCCTGCCAGTCATTGTTTTAGACAACCTGGACTCCTACATTGTGACTCACCCACAAAGGGTGGATTAAGACTTGTTAATCAATCTCTGACAGTGTGTGTGTGTGTGTGTGTGTGTGTGTGTGTGTGTGTGTGTGTGTGTGTGTAGTGGGGGTATCACTTATCATGACTAATCTGGGCACCACAATTTGACTATATTTGCGTAGTGTTATCCTCCTTCTCCTAAAACCTAAATTTAGCAATCCCCTAAGGGATTCTTAAAACTGTATATAAAAGCAATGAAGGTTCAATAACAATGGCTATACTCAGTTTATAGAAAAAACTCTATATAGTTTTATAACTTAAGCAATTATGTATTTTAAAAACTACAGAGTGTATAAAGGTGCTTTTTTCTTTTCATTTTTTTTAGAGATGGTTTTTCATGGTTAAAGCACTGCAGAGGATTTCAAACTAATTTATTTTATCTTTTGATATATTTCTTTTTTAACCAAAATGCCCCTTTCCTCTTACAAACTCTGATACCGAGAATCAAGATATACATAAACAAAAATGAGCAAGAGAAGTAGAATGTGTGAAAGAGAGCTTTATGAGAGGGGATCTATCTAAAGTGTGAGCATTGAGTAGTAGTCCCAAGACACACTCAAGCATCTCCTCTCACTCCCTTATGCTCCTTTGATAGATATTTAGAGATCCATAGGAGCTATTGACTTTAAAGAGAATGAACTATGGGATAAGACAGATCTGAGTTCAAATCTTGGTTCGGTCACTTATGAGTAAGAAGTTTACGGGCCAGTCTTTTGACATCTATGAACTACAAAATAAAGATAATATAATTAATATATTATCTTCAACGACTGAGTTACCAAATATATGGTATAGAATATAGCATATTCGTATAAGGCAGCACTATTTTTTTTCTGTGTTTCACGTCATGGATGCCTCATATTAGTCTATGTCAGAATAGCTGTTTCCTTGATTTTCTCAAGTCCTAATGAAGAAGACAAAAGAGATCCACCACCATTTTCACTCAATATTCTCTGTTCTCTAATCCCCACCTGCTTTAGTACAGAAAGTCTAGGGTTTTATAGAGTTGCCTCTCAAAACTCTTAGATTTTCTCCAAAGCAGTGATATGCCCTCTGGTTGTTATTCACTGCTTTAACTTAAGTTTCATATAGGGCAGAGTTCCTCTGATTCCTTAGTGTTGCTGCCTCTAGACACCCATATGCCCTATTATACTTCATGCTAGCACTAAGTTCAGAAAGTGAGTAGAATAGTGTGCCTTGGCTGCGCTCAGATAAGAATCAGAGCAAAGTTCCTGGCACTCCACAGTACTATAACATTAAAGAACATAGTTCTTCCTGGGACCACGCCTAGCTCTGTCCTCCTGGAAATACACAGCAAGCTGGAGAGAACTGAATGAGTTTAAGTATGAGATGATATAATGTGCCTGGTTTTATTGCTCAGTTTGGCCCAATATTCTAAACTTGGTCGTTCTGACTTTTCTGGTAATGAGTTACCTTTGCAGATCTTCATTATTCCTTCATGAAATCTGGTCCCCAGTACCTCCCTGCTACGACAGCCAAAGGTACAAATGAGTTAAGGGTTATGGCCCAACTTTACTTGTCAGAAGCATATGAGCTAAGATTTTGCCCAGCCATGATACCATTTTATACACTAGATTTGAATTCACATACTAACTGCAGATAGTTCTCAATCTTTGTATGCATATGGTCAAAATTTACACTTTTAACATAAGACATTTCACCTACAGCATTTATATAGCTAAATAATTGGGTTTTTACTCTTATACAGATTCGTGTATAAACTATACTGTCACGGTCCGCGTGGCTGCCTTGAGGGTTCCGAGAGAGAGCGGCGAGAGAGATTAAGAACGACACAGACACAAAGACGTAAAGAAAAGCTGGGGCCAGGTGGAACACTTTCCTCTGATGGAGGCAAAGTGGTCCCGAACTAGCTCAGTGTGTTTATTATAATCAAACACAAAGGAAGTTGGGAGAGATTCAAGGTCCGTGAGGGAGCTATAACAGAATTTTGTTGCTACCTAAATGGCAAGCTGTTCCTCCATTATGTTGTTGTTGCTAAGGCTTTATCTGTATTATTCGCACCCGGATGTGTGGGTTCTGAGACACTGTTCCATGTAGCAGGCTGCATCCCTTGCTTTTTGGCTAAGATGTAGAGCAACCAAGAGGGACCTTGCCCTCGCTTGGGGAATTGTCTTTGCTCAAGGCCTGCTAGGCGGACAGCACTCATCCGCTCCCCACACTATACAATAACACTTGTTGGTAAGTCCTTATTGAAAACAAACTATCTTCTGGGCACCAAACCTCGTTTTTTAAACACATTTCCATTTATAATACTCAAAAATTCTTAAAAACATTTTGATTAGAAACACCTTATAGATAAGAACATCTAAGACTGGACAAAGGTAAAATGTCTATAGTCACATTGTAATGGCAAGCCTGGGATTTAATTCCCAGTCTTTTTCTAAAAGACTGCTAATTAATAATACATCAATCACTACATAGGGGTTACTTCTCTTTCTTGTAATGTAGTTGTATTACTAGTGTTTATAAATTATTTTTATAATGGCTGCTTCCAAAGGGCTCCTTGATTTCACATTCATGGAAAATATAATGACATGCAACTGCACTGGAAATATCAAGAATATGAATGCGAAGTCACCAGTGTTCATTTTAGAGTGCTTCTCAAACTTTAGTGTGCATCAAAATTCCCTGGAGGGTTTGTTAAAATACAGAATACTGGTCTCCACCATAGAGTTTCTTGTTCAAGTGAATTGGGATGGGGTCTGGGAACTTCTGTTTCTAACAAGTTTCCTTCCATGTGATGTCGATGTGCTGGTCACAAGACCACACTTTGTGAATCACTTCTGAATACTAAATAGAAAAGTGGTCACTATTATAGTATCAACAAAATACTTCTTCAATAATTTTCATGGATAGATCATACTTTTTAAATGGTGGTTTTTATGCTCATGATTGCAGAATATACTAGAACTGAACCAGATGAACAGCAAATGCTTACTTAGGACTTACTAATGGATGAACCAACCACTTTATATCTGACTCCCAAGTGTGCAGTGCCTGGGAATATAAATGTTCAGGTGAAATGCCTTTACTACTTTCCTGGGTAATTAGGTGGGAGAGAATTTTGGGTGGTTCCAAAATTGCCTATGTCCTCTCTACTATTTCTGTTGAAAACCTTTATATGGAAATTTTACGCCTTTGGACCTGTTTGCAAACCTAGGGCTGTACCAGGAGTGAAAAGAGAAGAGGATTATCCAACAGAATGCTGCAGCTACAGGGTCCTCCCCCAGAAACTCAGTGTTTTGCCATTTCTCTGGTTTGCAGAGGTGAAAGGGTAGGCATAAAGCCATTCTGTATCCAGTAGCCCATCTTGTTTCCATTGGGCCCTTCCCTTCTGACTGCAATTTGCACTTCACCTAGGTGTGAAAACCCTTCCTGGGGAGAGGAAGATACAAGTCTCTGTGTCAGCAGCAAGTTGAAGCCACTGTCTTCCTTGTTACTGAGGAAGTGAGTCTGTGGCTTGGCCTCTGATTTTCCTCAGACACTTGAACTATTCATACTCTATTAGACACATATGAAGGAAGGAAATTGGACTTTCTCAGGTTTCAGATGTATCAGCAGGGATGTATGACTGAAAATTAATTCCCTGACACAGACTGATGAAGCCAGCGGTTTCCTGAAGTACTGGGATATATTATATTTTTTCATAACACATGATCTCAATGTTCCATGTCTTCCCTATTTCAAAATGCTGATATTTTGACAATGGGACACAGAATTTCCCATTCTTATAAACAACTTTCCCGTTAATTAGTCAAAATGTCAAGAAATTGGTCAGTGTGTCTAGTACTAAAAAGGCTCTAATAAAACTCTACAATCTTTTAATGAATACAAGATGTCATTTAGCTATAAAGTGCTAGATGAACTAATGTACTATGAGATCAAAAGTTTAACTATAACCAAAAAATCATGACACTTTTTCCTAGTGTTTTTATTTATCTTCAAAATTTGCTTTTTTTTTACATATGATCTTTCTTTGTCCCCCTCCTTATTCAAGTATTAGTTTAAGCGTTACTAATCATTCAAGGTTCACTCATAATGTAATACTGGATATTATTCTTAAATCATCCTTCTTATTTTTGCATATAATATTATATTATTTTATTTCATGCCTTTTTAAAATTTAATTTACTATAATAAAGTCTCATACAAAATTTCTGGATGTTAAATCCTAAACGTCACTTATTACCCATGGCTTCTAGAATAAGCTGCTTTATTTTTCTGTTCCTTTGACCACTACTTGAGAGAAGTACCAACTGCTTTATTTCACATGTTTTTTCAATGGAACAAATGTCTCATTATTTCACATGTTTGTTTCAATGGAACAAAAGTGTCATTATTTTTTGGTTATAGAACTTCAAAACCTGTGAAATATTATACAAATTTGTAAGACTATTGTTATCACTGTGTGATTATACTAACCCATATAGAACTTTGTAACAGAAGGAATTGTCTAATCAACCTGATTAAAACCTATAACAGAGATAGCATCTAGAGGATGCTC
This sequence comes from Cephalopachus bancanus, assembly GCA_027257055.1. Classification (NCBI taxonomy): domain Eukaryota; kingdom Metazoa; phylum Chordata; class Mammalia; order Primates; family Tarsiidae; genus Cephalopachus; species Cephalopachus bancanus. Next base: position 12,525,377 of record JAPVLO010000046.1, on the reverse strand, counting down.
AATATATTGACTGACAGGTAAGATTGAAGGATTTAATAAGAGTTGGTTGGATTCTGCTGACTGTACATCAAAGTCAAATAATTGGGATACCTCCATGCTATGAATACCTGACATCAGAGAACACTTTTAGAAGCTAAGAAATGTGTTGGACAGAAAAAGCAGAAACAATGAATCAACAAGATACAGAGGTGACAGACATCCTGGAAATGCCTCTAAGAACAGCTTCTCTTCAACTCCAGTATCAACTCAGCCAGAGTTGAGTGCAGAGATTAAAAGCAACAATGTTTTGTGAACTTTAAGATACTGAGTTGTATTGGAGATGTAAGGCTTATGGTTAGCTATCTGCCAAATTCTTGAATCTCTCTGAATTTTAAACAAATTGTTTTGCAGAGTAAGTCTTGAAGGGACTTTGAGACCAGAAAACCTTACTAAAAACACATGAAGGACTTCATTTTACCCTCAAGGAATGACTTTACAGAACCTAGTTTGGGGTGTTTATGGGTGTATGTATGTGTCTCCCTCTGGAAAACCAGAGATGGTATAACAAGAAGCTAGTGTTTCTGGAAACAATTCTCTCTGCAACTAAAATCCTTTTGTTAAAAATAAAATCTGGAATAGCGGTTAAATGAAGTAGCCTGTAGTTTTTGAAGAGATGATTATGATTTGTGTTGGTCTTATCGATGGAGGCGAACAGGAGACAAACTGTTCACTAGAGAGCTCCAATGACAAACTAGGGAGGAAGCCACTCATATCATTTACCTGACTTCAGGACTCATTACTGCTGGGTTAGTAAGATCACTGGTAGAACCAATAGAAAAGGAAAGTAGATGACTGCATCAGAATAATGAGATAAAGGTCATCTTTTGAAATATGTTTGGAGAATAAAATACTTCTTCATTTGCTAGAATATGAAGACTTGCAGTGCAATGGCCAGCAAAGGCTTTTAGAGTCCAAGACTCTGTTCAGCTTGAAAATGCATTTACCTTGAGCTTTGAACATGCTAGTAGTGGACATTCAGTGTTCCCAGGTCTCTTGCAGGAAACAGTCATTTAGAAGATCTCAAAGAGATCTCTTCTATATAGTCAACTTCTTGAGTGCTCTCCTCCTCTGTTCAGCTTTTAATTTGAAAATATTAGCCAGGCTCGGTGGCTCAGTCTGTAATCCCATGCCTTTGGGAGGCTGAGGTGAGTGGACTGCCTGAGCCCGAGGGTTTGAGACCCGCCTGGGCAGCGAGACCTCATCTCTACAATAAATCAAAAAATCAGCCGGGCGTGGTAGCGCATGCCTGTAATTCCGGCTACTTGGAAGGCTGAGGTGGAAGGATCGCCGGAGCCCAGCGGGTCGAGGCTGCAGTGGCCGGGAGCGGCCACTGCACTCCAGTCTAGGCGACAGAGTGAGACTCCAACTCAAAAAAAAAAAAAAAGAAAATATTAAAATATAACAATAATTTAAAACTATATTCAAGTATCAAAGCTTTTTCTTTTAGTCAATCCATCTCTGTTTTGTGCTAGGCATTGTTGCACTATACATGGAGACATACACTACAATAAAGAAAGAATAAATTTCACACCTCATACTTGAGAAATTAATGTTATATTGAGATGTTTGCATATATTATGTTAAAAAAGGGAATGCTACAGTATTTGTTACAGACAGAGTGCACTCTAAATTAAGGGGTTGTAATACTTAGAGTCAGGTATCTAAGGGATGGCCTGACCAGGGAGACTTTAATTTAGTAAATATTTACAAAATACTCTCCTTATTTCTTCCTGGTGACTTAAAATATAGATTTGTGTAAGTTACAACGTATATTCTCTGATTGTTTTTAAATTTTGTCAGAGGGATTGGCCATATAGGATGATGGGAATAAAAGTATAGGTTAGTAGTCAGGCTATTATTTTTATATAGAGAAACTGGAAATGTGTTGAAGTTAACTCTATTCTGGAAATAATTTGCCTGCAACATTTTAACCCTGGTTCCACTGCTTTCCTAAAAGAAAGATTCAAGTTGCCCATCATTTCTCTATAATTTCACATTGAACATTGGAAATAACTGGGCTGACTTAGCTTGATCTGATAACTTACTTGGTTTTCTCTCCAAAGCTCTAAAGCCTTTTTGAAATCTCATTCCATGAATAAAGACATTCTGAAATAGTGCTTTTTCTGTCCTCGATTACACAACAGACCTTTTGTTCACAAACGATGAGAACTAAAAAGAAAGAGTTTGGAAATCTCACTGGTGTGGAAACTGAGACCTACGATTATTCTTCATTTTACTCTACTTGACATACCAACAAAGTGCTATTAAGTACTATTTCTCAGAGAAATGAGAAATCATGCTTGGTTGGTATATCAGGAATGGCTTCACAAAGTGATCTGAATTTGAAAAGAAGTGTAAAAGTAGATTAAGATTTTGATGAGGCAGATGGTAGAGAGAAAGGATATTCCACTTGAAGGAGAAAATATGAGTGGAGGCACAAAAATAAGTGAGGGGCATGATAGGGGCAGTGCGCAGTTCATATTTTGTGGGTATTAACATGTACTGATGGAAAAGTATAAGGTTAATTCTGGAATGTAGGTGTCGATGACATTTTGGAAAGCTTTAAATGCTAAAATATATATTTTCAGTAGTCAGTGGGACAGTTATAGAATGTTTTATTGAAGGCATTTAATATTGTAGTTGGAATTGATGTTAGTAAAATGAATATGGCTGTCATATGTGAAATTACCTGAAAAAGGCAAGTATATATTAAGAAACCAAATAGCCAAGGCAAAATACAATAAGAGTCTAAATTAATTAGATAATAATGGCCAGGGAGAGGTGTAAGCAAATGAGACCAATATTATAAGGGAGGAATTCTACATGATGTAGCATATATGACTTGAAATATTGTGAGTGGGTGTGGAAAACATAAGAGAAAGTGCGAGGGTAAATGCTGATGACTCCAAAAATAGGTATCTAGTTGGTTGGGAACATGAGGGTGCCATCAGTGGAAACTGGATCACAGGAGGAGAAGTGTGTTGTTTCAGATGATGGGTGCCTAGGGACTCAGAGGTCTAGATGTTTTAGAAGTAGGAATGTATCATTTGCAAAGCCATATTTTATAGCAATGAATCTGGTGGGAGTAAGAGGATGACTTGAAAAGGATACATCCTTTGAACAGTCATTAGTTGGTCATTGTTGGAAGCTTCAAAAGCACTAGCACCAAATAGCAGGATACATAGTTAGGAAATAGTGGAGCATCACAGTGATTTATGATGATTTGTGATTGTATAACTAAAAGGACTGTGTCTAGCAAGTGGTCATGCATATAGATTTTTTAAGGACAATTTCTGGGAGCATAGAGTCTACATAATTCAAATATGGAAGTCAGATTTCACCAAGAAAAGCAGCCTGTACGAATTCTTCTGGGAGGCATGCACACATCCACAGGCAAGGAAGGAAGACATCCATGTATTTTCATTGAGGGCCTCCCATAGTCAAAGGATTAAGACAAGAAAGACACATATTGATAAAGAAATTTTAATAACTAGAAGGAAAGGATAACACTTTTCAGCTTACAGAACTTGAGTACAATTACCTGACATCTATTTTTTAAGAAAGAGAAGGGAATTTAATTGAATGCACAGTTAGACATCTATCAAAATGAATTTTCTTTAAAAACCTCATATAACAATATCCCATTTCTCTCTCAGCATAATGATTTCTTACCAACAAAGCCTGTCAGTGTTTCCTAGAAGCAATATTGAAGTGACTTCTTGCTGGAAATTCAGCAAATGAACTTTTTTTGCTCCCAGAATCTCTCTCCTCATTAGGCTAGTTAGAAATTCGCCCGGGGCTCCTAGCCCTTCTTCTCTCTGACGGATGCTAAGTGTAGAGAAGCTAATGGACACTTTAACTGTTAGGGGGCTTTCGAGTCAATCCCTTGCAGCCTGGCAGCTCATTCCAAGTCCTTTTAGAAGAGATGCAATCATATGCACAAATATGATGGTTAAATATGGGCTGGAAGGGAAATAACATTTTTTTCTTTCTCACGATAAGGGAGATACTTATTAAAAACAGGAAATAATTTGTGAAGGTTTCCAACAGGCTGGGACCCTCACCCCTCAAGAAATGCCTCCCACTGGACTGTCCATATAGCAATTTGCTTCTTGCAAGGAACAAATGGAAAGATAATCCCTTTGTCCATTTCCAGCTATGTTGTACAGCCTTCTCTTATGGGCCACAACATAATATTTTTAAATTTAAATTAACACCTAAAGTAATCACTAATAGAATAAAACAGTCTCAACTAGTTTGAATTTCAAATGAAAGAAAACTGATGAATATCCTGTGAATGTAAAACATGTTTTGTGTAAATATGTATTATCTGAGAATAGGTTTAATTAGCTATTTTTCCAATTACTTTAACTTTCTTGGATTTTCCTCTTCTTTGTGTCCTACTTGCCCTAATATTAGCACCAATACATTGATCAGTGATTGTTCTCATTATCTGTGCCCTCCCTTTTTATCGCCATCTATTCAGAAGGTTTTTAGTAATCATTTCTTTTCCTTCCACTTCTCAGTTCTCTCCCACAAGCCTGGGACTGAAGCTCACATTTTACAATTCTTAATTGCATTCTTAACATCCAGGTTAAATTTGGTTTGGGCAAACATTGGCTTGATGTTTTAGATGGTTTAGATTCAATAATCCACAAATGTCTAGACATTCAAATGAGGGCAGAAAAAAATCTATTCTTTGGAATTTATTTAGCAATTTCAGACATCGATTCGGGGAAATGTGTCTTCCACAGGCAACCAAAAAAGAAATATGAATCACAGTGGCAAGATCCAGACTGTCTTAGCTCTTTAAATGTAAGATCTTTTTGAAATCTATAAAGATGTTCCTACAAATTTGTCTGGTGCTGAAGTGTCATGGCACAATTAATCCAAATGACCGCCATTGCTAGGAGTCGAGAGTTGAATGAAAAGAACAAGGTGTTGGAGTTTTAAATTCAATATTGATGGGGTTGTTGTATCTGGAGTATTATCTCATGATTTCTTCAACTTTATTGACCTGTTTTTCCCTTGGAAAGAATGCAATATGTATTTTGTATGGTGGTTACAAGACTTGGCACTACAAGAGCCAGCTCATGTGTCTCCCAGGACTGTATAAGAACCGGGGGCTTTTTGAATTTTTGGCAACTTTGTGCTGCTGCTCTGGCAGTAGCATGTCTCATTGTTATCTCTGATGGCATGACCTAACACAATATGACACATACTAGAGGAAGTAATGTGACAAAGTAGATCAGGCAGACAATGCTGCACATGACAAATATGACATCTCATCTGAAACCAACCCTGCTTTCAGCAGAGATACTACCCTAAAGAGCACATCACTCTTACTCATATCCTTCAAGCTTTTTGGTCATATAAAGGCCAAGTAAAGGCCAAATCTGTTATGAGCATAAAAGAGAGCTGTATCTGGGCAATGACAAAGGACAGCCTGTGAGAAGTGATGTGCCCAAGAAATCAGTTGGAGGAGGTGTAATTAGGTAGTGAACATAAAGATGAGCTATCTACCTTTTGCACCAGTTGGTTTCTTGGATGGACAACTACAACAATGCAGTCAGTTAAGTCACTGGATCAAGTGGGATGGACACTGTTGAGAAAGCATTAATCTGTAATCCTCATATTTCACCACAGCAAATTTCACAACTTAGTTAAAGTTCACTTCCTCAGTCAACTAATATAACTTAGGCATGTATTACGTATACCGTCTAGAGTTCAGTTGAAAATATAGAAACCACTGTAATAATTTCAAAAAGAAGAAAGACTTGATACAGAAATATACATATTTGCAGATTGTTGGGAAAAGTTTGATAGAATACTAAGAAATGAAAGTGCTAGTCAGAAATCAACAAGTGGAGGAAGTGCCTAACTACTTTCTCTTAGGACTAGAGAAGGAAAAGAGAGAACTAGAATTAATTCTTCAACCAAGCCCACAAATGCTATTTGGGCCCCAATTTTTTCACTCATTACCTGCTACTTCTGGCCATATGTGTTTTTATTACTAGAATGTAGATGATGCAATATTTCTAAAGATATGACATATTTAGCTACAGTGCATATCAAAAGCCTTAATATGGCTCATACTTTAATCTCATTTGGCAAAGTGTTTGCAAATAATATTAGCACTGTAGTTCTACTCAGTTTAGAGTGGATTTGAAATACTGTATTAGAACTGATAATTTGCTACTTACTGTCTCTCAATTGTGGCACGAAAATAGTTTATGTTTAAATTAAAGATTGACCCTAATACACATGGAAGAGAGTCACACATATTTATTATGTTACTACAAATCTTTAAAAAAAAAAACACTTTCTTTCTAGAGCAGTATAAAGTAGAAAAAACAAATTATGAAAATTAAATAATTTATACTTTGAGTCTCAAAAAATGTTTACAGCGAGTTTCTTCTTTTCTCATGGCATAGATACCTCATATTGATCATCACTAGGAAGTGAGGTGTTCTAATTAACTGGGATTTTTTTAACATAAAGACAATCTTTTAAGTTTATTTTTAATAATTGCAATATTTTAAGAGAAACAGTTATTGTTTCTTTGCATACAAAATTAATATATAATAGAGGAATTGGATCAAGATTGCAAATTCAGCCCATTTTTTTAACGTCTCTCCCCTCTAAAAGATAACTGAAATTACAGGAAATTATTAAGAAATAATCATTTTATATAAATACTAAACAACACTCCCACCAACAGTGTAGAAGTGTTCCCTTTTCACCACACCCTCTCCAGCAGCTGTTATTTTTTGAGTTGTTGATAATTGCCATTCTGACTGGAGTTAGGTGGTATCTCAGTGTGGTTTTGATTTGCATCTCCCTGATGATTAGTGAGGTTGAGCATTTCTTCATGTGTCTGTTGGCTGCGCGGATGTCTTCTTTTGTGAAGTGTCTGTTCATATCTTTTGCCCATTTTATAATGGGGCTGTTTGTTTTCTTCTTTTCAGTACGTTTCAGTTCCTTGTAGATCCAGGACCTTTGTCAGACCTAGAGTTGGCAAATACTTTTTCCCAGTGCAACCTCTGTGGAAAGCAGTGTGGCGATTCCTAAAAGCTCTAAAAATCAACCTTCCATATGACCCTGCAATCCCCCTACTGGGAATATACCCTGAAGAACTCAAATCACTCTATAAAAAAGATACCTGCACACGTATGTTTATCGCAGCGTTGTTCACAATAGCAAGAACCTGGAAACAACCATGCTGCCCATCAAAAGAGGACTGGATTAAAAAGATGTGGTACATATACACGATGGAATACTACACAGCCATAAAAAAGAACAAAATGATGCTAATAAGATCGCCTCTGTTTCCTAGAAAAAATATTTTTAAAGTCATATTATCCTTTAAGATATGAATACAATCTTATGTTGTCAACTATCTTCATAGGTACTTGTTTTTTATTAAGTCATTCAACTGAAAAGGTCAATCTGGGGTTAATATTTGGTAATCCAAGGCTCAGGAGAGGCCTGAATTTGACTCAGTCTTTATAAGTTCTCCAACTTCTAAAAATGTGAGCCTAAGGAATATGTCATTTAGTCATTTGCCTAAGTAGTTTGTATTTTGGCCTTTGCCAAAATTGATAGCCAGAATTAACATGTCAAAATCTAAAACCAATAGAGTTCATCACTACTACAACTCATTTAAGGGCTACAACTTGGTCATTTCAATAATTAGTTATGAGTTTTATTTGGAATTTCAGTCTCTGAATAAATGTATAATGTGATGTCCAAGTTAAAGAGAGTGAGAAAAGAATTTCCAATTGTGAAATGACCCTGGATACTTCAGCAATTACCTACCATATGGTAGGGGATATGTAGGATTGAAAATACGGTGTTTGCTTACCGACATTTATCAAGTTCCAGTGAAGGTGAAAATATACACACTTATTCTGTCTAGATAAACCCTTCTTTATCAGAATCACAATCATGCTTTTATTGGTTAAATTTTATCATAGGTCTTGGAATATTTTTGACCAATAATCTCCAAAATTTCAAGATAATTGAAACCCAGCATCCCTTGTGCATATTCATATTTATTTTAATCAAATAGTGCTATACAGCCACCTTCTCAACTCTTAAGTACTAGATAGGTATTATTTTCATTCTATAAATAAAGTAATATCTTCCCCTTGGAGCAATGTTATATTTTCAAGCAATTTTTGTGTAATAAAGTAGCATGTAAGTAGTATATCCAGAATTTAACTCAAGTGTGTGTTTCCAAAGTCCATGTTCTTTCTTTCTTTCTCTTCTAAAATGTATTTTTCACTATAGCATATAATAAGCAAAAAGACATTATTTAAGCTAGGCCCTAAAATGTGGAAAGGTGAAAGTTTTAACATCCAGAATGATAGAAGTAAGCACATCAAAAGAAAAGAATAGTTAGAGGGAAAAAATGAAAAACAAGAAATCACATAGGAGTCAGGAAGACCTATATGCTCCTGGAATAGAACATATGAATAGCAGTAGTGAAAATAAAACAATAATAAAGGCATTGCACGCCAAGCTATTATACCTGAAACTGAATGATACACACATGCTTCTGTAGGAGTGAAGTGTCATTAAAGTTGCCTTATTTTTGTAATCTTGCTATATATTCTGTATTGCTTAGAGCAGAATGATTATACAAATGGTAAGATAAGTTAAGAACATTTTGTGATTGGAGGTAAGTTGTATGTGGAATAAAATAGGTTCATTTAAAGACATTTTTGAAGAAATAATTACATAAAATATGATGATTTATGCATTAGTGCCTTAGATATTGTTCATCACCTTAACCTTAGTAAGAAGTTGATAGGATTTTATTTTCAGAGTAAAATGATACATTTAATTTTAGAATAACTGAAAATGAGATTATAGGCACCCAGAAGATGATGCCCAATAGACCGTTGTGGATTAGATCATCACATAGCTGAGTGATGGATCTTAGAATATCACAAATAGTGGCAATAATTATATTTAGTACATAGTAGTTGTTTAAATATTAATTCAGTTGAATTGAACTGCATTGAACTGAATTCAATTGAACAGAGTCATCAAATACAAGAGAGAAAAAGTAGCCAAAATATTAGGACAACAAGATAGTTAAATTGCACTATTGCAGAAGTATAAGAAGAGCAAGAAGGAATCACATGAGGCAAGGCTGAGCAAGGATTGAAAGGAAGACACTGGAAAGGGAGACACAGAGTGATTGGTAGGGATCCAGAGTTCAAGGAATGTTGGAATATGTGAGTGATTGAAATTATAGTCAGTTATATGAATTTGAAAAAGATATAAGATAACATGACTTTGCACTCAAAATGTTTATTGAATATGAACTATACATACAGCAATTATAAAGTAAAATGTTTTTTATGTGGTTGTGGGTGTTTGCAGCTGATAAGATAGGAAACTCTGTCAGGTGTTAGGGTAGTGCTGACACGGATTCAATACAGAACCTACTCCTGCATTGCTCCCCATTCTCCATGGAAGACAGGTATACAACTAGAAAAATGAAAGTATATTAAAGGCAACAATTTTGCCTCATGGCCACCCCAGTGTCAACCTGCTGGGCTCTGGAGATTCTTTTGACTCATCCTTCCAAGTAGCTGAAACTACAGCATGCTACCACACCTGGCTAATTTTTTACTTATTGTAGAGACGAGGTGCCTCCAAGTTGCCCACGCTTTTCTTGAACCCATGGACTCAGGCAATTCACTTGCTTCAGCCTCCCAAAGTCCTGGGATCACAGACTGAGCCACCAAACCCAGCCGGCATTGCCATTCTAATGACATCTGGTACTTCCTCATTAATTCCTGATGAATACACAGAACATCAGATACACTCTTCTTTTGCTGGGTTATAAACTCTGTGAACTCATGGACTGTGACTGCCTTGTTCATGATGATTGCTCAGTTTCTAAAGCAGAGCCTGGCATAAGAATTGCTGAATAAAACATTTTTCAAAAAAAGTAAATTAATGAGTGAGTGAATACGTGGTTTAGTAGATAAATAGAACCCTAACGATTTTTCATATGAAGTACTGCCTTATATCACTTTCTTTTTTCAGTAATATTTGCCCATCTACATATTTATCCTATTATTTCAATCCTTGCTTGAAAGGAAAAAGTAGTAAAGTACTCAACACTCCTGTCTGAAATCTGCCACACTGTATCTCTCAACTTTGTATTCCTAATTCGTTCTCTCAACATCGTAGTGTAGCTCAGGTACCTTACAAACACAATAAAAGATATTGTTAGATTTTCTTGAAAGATAGAAAAATTCAATTTTCTTCACTTTCTCAAAATGATATAGCTTTTGAAAATATTAGAATTTTGACCAACTTCTGAATTGAGTTAAAGAGTTACCTTTCAATTACTTCCCATGTGAACATAATGTGATTTGATGTTGTGACCTGGTTTAGATAAAAGGAAAGTTGCTTGTCATTAGTCTGAGAAATACTGAAAAACTCTTTGGAGACTTGATCAGGTTTTGCTAGACTTTATAATTATTTGGGAACTTGACCACCAGGTACATCAAATTAGTTGAGAAGATGATGAGAAAACTTGTTCTGATTAAACTGAGACCATTCTCTGACTTCTTAAGCCTTCTGACAACTTAGGAACAAATGCACATTGTACATGTTCTCTTTGAAATGTTCTCTGCCTTAGTTTTTATATGAGAGTGAAAGCACAGTTCTGTAATATATGAAGAAATCTGTGGACTCTGTAGAGACAGGAACAGTGTGATATAAATCCCAGGAAGGCGTCTTATCTCACAAATTTCTCATTTGATTCCTGCTATTGTGGGAGGCTGACTCTTCATCTTTATCAAAATTGGTCTAGAAGTCTTCTGAGATTGCTTCCTGAGAAACTAATATTCCTGTAGATTGGACTATAGATGCCATAAGGCTGAATGTACATTTAAGTATTGATGTGCTTTACATTTACACTGAATTTAAATGCATAGCTAATTTCACATATGTAGTATGTATATATAGGGTACTAAGAGAACTCATAAGAGAAGGGACATTAAATCCACTCTTGGAGACTTTTTATAGGGAAATCAGGTCTCTAGAGAAGTATTTGGTGAGGGTCAGAGAATTTGATATAGAACTGAATGTCAGATTTTTAAAAAGTAATTTCCAGGAGCTGAGAGTGAAGAGATAGGTTTTTACAGGGAGCATGACCTATGAGTGTTCAAGGCCAACTGTAGTCTAGATAAGTAGAGGAAGAACATGGTACTCCAATGATAAGAACAGATTTGGGGGCACAGATCCAAGAAAGAGGAGAAGAAAGTGGAGGATCTACGTCTAGCTGCAGTGCCTGGGAGAAGCCACAGGAGAGGCAGAAGTCCTCCAGAAATGTCCACATGCAAGAAATTTTATGTTTTCAATGGATGATTTTTCTCATAAGTGGAAGAGCTTAGACTTAATCTCCATACATTTAAAAGCCACTCTATGTCCTTGGTTTGGAAGAACATTGTAATAAAAGTAATGATTTAAATTAAAACTACAACACATTAATTGTTGGGAAACAGCCATGGAGGCCCACTGAGCGTTAGGGATCAGGAAGGGCCATTGACCCCGAGACCACTAGCATGCTTTCAGGAGCTATTTGATCCCATTTCCTCCGCCTTTCTACTCAGCACTAACCAGAGTAAGCTCCTGTGAGCTCAAAACATAAAAACTCTGAGACCGGGACGAACACAAGCTAACTTTAGAAACTCATTGCTCCCATTCTTCTGCAAACTGCAGTTTTGGCTTTCACACAACTTATAATTCAAACTCGTGTCACATCTAAGAGCCTTAGTATTGGTCACAGGCTTCTGGGTCATGATCTTAGGATTTATTGAAGGTCTAAATTGTAGAATATAGTTTTAGAAGACAGCCATTTTGTTGAAAGAATGCGGCTGGGTTACTTGCAGGTAGCCCACTGTGAACTTTGGACTGGGCCACATTCCAAACATTCTGGGATGGGCCACTTTCGTTTGTAAAGTAAATACTTAAACTTCTATAGAATTGTTTAACTTGGCATAAATCAATCAGTTTAGGATGAAAAAGGTTTATAGAATGTCAGTCACAGATTAGGTTATCCTTTGTTATGGGATTTTAAGATTATCATATGAAAAGGGTTTAAAGGCAATCATTGATTAAGTTTTCATGGATTAAGGTTTCTGGTGGGTGAGGGACACCCCTCCCACATCTGACTTTGTGTATAAAAGACCCGTTGTAATTCCCAATAACACTCACATGGCTTCTGCACTAGACTGGAGTCCAGTCTCTTTCTTTCTCTCTCTTTCTCTCTTTTTAGCACAATGCATGTTGGGTACTGTTTATTTTTACTTGTGATTGTTACTATAACTTATGTTTGGATAACTAAACTGAGAATCAGAAAAGTTAAATAACTTGCCCAAGAATGCACGAGAAATAAAAGATAGTGTTGGGAATCAAACCTGGTTATTTGGGCTCCAGAGTCTGTTAAATGCCTGTACTAAGCTTTCTATTTGCCTAATATCTGTTTGCTTTGTATTTTTAGATAGTAATAAAGTATTTACAACAAAATAACTTTTCATAGTTGTTATATCAAAAAGTACTCAATTCTCTTTTGGGTAAACAGTTTGTTTTACATTTTTAAAAACTGCAATGAGAAGCAAAGCTGCATGAATTTTTATCTTTGCAAACACACCTTCAGGAAAAATCAGTTCTTAGCAGTGAAATGACTGGATCAAAGGATATGCATATTTTAAGGATTTTGACATACACTGTCCTAAATCATTCTCCAGAATGGTTTTCCCAATTTGCATTGCCCCATCAGATAGTGATATGATCACTTTCCCCAAACTCTCACCAGCAATGATTATTATCTTTTAAAAAAGTTTTGTCAGTTTAACAATTTTGGTATTACTCACTGTAGCTTCAATTTAAATTTTTATTACAAATTCTAAAAATGAAAATTTTTATTATGTTTAAGCTAATTTATATATCCTCTTTTGTGATGAAGTGATCTCATTATTGTTTAATTTATTTGGATAGTGTGTGTTAGAGTACAATTATCACTACCTTCGTTATAGCATATATTTTCCTTAGAGATTTAATTTTATTCATTTTACTTGTAAAGAAGCTTTTGAATTTGCACAGTCAAATGTATCAATATTTTTCTTTAGAGTATTAACTTTTGGCTTGATGCTCAAAAAAACTTTCCCTATTCTCCAGATTATATATATGTTTTGCTGTTATTTTGAATTGTTTTATGGTTTTATTTTTCTGATGACTTATTCTGATGAAATATCTAAAATAGGGAGACTGCTTTTTGTATTTTTCTTAAATAATTAGCCATTTGTTCTGAGTTCATCAAGTGACTTTTCAGTCACGATTGTCATTATAATAATAATTTTTTTAACATTTATCATGAAGTATAATATTAGTGTATTAATAATGTTGAACTATGTAACTTAATTACTTTGTGTTCTAATGTTTCAGCTCTTCTCCTTGAGACCTTTATCTTAATTTACAGAGTGCTGTGTTTTGTTAATAGAGCATAACTTGTTTTTTGATTACAAAAGTAATACCAGCATATTACAACCACAAATAAAACATTAAAAAATAAAGATAATAATAACTGTTAGGTTTTCAGGTTATATCCTTTCATCTCTGTTGGTTGTTCATGATGTGGATTTGTAATTGATTATTTATTTAGTTAATTTAAGATAAAATTATTTTAGAGCTGTTAGGTTTACAGCAAAATTGCAGGGAAGGTACAAAGATTTTCCATACATACCCTTCCCTATACATGCATAACTTCTCCTATCATCAGCATCTACTACCAAAGTGGTGCATTTGTTACAAGTGATGAACCTTCATTGATGCATTATAATAGCACAAGTCTACAGTTTATATTAGGGTTTGTTTTTGCTGTTATACATTTCATGGGTTTGGACGAATATTTAATGACATGCACTCACAATTATAGTATTATACAGAGTATTTTCACTGCCCTAAAAATCCTCTGTGCCCTGTCTAGTCATCTCTCCTTCCTCCCTAACCTCTGGCAACCACTGATCTCTTCATTGTCACCATAGTTTTGTCTTTTCCAGATTTTTATGTGATTGGAATCACACAGTATGTAGCCTTTTCAGATTGATTTTTTTCACTTAGTAATAAAGCATTTGAATTTTCCTCATATCTTTTCATCCTCGGTAATTTGTTTCTTTTTAGTGTTGAATAATATTCCATTGTGTGGATGTACCACAGTGTATCCATTCTCCTACTGTTGTACATCTTGGTTGCCTCCAAGTTTTGGTAATTACGAATAAAGTTACTATAAATATCCATGTGCAGGTTTTTATGTGGGCTTGAGTTTTCAGCCTCTTTGGGTAAATATCAAGCAGCATGATTACTGACTCATATGGTAAAATTATGCCTTGTAATAAATTTTTATATTCAACAATATAGAATTTTTCTGTAGCTAAACATACATCTATGACATCAATCATAATGATTATTTTTTGGCATAAAAATGCCACTATTTATTCAGCCAATCGCATATTTCATTTTCAGGCATTTTTCCAACATATTTTTATTAACAGTAATATAACATTCTTATATTTATATCTTTGGGGAAAAATACTATTTAATGTTAGCTTTCAAAAGCATTTATTTTCTGAGAAGTTCTCATGCCCTTCCCCTTCATTTTGCATAACATACTCCACCAAAGCCCGCTTCTTAAAAGGACTGTTTTACATTGAGATATAATTTAGGTGCAGTGAGGTGCATAAATATTAAGCATACTGCTTTTGTGATTTTAACTATAATCCCATTTAACCATTACACAGGTAGCTTCCTCCTATCTACCCCCAAGGTTTGTCCCTCAGTTGCTCTGCTCTACTCAGACATCCTTAGCTAAAAGCCTGAAATACATGGCTGGGTACGTTTCTCAGTCCTTCTGCCTTACTTTCATCCTGAAAGCCCAAAGTACTCATGATGGGTTTCTCTTAGCTCCCCAGGTCTGTCCCTCACCACTATTATGCTGGGGAAGAGGAATCACACTCAGCACTACTTTTCTAAATGCCCTCAACCTTTGGCAATCTCTAAATGTTCTGGGAAGATACCTAGGAGTGAATTAGCAAGGTGATGATTGGACTTCAAGGGATTCTGCTCTGTTCTGCCATGTCAGCTCACACGTGGTTAATTGAAAGCCTAACGGATGGTCCGTGGTTTACCCTTACCTAGCAGATTGCTTTCCCTTATGCATTGCCAAGGACACAAGAAGCAGTCTTTTCCTTTTATTGAAAGGCTCCTCAGTTTCTGTCATTTAGTTTATTTCAGCTTCTTTGTGTCCTCAATTCTCTAATGGTTTTCAAATGCTATGTTATAATTTCTCAGGTTCCTTTTACTGTATAGGGTGAGTGTTACAGTCTGTTGCAACTTTCTACATCAGAATCAAGTATAGGACTCCCAGTGTTTTTAATTTTGCTCTCTTTCTCTCCCTCACATATCCACATAGAAAGTTGTTTCTGTAGGTATCATATACTTTTTCTTATTTATAATGCTGGAAACAGTGTATTATCTCTTATTTCATTGATGATACTTTGTGTGGAACTTTTATATAATTTCAGCTATTGAATAAATCATTATCACTATGATTTCTCCCTCTAACTTTATAAACCATGTTTCTATCTTCATTTAACTCATTTATTCTAGGGTTTTAAGATTTACCATGTTGTTCTTTTATAACTTTATTTAATCTTAAACACTTTATAAGCTTTAAAAATTAAAAGTGTGAGCCGGGCTCAGTGGCTCAGCCTGTAATCCCGCGCCTTTGGGAGGCTGAGGTGAGTGGATTGCCTGAGCCCGCGGGTTCGAGACCTGCCTGGGCAACTTGGCAAGACCTCATCTCTACAATAAATCAAAAACTAGCTGGGCGTGGTAGCGTGCGCCTGTAGTTTCAGCTACTCGGAAGGCTGAGGCGGAAGGATCGCCGGAGCCCAGCAGGTTGAGGCTGCAGTGGCTAGGAGCGGCCACTGCACTCCAGTCTGGGCAACAGAGTGAGACTCCAACTCAAAAAAAAAAAAAATTAAAAGTGTATAAAGCTACAAAGTTTCCCTAGTTATATTTTTGTTTTCATATACAAATTTTGAAATAAAATTTTGTGTCATCCTTATTAATACATAGTATGCTTAATCACAACTTTATTTACTTTTTAATGAAATCATTATTTAGCAGAAAATTTATTTTTTTTATTTCCTAGTGACTTAGTATTAGGATATCCAGTGATAAATAATTGATAAAGGCATTTATTGTGCATAAAGTATTTACTATTTATAGTTTATTTAACTTTTCTTTATTGAGTATTGTATAATTAATATTATTCCTAAATATTTCAAAAGCAATTAAAAAGCACATTTACTGTTTTTTATAGAACAGAGAGTTCAATATTTACCAATTAAATTAAATCTCTTAATTGAGTCAAATTCCCCATGTCTCTGTTTTTTTTTTGTTGTTTTTTTTTTATTTTTCCAATTGTATTAAGGTATAATCTACAATAAAAAATTGTCTGTACTAGATTTAATTTGTATAACTTGATTTTATATATGTGTATACTGTGAAATATTTACCACAATCAGGCTGATGAATATACTCATTGCCTCATAGTTACTGTGCATGTATTAAGAATGCTTACAACCTTAGCAAAATATATTTAATATCCTCTTAACAAACTTCATTTCCCCCCAAAAGAATGGTCTTATAAATATTAATCTTGTTGAATTAGAGACCACCAATAATGCAAGTAGAAGTAGCATTTAGACCTCTGCCATAAAATACGACAGGATCTATTTCTAGAAAAAGAGTAGTATCAATGGAGTTGTGGCTCAATCCTCAAACTCAAAAGATACACAGTTAACCTTATGTTGATATGGTGCTTTACCTTTTCTAAGTTTTTTTGTATGTGGTTTCTCCTTTATTTAAAACAACTAAATGTTTGAGTACTGCTCTTTCTAATTCAGAAATGTAGAAACCTAGTAGTTTTCCCCAATATCACACAACTTTTAGTCAGAGTCAAGGTTTGAACTAAATTTTTTTGACTACTAATTGTCTTCCCATAGCATTTATATTTTCTACAGAGTAGAGGACTCCCTAAGTGAATTGAAAAATTCAAATAAAAAAGTTGTAAGAGGACAGAGGTTTGGTTAATTCAATAGCTGATCTATGGCCCAGGTTATTCCATTCTCCCCTCATAATTCTCAGCAATTTCCCTTCTGTCCTTAGGCTTATCACTTATGGTCTCAAGATGGCTCTAATGGTTACAAGCATTATGCCCTCACAATATAAAATCTAAAACAGATTCCCTCTCAAAAATAAAAAAAATCCCTTCCTTGTGTCACTTTAAGAATGAAGAAAGCTTTCCTAGAAGATTCCTTAGCAGATACTCTTCAGAACTCAGTGACTGGAATTGCATGGCATGGCAAATCCTAGTCAGTCACAGGTGAGGAATGTGAAATAACTGTTATCAATTTATAATTATCAAGAGTTAAGCTTTGAGACATAGAAGGCTAGCTGCAAAACAAACACAAAAAAGCAAAACAAAATAAAAACAAACAAAGTAAATTTCCATTGTCAAGAAATATATATTCCTAAGAATATGACAGGGAAGTGGCTTTGGGTAGGCAACAAATAGTGTCTGTGGTACAGATACAGAAATTGAAGATAAGAGCAAGAAAGATGAGGCAAAACCATTACAAACCATACATTCTGGGAAATGGGGAAAATAGATTATTTCTGAGAAAATAGGAAAAGAACAAAGAGATGTCAGTCTTGATGGAAAGATGATAGCTTTGATTTGGCACAAGTTGGTCAGGGAGATGGGATTTTCAAAAGGAATTGCCAGCACATTGTTACAAAGCATGTAAGAGCAGTCAGAGTACAGACTGTCTTGAAAACTTTATAGATATAGTAGTCAATGTCATGGAAGCAAGGAAGATTACTAGAGAGAGAAACACTGGAAAAGAACAAAGACTGAACATTAGGACGTATCCCTAATTAAGACTATAAAGTTAGAGATACGGATAAATGAAGATGATACAAATGAAAGAAGAGTATATATCACTAAAAAACTAATATGTCACTCAGCAAATGTAGAATATTAGACTCAACATTAAATAATTAGTATCTGCCATATTTTTCTTCATTATAAGCAAATGTTTTTTAAATATTTAAATGTTTTATCAAGTGATTGTACTAACATTTATTTAATCTTTCCTCTGATTTGTGATATTTACATACTTCCAGTTATTTGTTTTAATTTCCGTTTTTAATCCAGTTTCAGCCTTCCACCTCAGAATGTGAGTCAAGAGATATATAGTCCCAGAACAGAAAAATAAAGATGTTTGCAGGTACACAATTGACTTTAAAATGTTTAAATGTTTAATGTAAAAAGAAAATGCTTGAAATTTCTTTGGTGTAATATGAAATAAGATTGAAAAACTGAGATAATATATTTTTTCATTTAGTTCAGAGAGGATGCATTTACCCTCACCATGTCTTAATCACAAGACTAAATTCAGAAAGAAAAATGTGAAGTAAAAAAGAAATTACTCTTGTATTGGAGGACTGTGGAAGAAAGAAAAATAAGCAGTTGGTCAGATGGGTGCCTCAATAGTTCTTTATCAGATTTTAACCCAGAGGTCAAAATGTGTTATAGTAATTGAAAGCACACACACACACATACATACACACACACATACATATACGCACACGCACACATAATTTTAGTTTGAGACTCAGCTCTTTTTTATGCTGTTCTTTACAAACGTTAAGGAGCCCTGTGTAATTAATGAATAACATTGTGTGGTCAGAGAGAATTTTGTAAGGATCCCAAATACTGTGTGCCATGGGCAAAGTCACATTACAACAAACCTAGATAAGGACTGATATGGTAGGTTGCCTGATGGAAATGGCACAGCATCAGAAATAACTAGAATCTGAACTAGAGTTGAGCATTAATTGAGTGATCAGGGAGAGAACATTAGGCTTTAATTCAAATGAGAGGTATTTAGTCATATGTTATCCATTAAAGAAATAGATGCCAGGAGAATTTCCATGGATAATGTGGTATCTTGTCTCCAAAATGACTACCATACTCATCATTTTCCCCCGTTTACAAGCTATCTCTCTTATCAAGTAGTAGATACTATACCTCTACTCTCCTTCAATCTGAAGTCTACTTTGGAATGTGCTTGACCAGTAAAATGTAAAAATTATGTTCAGAAGTTTCTGAGGATAGGTCATTTGTATTCTTGAAGGTCACATGTAGGTATCTCAGTACATCAGCCACCATGTTATGAGAAGTCCAAGACACATTGAGAGGTCATGAGTGGGATCTTCATTTGACACCTTAAGGTACATTTTTCATCCATGCCAGAATTAACTGTCAGCCATGAGAGTAGTATTGAACCCAACTGATTCTATAGATTATTCCAGAACTGGGATCTAAAGTTAGAATTGCTCACTTGAACCTAGCCCACCCAGTGAGCTGTGAAATATATCAATTTTTGTTTTAAGTTACTAAGTTTTGGGGTGTTTTGTAATGCAGCAAATGTTAACTAGAGCAGATAAGACCAATCCAAGTATATCCCAATAGATGACTGTATCCAAGCCCAAAGTGGATCTGGGGCATCTTGACTGAGTACTTTTTCACCATATAAGTAAGTGGTCTTGTAAATCACTTTTGCACATGCATCTTTGAGTAGAGCAGGAGTAGGGAATGGACTTGGGAAACAGTTTTTGCCTTAATACTAAACATTACCTAAACTAATTTTAAAATTACTATAGTAGGCTAAGTATTAAAACAGATTCAATATAGTAAGTGGAGGCTTATGAAGAAGACTACGTTTTCTACAGGCAAGTAATGAAAATTCATTTTTAAATAAATTACATTGTAATTAAATAGAGCAACTCCATTGCATACCAGTTTTGCAAATAAAGTTTGATGTAACAATGACTGGTATGAGTCACCTAGAGTTAGTTTCGCCTGCAGAGTAAACCGAGATAGAGTTTCCTCAGCACTCAGAGAGGAGCAGATCCAGCAGCACATCCCACGTGTCTTCAAAGGAATGATAATAACGTTATAGAGCAAAGAAGAGGAAAAATGTCTACCAACCTGGGCTACAACTGGCCAGACTCTTTCCTGCAACACAGTCTACCACAGCCTCTGGACACAGTGGGAGAAGTGAGTGATGAAAATCCAGGAGTTCTGTACTCCTGCCATGAAGTTATAAGGCTCCCTGAGCCTTGTGAGACCCCAACCCCCTATGGCAAAATGCCTTTCCCACAACTGTGCTCTGCTGTAAAAGGGTGCATCAAAAAAATTTTGAGCAGTGCCCGTTGCCATTTCATAGGAACTCAACCCTTTCATTGTGAAATGACTGTTCTCCAGTCAGCTTGGGAGAAAATGGACCCTAAGGCCACACTCCACAGCTTCAGTTTTTGGCTCAGCAGGTTGCATGAGAACACATGAAGCCCAAGGCCCACTGCACCTTGAAATTCAGATCACAGATTGCTTGAGGCTGAGGTATGAGCTGTGTGAGAAACATTGCCATAGCAACCTCTGAATCCCCTTGTGAAATCCTCTGAATCTGCTTTGCACAACACCACCGCAGTGACCTAGGATTAGAAGGGACTTCCTTCTAATCACTATTGTTCCAGTTAACAGTGCACATTTGTGACGCACTTCAGCTCCTCTCTCCTGATAACCCAGAAAAAATGAAAATAGACCGAAAACTTGGGAAATACCCAAAGCCCTGACCTCAGTCTAGACTGACTGGGCATTTCCTTGGAGGAAACACTTACCAAGGAAAAACTCTACAGTAACCATTGTAGCTAGTTTTCTCTCACAGGCACCAACTCCTGGCCAGAGTTCAACAGCACAGCCAACCACATCAGATACAGTGCCTCAGCTTTGGGGAAGGCCAGATCCCAAGAACTGGCTAACAACACTTTCCAAGTCACTCAAATAAGAAGAAACCAGAAAAATAATTCTGACAATATGAGAAACAAGAGTTCTCCAACATCACCAAAAGACCACACCAACTCTTCAGCAACAAACCCTAACCCAAATGAAATTGTTGAAATTCAAGACACAGAACTCAAAAGACTGATGATAAAATTGGTCAATAAAATATACTTTATTTTAACATAAGTCAAAATAAAGAAATTTAAAGGAAGACAACCTATTCAGGATATAGATGAAAAATTCTCCTAAGATATAAATACCTTGAAAAAAGAAAGAAGAAAAAAGAAAAAAAAAGCTGAAATTCTGGAAACAACAACAACAAAAAAGCTTTTAGGTAATTACACAATGCAGTGGAAAGTGTTAAAAGTAGATTAGAATAAGAAGAAAGAATCTCAGAACTAGAAGGTAAAGTTTTTGGATTAACCCAATCAGACAGCAACATAGAAAAAACAATAAGCAAATAGAACAAAATCTCCAAGAAATGAGGAATTATGTAAAACATCTAAACCTAAAAATTATACATCTTCCTGAGGAAGAAGAGAAAGTGACAGATTTGAAAAATCTATTTGACAAAATAATGGAGGAAAATTTTTCTAGACTTGCCAAAGAACTAAACATCCAAATATAAGAAGCCCAAAGAACCCCCATAAAATTTGTTGCAAAAAGGTCATCCCAAAGGCTTATAATCATCCAGTTATGCAAAGTTGATGTGAAGGAAACAATTTTAAGAGATTTCAGAAATAAAAACATCCAATAACATACAAAGGTAAACTTATCAGACTAACAGCAGACTTCTCAGAAGAATTCCAGCAAGGCATAAAGAAGAGGGACCCAATCTTCAATATCTTTAAACAGAATAACTGCTAGCCAAGGATTTTTTATTCCCCAAAACTAAGTTTTATAAATGAAGGAGAAATGAAGTCCTTTACAGTCAAACAAATACTGAAGGGGTTTTTCACCAGTAGACTGACTCTAAAAGAAATATTTAAAGAAGTCCTACCAGGCTCGGTGGCTCAGCCTGTAATCCCAGCACTTTGGGAGGCCAAGGTGAGTGGATTGCCTGAGCCCGCGGGTTCGAGACCTGTCTGGGCAGCTTGGCGAGACCTCATCTCTACAATAAATCAAAAATTAGCTGGGTGTGGTAGTGCACACCTGTAGTTCCAGCTACTTGGAAGGCTGAGGAGGAAGGATCGCCAGAGACCAGCAGGTTGAGGCTGCGGTGGCCAGGACCAGCCACTGAGCTCCAGTCTGGGCGACAGAGTGAGACTTCAACTCAAAAAAAAAAGTCCTAAATTCTGAAAAAAAAGGGGAAGGAGGGCAAAATACACCAGTAGAAAAGTGTTGGCAATCATAAAGTTTGTAGACTTTTCGGAACACCAATACAATAGAGAAAATAAATAAACAAAGCAACCAGATAACAACCAGTCTGATATATAGAATAGTACCTTACATATTAACTCTGGACATAAATGGATTCAATACCCCTCTAAAAAGATGCAGACTGGCAGAATGGATAAGAAATACAACCAAAATATCAGCTACCTTCAAGAGACCGACTTAACTCACAAAGACTCCTATAGACTCAAGGTAAAGGAATGGGGAAAATACTTCATGCAAATGGAACCCCAAAATCAGTGAAGTAGTTAGTCTCATATTGGATAAAGTGACATTAAATTAAAAACAACTAGAAAAACACTAGGATGGCATTATAGAATGATAAAGGGATCAATCCAACAAGAAGATACTACAATTTTAAATATATATTTGCCTAAAACCAGAGCCCTTAGCTTCATAAACAATTTCTATTAGATCTAAAAATAGAGAGAAGGAGAAAGAAAAAGAAAGAGAGATAGGCAGCAATACAATAATAGGTAGAGACTCTAACACTCCACTTATAGCAATAGATAGATCATCAAGGAAGAAAGTCAACAAAGAAACATTGTAGTTAAACAGAATTCTAGGGCAAATGGAACTAACAGATTTCTACAGAACATTCTATCCCCAAACTATGGAATACACATTTTTCTCATCACCACATGAAACATTCTCCAAGATAGACATATGATAGGCTACAAGTCAAGTCTCAATAAATTAAATCATATCAAACACCATCTTAGGCCACAGTGGAATAAAACTAAAAATAATTCCAAGGTGTACTTGCAAAACCAAGCAGATACATGGAAGTTAAACAATTTTCTCCTGAATGATTCTTGGATCAACAATAAAATCAATATGGAATTTTAAAATATATATCTTGATTTTATGGCATATATATGTCATTTTTAAGATGTGGGGTGCAATTCAGGATTAGGTATACAAGTTAAGATGGAAATTAAAAATTCATTTAAATGAATGGCAACAATGAAACAAGTTTTCAAAACCTCTGGGATACAGTCAAAGCTGTGATCAGAGGAAAGTTTATAACACTTGCAGCCTATATTAATAAGACTGGAAGATCACATATTGACAACCTAACATCACAACTCAGGAAACTAGAAAAACATGAGCAACCCAAACCCAAAAGTAGTAGAAGAAAAGAAATAAAATCAGACTAGAACTAAATGAAATAGAAATAAAAAAAAAATACAAAGGATCAATGAAACAAAAAGTTGGTTTTTTGAAAAGATAAACAAAGTTAATAGAACACTAGCTAGATTAATTAAGAAACAAAGAAAGAATACTTAAATTAGCTCAATGAGAAATGAAAAAGGAGCCATTACAACTGATACCACAGAAATTCAAAGGGTCATCCCAGATTATTATGAACACCTCTATGAAAACAAACTAGAAAATCTAGAGAAAATGGATAAATTCTTGAAAACATTCAACCCCAACCTTGAATCAGGAAGAAATGGAAACCCTGAACAGACCAATAAGATGTAGCAAGATCGAAACAGTAATTAGAAGTCTTCCAACAACAACAAAAATGTCCAGGACCTGATGGACTCACAGCTGAATTCTACCAGTTCTTCAAAGAACTGGTGCCAATTTAACTGAAATTATTCCATAAGATTGAAGAGGAGGGAATCTCCCTAACTCATTCTATGAGGTCAGTATCACTCTGACATGAAAGGCAGAAAAAGACACAACAATAAAAGAAAACTACAGATCAATATCCCTTATGGACATAAATGAAAAATTCTCAACAAAATATTATCATACTGATTTCAACACCACACACACAAAAATAATATACTACAACCAAGTGGGGTGTAGACCAGGGATGCAAGGTTGGTTCAACAGACACAAGTCAATAAGTATGATTCACTACATAAACAGAATTAAAAACAAAAATCATATAATAATTTCAATAGGTGCAGAAATAGCACTAAAATTAAAATTCAGTGTCCCTTCATGATAAAAATGCTCAGCAAAGTAGGTATAGAGGTAACATTCTTCAAAATAATAAAAGCTATGTATGACAAATCCATAGCCAGTGTCATCCTAAAGGGAGAAAATTGAACACATTCCCCCTCAGAATTGAACTGGAACAAGATGAGGATTCTCACTTTCATCAATACTATTCAACATAATACTGGAAGTTCTAGTCAGAACAATCAGACAAGAAAAAGAAACAAAGTGTGTCCAAATTGGAAACGAAGAACCCAAACTATCTCTGCATATCAATGATATGATCATACACCAAGAGACTCCTAAAGACTTGTCCAAAAGACTCCTGGACTTGATAAATGAATTCAGTAAAGTTTTGGGAAACAAAATTAGCAAACCCAAATCAGTAGCATTGCTATACACCAATAGTGGTCAAATTGAGAATAAAATCAATAACTCTTAATTTCATTTACAATTTCAGCCAAAAAGCCTAAATACCTAGGAATGTTTTAACCATAGAGGGAAAAATTTCTACAAAAAGTGCTACAAAACTTTGATGAAAGAAATTGTGGAGAACACAAACAAAAGGAGAAACATCCCATGCTCACAGATTGGAAGAATCAACATTATTAAAATTGCCATATTACTTGAAGTAATCTTCAGACTCAATGCAATTCCTATTAAACTACAGATGTAATTTTCACAGAATTAAAAAAGCTGTTCTGAAATTCATATGGAACCAAAAAAGAGCCAGAATACTCAAAATACCCCTAATCAAAAACAACAAAGCTGGAAGAATCACATGACCTGACTTCAAATTATATTACAAGGCTGTAGTAACCAAAACAGCATGGTACTGGTACACTAGCAGATGCATGGACTAATGGAACAGAATACAGAATCTAGAAATAAACCCAAATACCTACAACCAACTGATCTTTGACAAAGCAGACAGAAACATACACTGGGGAAAGCACACCCTGTTCAACAAATTGGGCTGGGAAAATTGGATAGCTGCATGTAGAAAAATGAAACTTGATCCCTATCTCTCTCCATATACAAAAATTAACTCAAGATGAATTAGAGACTTAAATATCAGACCTGAAACCATAAACATCCTAGATAAAAACCTTAAAACAACAACAACAACAACAAAAACTCTTGTGGATTTTGCCTTAGGGAAACAATTTATAACAAAAACCCCAAAAGCAATTGCAACTAAAGCAAAAATAAATAAGTGAGACCTAATTAAACTAAAAAGCCTCTGCACATAAAAAAAAATCAATAGAGCAAACAGGAAACCTATAGAATGGGAGAAGATATTCATAAACTATACATCTGATAAAGAACTAATATCCAGAATCGACAAAGAGCTCAAACAAATCAGCAAGAAAAAAGCAGATAACCCTATTGAAAAGTGGGCAAATAACATAAACAGAAATCTTTCAAAAGAAGATATACAAATGCACCAAACATATAAAAAATGCACAATTTTTGAACATAATGTTTAATTTGCACAATTTTTGTACACAATATTTAATCTATATTTATGATCAATATTAAGAATACTTTTCTTGAAGCAGAATTAGATGATCTAAAGCCAGTGAGTTAAAAATGTATTAAGGCAATGGAGAGTTAAGATAACAACAAAGCCAGTCAGAGTTTGCAAGTCTTTGTGTGTGCAAGGATGAATGTGTGTGTATTTACACATGGAAGTGGGTGTGTGAGTTTCTGAGTGGAGACTTAGGAGCTGGAATGTGTATGTGTTTACAGATGTAAGTGATGTGAGAGTGTCCAAGTGGAGACTCAGGAGCTAGTGCCCCAGGCTCTCCTGGTGAAGCGACCACTACTGAGACAATTCTATACCCAGCACTTCCTGTGGTGCAGAACCAGGCACCATCTTTAGAAACTAACAAGACCCATCAAGTCCCATCTCAGAGGAAGCCACAGGGAACAGCCGCCACTGGGTGTCTAGCACCAGGCTCCACCATAGCCACCTTCTTTGGTATAAGACCTGTCACTGGCAACAAAGGCCACAGTGAGAGTGCAGTGAGGGGACCAGGCACTTGTACCCAGGGGAGAAGATGGAAGCCCATTGCCATCACTGTCATCCAAGAAACTAAACAGAGAAATACTCTGGTGTCCCCACTACCAAACAGCCGAGCTGTGTCTCAGTACTAAGGAGTCAACCTGTCATCTCTCTGGGTTTGATCACCATGAATCAGAGGGACAGAACTGAGGCAGAGTCCTAGTTGTCTCATCCCCCACACTGACCCAGCTATCGGGCAATGGGTTGAATCAGAGGAAGGCAAACTAGTCAAAAAGGGTAGAGGTAAGGAATTAACCGATCTAACCCTAGGTTATTCCCCCAACAGTTTGGGAAGCATTTGACTCACATGGAATGAGCCCTTGTCAGCACACTGCCCAGAGGGCCAAATAGGTGGAACCACCAGTAGCACTTGAGCTCTGAGGGGATCCTTCTGTAGATGAGTATGCCAGACATACCAGCAGCCTGGTCCAGCAAAGGAACCTGTAATTTCAGAACCTGCCATAAGAGGAAGCTTTACACTCACAAATTTGTGTG
This sequence comes from Cephalopachus bancanus, assembly GCA_027257055.1. Taxonomy (NCBI): domain Eukaryota; kingdom Metazoa; phylum Chordata; class Mammalia; order Primates; family Tarsiidae; genus Cephalopachus; species Cephalopachus bancanus. The sequence goes on along the minus strand of JAPVLO010000046.1, from coordinate 12,498,420 downwards.
TGTGTGTGTGATTGTATGTGAGCATGAGGGAGGGTATATTTTTTGTGTTTTCCTCTTTCTTTTATCTCTTCTTTTCACATGTGAGAGTATGTGTGTGAGAGTGTGTTCATCGTTTTTTGGAATATTTTTGTTGGTTTGTTTGTTTGATTTTGGTTTTTTGCTTTTGTCTTTGTTTTTGTTTTGTTTTGGTTTGTATTTTTTCTCTTCTTTCCATTTCTTCTCTTCTCTTTTTTCTTTCTCTCATGTTATTTTGGACTTAGGGGTTACACATACGTTCCCATTGTATGGGCATATTGGGAAGTGATGGGAAGTGGGTCCTAGGGGACCCACACCCCAGTCAGTGAATGCTGTGATCTACAGGCAGCTTTTGAATCAAAGCTTTCCCCATTACACCTTATTTAACCCTCAAAACTGTAAAGAGAAAAGACTGTTACCCATCCCCAGTCTGTTTCAAAATTGCACAAGTCTGGAGGGTTTACTTAAGGAAGGAAGGAAGGTTGAGAAAATAACAGAAGTGAAAGCTATTTTCACTCTCGCTGAGTAACAGAATTAAAGAGAAAAAAAAAAATCTGTCACAAATGTAGAAAAATCAACCAAAGAGCACAGGTAACCCCCAGAGTCCTAAAAAGTTAGCATCACAAAATACAGATCCTTGGAGCTCAAACAATGGTGAGTGCCCAGAATGACTGGTCTCAGACCATACATGCAGAGATGAAGGAATAGATGGAGAAGATGAACAAGAATCAAGAAAGGCAAGAAGAAAAAAACGAAGGAAATGTAACAGAGATGTTGACCATTAAAAAACTCTGTCCATGAAATAAATATCAAATAATTAACCAAGCAGAAGTAAGAATCTTAGAGCATAAAGACCAAAATATGGAATTAACAAAATCTGTTAAAAACATACAAAGGAAGATCTAAAAAAACAGAGCAAATCTTCCAAGTTATTATATCAAAAGACTGAACTTACACCTGAATGGTATCCGTGAAGCAGAAAGGGAAACAAAGTACATTATGGAACAAACATCCCATGAGGTTATCCAACATCCCTCATCACATCAGAGGTGTGACCATTCAAACACAAAGGATTCAGAGAACCCCTGCAAGATATCAAATGAGAAGGCCTACTCCTAGACACATAGTAATTTGCTTACACAAAGTAAGTATAAAAGAAAAAATCCTAAAGGCAGCAACAGAGAAAAGTCAGGCTACCTACTGGGGAAAACCAATTAGAATAGCGCAGGCTGATCCATAGAAACACTGTAGGCTAGACGGGACTAAAGCCCAATCTTCAAAGTTCTCAAAGATAAATAATTCCAACAAGAATTTCCTATCCAGCTAAGCTAAGCTTCATCAGTGATGGAGAATTTAAAACCTTCCCAGACATAAACTCTCTAAGAAATATGCTACTTCCAGACAAGTTCTACAGGAGAAGCCTAAGAAGGTATTAAAAGAATGACTATGCACTTCTCAAGAGTACAGAAAAACACAAAATAACAGAGTATACAACGTGTCTCAACTCAACCATATAATGTCTCCAGGAAACATATCTGAGTACAAAAGACACTTGCAGACTTAAAACTAGAGGCTGGAAAACAAACTTTCAGGCAAATAGAAAACAAGCAGGGGTTGTGATAGCCTTCAAGCTATCAAAAATTAAAAATAATACAGAAGGACACCACAACATGTTAAATGATTCAATCCACCAGCAAGATATATCCATCCTAAACTTATATATGCCCAATACAGGAGTACCAAGATTTTTTTTTTTTAGTTGGAATCTCACTCTGTTATGCAGTCTGGAACGCAGTGGCATGCTCACGGCCATCACAGCCTCAACCTGCTGGGTTCAGGCGATCCTTCCACCTCAGCCTTTTAAGTAGTTGGAACTACAGGCAGGCACCACCATGCCAGGCTATTTTTTTTTATTGTAGAGGCAAGGTCTCACCATGTTTTCCAGTCTGGTCTTGAATCCCTGGTCTCAGGAAATCCTCTAGCCTTGATCTCCCAAAGTGCTGGGATTATAGACTTGAGCCACCATTCCTGGTCAATACCAGGATTTTTAAGGCAACTACTTAATAAACTAAAAGAGGTCATTAACTCTAATCCTATCAAAAGTTGGAATTTAAATACCCACTAACAATCTTTGATAGATCATCAAGGCAAAAAATCAATAAGGAGATCCAGGAATGCAACTTGATGGTTGGCCAAATGGATTTAATAGATATCTACAGAACACTCCACCCTGCAATCACAGAGTATACATTCTACTTATCACCACATGGAACATACTCAAAAATTGACAACATTCTTGGCCAGAATCAAACATAAACAAATTCTATAAGACCAAAGAATGCCATGCAACAGTGGAATAAAAATAAATATCAACAACAACAAGATCCCTCCGAAACACACAAAGACATGAACACTAAAAACACTGTCATACAACTTCTGGATCAACATGGAAATCAAGACAGAAATTAAAAGATTCCTGGAAACAATGAAAACAAAGACAAATCTTACCAGAGTCTCTAGAATACCATGAAATCAGTACTAACAGAGATCTACATAACCCTACACACACACATCAAGAAACAGAAAGATCAAAAGTAAACAGCCTAACACCACAACTAAGGGAACAGAAAAGGCAAGACCACCAAAACCCTAACTTCAGCAAGAGAATCCAGATCACCAAGATAAAGGCCCAACTACAGGACATAAAAGACAAAAATATCTTAGAAAAAGACACCAAAGCAAAAACCTGATTCTTTGAAATAAAAAAAAGAATTGACTGACTCCTAACTAGAAAGACCAAGAAAAAGAGAGAAAAAGCTCAAATAAACACAACTAGAATTGCAAAAGATGAAGTCACAATTGATCCTGGAGAAATTCAACACACTATCAGAGAGTACTATACACACCGGTATAGAAATACATTCAAGAGCCTAAATGAAATAGAGGACTTTCTGACATCACTCAACCACCCAAGGTTGAAACAAGAAGAAACTGAAACCCTCAACAGACCAATAACAACCCAGGAAATTGACTCTGTCATAAGAAAGCTTCACACTCACACACACACACACACACACACACACACACACACACACACACACACAAATGCCCTGAGTCTGACAGCTTCCTAACTGAATTCTACAAAACATACAAAGAGGAGCTGATACCAATCATATCAAAAGTATTATTGGCAATTGAGAAAGATGGAACTCTCCCCAAATAGTTTTATGAAGCTAACATCATACTAATTCTCAAACCCAGCAAAGACCCAACAAGGAAAGAGAATTACAGACCAATCTGCTTGATGAACATAGATGCAGAAATTCTCAACAAGATCAAAGACAACAGGATCCACCAACACATTTCAAGAATCAGCCACCATGACCAAGTTGACTTCATTCCTGTCATGCAGGGCAGGCTCAACATTTGCAAGATCATGAATGTAATTCAATAATCAACAAATGTAAAAACAAGAACCACATAATCATATCATTTGATGCAGAAAAAGCTTTGACAAAATCCAGCATTTCTTCTTGATAAAAACCCTTTAACATTTAGACATGGAACTAACATTCCTCCAAACAATAAAAGCCTTCTATGATAACCCTGCAGCCAAGATACTGTTCAATGGACAAAAGTTGGAAGAATTCTCCTGAAAACCAAAACCAAGACAAGGCTGCCTAGTCTCACTCCTCCTGTTCAACATTGTATTTTAAGTCCTAGCTATGGCAATCAGGCAAGAGAGAGAAATCAGGAGTATCTACATAGGAAAAGAGGAGGTTAAGCTATTCTTTTCAGACCACATGATTCTATACCTTGAAATCCCAAGAGAATTTGTCAAAAACTGCCTAGCCCTGATAAAAGACATTGCCAAAGTCTTAGGGTACAAAATCAACATGCAAAAGACAGTTGCACTTTTATACACCAGCAACAAACAGGCAGAGAACCAAATAAAAAGTACAATCCCATTCACAACAGCCATAAATCAAATGAAATACCTTGACATCTCCCTAACCAGAGAACGAAAGACCTTTACAATGAAAACTACAAAACAATGCTCAAAGAAATCAAAGAAGACACAAACAAATGAAAAAATATTCCATGCTCACAGATTGGAGGAATTAATATTGTTAAGACGACCATACTACCCAAAACAATCTACAGATTCAATGTAATACACATTAAATTAGCATAATCATTCTTCTCAGAAGTGGAAATGATAATATAGAAATTCATATGGAAACAAAAATGACCACGAATAGCCAAAACAATTCTCAGCAAAAGAAACAAAGCAGAAGGTATCAACTTCTAGGCTTTAAATTTTACTATAAGGCTACAATAATCAAAACAACCTGTACTGGTACAAGAATTGACATATAGACCAATGGAACAGGAAAGAGATTCTGGAAGCAAAAACTCTATTTCTCAACCAACTCATCTTCAACAAACCTCTACCAACAACCACTGGGGAGAGGAGACCCTATTCAGTAAATGGTGCAGGGAAAACTGACTGATCACATGTAGAGGAATGAAACAGGACCTCTACCTATTGCCATATACCAAAATCAACTCTAAATGGATCGGAGACCTAAATGTAAAACCTCAAACTGTAAGAATCTTAGAAAATGCAAGAGATATAATTATGCACATTGGAATAGGCAAACAATTCCTAATCATAACCTCAAAAGCATATGCCATAAGAGATAAGATAGACAAGTGAGATCTCATCAAACTGACAGCTTTTGCAAAGCAGAAGAAACCACCAAAAGAGTGCATGGACAACCCACAGAACAGGAAAAAAGCATTTGCCAACTGTATATCTGACAAACTCCTAACACCCAGAATCTACAAGGAACTCAAACAAGCCAAAAGGAATAAAACAAAAAGTTCTATTTAAAAAGTGGGCAAAAGACATGAATAGATACTTCTCAAAAGAGGGCATGTGAACAACCAACAAATACTTGAAAAAATCTCAGCTTCACTAATCACCAGAGAAATGCAAATAGGAACCATCTATCCCAGTAAGAATGGCTATCATGAATAAATCAAAAACCAACAGAAACTGGTTCTGGTGTGGAGAAAATGGAACTCTTCTACACAGTCAGTGGAAGTGCAAATCAGTACAAACTCAATGGAAAACAGCATGGTGATTTTAAAAAGTACTAGAAAATGACCCATGTGACCCAGGTATACCAGAGGAACACTAATCATTCTACAAAAAAAAAGACACCTGCATACAAACGTTCATTGCTGCACAGTTCATAATATCAAAAACATGGAACCAATCATGCTGCCAATCAAAAGTGAACTGGATTTCTAAAAATATGGTACATACACACAATGGAGTATTATGCAGCAATAAAAAAGGACAAAATTATGGACTTCATAGCAACTTGAATGGATTTAGAGTTCATCATACTCAGTGACAAAAAAAAAAAACAACAACTGAATATCACATGTACTTACTTATCAGTGTGTCCTGAACATTTATCACAATACTAGAAGAAAGGGATCAACATTAGTGAGACATTGCCAAGGGAGGGATGAAGAGGTGAGGTACATAGTCTCACTAAAGGTACTGGATGTCCTAAACCAGGTTAAGTGAGGTCCAGAATGAGGCCCAAACTTTACTTGCTTGTAAACCACTCATATACCTAACCCTGACTTGTACCCCGCATCTTTATAATAAAATTAAATATATATAAAAAACCCAGACAAAGGAAAAAATTTATAAACCCAATTATCCTTTAAAAAATGAAATCAGTCAGAACATAATTTCCCTCTCACAACTCGGTGATAATAAAGTATAATACACACACACACACACACACACACACACACACACACACACACACACACACACATGCACACACACTATATTACATCCCTTGCTAAATATTTTCAAATTAATGTCTATGAAAGTTGTACCAGCATATACTCCTTATAGTATATAAAATTGATGTATATGTATTTTACTTAACAATTACATAAGCCAAATAAGTGATATATTTATTTTGTTTAGTAATTTCAACTAAGTTGTTAACATAGACAAAAATTATATTCCATATTTGTTAATTCTCTCTTTATTCCTCAAGAAATTCAAATATTCCCTATAATAATATTACTGTTTTTATTTATGTAAAAGGGCTCTCACATTTGTTTTTATTTTTTACCAATTTTTTTTCAAATTGTGTTTATGTCATGGATTCAGAAATACAGTACAATTTTCTTATGTGCCTGCTATTAAACTTTTTTGTATTCCACTTCTGTATTGTCTACTTCTATACTACTACTACTCAGAAATAAGGATTATAGATAATGATATCTTTTGGCATCTGATAGGGCTCTGATACATTTATTGTTCTTCTTTATGTTTGGGTTATTAGCATACCTTTTCTCTTTCAGATTATTTTAGAAACATGCTGTCAAAGTTTAAAAAAAATCCCTTTAAGATTTGCATTGAGCTTAACTTGGTATGTGTAAAATGTCATCTAATTTTCTTCAGAGATGTTTCACTGAAATTTATTCTGAGTTGATTATAAATTAATCAATTTTGATAATTGTTAGAATTATAACTATTTGTTAAATTTTATAATATTTTGGGCACTTTTTTTGATCCTCTCATTATATAAATATTTTTCATGGTTTCTTTTTGTTGTTATTGTTGATGTGTTTTAGCTGGCATTCTCTATTGTGTAAATGGCTAAATAAAAAACTTACCTTAAGATAAAAGAGTGGTAAGTTTTCTATACTATAAATACAAACTATGTATGAAAACCATAATGCAGTTTAGAAGCTCTTAATATTTTTAAATAAATAGTATCATTTGCATATAAATGGAGTTTTCATTCTGAGGATTTAAAAAGTACACATAAATTATTTTTAATTTTTATGATAGAATTGTTTTAGGTTTAGACTTCATGGCACTCAGGGCTCATTCATATCTAACACCGAAGGTAGTGTGGGGTTCATGGTATTTCTGACTTATTTACAAATCAACCAAGTAGTATTCTTAGAATGAAAACAGGTTCTCTCTTTTGGTCCTACAACTATTCTGATATCTTTGTTATGTCTAAACATCCTGGTCTTTTCTAAGTAAATTTCTATTGAGCTTGTATATGTTTATCTTTACTCTACAGAATGTTTCTATGGTCT